>BSBN01001099.1:10142500-12542500 GCA_027924645.1 Cunninghamia lanceolata
ATGAGGTACAATAATTATCCGTAGCCTCTGTTAAATTAGAGCTCTCGCTTTTATGATGAGTTTCTGACAAAATCTCCTCCAACTTTCCCGCTAAATTTGGCTTGGAAAACCGCGGGAGCAAATGGGACCAAACTTATCAAATCTTCGAACCATTGAACCATTGAACCTTTGAACCTTTGGAACATGGTTCAAAGCGATGGTTCAATATGAAGGTTCAAAATATGCCAACTGGACCTTATGGATTGGGCCGAAAAACTATCTTACGGAAACAAGGACTTGACTCATGAACCGTTGAACTTGGGAAGACATGGTTCAATATGAAGGTTCAATGACACATGAGTTATATAGACCAACAGAAAGTTACGCGGCTTCTAGTATAAGGCCCCGAATTATGAAATAGTGAACTTCTTTGAACTTTGAACTATTGAACCCCGCGGAAGAGTTCAAGCGGAAGGTTCAACGACACATGATATAAGGCAACTGCGCGACCCGACGGATGAAAAGGCTATGAATATTGAACCTTGAACCTTGAACCCTGAACCTTGAACCTTGAACCTTGAACCCCGCCGAAGAGTTCATACGAAAGGTTCAAGTTCAACCCGAAAGTTCCAAGACGCTTGACGCAAACACAAGACAACTTGCTTTATATGACACTTCAGACACATTGAACCATTGAACCTTGGACTTTGAGAATGGTTCGGGTTCAAAGGTTCAAACCTTAAGTAACTTTGTTTACAAAGGCGATGCACGGGTAAAAATTGAAGGATCAAGAGCCAATTTACGGAACAAGGGTATGACCGGGAATATAGCACGATAAACCGGCTTTTGTTCAAGAAATATTACCGATACATAAATAAAGAAGGGTGACTCAAAAGGTAACAATATTCATATAACATATAAAGCTTATCATCTATATTAGCAATATGCATTGTATGACGATCTCCCAACTGGACTGAAAACTGAAAACACTCATAGTCCACCATATAACTAGGAGCATCAGGCCTCATTTTATCATAATCTGGCATATCAAAGAAGAAACTTTCATATTAATATTTGTGTACATCATGCAAACAAACATCAGCTGAACCAAACTGGAGAGGATCAGATTTAGGCACCTCTTTGCAATAATCTTCATGATATATGTTAGTCTCTCTTTCATCAAGATGAAAATCAAAATTCTCCTCAATAATAGTGCCTTGATTTTCACCATACTCAAACAGATCCTCGTTAGCATATGTATCAAAAGGGGTTGAACCAAGTGTTACAATTTTATTATAGTATGCCACTGGTTCATGGGTAGCCAAACATGCATTTTCATTACCATTGAATTCCTTGTGTGAAGATGTATCAGCCTATGTGTCACAAACAAAACCATAATCAAATATAGAACAATCAAGCTCAACACTATTACTTGTTTCAATATCTGATTATTCTTCATCATCTCCATGTGTATGAATAAAAGGCAATGACTCAAACATGGAACTGCTCCTTTGTTTTCTTATTTCTTCTCTATCTTGTGCACAATACTCACAATCATCTCCACAAACCCACTCAAACAAGTATTCATTGCTATCCATAACCTCATCATTGCTTTCAGAACCAGATAGCTCAACCTTGGGATGGGAGTCATCATTGATCCTTTGGTTAGCATCCTTCACTGGTGAACAATCCAGTTGAGCATTATTATCATCAGTATGTTCAAACATAGCAACATTGTCAACTTCAATCTTTTCATTTTCACATTTATCTTCAAATGATGCCATGATCACTTGGTCATTTGCAGCTACACAATTGCTATTCATGCCAAACCCTGTGGACAGGGAATTCAGTATGTGCTCATTCCTTATTTTTTTGTATTTTCTAAAAACTTGTACGCCATCTGCACACTTGTTATATTGAATTCCCTCAACAATGCACTAGAGCCCTCTTCAAAAGCTTCAAAATATATGCCAATGCAGGATGAAGTATTAGGTCTGAAGTCTTCAAGAATTTGTGAAAGGGCTACTGCAAACCTATGACTGAAATTAGTAGTGGGCTCTTCATCGTGTCTTCTAATTTCCATCAATCTTGTAACAACATCAGCATGTTCTCTTGCAAATTCTTCTCTAAAATAGACAACAAGTTCATCCCAACAGGCAAAGGATTTCTTTGGAAAGCTCAGATACCAATCTCTAGCTCTAGAACCAAAGGATCTAACGAAAAACCTCATCCACATGTCCTCATCTCTAAATGAGTGTTTCTCCATGAAGCTGTGAAAATTTTGGATATGTGCACCCCCATCACACACACTATGTCAACTAAATCTAGGCATCTAATTGTAAATTTTAGCAGACATACTTTAAACTTTATAGTCAACCCATGACAAATCTAACAGCTCATATAAAGGATCAAAAGGGCTAACAAGAGGTTTAGCCTTCTAACTGGAAGACACAACAGGGTTACTATTTAACTGAGTCTATCGAGCCTCTAAGGATATCAACCTATTCTTTATCTCTTCAATCTTTTTACATAACACTTCATCCCCCTCTTGACTGAGTATGGGTGAATACATATTTGGATTCATATAAAGTTCACTCTTAGACATCTTATGTCTGCGTAAGACCTAAGGCTTCCCCTTTGCATCTAACTTATGAAATAAAACAACAAATACAAGTGGGAAGAAGTTATGTACCTTTTCTCATCTAGATGCTGAAGTCCTGAACATAAAATCTTTTATTACAACAACATACATCAACCTTTCATGTGCACTGAAAACTTATTTACAGAGTTGCCACCTCTCCAAAGAGGATAAAATTTTTTAAACAACTGAAAGCTCCTCACATGATAAATATTTTTTCTGGGTTCATTCTGCCAGTAGAGCACCACTATTCACATGAAAGATCTAGATATCAAGGCCCCAATAGAGTCGCCATCTGTTGGATGACTCAGATGGGCCACAAATAACTCTTTTAGTTTAACTCCCTAGCAGAGTTGCCATTTGTTCGCTAACTCAGATGGGCCACAAATAACTCTTTTAATTCAACTACCCAGCAGAGTCGTCATCTGTTGGCGCTCGAATCGGCAAAGGATTTGCCAGTTCCAATGGATAGGCAGATTCGACCAACTAATACAGGAGGTTGCGTGAGATGCCTCCCCTTCACTTCTAGTTCTGCCGCACCATGGGCAGATCCCTATTAGCTAAAGATTTGACATTTGACTCACCCAATGACAAAAATATTTAGCTTTACAACAACAGGCAGAATACTCTCATGAATGGACCAAGATTTGTATGATAGATCACAAGTTTGGCAACACTCTTGGACATATCTGGCTAGTTGGGTATGAGAGTATGCAGGGGTCCTATTTCTACTCCTACACTAATAGGTTGGAATAAAGAAATGATTTGAATTTATATTTTGGATGCAAGACAAGGGGGTTTTGGATCATAACTACTACACAGGGAGTAGACTAGTGCCTATCTTAGGGCAAGGAGTCAACTAGACGTATACAAGAGAATGGCTTGCAACTGGCATTCAAGTTTCAAGGTGTTAGGACTGGTATTTGCCTTACATACACCACCCAAAGATAAGTGTTTAACTGTCTCTGCTTACAAATATCATTGCTGACATACAACCTTCTCCATACTCGACCTAAAACAATTTAATCCACTCCTTGAATGGAAGTTAAAGATTAAGCATGTAATACAGAAATCTATACCCTAGAATCTGAGAAACCCTTAGTAGCCATATTCAAAAGAAGAGAATGCATACAACACATGGAGACAGATAGATAAACACATACAATAATGCATTTTTCATATAAAATGACAAGAAACTAAACATATGTGCAAGGTACACTGAAATGCAACTCATAACTCCAACAGAGATAAAACAGATAGTAAATGCTCTATTTTTTGTTATTTTTCCCCCAAAAATGCCCAAGTCTTCAACAACCGAAATGAGTAACACAATTTACATTTCATAACAAGACTATGTACTCAACAATAATTACAAGGCATTTTCAAAATCCTACCAAAATACAACGCACCACAGAATGGTGCTCAAATCATTAAAAGTTCTAGGTAGAGACAAAGAAAGTAGCAGGTGAGATCAGGAACTGAGCCGCCGACTGGAGATTTTCCTTACAAATCAGGTAGGTGGCCAGTCAATCAACCCATACCTCTACACTGCTACCATAAATGGCTGACCTACCTATAGCTCCCTTTGAAATGCAGCAGTGAATGCATAAGAGGATTTATCGCCTGAAATGCAGCCACAGATACAAAGAAATCCTTCGCTTCTTGAAAATTTAAAACTGGCCGCTGATCTTCCTCCTATCGCTGAGATCTATGACATCAAAATGCTTTGAAAAGTCTCCAACCAATAAGAACATGCCACATAGGCACCCTGTGCTTCCATCGCTGACTTTTCTGCCATCGCAACATGCATTTTGCCTCCTTTCATCCCTTTGTATATGCAAAAGAACATGCATATACAAACATCTATCTACAATCAAAGTGCGGAACCCAAATTGTTATAGAACAAATTGAAATTACAATCGGCTCCCACCTTATACATCTCTCTTTGCATATCTCCTTTGTATATTGCAGATACAAATGCAATATACATTCTGCGGATTTCAAATTTTTATGAGGAATTTTGAAATCACGTTGAAATCGAGCCTGTATCTCAATTTTCTTGTATATCGGCATATACAATACCATATACATACAAGCCGTGGACACCAGCCCTGAATTAGCCAAATCTAACTTTTGAATCAAGCTTGGCTTGTATCTTAACTTTTGCATCTTCGCAATGTATATCGGCACATACAAGCACCCAATATACATGCTGCGGACCCCAAACCTTTATCTGCCATAGTACATTTTCCTTTTCGCATCTAGGTTGCATGTTCTTCCTTTGTATATGACTAATATATGTCACATATACAACGCGAACATACAAGCAGATTATACATACCAACAGTGGACTTCATCCTTATCAACCGGAATGCATCCTCATTTCAGATCTGGCTTGTATATTAGGAAAGTAGATTTGATTGTATGTGCAAACATACAATCGCAAATATACAAGCGGTGGGCCCCAACTTTGAATCACTTGCCTTTGCATGTTAAGTTTGCACATTTCTCCTTGTATATAGTGAATGTATATTGCATATACATTCCACTTTGTATGTGAGGTGGACCCCACCAAATGTATCTCCTGCTGCTTTGTATGTTACCGAATATACAAGACCCCTTGTATCTTGCAAATGTACATGTTTCTTCTTGCATATGCATCGACCAATGCATATTTCCATTGTATGTGGCGAATGTATATTTTCTTTGCATGTTTTCCTTTGTATCTAGCCGCTGTATGTCTGAACATACAACAAAAAATATACATGCAACCTGATATACAAGCAGTGAATATTCCCAGATCTATGATAGATTCCTCAATGTATATGCACCCTTTTTAATCCTGATATGCATTATGAAATGCATACAACCAATTTTTCATTTTTTTAAGGCTGATTGAAATTTCTGCAAGCTCGTCAAGGTATATTTGCATTTGTACATACAAACCCCTTTGTATATACAAAGATACATGCACTTAAAACTATTTCTTGCACTTTTCAACTGTAAAGGCCAAAAGACTTCAATTTTTTTGCATTTTACGGAAGGTGCCTACAAATTTAAATACTTGAATCCTGAATATTCATGCAGGCACCAATAGAATCTTCCAAGCAAAGAAAAAAAAAAGAGCAACCAATGGCTGAAAAAAAAGTTGTTAAGAAGGCTTGGAGGAAGAAGTTGGGAGTGAATTCAGTCCACCTTTGAGTAGATGTTTAGACTCAGGAGGATCTCACCATTGTCACACTTTATCATCCCCATTTCAGTTATGCAAGTTGTTCAATTTCCCATTGATGTCAAAGGAGGAGAATGTACTTCAAGGGGAGTAGTGACACAGGGGGAGCATAGAAATTGTGAAGAAGTGTTGCCATCTATGACAAAGGGGGAGATTGTTGTAATATGTTGTCATTGATGTCAATGGTGTAGCATTATTAAGGTCATAAAATCGGCATTATTGGCCTCACAAGATTGGCAGATTGAGAAGTGTTGTTTGCAAGTTGCACATTGTGACTTCACTCGTGCATAGTGAGCTACTGTCACAAAAACAATTGTTTAGGACAATCGGTACTAAAATTTTCAATTTCCATTTACAATTAGTTTCTTAGAAGTTTCCTTGATTTAATACAAAAGGTTTCAAGGCCATATCTGTTATAAATTGGGAGAATTAATTGTTTTGCAACTTATGCTAGCAGTTTAGGAGAAATTTAATTTCTCAGGTTTGGTATGCTTTCAAGAAAAATCATTTGGTGGAAGTCTTTGTTTCTGAATTATACAGATTTGAGCAAGCTTTTTTTCAAAGATCACTTTACGAGAAAAAGTTATGCATGAAATTCATTTTCAAGCACATAGGTGCTACAAGGACAAAACTAATATTTTGGAATCTTATGCCAAATGGAGTTTACAAATTTTTAGAATTATTTTTGATGAATTTTATTCATTAATAATCCATCTTATGAGAAAAATTGAAATCATTTTTGGGGAAATAATAGTTTTGATTTTGTGCTCGTCGTAATTCCACTTGCTTGCGCTAAATTTGCACCTGTAGAAAGCACAAATGGGGTAAGTTAATTTTACAAAGTAATTGCTTGACACCTCTTCAAAAAGAAAAAAGAATTTTGTATTGATGATGTGGATGATGCCACAACATGTATGAAGTCAGTGAAGCAATTTTGAATGTTGAATCTAATTTTGGCAAAGAATCTTCAAACACAGGTTAAAAAAAATGCTTATAATAGAAAATGGTGTTGGCATAGGAGGTTATGATTGCAGTCTTGAATATGGGTGCATGCAAATGGAATATGTGGGAACCATGAATTTATACCTAGAAAATCAGAAATTAATTTCTAGTGGCTGCAAGAAGCTGTGTGGGACATACAATGACAAGTTTTTTTTTTTTTTTTTCATCAAAACATATTTTTTTAGATAAATAATTAATGGCTGCGTGGTAAATATAGCCTATGGAATCAACATTGATATTATTCAATGGTAGCAATGAATTTTCAAGTTAATGATTTCAAAATGGGGCTGTTGTAGAAGAAAGTATCAGTTTTTATGTTCATAAAAAAAAATTATATTGTAGATGAAAAATGATAACTGCTGCGCTAAAACTTAAATTTATGGTGAAAATCAAATAGAAGAATCAAGTGTGCAGTGTTATATTTTAATTTTTGCTCAGAGATAGAAGAAGTGTTGAAACACTTTAACAGTAGATTCTGAAAATCTTTTGAAAAAAATAAGGATGAAGATGTTGTGTTGCCAAAGAAGTAGATGAAGCATGTGGAGTGTAGGAAGTGCAGTTTGTCTAAAGTTGTATAGTATTGAATCCTAATTTTTCTTGTTGAGTCTAAGTCTGATTATGAGCAGGTAATAGAGAAGTGCAGTAAAGGAATTTGGTCAGAGTATTGTAGAACAGAGCAAAGAGGGAGTCTTCATCATGAAAGTTGATTTTGTTCATATTTTGATTGTTCAAGTTGCAGTCAGGGAGTTGATGCTCTTTGTGGGTAGGTGCCCGCACTGCATTTTGGAGAGTTGGTTCTCACATTGTATTATGATATTGGTGTCTCCAGTGGGTTGGTGCTCTCTATGAGTCAGTGCTCTCTATGAGTCGGTGCTCACATTGTATTACAAGATTGGTGTCTCTAGTGGGTTGGTGCTCACATTTGCAAGTGAAATAATAAAAGCAATTTTTTTACCATGGCTATTTCCCAAAAGGGTTTTCCATGTAAAAATGGTCTTATGTGTTTTTTCTCTCTATTCTTGATTCTGTGTTATGCTGATTTGTTTTGAAAGTTTCAAATTTCTCTAATACTGATTCACCCCCTCTCTTAGTATTAGTCAGTGCTCTTAAGGGTGGATGTTTGAGGGAATCTCATGGGGTCGAGGGGAATCAAAGCCAACATTTCTGCACATCATGTTGGATTTTGAAGCTTGTGATTTTGATGAGGGATTTTGGATGCATGGCATTTGGGATGTGTGGAGATTGTGGATTTCAAGCATGGGGTTGGAATGGGGATTTTTGGGGATTTAGGGATCCAAATGAACTTAGGATTTTTGTGATATTTTGGTGGGGGGCAGGATGGGGATGGGGATTTGGGATTTTGGGGAGGAGTGGGATTTTAGGGAAATAGATTTGGATGTGACACTTGGATTTATATCTTTTTATGCTTGGGGATCCACATTATTTTCATTTGTACTTGTGGATTGGTGGGCATTTGTGGCATCTTAGATGGAGTTGGGTTTTGGACTAGATTTCAATTTTTTTTTGCATGTTGGCATGGTGTGACATAGTGACCTTGTGATTTTTGTGGGTTTTTTACTTTATATGTGGAGGCATTCAAAGTGATTTCAAGGTTGATGGGTGGTCCCATGAGGAGATATCATCTATAATTCCAGTGACGGTGGTTATACCTTCATCATTTTTCAATAAATCAAATGATGTGTGAATTTTCTAATCTTGATAGGAATTTTGGGGGATGGGGGATTATGGGTGGTAATTGGGATGGAGGATTTGTGGACGGGAGGATTAGTGAATATTTGGGTAGAAGGAATAAGGGATTTATAGATGAAAGGATTAGTGGATTTATGGATCAAAGTATTATTAGATTTTTGGATGGAAGGATGAGTGGACTTGTGGGTGTAGGGATGGGGTTATGAAATGAGATAGTGGAAAACAATTGCTTCAAGAGGATGAAGGAGGAGGGATGGCAAAAAATGGTTTGGAGTGGTGATAAGAGGCACTAATTTTGGATTGAAGAAGCCTACTTAGGATTTATGAAGTTGGTACCAACATTTTTGGATTGTTTTCCTTGATATGTATAGCCAAGGTCTTGTGATCCTGAATGGATTTTGACATGGATGGGCTCCAAAATACCTTGTTCATGGAGGCCTAATCTTTTGCCTTGATAGTTCATGTTTTGGAGCATGCGATATACAATGAGATGTTTTTTGGTTTGGAAACAAGATGTGAGTCTAGTATTAGATGGAGGAGGATGGGTAGTGGATATAATTTGTTCCTCTCCTACGAGATAACTACCATGGGTGAAAGTAATGGAAACAAGGGGATAATGTGATGGTTTTGGGATGGGCTTGATAAGAGATAGTAAGGGATTGAGGGACAGATTAGATGGGATGTTTGGATCTTGATTTATATGGGGATTGGATGGTTTGACATGCTTTGGAGTGGGATCTTGACATAGTTAGATTTCATTGGGTGACATAATGGAGGAGGAGTGCTTAGCTTCAATTATTTCTATAGGCTCCTTGAATTGGGTTGATGGAGGATGGAAAATGGTTCATGTTTGGGGACTGTAGATTTTATGGATGTCATAGGATTATGTATAGGTGTTGGGTCAGTGACAAAATCATCAATGATGCAATTAGGTGAATTCAGGTTAGTGGGCTGGCATGACTCCACAAGTTTGTTTTTATGATTTTGTTCAAGATCCTTAGCTAGGAGTCCTTGGAGAAAACCCAAAACAATTATTTCGGTTTAATAGAAGAATCGGATTGTAGATGAGATGGTTGGATAGGTTGATAGTGAGGTGGTAGATTTAGATAGGAAGGATAAGGGGATGAAGGATTTGGGTAAGAGGTGGAGGTGACAAGAAACTCATATGAGGATGGATCTTGGTATGTAGATGGAGGTTGAGATATGGATGGTGGATAGAATGGGTTTCCCTTGTCAAGGGTGCCATAGGATGACCATAAGATATGCAATTAAGAATAGAGGGGTAGCCTGTACTAACTGATTCATGGTCAAAAGATGTTGGCATGTTCATAGATGGGCAAAGGGAACTTATGGAAAGATTGCTTGTGATAGTTTCATCCAGCATATCAATTTCATATTCATCTCGATCAACAAGACAATAATTATCATTAAATTTGTAAAATGGACCAATGATGATTTGACTTCCTGATGAGTTGCTTATTGTGATAGTGTGTTTTTGGACGACTTGATGATTTGGGATTTCTAAGGTCTGCGACTTAACATTTTCTTTGATATCAAAATAACCTTAGATTTTGGATTTGAGAGGCTTGAATGATTGGTTTGACTTATTTTGAATTAATCAAGGTCAATGATGCATGACACTTGATTTTGGATGGACTCGATTGATTTTGATGGATTTTGATTAGGCCTAGAGCCCTCAAATGGTTGAATGACTAATTATTTTGATTAGGCCAAGGGCATTTTGATGTTTGACTTCTTGGATGGGGGAGTTTGGGATTGATTTTATAGAAACATCCAAGTATGTCACACTAGTGCCTAAGTATTACTACGCTGCCTATATATGGAGGTGCTGGGATATTCTTACCAGCACCCAATTATGAAGTTGTAATGTAGAAAAGAGAGCCTAACTCAATAGATCAAACTAGGTCAAACCCTCTTCTACAAAATAGTAGGACATGAAATGAGCTTGGATTCTACTCAAGAAGGAGAGACAAACTACAAGGTTTCTACCTTTTTGTTGTATAGAGAATCAATTAACCAAATTCAGTCAATCAAGCTAGAGTCAAGACATAAAATCCTAGTTGACAATGATCAGAGTACAACAAACTTTTGTAACCAAAAACCAAGAAACCAAATGGATAATAGAGATTAGTGATTAGTTCAAAACCTTATTCTAGAGGTTAGAATGCCTAGGACAAGGACACTTGGTTGCCCTGGTTGTAAATTAGGGTTTCCTAAAATTGATTCCTTTGTCAGGTCTGTAACAGTAACCTTAGTCTTTTTCCCAGAGATCACCTTTCAAAACTTGTTCATTTCACCTGCACACATGCAAGAAAGAAAATGGTTGGGTACTATTTAGGAGATTTCATTGGTCAAGTTCCATGAGTGGTGTTTCCATCTAAACAATAGAAATAATGATTGACAAAGAGTATATGCCCTAGGAGGGCAGAGGAAAATCTGTAGTAGAATGGAATGCTAAGACAAAGAATAAAGGAAAAAAGTCAGCATGAGCATGGTGTTGATATGCCTGGGACAACTGAGGGGGGTGAATCAGTTGTCTCAAAAACTTAAACACTTTTGTAATTAAACATCAATCACTTATCCACAATTATTATGATCTAACAATGAATGCATGAAATTAGAAACTTAACCACATATACAACATTAGACACAAGAGACATTAGATTTTATGTGGAAAACCCCAAGGTGGGGAAAACCCATGGAGAGGATTAGCTCTCAATATATATTGTAATCTTGAAATAATGATGCTCAGGCTTGGTCAATCCACAGGTCTAAACATACTGGCTCACTGCCATGAAGAACAACTAGGTCTAGCAGGCTCACTGCCTCAACCCTAAACCTAGCAAGATTACAATAAGGGATATTAAACAATGAGGGTTGGTAAACCCTACTGACGTCTCACTACCACGATCAACACCTTTTTAGTGTCTATGATTGAAGTACAATAATTCCTATGCTCTACTTGGCCTCTGCTCTACCTTTTGGACCTTTCTTATTATCTTTTCATCTTCGCTCAAGGACAACTTTTTCACATCTCAACTACAAGTATTTATACACTTAATCAACCTTGGAATGATCATCAAGGTCAGCATTACAATCATCAACCATTGGAGCAATCTCCAAGGTTGGCAATACAAGCATTTACAAAATAGGTCCTGACCTATTACAACATTATGCAAAGAAAAAGAAGTAAAGATGTATGCGGATCACACCATATCTTAGTTGGACCTCAAATACTATCTTCCACCCTTCAACACACTTTTATGATCTTCAAAGGATCTCCACAATTACTAGAATTAACCAAGTCAGCTAAGACTGGTTACACACTACCTTATATGGGAACAATCTTCAAACATGATCTGAATTCCTTAACACGAACCAAAGTCAAGGTACAAAGATGATCAAGATCCATCTACAAGCATGTTATAATCACCAGGAGTAACCACACAAACCTTAGCCACATTAACAATAGGATCTTCTCATCAGAACACATGAACTTCACTATCTTCGACTGTCATAAAAGAAAGATAGCTTGCAGACCACCAAAACATGAACCACTACAATTGTAGGCACTTATCATCATCCTAGACTTCCCTCTAGAACCATAGATAAAAATACTTTATTGCAAAGGGATATGGAGAAAAATACTTTCTCCCTATCACCAAAGAATAATCAGGAGCAGGATTTACTCTTGTGAATGTAACTTTCTCACAACTTCACTCTAGAGGCTCAAAATTAGGATTTAGCATCTTTAGACATCCCTTTAAATAACTTTCAATCTACAAACCAAGATCTTCATCAAGCAAGAGATGCGGATTCGTCTATCAGATCATTCTTCAACATACAAATCTCTATCGATACTACTCTTCACTATAATTCACTTGATCCTTCTAGAGAGGCCAATTTTCTCAATATCCTCAACAAAGAAGGCTTCTAAACAAGTAATAGAATAGAACATTGTTGACACCAATGACAACAAAGATATTTTGACATCAATGACAACACCGATTAGGCACATACTTGCAACACATGAAAACCTTAGCACGCTTGTAGATGGCATCAAAACTTGACTCAAGAAGTCGATGTAGCCCAAAGATCTTCACAAGACCTACAATATGTTAGTGTCACACCAATAATCCACAAGAGAGAGTTGTAGAGAGAATGAGAGAGAAAGAGAGAGAATACAAGAATGCCAAGATTCACTAGAGAGAGTTAGATGTTCAAATGAATGAATTAACTTACATTTATATGCATTATTGTTGATTTTTAGAGAATTAAAATACATGAGGCTGACCTTGGGAGTCATTTAAGAGGCCTAAGCTGACAAGGCCACAATTTAGGGTAGGGATAAAGGAGGGACTAGTGCACTTGGATGCCCTAGTCCTTTAGCCACATAATCCTTGGAAGAGGGTACTTAAAGTATTCTTAGCCCCACCTTATAGTTAATTTCCATGTTTTGTGCACCAAGATCAAGAATTACATGCTTAATGCTTAAAAATGTATTAAAATAGGTCCTAATTAATAAGTGTAAATATTTGAGGCACATCTAGGAGCTAAACGAAGTGTAAAATGGTGATGTACACATTTTACGACGTTATATTTAGCCCCCACTTTAGTGTGGGTACGAACTTATGTTTGAACTCATACTAAAGGATGGAAAAGACATAATTCAAACACAACAAACATAGAGGCAACATAATGATACTAAAATTGAAGGGTGGCCAAGCCCCCATGTTTAGGATTCTAGGATTCTATGATGACTGGAATACACATAAGACACAACATGATTCACTCATACATGAAGTATTTAGAAGATAAAGCATACACAAGGTATACACTTGAGAAATCACAATGCATATATGCAAGACACAATGCATACACGCTTGACATGAAGCATACACATATAAGTCATAAGTATACATAGAATAGACATGGAATACACGTAAAGCACTTAAGGAAAAACATACAAGGAATACATAGAGAATGCAACACATAACGGAAAACCTTGAGTCAACATGACAAAATAGATCTTGGTCTAATAGGTGTCTCAATCATCATGTATCATGGCCCAAGATGTGATTAAGAAGAATGATAAGGGGCTAGCTAGAAAAGAGAAGAATGGTAAGAGGAGTACAAACACATCATACACATAATCCATCTCAAAAGGAAAGTGTTTTCACTCAAGAGAATACACCAAGCTACCTCTCAGAATAGGAATTACACGAACCCTTGCAAAATAAGAAGGTGAAGTGACCTTACTACTAAACTCTAGTTGTTGGTGCAACCCTTCTTCCAAACATGCAAGGAGCTTCAACTTAGGAGAACAAGATAGCCTCACGATCTTGTTTCCATGTTAGCCATAATCCTTTCCAAGAGTGTAATAACAAAGATAATCAACAAGTCTCTATATAGAAAGAAGAAAGTAAGGTTCATAGCATGATATATGCCCCCACCTTAAAGTGATTGCTAACTCCATCAGGGAGCAATTACACATTTAATGTAGAGTGAGAAAGAAACATAAGACAAGCATGAGAGATTTCTATAAGCACATGCCCAAATGGTTTGTGTTCTCCAAAAGATACATCGCAATAAGGGGTTACCCCTATAATAAGAAAACTGATGTGATGCTTATGGGCATGATACATAATGTCTTATGTAGTCATGGTATGACGCTAAGCATTACAACAAGGTGTTATATACATATGAAGACGATGGAAGAAAGATCACATGCACGTATATTCAATCAAAATGCAAAGATGCTAAATCATATAAGAAGGATAACACAATTACACATTACAACATATACAAGAATGAAGATACATATAGATGAATGACACAACACGTTCTTACTCCTTGTGGCTTTGTGCTAACAAGGGTGTTAAGGGAGAACCAAAAATCACAATACGGGGCTAACATTACATACAAATATAAGACAAATGAGAAAGAGGGACCACACTTGTGAGTCGGCCTATAACAAATTATCCTCCCCCAACTTGATTATAAATTGGATGAAGGACAAGGTGCTTTAGGGACTACATCAAGCATGATGAGAAGTGCTAGAGCCAAACCTTGTTCTTAGTTGTTGAATTTTGCTACTCAAGGCTTGGCATTCATTAGTGGAATGGACAAGCGTTCGACGATATGCACAATAATGTGTTAAATGATTATTTTGTTGAATCTTTATACATTATAGAGGAGGAAAAGTGATTAAGCAGTCTTTGAGTAGACTTAACAACATACACCCTTATTGAGAGAGAAGAGAAGATTTAGGTGGAATAGAAAGAAAACTTTTTTGTTTCGAACATGATGGAGAGATCGTGGGAGAAGGCCGGAAACCCAAACCTACTTTAGAAAAGCATGGTGTTGGTTTCATAGATTCCTTAATTCCTTGTTCTTTTCATCCTAACCCATTTCCATTATATCCTTGTTTTGAAAGAATTTTGAGTCCACGCCCATAACACTTCTCTAAGACCAAAGGATGAAGAGAGGTCATATGGCTAGCTTTTTTTTTAGAAGTATGATTATATGTTGAAGAAGAAGGATCATTATTTTCATCATGGTGAGAAGGGTTAACCTTTGTTTCAACCATCCCATGGTAGTTGAAATCTAAAGAGACCACTTCATTACCAAGACAAGCATTAGAATTAGATGATTCATTAGATTGAGATGATTATTTATCACAATTGGTGACCATTTCTATAAAAGAAGGAAGATCATCATTAATATCAAAAGTTCCATTGAAATTACTCTTGAGTTTAAACCCCGTAGGGGTATGAGATTGTGTTGAAGAAATTGTATTTACCCTCAAGGTGTTAGGGTGTGAAGGTGGGATTTTATAATCACCCACAAAGGAGGGTGTAAAATCTAATGAAACCAAATAATCACCAAAAATACATTTGAAGGACCAACACTATCCTGAGAAAAATTGTTGTTCGCAATGGGGGGTAGTGTTAAAAAGGGATCAAACTACTCAAAGGAATTTGATGTCTCACTTCTATTTTCAAGCAACTATCTAGAGTCAGATCAACTTCAATTGTATGTAATTTATTTTCAAAGATGAACTTTATTGAACGATGAAGGGTAGATGGAACTACCCCCATGGCATGAATCCATGGTCTACCAAGAAGAAGACTGTATAAGAAAGAATTAGGCATGACATGGATAAGGGAAGGCAATGTCACAAGACCAACCCTAAGAGGTAAGGTAATAGTACCTAATGATTGCCTACTAATATTATCAAAGCCACGAATGTTGATTTTATCTGGTTAAATTAAAGATGTATCAATATTGAGTTTATTTAACAAATCTATTCCATAAACATTAAGACTTGATCCACCATCAATCATAATGCATATTATACTCTTTCTACTGAAGAACATGAATATCATAAGAGGCTAATTTTTTTGTTGAACTTCTATGGGAGGTAATTCATGTTGTTGAAATGATATATCAAATTTTGTCACTTGCATACAACTAAATAGAGATTGTACACCAATCAAATGAAAAGCAGTTGGAACACTCACCTTTTGTAGAGCCTCATGGATCATTTCGTGGTATGTAGGCGATGTTTGTATTAAATCCCATCGAGATATATTAGCCGGAGTAGTGTGGAGCTTCTTGACAAGATCATATTCTTTACCAAAAAGTGGAGGAAGGTGAGGTGCTTGAGGTAGGATAGGTTAAGAAGGTGGATGAGAAATGGGCACACATAGAGCTTGCTTACTATGTTTTCTATTATGGGCGTTGTATGTGTGAGAAATCATGCGATGCTGCAACACATTTTGAACACCTTGATTCTTTTGAGTAATTTGTTTTGCATAATTGAGAATGTAACTTGAGGGTTGAGGTGGCGTTGGATCACCTTGAACCATAATCACTAGTTTGAAGTGAGGAGGTGTATTAGAGGCCTCATGTACAATGATTGTTGGAAAATTAGTACACTTATTCACTATCCCCTTAATGGGTGGAATAAGTCTATTAATCATGATTGAATTGACATTGTTTTCTTTTTTAATAAGCTCAACATCCATCCCTGAGGGATTTAATGTGAGAGGCCTCTCTTCATCCACTAATTCTTTGTCTTTTGAAGGGAGGGTAAAGTGTTGTTAAGAGAATTGTTCATAATTGTATCCTTAGTTATGTCCAAGGGTTTTGAACACACCAACAAAAGAGGAAGATCCCTAGGGTGAGCTATAGAAACCTCACGTACTATGTTAGAAATAGAAGATTTAAGATGATGAGATGACTACCCATTATCTACCCATGGAAGATCATTTGTGCGAGAAGGCCATTCATCCACTAATGCTTCATCTTTTGAAGAGATAGCATTGGAATGAAGAGAGGGTCGTGTGATGTTAAGGAATGTGTCAATGATTTCATCTTCTTTCCAAATAGCCAAAGCTAGGTCACCATCACATGTATTAGAGAGTAGATCCATGGGAGTAACCATGACATTATCATGACTTGTAGTAGAAGAAGAAGAAGAGATATGACCATCATTTTTCTCATGACACCTCATGGAGATGAAATTAGTAAAGTCCTTTAATATCGAAGGGTACACATTCATGAGAGTTATGAAGTTATTATAATTAGATACATAATCAAGGATTTCAAATGAAGAGAATTTAAAGATATCAATATCATACATGGATGCTATATGATTCAAAACATAAGGATGCATATCAATGAATTTGTAAAAATTTTCAAAATCTATGATATATGTGTACAAAGATACCAAAAAGGAACAATTAGTAGAAGCCATGATGAGATTACTTGTTAGATTAGGAAGGTTAGCTAGATTTCCTAAAAATGCACTTGATTTTTCAAACCCTAACAATGAAATAATGCAAGTTTAATCTATATAAATATGCAAAATCATGAATGAATGGAATCTAATCTGATCTAAGGTGGAAAATAGCTCAGATCTAATGCAAGAAGGATGCCAAAGTGTAATAAAAAATAGGTTCACCAAAATGTAATGTAGAAAAGAGAGACTAGCTCAATAGATCAAACTAGGTCAAAGCCTCTTATACAAAACATGAGGACATGAACCAAGCTTGGATTATACCTAAGAAGGAGAGTCAAAATATAAGGGTTCTACCCTTTTTTTGTATAAAGAAGAAATTAACCAAATTCAATCAATCAAGCTAGAGTCAAGACATAAAACCCTAGTTGACAAAGATAAGAGTACAACAAACTTTTGGAACAAAAAACCCAAAAACCAAATGGATAGAAAAGATCAATGACTAGTTTAGAACTTGACTTGAAAGGTTAGAATTCCTAGGACAAGGGTGCTTGGGTACCCTAGTCCCAAATTAGGGTTTCTTACAACTGATTCCTCTATCAGGTCTATAACAGCAACCTTAGTCTTCTTCCCAGAGATCACCTTCTGAAACCTATTCATCTGACATGCACATATGCAAGAAGGAAAATGGTTGGGTGCTATTTAGGAGCTTGCCTCAGTCAAGCTCTGTGATTGATAAAGAGTGTGTGCCCTAGGAGGGTAGAGGAAATTTTGAAGTAGAATGGAATGCTAAGACAAAGCATGAAGGAAGGAAGTCACCACAAGAATGGAAACCCTAGCACACTTTTAGACGACGTCATAAATTGACTCAAGAAGTTGGTGTAGCCCAAAGATCTTCAGACGAGCTGCAATATCATAGTGTCATAGCAATAATCCATGAGAGAGTTGTAGAGAGAATGAGAGATAAAGATCTAGAGAGTGCAAGAGTGCCAAAATTTGCTAGATATAGTTAGATGTTCAAATGAATGACTTAACTTACTTTTATATGCATTTTTGTTGATTTTCAGAGAATTAAACCACATGAGGCCGACCTTGGGAGTCATTTAAGAGGCCTAAGTCAACAAGGCCACAATTTAGAGCAGGCCTAAAGGAGGGTCCAGGGTGCTTCGGCGCCCTAGTCCTTTAGCCACATAATCCTTAAAAGAGGGCACTTAAAGTATGCTTAGCCCTTCCTTATAGTTAATTTATAGGTTTCATGCATTGGGATCAAGAATTACACGCTGAATGCTCAAAAATGTATTAAAATAGGTCATAATTAACAAGCATAAATATTTAAGGACCATCTAGTAGCTAAACTAAGTGTAAAATGGTGATGTACACATTTTATGATGTTACAAAACTAAGGTACTTGTGTTATACAGAGGTGTTTGTTTATCCCTACAAGTTCCTATTCATGGACATAGGTGCTTATTTATGAAAAGTATCCTCAAACTTGATTTTAGGGATTGGATTCAATGGGGATTTTGTTGGATTTGATGGGAATTGATTAGCGATTAGGTCTAGGACCCTTGAATGATGATTTTGATGGTATTGTGATTACTATTTTGGGTAATTTGTGTTGGATTTAAGATAGACAACTGAGAGGGGGGGTGAATTAGTTGTTACCAAACTTTTCTTCTTATATATTTTAAAGCTTCTTCTATTTCAATAACATATCAGAGATTCAATCATGAGGCACAATGCATGAATTTAAGAGCAGAAACAAATTCAATAGATACAACACAAATATTTTTACGTGGAAAACCTGGTTAAGGTAAAAACCACGGGGTGACTAACACAAGATTGTATTCTCTGTTAAAAGAATAAGAAGAATGAAATGGCACTTGCCAATTAGGGCTCACTGCCTGAGCACACTATTCATAAGAGGTCCACTACCTATAGGGGACACACTGTCTATAGAATAATATAAATATTACATACATGAACTGGAGATCAACATCTTCACTATGCTTGAGTCAGTTCCATTTAACCTCAACACCACTTCTCTGCTTTTCTTTGTTCTTCCTTACCACCTTCTCATCGCTACTAGGGACACTTTTGAATGACTTTGCAATTCTTATTTATACAAGATATCGACTTTGGAACGATCATCAAAGTCAGCACAACATACACTTATTTAATTATAGAGCAAATGAAAAAATACAACTTGACTTATTACAAAAGCTTCATGCACACTACTACACTATCGGCTACCCATAGCTGGGACTTCAATCTTCTTTGGGGAACATGCCAAGCTTCGCAAAACATCTTCAAGATCATCTGCAACATGTGCAAAACATCCGGTCAGCCAAGACTAGGAAGAACACTATCACTGGGAGGTAAATCTTCAATTACAAGCTCTATATTCAATGCATACTGCCAAAATGGACTGGACACAATCTAGAGACCCCCACAAGCTTGTTTGAATCACCAAGAACATTTGCACCACTTCTACTTACTATAATCATTTGCATCTTCATCTGGAACCTTAAGAACACAATTGCCCATCTTTGTCACATTACAAGGATTTCTTTGGGACCTCCAAACCACAAACCAATTGAGTTGTCAATTCACATTGGCCTCCCAAAC
Organism: Cunninghamia lanceolata; assembly: GCA_027924645.1. Classification (NCBI taxonomy): domain Eukaryota; kingdom Viridiplantae; phylum Streptophyta; class Pinopsida; order Cupressales; family Cupressaceae; genus Cunninghamia; species Cunninghamia lanceolata. The sequence continues at coordinate 10,162,451 of BSBN01001099.1, forward strand.
ATGCCACTAGATCCACAGAACATGATATTGTATTTTCGGATCTCACCAGACCTATTTGTGTCACTCTATCACTTCTGAACAATTGCTAGAACTGATTTTACTCTTATGGCCATAAATCCTCCATAATTTCATGTAGACCTCTCAAATCTTGACTGGATAATCTTTAGACACATATCTACAAACCCTTTGATGTGCATTCTCTTATCTTCATCTAGCTAGGATCTTCACTTCATAGAGCTTCACTATCTTCACTAATATTCTCTGTTTATGATAGGACTAATTTTCTCAATATCCTCAGCATACAACTCATCCAATCCTTGACATTAATGCAACAGGAGTATGTTGATATCAATGACAACACCAGTTAGGCCCATACTTGCAACAATCTCCCCCTTTTTCATTGATGGCAACATATAATGTGAAAACCTGTTTTATCCATCAAGACAAGAACTTGTCCTTACTAACTAACAAAGCTCCCCCTAACAACAACAACCACTTTTTTTTCACATGTCTTCTCTCCACATTTGACATCAATGGCAAAGGGCACATGCTTGCAACAATCAGACCACCAACTTCTAATACTTTAGAATCATACAGACTACTCCCCCTGAGTAGCAACTTCCTATCATCAATCCGGATCACAAGATATGACTGTGAGATCCACCGAATTGATGCACACTAGTGCACCTTAATTCAGAACTCGAGGGGTAATAACCCCTAACTTCTCCCTGAGATACTCAAAAGAGTCCTTAGGTAGAGGTTTAGTAAAAATGTCTACAATTTGATCCTTTGAGGGCACAAAGTCCAATTTGACTTCATTCTTGTTCACCTAATCTCTCAAAAAGTGAAACTTGATGGATATATGTTTTGTCTTTGAATTTAACACCAATTTTTTTGATATATTTATTGCACTTGAATTATCACAGAAGATTGTGATAGGTTCTTCATACTCCACTCTGATGTCTCTTAGCATTTGCTTCATCCACAATACTTGAGTGCAACTACCTACTGCAGGAATATATTCTACTTCTACAATAGACAGAGATATTGCCTCTTGTTTCTTGCTTAGCCAAGAAACCAATCTCTTTCCCAAAAAGAATGCACCACCACTGGTACTCTTCTGGTCATCCACATCTCCTACCTGATCAGCATCTGCGTATGCATGAAGAAAGAAGTCGTGATCCTTAGGATACCATAATCCATACTCAACTGTTCCCTTCAAATATCTAAGAATTCTCTTGATTTCCATGACATGAGACTCTCTAGGATCAGCTTGGAATCTGGCAACAAGACTAACAACATTCATAATATCAGGTCTAGTTTGAGTAAGATAGAGCAATCCTCCAATCATTGACCTATACTTTTTCTGATCAGCCTTAGGGGATTCATCATCTTTACTCATCTTACATCTAGTTTCTATAGGAGTATTCATTACCTTTGAGTCTTCCATCCCAAATTTATTCAACAATTCTTTCACATACTTGGTCTGTGATATGAAGATTCCTTTCTTTGTTTGAGTGATTTGCAGATCCAAGAAGAAATTCATTTCCCCAAACATACACATCTCAAATTCATTTTGCATTTGATTTGCAAAATTCTTGCACATACTATCTTTTCCTCTAAAGATGATGTCATCAACAAATACTTCCACAATCAAGATATTTTCATTATCAATCTTAAAATACAGATTGTTGTCAGCAGTACCTTTGTTGAAACCAATCTTTAAAAGATGTTTGTCCAATCTTTCATACCAGACTCTTGGGGCTTGTTTGAATCCATACAATGCCTTCTTTAACTTGTAGACCATATCTCCATGATCAGACAATTGGAATCGATTCGATTGCTCAATGTATACTTCTTCTCCCAAATCTCCATTTAGGAAAGTAGAATTGACATCCATCTGATATACCTTGAAATCCTTGAAGGCAGCAAAGGCAAGAAATAATCTAACTTCTTCAATTCTTTCCACTAGAGTAAAAGTTTCTTCAAAATCAATTCCTTCTACTTGACAATAACCCTTACAGACCAATTTGGCTTTGTTTCTTACTACTTCACCTTCTTCATTTAGTTTATTCCAGAAGACCCACTTAGTCCCAATCACATTTTTGTCCTTAGGTCTTGGAACAAGATCCCAAGTGTTATTCTTTTCAATCTAAATCAATTCTTCCTCCATTGCTTTAGCCCAACTTTCGTCATTGCAAGATTCACTTATTGTTTTTGGTTCAATTTTTAAAATTAGAAAATACTTCACTGAATCTTGAGCAATATTTCTTCTTGTTTGAACACCTTTTCTTCTATCTCCTATAATCTAATCTTTAGAATGATTCAGTCTTACATACCTAGGAGTTTTGGGAATTTCTTGCACTTCTAATTCTTGGACAAGTTCATCCAAACTTGTCTCTTCTTCCTGTATTTTAGGATTCGCTGAATCAGTCTGAATCTAAACTACAGTTGGGGCTTGTTCTTCTTGACTGAGACATCATTCTTATCATCTACTTCATACTCATAAAGCCTTGAGGGATTTTTCATGCCTTCATCAACCTTCACATTTGTACTTTCTACAATCTTTCTCAATCTCTTGTTATAACACCAGTATGCTTTGCTTTGAGTGGAATATCCCAAGAATATTCCTTCATCACTTCTAGCATCAAACTTCCCAAAGTCTTCATCTCTTTTGATGTAGCATTTACTACCAAAGACTTTGAAATACTTTATAGTAGGAGTGATACCAAACCAAAGTTCATAAGGAGTCTTACCAGTATTGCCTCTGATTTGTACTCGACTAAGAGTGTAGACAACAGTGCTCATAGCCTCTCTCGAATAGATCTGAGGAACATTTGCTTCCATCATCATAGTCTTAGAAGCTTCCTAGATGGTCTAGTTCTTTCTCACCACTACTCCATTCTACTGTGGAGTCAGAGCAAATAACTGTCTCTTTATCCCATGCTTCTCACAAAATGTTATGAACTCACCGGATGTGAATTCTCCACCTCTATCAGACCTGAGGCATTTTATGCTTATGCCAATTTCATTTTGTACCATAGCTTTGAATATTTTGAACATCTCAAGTGCTTTAGATTTCTCTTTTAAGAAGGTCACCCACATCATCCGGGAGTGGTCATCAATTAGCAACATAAAATACCTATCTCCTTGTAGACTCCTGAGTCTTGCCAGACCACAGAGATTAGTGTGCACCAAGTCTAACAATCTAGTTGAAGATTGTTCCTTGCTTTTGAAAGTGACTCTGCTTTGCTTACCTAATTGACATTCTTTGCACAAACTGTTAGCAAGTTTCATCAGTCTTGGAAGATCTCTTACAACTTGAGTGTTTCTTATCTTAATGATATTATCAAAATTCACATTCTCCTATTCCAAAACCAACTCTGATCAATTTGAACAAATAAGAAACTTTTGCCAGTACCAACTAATTGGAAGATGTTACCTTTGGTATGTGTACCGGATGCAATCTCAGTTCCAAAGCTTTCAAAGATCTTGCATTTTCCATTTTTGAAATGGAGATCATAGCCTTTGTCCACCAACTATCCAACATTGAGAAGATTATGATTTAGACCTTCAACATATAGAACATCACTGGTTTTGTTGTTTCCATCAAAATGGATGCTTCCTTTGCCTCTATTTCTACAAGTAGAATTATCTCTTAACTTTACAACTCCACCTTCATATCTTTCCAGGCTTAAGAACTTACTCTTGTTGCCAGTCATATGGTGAGAGTATCCACTATGAATAACCCATTCATCTTTTTCTTCAACCTGAGCAGCTAAAGCACTTTCTATCATCTTATGATTGGCAGATTCAATAGGCATTGGATCTTCTTCTTTGATGGCAATAAATACCCAGTCACCTCTAGATTTGTTTCCTATCTTAGATTCATCATCTGTTACTCCTTCATCATCATCTTCTTGAACATAATAACACTTTTTTCTAAAACCTTAATCTATTAGGGTTTTTCCTTGAAAACCTTTCTGGACATCTTGAGGCAAAATGACCAATCTTATTGTAGGCAAAGCATTTAAAAGGTAATTTTCCTTCATACTTACCAGATCCTCTTGGAAATCTCTTTGCAATGAGGGCCTCAAGTTGTTCATCTTCTAATTCATCCTCTTCCAGATCTTTTCTTTCTTTCTCATACCAAGTTGATTTTCTTGAGGAACTTTCTCCTAGATCATATCTCTGTTTGCCTTTTGTAGAGGCACTAGATTTGAATGTAGATTCAATCTTGGGAAGTGCATCACCAAACTTAGCTAACTTGAATGCAAATATCTTACCAACCAAATGATCCCTTGTGATAGCTGTTAAAGATCTGATTTCCTCAATGGCAGCAACTTTGTGTTTATAAGTAGGTGGTAAATAGCTAAGAACTTTAGCACCAATTTCATCTTCATCCAGTACTCCACCAGCACATCTGATGCCACAAACAAGGTCATTTACTTTTGTCATATAAGAAGTTATATTCTCATCTTCGCTCATCTTTATGTTTTCAAACTTTCCTTTCAGACTTTACAGCTTGGCACACTTAACATATTTCTCTCCTTCATATAGATTTTCAAGCTTTGTCTAAATTTCATAAGTAGTCTTCAATCACATAACATTTGTCAGCTCTGAATCAGACAAGGCACTTAGTAGGGCTTCTTTAGCTCAAATCTCTGACTTCATCTATGGTTGTTGGGTCATTCCTTGGGGGAACATATTTACTTGAGGTTATGTTCCAATACTGATATCCCGTGCATTGTATATGACATTCCATGTGGCTTTTCTAGGCAATGGAGTTTGATCCATCAAACCTTGGACTGTCCTTCTTGTAGGTTGACATTCTGGATCTCCTCAAGTGGTTAAGCTTCTTCTAGAGGAACTTAGCTCTGATACCAATTGTTGGATTTAAGATAGACAACTGAGAGGGGGGGTATGAATTAGTTGTTACCAAACTTTTGTTCTTTATATATTTTAAAGCTTCTTCTATTTCAATAGCATATCAAAGATTCAATCATGAGGCATAATACATGAATTTAAGAGTAGAAACAAATTCATCACATACAACACAAAGATATTTAAGTGGAAAACCCAGTTAAGGGAAAAATCATGAGGTGACTAACCCAAGATTGTATTCTCTGTTAAAAGAATAAGAAGAATGAAATGGTACTTGCTAATTAGGGCTCACTGCCCGAGCACACTACTCACAAGAGGCCCACTGCCTATAGGAGACACACTATCTATAGAATAATATAAATATTACATACTTGAACTGGCGATCAACATCTTCACTATACTTGAGTCAATTCCATTTAAGCTCAACACCTCTGCACTTCTTTTCTTTCTTCTTCCTTACCACCTTCTCATCGCTACTAGGGATACTTTTGAATGACTTTGCATTTCTTATTTCTACAAGACATTGACTTTGGAATGATCATCAAAGTCAGCACAACATACGCTTATTTTGTTATAGAGTAAATGAAAAAATACAACTTGATTTATTACAAAAGCTTCATGTGCACTACTACACTGTCGGCTACCCATAGCTGGGACTTCAATCTTCTTTGGGGAACATGCCAGGCTTCGTAAAACATCTTCAAGATCATTTGCAACATGTGTAAAACATCCGGTGGGCCAAGACTAGGAAGAACACTATCACTGGGAGGTAAATCTTCAATTACGAGCTCTATCTTCAATGTGGACTACCAACACGAATTGGACAGAATCTAGAGACCCTCACAAGCTTGGTTGAATCACCAAGAACTAATGCACCACTTTTGCTTACTGTAATCATTCACATCTTCATCTAGAACCTTAAGAACATAGTTGCCCATTTCCATCACATTAGAAGTTGCTTGTGGACCTCCAAACCATGAACCAATTGAGTTGTCAATTCACATTGGCCTCCCAAACATGCCACTAGATCTGCAGAACATGATATTGTATTTCCAGATCTCACCAGACCTATTTGTGTCACTCTATCACTTCTAAATAATTGCTAGAACTAGTTTTACTCTTATGGCCATAACTCCTCCAAAGTTTCATACGGATCTCTCAAATATTGACTGGATAATCTCTAGACACATCTACAAACCCTTTGATGCGCATTCTCTGATCTTCATCTAGCTAGGATCTTCACTTCATAGAGCTTCACTATCTTCACTAATCTTCTCTGTTTATGATAGGACTAATTTTCTCAATATCCTCAGCATACAACTCATCCAATCCTTGACATTAATGCAACATGTGTATGTTGACATCAATGACAATAGCAGTTAGGCCCATACTTGCAACAATTTGATGTGGGATTTGGAGAAGGTTGAAGGTGTCAAGTCCTTAACCAATTTTTATTGTCAATGGATGATTTTTATTAAGGATTAGGGTTTTGATGTTGATTGAGATGGATAGATGGATAGATGGATAGTGGATTAGGAATGAAGAGTGAATTAGATTTTTATTAGGATTTGGATGAAATGAAATTAGATGGATGATGAGGTTATTAAGGATGGAGATTGGATTTGGATTAGGGACAATTGGGTTTGATTGGGATAAGGATGAAACACGATTTGATTTGATAATGGATAGAGGATGAGGTTGATAGGGATGTTAAGGTTTGATTAGGATGTGGATGAATGATGAATTAGAGCAAGTGTAGGATTAGGATGGTGATTAGGGATTATGGTAAAGCTCAATGTTGGGATTGATTAAGGATTATGATGGTGATTAGACGGATGGATTAGATGGATTAGGTGGATAATGGATAGGATTAGGGATGAAAAATGGATGAGTTGATTGTGATAATTGGATTGGATTAGGATGGATATGAGATTAGATTAGGATAGGTGGATTAGGATGTGATTAGGGGTGATGATAAAGCTTAATAATGGGATTCATTAGGATAATGATGGTGAGTAGTGAGATGATTAAGGTTGGATAGATTAGGACTAGGACATTGATTGGCTTTGCTAATTTGATTTGGATTAGGGTCGTTAGTGAATTGATTTAGGATGAATTAGCTTAAAAGTATTAGGCTCAAACTTTAGATTAAATGATTGATTGGTATAATGATTCAATGCCTAATGTGAGGGTAAGGGATGATAGGGATGGTCAGGATGATTAAGGGGTGATTGGGATAAGATGGATGGCTAACATAAGGTGGATGATTGGGATAGGTTGAGGGTTTCTTGACTTTGGGACAATTTGTAAACAATAAATTTCACACTACATGGACAAGTTTACAAAAAATTTATAATTTTTTTAATTTTGGATTTAAGGGGATTACATGGGCTTTGACAAATTAAAACACACCAAACATAATAAAACCTAATATTATTCAAGCAGGAGTGTATATACTTGTAATCCCCCTTGCTTCCTTTGTTTAGGCATAACATGCAAGTCCCGTCATGAGGAAACTAACCACTTTTGATCACCCAAGATCACTCAGTGGCACAAGAGGAGACCATACATGACATGCACATTTTTATAGGGGGCATAATCAATTGTGTGTGATAAGTAACCTTCAAATCCTAACTAGTTTCTGGTACATTACAATCATATATGACCAAAAGGTCTGAATCTAGAATGTGTTGATAACTGAGAGGGGGGGGTGAATCAGTTATCCTAATTATTTCCTTTATTGAACTTTCCTTTTAATTGATGCAGCATAAAATCAAACATAAAACATTAACCATAAAACAAGAAACACATGACACAGTATTTTTGACGTGGAAACCCTGTTAAGGGAGAAAACCACGGGGTGATTAACCCAAAATTATTCTCTGTTAGAAGAATAGGAAATTACAAAGATGGCACTTGCCAATTAGGGCTCACTGCCCGAGCACACTGCTCACAAGAGGCCCACTGCCTACAAGAAGACACACTGTCTACAAAGTGATGAGAATCACAGTCTTGAACTGATTGGAAGCATCTGCATATGCTGGAGTTCAGTTCCGGTTAGGCTCAGTACACTGATCTACTGCACTTCATCTTTCCTCTGTTCTTTATTCTGCTATCTTTTACATACCGGATCCTTTTTGCTACCTCTGCTCTTTATCTGGACTTATTCGCATATCTCTCCACATCAACTGCACCTTCACAACTAAATCCATCCTCTATATATATCCGCACAAGTAATTTCATCACCTTTCTAGTCGGCATCCGGAACAGTCTAGTTTCTTATAAACTTTCATTCTGTCGGCTGAATCCTTCCTCACCAAGCAATGCGGATCAAGCATATACTTGTAGATATCATTAATCATGTCGGCCAAACATGATTCATGCCTTCACAACCTCTGTCATCAATAGTAACCCATCCGGAAAGCAGTCTGATACTCTGCCAGTCAGTTCTTCCTCTGTTTTCACTGTCTCTCAGTAATCCGGTACTCAACCATTCATATCTTTTTCCTTGTCCATCACTGGAGGCTAAATCCTTGGAATATACCACTCAAGGTAGTCCTCTTGACTTCCCCAAATCCGTACTGCACCAAGACACTTCCTCTGAGAGGTCCGGACCAATCTGTCGGACCTTGCCACATGCTCTGTTCTTCTTCACCGGACCACAACATTCTTTATTCTGACTTCCGGTAGAGACATATCATGTCTTGCGGATATGTGGGATGACCTTTGTTGCCATCAATGACAACAACCATGAATCCATATAGTGTCTCTTGCCAACAATCTCCCCCTTTGGCATTGATGGCAACACTTAGTGAAAAATGACTAAGTGTTTTCACTGTGCTCCCCCTTTGCTGATGCTCTGTCTTTATATACAATTTCCAGAACTCCCCCTTAGTTGGATTTCTCATTTTTCACTGCTCCTCACTCCCCCTTTGACATCAATGGCAAAGGGTAGGGCCCGCATATCAAAATTTTCAAAAATTTCTTATACTTAGCCGCATATTTACATACTCACATATATTGAAGAATGTCTGCAAAGGATGTCTGCAATTGGATCATTTCTGTAGCCCAACTTTGCTTCATTCTATCCAAAATTGAAATGTGACCACTTAGCAAAAATGCAAACGCTTCTGCCCGCTTGAGATCTGTCGGATCTTTTGTTTGGGCGGTGGTCTGAGCATCACTGATGGCCTCATGCATGGTTTCCAACTTAGGGATTATAATCCTTCTAAGTTCTCCCATCCGGTTAGTGATGTTCTTCCTTTCCTTCTCAAGATTTTTTATTTCATTCAAGACTGCAATGGTCTGACATTCTTGATTTATTATAGAGGAAGAGAGAGGATCAAAACTTTGAGATAAGCTTTGTAGCTTATCCTGTTCCTCTTTTATTTTCTTGTCAAATGCTGCTGTTGCCTTTGACCAGGATATACAAAATTTATAGATGTCACCGCCATCCTTAAGAGCATTCTCTAAGCTCTTTATTCCAATGCTTACAATCTTCCTATCTTTAGAGATTAATTCTAATATCTCTGAAAATCTTTTATCCAAAAATTCCTTCCGGACCTTTTCTTCAGCTGATTTTTCTAAAGAATCAAAATGTGTATCAACACTGCTGACTAAGGTTTTTAGATTACCGGAAGAGGAGGCTGTCGGATCTATCTGGATTGATGGCATGATCTTCACAAGTACTCCGGAAGCAGCCTCTATCAACTCACAGTCTTCCATATGAGACTTCAGGAGCTTTTCATTTGCCTTGGCATTTGCAAATGAAGCTATCTTCATTGTTTGTATCGGAGAGAGAGAGTCAAAATCAAATGGGCCTTTTAGAAGCTCCGGTTCATCAATCTCTAAAGTTTCTTTACTCAAAAACTGTTGAACAGTTTGTGCAGTGTCTCTTGCCGGAGACAGATGTTTCTTTTCTTCTGCAGTCTTAGAACTGTCAACCTCTTTATCTTTCACCATTGCTTCCTTCTCCTGTAATTGCTCTTCTTCTTTGGATCCAGAGACTGTAGGGGAAACCGGAGGAGAGATGCTAGTTTGTTCATGAGCCACTTCTTCTGGAGCAGAGGGTCCCAAGTCCTCAGCTGTTTCTGTACCTAAATCCTCTACAACCGGAAGATTGAACCTTTTGAAGGCCTTCCGGAGGATCTCTTCTGTTTCTTGGGCCACTTTGTCAGTCTCGCCAAGCATGAGTTGATTCATCCTGGCTTTGCTTCTAAACTCATCTTTGCAGTCTTTGAAGATAATGTTCATGGTCTTGGGATCAATTTGAGGATATTGCTGAATAGCTATCTGCTCCCGGATCTCAAGATCTTTAGCATGAGCATTATTCTTTCTTACTTCCATTTCCTTTTCTAGGCTTTTGGGAATAAGAGATATTATTTCAATGAAAGCCTTATTATATATGTTAAGATATTTTACTGTGGCCTCCTGCAGAGTCTTTTGGTCGGCCTCACTGAAGTCATCATATGATTCAGTCATTGGTTGAAGGTTTCCATCCACCGTGACCGACTTGATTATGCTCTCTAGTGACAGAGTGGGCTTTTCAACAGTTACCTCTGCCATTTCATCCTTGTCTTGGCCTGTGGAGGGCTTACCGGATCCTTTCTTCTTCTGTTTCTTTACTTCTCTTACTCCCTCATCTGATTCTGTTTCCTCTTCATCCTTTTGGCTTCCATAAGCCCTTGTGGCTTTTGTCTTGGATCTCTTACCGGATGCCTGGACTTCCGGTTTTGAACTTTTGGTTGTGGAAGGTGCAGGTCTCTTTGATGATCTGGTCCGGGTGGGAGTTTCAACCGGAGCACTTTCTTTGCTTTTCTCTTCTTCCTCGGCCTTCCTCCTCTTTTCCCGGCTGGCATCAAGTGCCTCCTTTGAGATACCTAGGCCTTGAGCAATGTGCTCTACTTCTTTTCTTACCTTTCTTTTAATCTCAGGTTCCCTGAGTTCTACATGTATTTTTACACTCAGCTCCTCAAAGGTTCCAAACCTTTCTGCCTTAGGATCTTTGGGCTGACTTAGCATGTGTTGAACATGCAGCTCCACTATCTGTTCATCAACTTCATACCCCATGGGCATGATCCAGACAGTCCTTGGCTCCACTGCCTCCATTAGGCACTGATCAGTGTCAACCATAAAGCACACTGAGTCCTTGTATTTCTCAATGAGAGACTGGGGAATTCTCTCTCTTGCTTGCATCATGCTCTGAAAGTTTTTGAAGTATCCCCATAGAGCTGTATTTCTCGCTTTTGCATCCCCAAGTCCGTGCAAATAGTCTCTTATCTGGACTGCAACAGGTTTGTCATTCTGCCATACCCATCCACTTGTTCCGGGTAGCTCATTCATGAAGTAGAAGAATAGACATACAATCAGAGTACCATACTTAAAGGAATTCTTCTTATCCTTCTTGATTTTCTGTATATTTTCCATTAATTGGCTTAGCAGTAGTTCGCAGAGATCATACTCTGCATTCTTTCTTAGCATCTCATAGGCAGTGTATACTACAGTTCCGGATACAGAATTCTCCCTGCTGGAGTGGTAGATCTTGTATCCTATTATCATTGATGCATATTTGATATCCGGATCGGAGATGTCTTCAATGGTCATTGCCCTTTTGTCAAATTTTGATCCGGTGGCCTCAGTTACAATGTTGTTCTTGACAGATTTGAGGATAGGTACTCCTCCGGAAGAGTATAGGCCAGTTACTGCTCTAATTGCCTCTTTTGTGATCTTGCAGGGTCTATCTAGCCATAGAAAGTTGTCATGCATCCTGCTCAGTACATACCGGACCCATTCATCCTCTTCAAAACAGGGGAAATGAATAAATTGCTCAAATTGTTTCTTCTGAATATCCTTATACTCTGGTTTAAGCTCAAAAGCATTGTCAATCAGCTGCTTGTGATAGAGGTCTCTTAATTTGAATTCCCCAAATTCCTCAATGTTTGCATGTATGTAAACCCTAATGTCTTCGGTGTGTAAAACTCCGTGGGGAACACTAGAGAAGGCTCCTAGTGGGTCTACCTCCAATGATTTGTAGGGATGTTTCTTGAATGAGGGGCGAGGTCTATCAGAGATCTTAACTATGTTTGGAGTAGCCATTCTTCAAAGATTTGCAGTGAGGTAATGAAAAACGGAGAATACCTTATGCGCCTTCGGTTTGCACGGAGTGGTTGGATTGATTTCTTTATGCAATAGCTTCGGCAGGAGATCCTTGGTGCTTGATGAACCTTGTTGCAGAGCTCCACTTTTCGCTTCTTCTCGAGTGTAGAATGAGCAAATGTCCTTTGAGAAATCCCTTAAATTGCTCCGTGAACCCTAATATCTGTCTGCAATAAATGCTTCACCTACATCATTCCGGTTTGCCTTGTCTGGATAGCTTGGAGTATCCCGGATTAGTCCTGATCTGTGGATATCATCCAGATCTTTCAATCATGAATAAATCGAGGTAACATACTACAAGAACATCCCAAACACTCTGTCCAATCCGCAGAACAAGATAGTGCATTTCCGGATCTTTCGGGACCTTTTTGTAATTCTTTATCATACCGGAGCATCTCCCTGAACAGGTCTTATTTGATCGATCACAGCTTCTTCATAACTCCATGCGGACCTCTGAAAACTTGACTGAAGTATCTCAAGACTCATATCTACAAACCCTTTGATCCGCATCTTGTGCCACATCCGGCACCACTTGTTTGGCTGGGGGAACAAGATTTTCTTTGAGTCTCCCCCTGAGCCTGAGCTCACTTTTTAATTTCCGGAAGAAATATCAGCACCAGAGTCTGGTGCGAATCCAACCTCTACATTCTCTGAACTTTTCTTCACCCAAATCTTGCTCATCTGATTCCTAACCTCATCCGCATTCATCTTGTGTTTACCCTTGTCTTGATTCTGATTATACACCGGACCTCTTTTGTCCTGATTCTTGTTTCTGCAAACTTTAGCATTATGACCGGACCTATTGCAGATTTGGCAAATAACATTTCTTTGCATATTTGACTGATATCCTTTTGATCTGCATTGATTAGCCATATGACCTACTCTATTGCATGTGAAGCATCTACCTTTGAATGATTTGTTTACTTGCATTCTTCTGCATTCATGGGATTTGTGTCCATACCTTTTACAGTTGAAGCACTGTCCGGAGAAGGATGAATTAATCTGATTCATTCTCATTCTGCACTGATTAGCTTTGTGACCAAAGTGGTTGCAGCTGTGGCAGTATCCATTGAAGGATGGATATCTTTGAGCATTTGGCTGTCTTACCGGAGGTCTTCTAGGCCTGCTTCTTGGATTTTCTGATCCAAGATTCTTCTGACCGGATCCGGAGCTTTCTCCTTTCTCATATCCCAAACCATACTTGTCATCTGTCCTCTTTTGACTTCCAAGGAGAACTTCAAGTTGAGCAGAACTTATCTTGAATTTCTCTTTATATTCATTTGTTGTTTGAAGGTCTCTTTTGAGAGAGGCAATTTGATCCTCAAGTTTTCCTTCATTATCTTTGGCATCTTCAAGATCAGATTCAAGATGTCTGATAATCCTGTCCATCTGGTGGCATTCTTCTGATTTTTCTTTAAGAGATTGTCTTAGATTGTCTTCAGCCTTTCTTTTTTCTTCAATCTCTTGAGTAAACTTTATAGTTCCTGATTCCATTTCATGTCTTAACATAATGACTTCTTTTGATAACTTTTCACATAACTTGGTTTGCTCAGTCAATTCTTCATTTGTATTGCTTTCTTCACTTTGTCTTGCCAACTGTTGAAGCAGCTCCTTTCTCTTTTTCATAGAGAGACTTAATTTGTCTTTTAATTCTCTCATGAATTCATTAGCCTGTTTGAGTCTTTCCTTTAATTCACTGACTTCAGAATTCGACTGTTCAAGATCCTCAAGAGCAGTCTTGAGTTGCTCCCTTAAACCATATGCATCCATTTGAAATCCCAGATCTTCCTCAAGCTGTTAGGCTCTATTAGGAGGAACTTAGCTCTGATACCAATTGTTGATAACTGAGAGGGGGGGGGTGAATCAGTTATCCTAATTATTTCGTTTATTGAACTTTCCTTTTAATTGATGCAGCATAAAATCAAACATAAAACATTAACCATAAAACAAGAAACACATGACACAGTATTTTTGACGTGGAAACCCTGTTAAGGGAGAAAACCACGGGGTGATTAACCCAAAATTATTCTCTGTTAGAAGAATAGGAAATTACAAAGATGGCACTTGCCAATTAGGGCTCACTGCCCGAGCACACTGCTCACAAGAGGCCCACTGCCTACAAGAAGACACACTGTCTACAAAGTGATGAGAATCATAGTCTTGAACTGATTGGAAGCATCTGCATATGCTGGAGTTCAGTTCCGGTTAGGCTCAGTACACTGATCTGCTGCACTTCATCTTTCCTCTGTTCTTTATTCTGCTATCTTTTACATACCGGATCCTTTTTGCTACCTCTGCTCTTTATCTGGACTTATTCGCATATCTCTCCACATCAACTGCACCTTCACAACTAAATCCATCCTCTATATATATCCGCACAAGTAATTTCATCACCTTTCTAGTCGGCATCCGGAACAGTCTAGTTTCTTATAAACTTTCATTCTGTCGGCTGAATCCTTCCTCACCAAGCAATGCGGATCAAGCATATACTTGTAGATATCATTAATCATGTCGGCCAAACATGATTCATGCCTTCACAACCTCTGTCATCAATAGTAACCCATCTGGAAAGCAGTCTGATACTCTGCCAGTCAGTTCTTCCTCTGTTTTCACTGTCTCTCAGGAATCCGGTACTCAACCATTCATATCTTTTTCCTTGTCCATCACCGAAGGCTAAATCCTTGGAATATACCACTCAAGGTAGTCCTCTTGACTTCCCCAAATCCGCACTGCACCAAGACACTTCCTCTGAGAGGTCCGGACCAATCTATCGGACCTTGCCACATGCTCTGTTCTTCTTCACCGGACCACAACATTCTTTATTCTGACTTCCGGTAGAGACATATCATGTCTTGCGGATATGTGGGATGACCTTTGTTGCCATCAATGACAACAACCATGAATCCATATAGTGTCTCTTGCCAACAGAATGAACATGGCTTCTAGGGCCATCCTTGATATATGCAAGGTATGTGAAGTTAATGTCCATGTGATGAGGGGTAAGCCCAATAGCATGTTTTGAGAGGGTAACTCACTCTCCTCCTTCACTTTACAAGATATAAATTTCATGGAAGATAAGCCAAAAGTGACAAGTGTCCCCAATGGGAGAGTCTTTTGATTCTCTCCCAAATTTGTATACCTTGCTGGAACACAAGGGTTCAAGTTGTCCCCTAAGGTGATAAAATCATTAGGCAAGCCCACTAAGAGGAAAGAGACCTAAGTGCTTTCAATCCCTAAGATCACCTTTCAATGTGAAGGGAGAGCATACACACACTAGGTTCTTGGTATTGATAATGATAAAAGATCGATCAAGCAAAACCTTTTGGTCTCCAAAGTCACCTGAAGGCATGAGGAGAGAGCATATCCTTATGAATTGATCACAAAAAAAAATATCAGATTGATTTCCCCTTAGAAAATGAAATGTGCCTAAGATTTTGTGATAAAAGATAATGTCTTCGACAAACGTGGTACAAAACACAAGTTAGTAGTTGATTTATTTGTCTTAGACAAGAGACACCTACACAAAATTATGTTAGGTGAAAACCCACACCAAGAAAATGATCAGTGCAAAGGTTAGATTAGATAAAATACCAAGAAAAAATGATTATTGAGTTAGTAGACATTACACTTAAACAAAGCTACAAACACTCAAATTTTATTGAAATGTTTGTCTATGAAAACTGTTGGGAATTAAGGTGTCTCAACCTTTGCAATTTCATAGCATTGGTAATTTAATTGTATATTTAATAATTGCCTAATATTGTATTTTACTTGCACATTCAGTTTGGTCACATAGTGAGGTGGCATGGTGACATGTCAACTTACTTGGAATGTGACTTAGATGGTCAAGTCAATCCTACATGGATTTGGGCATCCCATATTGAGGTGGCATTAATTTGCCATGTGTCGATATCTTTGGTATGTGGAAGGAAATATTCCATATGATAGAATCTATGACGTGTAAGGGCCAAGTTGGGCTATGACATGTTGTAAGTAGAATATGATATATTTAGCATTGTATGATGGATTCTCTTACAACTTTCAAGATTGTTACTATGGGCAGATTTTATGATGGTTGAAAGTCGTGTAAGTGAATTTGTCATAGTCTCTTTTTAGCCTGGAGTTCTCTACATTGGGAAAGTCAAATCTGCCATATATGACAGATGTAAGGGATGTAAGAATAGCAAGGACAAGTGTCCTTTGATGCTAGAAATGGTCATTTGAGCAAGGTGGACACCTATCCCAAGATGCTCTCAAGATATGCCTTGTAATCTCTATAAAATGCATAGTTTGGAGTTGTAGTTGCATAGTGTTTTTACAGGTACTATTATGCTGCCAGAATAACTCCAAAATCTACATTCGTGAACTCTAGGAAGACTTGTATTGCAAGTGTATTGTAAACTGTTGTTGTTTTGATAATACATTGTGTAGGTTTTAGAGTGTGGGGTTTTTTACCTGAAAAAGTTTTCCCCACAGTATATATTGTGTCACCTTCTTTCTGTGTTGTGTTGCTATTGAAATCTTTATGTTATTAGTTTAATGTTGCTGCAATTGTAAGGATTAAAATGAATTTATGCTCCATTCCCCTCATTAGATTGGTGTAGGAAGTGTGTTCCGCTTACCTTGCTTCCTTTCAAAAACAGGTGTTTAGCCTGCACAAGTTACTTGACTTTTACATAGATGCTTAACTACAAAAATGCTTGATTATTTCAAAAGGGCTCTCATCCATCTACAGAGGCACTTAAGTATAAAAATAGGCCTAAAATTGCAAGATCTTTACAAAAATGTAATAGAAAAGAGGTGGTAGACATGCATTGATTAAATTTTGACATTCTAACATCCTATAACACTCAACACCTATCAAGACACTTAGAGTTAGATTTTACAAATTTTGTAAAAATGATATTTTTGATGCCTAAATACAAAGGCACTCATCCATGTCATGCAGATGCTTGAATTTTATAGAAGTGCTCATCAATGATTAGGGTTAGAAAAATAATATTTCAAGCTGCAAGAAAGATGGTTAGGCTTAAAAATAGGGTTAGGAGTATATATAATAATTCTAATGATAAAACCCTACAAAACCACCATATTTTAGTTGAAAAAGTGGTTAGAAAAGCCCAAAACAAAATTTTGAATTTTTGAGAAAATGGGCTCATTTGCTTGATATATAGGTGCTTGATTATGCTACAAAATTTCTCGGGTATATCATAAAGGTTCTCAAGTAGATACAAATTTTCTCAATTGTGATACAGGGTGCTAAAATAGGTCATAGAGGAAATGAAATAGGCCATAGAGGTCCCAAAATAGGCCCATAGATGCTCAAGGAGACCCTGTAAGCTACAAGCGGCTTAAAAACAACACAATGATGTTATATAAGGGACATAGTGTCCCACTGGATATTCCAAAATGTATTACATAAAAATGTAAACATAAAATATAACAAAATAGCCAAAATTATCCTATTCCAATCACATTTAATGCAACCTCCGATTGAGAAAATAAGGAATGCATATAAAAATGAACAAAACTAATTAAGTATAAATACAATTCTTGATTGTTTTGGATGTGCTCATTGATGTTGGATGTGTGATTTCTCCTCAAACTAGTAGCATAACATTGCATAACTTGGAGGCTTGAAAATGTCTTGGGTTGATGGCTATTTATAGATTTTTGGGATGATCGATGGAGGGCCAAGATTGATTTGAAGGATCAATGGATCATATTGGTTGAGAGGATTGGGTTGGTGAGAGCCCACCAAGTCGCATGATTGGATCAAAGGAAAAGTGGAGTCCTTGGATTGAAGGGAGATAAATGGTGGAGAAGTTTATTGGATAAAGTGGATGGATGAGATTGAAAGAGGATCAAAAGGACCTTTTAGAGAGATGTACAAGGTACTTGTCCATACCCTTGTAGGAGGACCCCTATGATTTGTACAAGGAACCATGCCTTTGTACATAATGTGAGGGGTTTGAATGGGTTAACCATGGAATTAGAATGTGCAAGTGTAGGATTAAATTTATTAATTGGTTTTAATCAACTTAATCAAAAGTGAACAAAATAGGAATTAAATAAATGTGAAAATATTTATTTAATTTTTGGGATGAAGATGGGGTAATTAATTAATTAATTAATGTTGGAAAGGGGATTGTATAATTAATTGTCTAAATATGTATTTATCCAATTAATTATATTTTAAATGGTCTAGTTATGTCATGGTTGTGGCTAGAACGGTGATGAAGCAACTTTAGGTTTCTATAGTTTCTTTCATTTATATTGTCTCATCTTCAAGATTGAGTAGGAAACATCCTCATGAAAATCTTTTAGATGTGATGAGACTTTTGAGACATCAAACGATATAATTTGCTTTTATACACTCTCTTTAGTACTTGCTTTTAGTCTTTTTAAAAGTTGTTGAAATATTGATTGCACTCCTTGTTCTTTATTTTTCATTGTACTTTTTCAAACACGTGTCAATTTAAAATTTTTTGTAAACATTATTATCATTGTTATCCAAGGGTACATAAGGATGCATCCCTTCCCCTTTTGTATACTTTATTTTTATTGGGGATGTTTAAAGGACATAGGGATGCCTTTGAAATAGCTCTTGTCATCCCCAAATCATTGCCATTTTCTGGAAACATCCTCAAAACCACATAGAAATGACCCAAAATATAGAAAATAGTTGGTCACCCCCTTAAAAAGCATAAAAAATATTAAAAACTCACCCAATTTGATATAAAAATTAAAAAATTGCTTTGTTATAGATCTCCACAACACACAAAACCCTAAATGCACAAAACATAGTCCCTTTCCATTGCAAACATAAAAAATTAAAACACATTTTCACACCAAAAAAATTAAAATAGAAAAGTTGAATTAGGAAAAAAAATGTTGATAGTTTGAACGAAGTGGTAGTTATGGGATCAAAGCTAGTGTAGAGAGGTGTAGTATTAGTGAACACTAAGGAGAAGAAGGGTTGAATTAGATGTTAGTATGCATGTTTATTTATTTAGTTTTTCAAAGTTTGAAGGGTTTCAAATTAGATTTTTGTTTTTTTTTTAATCATTTTCAATTTGCTCTTACATTTTATTTATTTCACAAAACAACATGGGTAGTAGTAATGAGAGCAATGAACATGAAATGGAAGAAAGATGTAAAAGAGTTTCATTTTAAGGTGTGGGAGTGGTGTGGGTGCAGTAGGACAACTTTTGAATGTCTTTCTATCCTCTTGAAAACTTATGCAAAGGGCTCATTCAAACCATTTAAACCTCTTTTACAATTTGTAACATCTTTATACAAATATAACAAAAAATAATAAATAGTGAGGAGAAGAGTTTGGTTGTGTCAAATTTGTAGCGAAGATTTTAGAGGAACCTACACCAAGGTATATAGTCACCTTTTGAGCATTACTAGACAAAGTTAAGGCTTGTCGAAGAATAACAACTAAGAAGGTAGAGATCAATAGGTTATTTATAGAGGTTAAATAAAAGTCTAAGTGTATGTCTATGCTAATTCCAATAGAGTCTAGAATTTGCTATGTAGTCCATGGTTTTTAGTGTTAATAATGATGTTTCTACAAGAGGAAAGAGAAATACTGGTGGTAGTCAGATGCTAGAAATAATTGCATGTATGTTCAACATGTAGTCACAAGCAGTGGTAGTCCTTGATTGCCAATTTTTTCTTTGTGCATGCCATGCCATTCATATGGTACATTTTCCCTATTTCAAACAAATATTAAAAAATGTAATTTTTATTGGTCCCTTGTTTACAACCCCTAGAGAACACAACCTACACACTAGCCTCCTTGATAAAATATTCTAAGGTGAGTTAGGTGATGGATGAGATGAGGCATACTTGGTTGAGGACAAACTACTCTATTATCATGAAGGAGTAGACCAATATTAGATATTTGATACTCAACTCATCAATATCATAGTCACATGTGCAAAAAACTCTTATTTTATTAGAGCTATTGATTGCTCAAGGAAGTACAAGGATGGAGACTTCTAATTTCAAATTTTGAGATAAGCCATAGAGAAATTTGTAGCCTCAAATATTGTATAGGTGGTCACCAATTTCACATGTGTACAAATTAACTAACATGATGGTGGAGGGTTCTTACAAGGACATCTTATGGACCTCATATTGTGTTCATGCATTGAATAACACATCGAAAGATATGGAGAACAGATAGATTGGCTAAAGAGAGTGGTGAAAGAAGATAGAGATATTTTAATGTCCATTTGCAACCACCACACCTCACTTGCTCTCTTTGAGTCCTTTTCAAGGAAGGAATTGTTTAAACTTGTAGATACTAGACATGCCAATTACTTAATTTTGTTAGAGAGAAGGCTTGAGGTCTAGAAGCCTCTATGGGTAATGATAGTTAGTCCAAATTGGGGTAGATGGCTTGATACAAACACTATGAGGGAGAAGTTGTGGAACAAAAGGTCCTTGATGACAATTGGTAGTCCATTGTGAGGAAAGAGAATTCTAATTTAATTATTAAATTATTAATTTATTAATGTTTATAGCTTGATAATATTATTCATTTTTTATTAGCATTCACTCTTTGTCATTTGAGTAGATTGTAATCTTTATTCTTGTTTGAATTTTTTTTTTTGTAAATGTGTTTGCTCCTTTTTCTAACCTTATTTAGATATCATTAGATATGCTAATACAAACACTCCTATCCTTGGAGAGATTTATGATACATTTAATATGTTTTGACTAAGGAAGCAATCAACTCATAACAAGGGTCATGATTGGGATCATATGAGTAGCATATTAGACCCATTATGATGTGGCAATGGAACACTATGAACACCTTGCTTCACATGGAAACATATGCTCTTAATCCCAAATAGTATGCATGAAAGATTAAGAGACTACCTCATTCTAAAGATGAATAGGTGAAAGAAGGGTTAATGATATTCCTTTGAAAGATGTATTCAATTGAGGATGTAGCTTTACTTCAAATGTAGCGGATTATCCTTGTTAATCTTTATGGTCTAACATTTAACAAACCAAGGGCACAAATAAATAGAGCTACATGAAATCAATCCAACCCTATTGAATGGTGGATATGGCATGGTAAGGATGCACCAGAGTTAAGGATGCTTGTTGTTTTCCTCCTTTCATAGGTTGTCAGTTCCTCTGCTATAGAAAGGAATTGGTCCACATACAACTTCATCCACTCTATCAAGAGGAACATGCTTAATTGTTGACAAGTAGAGAAGGCGGTGGTCATGCATAGTGCCTTGTGGTTTTAGGATCAACAAAGTCTTGAGTATCAATAGACTCTATGTTATAATGGGATGTTGATCCTAAAGATGCCACACCAGTTGATAATGAGGGGCATAGGAGGAATTGATGGATTTTCCATTAGATGAGGAAACCCCTTATATTGGGGTGAATCAAATCAAAAGTTTAATTTTTATTTAGGTGAGGATAAGGCAACATAACAATGATAAATCTAGTTGTCTACATTTTATCATTTTGTACTTGTGGCCTTAAATATGCATTTTCATCTTGTTATATATACACATTGGTAATGAAAACTCAAATTGGAATGAAACCATGATATTGATTAGACATTGAAAGTTCGCTAATTTGTATGTTTAGTCATGTGAATTCTCAATTCAACTCTAATGTTTTATAATATTGTTCTATAATGTATACGATGAATGCTGAATAATTGAAATTTCCTACATTTTTTATTTTTTTATTTTTTTTAAATTGTAGTCCCTTGCAGGCCTAGAATTTGATGGTCACCCCTCCTTGTCATATAATTCTTTTATGAGGTTTGGTCATTTAATTACCTTTTAATTGACATTTTAAGAAAAAAATAAATTGTCAAAAAAATTTGACTGCGGTAATCATGTTTTCATATTATGACATCCTTGGGTTTGGACTGTGGGTGGAATATTTTTCTGGTTTTTTGGATGAGAAGAGATTAAGTAGTATGGCTTTTTAATATTTTACAAATTATTACACTTTTATTGCAAAATTGTTTTCTTTGATACTCTGATTTGGCAATGCCTAATTTTGTTTATTAAATGAGAATTATTGTTATTAACTATTGCTCTTGAATTGAAATCAAATCTATAATCATGGAGTTTGCAGGAAGCATACATTGATCTATGATTGTCATTTAAAAAAAAAACATAGCAAAAAATTAGATCTTTTAATTGTTAAACTATTAAAAACTATGTTTAACTATTCAACTAAATATACAATAAGAAAAGCCCAAAGAAACCACTAAAATAAATACTCATGCAACATAATTGGAAAGAGATAGATTGTTGGATACCTCACAAATTATTGTCTTACTAAAGACAAAGGCAGTGTTAAAAAATATTCTTTCAAGTAAATCAAAACATTAAAATATAAAAATATGATTGTGTTACATGTTACTTACAAGTTACACACTAGGAATTCTTTTTTAAGTAAATCAAAACATTAAAAATATAAAAATATGATTGTGTTACAGTTTACTTACATGTTACACAGTAGCAATTCTTTTTTATGTCTGTAATTGTAAATCAACTATTCTTTATCTCTCTAATTGTAAATCAACTCTTTTTAATCTCTTTAATTTGTAAATTTGTAAATTTGTACTCTATTCCATATAATGTCATATATAAGGTTATGTAAAAATTTATCAAGTCAAGTTATAAGATCTAAAATTTAAAAAAATAAATAAAATAAACCATCAATTTTTTCCATATTTCCTGCCATCCTGTCTCCAAAAATTTGATGGAACATAATTCTTATCTTTAATCAACCTTTTAACCAAGTAGAAGCTAAAACTTCTATTACATGATTTAAAAAATTGAACTTAAAATTCAACTAACCCTATTTTACAAAATAACTCCACCATAATAATGATTTTCAAGGAAGTCAAAACAGTTTTTTTTCAGCGTAGTTACAATACTAGTATAGTATAAAGCAAAATTACTGTCCACAATTTTAGCCCTAATTTACAAAATAACACCACCATATTAATGATTTTCGAGGAAGTTAATACATTTTTTTTCACCATAGTTACAGTACTAGTATAGTATAAAGCAATATTACTGTCCACTATCACTCCAGATTCCATACATACAGCCTAATATTAAAAATCAATGGGCTGGCTGATCAAAGTTAAATTTTTTATATGTTTTATATTAGCTAGCAGGTGGTTATGCAGAGGTTCATGAACTTGTCTTCTCTAATTATTTTTAGAGTACCTCTGCATAACCAAACTCTAATCCAGTTCATGAACGTCTGCATAACCAAACAGGTTTTAAGAAAGTTCCAAATTTCTAGTTAACCAGTTGCGACTAAACTTCAGAGTTCCAAGAGTGGAAAGGGTTCCAAAAGAGAGTGTAAGAAGTTTGTAGTTTTAAAATATTGATATACCTTTGTGTGTATACCAAATTACTTACTTACCTTCTCCTCCACTGAACTGGCCTTTCTAATCGGCACACATTAAAATTTTCTGCCTTGTATTAAGTATTTTTGAAATGAATAACAGAGCATTGCAAGAGAATCATTTACAAAACATTTACAGCTAGTTGGGCCAACTTTAACTGTACAGTGTACAGTCAAAATAAACAAATGAATTCCATCCTTATAATACCTCGTGATAAATAGAAACTATTAATCAAAATAAACAAATGAATTCCATCCTTATAATACCTCGTGATAAATAGAAAATATTAGCAGAACCTCTTTTAAAAAAAAATTTGATTTACAGAAGGCATGCCCCTCAAAAAATGCTACAATTATTGATCTCATAACCAAATTAATAGAATACAAAATTTGGCATTTGCTGCCTGATATTTGTCATGTCGCATTTCCATGCTACCTTGGTAATTCTGAACCATGGTTGCTAATTGAGGGATCCGAACTAACCACTCCGTTCTCCAGTGAGCCCACAGCTGCTTTCCCCTGTGATTCTATAAGTTCAATCAAGTACACTGCCCCATCAGTTAAACCAATAGCGAATTGGTTATGTTCATGTGGGTGTGCAGCAATTGCAAGAGGATAGATATTTTCACTGCAGATGAGAATCACGAAAAGTTCCATTAATTTAGATTAGGTTAGAGTTCAAGAACCGTATCATAACATTTGCACAAAATACATCATACCTGCTCATGTCTGATGGCAAAAATTCAGAAGGAAGGACACGAAAAAGGAGCCTCAGGACATCTGCATCAAAAACACCAACAGCGCCATCACAGAAACTGGCATAGACTAGTTGGCTATCACACGAATACGTGGCACTTGAAATAGGTGCAGCCATTGAGTCCTGAGGTTCCCACTGCAACAGAAAGTTGCAAGTAGCCATTAGCTGTTTCTTCAAATATTAGACTCCAGTTTTCATGTATGAAGTTAGCATAACTCTAGATTAAAATTTTTTAATGTCTGAAAGCAAAGCCCAACATATAAAGGCTCGGCATTTATACAAATATAGAATCTTACATGGCATGTCCGTTCAAATCTTGAAGCATTATAAATATCAATTTGGCTCTCTTGCACAACTAGCAAGTGAACCTGGTCCTTGTGAAACTGTATTTTGGTTACTCCAACTAGTGATGATAACCTTTCTCCCTGTGGATATACAATTTTTTGTCTCTGTAGTCCCCATCCATCTAGGCTCCAGGCACAGAGCTGCCACCATAATAGTTATCTCAATCCAAGCATTTGTTTCATGACTTAAATACCAGAAATGTAAATTAGTTGAGTAATTCTCAAGGAGCTAAAATTTTTACCAGACCATCAGCTCCAGCTGATATTAGCAATTTCAAAGATAGCGAAAATGCTAGGCCAGTGATTTTCTTTTGATGGGGTCCTTGCAACATCTTTCCCTGGTATTAAATAAATTCAATGGCATTATAGAACCGGATCATAAATGAAAATCAGGAAAAACTGCTAGATACTAAATATTCATAAAAACTGATATCCATGGTACCTCAGCCGATGGGATATTCACTTGGCGTATAAGAATTTTTGAGTTCTCCAATCCAAAAGCAACGATATTATTATCATTTGGATGGAGAGCAAAAGTTGTTGCTGCTGGGGAAGGGTTCAACAATGTTGATTCGTGCTGCATTAGAATTTGCATTATGGCCTTTAAGAATCTTATATCAATCACGAACAAATCATGAAGTCAAGAATGAACACCATATCGCATATCACAATGTTCTGTAAAAAAGTTTTTAACATATAACAACAGGGCATTTGTTCTACAGGACTAAGTATAGGTAGAATCATTTACAAATTTACCATATTTTCTAGCCTGAGAAATATTTAATAGAAAATGTAGACCATGATCAGTGAAGCAAGCATATAAAATTACAAACAAACCTATAAATATATCAATCACCTGCAATGTATTCAATTTAAGCAAGGACACATCTCCACCAGAAGTGGATAATACGAATGTGTCATTTTTTGACAAAACCATGCATGAGATCTGTTTCGTTGGATCTATGTAACCTGAACGATGTGTGGTTGATTGACTAGTTGACTCCAAGAACGGAGTTGGATAGGTAGTTGTTGCCTGAAAATAAGTTCGTATTACTCAGTCAAATTAAATGCATAGATTATTTTAAAATACACCGACCTCCATTGTAAGTCCAAGTGTCCATCTGAGAATCTGCACCTTCCCAGTTGGATTCCCCTCGTTACGTGTCCATGTCCATCGCTTGTGAGCAGCATTGGAGTCCAAAGCTAAGACAATAGAACCTTTGTTTGTATAGAGTAATTGAACAATCTGTAGAGCACAATAAAGAAAATTAGAGGTACACAAGAGAACAAGTAAATAAGATTCTGCATTTAACCACATAGTTTTATCTAGCTTATAGAGTACAAGAGCTTGCCTTTCCCTCTGGCTTTGAATCTGGTAATTTGAGAGACCTACAGTGGGTTGAATATGACACCCCTGTAAGGTTCAAGTTTTTTATCTTGTTTGTATCCTCATCTCGAAGACTTTGTTTGACATCTGTTGGCCAGTTGCTATCAACGTTGATCTGTATATGTGTAACAGTCATTGCAGTTAATTATGGATTGGATTTCATGAAACAGTAATTTTAGATGCTTATAAATAAGCTGCCTTGTACTCCAGACCACAATTTCCCAATATCCTAACACCCACCTTAGAATTAAAATAAATCACAGCTCATTTAATATAAATTTTCAAACATTGGACCACAATCAATGATTTGATCACAATTGTGTAAGGTTTCTTCAAGTCTGCCATGAAGTCTTAAAAATTCCATCCTATCTCTAGTATCAACTCCAAAATCTCTATAGAGTTGATTTCAAATGCAAAAATCCACTCATTGACATTGCTCAATGATTAACTAATTTTCTAGTTTTTCTGCTACTGAGAGGAATTGGTCTATTTATAGTTTCATCCACTCTGTTAAGAGAAATAGACTTAACTTTAGGAGGGTAGAGAAACCTGTAGTTATACACAATGCCTTGTGTCTCATTGACCACAACATACTTACATACAAGGAGAGTCTAGCAGCTGATGGGATGTAGAGCTAGAGGAGCAAGCACAAGTGGATGAACATGCAACACACATAACGTTAGTTGGTATTGCTTTGGAGGAGGTTGGCATCAAGGAGTCTACCAATTTGAGTGATGAGGAGTTTAGAGCAGACTTTGGGGATGATTGATGATTCATTAATTTGTCATTTGAGGCACAGGGCCATTGGCCAATTGTATTTTGGATTTTGAATGTAATCATCATTTTGAAAATTTGAATATAATATAAATATATTGATATTGGGCATTTTCATTGTTCAATGCAATTATGCAATGTGTTTGAGTATTTCAGATTTTCATATGTATTTCCTTGTATATTTTTTATAACTATTTTTCTAAATACTATATGTATTTGCACCACCCCTTGGCATGGCCCCACCATCCGCATATCTAGGTCCTTGATCCCCACATCCCCGAGACCCATCCCTGCATCTCCCTGTCCCCTAGGGCCATGGAACATTGATTCTTACCAATATATTCTGGAAGGCAGGAGGTAGGGGAAGGCATAATATAGACACTAGAGAGGAGAGACAAGTTGGTCAAATTTTGAGTAGCAACACATGTCTCCTAATATATTTGGAGGGGAGCACCCAACATGCGAAAAGAAACTAGCTTTCAGAAATCAACATTCTTAACCTTGCTTAGGTACTTATAATATTTTTGTCATACATTAATATGCTCTGTTAGTAATAGTGATAGCAGTTTTGAAAATCTTATTTAAAATAATATCTATTCTAATCCATTGATTAAACTAATAAACTGTAAATTATCATGTCATAGCATACTCAAAGTTATATCAATATTTCTACGGAAAATATTAAATAGAAAAATATATGGCAGGAGAAAAAACACAACAAAGGACAAAGACAGAACAAATCATTTTGTGCAATTAGAACAAGCTTGGAAGGAGTATTAAGCAACTTCAAAAACTTCATCATACATGGGAAGGATACCATTCCATACCTCATCATATGGACCAATACAAGAACGCTTAACATGTTCAGGATTCACAAATTGATAATCGATTCCAGTATTATTTACAGGGGGAGTTCTAGTTCTTTTCAGCAAACCTGTTGAAGCCATCAGTCATTAAACCTTTTCAGAAAACATACATTGTTTGGTTCATTATTTCTTTCCGGACAGCAGGGAAGATCATATTAGAATTCAGAAATCGAGAAACAACAGTTATTCTTATTAAGAAACCAACACCCCATGACACACATCTAAGAATGGCCAAGAAATTTATTGAATGAAAAATTCATTTTTGATAGACTATGAATTATTTACCTGCATTTCGAGGTGGAAAAAGATTCCCTGTGCCTGCAACTACACGAGGATGTCGCATGGAAGGCTCAGAATTTGCAACCCATCTTGTAAGAGGCAAGCTGCTATTACCAGAAAGATTAACCCCATGTGGAAATGGCTGCAAACAATCAGAAGAAAGGGTTATTACAAAGAAAGAGGCTATGACATCAACAAATGCCTAAAAATTAAACAATAGACCAGAAAAGACACAAGGCAGGTATTAAAAATTTTAAAATAGGGATTGGTAACACAACTTACAGCATGTGTAGGAATGGGAAGAAAAGACATCCCTTGTGAAATTGCTCCAACAATTGAATAATTTGTACGAGGTTGAGATCCACCAATAGGTAGACATGTGTGATCAACAAACAAAGTTTTGATATCAGGATTAGAAGTTCGGTCTTTGCAAAGTTGATGCTGCCAATTTAGACTGGAAAACAAGGCATATACAAATTTATGAGCTAGTTGTAAGAAAAAATAAAAAATCAGACTCAGCCCCTGCTTAAAGCACAATATATTACCAGTGAAAATGTGGACAACAAACGTGAGATTTTATCTATTAATATGAACTTTTAATCACATTACCTGATCTTTAGGATGATATCTCTGGAATAAGGTTATAGGTGTTAGATTAATTCATAATTAGTATTAACTAGTTCTTTACCTGGCTCAATCAAACAACTCTCATTTAAAAACAATTTTCAGTGAACACATTAGATCTTGGAAGTTTCCAGCGAATCTGAGATGAGACTCTTGCAACTATTGAAAAGGAATATATTTTCCAAACCAGTTTTGGAAGCTGTGGCAAAGTAAGGAGAGCCGTTGGACCTTTGATTTATGAGGTTTCTTAACCTAGAAGTTTGAAGACGTGGAAATTCTAGCTTATTGCGAATTTGAGGGTTCTTTCCTATAAGTTTTCTCAGCTTCAGAAACATCAATTTCCGTTCGGATGTTGTATCCCCATGTCCAGAAAGCTTCTCATGTTCCCTACATAGAGCAAACTCATATTTTAAAAGTTAGAATCAATATGAAAAAGAGAAACAATGGACTATGTGAAAAAGTAATAAAAACAAACATAAAACAAAGCACTACCTGATGTTTTTCAACGGAATTAACTGTGTGAGCTGTTTGTAAATGCCATTATTGACGGGTTCAAATACTATGAGATCCTTTCTAAGTATGTCCACAGCTTTCGCATAGTCTTTCCTGGAAAAGTAGAAAACTACTCTGAAAATATGACCTAAAAAACTCAGTGCTGCATTATTTAGATACAACTGAAGAATTTATAACCTTAAACTCATAATCTTTAAATGTAACATTCACGAAATATAAAAAGACTCAAAAATAAACTAACACAATCCACCAAGAATCTGAACCATGAAGAGTTTGAGAATAAGAAAAAAGCAATATCTCAATAGCAAAAATAGAAGTATTAAACAGAATCACCAATTAACCGTACATTGAAATTGCAAACCCAAAATCAACTTTTACAAACAGAAAAATGAAAGATAACCCACAAACAGAAAAGCCTGAAATTTTCAATTCTCAATCATTAAAGGATGAAAACATAAACTGACCTGTGTTCATGCAGGAAATGCATTTAACAACTCAAACAACAAGAACCAATACAAATCAAATTCCAATAGAGAATAATGCTTACATGTCCAATGCTTCTAAATATTTTAGTTTCCTGATCTCAAAGAAAGTTTCCATAGAGATGTCATTCTCTTGAACTTTTGTAAAACCGGAGAGATAACACTCAACTGTATCCCATTCTCCTGCCAGAACTTGGGATTCAAAATACTCCATGTTGAAGTAGCAACCAGACTCTTGTTCCAACCTATGCAATGCAACACCAAAGTACATTAAAAATCAAAAGCAGACAAAAAGAGAGTTGTGGTATCTGATTTGATACATCATGCTAAAACAAAACCATGCTCAAGCAGACATCAAAATTAGCAGACTTAGACAGATAGTACTTACTTGTGTGCCGTTTCCCTGCAACTCTCCTCATCCAGAAACTGCAAAATGAGGAGCAGCAATTCTCTGTTCAAGTTGGGGCCCATTGTGACCCAACTGCAAAGATCTGACCCAACGATCTGATCCAAATCACTTACCTTACCCCAATTCAACTCTTGCTCTTCCTCCTCCTCGACAAGGATCAATAGCACCTGTAACATCAGAAACCCAACAATCTGTGTGATCAGAAAAAAGGAACCCAATTTCATCTTTTTCAGGGGTGTCAGAAAGGAAACTGAATAATCCTTACAGTGCACATAAAAACAAAGGAGAAAAATTTAGTTAAATTTTAGATGGCAATTTTTGAAAAAGGGCTAATCATTCTCATCCCTGCATGAACCATGGCACCCAAATCTTTGTGACTTCAAAGCAACCAAATCTAAATAAATAAAAAGTAAACAATAAGACAAGGGTAAAAATATGTCCTACTGAAAACAACCGTATGTTTATTTAAAAAATGACAGGCTAGGAACCAGCAGTTAACGCAAATGTTAAAGGAAAAGAATACAATAACTCATTATTGGTGAAATCTTATGGGCTTTTATAGTATCCTACTGAACATGGAGGTATCGTAACCCAAAGGACACTTCACAAAGAATTTAAGAAAACAGAAAACAGAAATAAATAAATAAAACTAATTAGTTGGTTCTGCCATAAGACCACAGATAAATACAGTAAGCCACATGAAATACCTAAAGCTGATTTTAATTGTTGGTTACAGCTAGAATATGCAGCAGTTGAAATAGATTTTTCTTTCTCTTCCTTTCGCTGCTGTTGCTGCTGTTATTGTAGCTCTGTTTCTTTCTCCTCAACCGGAAGTACTGAAAAGAAAGCTTGTGTAAACACGTTGAATCTATCCACGGAATGGATGATAGAGAATGGAGTGATGCACATTATATAACGAAGCCAAATGTAAACTCCCCCTCCTCGAATTTATCACTCAGCCGGTACAAATCAATGTCACCCTTCCCGGAAAGAATTTATTTATTTCTCCGTGCTATGGGGACCGAGGTCGTGTCATTTGCATTATCATTGATAAGTTCGTTACATGTCGCATACTACGGACGATGGGAAATGTATATCGATCGAGGAAATATAGATACTTTCTACACTTTTTGTGGTTCGCCGGGAAAGAACACACTTTTGTTTTTCGTCGATTAGTCGGTCCCCGGAATTTTCCCGGTTTCACTTCCCAACCGGCAACAAATAATGGTCATTTTTTTTTTTTTGGGGGGTTTTGGCATGTATTTTGATTGAGAAGATTTTGAGTTTGGGAATTATAATTAATATTTAATATTAGTATTTTTATTTTAAAACGAAGAATTATAATTAATATTTAATATTAGAATTTTTATTTTAAACCGATTACAATATGTTAAGTACGGGAACTCTTGGTTTTACTTTGGGTATTAAATAATGGTCACTTTTTGGTTTTGGTATGTGTGTTTTGTTTGAGAAGATTTTAAGATTTTAAACTTTTAATGGATACAACGAAATTATATTTAATATTTAATATTGGTATTTATATTTTAAACCGATTACAATATGTTGAGTACGGAGAACTCTTTCCGTTTCACTTTGGGTAACAAATAATGGTCACTTTTTGGTTTTGCATGCGTGTTTTGTTTGAGAAGATTTTAAGATTTTAAGCTTTTAATGGATACAAGAGAATTATATTTAATAGAGAAGATTTTAAACTTTTAAGCTTTTAATGCATACAACGGAATTATATTTAATATTTAATCTTGGTATTTTTATTTTAAACCCATTATAATATGTTGAGAAGTGAGAATTTCACTTCCCCGCAACAAATAATGGTCATTTTTAAGTTTTGGCATGCCTGTTTTGTTTGAGAAGATTTTAGGATTTTGTTTTTTTAATAGATACAATAAAAATTAATATTGGTATTTTTATTTTAAAGGGATTACAATATCTTAACTGTGTCATTTTTTTTACATCAATGTTTTAGATCACACTCTATGATCTACCATGAAGATGAGGATGGGAAACCAGATAGAATGTAAAGAAGTCCTACGAAAAACTAGGGGTTTTGGGGGGCAACGTCAACACTCAAGAAGAAAATAGCCTTTTTTCAAGGCAGTTGATAAGCCCATGGTTTTTATGTCCATTGTTTTGTAATACTACTTAGCTTCCTATTGTGATGTGCCTATAAATGAATGCACATGGATTGCGGTTATTATGGGGAGGAGTGACTTATTATATAATTTTAGGGCAAGGTTAAGTTGTTGAACCAACTCGAAAAGATAAAGTTGAAGATCTTTTATATCTCATGCTAATCACACTATAGCTCTACATTGTATTATAATTCTATTATTGAGATTAATACATTAAGTGTGCTTTGGAGGTTGGGTTTTACCTAAAAGGGTTTCCTAGGGTATATCTTGTGTAATCTCTTAGTTGTAATTCTACTAAAATTTGTAAAGATCTATTATTATTTTCATTGTTTCTCTCATATGAAAAGTGTGAATCTAGTCTAGTTTCCTTTCATTATCTATGATGTTGTTATGATGACGCTAAGTGATATAGATTGATACGATGAGGTGCGATGTAATAGATATCTATAATAACCCTTGTAAAATAAATTATTATTTTGTATATGAAAAATTGTCAAATTTATAAGTGGCTTCAAGATTATGGATGAGTGTGAGATCATGATAGGTCAAATAGTGGCAATGAGGAAAAGGCACGCCTGATGAAAAATTACTAACATTTAGAATTATATTTAGATTTGGATGGAAAATGTGTTAATATCTATAGATCAAATATGGATTCCCTCAAAAAATGCCTTGGGATTACCTTAGATTTAGGCAAGTGGGTGTTCAAAACCTTGTTGAATGAACTTGCAAAACCACTCATTTAGTGCAATCCAGAATTTTTCCATGATTTTATTCTTGAAGTTGATAGACTTTTTTGTAATTAAATTTAATAAAATGAAAAAGGGTTTTTAGAGAAAATTATCAAGATTTTAAAAATATAATATGTCTTATTACAATTTTAATTGGTAATTATTGATAATTTTCTACATACACTATGCTTTATATATATATATATATATACTTGTTGCTGCTTACTCATCCAACTAATAGCACCACTAAACATAGTGAACGCATAAGCACTGGTGGATCTCTTGCTATCAATGTCACCTGCTCAATCCCGCAAATATCTGAACACTCTCTTCATTGCATCCTAGTGTACCCATCCAGGATTAGCCATAAAATGACTAAGGACTCCCATTGCTTAGGCAATGTCTAGTCTTGTACATACCATAGCATACATCAAGCTGGAAACTGCATGAACATAAGGAAGTCTGCTCATATCCTCCATCTCAAAGGGAGACTTTGAGCAATCTGCAATAGATAAATTTGTCCCCATTGTAATAGGAACAATCAATGGTTTGTAATCTACCATGTTGAATCTCTCCAACATAGTATTCACATTCTTAATTTGGCCTAACCAAAGTTTTATGTTAGTTCTGTCTCTTCTGATCTCCATCCCCAGTATGTACCTAGCTGCCCCTAGATCTTTCATCTCAAACTATGCTAACAACTGAGACTTCAAATTAAAAATCAAATTCTTACCATTCCCAATGAATAACATATCATCAACATACAATGCAATAATGAGAATGCGATCATTATCAAACTTGTAATAAACACAATGATTTGATTTCAATTTTAGAAATCCCAAACTCAACACAAATACATCAAATTTCTGGTACCACATCCTAGGAGATTGCTTCAAACCATATAAAGACTTTTTCAACTTGCAAACTAGATTTTCTTTACCTTTTACCATGTAGTGCTCTAGCTATGACATATAAATTTACTCCTCCAAATCACCATGAAGGAAAGTTGTCTTCACATCCATCTGCTCAACTTCAAGATCATATGCTGCAACAAGTGATAGCAAAAATATAATGGATGTCAACCTTGCAACAGGAGATAAAATCTCATCATAATCTATTCCCTCAACCTAGGAATAACCCTTTGCAACCAACCTTGCCTTAAACTTCTTAACACTGCCATCTGAACCAAACTTCTTCTTAAACACCCACTTGCATCTAACATTTTTACGTCCATCAGACAAGGGCACCGGATCCCAAGTATTGTTTTTCTTCAAGGAAGCCATCTCTTCTTCCATGGCCTCTTTCTAGGAATCTGCATCACTCATACCCATAGCCTCCCTTATGGTCCTAGGCTCATCAGTGTTAGAAATCAAAGAAAAAATACAACTATAATCATGTAATGAATAACCAAACCTATCAAGTTGTTTCCTTATTCACATGGACCTCCTCAAGGGTTGAGGTTGAGGTTCTTCCTCTTCTTCTTTTGAACTTTTAGAGCTACTAGAGCTTTCCTCATCATCAAGTCCAACAAATGTCTTCAGTTTAATTTTCTCAGGGGTGGAAGGAAGTTGAACCACATCCTGTTTCTTCTCCTCTCTCTGGTTGTAGGTCAATAGTAGGACTTAGCTCTTTGAAAATCACACTTCTGTTATACAAAACTCTCTTATCCACTGGATCCCAAAGCTTGTACCCTTTCAAACCGATGCCATAACCAATGAAGATACACTCCACTACCATGTTCTTGAACTTAAACCTCTTCTCCTTATGTACATGTGCATATTCATCACAACCAAATACTTGAATGTATCACAATGAAGGATTTTTACCATACCACACCTCCATAGGTATCTTATAAATGAGCGTCGATGTAGGAGACCTGTTCACTAGGTAAGAAGTGGTAGTAATAACTTTAGCCAAAAACTTTTGTTCAAGGCTAGCTCCACTTAGCATGCACCTAACCCTCTCTATCAGTATTTTGTTCATCTTTTTTGCAACACCATTCTATTGATAGGTATATGGAGTTGTCTTGCATCTCTCAATGTCTTCTTTACAGAACTTGTCAAAATCTGCTAAATGAAACTCACCATCGTTATCAGTCCTCAAACACTTAATATTTCTATCCTTTTGATTATCTACAATAGCTTTGAACTCTTTGAGTCTTGCAAAGACTTCAGATTTACTTCTAAGGAAATACACCCATGTCCTTCTACTGTAGTCATCAATGAATGGAAAAAAGTAAATAGATTTTGAAATTGAAGGAACATTAACAAGTCCAACACCTTAGAAGATTTGTGATAACTAGAATAAAACTGAACATGGTTTTGCTTTCCATAAATGTAATGTTCACATAAATCAAACTCAAGGTTACAATCATTCATACCCTCAACAAATATTTTATTTTTCAAGGTCCTCAAACCCTTTTCACCAATGCGACCAAGCTTTTGGTTCCATAACATTGTCTTCTCTGCTAGATGTTTCATCTCCATAGAATGAGCACCCTGAGGTACCCAAAAAAGCATGACCATCATAAGTCGATGCAAAACACTTCTTTGTTGCTGGTTCCAATGGTGAGGATGAAGATTCTAAAATTCTCTTCTTCGAAATAGAGGCACTATTACACTGAACCATGCATGCATCAAGCTGAAAGAGAGTGTCAATCTGAACACCCTTAGCTAGAACCATAGCTCCTCTAGTCATCTTGCATCCTGCATTCAAGAAAACAACCTACACACCCACATCATTCAACTTACTTACAGAAAGAAGGTTTCATGCCAAACTAGGGATATGCAGAATGTAACGCCCCAACCCAAGCGCCAAAGAAACAAGAGCCTAAAAAGGGCACACCAATTTTTTTTGTAACAAAAAGGTAAACATATATAACAAGTATTCCAAAATTACTCAAGGCATGAACTACAACGACATCCTATCGCCAAGATAGATAACATGAGCAGAAGATTATCACAATACATCTATTATAGAAGAGTACAACAAAGCTCTAATTACAAGTGTTACCAATTTTTCTCTACAACTCAAATTAGTAGAGTTGGAGTGCATTTAGTTTATTTTAGATGAGAGTGTTTTTAACATTTGCCTATTATCTTCTTTTTGTATGATTGAAGTGCTTGAAAGACTCAATTATGATGCATTGTTATAACAAAGGAATTGGATTCAGTTCATCATTTAATGCATTTGCAGAATAATTATCAATGATATAAGTTATTTCATTTCAATCAATGATCATTTAATTTCCAAGTGAGATATATACAAATGGAATAAACATTGCATTGAATGAAAACATGGCAAATCAAATGTCCCACACAAGCCATGGGAATAGCTGAACCAACAAATCATAGAGAATGAACTATACAACTGAAGATAAACAAAGGAAAAAAAACATATAATGAAAGACATATTCATCATTGCCTGTTGGTGTTGGGTGTTGGTCTTCATTGCAGTTTGCTCTTCCTCACTCCCGATCCTCGAGTGAACCTACATCATGATATGGAGAAGTTGGTTAGAGCTCCAAATATGTGTTTCATTATGTGCTCTATCTATAGAATATAGTACATTGCCATAATGTATTGGATCAATTGAATAAACATCAGATAACAAACATCAGAGAGAGCCTAAAAAATAAAGTATCACAGGAGAATTGAGCTTCATTGTTTCTATCTAACATGTTTGTTTCTTGTGCAGGTATAGGTAAAAGTTATGTTGTTGTTTTTAAAGACAATTTCAGCATGTGGTGTAAAGTGGGCTACCACAAGGGTAGAGCTCAGCATGCTGCCCCCCTAAATTTCAAGGGGAGTGAAACATGAATGCATATCCATATTGTTCAAATAGAGTATATTCAGCCAAAGGAGTGACATATCAATTGAATGCATGAACTAAAGTTCAATTCTCATCCATGATCATTAATTCACATGATGAAATGACCACCATACATGAACAATAAGCTTTAGCAGTAAGCTTGTCAAGACAAATCAATGAAGTATAAAACTGAATAAAAGGTATTTTTCAATATCAAAACATCTATTTACTATCATTGCATCTACTTGCTGTTACAATATCATATTTTATGCATTCAAATCATAATATGGGGACAGTGAAAGCCATGGAATAGCCAATTATTACTTTTGGCTATGAATAGATTATAAAGTTTGTCATTGGAACAACCACAATGTTTTCATTCGTGTAATATGAACATTCAACCAAGAGTACATGAGATCCATAGATGCAAGGTACAGGTGAAAGATAATCTTTCTCAAGGTATAGCATACTCCTAAATCATGCATGATATAGTACATTTGAAAGCAGAGAGATACATGTGCTTATAGTGTTCAGTTCTTATAAAGAAATTACAAATCATAGTGAAAACAAATTTAATATGATAGTCACCTGTGAAGGAGAAGCAATACTAAAAGTACAGGTACAGCTATAGTGATTAATGCCATGAAGTACAAGTAGAAATGAACAACATCACCCCAAGAAGCATATTGCATCATCTAGAGAAATGAAAGGAGTTATAATCATCCAATATGGTGGTGCAGAGAAAAATATCATGAATGTTATCATTACAGAGTTCATATGGAACAACAAGGAGTACACTGTCCATATGGAGTAATCACTTGGTCATAGTACAAGATATAGTTTCATAAGTTCCAGTGTGAGAAGAAAATACAATGATAGGAATGGTACCTAAAGAATGTTGCTTAAACAAGCATGAAGCTCTAGAAGACAATGATGCAAAACACAAGTGCCATCTCATTATGAAATACAATGCGAAACTTGGGAACTCTGATAAGGAGTAGTCAAAATCACTTAAGGTAGTCATATAAGGTATAGTACATGAAATGGAATAGTCATATGCATGATGCCATACATAGAAGTGTTCACAAATACAGGACAACACTCTTGTGCTGATAAAAGGATGTATTATTTGGTTCCCATAGGGTAGATTCATCATGATATATCATAAAAAATATTCTTCCCATGGTCCTTGCATGATAAGGGATAGAGAGAAGTACAATGTTCAATAAGAAGTTTCCAAATGTGCATTGCAAAGCATGATAGGTGACAACACACATGGTTCATTCAAACCATCATCAAAGAAGCATTTGAATAACAAAATATTAGGTATTTACCATTTGATGAAGTATGAAGTTATAATTCAATGTATGAACAGCTGTAAAAGATAAAAAATTAGTCATAATATATAGTGTAAATGCCATAGTCATAATTGACAAGTGCGGCTATAGGAGGTAGCATAGGAAGATTATTCAAATGAACTTATTGCTTCAGCCACATGAGTAGCAACAATTGTAAAAATAAAGAAATGAGCATCCTTATCATATATTAATGATCAAACATATGAGGAACATTTGAAACCATACACATAAATGTTCATGTTATACAGTCAAATGAAGGAGTCATTGTCATTAGGTACAATGTGTATGAGAATGTATTTGATGTAATATAGTAAGAAAGATAGCAAAACATATGCCATGTCATAAATTGAAGGTGATCATGCCAAGTGCATACAAGGTAGATGAATAAAAGTGCCACAGTCATCTGGCATCCAATGCAACAAAGGTCTCGAGTCTTCAGGAGGCATTGGATGCAAAAGAATAAGAAGCATGTCGGTAGAAAAAGTGAAATAAGGTGAAATGCATCAGAAATAAAGCAACGACTGTTGTCTTGAAGCCAAGAACGGTTCTAAAATGGAGAAATAATGTCATATCTATCCTAGAAGAGCTTACCTCCATAATAATATTCATAAGCAGTGCTCAAAAACAATGAAGAAATGGAGGGTTTTATCTCTATACCCTAGCTCTATGGTGGCGGAATGCAGAGCCAAAATTTCATCAAAACTCAAAATAACAAATGAGCCCGTGATCTTAGGGTATCCCTATTTTGTTTTAGGGTTCAATATTGCCCTAGGTGGAATGGCATTTTGGTCACATTAATTCAAAAACATTTCCTTCAACTAATACCCATTGTGGTATAGTCCACATACTTAATCCTCATAACCTAGAATATGAAATGTCTTAGGTCCCTCTTGAGTGTTCGATGCCTAGGCTTTATGCCTTAAGGCTTTTTTATCACATTTTGCCTTCAAAACTCATTCAGTCCCTTTTGAGGATAGATACAAACTCCATATGCCCTTAGATTTTTTTTGCAGATCATTTGGAGGCTAAGCCTTATAGGCTTTTATTTTTGCAAAACCATCTAATATACCTTCATAATTTTTGTTATTTTTATAGAAAATTAGATGCCAAATGAAATGTAATATACTTGGCAAGAAAATCATGTAAAGCCTTGTAATATTTTATCAAAATCAAATCAAGACAGGATATGGATTAAAACTGCAAACCATTTTAAACTGATATTTTAAAGCAATATCTATAAATTGCTTTAAGATATTCATTATTTATGCAGTTAAAGAAGAATAAAGAAAACAATATCTTTCTTTTTTAAAGTTTGCTTTCTTTTGAGAAGATATGGATGAAATGGAGTCTTATTGGGCAGATAAAACATATTTTTGGTGGGGCCACCTTGGAGGAGTTTTTGGAAGCTTCTATTTTCAGTTTGAAAGCATTTTAGAGGGCTTTTTGTCATCTTTTCATAGGAGCTCAAAAATGGATTTGCATGGCTATTTTTAGGAATTTTTTTTCAACTTTTTCTTTGAGATCTCTTGGCAAGAATATATTAGAGAAAGCTAGCTCTTTCTCAAGTTAGTGGAGATTATTGTTTCTTCTCTCTGGAGCATAGACAGAGAGTTTGTAGACATTTTTGACTCAGTTTTCCAGATTTTCATGTACTCCTTTCAGTTCAACACAATAGAGCATTCCTATTTCACTTCTTTTGCCTTCATATTTGCAGCTTTTGATCTGATGTTTAATTGTGACCAATACTATGTCCTTTGTTATGTCTCATTACTATAAAACTGCATGCAGATAATTCATATGATCCTGGTTATATGTTGTGTTCAGATTGAACCTTCATATAAATCATTTTTGAATTGTATGTTCTAAGTGAGGTTGTGAGAGTTCATGTTTAAGGAGCTACTTGTGAGTGAAAGTATTGAAATAGGTTAGAAATCAAGAGCATATTCTGTATAAGTTTGAATTTTATTTTAGTTCATCCTCTCACCTTTTCCCTTTGCAAATCATTAGGAGAACCAGCTCACTCTGGAGGTTCACTCCAAGTTTAGGCAACCTACAGGCCTAAGAGTGTTCTCATGTGTCAACAGATAGCTAAGTCCATAGCTTAGCATAGGGTTCATATCTGATTGGTAACAACAAGGACCTCCAAATTAGGAGTGCCTCACAAAAAAATTTACATTAATACATGATTACAATACATATTATCAGATCACCGAGTTGTATAATACATAAGAGAATATATCCAGGAAACCAGGGAGAGAATGGAGCAGCCCTTTCTAATGTTGTCCCCAAAACCAATGTCGATAGCTAGATCTCCCTTGGTGGGTGCAACACCACCCTACCATGTGGAACCTCAAGGGTCCACCCCTGTGCTCAGAGATGATCACATGGCTATACACAAGCATAATAATAATAGGGATGATGAGACATGTATACTCAGCCACACAAGAGATACCACAAGTCTCATAACTCACATGAACACATCACAAACACATGGTTCACAGAAGGTATACATAATGTACCTGGTAATCATGCCAAATAAACACTACTTAGATAAGGCAAGGTGAGAGGATAGGGGCAGTAGAAGGAAGTAGCTAAATAAATGTACTCTTCTCATAAATACAAGCTTTGCACAAAAAACATAATTTGTTTTTCCCCCAATGGGCCTACAAGTGAGAACTCTTGCTCAATGCCACATTGCAAACTACTTCCATGCCTACCCTATCGTCTACACTCAATACCAATAGGCTCAACATGCACTCATAAGTATTGAACCAGCCCATAAAGACTCACAAGGCCTAAAATACAAGGACATTTCCCAACACTGTCCTCAAGCATATAGCTATGCTTAAAAATGAAGTAACAACAAAAATCTCAATAGACAAATAGAAATGGTAACACGTAAATCACAACACTGAACTCCGTGATGTAGTAATAATGGAAAGTCAAGAATAACATAATCGTTTGATAGTATTATCAAGTAATGACTATGCTGACAACCAAAACCATGACAAAGGCATTCATGGTTATCAAGGTAATAGTGGCACTTATGCCTTTGAAAACAAACTACAAGCTCTTAATATGGCCAATCTCATCTAATCAAATAAACCAGTATTCATTTGTAATCTCCCACACACCCATGTGTTGTAGAGGGAAATATACATACATTAATATATTATTATATAATATAATTATATAAGTAAGAGCTGTACATATTGTAGTCACATAAGAAAATCTATTTGCAATAAAGCTACAGGTGATTGATATGAGTTCATGGTTGACCTTCTTGATAGTCCTAGATGTCTTGATAGCACCCAAAACTCTATCATTGAGATGCCAATTAAAACTGTGGTGGTAGTGCAGATGTGTTTACTTGCTACTAAAAGATGAATAAAGCAAGGTGTTTTCTAGTTTCAAAATCTCGGAAAGCATTATTTCTCTACCACCAAGGTGAGAGGTTGGCAATGAATTTAGTTTGTTGAACATGCCCCATGGAACAACTATTAGAGTTGTTAAGAACCTTCAAGTATGTGCTGATGGCCACACTAGCACAAAACTTATTCTCAAGATTGTTGCAAGAGAAATTTCTACGAGAGATGTGAACAATTTCCATCATTTTAAACAGGGACAATTTCTTAGAGATTATTGGTGATGCTACATGAGTCAATCTGAAAATAGGCTTGCACTGTAATATTAAATAGTGCATATCTCCAATAATGGTGAAGGGATATCCTTTATGGTATAATGGAAGAGGAATCCATTGGATGTTAGTTACAAGTTCCCTGGCCGACATGTATGTGAAATGTGGAACAATCGACAAGGCATGTAAACTATTTGATAAAATACCTTGAGAGGTGAGGTCCCATGGACTGCAATGATTGCAGGGTATGCACAAAATGGATCCGTTAAAAAGGATTTGGAAACTTTTAAGCAAATGCTATTGGCAGGCGTAAATCCAAATTCCTAATCCTTTTCCAGCATCCTTGCTACCTGCTCTAGAATGGGAGCTTTGGCATAGGGTATGGACATCCATCCAAAACATAGTGAAAGGGAAAATTTTGCCAGATGTTATAGTTAAAAATGCAGCGACAAACATGTATGCAAAATGAGGAAACAAAGACAATGCACGATCTATTTTAAAGGCTTTAGAAACTTTAATGCAATGCAATTGTAGGTGTAAAGCTAGATAATAGAACCTTTTCCCACAGACTCTTTGCCTATGCCAAAATGGAACTTTTGAAACATGGTATTGACATCCATCTAAACATAATGGAAGGTAGATTGTTGTCAAATATTATAGTTGGAGAGCTCTCATTGACATGCATGCAAAAGGTAAGGCCATAGACTTGGTGCGTGAACTATTTAATAGAATGCTACAAAGAGACGTGGTCTCATGGAAAGTAGTGGCCGCATGATATGTACAAAATAGATTTGTTGAGCAGCTTTAGAAACTTTTAAAGAAAATGTAATTGGCAGATGTAAAGCCAGACTCCCCACCCTTTAATAGCATCCTCCTTGCCCGTGCCAAATGGAAGTTTGGGAACAGGGTGTGGACATCCCTTGAAGCAAAACCAAAGGGAAAGTTTGTCAAATATTATAGTTGAAAATGTTGTAGCAAACATTAATACAAAATGTGCAAGCACAAATAAAGCTCGATATGTTAGAAAGGCTTGAGGAACTTTTAAGCAACTGCCATTGGTAGATATAAAGCCAATTTCCACAACTGTAAACTATATTCCCCTTGCCTGTGCCAATAGGGCAGAGTTTGAATGGGGGTATATTTGACAGGTATTTTAGTTGGAAATGCTCTGGTAGATAGTATGCTAGATTGTGAAAATATAGACAAATCCATGAACTCCTCTACAAAATGTCTGGAAGAGAGATATTTTCTCATCCTCTACAATGGCTTTAGAATATGTACAAAATGGGTTTGTTGTAAGGGATTTAGAAACTTACAATCAAATGAAATCGGCAAAGTAAAGCCATGACCATGAACTTGACAACATCCTCCCTGCCCAAAACCCTCACCCCCTCTTTCTTCATTTCTTCCCCAATTTCCATAACCTTCTCCCATAAGAGTGAGAATGGGGAAAAATAAAGTATTTCCTTTCCTTTTAGTCCAATGAAGAGTATCATTATATATATATTTTTTTAATCTTAAAGGTAGATGACCAAGGCTTATAAAATCCTCTCAAGAAAACCATACAAAAACAAAGCACGAGGTCAATTTTCTAACACCACACTGAAATAAAATTACAAATAAACAAAACACTTGACAACAACCCACAAAGACTAACTCAACACCAAAATCATATAGAACTGACTCACAGAAGGATAGAACAATTGGGCAATAATCAGATAGTGTCTGAGGTATGACATGACATTAGAAACTCATCTCAACGTAGAGACAATGATGAGGCTAAGGTATATGTCCAATGTGTTATCTCCAACTCACCACCATTGGGACATTAGGCATTATCAGACTTGTGAAGCCAAGTGGAGTCGGTCTTGGTACCTGCGCCACTCAAAACACATTATTACATCTTCAAATACATATCATATAATAGCCAAAGAAAGAATAGTCCACATCGGAGGATTCCAACATCCATGATAATTCACATAGTATGCCAATGCCAAGGTGTCACCCTCTCCACATGTACACCTAATCTCAATATGAAATCTAACATAACAAAATGTCAGTAACACAACATCATATAAATCTTGAATTTCATACCTCAGCATCACCATGATTAGGCCAGGACTAGGGAGGCACTACATAGAACACCATTGATCCCCTTCACTCGACCATCAAGGAATTGAATCAAGAATCTTCCACAACCAACAATTGTTAGGTGAGAGTCATCACCCAAGTACATCTTCCAACTATCATATTCTTCATACTTTGAAAACCAACCCTGATGTGAGGTCATGTGGAATGATGCACCAGATTCAATGAGTCACACATCTTTTGATGCATGTGTTGCCAAGATAATGATAAATGCTTCTCCATCATGTTGAGAGGACTTGTAAGAATCTAAATCATAGTTCTTATTTTTCTTCTTCTCCTCCTTGCACTCCTTGCAGAAGTGACCAGGTTTTCTACAATTACAACACAGAGCCTTGGACTTTCCAAGAGACTTAGGTCTCCCACAGGATTTGGATCTTCCTTTTTCTTCCTTCTTCTTATCATTTTTCTTTCTCTTCTCTTTAGATCTACCGCGAACCACAAGAGCCTCCTTAGCCATCTCAAAATACTTTCTCCACACCTCTTCAAAAAATAACGAAGAAACCGGTTCATCCATATTGAAGGTGGTAGTGGTAATCCCAATGGCCATAATATGGTGGTCCTACAAATCTGGTAAGGAACATAGTAATGTCATACATCGATCCGCCTCCTCCATCTTAACACCAATAGAGGTCAATTGGGCAACAAACATATTGAATGTGTTTAGGTGATCAACAAAAGATCTTCCATCTTCTATCCTCAGAGAATATAGTTTCTTTCACAGGAATAACTTGTTCACCAAGGACTTATCTTGATAAACATATCCAAGTTTCTTCCAAAGATCTTTTGCAGTCTTTTCTTCATAGATATTTAGAAGCACTAAATCAACCAAATAAAGTCTTATCAAACCCTTGGCCTTCCAATCCATTAGATCCCAATCTTCTTGTTTCATGCCCGATGGCATGGATCTAGATATTGCAAGCCATAAATCTCTATCCACCAATAAGTCCTCTATCCTGAGTTTCCACAACTCAAAGTTGCCTCCATTGAACTTCTCTAAATCAAACTTCCCAGATGTGCTCTCCATCTCTTTCTTGCAACAATGATTTCCTCTTCACAAGCTCCCACTTAAACAAAGATTAGCTCAAAAAAACCCTCTACCCAACAACTAGAACCAAAGGTGATCAGGCTCTGATACCAACTAAAAGGAA
The DNA here is from genome assembly GCA_027924645.1 of Cunninghamia lanceolata. Lineage (NCBI taxonomy): Eukaryota > Viridiplantae > Streptophyta > Pinopsida > Cupressales > Cupressaceae > Cunninghamia > Cunninghamia lanceolata. The sequence continues at coordinate 10,207,328 of BSBN01001099.1, forward strand.
GCAAGTTACGTGGAAAAGCTTCCTACATTGATCTAATGAGGAAAGATTTATGCAAAATTTTCTTTTACAATTATAGATATGAGATGGCCATTAATTAGAGAGATTATAAAAAAACATTCAAATGCATGAATAATGCTCATGACACAAGATATACGTGGGGAAAACCCTTTCGGGTAAAAAACCCCACACTCTAAAACTTGTACAATGTATTACCAAATCAAATGCTGATTACAATACACTTGCAATGCAAGTGCTTTTAGGAGTTCCCAAATGTCAAATTCTAGAGTAATTCTAGCAGCATAATAGTACCTACAAAATGAACCATACAACTCCAACTCCAAACTCTTATATATATAGAGAGAAGTACTACGAATGGAGGTAGCTTCTAGAGCAAGTCAACAAAGAATCTCGTCTAAATCCATATAGCCCAATTTCCAAGGCCATAAAACTTGTAAATGAGACTTGTAAGAGATTCCCTTTCATCCCTTACAATCCCCAAACTTGGGTGACCCAAATTTGCCCAAAATAGGTATTGACAGATGCACTTACAATGTCATACAATCTATCATATATGACAACACTTACAAGTGTAATAAAATCTATCATAATTGATTATCAATAACTGATTCTCTTACAACTTGTCATAGTCAAACTTGGGTGCCTATCTTCTCTAAGCAAAGATGTTTCTTGACACTTGTCACACCTATCATAGAATCTTCTATTTCTGGTTCTTACATGTAATAGATTGTATCATAGGAATTTGTCATAAATCTTATGCGTCATAGACCTCTTACAACACCCAAAAGATGCCGACACGTTGCAAAATAGCTTCTGCCCCAAAATGGGATGCCTAAATCTTCAAATGTTGACTTGACCATCCAAGTCACCTTCCAAATGGGATGACATGTCAACATGCCACCTCACACTAAGTGCCAAAACTAGATGACCATTATTAAATACAATTAATTAATAAATGCTAAGAAATTACAAAGGTTGAGACACCTTAATTCCCAACATAGTTTGGCTCTCCCTCAAGGATAGAAGCCAAGTTCGACTTGTGTTCTAATATTGAATATAAGAGGACCTAGTCTAGTTTAATCTCTTGGGATAAGTCTCCCTTTTCCATACAACAACAAAATACAAATGCACTAACAGATAGTCTAAAACTACTAAACAATCAAAAAAATGTGAGAATAACTAGAGAATTTATACGTGAACCGACACAAGGGCTGAGAAAAATATGTAAAAGAGATAAATTCCTACAACACAGAGACCAAAAGAATGCTAGAAGTTAGGGTTAAGATTCAAGGTTAAACACAAATATTTCTAGATTAGAATAAAACCCTAAAAGCATAAATAAATCCCTTAAACAAGATGATTTTAGAATACTAGGGAAAGTTAGCATATAAAAACCCTAAATTCCTACAAAACAAAGGGTTAGTTTCCTGTAAGAAGATTGTAAGTGAAATATAGAGCTATAGGAACCCAAAAACTAATGAAACTTGAAGCAAAAAAACCCTAAGCAAAGGTTGTTAACAGATGCAAACAAAGGTCTTACTATAAGAAAATAAGTGCTAAAGTAAGAAAAAAATGCACCGACAAAAGGCACAAATATGTTGAAGTAAAACAAAAGTACTAAGCTAACAGTCAGAAGAGTTGACTTGCAAAATAAACATGTTAGTCTTGATAAAAATGCTAAATGCCCCAACGTAGGTGCTAAAAGTATAGACAAAAGTGTTAATCCATAGATGAAAGCGCTGACCTATAACATACAAATAGAACACATAGGATTTCTTTCATAAAAAAACATTAGTTTAAGATTTGGTGGTCCCACTAGGCATGAAAAATGTAGGATGATAAAATATAATAGGTAAATGAACATAAAAGATAAACAAAATGACTCTTTATACCTTTGAATCCATGAGCTATCTTACTCCCCTTGATAGAGTGGAGGACTGCAGCACCCAAAAACATAGCCCTAGCTTTAGTCAAAGAGGTTGTGCAACTAAGTATTGTAAATCTGGATTGATCTCTTCCAAAACTAGCATAGACAAAGAAACAATGGAGGCAAGGAGCAAGTATTTTCACAGCATAAGGATACGTAAACATGATAAGTTAAAATGACTATGAGGAGGGTTTATTTATAGAGATGTTGGGCAGATTTGATCAATGGTTGAGATGAGTTGACTTTGGATGGAGGGTTGAGATGATGTGATGGTGAGGACAAATAGGATTTTGAGGTGAGGAGGTCAAATGAGAATAAGAGGTGGAATGAAGGACCAAGATTAAATCTTAGGGAATCTTTCAAATGGAAAGTTGAGATCAAAAGTAGAGTTGACTTTCAAAATTTTTTCTTTTTGTGGAGGGAATTTTAAATTTGGATTTATTTGTGGAGTGTATGAGGATGAGGAAATGTGTCATTCCAATTAATTAAATAATGGAGATTATTTAATTAATTGTGGGAGGGGGGTTAAGTGAGGGTTAAGTTAATTAAATAGGTGTTTATTTAATTAAACATGGTTGGATGATTTTAGTGGGATAAGTTAGTTAGTTTTAAAGAAATAAAATTTATTTAATTAACAAAGGTTAGGAATGGTAAAGGTGGTAAAATTAGTTAAATAAATGGATTTTATTTAATTAATTTAGGGTAATGACGGAAAAGGATAATTAATTAAATAAAATAGAATTTATTTAATTAATTTGGGGTGATCGATAATAGGATAATTAATTAAATTAATTAAGTTTTATTTAATTAATTTAGGATAGGGGATACTGGCAAATTAGATAAATCAATTAAATAAAATAATTTATTTAATTAATTTAAATGGTGAATGATAATATGTTAGCATGCAAAAGGCATTAGTGTGATGTTAGTATGATGGTGGAAATGGTGGTGTAGGCCTTGTCATTTTTCAGTGTCTACACTTTTCTGTTAAAAGGTGACATTCTTTGACAAAAAACTTTGCTTTCACAATGATATGCAGTTGGAGGATTGTTTCTATATCACATAACAATGTGAACATAAAATTAAAAAAATTGACCAAAATTAGCCTATTGCATTCACATCTAATGCAACCTCTAATTGAGAAAATAAGGAACGCATATACAAATTAAGCTAACTAATTAGATAAAAATACAAACCTTGATTGCTTTGGATTTGCTCTTTGATATTGGATGTGTGATTACTCCTCAAATTAGAAGCATAATATTGCATAACATGGAGGCTTGAAAATGGTTTCGGTTGATGGTTATTTATAGATATCATCAATTCAAATATGCACCCTTGTTAAGCTTTACGAAAACTTAACTACTTGCTGAAACATGGAATCATTATCGGATGTGGGTCTCCTTTCATGAGAACGAATCTCTAGAGTGAGGGTTCTGCCACAATAATGGGTTACACTTTCTGGGACATCCTAATTTTTACTGAAATCACATATTTTTTAAAAATATAATATTTAAGTCTTGAAAGGATACATTTAAAGGATTTTAATTAAAGAGGGTTGGATAAACCCCCTTGGATAGAACCTCGTTAGTTTTAAACCATACCTATAATGGAGTCTCCTCTACACCTATCAAAATGCTGATAAAAAACTAGTTTTGATTTACCTTTTGGGGGATCAAATAAATTCATTTAAATTTTATGTTTTGTAGGAATGTAGTCCTTATTATAAGCTTCCCAAAAAGTATAATTTTAAATATGTTTAATTTGATTATTATATTTATTTTTATTTCTTGTGAACGTAAGCTTTTCAATGAACATCAAGGTCTTTGTTTCACAGATACAAAAAAATAGGAAAATAGAGAAAAAAAAGTCTTAAAAATACATGTCCTCTAGGTATTGATGTCCTTATTCCAACAAAAAAAATTAAATTCTGATACATACTGTAGACACCCAAAATTGACCTAATTATCATTAGTATCAAAATATCGCATTATCTATCATTTGCATTTGTCTAACACACTTGAGCAAATTATTTATTTATCAAAATCACCTATTTCTTCTATTAATTAAAAAATTTCATATTTATTTAATTAATTCATTATCTATTTTCTTCTATTTTCTCTAATCTATAATTAAATAATCTTTAATTTTTTAATTATCTCTATTCTATCTATTTTAATTAAATAAATCTTATTTATTTAATTAAAATCCATTCATAATCCCACTTTCCAATTAATTAATTAAATTTTATTTATTTAATTAATTTCTCTTATCACGCATCTTCATCTTTCATCATGAGTCGACATGTGTGCATCTCTTATTTGAAACATGTGTGGTACTACATCTTTCATTTAACATTTTTCACATTTAGTACTTTTTATGTACACAATCACACATGATCCTTATCCTCCCCTCCACTTGTCATCTACACATTCACCTATGATTATCAATTCATCCCAACCATTCACATAGCCACCAAATCTCTACCGTTGATTGATTTTGGTTGAGGCCTATATAAACACCCTCTCATTCCATACTACATCTATCCATCATATTTCATATAGTGTCTGCATTATCATCCTAAGCATATTGAGCATTTTAGCATCCATTTAGCATATTATCATTATCATCCATCTATCAATCCAAAATCATCCAATCCTGATTAATCCAAATCAATTGAAATCCCCCTCTCATCCAAAATTAGGATCAATTTCATCAAGTCATCCTACATCACAACATCCCAAATCCTAATCTAATCATGACTTCATATCCTTTTGATGATGATGTTGTTGACCAAGTTAAACTCAAAATCATTGATGAAATCATTGCAAGCAAGCTTTCCATAAATCACTCTCACCCATCCATAAACATGCAAGCACCTTATGACCATGTGGTCACTATCACAAGCTATGCCCCTGCACATCATTGCATATCCTATGGTCATCATTATGCTACAACCATCATATACCTATCTACCATCCCCTTATCCACCAACCCCACCATCTACTTCGTCATCCAATACACCATCTTCCCCATTATCCAATTCTTCTATTAAATCCAAATCCTCGCTAAGAGTATACAGAAAAATCAAGAAAGCAAACTTGAGTCATGTCATTCCACTCCTCCCCAACACCTCAATGTATCATTGATGACCTTGTCAGCAACCTCACACCCTTCAAAACCACACCACCATCATCCTACATTTTATCCAAAATTCTATCCAAAGCATCGACCTTTCCTCCATCCACCCCATCCAAGGAGCCAATTCAAATAATTGAAACTAGATGCTCCTCCCTAATTTCACCATCCACACAAATCTAGATATGTCAAGAGCCTAGTCTAAAGCATGTCAAAGCATCCACACCACATCATAATCATGATCCAAGCCTCCCAACTAATCCTGAATCTATACCATCTCGTATTGATCCTCCATCCCCCCATCAATCCTTTACCATCTCCCATCATTCCTTCACCATCTTCCATTGACCCTTTACCATCACCTATCGACTCCATCCCAAATCCATCATACTGTCCTCTTGGTCTCACTACCTTCCTCTATGGTGGTTCTCTCATAGGAGAAGAACAACTTTCTTCCACCACTCATCCCCCTCTATCTAATAATGGACCCATGTCTTGTTTCTAAAACAACACCCATCCCATCGCCCAACATATGCTCCAAAACATGAACTATCATCGTAAAGGCTTAGGCCTTCATGAATAAGAAATTTTGGAGCCCATCCATATCAAAATCCATCTATGTGCACATGGCCTTAGCTATAAATCCCAAGGAAAACAATCTAAACATGTTGGTACCAACCATGCACCTCCCAAATATAAACTAACTCTGAAATCTAAACAAGATGGAGTTCTATCACTCACAAGAAGATCCTCTAACATAAATCCGCACAATTTCACTGATAGTGACGCCTTAAGTAATATGCAATGATGTTTGGTGTCAAACACAAACTACAAGCAGGAAGAACTAAATTTGACAGTATTGAGACAGAATAAAGGACTGAAATAGTCACAATATAACATTAGATCAAGACTACAAAATATGTGAAACAAGATGATTTGCTATTAGAACTGAAAGGAATACAATGCATAAAAAATAAAATGTGTGAGCCAACTGCTGTATACAACTCTACAAGAGAGAAGAAACTAATGCTAACTGACTAAGAAAAAACTATGTTTTTCTCCTATAAATGTCTCCAAATGATCTCCTATGAAGAAAGCTGAAAAAGATCCTAAAAATAGACCCTAAGTCAATTTTTAAGCTACTCATGAAAGACAAAAATAAAGCACTGAATTTGCCACCAATCTGTGAAACAAAGCTGCAAAACTACCCTCTCATGTGGTCCCACCATAAAACAGCTTTTCTTTGCTCATGAAAGCTCCAAAATTTGTCCTATATGACTCTAAATGAAACAAATCAAAATATAATATTTGATCAATTTTATTAGCCTATAAATTGCCTAAAAATAGTTAAACTTTAAAAGTAATTCATAATTTCATTGCTTTAAAGTTAACTTTAAAATGATATGGCAATTTTAATCAATATCCTATCGATATGATTTTTCCCAAAATAAAATGATATCTGGTTTATAATTCCACCAAGATATTTACATGATATCACAAATGATTTTCTATAAAAATCATTAAAAATATGTACTATTACACATGTTTGCAAAAAATAAATATAAGCCTTAAAAGGCTTGACACCATGGACTCCAATGTGTAGATATTCTACCACCAATCCATTATCCATATGGCTCAAAAAAATGCCAACTCACTACCTCTATAGTGCCACCATGTTGTATTAACTCCCTTTGACCATATCTTCATCTAGCATATTGTTCATATTCACAAGGTTCTTGTTTGATCTTATGCATATATTGAAATATGTGAAGGAATAGTAAAAAATGCATATGTGGGAGGTCAAAGACACTTGACCACATGCAATATCAAATGATACATTGACTCCAATGTGAGTCAACCACGAATGACGTTAAGGTCTTGCAAGATTCTAAAGGCACATTTCATGATCATGTCCACCTTTGAATTAATAAAATAGGCCATATTCTTCAGTTGTTGGCCACCTCTGCTTATGATTACTAGACAGTACCAACATGAAGTGTTGACCTCGATCTCATTTGGATAAAAATGATTATATTTTGCATGGTAAAAATGAAAGGGACATCAAAACAAAAGCAAGTGGGAAACCCTAAAACATCGGCCATTTCATTTTTTGTTGTTGGTATTGAGTTGGCCTTGTAACTATGGCCGCCGACTTGGGGTTTCATGCTTCTGTGTTTTGCTCCGTTTGATGGTCTTCTATGGTCGAAAACTCTGCATTTCTTTGGCCAAAATGATAGGCTGCTCCTGGTAAGCTTGAATCTGAGATTTAAAATGGTATTCTTCTATATTTTGATGGCTTCTATCTGTTAAATGGCCGCGGCCATTATAACTGTTTCTTCAATTTCTCTATTTTTGATATATACCTTTTGGTTTTCTATGTTGAACTTGTGAAAATGGGAAAAAAAATAAAAAGAGCCTTCAACTAGCTGCAGCCACTATTTTCTTCTCATGTTGCATTATCATTCAGTGAGTCTACTATTCCTCTTTGTCATTACTTCCACTGTGAACTCTTTTATCTCTGCATATCTGAACCTGTGAAGAGGGTTTCATACTTGCTTTTGTTATGTGAAATGTCTTTTTATATGGCACGGCCATGGCATGTAATACATTTTCTATAGCTTCCTTTTGGTATTTTGATGTAAAACATGTGAAGATCTTGTGTTAGAAGTGAGGGTTTCATTTTTATTACACAGAACCTTCTTTACTCTGCTCGCCCATGATATTCTATGCTCTATTTGATCTTGCTTGACTATGAAAAGAAAGAAAACTTTTTGGCTCAACAAGGGTTTTATGTTTTTGTCACACCGAATTCTTTTGTCCTTCATGGCCATACTACACAGAAACTACTTCTATCTTGCTCAACTGTATGTAAGAAGAAAGAAGACTACTTTTTCTTTAAACCTGATAAGGGTTTCATTCCTTTGTTTTGTATAAACAATTATTCCTCAAGGCCTTGTCTTGACAATTTTTCTTATCATTTCTCTTTTCAATACTATAAAAATACATTGGTTCTAGAAGTCCATGTGGGTATTTGAGAAAAGAATGCAAAAGGCACTATATGCCACGGCCTTACTATGAATGTATCTGCATTTTTCCTCTTTACTATGTAAACACAGATTTGAAAACTGAAGCTTTTATGAGTATAGAAACCTCTTTCTGTAGCATAGATGGTATAAGGTATCACTTTATTCCTTATACTGTCACTATTTAATGATAATCATTGTTATTGTTCAAAAGAAGTGATGATAGCATATACTATTCTCTCTATGTAGCTCTACTTACTCTTTTAGTGAACTTTGCATATGGAATGATATTATCATTTTTCAACTTTGAACTCCTACACTATAGTAGCATGCATGTCTTCATTCCTGTAGTAGAAAATATACTTTCATTTCTGTATCTCTTGTCCATTCAGTGGACTATAGGAATCAGAATTTTCATATATGATTATGACCTAGTTGTATCATGACATTGTGGCATTATAACACATGAAGACAACACGTACTTATTCTGTATAAACTATAACACATGAACCTATGATGTTCTTCTTTCTGCATTCTATCATATCAAATGCATTATATGAGATGTCCTATAGGACATCAATTAGGTCCACTATATCTGCTGTCCAATTTTGGTAGATCACTTCTTACAATGAAAACTTCATTTGAACTCACTCAGCCATAGATGCAACCATACACTTATTCATTTCATTTTGTCACGACATGATATCCTATAGCATAAAGGATGATGATCATACCAGTTTAACTACTCCTTGTGATATGATTAAGATGCTCTATTACAGACATATAATGAAATGTTCTTTTTGATCCTTTAGGAGTTTGTCAGAGATAAAATGAGCCATCTGGATTGGCTGCCTTGTATTTCTTACTTCAGATTTACAATACTTGTCATGTTTCTTTTATAGATATGCAATGAATGCAACATGTGATAACACTTGTTCTGATACTCAACTTATTAGTAGCAAAAAGTGACGCATAATTGTATATATTTCATCATTTAAAAGGTAGATTAAGTATTTGAATTTTGAATCTGATTCTATCACTCCACTTAAATGATAAAGTATGAAGTTTGGTACTCACCTGTCTTTGCAATTTGCTTATTGGTCTATAATGAACACTCAAATGGACTATTGATCATGAATGAGTAAGCAATCTTCAGATAGTCAATGGTTGTGAACACTTACTCCTTTATCAGTCTGATGATTACAAGTGCATTGTGTACTCCTAATTATTATCATTCCTGAGAATATCATTTCATAACAGTTGGAGTAGTGTATAATTTGTTATAGGCATTGAATTTGGTCCTCCATCCGTTCAGGTCATGCTCTTGGTTGCATTTCATACTCTAAAGTGAAATCATGGTCATGTATTGAAATGGGACTAATGCATATGATTGTCTTATTACGCTTTCATCTTGTCATGTGAATGTTATCAATGATCTTCTTCTTCTATTCATCCCTTCTGAGATCAAGGGGTAGCAACATACTGGGCTCAACCCTTGTGGGAGCCAATTTGATACCACATGCTGAATGTCTTCAATCAACTTTATAATTTGTCCTATACCTACACATGAAACAAATAGATTAGAATAAAACAATGATGTTCTTATGTTTGCTTCCCTTTAGTTCCTTCTGTATATGGATGTTCTCTTTTGATATGCAATTTTAATCAACATGACAGTTTTAATCAATATCCTATCGATATGATTTTTTGCAAAATAAAATGATATCTGGTTTGTAATTTCACCAAGATATTTACAAGATATCACAAATCATTTTCTATAAAAATCATAAAAAATATGAACTATTACACATGTTTGCAAAAAATAAATAAAAGCCTTAAAAGGCTTCACACGATGGACTCCAATGTGTCGATATTCTACCACCAATCCATTATCCATATGGCTCGAAAAAATGCCAACTCACTACCTCTATAGTGTCACCATGTCGCATTGACCCTCTTTGACCATATCTTCATCTAGCATATTCTTCACATTCACAAGGTTCTTGTTTGATCTTATGCATATATTGAAATATGTGAAGGAATAGTAAAAAATGCATATGTGGGAGGCCAAAGACACTCGACCACATGTAATATCAAATGATACCTTGACTCCAATGTGAGTCGACCATGAATGATGTTAAGGTCTTGCAAGATTCTAAAGGAACATTTCATGATCATGTCCACCTTTGACTTAATAAAATAGGCCATATTCTTTAGCTATCGGCCACCTCTTCTTATGATTACTAGACACTACCAACATGAAGTGTTGACCCCGAGTTCATTTGAATAAAAATGATTATATTTTGCATGGTCAAAATTAAAGGGACATCAAAACAAAAGCAAGTGGGAAACCCTAAAACATCAGCCATTTCATTTTTTTTTGTTAGCATTGAATTGGCTCTGCAACTATGGCCGCTAACTTGGGGTTTCATGCTTCTGTGTTTTGTTGCATTCGATGGTCTTTTGTTGTCAAAAATTCTACATTTCTTTGGTCAAAATGACAGGCCTCTCCTGGTAAGCTTGAATTTAAGCTTTAAAATGTTATTCTACTATATTTTGATGGCTTCTATCTGCTAAATGGCCATGGCCATTATAACTGTTTCTTTAGTTTCTCTATTTTTGATATATACCTTTTGGTTTTATGTGTTAAACTTGTGAAAATGGGAAAAAATGACAAGAACCTTCAACTCATCATGGCCACTATCTTCTTCTCATGCTGCATTATCATTTGGTGAGTCTACTAATCATCTTTGTCATTACTTCCACTATGAACTATCTCTGTATATCTGAAATTGTGAAGAGGGTTTCATACTTACTTTTGTTATGTGAAATGTCTTCTCATATGGCATGGTCATGGCATGTAATACATTTTATGTAGCTTCCTTTTGGTATTTTGGTGTAAAACATATGAAGATCTTGTGTTAGAAGTGAGGGTTTCATTTTTATTACATAGAACCTTCTTTACTCTGCGTGACCATGATCAATGTTGTAATTGATCTTGCTCGACTGTGAAAAGAAAGAAAATTTTCTAGCCCGACAAGGGTTTCGTGTTTTTGTCACATAGAATTCTTTTGTCCTTCACAGACATACTACATAGAAACTACTTCTATCTTACTTGACTATTGTTGGGAACTAAGGTGTCTCAACCTTGGTAATTCCTTGCATTATTTATGATTGTATTTATTAATTCATTGCCTATGTTGTAAATTAATTGTAAATTCCTACATGGAAGATGACAACTTGTAATTTTTTCCTCACATGAGGAGATAGGCATCCCACTTTGTGGTAGGAGTATTTTTCCATGTATCGACATCTTGGATGTTGTGTAATGCAATGTTTGACTGAAACGGTTATGACGGATTCCTATGACGAAGTTATGACATGTAAGAGTCATAAATAGAAGCTTATAAGACAGGTGAAGATGTGTCATGAAGCATGTTTGAAAAAGGCATATATGGGCGCCCCAAGGTGGAATATGACATGTTGTAAGAGAATATGCTATTTATAGCATGTGTATGACAGATTTTCTTATAGCTGTAAGTTGTAACTGCTATGACATATTTTATGACGGTCGTAAGAGTCGTAAGATCATCTGTCATAGCCCATTTTGGAAGCAGGTGACCTCTTCGGGATGGGTGCTATGGACAAGTGTTAGGCACATTCTACAATATTGACCAAGTGTACTTAGGTGTGGGTTTTGGGCCATGAGGCCAAGTTGAATGCCCATTCCAAGATAGGTCCAATATTACCATGTATATTCTATATAAACAGGTTCTTGTAGGAGGAGAAGTATGTGATTTATAGGTACTATTACGCTGCCAGATTGACTCCAGACACAAGTGTGAAAGACTATTGAAGCTTGCATTGCAAGTGTATTGTAAGCAACATTCAGATTTGATAATACATTTTGCAGGTTTCTATGTGTGGGGTTTTTCACCTGATAAGGGTTTTCCCCATGTTATATCTTTGTCTCTCTTCTTCTGTCTTCCTTCTGGTTCATGTGTATTACTACAATATCTCATTTATGTGTTTCATGTTGCTGTAGTTGCAAGGATTAAATTGAATTTGTATAGCTCTCCCCTCATTAGATTAGTGTAGAAAGTGATTTCCACACACCTAGCTTCCTTTCAGTTGGTATTAGAGCTTGATCGCCTGTGACCCTAGTTGTTGGGTAGGGGTTTTTTGAGCTGATCTTAAGTTGAGTGGGAGTTTGTGTAGATTATTCTAAATCTAATTGTAGCAAGGAGATGACAAGCACATCTAGAAGGATAGAAGTGGATAAATTCAATGGCACTAATTTCAAGCTGTGGAAACTCAAGATGGAAGACATGCTTGTTGATCAAGACCTCTGGGAAAGTATCAATGGAACAAAACCACATGCAATGTCACAAGCTAATTGGGATCTCAAGGATCAAAAGGCTAAGGGTCTCATAAGACTTAGTCTTGCTGATTCTGTCCTGTTAAATGTCCATGAGGAGAAAACTACAAACTTGCTTTGGAAGAAGTTGGGATATGTTTATCAAGCTAAATCCCTGGTTAATAAACTTTTTCTAAGAAAGAAGTTGTACCCTCTTCGAATGGAGGATGGAGGATCTATTGCAGATCATGTAAATGCTTTTAACATGTTGGTTGCACAATTAACATCCATTGGTGTGAAGATGGAGGAGGATCGGTGTATGACCCTGCTTTATTCTCTACCAGATTTGTGGGATCATCTTGTCATGGTTGTTGGGAGTACCACATCCACATTCAAAATGGATGAAGTGATATCTTCATTGTTATTCAAAGAGATATGGAGAAAGTCTTCTGAGGAAGCCAAAGAGGCTCTTGCATTTCATGGAAGACCCAAGGAGAAAGGGAAGAAGGACAAGAAAGTTGAGAAGGGTAGATCCAAATCCCATGGGAGATCCAAATCTCTTGGAAAGTCCAAGGCTCTCTGTTGGAATTGTGGTAAATCTGGGCATTTCAAAAAGGAATGCAAAGAGGAAAAGAAAAAGAAGAAGAACCCAGATTCAGAATCTGACAAGTCACAAGATGATGGTGATGCCTTCATCGTAGCCCTAGCAACCCATGCATCTGATGATGTGTGGCTGATTGATTCTGGTGCATCATTCCACATGAACTCGCATCGAGACTGGTTACTAAGTATGAGGAGTTCAATGGTGGAAAGGTGTACCTGGGTGATGACTCTCATATGAAGATTGTTGGTCATGGAAGAGTCTCTATCTGATTCCTTGATGGACAAATGAAGGGGATCTCTGGGGTTATGCATATCCCAGGATTAACATGGAACCTACTTTCTATAAGTATGTTGAATGATCTAGGTGTGCGGGTTGTCTTTTCGAAAGAAGGATGCAAGATGACTAGAGGAGCTATGGTGCTTGCTAAGGGTACTAGGAGAGGTACTTTGTTTTAGCTGGAGACATGTATTTCACAATGCAATAGCTCTTATGACTGAAGGAAGAGGGTAGGAGTCACTTCATCCCCACCTTCTGAATGAGTAGTGAAGAAATCTGTTGTTTCTAGTTCTGATGGTTTTAATCATGCCTTGGAAGTTAAGCTTCCTGCTGAAATGGCATAAGAGATTTAGCCACATTGGTGAGAAGGGTCTGGATACCCTAAAAAATAAAAACCTCATTGAGGTGTTAGATGATTGTAATCTTGAGTTCAACTTTTGTGAACATTGCATATATGGCAAACAAAACCATGTTTAGTTTTATTCAAGTTCTCATAAGTCTTCTGGTTTGTTGGACCTTGTTCATTCTGATGTATTTGGTCCTATTAATGTTCCTTCATTATCAAAATCTGTATATTTTGTATCTTTCATAGATGACTATAGTAGGACATGGATTTATTTTCTCATAAGCAAATTTGAAGTCTATAGTAAGTTTAAGGAGTTTAAGGCCTTTGCTGAAAATCAGACTGGTAAAAAGATTAAGTGTTTGAGAACTGACAACGGTGATGAGTTATGTTCTACAGAATTTGATAAATATTGCAAGGAACTTGGGATTGAAAGACATAAGACAACTCCATATGCCCCACAGTAAAATGGAGTTGCAGAGAGGATGAACAAGACACTGATGGAGAAGGCTAGGAGTATGCTTAGTGGAGCTAGCCTAGAACAAAAGTTTTGGGCTAAAGTTGTTGCCACTACTTACTATCTTGTAAATAGATCTCCCACATTATCTCTTGTTGGAAAGACACCCATGGAGGTGTGGTTTGGTAGAAAACCTTCAATAAAGAATCTTCGTGTTTTTGGTTGTGAGGCATATGCACATGTGCCTAAGGAGAAGTGGTCAAAACTGGAGAACAAGGTTGTTAAGTGTGTCTTCATTGGCTATGGTGTCGGTGTGAAAGGATACAAGATTTGGGACCCTGTGGCTGAAAAAGTGTTGTATAGTAGAAGTGTCATCTTCAGAGAGATTACACCTTCTTCTACTATTTTACAGCTAGAAGAAAAAGAAAAGAAAGAGGATGTTGTTCAATTTCCTACTACCCCTATGAAGACTAAACAAAAAGACAATGTTGGACCTGATGATGAGGAGAGCTCTTATAGCTCTGAAAGCTCAGATGAAGAAGCTAAACCTCAACCTCATCTCTTAAGGAGGTCTACACGGATAAAAAAGCAATCTAAAAGGTTTGGTTTTACAATGCTTGATTCTAGTTGTGCTTTTGCTTTGCTTACTAACAATGATGAACCTAGAACTATATCGGAGGCTATGGACATGAAAGATGTAGGTTCCTGGAAGGAGGTCATGGAGGATGAAATGGCTTCTTTAGAAAAGAATCAAACTTGGGACTTGGTGCCTTTTCCTCCTAGACGGAAACCCGTTGGATACAAATGGGTGTTCAAGAAGAAATTTTGTGCAAAAGGCAGTGTTGAGAAGTATAAGGCTAGATTAGTTGCGAAGGGGTATTCACAAGTGGAGAGTATAGATTATGGTGAGATCTTCGCTCCCGTTACAAATCTGCCATCCATTAGATTCCTGTTATCTCTTGCAGGAGCTTATGACTTAGAGGTAGAACAAATGGATGTGAAGACAATTTTCCTTCATGCTAATTTGGAGGAAGAAATCTACATGTCATAGCCAGAGAATTACATGGTGAAAGGTAAAGAAATTTTGGTTTTCAAGTTAAAGAAGTCTTTGTATGGTTTGAAGCAGACTCCTAGGATGTGGTACTTGAAGTTTTATACCTTTGTGTTGTCTATTAGATTTGTGAGATCAAAATCGGATCACTGTGTGTATTATAAGTCCGATGGTGATCGTATTCTCATTGTTGTACTATATGTTGATGATATGTTGCTCATTGGGAAGGGTAAAAATATGATTTCCAATTTTAAATCTTAGTTGTCAGTATAGTTTGAAATGAAAGATTTAGGGGCAGCTAGGTACATTCTAGGAATGGAAATTAGAAGAGACAGAACCAACAGAAAACTTTGGTTAAGCTAGAGTAAGTATGTGAAGACCCTATTGGATAGGTTCAGCATGGCAGATTGTAGACCATTGTGTGTTCCTGTTTCTTTGGGGACAAAGTTGTCTGTTGAGGATTGTCCAAAATCTCCTAGTGAGGTGGAGGACATGAGAAGAGTACCTTATGCTAGTTTTGTTGACAGTCTAACGTATCCTATGGTCTAAACGAGACTAGACATTTTCCAAGAAGTGGGAGTCCTTAGTTGATTTATAGCTAATCCTGAATGAGTTCATTGGGATGCAATTAAGTGAGTGTTTAGATATTTGAGGGGTACTTCTAAGTATTCCATTTGCTATCATGGCAATGCTATAGGACCTCTGCATTCAATTGATATTCATGGATTTGTGGATTCAGATTGGGTAGGTGACATTGACAGTAGGAGATCCACCAGTGCTTATGTGTTTACATTGTTTGGTGGAGCTATTAGTTGGATTAGTAAGTGACAACCTGTGGTTTCTTTGTCCATGACAAATGCTGAGTATATGGTAGCAAGTCATGCTTGTAAGGAAGCCATTTGGCTTAAGAGATTATGTTTAGATATTGGTGTTGATATAGGTCAGATTATGATCAGTTGAGAGAGTCAGAGTGTGATTTGTCTTGCAAAGAATCCAAATTTCCATGCCAGAACAAAGCACATTGATGTTCGGTTTCACTTCGTGCGATACATGGTAGAGGATGGGAAGGTAAATTTAGAGAAGGCAGATACTTTGAAGAATATTGTAGATGCATTGATGAAGCCAGTGGGCACAGAGAAGTTCATATGGTTTTCGGAGTGTATGGGCCTCTCGGCCTATAGAAGTTAAATCCTGTTACTCTATTGGCTCTTACAAGGTGTTTGATAAGTGGGAGAATGTTGAGAATTAAGGTGTCTCAACCTTGGTAATTCCTTGCATTATTTATTATTGTATTTATTAATTCAATTCCTATGTTGTAAATTACATATTGTCATTTTGTAGGATGTGGCATGGTGATGTGTCATCCTACATGGAAGATGACAACTTGTAAGTTTGTCATCACATGAGGAGATAGGCATCCCACTTTGTGGTAGGAGTGTTTTTCCATGTGTTGGCATCTTGGATGTTGTGTAAGGGAATGTTTGACTGAAATAGTTATGATATGTAAGAGTCAGAAATAGAAGCTTGTAAGACAGGTGAACATATGTGTCATGAAGCAGCTTTGAAAAAGGCATATTTGGGCGCCCCAAGGTGGACTATGACATGTTATAAGAGAATATGCTATTTATAGCATGTGTATGACAAATTCTCTTATAGCTGCAAGTTGTAACCACTATGACATATTCTATGAAGGTTGTAAGAGTTGTAAGAGCATCTGTCATAGCCCATTTTGGAATTAGGCGACCTCTTTGGGATAGGAGCTATGGACAAGTGTTAGGCACATTCTACAATGTTGATCAAGTGTCCTTAGGCATATGTTTTGGGCCATGAGGCCAAGTTGAATGCCCATTCCAAGATAGGTCCAATATTGATCTTGTATATTCTATATAAATAAGTGCTTGGAGGAGGAGAAGAAGTATGTGATTTACAGGTACTGTTACACTACCAGATTCACTCCAAAAATGAGTGTCGAAGACTATTGAAGCTTGCATTGCAAGTGTATTGTAAACAACATTCAGATTTGATAATACATTGTGCAGGTTTCTAAGTGTGGGGTTTTTCACCTGATAAGGGTTTTCCCCATGTTATATCTTTGTCTCTCTTCTTCTGTATTCTTTCTGGTTCATGTGTATTGCTACAATATCTCATTTTTGTGTTTCATATTGCTGTAGTTCCAAGGATTAAATTAAATTTGTATAGCTCTCCCCTCATTAGATTAGTGTAGCAAGTGATTTCCGTACACCTAGTTTCCTTTCAACTATATGTAAGAAGAAAGAAGACTGCTTTTCCTTTAAACCCGATAAGGGTTTCATTCCTTTGTTCTGTATAAATAGTTATTCCTCATAGCCTTGTCTAGACAATTTTGCTTATCATTTCTCTTTTCAATATTGCAAAAATACATTGGTTCTGGAAGTCCATGTGGGTATTTGAGAAAAGAATGCAAGAGGCACTATATGCCATGGCCTTACTATGAATGTATTTGCATTTCTCCTCTTTACTGTGTAAACTTAGATTTGAAAACTGAAGCAATGTTTGTTCTTTTATGAGAATAGAAACCTCTATCTATAGCATACATGGTATATGGTATCACTTTCTTCCTTATACTATTACTGTTTAATGATAATCACTATTATTGTTCAAAAGATGTGATGATAGCATGCACTATTCTCTCTTTGTAGCTCTACTTACTCTTTTAGTGAACTTTACATATGGAATGATACTATCACTTTTCAACTTTGAACTCCTTCACTATAGTAGCATGCATGTCTTCATTCTTGTATAGCAAATATACTTTCATTTCTATATCTCTTGTCCATCCATTGGACTGTAGCAATCAGACTTTTCATATATGATGATGACTTGGTTGTATCATGACATTGTGGCATTGTAACACATTATGCCAACACCTACTTATTCTGTATAAACTGTAACTCATGAATCTGTTTTGTTCTTCTTTCTGCATTCTATCATATCAAATGCATTATATGAGATATCTTGTAGGACATCAATCAGGTCCACTGTATTTGCTATCTAGTTTTGGTAGATCACTTCTTACAATGAAAATTTCATTTGAACTCACTCAGCCACAGATGCAACCATACACTTATTCATTTCATTTTGTCAAAACATGATATGCTGTAGCATAAAGGATGATGATCATACATGTTTAACTACTCCTTGTCATATGATGATGATGCTCTATTACACACATCTAATGAAATGTTCTTTTTGATCCTTTTGGAGTTTGTTAAAGACAAAATGAGCCATCTGGGTTGGCTATCTTGTATTTTCTACTTCAGATCTGCAATACTTGTCATGTTTCTTTTATAGATATGTACTAAATGCAACATGTGATAACACTTGTTCTGATACTCAACTTATCGGTAGAAAAAAGTGAGGCATAATTGAATATATTTCATCATTTAAAAGGAAGCTCAAGTTATTGAATTCTAAATATGATTCTGTCACTCCACTTAAATGAGAAAGTATGAAGTTTGGTACTCACCTATCTTTGCAATTTGCTTATTGGTTTATAATGAACATTCCAATTGGACTATTGATCATGAGTGAGTAAGCAATCTTCATTTAGTCAATGCTTGTGAACACTTACTCCTTTATCAATCTAATGATTACAAGTGCATTGTGTACTCTTGATTATTATCATGCCTGATAATGTCATTTCATAACAGTTGGAGTAGTGTGTAATTTGTTATATGGATTGAATTTTGTCCTCCATCCATTCAGGTCATGCTCTTAGTTGCATTTCATACTCTAAAGTGAAATCATGGTCATGTCTTTAAATGGGACTGATGCATATGATTGTCTTGTTACTCTTTCATCTTGTCATGTGAATGTTATCAATGATCTTCTTCTTCTGATCATCCTGTCTGAGATCAAGGGGTAGCAACATGCTGGTCTGAACCCTTGTGGGAGCCCGTTTGGTACCACATGTTGAATGTCTTCAATCAGCTTCATAATTTGTCCTATACCTTCACATGATACAAAAAGATTAGAATAAAACAATGATGTTCTTATGTTTGCTTCCCTTCAGTTCCTTCTGCATATGGATGTTCTCTTTTGATTAATGGATTACAACTAAAACATTATGTCTCTCTTGATTGATGAAAGATTTTCATAACTGGAGCTTCTAACGGGACCTTCCCACATTTTTTTAGGTACATGCCAAAGTCAGGAGTGGGAACTAGAGGCTTCTACGAAGATCAACGAAAGCAAGGCAATGATGGCTATGTCTTTCCCTCTTCTTCATTAGATGCATAGAATTTTATTTGTATTTGCATGAGTTTAGCTATAACCCACAGCTTGTGTGGGACATGTGATATGTCTTAGTTTCCTTCAATGCAATGTTTGCTCTCTTATGTATTCAAAAATTGTAAATGAACAATCACTGTGGTGAATGAATACTTATCTCTTTTACTACTCTGCAATGCAATGAATGATTGAACTTTTCTTTTCTGCATTTGAACAATTGAACTACACTTGTCATAACAACTATATAACTAGCACATAACAGAAATAAATCAAACCTCATTCAAAAAATGATACATGATAAATATGCTCAGCCAATTTTAGAGCTGGGGTCAAAAAATGGTAATGATAGATTTTTGGGATGATGGATGCAGGGCCAAGATTCATTTGAAGGATCAATGGCTCATATTGGTTGAGAGGATTGGGTTGATTAGAGGCCATCAAGTGGCATGATGGGATTAGAGGACAAGTGTAGTCATTAGATTTAGGGGAGATCAATGGTGGAGAAGTGTGTTGGATAAAGTGGATGATGAGATTGAAAGAGGACCAAAGGGACCTTTTAGCAGGATGTGCAAGACACTTGTTCATACCCTTGTAAGAGGACCCATGTGAATTGTACAAGGACCCATGCCTTGGTACATTTTGAGGAATGTGAGGGGTTTGAATGGGTTAACCATGGATTTAGATTATGCAAGTGTAGAACTAAGTTGATTAATTATTTTTAATCAACTTAATCAAAAGTGAACAAAATATTTATTAAATATATATGAAAATAATTATTTAATTTTTGGGATGAGGATGAGGTACTTAGGTAAATAAATATTTGGATTTATTTATCTAAGGTGGACTATAGAAGAAATGATGATTAATGATTAAATAATGATTTATGTTAGGAAGAGGTACATGTGAATAGTGATGAATAGTGGTTTTATTAAATAAATAATAAAATATTAGCTAATTAATGTCAGAAGGTTAATTGTTTATATAAGAATTAATCCAATTAATTATAGAAGAAATGGTCTAGTGATGCCCTGGTTGTGGCTAGAATGGAGATGAGCCAATTTTAGGCATCTAAATTTAGCCCTTCTTTGAGATGATGTTGTAAAGAAACATCATTTCAAAGAAAGATAAAGAATAGTGCTTGGTTGGATGAGAATATTTTGGTTTGGAAGAAAATGGTTGGATTAGAGATGATGATGTCCCAACCACTTGAAGTGGGAGTGACAAAGAGGAATGATGATAGGGATGATGCTCCCTCAAGAGGGAAGGTGGATTCGAAGAACATGGGTGTGCTCTCAAAATGAATGAAGAGGGGGTTTTTAGAAAGATGAGAATGTAATTTAAAGAAAATGGTTTTGGGCTATGTAAGAGATCAAATGCAGGGGATTATGAGGAAAGGAGTGATGGGGGATAAATGATTGGGATGGGAGGATGGCTAGAAAAGGATGGATGTGGGGGATGTAAATGGATAGAGCGATTCATTATGTTGTGTTGGATTGAGCAATATTATATGATATCTAGCACTAGACGTTATGCACCAAGGTATAAATAACTAGGGTGAAAATGTGTCTCATGTGTAGTAGACAAAAGGATGCCCCATCACAACACAAGGTGTTATACGATCTTGGTGGGTATTATGGTGAGACAACCAATAAGGGAACAAGTAAACCTATGTTGTATAGCATCATGAAATGGAAGCTCATGATATAGCTTGTTATTGCTAAACTATACCTTATATTACTTATTCTAAGTAATATATTTTAGCACATGGCTTTAAGCCACTTCAGGTGCTAGGTGTCAAACTTGGAGAGTTGTATTGGACTCTCCAAGCTATGTTTCGACACTCATTTGACACTTGATGAGAGGAGTGTTGAAGTCAACTCCTATGTTGACTCAACCTCTTCACCTCTCTCACCTATATATCTCATCTCTTGTTCATTGTTTAATCATTCCAATTTCTAATTGCTTTCACTCCATTATGTGACCATCTAATTCTTAGTTGATTTATGGATTCTAATATAGTTATGGTACGTAGTCTATAGGGACTAATGAAGATGTAAGAGAAAATGATAATGCACAAAAACAAGTAAGAAAGCATGCACAAAATGATTAAAAAACAAACACAATGTTGCCCCTGGTCAAGCTGAAAAGCTAAAGATTGATTTGTTGATGATAAGTATGTTGTTGTTTACTATAAGAACAACACATGGATTGGAACAACATATCCCAATGATTATGATTGAAGAGTTGGATTGATGCTTGTAGAAAGCCTAGGAAAAAGACTGATGGATGTGATTGGATGAGCTTGTATAGATTGCTTAGCTTGATATGCATGGATTAGGATTGGCTTCAAATCTTTGGATTTCTTTGGAGGGATTACATTGGATTATTTTGGGTAGCCTTTAGCTAGATACCAATGATAAGGGAAAAAATATTGTATGGACAAGGGATGCTAGGATGATGGGATGAGGTGATTGAGTGATAGATAGGGAAATGGAGTGCTCAAACCATACCCATGGGGTCTAACAAAACCACATCTAAGTCAAGTAGGGTAGGGAGACCACATAGGAATTGGAATAGGGGTTCATGATGGATAGGTGGTTTAGGATATATTGACAGAGGAGTTTATAGATGTGATATCCAAGGACTAGGTCACATAGGAATAAGATGCCCCACTCAATATGAGTCACTCATGATGAATTTAGGAGTGTGGATTGGGTGGAAATTGTGGTATATGTTTGAAATGGATAGGTGTTTGAAGGATATTATAACATTGTTTTCCTATCCTTATCAGGATCAAAGGCAGGAAGGGGGGATAGGATGGAGAGACAACAAGATAGATAATACAACGAATTGGTAGGATGGGAGTATTAGGATAGATGTGTCTTGCCCCCAAGTGTAGGGTGCTCTTGACTAGTGAATTATGCATGTGCCCATGAGTAGTTTTCATTGTTGTACTTGTCCAAGGTGCCAAAAAAATGCTTTTCACTATAGGATAACCTTTTCACTTTTTCTCTTTTTCTCTTTTTTGACAAATTATTTTTGGATTTTCATATATTTGGATGGGATGGGATGAATGGATTGGACTTGAGTTTCTATTTCCAAGAGCAGGTGATAATAGCCCATGTTGAATGGTTGTTACTATTGTTAATTCAAGTATGCACCCTTGTTAAGCTTTGTGAAAACTTAACTACCTATTGAAACATGGAATCATTCTCAGATGTGGGTCTCCTTTTATGAGAATGAATCTCTAGAGTGAGTTGGTTCTCTTGTAATTACTAAACTATTGGCTTGATGGGAAAAGGGATAGAAAGATGTCACTGAAATGTAAACTAACTCTAAAATCTAAACTGGATGAAATTTTATAGCTCACAAATAGATCCTCTAACCTGAATCCTCAAAATTTCATTGATAGCTTATTTCTTAAGTAATTTGCAACAAGTTTTAGATCAAACACAAACTGCAACCAGGAAGAACTAAGTTTTTAACAATATTGAGATACAATAAAGGACTAAATAGTCACAATATAACATTAGATCAAGACTACAAAATATGTGAAACAGGATGATTTGCTATTAGAACTGAAAGGAGTACAATGCATAAAAAATAAAATGTGTGAGCCAACTACCTATATACAACTCTGTAAGAGAGAAAAAACTGATGCTAACTGACTAAGAAAAAACTATGTTTTTCTCCTATAAATGTCATCAAATGATTTCCTCTAAAGAAAGCTGAAAAAGATCCTAAAAATAGACCCTAAGTCAATTTTCAAGCTACTCATGAAAGCCAAAAATAAAGCACTAAATCCATCACCAATTTGGAAAATAAGGCCGCAAAAACTGTCCTCTCATGTGGTCCCACCATAAAACTACTCTTTTCTGCAGATGAAAGTTCTAAAAATTTCTCCTATATGACTCTAAATAAAAAAAATCAAAATGAAACATTTGATCTGCTTTTAGCCTATAAATTGCCTAAAATAGTTAAACTTTAAAAGTAATTCATAATTTCATTGTTTTAATGTTAACTTTACAATGATATGATAATTTTAATCAATATCCTATCAATATGATTTTTTCAAAAATAAAATGATATCTGGTTTATCATTTCACAAAGATATTTACAATATATCACAAATAATTTTCTATAAAAATCATAAAATGAATGAAATACTACACACTGAGGGGAAGAGGGATAGAAAGATGTCACTGAAATGTAAACTAACTCTAAAATCTAAACTAGATGAAATTCTATCACTCACAAACAAATCCTCTAACCTGAATCCTCATAATTTCATTGATAGCTTATTCCTTAAGTAATTTGCAACAAGGTTTAGAACAAACACAAACTACAACCAGGAAGAACTAAGTTTTTAATAGTATTGAGACACAATAAAGGACTAAAATAGTCACACTATAACATCAGATCAAGACTACAAAAATAAATGAAACAGGATGATTTGCTATTAGAACTGAAAGGAGTACAATGCATAAAAAATAAAATGTGTGAGCCAACTACCTGTATACAACTTTGTAAAAGAGAAGAAACTGATGCTAGCAGACTAAGAAAAAACTAAGTTTTTCTCCTATAAATCTCTCCAAATGATCTCCTCTGAAGAAAGATGAAAAAGATCCTAAAAATAGACGCTAAGTCAATTTTCAAGCTACTCATGAAAGCCAAAAATAAAGCACTAAATCCATCACCAATCTAGAAAATAAGGCTGCAAAAACTGTCCTCTCATGTGGTCCCACAATAAAACTACTTTTCTCTGCTCATGAAAGCTCCAAACATTTGTCCTATATGACTCTAAATAAAAAAAATCAAAATGAAACATTTGATCTGCTTTTAGCCTATAAATTGCCTAAAATAGTTAAACTTTAAAAGAAATTCATAATTTCATTGTTTTAATGTTAACTTCACAATGATATGGTAATTTTAATCAATATCCTATCGATATGATTTTTTGCAAAACTAAAATGATATCTGGTTTATAATTTCACCAAGATATTTACAAGATATCACAAATAATTTTTTATAAAAATCATAAAAAGAATGAAATACTACACATATTTACAAAAAATAAATAAAAGCCTTAAAAGGCTTGACACCATGGCCTCCATGTGTCAATATTCTACCACCTCATCATTATCCATATGGCTTGAAAATGGCCAACTCACTGCCTCTATAGTGCCACCATGTCGCATTGACCCCTTTGACCATGTCTTCATTATGCATACTCTTCACATTTCCAAGGTTCTTGTTTGATCTTTATGCATATATTCAAAACATGTGAAGGAAAAAGAAAATGCATAATTGGGAGGTCAAAGACACTCAACAACATGCATTATCAAATGATAATTAGACTCCAATGTGAGTCGACCACATATGAGATTAAGACCTTGGCAAGATTCTAAAGGCACAACATTGTCCACTCATGATAATGTCTGCCTTTGACTTCATAAAATGGGCCATATTCTTCAGCTGTCAGTCGCTTCTGCTTATGATTACTAGACACCATTAACATAAGGTGTTGACCCCGATCTCATTTGGATAAAAATGATTATATTGTTTGCATGGTCAAAATGTGGAAAGGACATCGAAACAAAAGAAAATATGGAACCCTAAAACTTTGGTCATTTTCATTTGGTTGGCATTGAGTTTGGCTCTACAACTATGGCCACTGACCTGGGGTTTCATACTCTATGTATTTTACTCCATTTGATGGTCTTTTGAGGTTGAAAACATTGCACTTCTTTGGCCAAAATGACAGGCCGCACCTGGTAAGTTTGAATCTGAAACTTTCAATGGCATTTCACTATGTTTTCATGGCTTATGTCTCTTAAATGGCCATGTCCATGTAGATGTTTCTTTAGTCTTCTCAGCTTTGATATATACTCGTTTGGTTTTTTGTGTTGAACTTTGTAAAAAATGGCAAAATGACAAGGTCCAGTTCAACTGAGCACAACCATAATCTTCTTCTTTGTTGTATCATACGGTGAGTCCTCCATATCATCATTCCCACTGTGCCTTCCTTTATTTCTATCTATATGAAACTGTGATGAGGGTTTCATTTCCTAGTTAGTTGGGTATGTGAAGTATCTTCTCATATTGCATGACCATGGCATGTAACACATTCTGTAGATGGCTCTTTGTCTTTTGATGTTCAAAAAGAGGGTTTCTTTTATCTTGAACATAAATTTTTTTCTCTTTAGTGGCCATGGTTTCAATACTTCACTCTCACCTTGCTTGACTGTATATTATGAGAAGAAAGGAAACTTTTTTAAAAACTTGATAAGGGTTTCATTTCTTTGTTCTGTATAAATAGTCATTCATCACGACTTGCCTAGACAGCTTTACTTAAGCATTTTTCCTTTCTCTTCTCTGTGAAATATGTTGGTTCTGGAACTCGATATGGGTATTTGGAAAAAAGAAAGTATATGCCACTTTATGCCACGACCATGCTATGAATATACTCTACTCTTGTATTGTGAGAACTCAGATTTGAAACTGAAACAATGATTTAATATCTTGAGCACAAAGCTATTCCTGTAGCATATACTGGCATATGATATTTTCTTTCTCATGATCTCACTATTTAGTTATAATCATTGTCATTCTTCAAAAGAAGTGATGACTACATACATCATTCTCTACCTCTTTAGCTTTACTTGTCCTTTCATAGACTTTGCATATGGAATGTATACTGTCAGTTTTCAAATTAGAACTCTTCTTCTTTCTACAGTAGCATACATGTCTTCAATTTTGTAGCTTTACTTGTCCATTCAGTGGACTGTAGCAATTAGACTCTTCATATATGATGACAAACATGGTTGTGTCATGACATTGAGGTATTGTAACAAATGAAGAAGCCACTTACTTGTTTTGTATACACTGTAACACATGATGACTCTTACGGTTCTCCTTTATTGTATTTTATCATATGAAATGCATTATATGAGATGTCTTGTAGCACATCAATTAGGTCCACTGTATCTGATATTACTAGTTTTGGTAGATCACTTCTTATAATGAAAACTTCATTTGGTCTCAGTCATGATGAAATGCAGCCATACACTTATACATTTAATTTTGACACAACATGACATCCTATAGCATAAAGGATGATGATCATACCAATTTAACTACTCCTTTGTCACATGGTGATGATGCTCTATTACACACATGTAATGAAATGTTCCTTTTAATCCTTTAAAGTTTGTCAAAGACAAAAATAAGCCATTTGACCTTGCTGTCTTTTATTATTCTGCTACAGATCTGCAATGTCATCTTGTGTCTTTCATAGATCTGCATAAAATGCTCAACTTATCAGTAGAAAAATGTGAGGCGCAATTGGATATATTTTACCATTTCAAAGGCAGCTTATGTAATTGAATTCTGAATCTGATTCTACCACTCCACTTAAATGAGAAAGTATGAAGCTTAGTACTCACCTGTCTTTGCAATTTGCTTACTGATTTACAATGAAAACTCCATTTAGATTATTGATCATGGATGATAAAGTAATATTTAGATAGTCAATAATTTTGATCACTTACTCCTTTATCAGTCTAATTATTTCAAATGCGTTGTATACTGCTAATTATTATCATGCTTGAGAATGTCATTTTCATAACAGTGGGAGTAGTAGATAAGTTGTTATATGCACTAAATTTTGTCCTCCATCAATTCAAGTCATGTTCTTGGTTGCATTCCATTCTTTGAAGTGAAATCATCACCATGTCTTGAAATGGGACTGATGCATATGATTGTCTTGTTACTCTTTCAGCTTGTCGTGTGATTGTCACTAATGATCATCTTCTTCTATTCGTCCCTTATGAGATCAAGCGACACCAACATGCTGGGATCAACAATTGTGGGAGCTGATTTGATACCACATGCTAAAAGTCTTCAAACAACTTCATGACTTGTCCTATAACTGCACATTAAACAAATAGATTAGAATAAAACAATGATGCTCTTATATTTTCTTCTCTTCAATTCCTTCTGCACATGGATGTTCTCATTTGATCAATACATTACAACTAAATTATTATGTCTCTCTTGATTGATGAGGGATTTTCATAACCATAGCTTCTAACGGGACCTTCCCACATTTTTTCAAGTACATGTTGAGGTCGGTAGAAGGACTGGAGGCTAGTACAAAGATCAACCAAAATGGCTATGTCTTTCCCTCTTCTTCATTAGATGCATAGTATTTTACTTGTATTTGCATGAGTTCAGCTATAACCCATAGCTTGTGTGGGACATTTGATATGTCTTAGTTTCCTTCAATGAAATTTTAGTTCTCTTATGTATTCAAAATTGTAAATGAACAATCACTGTGGTGAATGAATACTTATATCATTTTACTACTTTGCAATGCAATGAATGATTTGAAACTTCTCTTTTCTGAATAAATGAACTGCATTTATCATAATAACTATGCAACTAGCATATAATAGAAATACATCAAACCTCATTCAAAATGTAAATGATAAATCTACTCAGCCAATTTTTGAGCTGTGATAAAAAAATGGTAACATTTCTGGTAACTTCTACTATATGCTTGCCTACTAAGCATATGACCAGTTGCCTTGACATCCATTGGGCATAGATTCATACTCTGTCCTTCTCAAAAACTTAGTAAACACTGTACTTCAGCTTTCCAATAGTTCAACCAACAACAGAAAACTAAAAACAAACTCTACTAAAAGCAAACTAACAGGGCTTGATGGCCAAAACAAAATGCGGAAACAAATGTGCACGAGCACTTATTTACTACAAAGCTACTCTATTATCTACAAACTAAGTCTCTTATCCTCAAAGGCAATGTTTGAGGTGGATCCGATTAACTGGGATAGACATCACCTCTTCACTCAACTTGGACAGTTGAAATGCATTGTTTTCTTTGCACTCTATGATAACATAAGGCCCATCCCAAATGGCATCAAATTTAGAATGCTTACCTGGCCTGCTCCTTAGTTCATTCCACTTGAACACCAAATCTCTGACAATAAAAATCCTTGGTCTTGCTCTCTTATCAAATGCATTCTTTATTTGGGTTTGATGCATATTAATCTTTCTTAAGACCTCTTTCGTTGTCTCTTCCAGCTCCATGAGCTAAGCTACAAGAGGTTGTTCTTCTAACAGCTCAAGTTCTTTGATAAAGGCCAATGTAGGCAATTCAACTGAAATAAGTAACTGACCCTCTTTTCCATAAGTAAGAACATATGGGGAACAACTAGTAGCCCTCTTAGGTGTGATTCTACTATCCCATAGAGCTAACTTTAACATTTCATGCCACATTTTCTCATTGTCCTAAATAGTCTTCTTGATGATCCTTATTAGATTTTTGTTGGTAGATTCAACCTACCCATTACCTTGTGGGTAATAGTTAGATGAAGTATTCAAATAGATATTATTTCTGATAGACCAATCTAAAATTCTTAGTCCTAAAAAGGCTAGGCCATTATTAGAGATGATTGAATCTAGTGTACTAAATCTTGACACTAAGTCCTGATAAAAACTTAGGACATCAGATTCATTTGCTTCTTTTAAGGCAATAGCCTTGGTCCACTTGGTGAAATAATCTGTGGCAGCCAAAATCCACTTGTGGCCTACACTTGAATGCGGGTTTATTGGTCCTATGAAATCTAATCC
This sequence comes from Cunninghamia lanceolata, assembly GCA_027924645.1. NCBI lineage: Eukaryota > Viridiplantae > Streptophyta > Pinopsida > Cupressales > Cupressaceae > Cunninghamia > Cunninghamia lanceolata. The sequence continues at coordinate 10,236,445 of BSBN01001099.1, forward strand.
CCATTTTGCAAATGACTGTTGAACTTTAATAGGATGTAGGGGTAAGGCAAGAAGTCTTTGCTTACCTGAAAATAGGGAACACTTCTCACATCTTCTCACCCAAGAAAAAGAATCTTTAAATAGATTAGGGCAATAATAACCAACCTACATAATCTTCAAGGTAGTTTTTCTAGCTACAAAGTGACCTCCAGAAGGTCATTGTGAAATTATTCTAATAGTCTATCAACTTGATCAGGTCCAACACACCTCAGAAATACACCATTAAAGTTGCTCCTATATAAAATGCCATCAATAATAGCATAAGGAGTAGCTTGCAATCAAAAACACCTTCTACCTGCCCTGTCTAAACTAATTGGGCAATCACTGGTCTTTAAATAATGCATTATCTGATGCACCGAGCTATCTATTGGAGCTGGTACATTAGCTGGTTCATTATTATTTAGCACTATTTTGGTGTTCTCTTATTGTTTTTGCTCAAACTCTTAACTTTTAGCAAGCTTCTTGAATAAGCCCTTACCTCTAATCAACTTGTTTACTTGGATGTCAACATCAAATTCCATAACTTTAATTATCCAACCAGGTCTCTTGTCATTTATATCTCTGTTTAGTAAAAAAACTCTTGACAGTGGAATGAGCAACATTTAAGTGAATTCTATTATTAGACATCATGTGTCTAAATTTCTTGAGGCTCCTTACAATAGAAAATACATGTTTCTCCACAAAAGAGTACTTTACCTCATACTCATGCAACACTTGGTTGAAAAATGCAATTGGCTGCTCTAATCCTTCATCGTTTTGCTGACATAACATTGTAGAAATAGTGTCAGCTCTTCCAAAAGCATATAAAATGAAATCCTTCTCATAATTAGGATTGATGAGGGTAGGGGTAGCAGCAAGGGCTTCCTTAATCTACTCAAAGCTTCCTTTTCCCTCCTTAGTGCAGTTGAATGACACATTCTTTTTCAACATGGTAGTAAGAGGTTGTAACAAAGCTACAATATTTGGAATAAACCTCTTAACAAAATTAATTCTGCCAAGAAAGATCTACAAGCCTTTCTTATGTGCAGGCATAGGTAAATCTAAAATAGCTGAAACTCTCTTAGGGTCAAGAGTAATACCTTCTCTTGAAATAATATGACCGAGGAGTCTTCCTTCATGAACTGAGAATATACACTTTTTGGGGTTCAATGAAACTCCAAATTCTCTGCATCTTTGAAAAATTTGCTTCAAGTTGTCAAAATGATCATTAGTATCTTTCAAAAAAATAGTTATATCTTCTAAATAGACTAGCACTATTCTGTTCATAAGACCATGGAAGGCCATATCCATTGCCCTTTGAAAGGTTGCCCCTGCATTGGACAGATCGAATGGCATCTTCCGATAGGCCATGGTACCCCACTTAGTTGTGAATGCAATTTTCTATTGGTCCTCTTCTTTGACCAGAATTTGATTATATCTAGAGTATCCATCTAACAAAGAGTATCTATCAGAACTTGAAACAGCTTGCAGTATTTGTTCCATAGAAGGAAGAGGGTAATGGTCTTTCAATGAGGCCTGATTTAGATCACAGAAATCGATACAAAGTCAGATTTCACCATTCTTCTTCCTAACTGGGACCAAATTGGAAACCCAGGAGGTATGTTTTATTGGGAAAATGATGCTGCTCTCAATCAGTTTATTCAACTCAGCCTTCATTAAGTGCTCAAGTTTGGGATTGAGGGGTCTTTTCTTTTGCCTAACAAGCTTGGCATTAGGCTCTAACTCTATGGTGTGTTGGGCTAAACCAGGATCAAAACATCTCAAGTCCTTATACTTCCATGCAAATACATCAGAAAAATCTTGACATAATTGAATAAAAGACTATTGTTCTTCTGTAGTACATACCTTTCCCAGTTTCTACAGTTTGTCCTTGAAAATTTCTATGGTTTGATAATGTTCTTGCTTCACTGTCATGCTACACTTGTCTTTTCTGAACTGATCATCAGTGTTAAACACTGATTCTAATGCGACTAATCCCCTGGGCAACTTGTTGGTCCTCAACTGAACAATCTAATCTTCAAATTGCTATTGATATTTATGCTAATTATCTGCTGCAAATTTAGCCTCTGCACTTAAAAAAAACTCAAGATTTGTTAATCACTGTTAAACACTTGCCATGAAACACTATTGTTGGGTATAGAAAGTCTAACAACTATCTTAACATATGGTTGTACTTCAACATTCTCAATCTAATCAGGAATCTCAAATTAGGATCCCAAGGCTGCCAACTTATCTGCATACTTATTTTGATCCATGGGAACTAAAATTAGATTAAAAGCATCAAAAAATTCAATTGAATCCAACACTCTATGCTTGTACTTTTTGAGCAGATCATTTTTAGCAACATTCAGATTCCTAACCTGGTTAACGATCAACTCAGAATCTCTATAAACTTGAACAAATTTGATACATTTTTTTCAAGCCCATTCTCAACCATGGATCAGGGCATCATACTCAGCCACATTATTTGTGTAGCTAAAAGTAAACCTTAAGGCACCATAATACATGTCTCCTTGAGGTGAAATTAACATATTACCTCCACTGGCACTCATCTTGGTCCTTGGTCCATCAAAGTACAGCTTCTAAAGTTGATCTTCCTGATGTTCTAACTGATTTTAATCCTTGATCAGATTAGGAATAACTGCATCAGGTTCCTGTATCATATAGATGCCTAATCCTACCTCATCCGTGTGATGGAAAGGGTCACTTTCATGATCTTCAGCTGCCCAATCATCTAAACTTATGTCTTCTATAGGTGCATTGGGATCTAAGCTCATGGGTTCATCCTATTGCCTGTGGGTGATGTAGAGATTAGTGTTTATTGAGCTAGGAACATAGGGTTTAATATGGTCCTTTGCAAGTAGTTTGGATTGTATTGTTACTTTTGTACCATATCTCATTCTAAAGAACAAGTGAGTCCAGTCAGATGAAAGAAACCCACCCAATTTGGCTCTGAACTCCCTAGAAAGGTAGATTGCAATACTAGGTGGTAGGTCAATGATGTAGATGTCTTGATGGATGGAAAAATTAGAACAAGCATGCAATGTGAGTGGCAAATTTTTTATTATCCCTATAGTACTAAGTGCAGACCCATCTAACTGTACTACTCCTTTTGCATAGGGCTCATAAACCAATCCTAAAGAGTCAGCTACACTTTTGGACATAATTGAACTACTTGCCCCTGAGTCCACGAAATAGTTATGAACCAATTTATCACCAATAATGAGACTCAGATAGAAAGCGGGTGGTTTTACCTCACCTGTTTGTTGTCCACTCTTGATCTCAAAACTATTAGCAAGTAAAACCCTGGCCCTCTCTTGACTGGAACACTCAGAAAGTGAGAGTTCAGTCAAAGATTCTTGCAGCAAATTTTCTTGGCCAGGGATATGTAAAGCATCCATAACTGACATGTTCACTGTAGCTTTCTTAAGATGATCAACTATATTAAAAGCAACAGGGTTTACCGTATGTTGTCCTCTTGGTGTAACTACATCAATTTGACCTTGTGAAGACTAGTGTTGCATTTTGGGCATTTCTTTCATTGGTATTGTTTGGTCCCATTGTAGAATTTGTACTTTCTATTGTGGTGCAGGGGCAGTTTGTGATGGATAAACTTGGTTTTTATCCCTTACAACCTACTATTGTACTATAGTAGCTTGCTGATTTATATCTATAGCCCTCAGTTTTGACCTTGTGTTGGCTGAAACATGTGTACTTTGCTGATTCTGACCTTGGAAATAATTTACACCACAAAAATTAGATTCTTCTGAATTCATTAAGACCACATTAGGTTTATTCTACTAAGTTGAAACTTCACCATTAACCCCCTCTAAGCTTGCATAGTTGTTCTAAACCATGAGTGCCTAATTTCTCACTCCATTTGTGCAGGCAACATGACTATGTGGTTGGTGACATGGATAACACCAGTCACTGTCCTGGACTAGATTATTCTATGTGGGTACAAGCTCTCTTGAGGTCCTAGCCGTATTTGGATTATAATCCTAAAAAGGTCGAGGGTTATAGTTCTTCCTTTGCCTCTGAGGATCAGCCTGAAAGGGTTGCCTATATTACTGATTGGGCTGATACTGAGTATTTTGCTAATTAGACTGATATTGATTTTGATAGGGCAAATGTTTCTCCATATTTACTAGCTTATTTGCAATTGTCCTTAAAGTATTTTCCAACTCTGGGGTACTTTGGGTTTGAACTGGGACAACAATTTGTTGGGCTGTTTGATATCCTATTACTGGAATAGGTGGGATAGCAGCTAGATGAGGCACTACCATAGGCACAGATGGCTAGATTTCAGGGAAGATGGGTAAAGGGGGCCTAGGGGCTAGATTCTTTGCCTGAATAATGTAGTTTTCTACTCTAACAGTGGTCTCAAAAAAATTAGGAAGGGTGGTCCCTCTCATGGACTCTATCATTACAAAAATTTCACTATTTATAACTTTAAGGTAAAATAGAAAAGCATGCCTTCGCAAGGGTTTTACTGTTGCAGAAATTCTATCCCAGGTTCTCTAAAATTGGTAGTTGAAATCAACCATGTGTTCGTGGAGTACCTTTTGATGGTGCTCAGTTGCTCCAGTAGTGGCAGATGAGCAGACTTGTCCTCGAAGTGTTTGTGTAATCTATCTCCCAGTAAGTCCCAGGATGTTATCAAATTTTCAGCAAGTCCTTTGAACCACTGTAAGGCCTTTCCTTTTAACAAAGTAGCTAAAAGCCTAATTGCCACATTTTCTTGAGTGACATTGTCCACGGAACACAAGCTTGCTACATCCTGAATATGTTTAGCAGCAGTAGTATGATCTTCTCCAGTGAAATAAGGCAAAGCTTTAAGGGCTGCCATTGGAATATCATCTCTTTGGGCAAGTTGTAATCGGATGCCTCCATTGAAAGAAACAAATGCATATTGCATATCCATTATAGGTATCTGGACTATCAACACTGGACTTCTACTTCTTTTGATCGGACTTGTAGATTTGAATCAGGAAGGTGTAGACTTTGATATTCTTGATGACTCAGTTGTTCTACTTGCTGATCTGCCTCTACTTTTAGGTGTAGACAGATGTAAGTAGTCAAATGGGTCTGGATTAGACCTCATTTTCATAAGCTGCAAGCACTAATCTGCATCCAAACTAGAGGGAATGAGTTGCCAGGTATATTGAAAGCCTCCAAAGGCTGATAAAACTATTGCATATACCAGAACAATAGCTATGAGGGGTACAAATCTATTTGAAATTACTTCTAAAGTCCCACTGGACATGCCAAAAACTATTGTCAATTCAAGTATGCACCCTTGTTAAGCTTTACAAAAACTTAACTACCTATTGAAACATGGAATCATTCTCGGATGTGGGTCTGCTTTTATGAGAATGAATCTCCAGAGTGAGTTGGTTCTCTTGTAATTACTAAACTACTGACTTGAGGGGAAAAGGCATAGAAAGATGTCACTGAAATGCAAACTAACTCTAAAATCTAAACTGGATGAAATTCTATAACTCACAAACAGATCCTCTAACCTAAATCCTCAGAATTTCACTAATAGCTTATTCCTTAAATAATTTGCAACAAGGTTTAGATCAAACACAAAATGCAACAAGGAAGAACTAAGTTTTTAACAGTATTGAGACACAATAAAGAACTAAAATAGTCATAATATAACATCAGATCAAGACTAAAAAATATGTGAAATAGGATGATTTGCTATTAGAACTGAAAGGAGTACAATGCATGAAAAATAAAATGTGTGAGCCAGCTGCCTGTATACAACTCTGTAAGAGAGAAGAAACTGATGCTAATTGATTGAGAAAAAACAAAGTTTTTCTCCTATAAATGTCTTCAAATGATCTTCTCTGAAGAAAGCTGAAAAAGATCCTAAAAATAGACCCTAAGTCCATTTTCAAGCTACTCATGAAAGCCAAAAATAAAGCACTTAATCCATCACCAATCTAGAAAATAAGGATGCAAAAACTGACCTCTCATGTGGTCCTGCCATAAAACTGCTTTTCTTTTCTCATGAAAGCTCCAAAAATTTGTCCTATACAACTCTAAATAAAACAAATCAAAATGGAATATTTGATCTGCTTTTGGCCTATAAATTGCCTAAAATAGTTAAACTTTAAAATTAATTCATAATTTCATTGCTTTAAAGGTAACTTTACAATGATATGGCAATTTTAATCAATATCCTATCGATATGATTTTTTGCAAAACTAAAATGATATCTGGCTTATAATTTCACCAAGATATTTACAAGATATCACAAATAATTTTATATAAAAATCATAAAAAGAATGAAATATTACACATATTTGAAAACAATAAAAAAGGCCTTAAAAGGCTTGACACAATGGCCTCCATGTGTCAATATTCTGCCCCCTCATCATTATCCATATGGCTTGAAAAATGCCAACTCACTGCCTCTATAGTGCCACCATGTCACATTGACCCCTTTGACCATGTCTTCATCCTGCATACTCTTCACATTTCCAAGGTTCTTATTTGATCTTTATGCATATATTCGAAACATGTGAAGGAAAAAGAAAATGCATAAGTGGGAGATCAAAGACACTCAACCACATGCATTATTATATGATAATTAAACTCCAATGTGAGTCGACCACATATAATATTAAGACCTAGGCAAGATTCTAAAGGCACAGCCTTGTCCACTCATGATAATTTCTACCTTTGACTTCATAAAATGGGCCATATTCTTTAGTTGTCAGCCATTTCTACTTATGATTACTAGACACCATCAACATAAGGTGTTGACCCCGATCTCATTTGGATAAAAATGATTATATTGTTTGCATGGTCAAAATGTGGAAAGGATGTCGAAATAAAAGAAAATATGGAACCCTAAAACTTTGGTCATTTTCATTTGGTTAGCGTTGAGTTTGGCTCTACAACTGTGGCCACCGAATTGGGGTTTCATGCTCTGTGTATTTTACTCCATTTGATGGTTTTTTTAGGTTGAAAACACTGTACTTCTTTGGCTAAAATGACAGGCCACACCTGGTAAGTTTGAATCTGAAACTTTCAATGTCATTTCACTATGTTTTCATGGCATATGTCTCTTAAATGGCCATACCCATGTGGCTATTTCTTCAGTCTTCTCAACTTTGATATATACTTGTTTGGTTTTTTGTGTTGACTTTGTAAAAAATGGCAAAATGACAAGGTCTAGTTCAACTGGCCGCGGCCATAATCTTCTTCTCCATTGTATCATATGGTGAGTCTTCCATATCATCATTCCCACTATGGCTTCCTTATTTCTGTCTATATAAAACGGTGATGAGGGTTTCATTTCTTAGTTAGCTGGGTATGTGAAATATCTTCTCATATGGTATGGCCATTGTATGTAACATATTCTGTAGATGGATCTTTGTCTTTTGATGTAAAAAATATGAAGTTTCCTTTATCTTGCATAGAACTTCTTTTCTCTTTGGTGGCCATGGTTTCAATACTTCACTCTCACTTTTCTCGACTGTATATTGTGAGAAGAACGGAAACTTTTTCTAAAACCTGATAAGGGTTTCATTTCTTTGTTCTGTAAAAACAATCTTTCATCATGGCCTGCCTAGATAGCTTTACTTAACCATGTTTCCTTTCTCTTCTCTACAAACTATGTTGGTTCTAGAACTTGATATGGGTATTTCGAAAAAAAAGAGAAAAGTAAATGGCATTTTATGCCACAACTGTGCTATGAATATACTCTGCTCTTTTATTGTGAGAACTTAGATTTGAAACTAAAACAATGATTTAATCTCTTGAGCACAAAGTTGTTCCTGTAGCATATACTGGCATATGATATTTCATTTCTCATGCTATCACTATTTAGTTATAATCATTGTCATTCTTCAAAAGAAGTGATGATTGCATACACCATTCTCTAACTCTGTAGCTTTACTTGTCCTTTCATAGACTTTGCATATGGAATGTATACTGTTAGTTTCCAACTTAGAACTCTTCTTCTTTCTATAGTAGCATACATGTCTTCAATTCTATAGCTTTACTTGTCCATTCAGTGGACTATAGAAATTAGACTCTTCATATATGATGATGAACATGGCTGTGTCATGATATTGAGGCATTGTAACAAATGAAGAAGCCACTTACTTGTTTTGTATACACTGTAACACATGATGACTCTTGCTGTTCTCCTTTACTGTATCTTATCATATCTAATACATTATATGAGATGTCCTATAGGATATCAATCAGGGCCACTGTATCTGATATTACGAGTTTTGGTAGATCACTTCTTATAATGAAAACTTCATTTGGTCTCAGTCATGACCAGATGCAGCCATACACTTATACATTTCATTTTGACACAACATGACATCCTCTAGCATAAATGATGATATTCATACCAATTTAACTACTCCTTTGTCACATGATAATGATGCTCTATTACAAACATGTAATGAAATGTTCCTTCTGATCCTTTCAAGTTTGTTAAAGACAAAAATAAGCCATCTGACATGGCTGTCTTGTATTATTCTGCTACAGATCTGCAATGTTGTCCTATATCTTTCATATATATGCATTGAATGTAATAAGAGACACACACTGTTCTGATGCTCAACTTATCAATAGAAAAATGTGAGGCATAATTGGATATATTTCACCATTTAAAAGGTAGCTTATGTAATTGAATTCTAAATCTGATTCTTCCACTCCACTTAAACGAGAAAGTATGAAGCTTAGTACTCACCTGTCTTTGCAATTTGCATACTGTTTACAATGAATACTCCAATTGGATTAGTGATCATGGATGAAAAAGAAATCTTTAGATAGTCAATACTTGTGAACACTTACTCCTTTATCAGTCTGATGATTTCAAATGCATTGTATACTCTTGATTATTATCATGCTTGAGAATGTCGTTTTCATAATAGTTGGAGTAGTACATAAGCTGTTATATACATTGAATTTTGTCCTCCATCAGTTCAAGTCATGTTCTTGGTTGCATTCCATACTTTGAAGTGAAAGCATGATGATATCTTGAAATGGGAATGATGCATATGATTGTCTTGTTACTCTTTTAGCTTGTCATGTGAATGTCATCAATGATCTTCTTCTATTCATTCCTTCTGAGATCAAGGAGCAGCAGCATGCTAGGCTCAACCCTTGTGGGAGCCCATTTGATACCACATGCTAAAATTCTTCAAACAACTTCATGACTTGTCCTATACCTACACATGAAACAAACAAATTAGAATAAAACAATGATGTTCTTATATTTGCTTCTCTTTAGTTCCTTCTGCACATGGATGTTCTCATTTGATCAATGCATTACAACTAAAGTATTATGTCTCTCTTGATTGATGAAGGATTTTCATAACTGGAGCTTCTAACGGGACCTTCCCACATTTTTCCAGGTACATGCCGAGGTTGGGAGCAGGACTAAAGGCTACTACGAAGATCAACCAAAACAAGGCAATGATGGCTATGTCTTTCCCTCTTCTTCATTAGATGCATAGTATTTTACTTGTATTTGCATGAGTTTAGCTATAACCCACAACTTGTGTGGGACATCTGATATGTCTTAGTTTCCTTCAATGCAATGTTTGTTCTCTTATGTATTCAAAATTGTAAATGAACAATCACTGTGGTGAATGAATACTTATCTCATTTTACTGCTCTGCAATGCAATGAATGATTTGAAACTTCTCTTTTCTGCATCTGGACAACTAAACTACATTTTTCATAATAACTATGCAACTAGTACATAACAGAAATACATCAAACCTCATTCAAAATGATAAATGATAAATCTACTTGGCCAAATTTTGAGCTATGGTAAAAAAATGGTAACATTTACATATGGACCATGCCAATTGTTGTTATGCTCATGGATGCTAGTAGATGGAAAAATGGGCTTTACCAAGGTGTAAATGAGGTGCCGTCATAGGTTTTATGATAGAGGATGTTGCAAAAGGGGATGGAGTGGATGGTAGAGGGAATGGAGTCTAGGTGAATTATGTAAAAGCATGGAATGGAGGGATGCAATTGGGGATAAATGTAAGATAGTGGATATAGAATGGGGGTGTGTTGGAATATGCTATCATTGATGTCAAGGGTATAGTGTTATTAAGGTCATAAAATCAGTATTATTGGCCTCACATGATTGATAGATTGACAAGTGTCCTGTTTGCTAGTTGCACATTGTGACTTCACTGATGCATAGTGAACTGTTGTTACAAAAACAATTGTTCAAGACAATCAGTGCCAATAAATTACCTTTATAGTTATTTTTTTAGAAGTGTCATTGATTCAATGCAAAAGGTTTCAAGGTCATATCTCTTACGGTTTGGGAGAATTAATTATTTTGTGACTTATTCTACTAGTTTACGAGAAATTTAATTTATTGAGTTTGGTGAGTTTTAAGGCAAATTCCTTTGGTGGAAGTCTTTGTTTTCATACTATACATATTCAAGTAAGCTTGTTTTCAAAGATCTTTTGGTGATAAAAAAGTTATACATGAAATTCATTTTCAGGCACATAGGTGCTACAGGGACAAAACTAAATTTTTGGAATTTTATGCTGAATGGAGTTTGCAAGTTTTTAGAATTTTTTTTTAAAGATTTTATTCATTAATCATCAATCTTGTGAGTCAAACTAAAATATTTTCTAGGAAATAGTAGTTTTGAGTTTTTGCTCGCCATACTTCCACTAATTCTCTCTAAATTTACACCTGCAGAAAACACAAATTGAGTAAATAAGTTAATTTTTTAGAAGTAATTGCTTGACGCCTCTTCAAATAGAAAAATAATTTTATATTGATGATGTAGATGATGGTGCAACATGTATGAAGTCAATGATTGGTTGTTAGTAAAACAATTTTGAAAGATGAATCTAATTTTAGCAAAGAATCTTCAGACACATGTTAAAATTTAAAAAAAAATGCTTATAATAGAAAATGGTGGTGGCATAGGAGGTTATGATTGCAGTACTAAATATGGGTGCATGCAAATGGAATATGTGGGAACCATAAATTTATACCTGGAAAATCAGGAATTAATTTCTAGTGGCTATAGGAAGTTGCACGGAACACACAATGACAAGTTTATTTTATCAAAACTTTTGTTTTCAAATAAATAATTAATGGTTGCATGGTAAATATAGCCTATGGAATCAACATTGATATTATTTAATGGCAGCAATGATGTATCCATTTAATGATTTCAAAATGGGGCTGTTGTAGAAGAAAGTATCAGTTTTTATGTTCATAAAAAAAATTATATTGCTGATGAAAAAATGATATCTACTGCACTAAAAATGTAGAGGTAAAATGTTGTTCCTGATGCTATAGGAAGTCAGTTTTATGGTGAAAATCAAACAACAGAATCAAGTGTAGCATTATATTTTAATTTTTGTTCAAAGAAGGAAGATGTGCTGAAACAATTTCATAGTAGATTCTGAAAATGTTTTGAAAAATATAAGGATGAAGATATTGCATGGCTGAAGAAGTAGATGAAGTGTGTTAAGTGTAGAAGTATAGTTTGTCGAAAGTTGCATAGTATTGAAGTCTAATTTTTCTTGCTAAGTATAAGTCTAATTATGAGTAGGTAATAGAGAAATGCAGTAAAGGAATTTGGTCAAAATATTGCAGAACAGAGAGAAGAGGGAGTCTTCATCGGCAAAGTTTATTTTGTTCATATTTTGATTGTTCGAGTTGCAGTCGGGGAGTTGGAGCTCTCTGAGGGTTGATACCCACACTGCATTTTGGATAGTTGGTGCTCTCTGTGATTTGGTGCTCACATTGTATTATGAGATTGGTGTCTCCAGTGGGTTGGTGCCTGCATTTGCAAGTGAAATAATAAAAGAAATATATCATCCTTAGTTTTTTCCTGAAAGGGTTTTCCACATAAAAACTGTGTTATGTGTTTTTTTGTCTTTGTTCCTGATTTTGTGTTATGCTTACTTGTTTTGAAAGTTTCAAATTTCTCTAAGATTGATTCACCCCCCTCTCAATATTAGTCCATGCTCTTCAATTGGTGTTAGAGCGGGTTCCTTCGAAGAGAGCCTGACAAGCTTGGAGGTTGATGTAGATAGCACATATGGTTGGTCATGATCTGTATGGTATTTTGTCCAATAGGGTACCTGTGTTCGATGGAATGAATTATGCATTTTAGAGCATAAGGATGGAAACATATATGAATGCACTTGGCTTCAATATTTGGCAATTAGTTGTTGATGGGTATACAACTCTTGCAACTCTCTCAACTGACCTTGTAGATAAAAGGCTCTATGAGAATAATGCAAAGGCATATAATGCTAGTCTTTGTGGATTATCCAAGAATGAATTTGTGAAAGTGATGCATTGTAAATCAGCCAAATAAATGTGGGTGAAGTTGAAGCACATCTATGAAGGTGATGACAACGTCAAGAAGGAAAAACATCAAAAACATAGAACATAGTTCGAAAGCCTCAAGATGGAGGAAGATTAAACATTTCTTAGTACTTGCTTCATGTTGATGAGAAGGTGAATAGATCCAAGGCCTTGGTGAAGAAATTCATGAACTTGTAATTGTTTAGAAGATTCTCAGATCTCTTCCTATGTGCTTTGATGCTAAAGTGTCTACTATTGAAGAAATGAAGGATTTGGACAAGTTATCAAAAGACAAATTACATGGAATTTTGACAACTTATAAAATGAGAACAAGTGATCATACATCTAAAAAGGAGGCAGCCTTCAATGATCTAAGGAAGGAAAAAGATAAAGAGTCAACAATGAGTAACAGTTTGATTAGTGATTCAAACAGTGAAGAGGAACACTTCATGATAAAATTTAAGAAGGGTTAAAAAAAATACAAAGTCAAGTTGCCTTTCAAATGCTTCAACTATGACAAGGTAGGACATTTTGCAGCCAAATGTCCATATGTGAAGAATAAGGATAGAAATAAAAAAAATAAGCCCAAGTACTACAACAAGAAGTATAGAGGAAAGAAGAAGTCTCAAAAATTCAAGAAGAGCCTCTATTCCAAGGATGGAAGTAGTTCATCAAATGATAGTGAAGAAGAATCTTCTACATAAGAAGTTCTCTTCATGGCTAAAGAAGAAGACATTTCTAAAAATTAAGAAGATTTACAGATCATTTTGATGAAAATGAAGGAGAGGTGAACCTTGAAGAACTTATAAGTGCCCTAAGTGAAATAAAAAAACTTAGGAAGAAAAATCAGGACTTGAAGTTGTAGCTATAGGTAGAGAAGGAAACATAAACTAAGACATCTCAAGCACTTGGAGAATTTGAAAAAATGATTGTTGACTTGAAGATTCAGATTGAAGAGGCAAAGAGGATTGAGGAAGAAATTTGAAATCAGATAAGGATAAAAGAAGAGAATGGAGAGAAACTTGAATCTGGAATTGTGTCTCTTAAAAAACAAGTAGAGAAGACAATGGCTTAGCTAAATAGAGAAACAAAAAATGAAAAGAGTGTTGTGTTGTTAGAAAAAGTCATCAGTTCTCATAAGTCTTTTTCGGATAGATGTGGTATTGGTTTTAAAGGAGCAGCCCAATCTTTAAAATTGGCAATTCGGGAAAAGCAAAAGAGTTATAATGAAGCACTCAAAAGTGAAAGCGACAAAGTAAGGAACATTCACAAGGAGGACACACAACAAAATGTTAGGAAGCACACTTTTGACACATATTTTCCTTCAAGGAAAGCACATATGACCAAATTCAATAATTCATTCTTTGGTTATTGTTTCTCATGTAATAATTTTGGGCATAAGGTCATGGACTATAGAATATATGCTAGAAACAATTTCAGTCATACATAGCATTCTAGGAATAAATTTGCATAGAGAGTTAACCGAAATCAAAGTTTCTTAGATAGAAATTCTTTTTCTCCCCTAATGAATTTTAATATTAACAAATGGAATATCTTTGGTCATACTGCAAAGACTTGTAGAAGCAATTTTGTAGAATCTTCCATGCAAAGCAAAAAGAAAGAGCAACCAATGGCTGAAAAAAAAGTTCTTAAGAAGGCTTGGAGGAAGAAGTTGGGAGTGAATTCACTCAACCTTTGAGTAGATGTTTAGACTCAGGAGGAGCTATCCATTTTTACACTTTACCATCCCCATTTTAGTTATGCAGGTTGTTCAATTTGCCATTGATGTCAAAGGGGGAGAATGTACTTCAGGGGTAGTACTGACACAGGGGGAGCATAGAAATTGTGAAGAAGTGCTGCCATCTATGACAAACTGGGAGATTATTGTAATATGATGTCATTGATGTCAATGGTGCAGCGTTATTAAGGTCATAAAATCAGCATTATTGGCCTCACAGGATTGGCAGATTGACAAGTGTCTTGTTTGCAAGTTGCACATTGTGACTTCAATCGTGCATAGTGAGCTGCTATCACAAAAACAATTGTTTAGGACAATTGGTACTGAAATTTTCAAATTCCCTTTACAATTAGTTTCTTATAAGTGTTCTTGATTTAATACAAAATGTTTTAGGGTCATAATTTGGGAGAATTAATTATTTCGTGACTTATGCTAGCAGTTTACGAGAAATTTAATTTCTAGGGTTTGGTATGCTTTCAAGAAAATTCCTTTGGTGGAAGTCTTTGTTTTCAAATCATACAGATTTAGGTAAGTTTTTTTTTCAAAGATCTCTTTACGAGGAAAAGTTATGCATGAAATTCATTTTCAAGCACATAGGTGCTACAGGGACAAAACTGATATTTTGGAATCTTATGCCGAATGGAGTTTACAAGTTTTCATAATTATTTTTGATGGATTTTATTTAGTAATAATCGATCTTATGAGAAAAATTGAAATCATTTTTGGGGAAATAATAGTTTTGATTTTGTACTTGTCGTAATTCCACTTACTTGCCCTAAATTTGCACCTATAGAAAACACAAATGGGGTAAGTTAATTTTTAAAAAGTAATTGTTTGACACCTCTTCAAAAAGAAAAAAGAATTTTGTATTGATGATGTGGATGATGTCGCAGCGTGTATGAAGTTAGTGAAGCAATTTTGAATGTTGAATCTAATTTTGGCAAAGAATCTCCAAACACAGGTTAAAATAAAAAAATTCTTATAATAGAAAATGGTGCTGGCATAGGAGGTTATGATTGTAGTCTTGAATATGGGTGCATGCAAATGGAATATGTGGTAACCATGAATTTATACCTAGAAAATCAGAAATTAATTTCTAGTGGCTACAGGAAGCTACGTGGGACACACAATGATAAGTTTTTTTTTTTAATCAAAACATTTTTTCAGATAAACAATTAATGGTTGCATGGTAAATATAGCCTATGGAATCAACATTGATATTATTCAATGGTACCAATGAAGTGTCAAGTTAATGATTTCAAAATGGGGCTATTGTAGAAGAGAGTATTAGTTTTTATGTTCATAAAAAAATTATATTGTAGATGAAAAATGATATCTACTGCGCTAAAACTGCAGAGGTAAAATGTTGTTCCTAACACTAAAGGAAGTCAATTTTATGGTGAAAATCAAATAGAAGAATCAAGTGTGCAGTGTTATATTTTAATTTTCTCTCAGAGATAGAAGATGTGTTGAAACACTTTAACAGTAGATTCTGAAAACATTTTGAAAAAATAAGGATGAAGATGTTGCATTGCTAAAGAAGTAGATGAAGCATGTGGAGTGTAGGAAGTGTAGTTTGTCTAAAGTTACATAGTATTGAATCCTGAGTTTTCTTGTTGAGTCTAAGTCTGATTATGAGTAGGTAATAGAGAAGTGTAGTAAATGAATTTGGTCAGAGTATTGCAGAATAGAGCGAAGAGGGAGTCTTCATCAGGAAAGTTAATTTTGTTCATATTTTGATTGTTCAAGTTGCAATTAGGAAGTTGGTGCTCTTTGTGGGTAGGTGCCCACACTGCATTTTGGAGAGTTGGTGCTCTCTATGAGTTAGTGCTCTCTATGAGTTGGTGCTTACATTTTATTATGAGATTGGTGCTCTCTATGAGTCAGTGCTCACATTGTATTACGAGATTGGTGTCTCTAGTGGTTTCGTGCCCACATTTGCAAGTGAAATAATAAAAGCAATTTTTTTTACCATGGTTATTTCTTGAAAGGGTTTTCCATGTAAAAATGGTGTTATGTGTTTTTACTCTCTGTTCTTGATTTTGTGTTATGTTGATTTGTTTTGAAAGTTTCAAATTTCTCTAATAATGATTCACCCCCTCTCTTAGTATTAGTCAGTGCTCTTCATGATGGATGTTTGAGGGAATCTCATGGGGTTGAGGGGAATCAAAGCCAACATTTCTGCACATCACGTTGGATTTTGAAGCTTATGCTTTTGATGAGGGATTTTGGATGCATGTCATTTGGGATGTGTGGAGATTGTGGATTTCGAGCATGGGGTTGGGATGGGGATTTTTGGGGATTTAGGGATCCAAATGGACTTAGGATTTTTTGATCTTTTGGTGGGGGCAAGATGGGGATGAGGATTTGGGATTTTGGGGAGGAGTGGGATTTTAGGGAAGTAGATTTGGATGTGACACTTGGATTTATATCTTTTTATGCTTGGAACCCTACATTATTTTCATTTGTACTTGTGGATTGGTGGGTGTTTGTGGCATCTTAGATGGAGTTGGGTTTTGGACTAGATTTAGATTTGTTTTTGCATGTTGGCATGGTGTGACATAGTGATCTTGTGATTTTTGTGGGTTTTTTACTTTATATGTGGAGGCATTCAAAGTGATTTCAAGGTTGATGGGTGGTCCCATGAGGGTGGTTAAACCTTCATCATTTTTCAATAAATCAAATGACGCGTGCATTTTCTAATCTTGAATAGGAATTTTGGGGGATGGGGGATTATGGGTGGTAATTGGGATGGACAATTTGTGGACGAGAGGATTAGTGAATTTATGGGTGGAAGGAATAAGGGATTTATAGATAAAAGGATTAGTTGATTTATAGATGAAAGGATTAATTGATTTATGGATGAAAGGATTATTAGATTTTTGGATGGAAGGATGAGTGGACTTATGGGTGGATGGATGGGGTTATGAAATGAGATAGTGGAAAAAAATTGCATCAAGAGAATGAAGGAGGAGGGATGGTAGAAAATGGTTTGGAGTGGTGACAAGAGGCACTAATTTTTGATTGAAGAAGCCTACTTAGGATTTATGAAGTTGGTACCAACATTTTTGGATTGTTTTCCTTGATATCTATAGCCAAGGTCTTGTGATCCTGAATGGATTTTGACATGGATGGGCTCCAAAATTCCTTGTTCATGGAGGCCTAAGCTTTTGCCTTGATAGTTCATGTTTTGGAGCATGTGATATACAATGGGATGTTTTTTGGTTTGGAAACAAGATGTGAGTCTATTATTAGATGGGGGAGGATGGGTAGTGGATATAATTTGTTCCTCTCCAATGAGATAACTACCATGGGTGAAAGTAATGGAACCAAGGGGATAATGTGATGGTTTTGGGATGGGCTTGATAAGAGATGGTTTGACATGCTTTGGAGTGGGATCTTGACATAGTTGGATTTTATTGGGTGACATAATGGAGGAGGAGTGCTTAGCTTTAATTGTTTCTATAGGCTCCTTGAATTGGGTTGATGGAAGATGGAAAATGGTTCATGTTTGGGGATTTTAGATTTTATGGATGCCATAGGATTATGTATAGGTGTTGGGTTAGTGACAAAATCATCAATGATGCAATTAGGTGAATTCGGATTAGTGGGGTGGCATGACTCCACAAGTTTGTTTTTTTATGATTTTGTTCAAGATCCTTAGCTAGGAGTCCTTGGAGAAAACCCAAAAATAATGATTTCAGTTTAATAGGAGAATTGGATTGGAGATGAGATGGTTGGATTAGTTGATACTGATGTGGTGGATTTAGATAGGATGGATAAGGGGATGAAGGATTTGGGTAAGAAGTGGAGGTGACAGGAAACTCATATGATGAGGGATCTTGGTATGTAGATGGAGGTTGATATATGGATGGTGGATAGAATGGGTTTCCCTTGTCAAGGCTGCCACATGATGACCATAAGATATGCAATTAAGCACAGTAAGGTAGCTTGTACTAACTGATTCATGGTCAAAAGTTGCCTGCATGTTCATAGATGGGAAAAGGGAACTTATGGAAAGATTGCTTGTGATAGTTTCATCAAGCTTATCAATTTCATATTCATCTCAATCAACAAGACAATAATTATCATTAAATTTGTAAAATGGACCAATGATGATTTGAGTTCCTGATGAGTTGGTTATTGTGATAATGTGTTTTTGGACGCCTTGATGATTTGGGATTTCTAAGGTTTGGGACTTAAGATTTGCTTTGATATCAAAATAACCTTAGATTTTGGATTTGAGAGGCTTGAATGATTGGTTTGACTTATTTTGGATTAATCAAGGTTAATGATGCATGACACTTGATTTTGGATGGATTTTGATTAGGCCTAGAGCCCTGTAATGGTTGAATGACTAATTATTTTGATTAGGCCAAGGGCATTTTGATGTTTGACTTCTTGGATGGGGGAGTTTGGGATTGATTTTATAGAAACATCCAAGTATGTCACACTAGTGCCTTAGTATTACTAAGGTGCCTATATATGGAGGTGTTGAGATATTCTTACCAGCACCCAAGTATGAACTTGTAATGTAGAAAAGAGAGACTAGCTCAATAGCTCAAACTAGGTCAAACCCTCTTCTAAAAACATTAGGAGATGAACTGAGCTTGGATTCTACCCAAGAAGTAGACCCAAACTACAAGGGTTCTACCTTTTTGTTGTATAGAGAAGTAATTAACCAAATTCAGTCAATCAAGCTAGAGTTAAGACATAAAATCCTAGTTGACAATGATCAGAGTACAACCAACTTTCGTAACCAAAAACCAAGAAACCAAATGGACAATAGAGATTAGTGATTAGTTCAAAACCTTATTCTGAAGCTCAAAATGCCTAGGACAAGGACACTTGGTTGCCCTGGTCCCAAATTAGGGTTTCCTAAGATTGATTCATTTGTTGGGTCTGTAATAATAACCTTAGTCATTTGACCTACACACATGCAAGAAAGAAAATGGTTGGGT
Source organism: Cunninghamia lanceolata (assembly GCA_027924645.1). Classification (NCBI taxonomy): domain Eukaryota; kingdom Viridiplantae; phylum Streptophyta; class Pinopsida; order Cupressales; family Cupressaceae; genus Cunninghamia; species Cunninghamia lanceolata. The sequence goes on from BSBN01001099.1 coordinate 10,255,529, forward strand.
GCTATTTAGGAGATTTCCTTGGCCAAGATCCATGAATGGTGTTTCCACCTCCACAATAGAAATAATGATTGACAAAGAGTATATGCCCTAGGAGGGCAGACCAAAATCTGAAGTAGAATAGAATGCTAAGACAAAGCATAAAGGAAAGAAGTCACCATGAGCATAGTGTTGATATGCCCATGACAACTGAGGGGGGGTGAATCAGTTGTCTCAAAAACTTAAACACTTCTGCAATTAAACATCAATCACTTATCCACAATTATTATGATTTAACAATGAATGCATGAAATTAGAAACTTAACCACATATACAACATCAAACACAAGAGACATCAGATTTTATGTGGAAAACCCCAAGGTGGGGAAAAACCATGGAGAGGATTAGCTCTCAATATATATTGCAATCTTAAAATAATGATGTTCAGGCTTAGTCACTCCACAGGCTGTTAAACACTGAGGGTTGTTAAACCCTACTGGCAGCTCACTGCCATGATCAACACCTTTTTAGTGTCTGTGATTGAAGTAAAATAATTCCTATGCTCTACTCGGCCTTTGCTCTACCTCTCCTCTACTCTACCTCTTGTCTGCTCTGCCTTTTGGACATTTCTTATTATCTTTTCATCTTCACTCAAGGACAACTTTTTCACATCTCACCTACAAGTATTTATAACACTTCATCAACCTTGGAAGGATCATCAAGGTTAGCATTACAATAATCAACCATTGGAGCAATCTCCAAGATCGGCAATACAAGCATTTACAAAATAGGTCTTGACCTATTACAACATTATGCAAAGAAAAAGAAGTAAAGATGTATGTGGATCACACCACATCATAGTTGGGCCTCAAATACTATCTTCCACACTTCAACACATTTTCATGATCTTCAAAGGATCTCCACAACTATTGGAATTAACTGAGTCGGCTAAGACTAGTTACACACCACCTTATCTGGGAACAATCTTCAAACATGATCTCAATTCCTTAATGTAGACCAATGTCAAGGTAAGAACATGATTAAGAGCCAACCACAAGCACATTATAATCACCAGGAGCAACCGCACAAACCTTAGCAACTTTAACAATAGGATCCTCTCATCAGAACACATGAACTTCACTATCTTCAATTGTCATAAAAGAAAGATAGCTTGCGGACCACCAAAAAATGAACCACTATAATTATAGGCACTTATCATCATCCTAGAATTTCCTCTAGAACCATAGAGAAAAATACTTTATTGTGGAGGAATGCGGAGCAAAACACTTTCTCCCTATCACCAGGGAATAATCAGGAGCAGGCTTTACTCTTGTGAATGCAACTTTCTCACAACTTCACCCCAGAGGATCAAACAAAGGATTTAGCATCTTCAAACATCCCTTTAAATAACTTCCAATCTGCAAACCAAGATCTTCATCTAGCAAGAGATGCAGAACAGTCTATCAGATCATTCTTCAACATACAATTCTTTATATATACTGCACTTCACTGTAATTCACTTGATTCTTTCGGAGAGGCCAATTTTCTCAATATCCTCAACACACAAGGCTTCAAAACAAGTAATAGAATATAACACAGTTGACACCAATGACAACAAATATATGTTGACACTAATGACAACACCGATTAGGCACATACTTGCAACACATGGAAACCCTAGCATGCTTGTAGACGACGTCACAACTTGACTCAAGAAGTCGGTGTAGCCCAAAGATCTTCATAAGACCTACAATATGTTAGTGTCACACCAATAATCCACAAGAGAGATTTGTAGAGAGCATGAGAGAGAAAGAGAGAGAGTACAAGAATGCCAAGATTCACTAGAGAGAGTTAGATGTTCAAATGAATGAATTAACCTACATTTATATGCATTATTCTTGATTTTTAGAGAATTAAAATACATGAAGCCAACCTTGGGAGTCATTTAAGAGGCCTAAGCTGACAAGGCCACAATTTAGGGTAGGGATAAAGGAGGGACTAGTGCACTTGGGTGACCTAGTCCTTTAGCCACATAATCCTTGGAAGAGGGCACTTAAAATATGCTTAGTCCCACCTTATAGTTAATTTCCACGTTTTGTGCATTAGGATCAAGAATTACATGCTTAATGCTCAAAAAGGTATTAAAATAGGTCCTAATTAATAAGTGTAAATATTTGAGGCCCATCTAGGAGCTAAACGAAATTTAAGATGATGATGTACACATTTTATGATGTTATATTTAGCCCCCACTTTAGTGTGGGTACAAACTTACGTTCAAACTCATACTAAAGGATGGAGAAGACACAATTCAAACACAACAAACATAGAGGCAACATAATGATACTAGAATTGAAGGGTGGCCAAGCCCCCATGTTCAGGATTCTAGGAATCTATGATGATTGGCATACACATAAGACACAACATGATTACCTCATACATGAAGTATTTAGAAGATAAAGTATACATAAGGTATCAACTTGAGAAATCACAATGCATATATGCAATACACAATGCATACACGCTTGACATGAAGCATACACATATAAGTCATAAGTATACATAAAATAAACATGGAATAAACATAAAGAACTTAAGGAAGAACATACAAGGAATACATAGAGAACACAACACATAATGGAAAACCTTAAGTCAACATGACTAAAGAGACCTTGGTCTAATAGGTATCTCAATCATCATGTATCATTCCCCAAGATGAGATAAAGAAGAATGATAAGGGGCTAGCTAGAAAAGAGAAGAATGGTAAGAGGAGTACAAACACATCATACACATAATCCATCTCAAAAGGAAAGTGTTTTCACTCACGAGAATACACTAAGCTACCTCTCAGAATAGGAATTACATGAACCCTTGCAAAATAAGAAGGTGAAGTGACCTTACTACCAAACTCTAGTTGTTGGTACAACCCTTCTCCCAAACATGCAAGGAGCTTCAACTTAGGAGAACAAGATAGACTCAAGATCTTGTTTCCAAGTTAGCCATAATCCTTTCCAAGAGTGTAATAACAAAGATAATCAACAAGTGTCTAGATAGAAAGAAGAAAGTAAGGCTCATAGCACAATATATGCCCCCACCTTAAAGTGATTGCTAACTCCATCAGGGAGCAATTACACATTTAATGTAGAGTGAGATAGAAACATAAGACAAGCATGAGAGCTTTCTATAAGTACATGCCAAAATGGTTTGTGTTCTCCAAAAGCTACATCGCAATAAGGGGTTGCCCCTAGAACAAGAAAACTGATGTGATACTTATAGGCATGATACACAATGGCTTATGTAGTCATGGTATGACGTCGAGCATTGCAAAAAGGTGCTATATACATATGAAGATGATGGAAGAAAGATCACATGCATGTATATTAATCAACATGCAAGGATGCTAAATCATATAAGAAGGATAACTCAATTACACATTACAACATATACAAGAATGAAGATACGTATAGAGGAATGACACAACACATTCTTACTCCTTTTGCCTTTGTGCTAACAAGGGTTTCAACGGAGAACCGAAAGGCACAATACAGGGATAACATTAAATATAAATATAAGACAAGTGAGAAAGAGGGACCACACTTGTGAGTTAGCCTATAACAAATTATCCTCCCCCAACTTGATTATAAAATGGATGAAGGACAAGGTGCTTTAGGGACTACATCAAGCATGATGAGAAGTACTAGAGCCAAACCTTGTTCTTAGTTGTTGAATTTTGCTACTCAAGGCTTGGCATTCATTAGTGGAATGGCCAAGCATTCGATGATATGCACAATAATGTGTTGAATGATTATTTTGTTGAATCTTTATACGTTATAGAGGAGGAAAAGTGATTAAGCAATCTTTGAGTAGACTTGACAACATACACCCTTGTTGAGAGAGAAGAGAAGATTTAGGTTGAGTAGGAAGAAAACCTTTTTGTTTCAAACATGGTGGAGAGATCGTGGGAGAAGGCCAGAAACCCAAACTTACTTTAGAAAAGTGTGGTGTTGGTTTTATAGATTCCTTAATTCCTTGTTCTTTGCATCCTAACCCATTTCCATTATATCCTTGTTTTGAAAGAATTTTGAGTCCACACCCATAATGCTTCTCTAAGACCAAAGGACGAAGAGAAGTCATATGGCTAGCTTTTTTTTAGTAGTACGACTATATGTTGAAGAAGAAGGATCATTATTTTCATCATGGTTAGGAGGGTTAACCTTTGTTTCAACCATCCCATGGTTGTTGAAATCTAAAGAGACCACTTCATTACATGGACATGCATTAGAATTAGATGATTCATTAGATTGAGATAATTATTTATCACAATTGGCCGCCATTTCTATAGAAGAAGGAAGATCGTCATTAATATCAAAAGTTCCATTGAAATTACTATTGAGTTTAAACCACGTAGGGGTATGAGATTGTGTTAAATAAATTGCATTTACCTTCAAGGTCTTAGGGTATGAGGGTGGGATTTTATAATCACCCACAAAGGAGGGTGTAAAATCTAACATACCCCAATAATCACTAAAAATGCATTTGAAAGACTAACACTATCCTGAGAAAAATTGTTGTTAGCAGTGGGGGGTGGTGTTAAAAAAGGGATCGAACTACTCAAAGGAATTTGATGTCTCACTTCTATTTTCAAGAAACTATCCAGAGTCAGATCAACTTCAATTGTGTGTAATTTATTTTCAAAGATGAACTTTATTGAATGATGAAGGGTAGATGGAACCACCCCCATGGCATGAATCCATGGTCTACCGAGAAGAAGACTGTATGAGAGAATTAGGCATGATGTGGATAAGGGAAGGCAATGTCACAGGACCAACCCTAAGAGGTAAGGTAATAGTACCTAATGATTGCCTACTAATATTATCAAAGCCACGAATGTTGATTTTATCTGGTTAAATTGAAGATGTATCAATATTGAGTTTATTTAACAAATCTATTCCATAAACATTAAGACTTGATCCACCATCAATCATAGTGCATCTTATACTCTTTTTACTCAAGAACATGAATATCATAAGAGGCTAAGTTTGTTGTTGAACTTCTATGGGAGGTAATTCATGTTGTTGAAATGATATATTAGATTTTGTCACCTACATACAACTAAATAGAGATTATACACCAATCAAATGAAAAGCAGTTGGAACGCTCACCTTTTGTAGAGCCTCATGGAGCATTTCGTGGTATGTAGGCGATGTTTGTATTAAATCCCATAGAGATATCTTAGTCGGAGTAGCGTGGATCTTCTTGACAAGATCATATTCTTTAACAAAATGTGGAGGAAGGTGAGGTGCTTGAAGTAGGATAGGTTAAGAAGGCAGAGGAGAATTAGGCACATGTAGAGCTTGCTTACTTTGTTTGCTATTATGGGTATTTTATGTGTGAGAAATCGTGTGATTCTGCAACATATTTTGAACACCTTGATTCTTTTGAGTAATTTGTTTTGAATAATTGAGAATGTAACACAAGGGTTGAGGTGGCATTGGATCACCTTGAACCATAATCACTAGTTTGAAGCAAGGAGGTGTACTAGAGGCCTCATGCACAATGATTGTTGGAAAATTAGTACACTTATTCACTATCCGCTTAATGGGTGGAATAAGTCCATTAATGATGATTGAATTGACATTGTTTTCTTTTTTAATAAGCTCAACATCCATCCCCATGGGATTTAGCTTGAGAGACCTCTCTTCATCCACTAATTCTTTGTCTTTTGAAGGGAGGGCATTGGAATGAAGGGATGGTAAAGTGTTGTTAAGAGAATCATTCATGATTGTATCCTTAGTTATGTTCAAGGGTTTTGAACATGCCAGCAAAAGAGGAAGATCCCTAAGGTGAGCCATAGAAACCTCATGTACTATGTTAGAAATAGATGATTTAAGATGATGAGATGACTACCCATTATCTACCCATGGAAGATCCTTTGTGCAAGAAGGCCACTCATCCACTAATGCTTCATCTTTTGAAGAGATAGCATTGGAATGAAGAGAGGGTAGTGTGATGTTAAGGAATGTGTCAATGATTTCATCTTCTTCCCAAATAGCCAAAGCTAGGTCACCATCACATGTATTAGAGAGTAGATCCATGGGAGTAACCATGGCATTATCGTGACTTGTAGTAGTAGAAGAAGAAGAGATATGACCATCATTTTCTCATGACACCTCATGGATATGAAATTAGTAAAATCCTTTAATATCGAAGGGTATACATTCATGAGAGTTATGAAGTTATCAAAATCAGATACATAATCAAGGATTTCAAATGAAGAGAATTTAAAGATATCAATATCATACATGGATTCTATATGATTCAAAACATAAGGATGCATATTAATGAATTTGTAAAAATTTTCAAAATCTATGATATATGCATATAAAGATACCAAAGAGGAACAATTAGTGTAAGCCATGATGACATGACTAGCTAGATTAGCAAGGTTAGCTAGATTTCCTAAAAATGCACTTGATTTTTCAAACCCTAACAATTAAATAATGCAAGTTCAAGCTATATAACTATGCAACATCATGAATGAATGGAATCTAATTAGATCTAAGGTGGAAAATAGCTTAGATCTAATGCAAGAAGGATGCCAAATTGTAAGAAAAAATAGGCTCACCAAAATCTAATGTAGAAAAGAGAGACTAGCTCAATAGATCAAACTAGGTCAAACCCTCTTATACAAAACATGAGGACATGAACCAAGCTTGGATTATAGGTCAAATTGTAAGAAAAAATAAGTTCACCAAAATGTAATGTAGAAAAGAGAAAGTAGCTCAATAGATCAAACTAGGTCAAACCCTCTTATACCTAAGAAAGAGATTCAAAATACAGGGTTCTACCCTTTTGTTGTATAAAGAAGTAATTAACCAAATTCAATCAATCAAGCTAGAGTCAAGACATAAAACCCTAGTTGACAAAGATAAGAGTACAACAAACTTTTGGAACAAAAAACCCAAAAACCAAATGGATAGAAAAGATTAGTGATTAGTTTAGAACTTGACTTGAAAGGTCAGAATTCCTAGGAGAAGGGTGCTTGGGCACCCTGGTCCCAAATTAGGGTTTCCTAAAATTGATTCCTCTATTGGGTCTATAACAGTAACCTTAGTCTTCTTCCCAGAGATCACCTTCTGAAACCTATTCATCTGACATGTGCGCATGCAAGAAGGAAAATGGTTGGGTTCTATTTAGGATCTTGCCTCAGTTAAGCTCCGTGAATACTGTTTCCACCTCCACAATAGCAATAATGATTGATAAAGAGCACGTCCCCTAGGAGGGTAGAGAAAAATTTGAAGTAGAATGGAATGCTAATACAAAGCATGAAGGAAGGAAGTCACCACAAGAATGGAAACCCTAGCACACTTGTAGATGATGTCATAAATTGACTCAAGAAGTTGGTGTAGCCCAAAGATCTTCACATGACCTGCAGTATGTTAGTGTCATAGCAATAATCCATGAGAGAGCTGTAGAGAGAATGAGAGATAAAGATCTAGAGAGTGCAAGAGTGCCAAAATTTGCTAGAGATAGTTAGATGTTCAAATGAATGACTTAACATAATTTTATATGCATTCCTATTAATTTTTAGAGAATTAAACCACATGAGGCCGACCTTTGGAGTTATTTAAGAGGCCTAAGTCAATAAGGCCACAATTTAGAGCAGGGCTAAAGGAGGGTCTAGGGCGCTTGGATACCCTGGTCCTTTAGCCACATAATCCTTGAAAGAGGGCACTTAAAGTATGCTTAGCCCTACCTTATAGTTAATTTCTAGGTTTCATGCATTGGAATCAAGAATTACACGCTTAATGCTCAAAACTGTATTAAAATAGGTCCTAATTAAAAAGTGTAAATATTTGAGGACCATCTGGGAGCTAAACTAAGTGTAAAATGGTGATGTACACATTTTATGATGTTACAGAACTAAAGTACTTGTGTTATACAGAGGTGTTTGTTTATCCCTGCAACTTCCTATTCATGGACAAAGGTGCTTATTTATGAAAAGTAGCCGCAAACTTGATGTTAGGGATTGGATTCAATGGGGATTTTGGTGGATTTGATGGGGATTGATTAGTGATTAGGTCTAGGACCCTTGGATGATGATTTTGATGGTATTGTGATTACTATTTTGGGTGATTTGTGTTGGATTTAATATAGACAACTGAGAGGGGTGGTGAATCAGTTGTTACCAAAATTTTGTTCTTTATATACTTTAGAGCTTCCTCTATTTCAATAGCATATCAGAGATTCAATCATGAGGCAATGCATGAATTTAAGAGCAGAAACAAATTCAACACATACAACACAAAGACTTTTAAATGGAAAACCTAGTTAAGGGAAAAACCATAGGATAAATAACCCAATATTGTATTCTCTATTAAAAGAATAAGAAGAATGAAATGGCACTTGCCAATTAGGGCTCACTGCCCGAGCACACTTCTCACAAGAGGCCCACTATCTATAGGAGACACACTATCTATAGAATAATATAAATATTACATACTTGAACTAGAGATCAGCATCTTCACTATGCTTGAGTCAGTTCCATTTAAGCTCAACACCTCTGATCTACTTTTCTTTCTTCTTCCTTACCACCTTCTCATCGATACTAGGGATACTTTTGAATGACTTCACAATTCTTATTTATACAAGACATCGACTTTGGAATGATCATCAAAGTTGACACAACATACACTTATTTTATTACAGAGTAAATGAAAAAATACAACTTGACTTATTACAAAAGCTTCATGCACACTACTACACTGTCGACTACCCATAGCCAAGACTTCAATCCTCTTTGGGGAACATGTCAGGCTTCATAAACATCTTCAAGATCATCTGCAACATGTGCAAAACATTTGGTTGGCCAAGACTAAGAAGAACATTATCACTGGGAGGTAAATCTTCAATGTAGACTACCAACATGAACTAGACACAATCTAGAGACCCCCACAAGCTTGCTTGAATCACCAAGAATATCCGCACTTCCTCTTACTTTAATCATTCACATCTTCATCTGGAACCTTAAGAACACAGTTGCCCATCTCTGTCACATTAGAAGGATTTCTTATGGACCTCCAAACCACAAACCAATTGAGTTGTCAATTCACATTGGCCTCCCAAACATGCCACTAGATCCACAGAACATGATATTGTATTTTTGGATCTCACCGGGCCTATTTGTGTCACTCTGTCACTTCTGAACAATTACCAAAACTAGTTTTACTCTTATGGCCATAACTCCTCCATAATTTCATGCGGACCTCTCAAGTCTTGACTAGATCATCTTTAGACACATATCTACAAACCCTTTGATGCGCATTCTGTGATCTTCATCTAGTTGGGATCTTCACTTCATAGAGCTTCACTATCTTCACTTATCTTCTTTGTTTATGATAGGACTAATTTTCTCAATATCCTCAGCATACAACTCATCCAATCCTTGACATTAATGCAATAGGAGTATATTGGCATCAATGACAACACCAGTTAGGCCCATACTTGCAACAATCTCCCCTTTTTCATTGATGGAAACATATAATGTGAAAAACTGGTTTATCCATCAAGACAAGAACTTCTCCTTATTGACTTACAAAGCTCCCCCTAACAACAACAACCACTTTTTGTTTTTCACATGTCTTCTCTCCCCCTTTGACATCAATGGCAAAGGGCACATGCTTGCTACAATCAGACCACCAACTTCTCATACCTTAGAATCATACAGACTGCTCCCCCTGAGTAGCAGCTTCCTATCATCAATCCAGATCACAAGATATGACTGTGGGATCCACTGGACTGATGCACACCAGTGCACCTTAATTCAGATCTGGATGGGTAATAACCCCTAACTTCTCCCTGAGATACTCAAAAGAGTCCTTAGGTAGAGGTTTAGTAAAAATTTCTACAATATGATCCTTTGAGGGCACAAACTCCAATCTGACTTCATTCTTGTTCACCTACTCTCTCAACAAGTGAAACTTGATGGATATATATTTTGTCTTTGAATGCAACACTAGATTTTTTGATATATTTATTGCACTTGAGTTATCATAGGAGATTGTGATAGGTTATTTATACTCCACTCTGATGTCACTTAGCATTTGCTTCATCCACAATACTTGAGTGCAACTACTTGCTACTACAATATATTCTACTTCTGCAGTCCACAGAGATATTGCCTCTTGTTTCTTGCTTAGCTAAAAAACCAATCTTTTTCCAAAACAGAATGCACCACCACTGGGACTCTTCCGGTCATCCACATCTCCTTCCCACTCAGCATCTGTGTATGCATGAAGAGTGAAGTCATGATCCTTAGGATGCCATAATCCATACTCAATTTTTCCCTTTAGATATCTTAGAATTCTCTTGATTGCCATGACATGAGACTCTCAAAGATCAGCTTGGAATCTAGTAACAAGACCAACAACATTCATAATATCAGGTCTAGTTTGAGTAAGATAGAGCAGTCCTCCAATCATTGACATATACTTTTTCTGATTAGCCTTAGGGGATTGATCATCTTTACTCATCTTACATCTGGTTGCCATAGGAGTATTCATTACCTTTGAGTCTTCCATCCCAAATTTCTTCAACAATTCTTTCATTTACTTGGTATGTGATATGAAGATTCCTTTCTTTGTTTGAGTGATTTGCAGACCCAAGAAGAAATTCATTTCCCCAAACATAGACATCTCAAATTCATTTTGCATTTGATTTGCAAAAGTCTTGCAAATACTATCTTTTCCTCCAAGGATGATGTCATCAACAAATACTTCCACAATGAAGATATTTTCATGATCAATCTTAAAATACAAATTGCTGTCAGCAGTACCTTTGTTGAAACCAATCTTCAAAACATGTTTGTCCAATCTTTCATACCAGGCTCTTGGGGCTTGTTTGAGTCCATACAATGCCTTCTTCAACTTGTAGACCATATCTCCATGATCAGACAATTGGAATCCATCTGATTGCTCAATGTATACTTCTTCTTCCAAATCTCCATTTAGGAAAGCAAACTTGACATCCATCTGATATACCTTGAAATCCTTGAAGGCAACAAAGGCAAGAAATAATCTAACTGCTTCAATTCTTGCCACTGGAGCAAAAGTTTCTTTAAAATCAATTCCTTCTACTTGAGAATAGCCCTTACAGACCAATTTGGCTTTGTTTCTTACTACTTCACCTTCTTCATTTAGTTTATTCCGGAAGACCTGCTTAGTCCCAATCACATTTTTGTCCTTAGATCTGGGGACAAGATCCCAAGTGTTATTCTTTTCAATCTAAATCAGTTCTTCCTCCATTGCTTTAGCCCAACTTTCATCATTGCAAGCTTCACTTATTATTTTTGGTTCAATTTTTGAAATCAAACAATACTTCACTGAATCTTGAGCAATATTTCTTCTTGTTTGAACACCTTTGCTTCTATCTCCTATAATCTAATCTTCAGAATGATTCAATCTTACATTCCTGGGAGTTTTGGGAATTTCTTGCACTTCTAATTTTTGGACAGGTTCATCCAAACTTGTCTCTTCTTCCTGTATTTAAGGATTTATAGATCAGTCTGAATATGAACTGCAGTTGGGACTTGTTGTTCTTGGACTGAGCCATCATTTTGATCATCTTCTTCATACTCATAAAACCTTGAGGGAGTTTTCATGCCTTCATCAACCTTCACATTTGTACTTTCTACAATCTTTCTCAATCTCTTGTTATAACACTAGTATGCTTTGCTTTGAGTGGAATATCCCAAGAATATTCCTTCATCACTTCCCACATCAAAACTACCAAAGTCTTCATCTCTTTTGATGTAGCATTTACTACCAAAGACTCTGAAATATTTTATAGTAGGAGTGATACCAAACCAAAGTTCATAAGAAGTCTTACCAGTATTGCCTCTGATTTGTACCCGATTAAGAGTGTACACAACAGTGCTCATAGCTTCTCTCCAATAGATCTAAGGAACATTTGTTTCCATCATCATGGTCCTAGAATCTTCCTGGATGGTCCAGTTCATTCTCTCCACTACTCCATTTTGTTGTGGAGTCCTTGGAGTAGATAACTGTCACTTTATCCCATGCTTCTCACAAAATGTTATGAACTCACCAAATGTGAATTCTCCACCTCTATCAGACCTGAGGCATTTTATGCTTATGCCAGTTTCATTTTCTACCATAGCTTTGAATACTTTAAACTTCTCAAGTGCTTCAGATTTCTCTTTTAAGGTCACCCACATCATTCGAGAGTGGTCATCAATTAGCAACATAAAATACCTATCTCCTTGTAGACTCCTGACTCTTGCCAGACCACAAAGATCAGTGTGCACCAAGTCTAACAATCTAGTTAAAGATTGTTCCTTACTTTTGAATGTGACTCTGCTTTGCTTACCTAACTGACATTCTTTGTACAAACTGTTAGCAAGTTTCATCAGTCTTGGAAGATCTCTTACAACTTGAGTGTTGCTTATCTTAATGATATTATCAAAATTCACATGGCACATTCTCCTATGCCACAACCAACTCTAATCAATTTGAACAAATAAGCAACTTTTGCTAGTACCAACTAATTGGAAGATGTTACCTTTTGTCTATGTACCAGATGCAATCTCAGTTCCAAAGCTTTCAAAGATCTTGCATTTTCCATTTTTGAAATAGAGATCATAGCCTTTGTCCACCAATAGTCCAACACTAAGAAGATTATGCTTCAGACCTTCAAGATACAGAACATCTCCGGTTTTGTTCTTTCCATCAAAATAGATGTTTCCTCTGCCTCTAATTCTGCCAGCAGACTTATCTCCAAACATTACAACTCCACCTTCATAGCTTTCCAAGCTTAAGAACTTACTCTTGTCACCGGTCATATGGTGAGAGCATCCACTATCAATAACCCATTCATCTTTTTATTCAACCTGAGCATCCAAAGCACTTTCTATCATCTTATGATTGGCAGATTCAATAGGCACTGGATCTTCTTCTTTGATGGCAATAAACACCCAATCACTTCCAGATTTGTTTCCTTTCTCAGATTCATCATCTGTTACTCCATCACCATCTTCTTGAACATAGTAACATTTTTTTCTGAAACCTTGATCTATTAGGGTTTTTCCTTGAAAACCTTTCTAGACATCTTGAGGCAAAATGACCAATCTTATTGCAGGCAAATCATTTAAAAGTTAATTTTCCTTCATACTTATCAGATCCTCTTGGCAGTCTCTTTGCAATGAGGGCCTCAAGTTGTTAAGCTTCTAACTCATCCTCTTCCAGATCTTTTCTTACTTTCTCATACCAAGTTGATTTTCATGAGGAACTTTCTCCTAGATCATATCTCGGTTTGTCTTTTGTAGAAGCACTAGCTTTGAATGTAGATTTAGTCTTGGGAAGTGCATCACCAAACTCAGCTAAATTGAATGTAGATATCTTACCACCCAATAGATCCCTTGTGATAGTTGTTAAAGATCTGATTTCCTCAATGGTAGTAACTTTCTATTTATAAGTAGGGGGTAAAGATCTGAGAACTTTAGCAACAATTTCATCTTCATCTAGTACTCCACCAGAACATATGATGCCACAAACAAGCTCATTTACTTTTGTCATATAAGAAGTGATATTCTCATCTTCAATCATCTTTAAATTTTCAAACTTTCCTTTCAGACTTTGTAAATTGGCACACTTAACATATTTGTCTCCTTCATATAGATTTTCAATGTTTCTCCAAATTTCATAAGTAGTCTTCAATCCCATAACATTTGTCAGCTCTAAATTAGACAAGGCACTTAGTAGGGATTCTTTTAGTCGAAGATTATTTTCTGCGTCTCTAACTTCATCTATAATTTTTGGGCCATTCCTTGGGGGAACATATTTAGTTGAGGTTATGTTCCAATATTGATATCCCATGCATTGTATATGACATTCCATGTAGCTTTTCTAGGCAATGGAGTTTGATCCATCAAACCTCAGATTGTCCTTCTTGTAGGTCAACATTCTGGATCTTCTCAAGAGGTTACGCTTCTTCTAGAGGAACTTAGCTCTAATACTGATTGTTGGATTTAAGACAGACAACTGAGAGGGGGGTGAATCAGTTGTTACCAAACTTTTATTCTTTATATGCTTTAAAGATTCTTCTATTTCAATAGCATATCAGAGATTCAATCATGAGGCGCAATGCATGAATTTAAGAGCATAAACAAATTCAACACATACAACACAAAGACTTTTATGTGGAAAACCTAGTTAAGGGAAAAACAACGAGGAGACTAACCCAAGATTGTATTCTCTATTAAAAGAATAAGAAGAATGAAATGGCACTTGCCAATTAGGGCTCACTGCCTGAGCACACTTCTCACAAGAGGTCCACTTCCTATAGGAGACACACTATCTATAGAATAATATAAATATTACATACTTGAATAGGAGATCAGCATCTTCACTATCCTTGAGTTAGTTCCATTTAAGCTCAACACCTCTGCTCTGTGTTTCTTTCTTCTTCCTTACCACCTTCTCATCGCTACCAGGGATACTTTTGAATGACTTCGCAATTCTTATTTATACAAGACATCAACTTTGGAATGATCATCAAAGTTGGCACAACATACACTTATTTTATTATAGAACAAATGAAAAAATACAACTTGACTTATTACAAAAGCTTCATGCGCACTAATACACTGTTGGCTACCCATAGCTGGGACTTCAATCTTCTTTGAGGAACATGTCAGGGTTTTGAAAACATCTTCAAGATCATCTGCAATATGTGCAAAACATCCAGTTGGCCAAGATAAGGAAGAACATTATCACTGGGAGGTAAATCTTCAATTACGAGCTCTATCTTCAATGTGGACTACCAACACGAACTAGACATAATGTAGAGACCCACACAAGCTTGCTTGAATCATCAAGAACATCCGCACCACTTCTACTTACTGTAATCATTCGTATCTTCATCCAGAACCTTAAGAACATAGTTACCCATCTCTGTCACATTAGAAGGATTGCTTGTGGACCTCCAAACCACGAACCAATTGAGTTGTTAATTCACATTGGCCTCCCAAACATGCCACTAGATCTGCAAAACATGATATTGTATTTCTGGATCTCACTGGACTTATTTGTGTCACTCTGTCACTTCTGAACAATTGTAAGAACCAGTTTTACTCTTATGTCCATAACTCCTCCAGAATTTTATGCGGACCTATGAAATCTTGACTGGATCATCTTTAGACACATGTCTACAAACCTTTGATGCGCATTCTCTAATCTTCATCTAGCTGGGATCTTCACTTCAAAGAGCTTCACTATCTTCACTGATCTTCTCTATTTCTGATAGGACTAATTTTCTCAATATCCTCACCATACAACTCATCCAATCCTTGACATTAATGCATCAGGAGTATGTTGACATCAATGAGAACACCAGTTGGGCCCATACTTGCAACAATTTGATGTGGGATTTGGAGAAGCTTGAAGGTGTCAAGTCCTTAACCAATTTTTATTGTCAATGGATGATTTTTATTAAGGATTAGGGTTTCAATGTTGACTGAGATGGATAGTGGATTATGGATGAAGGGTGAATTGGATTTTTATTAGGATTTGGATGAAATGAAATTAGATGGATGATGAGGTGATTAAGGATGGAGATTGGATTTGGATTAGGGACGATTGGGTTTGATTGGGATTAGGATGAAAGGGGATTTGAAGGGATAATGGATAGAGGATGAGGTTGATTAGGGATGTTAAGGCTTGATTAGGATGTCGATGAATGATGAATTGGATTAAGTGTAGGATTAGGATGGTCTTTAGGGATTATGGTAAAGCTTAATGTTGGAATTGATTAAGGACTATGATGGTGATTAGAGAGATGGATTAGATGGATTAGGTGGATAATGGATATGATTAGGGATGGACAATGGATGAGTTGATTGTGATAACTGGATTGGATTAGGATGGATATGAGATTGGATTAGGATAGGTGGATTAGGGGTGATGATAAAGCTCAATAATGGGATTGATTAGTATAATGATGGTGAGTAGTGAGATGATTAAGGTTGGATAGATTAGGACTAGGACATTGATTGGATATGCTAATTGGATTCGGATTAGGGTCCTTAGTGAATTGATTTAGGATGAATTAGCTTAAAAGTATTAGGCTAAAACTTTAGATTAAATGATTGGTTGCGATAATGATTGAATGCCTAAAGTGAGGGTAAGGGATGATAGGGATGATTAGGATGATTGAGGGGTGATTAGGATAAGATGGATGGCTAACATAAGGTGGATGATTGGGATAGCTTGAGGGTTTCTTGACTTTACGACAATTTGCAAACAATAAATTTCACACTACATGGAGAAGTTTACAAAAGATTTATAATTTTTTTAATTTTGGATTTAAGGGGATTACATGGTCTTTGACAAATTAAAACACACCAAACATAATAAAACCCTATATTGTTCAAGTAGGAGTGTATATACTTGTAATCCCCCTTGCTTCCTTTGTTTAGGCATAACATGCAAGTCCCGTGATGAGGAAACTAACCACTTTTGATCACCCAAGATCACTCGATGGTACGAGAGGAGAGCATACATGACATGCACATTTTTAATGGGGGGATAATCACTTGTGTGTGATAAGTAACCTTCAAATCCTAACAAGTTTTTGGTACATTACAAGCATATATGACCAAAAGGTCTTAATCTAGAATGAACATGGCTTCTAGGGGCATCCTCGATATATGCAAGGTATGTGAGGTTGATGTCCATGTGATGAGGGGTAAGCCCAATAGCATGTTTTGAGAGGGTAACTCACTCTCCTCCTTCACTTTACAAGATATAAATTTCTTGGAAGCTAAGATAAAAGTGACAAGTGTCCCCAATGGGAGAATCTTTTGATTCTCTCCCAAATTTGTATACCTTGCTGGAACACAAGGTTTCAGGTTGTCCCCTAAGGTGACAAAATCATTAGGTAAGCCCACTAAGAGGAAAGAGACCTAAGTACTTTCAATCCCTAAGATCACCTTTCAATGTGAAGGGAGAGCATACACACACTAGGTTCTTGGTATTGATAATGATAAAAGATCGATCAAGAAAAACCTTTTGGTTTCCAAAGTCACCTAAAGGCATGACAAGAGAGCATATACTTATGAATTGATCACAAAAAAAATATATTAGATTGATTTCCCCTTAGAAAATGAAATGTACTTAAGATTTTGTGATAAAAGATAATGTCTTCGACAAATGTGGTACAAAACACAAGTTAGTAGTTGATTTATTTGTCTTGGACAAGAGACACCTACACAAAATTATGTTAGGTGAAAAGGCACACCAAGAAAATGATTAGTGCAGAGGTTAGATTAGATCAAATCGCAAGAAAAAATGATTATTGAGTTAGTAGACATTACACTTAAACAAAGCTACAAACACTCAAATTTTATTGAAATGTTTGTCTAGAATTAAGGTGTCTCAACCTTTGCAATTTCCTAGCATTAGTAATTCAATTATATATTTAATAATTGCCTAATATTGTATTTTACTTGTACATTTAGTTTGGTCACATAGTGAGGTGGCATGCTGACATGTCAACTTACTTGGAATGTGACTTGGATGGTCAAGTCAATCCTACATGGATTTGGGCATCCCATATTGAGGTGGCATTATTTTTCCATGTGTTGGCATCTTTGGTATGTGGAAGGCAATATTCCATATGACAAAATCTATGACTAGTAAGGGCCAAGTTTGGAGATTCCTATGACAAGTAATGACAAGTGTTGATTGGCATCTTTGCATGAGAGAAAGGTATCTTTGGGTGCCCAAGTTGGGCTATGACATGTTGTAAGTAGAATATTCTATATTTAGGATTGTATGATGGATTCTCTTACAAATTTCAAGATTCCTACTGTGGGCAGATTTTATGAAGGTTGTAAGTCGTGTAAGAGAATCTGTCATAGTCTATTTTTAGCCTGGAGCTCTCTACATTGGGAAAGTCAAATCTTCCATATATGAAAAATGTAAGAGATGTAAGGATAGAAAGGACAAGTGTCCTTTGATGCTAGAAATGGTCATTTGACCAAGGTGGATGCCTATCCCAAGATGCTCTCAAGATATGCCTTGTAATCTCTATAAAATGCATAGTTTGGAGTTGTAGTTGCATAGTGTTTTTATAGGTACTGTTATGCTACCGGAATAACTCCAAAATCAACATTTGTGAACTCTTGGAAGACTTGCATTGCAAGTGTATTGTAAATTGTTTATGTTTTGATAATACATTGTGCAGAGTTTAGAGTTTGGCATTTTTTACCTGAAAAGGTTTTCCCCATGGTATATCTTGTGTTAGCTTCTTTTTGTGTTGTGTTGCCACTGAAATCTTTATGTTATTAGTTTAATATTTCTGCAATTGTAAGGATTAAAATGAATTTATGCTCCATTCCCCTCATTAGATTGGTGTAGGAAGTGTGTTCTGCTTACCTTGCTTCCTTTGAAAAATAGGTATTTAGCCTGCACAAGTACTTGAGTTTTACATAGATGCTTAACTATAAAAATGTTTGATTATTCCAAAAGGGCTGTCATCCATCTACAGAGGCGCTCAAGTATAAAAATAGGCCTAAAATTGCAAGATCTTTACAAAAATCTAATAGAAAAGAGGTGTTAGACATGAATTGATTAAATTTTGACATTCTAACATCCTATAATAGTCAACACCTATCAAGAAACTTAGAGATTGATTTTACAAATTTTGTAAAAATGATATTTTTTATGCCTAAATACAAAGGCACTCATCCATGTCATGCAGATGCTTAAATTTTATAGAAGTGCTCATCAATGATTAGGGTTAGAAAAATAATATTTCAAGCTACAAGAAAGATGGTTAGGATTAAAAATAGGGTTAGGAGTATATATAAATAATTATAATGATAAAAGCCTACAAAACCACCATATTTTAGCCAAAAAAGTGGTTAGAAAAGCCCAAAACAAAATTTTGATTTTTTGAGAAAATGGGCTCATATGTTTGATATATAGGTGTTTGATTATGCTTCAAAATTTCTTAAGTATATCATATAGGTTCTCGAGTAGATACAAATTTTCTCAATTGTGATATAGGGTGCTAAAATAGGTCATAGCAGAAATGAACTAGGCCATAGAGGTCTCAAAATAGGCCCATAGATGTTCAAGGAGAACCTGTAAGCTACAAGAGGCTTAAAAACACCACAAGGATGTTATACTAGATATGCCAAAATGTATTACATAAAAATGTAAACATAAAATATAACAAAATAGCCAAAACTATCCTATTCCATTCACATTTAATGCAACCTCCGATTGAGAAAATAAGGAATGCATATACAAATGAAGCAAACTAATTAAGTACAAATACAAATCTTGATTGTTTTGGATCTACTCATTGATGTTGGATGTGTGATTTCTCCTCAAACTAGTAGCATAACATTGCATAACCTGGAGGCTTGAAAATGTCTTGGGTTGATGGCTATTTATAGATTTTTGGGATGATAGATGGAGGGCCAAGATTAATTTGAAGGATCAATGACTCATATTGGTTGAGAGGATTGGGTTGGTGAGAGCCCACCAAGTGGCATGATTGGATCAAAGGAAAAGTGGAGTCCTTGGATTGAAGGGAGATAAATGGTGGAGAAGTTTATCAGATAAAGTGGATGGATGAGATTGAAAGAGGATCAAAAGGACCTTTTAGAGAGATGTACAAGGTACTTGTCCATACCCTTGTAGGAGGACCCTTGTGATTTGTAGAAGGAACCATGCCTTTGTACATAATGTGAGGGGTTTGAATGGGTTAACCATGGAATTAGAATGTGCAAATGTAGGACTAAATTTATTAATTCATTTTAATCAACTTAATCAAAAGTGAACAAAATAGGAATTAAATAAATGTGAAAATATTTATTTCATTTTTGGGATGAAGATGGGGTAATTAATTAATTAATTAATGTTGAAAGGGGGATTGTATAATTAATTGTCTAAATATGTATTTATCCAATTAATTATATTTTAAATGGTCTAGTGATGTCATGGTTGTGCCTAGAATGGTGATGAGGCAACTTTAGGTTTCTATAGTTTCTTTCATTTATATTGTCTCATCTTCAAGATTGAGTAGGAAACATCCTCATGAAAATCTTTTGGATGTGACGAGACTTTTGAGACATCAAACGATATAATTTATTTTTATACACTCTCTTTAGTACTTGCTTTTAGTCTTTTTAAAAGTTGTTGAAATATTGATTGCACTCCTTGTTCTTTATTTTTCATTGTACTTTTTCAAACACGTGTCAATTTAAAACTTTTTGTAAACATTAATATCATTGTTATCCAAGGGTACATAAGGATGCATCCCTTCCCCTTTTGCATACATTATTGTACTGGGGATGTTTGAAGGACATAGGGATGTCTTTGAAATAACTCTTGTCATCCCCAAATCATTGCCATATCTAGGAAACATCCTCAAAACCACATAGAAATGACGCAAAATATAGAAAATAGTTGGTCACCCCCTTAAAAAAGCATAAAAAATATAAAAAACTCACCCAAGAGGTGTGGGAGTGGTGTGGGTGAAGTAGAACAACTTTTGAATGTCTTTCTATCCTCTTGAAAACTTATGCAAAGGGCTCATTCAAACCATCTAAACCTATTTTACAATTTGTAACATCTTTAGACAAATATAACAAAAATTAATAAATAGTGAGGAGAAGAGTTTGGTTTTTGTCAAATTTGCAGCAAAGATTTTAGAGGAAGCTACACCAAGGTATACAGTCACCTTTTGGGCATTACTAGACAAAGTTAAGGTGTGTCAAAAAATAACAACTAAGAAGGTAGAGATAAATAGGTTATTTATAGAGGTTAAAGAAAAGTCTAAGGGTATGTCTATGTTAATTCCAATAGAGTCTAGAATTTTCTATGTCATCCATGGTTGTTAGTGTTACTAATGATGTTTCTACAAGAGGAAAGATAAATACTGGTGGTAGTAAGATGCAAGAAATAATTGCATGTATGTTCAACATGTAGTCACAAGGAGTGACAGTCCATGATTGCCAAATTTTTCTTTTCTCATGCCATCCGATTCATATGGTACATTTTCCCTATTTCAAACAAATATTCAAAGATGTAATTTTTATTGGTCCCTTGTTTACAACCCCTAGAGAACATAAACTACACACTAGCCTCCTTGATAAAATATTCTAAGGTGAGTTAGGTGATGGATGAGATGAGGCATACTTGGTTGAGGACAAACTACTATATTATCATGAAGGAGTAGACCAATATTAGATATTTGATACTCAACTCATCAATATCATAGTCACATGTGCAACAAACTCTTATTTTATTAGAGCTATTTATTTCTCAAGGAAGTACAAGGATGGAGACTTCTAATTTCAAATTTTGAGATAAGCCATAGAGAAATTTGTAGCCTCAAATATTGTATAGGTGGTCACCAATTTCACATGTGTACAAACTAACTAACATGATGGTGGAGGGTTATTACAAGCACATATTCTGGACCTCATATTGTGTTCATGCATTGAATAACACATCGAAATATATGAGAAAAGATAGATTGGCTAAAGAGAGTGGTGAAAGAAGCTAGAGATATTTTAATGTCCATTCGCAACCACCACACCTCACTTTCTCTCTTTGAGTCCTTTTCAAGGAAGGAATTCTTCAAACTTGTGGATACTAGACATGCCAATTACTTCATTTTTTAGAGAGAAGGCTTGAGGTCTAGAAGCCTGTATGGGTAATGATGGTTAGTCCAAATTGGGGTAGATGGCTTGATACAAACACTATGAGGGAGAAGTTGTGGAAGAAAAGGTCCTTGATGACAATTGGTAGTCCATTGTGAGGAAAGAGAATTCTAATTTAATTATTAAATTATAAATTTATTAATGTTTATAGCTTGATAATCTTATTCATTTTTTATTAGCATTCACTCTTTGTCATTTGAGTAGATTGTAATCTATGTTCTTTTTTGAATTTTTTTGTTTGTAAATGTGTTTGCTCCCTTTTCTTAACTTATTTAGATATCATTAGATATGCTAATACAAACACTCCTATCCTTGGAGAGATTTATGAGACATTTAATATGTTTTGACTAAGGAAGCAATCAATTCATAACAAGGATAATGATTGGGATCATATGAATAGCATATTAGACCCATTATGATGTGGCAATGGAACACTATGAACACCTTGCTTCACATGGAAACATATGCTCTTAATCCCAAATAGTATGCACCAAAGATTGAGAGACTACCTCATTCTAAAGATGAATAGGTGAAAGAAGGGTTAATGATATCCCTTTGAAAGATGTATTCAATTGAGGATGTAGCTTGACTTCAAATGTAGTGGATTAGCCTTGTTAATCTTTATGGTCTAACATTTAACAAACCAAGGGTAATGATAAATAGAGCTACATGAAATCAATCCAACCCTATTGAATGGTGGATATGGCATGGCAAGGATGCACCAGAGTTAAGGATGCTTTTTGTTTGCCTCTTTCATAGGTTGTCATTTCCTCTGCTATAGAAAGGAATTGGTCCACATACAACTTCATCCACTCTATCAAGAGGAACATTCTTAACTCTTGACAAGTAGACAAGGTGGTGGTCATGCGTAGTGCCTTGTGGTTTTAGGATCAACAAACTCTTGAGTATGAATAGACTCTATGTTATAATGGGATGTTGATCCTAAAGATGCCACACCATTTGATAATGAGAGGCATAGGAGGAATTGATGGATTTTCCATTAGATGAGGAAGTTTAATTTTGATTTAGGTGAGGATAAGGCAACATAACAATGATAAATCTAGTTGTCTACATTTTATCATTTTGTGCTTCTGGCCTTAAATATGCATTTTCATCTTGTTATATATACACATTGGTAACGAAAACTCAAATTGGAATGAAATAATGATATTGATTAGACATTGAAAGTTTGCTAATTTGTATGTTTAGTCATGTGAATTCTCAATTCAACTCTAATGTTTTATAATATTGTTCTATAATGTATATGATGAATGCTGAATAATTGAAATTTCCTACATTTTTAATTTTTTCCTTTTTTTAAAATTGTAGTCCCTTGCAAGCCTAGAATTTGATGGTCACCTCTCTCTGTCATATAATTCTTTTATGCGGTTTGGTCATTTAATTACCTTTTAATTGACATTTTAAGAAAAAAAATAAATTGTCAAAAAAATTTGACTACGGTGATCATGTTCTCATATTATGACATCCTTGGGTTTGGACTGTGGGTGGAATATTTTTCTGGTTTTTTGGATGAGATGTAACATCCCACTACGTAACCCTGAAGGGTAAGAGCCACAAGAGGACAAAATAATTTTTTTTGACATAAGTAAACAACATACATAGATTCAGCTGTCAATTCGATAGATTGATACCATTCATTTTAAACACCAAAGAAAGTGTTCCTAATCCCATTTGATAAAAAACATGAATCCATAAGCATAAAATATAGGTGGATCCGATACCCACACCAGAATCCGTAAAGCAATAAAGGAACATCACATTTCTTCTCATTAAATACAATGATTACAACTTCTCTCCTAAGAGAGTTCAATTACATAACTACATATACAATTACAATGATATATCCCAGAATATCATACAAGTATAATAACATAGTCCTGAGTATGATACAAGGACATAATGGTTACAATAGCTAAATGAAGTAATGGAAAGAGAGATCATCTCCAACTGGTGCTCCAAAACCTGTTCGCCGGTCCCCAATGGTGGTGGCAATGCCTCCCAACCATGTGGACTCCTAAGAGACCACCCCACCATGCTTGGAGATAGTCACAAAGCCCAAACAAATGAACAACAATAAGGGGATACAAGATGGCCAACACTCAACTGTACAGTGTACAGTCAAAATAAACAAATGAATTTCATCCTTACAGAAGGCATGCCCCTTAAAAAATAAATTGATTTGCGGAAGGCATGCCCCTAAAAAAATGCTACAATTATTGATCTCATAAACAAATTAATAGAATACAAAATTTGGCATTCGCTACCTGATATTTGTCATGTCACATTTCCATGCTTCCTTGGTAATTCTAAACCATGGTTGCTCATTGAGGGATCCAAACTAATCACTCCATTCTCTAGTGAGCCCACAACTACTTTCCCCTATGATTTTATAAGTTCAATCAAGTACACTACCCCATAAGTTAAACCAATAGTGAATTGGTTATGTTCATGTGGGTGTGCAGCAATTGCAAGAGGATAGATATTTTCACTGTAGATGAGAATCAAGAATGGTTCCATTAATTTAGATTAGGTTAGATTTCAAGAACTGTACCAATAACATTTGCACAAAAGACACCATACCTGCTAATGTCTGATGGCAAAAATTTAGAAGGAAGGACACGAAAAAGGAGCCTCAGGACATCTGCATCCAAAACACCAATGACGCCATCACAGAAACTTGCATAGACTGGTTGGCTATCACACGAATACGAGGCACTTGAAATAGGTGCGGCCATTGAGTCCCAAGGTTCCCACTACAACAGAAAGTTGCAAGTAGCCATTAGCTGTTTCTTCAAATATTAGACTCCAGTTTTCATGTATGAACTTAGCATAACTCTAGATTAAAATTTTTAATGTCTGAAAGCAAAGCCCAACATATAAAGGCTTGGCATTTATACAAGTAGATAATGTTACATGGCATGTCCTTTCAAATCTTAAAGCATCATAAATTGCAATTTGGCTCTCCTACACAACTAGCAAGTGAACCTGATCCTTGTGAAACTGTATTTTGCTAACTCCAACTAGTGATGATAACCTTTCTCCCTATGGATATACAATTTTTTTCTCTATAGTTCCCATCCATCTAAGGTCCAGGCATAGAGCTGCCACCATAATACTTATCTCAATCAAAGCATTTATTTCATGACTTAAATACCAGAAATGTCAATTAGTTGAGTAATTCTCAAGCAGCTAAAATTTTTACCAGACCATCAGCTCCAGCAAATATTAGCAATTTCAAATATAGAGAAAATGCTAGGCCAGTGATTTTCTTTTGATGGGGTCCTTGAAACATCTTTTCCTGGTATTAAACAAATTCAATGGCATTATAGAACCTGATCATAAATGAAAATCAGGAAAAACTGTTAGATACTAAATATTCATAAAAACTGATATCCATGGTACCTCAGCTGATGGGATATTCACTTGGCATATAAGAAGTTTTGAGTTCTCCAATCCAAAAGCAACGATATTATTATCATTTGGATGGAGAGCAAAAGTTGTTGCTGTTGGGGAAGGGTTCAACAATGTTAATTCATGCTGCATTAGAATTTGCATTATGGCCTTTAGGAATCTTATATCAATCATGAACAAATCATGAATTCAAGAATGAACACCATATCACATATCACAATGTTCTATAAAAAGTTTTAAACATATAACAATAGGGCATTTGTTCTACAGGACTAAGTATAGGTAGAATCATTTACAAATTTACCATATTTTCTAGCCTGAGAAATATTTAATAGAAAATGAAGACCATGATCAGTGAAGCAAACATATAAAATTACAAACAAACCTATAAATATATCAATCACCTGCAATGTAGTCAATTTGAGCAAGGACACATCTCCACCAGAAGTGGATAATACGAATGTGTCATTTTTTGACAAAACCATGCATGAGATCTGTTTTGCTGGAACATTGTAACCTGAACGATGTGTGGTTGATTGACTAGTTGACTCCAAGAACGAAGTTGGATCGGTAGGTGTTGCCTAAAAATAAGTTTGTAATACATAGTCAAATTAAATGCATAGATTATTTTAAAATACACTGACCTCCATTGTAAGTCCAAGTGTCCATCTGAGAATTTGCACCTTCCCAGTTGGATTCCCCTCGTTATGTGTCCATGTTCATCACTTGCAAGCAACATTGGAGTCCAAAGCTAAGACAATAGAACCTTTGTTTGTATAGAGTAACTGAACAATTTGTAGAGCACAATAAGGAAAATTAAAGGTACACAAGAGAACAAGTAAATGAGATTCTAAGTTTAACCAGATAGTTTTATCTAGCTTATAGAGTACGAGAGCTTGCCTTTCCCTCTAGCTTTGAATCTGGTAATTTGAGAGACCTACAGTGGGTTGAATATGACACTTCTACAAGGTTCAAGTTTTTTTATCTTATTTGCATCCTCATCTCGAAGACTTTGTTTGACATCTATTGGCCAGTTGCTATCAGCATTGATCTGTATATGTGTAATAGTCGTTGCAATTAATTATGGAATTCATGAAACAATAATTTTAGATGCTTATAAATAAGCTGCCTTGTACTCCAGACCACAATTTCCCCATATCCTAACACCCACCTTAGAATTAAAACAAATCACAACTCATTTAATATAAATTTTCAAACATTGGACCACAATCAATGATTGGATCACAACTGTCTAAGGTTTTTTCAAGTCTACCATGAAGACTTCAAAATTCCATCCTCTCTCCAGTATCAACTCCAAAAGCTCTGTAGAGTTGATTTCAAACACAAAAAATCCACGCATTGACATTACTCAATGACTAACTAATTTTCTAGTTATTCTACTACTGAGAGGAATTGGTCTACTTATAGTTTCATCCACTGTGTTACGAGAAATAGACTTAACTTTAGGAGGGTAGAGAAACCTGTAGTTGTAAACAACGCCTTGTGTCTCATTTACCACAACATGCTTACATACAAGGAGAGTCTAGCAGTTGATGGGATGTAGAACTAGAAGAGCCACCACAAGTGGATGAACATGCAACACACATGGTTGGTATTGCTTTGGAGGAGGTTGACATCAAGGAGTCTAGCAATTCGAATGATGAGGAGTTTAAAGAAAACTTTGAGGATGAACGATGATTCATTAATTTGTCATTTGAGGCACTAGACCATCGACCAATTGTATTTTGGATTTTGACTGTAATCATCATTTTGAAAATTTGAATATAATATAAATATATTGATATTGGGCATTTTCATTGTTCAATGCAATTATGCAATGTGTTTGAGTATTTCAGATTTTTGTATATTTTTCCTTGTATATTTTTTTTATAACTATTTTTCTAAATACTATATGTATTTGCACCACCCCTTGTCATGGCCCCACCATCCACAAATCTAGGCCCTTGATCCCCACATCCCCGAAACCCATCCCTGCATCTCCCTGTCCCCTAGGGCCATGTAACATTGATACTTACCAATATATTCTAGGAGGCAGGAGGTAGGGGAAGGCATAATATAGACACTAGAGGGGAGAGACAAGTTGGTCAAATTTTGAGTAGCAACATATGTCTTCTAATATATTTGGAGGGGAACACCCAACATGCAAAAAGAAACTAGCTTTTAGAAACCAACATTCTTAACCTTGCTTAGGTACTTATGATATTTTTGTCATATATTAATGTGCTCTATTAGTAATAGGGATAGCAGTTTTAAAAATCTTATTTAAAATAATATCTATTCTAATCCATTGATTAAACTAATAAACTGTAAATCATCATCTCATAGCATACTCAAAGTTATATCAATATTTCTACTGAAAATATTAAATAGAGAATTATATGGTAGGAGAGAAAACACAACAAAGGACAAAGGCAGAGCAAATCATTTTGTGCAATTAGAACAAGCTTGGAAGGAGTATTAAGAAACTTCAAAAACTTCATCGTACATGGAAAGGATACCATTCGATACCTCATCAGATGGACCAAGAATGCTTAACATGTTCAGGATTCACAAATTGATAATCGATTCCAGTATTATTTATAGGTGGAGTTCTAGTTCATTTCAGCAAACCTGTTGAAGCCATCAGTCATTAAACCTTGTCAGAAAACATACATTGTTTGGTTGATTATTTCTTTCCAGACAGTAGCGGAGATCATATTAGAATTCAGAAATCAAGAAACAATAGCTATTCTTATTAAGAAACCAACACCCCATGACACACATCCAAGAATGGCCAAGAAATTTATTAAATGAAGAATTCATTTTTGATAGACTATGAATTGTTTAACCTACATTTAGAGGTGGAAAAAGATTCCCTGTGCCTGCAACTACAGGAGGATGTGGCATGGAAGGCTCCGAATTTGCAACCCATGTGGAAATGGCTGGAAACAATTAGAAGAAAGCGTTATTAC
This sequence comes from Cunninghamia lanceolata, assembly GCA_027924645.1. Taxonomy (NCBI): domain Eukaryota; kingdom Viridiplantae; phylum Streptophyta; class Pinopsida; order Cupressales; family Cupressaceae; genus Cunninghamia; species Cunninghamia lanceolata. The sequence continues at coordinate 10,283,660 of BSBN01001099.1, forward strand.
TAAGAAAGAGGCTATGACATCAACAAATGTCTAAAAATTAAAAAAGAGACTAGAAAAGGCACAAGGCAGGTATTAAAAATTTTAAAATAGGGATTGGTAACACAACTTACAGCATGTGTAGGAATGGGAAGAAAAGATATCCCTTGTGAAATTGCTCCAACAATTGAATAATTTGTACTAGTTTGAGATCCACCAATAGGTAGACATGTGTGATCAACAAACAAAGTTTTGATATCAGGATTAGATGTTTGGTCTTTGCAAAGTTGACACTACCAATTTAGACTGGAAAACAAGGCATATACAAATTTATGAGCTAGTTCTAAGAAAAAAATAAAAAATAGACTCGGCCCCTACTTAAAGTACAATATATTACCAATGAAAATGTGGACAACAAACGTGAGATTTTATCTATTAATATGAACTTTTAATCACATTACTTGATCAAATGTGAGATTTTATCTATTAATATGAACTTTTAATCACATTACTTGATCTTTAGGATGATATCTCTGGAATAAGGTTATAGATGCTAGATTAATTCATAATTAGTATTAACTAGTTCTTTACCTAGCTCAATCAAACAACTCTCATTTAAAGACAATTTTTAGTGAACACATTAGAAGTTGGAAGTTTCCAGCGAATCTGAGATGAGAGTCTTGCAACTATTGAAAAGGAATATTTTTTCCAAACCAGTTTTGGAAGCTGTGGCAAAGTAAGGAGAGTTGTTGGACCTTTGATTTATGAGGTTTCTTAACCTAGAAGTTTGAAGATGTGGAAATTCTATCTTATTGCGAATTTGAGGGTTCTTTCCTATAAGTTTTCTCAGCTTCAGAAACATCAATTTCTATTCGGATGTTGTATCCACATGTCCAGAAAGCTTCTCATGTTCACTACATAGAGCAAACTCATATTTTAAAAGTTAGAATCAATATGAAAAAGAGAAACAATGGGAAAAAAGTAATAAAAACAAACATAAAACCAAGCACTACCTATGTTTTTCAACAGAATTAATTGTTGGAAGAGGGGGGAGAACAGGGGAGGTAGCTTGCTATCCTCAAAACAAAAATTATGCTATAGCATACAATGGACAACATAAAACAAACACACAGAGGAGAGAGACAGGACAAATTACAGCAATATATTTTATATATATTCCTTCAACTAAAATTACATTCAAACTTGTTACAAACTACAATGCAAAACTGCTGCTCTATTTTTCTGTTTTGCCTCAAACTCTAAAGCTGCACACTAAATCAAATCTGGAGCTGCAGTCCAGAAACTCCGTAGCTGTCTGTGCATCGCTGTTGCTGCTACAACATTCACTTCTACTCTCTTCTCTCCATTGTTCTCTATTATTCTCTACCTTCACATTCCTTTTGCTGCTGCAAGATAACACTTCACACCTTTTGGTCAACAGTTCTTTCCCTCTCTTTTTGTCTCATTCTTTTCTTTCCAAAAAACTGGCGCTCAACAGAATTCAATATTCAAACTCACCTACCAAAATGAATACGGCAGGTGTAAACGGTGCTAGGGCTGAAGATCCCCAGGTCTGATGTGGGGGCTAGCTGCATTTAATTGTTTGACGGAATATTAAATTCTTCCAACACTCCCCTTAATTTGAAGTCAGATGTCATGCAACAATTTTCTTTCTAGAACTAATCTCCAGAGTTATACCTTTGCATTTGCCTTTCTCGAGCTGATCTCTAGAGCTATTTCTATCATTCTGGATCACCTCCGGAGCTCTTCTCTACATCTCCGGAGCACTCTGTCTGCATCTCTGGAGCTGACTTCCTATATCTCCAGAGTTTTGTTTCTCCATCTCCGGAGCATCTTCAGAGCTGCACAGACTTTCCAGAGTTGAACCTATGGAACTTTGCTGTTGCCTTTTTGGATTTGAACCTTCGGAACTGTCCTCTTTCCCGGGCCGCACACCTCCGGAGCTGTCAACAATGCCTAGCCTATCTCTTAGGCATTGAAAAGAATCTTTTGGCAATGCCTTTGTAAAAATGTCAGCGAGCTGCTACTCAGATCTACAATACTGTAACTCAATCTCTCCTCATTCTACCAACTCCCTTATGAAGTGATAATAGATCTCAATGTGCTTACTTTGTCTGTGGAAGAGTGGATTCTTTGTCAGGGCTATTGAAGAAACATTGTCATAATGAATGGTTGTACCATCTTCTTGCTGCTCATACAAGTCTGCAAGGATCCTTCTCAACCAAATAGCTTGACATGCTGCTGCACTTTCTGCAATATACTCAGCTTCTAATGTAGAGAGAGAAACAATGGACTACTTCTTGGATGGTCATGATATCATGCCCAAACCCATGTGAAATACATAGCTCAATGTACTCTTCCAGTCATCTACATTTCCTACCCAATCACTATCGGTGAAACTAGCCAACTTAAACTCATTAGAAACATCATACAAGATGCCATAACCTATTGTGCCATTCACATACCTCAAGATCCTCTTTCTTGCTTGCTAATGTGTGTCCTTAGGCTTCTCCATGAACCTAGAAATTAGGCTTACAGCATATATCAAATCAGGCCTAGTTGTTGTCAAGTACATGAGGCTTCCAACCATGCTCTTGTAGAGGGTTGGGTTTACTTCCTTGCTGCTATCCTCTTTACTCAATTTCAGACCTATAGCTATTGGTGTAGAGGCAGGTTTACTATTCTCCATTTTAAATCTCTTCACAATCTCTTTGGCATAGTTAGTTTGCAAAATAAATATGTCATGCTCTATTTGTTTAACCTCAATACCAAGAAAATACTTTAGCAGACCTATGTCTAACATCTCAAACTCATTCTTCATTGCCTCTTTGAAATCAGCAATGAAAAGATCACTATTGCCAGTAAAAATTAGATCATCTACATATAAAACATCAATCAAAATTTTACCTCCAGCTGCTTTGATGTAAAGAGTGGGCTCACTGCTGCTTTTGGTAAAGCCATTTCTCACTAAATATGAGTCTATTCTACTGTACCATGCCCTAGGTGCTTGTTTTAGCCCATAGAGGGCTTTTCGAAGCTTATACACTTTGTCCTCTTGTCCTGGGACATCATAGCTAGGTGGCTACTCCACATACACTTCCTCTTTCAGCATTTTGTTCAAGAAATATGACTTTACATCCTTTTGAAACACCTTCCAATTATGTTGGACTGCTATTGCTATGACTACCTGAACTATTTCCAGCCTTGCAACTAGTGCATATGTCTCATTATAATCTCTTCTAGGGTGTTGTTTGTACCCTTTGACAACTAGCCTTTTCTTATGTCTTTCAATCTTTCCTTCACTAGTAGACTTGGTCTTATAGACCCACTTAACTCCAATCACTTGTTTACCCTTGGGTAAATCAGTTAACTGTCATGTGTCATTCCTGTCTATGGCATCGAACACTTCATCCATGGCCTTACACCATTTCTCTTCTTTCATAGCTTCTTCAAAGTGGATTGGATCACTATAAAAAAATAATGCAAAATCTAAATTCTCATCATCATTAGCATACGTTGTGCTATCATAAATCTCCTTCACACTCCTTGTCCTCCGTGGCATCAATGATGTGAGTGTGGGGTCTGAATTACCCCCGGAACTGCTACTGTTATGACCTCCGGAGCTACTATTCTATTGACCTCTGAGTTGCTGCACTGACCTCCGGAGCTGCTATTCTGTCGACCTCTAGAGCTATTGTACTGACCTCCAGAGATGTTCTATCAACCTCCAGAGCTGCAGATCTCTAGAGTTATAGAACTCTGGAGCTACTGATCTCCGTAGCTGTTGTGCTATTGTCCACCTCCAGAGTTGCTTTGCTGGACACCTATGAAGCTACTGCTATTGTTCTCCAATGCTCTATGGTAGTTTCTCCTCGAGTTGCTTCTCTCCATAGTTCCTCCAAAGTTGCTATCCTCCAGAGCTTCTTCATCTTCAAGGGGTATTGTGAGTGAAATACCCATGGTGCTGTCCACCATTCCATCCCATGCTTCATTCTCAATAAACTCAACATCCTTGCTAATCACAACCTTTTTGGTGATGGGATTATATAGTCTATAGGCTGTTGACTCTTCACTATAGCCTGTGAAGATACATTTTTCACCTCTATCATCAAATTTCTACCTCTTCTCTTTAGGCACAAATGCATATGCCACACACCTGAAGATTCTTAGGTGTTCAACACTCCATTTTCTATTTGTCCACGCCTCTTGTGGAATCCTATCACGAATGGCCTTTGTAGGACACCTATTCAATAGGTAAACCATTGTTGCTACAGCTTCACCCCAATAATCATTTGACAGTCCCTTTGCATTCAGCATGCTTGCTGCCATCTCTATGATGGTTTTGTTTTTCCTTTTAGCTACTCCATTTTGCTGTGGAGTATACCTTGTTGTGAACTGTTTATGTATGCATTCATTCCTACAGAAATTTAGAAATTGTTTGGAGATATACTCTCCTCCTCTATCTATTCTTAGGGCTTTGATATAGCAGCCACATTACTTTTCAGCCAATGCCTTAAACTCCTTAAACTTCTCAAAGGCTCCTGATTTGTTCTTCAAAAAATAAATCCATATTTTTCTGCTGTAATCATCTATGAAGGTCATAAAATATACATTCCCACCTAGTGTGGGGCTTTTCATGGGGCCACATAAATCTGAATGCACTGACTCTAGTGGTGCTCTTACCCTTCTAGAGTACCCTGATTGAAAGGGTTGCTTGTGCTGCTTTCCTAAAATGCAGGCTTCACATTTTCCATCGAGCTGTATAATGTTTGGTAGCCCTCTAACCATGCCTTTCTTGGACAATAAACTCAAACCAGAAAAACTTAAGTGCCCATACCTCAAGTGCCATAGTTTGGATGGGTCTTTGATGACTATCCTAAAGGCTATTTACTATCCCACTACTATAAGCGCCGGAGATGGCGCTAGAGACTCTATGTGTATCCTAAGAGGAAACATTCTATTCCTCCTCATCTGCACTATTGTAATGAATTTCTTACTACATCCTTTATCAAATATTGTACACTCTCCATTTTCCATCAGGATTCTATAACCATTTTGGACCATCTGTCCAATGCTCAATAGGTTATGTTTTATGCCAAGGGCATAATAGACATTCTGGATCTACATTTTGTCACCGTGCTTGCTAAGGACTGTGATGATGCCTCTTCCTATGACAAGCACCTTTTGACTGTTCCCCATCATGATCTCAGACTTGACACTTCTGTCAATGGGGGCAAACAAATTTTCATTACCACTCATGTGGTTGCTACACCCGCTGTCCAAATACCAGACTTCAGGGCTACTCTTCTCAGTAAGGTTGTACACAATAAACACCTTAGACTAATTTTCATTTTCAACCTTATTCTCATTTGTTACATTAGCATTTTGGCCTCCATGATCACGTTGTTTCTTTCTACACTCACTAGAATACTGACCAAACTTATGATAGTAATAACATTGAATATTACTTTTGTCATACCTTTGATTAGAACTGTTGTTCTTCTTCTTTTCTTGATAGCTTGGCTACTTAAAACTCCTCTTCCGGAGTTACTTCTTCCTCTACCTCTTTGACTTCTACCTCTGCTATTTCTTCCTCTTCCCCTACCTCTTGCATAGGTTTTACCCTTGAAGGCTTTCTCAAGGGAAGGAGCGGATCTATTCAATTGCTACTCATAGCTTTGTAAAGAGCCCATCAACTCATCCACTGTCATCTTAGATAGGTCCTTGGTCTCTTCAATGGTTATGACAATAGGGTTAAATCTAGAAGGTAGACTCCTTAGGATTTTCTCAACAATCCTTTGATCATCCATGGTTTCTCCATTTATCCTCAGCTGATTTAGCATGGTAGAAACTCTAGTGTGAAAGTCTAAAATACACTCACTCTCCTTCATTTGTAGGGTCTCAAAATCTCTTCTAAACAGCTGGAGCTTGACTGATCTCACCTTATCACTTCCCTTGTAGCTATTCTGCAATATTTCCCATGCCTATTTTGAGTAATTTGCTACTGCAATGTGGGGGAAAATAGCCTTTGTCAAGGTCACCTCAATTAGACTAAGGGCTTTTGCATCCTTCAATCTTGTTTCCTTCAACAGGTTTCTTTAAGTATTAGTCAGGGCTGCATAGGTTGCTGGGTCTATAGTGTCTGTGAACCCATTGGTGACGAAATCCCATAGGTCATTTGCAACTAGAATAGTCTTCATCTTCTTAGCCCAAATGTCATAGTTCTACCCATCAAATGTAGGTGGCTGTTGCCATCCTTTGCTGTCCTCACCTGCCATGCTTCTCAAAATTGAGAAGGCTCATAACACCTAGAATAACTAGGGCTTATATAAAACACCCACTTGAATCTAACTACCGAGAAAAATAGGACTCTGATACCAATTGTTGGAAGAGGGGGGAGAACAGGAGAGGTAGCTTGATGTCCTCAAAACAAAAATAATGTTACAGCATACAATGGACACCATAAAACAAACACAGAGAGGAGAGAGACAGGACAAATTACAACAATATATTTTATATATTTTTTCCTTCAACTAAAATTACATTCAAACTTGTTACAAACTACAATGCAAAGCTACTGCTCTATTTCTCTATTTTGCCTCAAACTCTAAAGCTGCACACTAAATCAAATCTGGAGCTGCAGTCTAGAAACTCCGTAGCTATTTGTGCATCACTATTTCTGCTTCAACATTCACTTCTGCTCTCTTTCTCTGTTGTTCTCTGTTATTCTCTACCTTCACATTCCTTCTGCTGCTGCAGGATAACACTTCACACCTTTTGGTCAACAGTTCTTTCCCTCTCTTTTTGTCTCATTCTTTTCTTGCCAGAAAACTGGTGCTCAACACAATTCAAAATTCAAACTCACCTATCAGAATGAATGTGGCAGGTGGAAACGGTGATGGGGCTAAAGATCCCTAGGTCTGACATGGGGGCTGGCTGCATTTAATTGTCTGACGGAAGATTAAATTCTTCCACCATTAACTGTGTGAGCTATTTGTAAATGCCATTATTGACAGGTTCAAATACTTTGAGATCCTTTCTAAGTATGTCCATAGCTTTCACATAGTCTTTCTTGGAAAAGTAAAAAACTACTCTAGAAATATGACCTAAAAAATTCAATGCTGCATTATTTAGATACAATTGAGGAATTTATAACCTTAAACTCATAATCTTTAAATGATTGTCTACAACATTCACGAAATATGAAAAGACTCAAAAATAAACTAACACAATCCACCAACATTCTGGAATCTTGAATCTAAACCATGAAGAGTTTGAGAATAAGAAAAAAGCAATATCTCAATAGCAAAAATAGAAGTATTGAAGAGAATCACCAATTAACCATAGTACATTGAAATTGCAAACCCAAAATCAACTTTTACGAACAGAAAAATGAAAGATAACCCAAAGTCCAATATTCACAAATAGGAAAGCCTGAAAATATCAATTCTCAATCATTAAAGGATGAAAACATAAACTGACCTAGTGTTCATGCAGGAAATACATTTATTAACTTAAACAACAAGAACGAATACAGATCAAATTCCAATAGAGAATAATCCTTACATGTCCAATGCTTCTAAATATTTTAGTTTTCTGATCTCAAAAAAAGTTTCCATAGAGATGTCACTCTCTCCAACTTTTGTAAAACCAGAGAGATAACACTCAACTATATCCCATTCTCCTGCTAGAACTTGTGACTCAAAATACTCCATGTTGAAGTAGAAACCAAACTCTTGTTCCAACCAATGCAATGCAACACCAAAGTTGTAACATCCTGCCCCACGAATCCCAAAGGGTAAGGGCCAAAAGAGGACAAGATAATTTTTTTTTTACATGAAGTGATAATATACACATAAGACTGTTGTCAATTCGATATGTCAACAACGTTCATGGCCAAATATGGCCGAATGCACAACCCACAGGAGAGGACTAAATCACTCTCGAGAGAAACATTAATAAACTTCATTCATTTTAAACACCAATTCAAATGTTCCTAATCCCATTTCTAAATATAAACATGAATCCATAAACACCATAGTACAAGTGGATCTGTTACCCACACCGGAATCCGTAAGTCAAATAAAAGGCAACATCACATATCTTCTCATTACTATAATTTATGTCATCTCTCACAAGAGAGTACAAAATTACATAAAAGAATATACATATACAATGATAGAGCCATGAATATGGAATACAAGTACAATCAAATAGTCCTAAATATAATACAATGACTGAATTAGGTACAACAATAGGTAGGATAATGGAGAGTGAGAACATCCTCAATCTGGTGCTCCAAAACCTGTTTACTGGTCCCCTATGGTGGTGGCAATGCCTCCCAACCATATGGACTCATAAGAGACCACCCCAACATGGTCAGAGGTAGTCACAAGGCCCAAACAGAAGAACAAAGTAAGGGTATACATGATGGCCAACACTCACATCAATCATGGAGCAAACATGGAAAATAGTGCATAAGGCCAAAGTCAACACATAGAGATGCTCATCAATATAATATCAGGTACTACTCATGACTACAAACGTACAAGACACTAGGGTGTCACGTAGAATCAATCATGCCCAAGTCAATGCTCCACAAATGGATAACTCAACATCCCTGCAAATGAATAGGCCTTCCCGTATGCATCCTTAGCCTTTACAAATGCTCAAGGCCATCCACGAGGACTCATTATCCTAGACCTAAGCTCATCTCGTTTAACTAGATAGGGTATACAAAAGCCGATTAAAAACAATCCAATAACTAGTCACAATCCCTAACAACTCTAAAATACGTAGAATCAAGTAGCACATATTTACAAAATAGATAGCTTCATATGCCATGTGCAAGTGACATAGCATGTTGAAATTTAAACATTGGCATGTTTTGTGGATTAGATTCAATTGATCATGTGCGCTACACATAGATACTAAATAATATACAAGTAAGTTCCTTGTTTAGGAATAAGAAACTTCCTTAAATGAGATCCCATCTTAGGTGTTTATCTATGGTAACCATGAAATGGTAAAACATGATGCTACTTGTCATTACAAACTATTGTTTATTCTTTGTTTCTCATAGGGGCTAATTTCGTGCTCTAACCTCTATTCATGTTGACTATTACATAACAATTATATTTGCTATACTATAATAGTTTTAAAAAAATAGAAAGCACCTTGGCAGATATTCTTTTTAGTTTATAGCCAACCTCGATAGCTCCACTAGAACATAACTCTAAATCCCAAGTTATAATCCAACTAGCAGACAAAATTACCTAGTAAAGCAACAAAATATATAAACCATATCCAAACTGCAATGCTAAAATAGCACGAGAGGGAAATAAGGATACTACAAAATCAAAGATAACACTGAACCTCGTAGGCAACTAAATAACTATCAAATCAAATGCAAATAGTCATACAAAGGTTAAAGAAACATTCCACTTCATATAATGATACTTAACTCCATCACTACCAAACCGTCAAGATACTTAAAGGACATTCAAGTATAGTCCGCTTATAGAGAACATACACAGTTTTGTAATTATTTAATTATATTTTTCGAGTATGGTCATCGGCCTGAAGGAGATACGACTTTAACAATGTTTCAATGAGGTCTCATAAGCCAAGCAAAGAATGACTAATAACTGAAATATATCTACCTGTTCATATATATTACACTCATGCTCTACTATTTGCCTCAAAAGAATGTCATCTCATGAAATGTAATAATTGTAAGATACACATAAAATGGATCTGGAGTATTTACAGTGATGATGTTTTTAATTGGGATCCTAAAAATGCTGCAAGACTTATGTTCTTCTCTCAAACATCTATCATTGAGTCCCATTTTCTGTATATGGCTGCCCTTAATATTTTCTCTATAAGATCAAACCCTCAATTAACTAATAATAAAGCAGAAATCGTCTAATCTTTCTTCGAAGACCCTTATGTCTAAAGAATTAATAAAATAGTTCTACAGGTTTAGAATAAATTCTAGGAAAAGGCCATGTACAAATCTTGCCTTGAAATAAATTTTGGCATGTTTCCTAAACGCAGCAAAGGGGGTTTCCATTTTTCTTCTATGGTAAATGTAAATCTCTTGCAATGAAATAAGTCTTGGCATATTTCTCTTTTAAAACAAGAACAATTATGGGTTTCAGTTTATCTTTGGTTAATAGAAATTGCAGTAGACAGAGCTTAGTTTAAGAGCTGGAAAAACAAGAACTGATGCAAATAGCTCATAGCAAATCGCACTCCTTTTCAGCGCGCCTCTAATTTTACAAATTGATATGCTTTCTTGGGTCGTCATTTTCCTCCAACGCTTCCTTGTTTTCCCCTATTTTTTTATGTATTCGTGTCCTTTTTTTTTAGCCTCTAAATCCTATCGTGCCCTTCCACTCTGCCTCCCCTTTTACCATATGCCAAATCCTCCACAAGACCTCCATTTGCTCACCTAACTCTAGGATATTTTCTTTGCTGCATTAGACATTCAACCAATGAAATAATGCTTAGTATGAGTGTCATCAGTAAAGAGGGGAGTAAATCTTCCTTTTTTAACATTAATTAATTGACATGGCTTGTTGTAGAGGGACCCATGAACCCCTTTCTAGCATGGGCAAATCACACAAGACTCCAAAATATGTACGGTTAGATTTTGTAAAAGAATTACAATCTTTAAGGAGGGTGTGACCTTTTTTTTCAAGTGACTCCCATAACAAATTTGCCTTCTAAAACCCCATTGACAGCAAGACTCTCTCCCCAAAAACATAAATTCGATCACCTAACAAGCTAGGATGTAACTGCAGTGCGTTGGATGGCACAACAAACACCAAGTTGAGACCACACTAGTACGATCTCTACCACAGTCCCTCCAAGCAATAAAACTGACTTTGTGCCATCCACTCACATTCAACTGTCATTACCACAAGTGCTATTACATCCTACCCCCTAGGACTAGGCTTACTCCTGGAAGCCTACAAACGCTAAAATGCAGCCAATGCACACACTAGTCCATGAAACTTGATACAATAATAAATAAAAAATTAGGTTATCACATGCACAATTATATGCAATCAGTCCTAGAACATGGGTAAGGAATAGGCAAGGCACTCATTCCTACAAAATATGCATTAGCGTAAGACAATTTCCTCCAGTCAAAATAAATAATGATGCCAAGGAAATTGCATTGAACAATCAATGGAAACCAAGGAGAAAAGCCTCAACCACCGCACTGGCAAACTACACATGACCATATGGGGCAATCCAGACATTACCATTAGGTAATCGGATGATAACACAACATAGTTACACAACACTAGCAGGGTATAGTGGCTAGGGTAGGGAACATGGCCTGTGACTATCTCCAGTAACAACCATTGGGGATAAAATGAGTACGCTCAGGCCTGTGAGTCCAAGCGGAGTCGATACCCAATACCTGCATCACTCTAATCACATGTCAAAGTACATGTGCATATAACATACATCATAGCCGAAGCAACAGTAAACATGTAACCCAACATGATAACCAATCATGTCAATCATCATAATAATATCAAAATCCATCAAGGAAAACAAACAACCATCAATTTGCACATATATACTAGTATAAACCACACAATTTCCTCATAATTTGTAGTAAAATGTGCTTTTAATATACAAAATTTGTAGTTCTCTAACTTTTCATATGTAGTTATCTACAAAATGGAGCACACATACAGAGAAATACATAATTTCAATGTTTGATTTCATAGCATGCATGACATCTCTTTATATATAATGCAATAGTTTGTCACTTTTCCAGGCATAATGATGCAAATTTTGTTCTCATCTATATTTTAATATGCAACTACATATATGACAATTATACCACCTACATATACATACATACTCATACAAATCACAAGGATACATAGGGGTTCACGTGGATATCATAGTACCATCCATATCTAAAGTAGCCATGAGTCCATAACCAATAACCATGTCCAATATCCATATCCATGTGTCTTGATGGCATTGACCCACCTAGTGAGCCCTTCCATACAAGTCAAAATGACATATCTCTTGTTTGTGTAAGGGTTTTAGCCTCCAAGAGATAGTCAAACAATAGGAAGGTGTTGGTGATTGTTTTGATGCAATCATAACAATAAGTTAAAATTCACATATAATGAACTGAAACTATACTTGAAAGATAAGAAGGAATCATTTAAGATTCAACTAATCCCAAGTCTACAATGGTTCGGTTGGTCAAGTTCAGTTGTTCAATGTGAAGCTGTAATGTTCAAGGGGCCTTACGTAGTTTAGAGTTTCTTTGTGGTTTACTGGACTAAGAATATGAAAAAAGATCATGAGATATGTCAATGCTTTTCATTCCTTTGCATAAAAGTGTTACTGTGTTGCAAGTTTTAGATGGTTTTCTTGAATTATTGCAACTTTCTCCTTTATACATTTATGAAAAACTGTCTACCTTAAACTCTGTTATGCATAACTCTTCAAATTTGAGACAACTTCCTTTTGATTTCTATGTTTTCAGCTAAATATTTCAGATGGGTTGGGAAAAGTTAGAAAGATCTAATCTATACCTCATTTACTCTACCAAAGGATCTAATTGTTCTGTTATGCACTATGTAAATACCACAGTAATTTGATCAAATCCACAGTAAAAACCTTAAATGCAAGTTCTGAGCATTTTCACAAACATACATTTAAAATTGCAAGCTCTCAAAGATAATATTTCAAAACACAAAGAAGAGTAAGAGGACAATCAGAAGATAGATGCAGAACTCCAGATTCTATTGTATTAGAAACAAATAGTCATACATGATTTACAATGTAGGAATGACTCTTAGTTTCATTGATCAAACTATAGAGAACTTACAAGCTTTACAGATACAGTAAGGAAGCCAGACATTCCACGCACACCTTACTGCAGACAAACAGACGACCTCCTTCTTCTACTTCTAAACTAAGCTAACTTGCTGTGTGTTTCTAAAAAATCCCTGTTGTAAAGTATTACAGTGCAGAGAGGCACAATATAAAGACTTTCTGATTGTCCTCACTATAGCCAAAAACCCTAACTAGACCCCTAGTTCAAACCCCTGGTTACAGTAATAAATACAGATGAACCAGTGCCCCAAAATAACTCTGAGCAGTGTCAAATCTGGGCGAAATATTGCCCCCTCTGAGAAGCTTTGGCAGCTCAGCAATAACTTCTATTTGTTTGCCGTAGTAATACCTTCAGCCGCAACCTTGTTCTTTATTTGGTTGGCCTTGACTTCTTCACACTTCATCTTTACTTCTTGCTCCTGAGATTAGATTTTCTTCTTCCATGATGTCGCTGTGATCAAGTTCTAGCTACTTCCTCAACTGCAAGACTGCAAGACAAGACAAGCAATAAGTATCACATTTATCAAATAAATAGTAGGAAACTCAAAATATTTGTTTAAATCAGGGTGACTATGCAAAAAATGAGGAAATCCGGCTCAAAAATCCCTCAAAACACGTTCAAAATGCACACAGACTGCCCAAAACCAAATGGGTCAACCATCGCTGACCAGAAAAATGCCACGGGCACCAAAAATGTATTTTAAAATTCCCACCGCTTTGTCCATTCCCGCCCATCGGCGGGTCCAAAAAATACTTGGGCGATGCTCGTTATTTGGCCGATGGCCTTTCTCGTTATTTCCTCCTTATTTCTTTCCATCGGCGTAAGTTTGTACTATCGGCGAGCCTCAAAATTCTTTCGCCGATCATTTTCCTCCATCGATGCTTCTTCGCTGCTCTCCATCGGTGAGAGGTTCGCCTATCGGTAAGCCCAAAATTTCCTTCACCGATCGCGTTGGCTATGCCGATACCCTTGTATTGGCGAGAGTGTTACTGATGTCTTATTGGCCTTCGTTTCCTTCTCATCGGTGAGAGATTCGCCATCAGCGAACTCTAAATCTTCTTCGCCGATCATTATTGTTAGGCCGATGGCCCCCTTTGCTTTGTTATTTCTTCCATCGGCAAGAGAATCACCATCGGCGAACTCACAAATTTCTTTGCCGATTTTCACTGTTTCATCGATGTCATTCGTCAGTGAGACTCTTACCAACAACCCTTCATATCATCCTCCTTACTTCCATCGCCCTGACCTTGCCCATCGACAAAGGTCCAAATGCTTGCACCGATCTATATTGCTTGGCCAATGACCTCCCATCGGTGAGAGATTATACCATTGGCGGGATCTAAACTTCTTCCGCCGATGACTTACCTTATACCAACGCTCTTTCGTTGTTCTCCATCGGCGTGAGATCGCCCATCGGTGACTCACAAACTCCTCCTTCCGATGGCATTACCTCGGTCAATGGCCTTTATCAGCATAAGTGCTACTGATATCGCCCCCCCATGCTCTATCAGTGAGAGCCCATTCTATCGGCGAAGGCCAGAAAAACCTAGCCGATGACTACCACTATACCGATAGCCCTTGGCTATCGGCGAGACCATACCCTTCGGCATGATGAATTCAAACTCGGCCGATTCAAAATGTTACGCTGATGGCACTCATTTTATATCCAGCCAAGTCCCCTTTCATTTATCTGCGTGACTTCGCCCATCAGTGAAAGTCAAAAACAATACTCCGATAGCCAATGCGATGTCGATGGCCTACCATCGGTGATAGTCTTGTCGAAGCCCACTCCGTCCATTGAACCATTGAACCAAAAAGAGGTTCAATATGGTGGTTCAATGATATATCCTTTATGTAGAGCAACCGTATTGACATGATTTTGTTAGAATAGAGAAAAACAAGACTTTGAACCCCGAACCTTTGAACCCTGCCACTATCGGCATGACTCCTGCCGATCTCCCTTTCGTTTATGCTTTATTGGCGAGAGATTCCACTTCAGTGGAACACTCCAAAGCCCCACCGATGGCAACTGTTATGCCGATAGCCCTTGTCTTGAACCCAAACCCTGAACTAATGAACCATCGAACCAATGAACCCTGCGAAGGTTCAACGCGCAGGTTCAAACCTGCGAAAAAACACTTCTAATGAATAAGTAATGGCGATTAAAGTGAATCGATGTATTTTCTGCAAAACAATCAAATGTAACATACAGAGTGGAACCCAGACAAAATTGCTCACGACCCGAAACCACTAAGTATGAATTTTTTTGAAATTTAAAACGAATGCCAACAACAACAAAAAAAAGGCAAACAACTGACTGTTTATCATGCAAAACCTGATAGTACATTTTACCTAAATGATCATAACTTGCAGAATATGATGAATTTTAAGATGGTTCAAAAAGCAACCCTGGCTCATTTTTCACAAGGAATCCAACCATATTATGCAATGGTACTAAAAATGCAATTTTCTATATTTTTAACAAGGTTTGCAAATCTGACTCTCTTTTCCCTTTACCACCAGACAGAACAAACATAAGCAGAAGCAAAAAAGCAAAGCAACAGCAGGGGTCCTCATTTTGCTGAGGAGCAAAATGGGGTGTGTTGTGAACATCACAACAACTAGCAACTAAAAAAATCAACTAAATTCAGAGTGTTCAAGAAAACTAGATGAAATGAACTCATAACCTCCAACTATCCCTCCTACAAACTACTATTCAGCTTGAGACTTAAAGTATTCAATAAGGGTGCCTGAATTTCCATTTTTAGTTTAATTATGTGCACGTGATTAGTTATCCTCATCTTGAAGATCAGTTGAACAAACTAGTGATTGACATTAGCCTACGTAGGTGAGAATATTCCCTCATAGCCGACTGGATAGAGCCATGCTGCCAGCAAGCGTCCATAGCCCTAGCAAGGTTATTCTTGAAGATCAGTTGAACAAACTAGTGATTGACATTAGCCTACGTAGGTGAGGATATCCCCTCATAGCCGACTGGATAGAGCCATGCTGCCAGCGAGCGTCCATAGCCCTGGCAAGGTTATCGTTACAATTCTCCTAAGTAGAGCCCCACTGCCAGCGAGCGTCTATAGCCCCAGTAGAGTTACTTAGATGACTTAATCTAGATTTTCAGTATAATCCATTTTATTTGTTTATTTATTTTTTTATTTTCTAATTTTCTGAGATTTCACAAGATATAACAATTTGTAAATTCATGATGCAAGGAGTGGACACTTGCTGAAATTAAGCTGAGAATTGTAATGGTAGCAAGGGTAACCTCTGATTTTTCACCTAATATCTACACTGGTAAGTTCAACAAATCCAAGGATTTTAGGTGTGTTATCGTGAGAAACTTGCTTCAAATTCTCAATCACATTTATTGAACACAAAACTTCAGAAGACAAATAACTCTCTACATTCATGACAGTGACAAGTTATGTGTAAATTGCAAATGATTAACTTGAATATCCTGAATTTTATACTGTTTTGAACAGTTGCTAGTTTGCTCCTTAATACTCTAAAGTAAAACAAAGATCCCTGCTGAGGAGACAACCAACAAACCAAACAAACAGGTTGTACAAAAAGCAAAAAAAGAAAAAAAAATTGTACAAACAAAAACAAATCAAACAGAAAGAAATAGAAAATAGAAACCAACAAAAGACAAACTGTACAAACAGCCAACCAAAAAGAAAACAGCAAAAGAAGAACTGTACATTACTCACAGTACTCTACACCAAAATGAACTACCCTTTGCCTCAGGCCTGGAAGTAGTGTTTCAAATGCTGGCCATTAACTGGTAATGGCACATCTTCTCCAGTCAAGGTCTTAAGTCTGAATGTGTTATCTCCTATTATTTCTGAGACTTGTAAGGGACCCAGCCATAATTTATCAAATTTTCCATGGCTTCCTTTCTTTTCATGTGCTTTGTCCCAGCACAACACTAAGTCTGATATCCTAAATGTTTTGACTCTTGCCCTTTTATCAAACCACCTCTTAACAACCGCTTGGTGTTTGGCAAACTTCTCGATGGCTTGACCTCTTTTCTCATCTAGTTGTAGCATTTGCACTATTCTGGCTTCCTTATGGTTATCAAAGCCTAGATACTCATTAGCAAACTTCCAGGTTGGTATTCTCAGATTTACTAGAAGTATGGGATCAGTCTCATAAACTAAATGATAAGGTGTGCTACCTAAAGCCATTTAAAACTTGGTCCTATCTATCCATAATGCATATCTTAACAGGGTATTCCACTCTCTAGGATTTTTTGCAACTAACCTCTTGATTATGTCTAATAAAATTTTATTCGTTGATTCAGCCAGCCCATTACCTTGAGGGTAATAATTCAAAGAAAACCTTAAAATAATCCCGTATTCAAATGCCCATTTAGAAAACTTTAAAGAAGAGAAAGCAGGGTCGTTATCACATAACAATGAATAGGGAGTTCCAAACCTGGTGATGATGTTTTCTTCAAGAAACTTGATAACTACCTCAGTCATGGAAAATTTGTAGCAGGTGGCCTCAGTCCACCTTGTGCAATAGTCTGTTACTGTCAGTATAAATTTGTGTCCTACAGAAGATGGGGGATCGATGACTGCAATAAAATCCAAGCCCCACTGTGCAAATGGTCTGGATTCAATCACATGTTGTAGTGGATTGGCCTGATTTCTCCCTTTGTCTGCTGCAGTCTGACAGATGTGGCAACTTCTGATGTGACTCTTAGTGTCTTTGAACATCATGGGCCAGTAATAGCCCGCCCTCAGTATTTTGTGTGTTGTGGCTAGATGGGAACCATGGCCGGTTTTGTACTTGTCATGTAATTCTGTCAACACTTTATCAGCTTCAGCTCTGTTTATGCATCTCAGATAAATTCCATCATGGTTCTTTCTAAATAGAAGATCTCCTTGCACCATATAATTTTGTGCCTTAATCTTCAAAGCTCTCCTCTGAGAAGCCTTCATCCTATTTGGGTACTTTCCAGCTATCAAGAAGGTGTTTAGATCATCATACCAGCATGATGCGCTCTGGGAATTCAATACATATTGCTATTTTATCAGATCTAGATCTGTATTTGCTATTGTTTGCACCAATGCCTACCCTCTGACCAGCTTCATGGGAATGATTTCCACATCGAATTCTTGCAGCGTGGTGATCCACTTGGCTCTTTTTTCTCCAGGCTCGTTCTGCATCAGCAACATTTTTACTGCTGCGTCTGGTACTATGGCTTTGATTTGGCTGCATAGAATGTAGTGTCTGAATTTTTTAACAGCCTTTACTAATGCGAATGCCTACCTCTCAGTGTCTAGATACCTCAGCTGTGCATCCTTTAGAGGCACGTTCATAAATGCTATGGGCCTCTCTTCATTGTTTTCACCTTTCTGTGTCAAGGCAGCCGCGACTGAATGAGAAGATGCAAAGGAGTAGATGTAAAACGGGCTTGTGTAGTCTAGACTTGCCAATACAGGGGCATTAGAAATTGCCTTCTTAATATCTTTACACGCGGCTCTGGCCACTGGCGTCCATTCCATCTGTGCATCTTTCTTCAACATGCCATTTAATGGCTGCACGATCTCTGCAAAACCTGTTATAAACTTCCAAACAAAGTTAATTTTGCCAAAAAATGATTTCAATTCTTTCCTACTGTTTGGGATTTGCAAACCTTTTATGGATTCTATTCTATCCGGATCAATTGAAATTCCCCCTTCAGAAATGACATGGCCTAATAATTTACCTTCAGTTACGCCAAATATGCATTTCCTAGGATTAAGGGAAATCCCATACCTTTCACATTGCTTGAGTATTTTCCTGAGGTCTTTAGCGTGAGTAGATGCATCCTTGGAATACACAGTTAAATCATCCATATACGCAACAATGCACTTACCTGATAATCCACAGAATGCAATGTCCATGGCTCTCTGAAAAGTGGCACCTGCATTGATCAGACCCAAAGGCATTCTTCTATATGCATAATTTCCCCATTTACAAGTGAAGGTGGTTCTTAATCTATCTTCTCTGTCAATTAAGCCCTGGTTATAACCTGAAAAACCATCTAAAAAAGACATCATTCTCGCGCCATTTACTACTTGCAGCACTTCATCTATTGGGGCAGAGGATAATTATCCTTTTCAGATGCCTTGTTTAAATTTCTAAAGTCTACGCATAACCTGATGTCTCTGTTTTTCTTCCTTACTGGTACTAAGTTAGCTACCCAGACAGAATGTCTAACTGGAAAAATTATTCCAGCAGACAGCAATTTTTTAACTTCTTCGAAGATTAAAGGCTCTAGAATGGCATTCACAGGCCTCTGTTTCTGCCTAAATGGTTTGACTTCTTTTCTGAAAGGTATTACGTGAGTTATGATGGACTCATCAAATGTTTTCAAGTCTTCATAAGTCCATGCTATGACATGTTTATATTCTTTCAGAACATCTAAAATCTCTTTTCTAATTTTTTTAGAGCAAGCTTTCCCAATTAGTACATTTTGTGGATTTAGTTCTGTTCCTAAGTTATGTAAATCACACTTACCCCCTTCTATTTTAGACAAGTCCTTTTGTCTCATTACTCCGTCGAAGTCAAAGATATGTTCTAATTCAATTACTCCTTTTGGTAAGAAGTTGCTTTTCAAGTTGATTATATCCTCTTCATCCCATGTTACTTCAGGCCTTTCCTGCTCATCAATGATTTGAGCCTCAAATGCCTCATTACAAGTCAGAAAATCTATAATTTGTTGGTCCCCTCCAAATACCTGAAAGTGTGTAACGTTGTCTGGTATACTGGGCATGTTAACTAGCTCAACAGCAAATCATCTCAATCCTAACAGTGTCAATGGTTCTAATGTACTAGCAGCAGCTGCTAGTGCATCCGGCCTGTGGTTCAGTTCTCTGGGGATGTGCTCTATGTTAAAAGCATCAAACGAATCTATTAAACCCCATACTCTATGTCTATAACTAATCATTTTCTTGTAATTGCAGGCATATAGTTTCCTCACTTGTCTAACTACTAATTCAGAGTCTGAAAATACTCTGATGGTCTTCACCCTTTTCTTGATGGCCATGACAAGTCCTAAAATTAGGGCCTCGTATTCAGCAATATTGTTAGTGCAGGAAAATTGTAATCTATATGCTGCCAGATGTGATTTACCTTGAGGATCTATGAGTTCAACACCTACACCTGCACCCTGTTTTGATTTAGACCCATAACATTTTAACGTCCACATGCCCTCTTTACTTTTCTAACCTTTTATCTTAGCATGCATTGTCTCTTTTATTGCCTGTAGGGTGTTGTCCTGTTTATTCATGGGTTTTTCTGTTTGGTTAACTTGCATATGTGTGTTTTTAGTTTGCAACTCAGAAAGGCAACTACCCTTGTCTTTTATTTCTTTTCCTAAATCTGGAATCAAGGTATCTATATTATCCTGAACATATTTCTGTGTTGGATCAGAATTCTTATTTTCCTCTTGTAACTCTGCCTTTCCTATGCACCTTTTGTATTCATATTCAATGATGTCTTTGCATATTTCACAACTTTCCTCAGAATGTTGCCTATCATGGACTCTACACCTATTTTTATATAATTTACATTGGACCGGGAGATTGTGTTTAATGCACTCTTCCACCTCTAGTCTAATGGCATGACCAAATTTGTCTATTGCATTGTTTTCTTCATCTGAGGAATTTCCATCAGACTCAATGAATAATGCTGTCCTATTGCTGACACATTTCTTTCTACTGTTTAACATCATGATCTCTTCAATTTGTACCCCATTGTTGGTAATTCTATAGACACCTGGTTCAATAGCAGCATATAATATTTCGTTAGTTCGATTATACTCTGTTATCATATGTTTCATTCTGGGTTCTGCCTCTATTCTGATCTAGTTTGGGATGCCTCTCCAAGGTAACCACATGTGTGAAAAGTCAGTGGCCATATATCCGTTTAATGTCTTGGACCAATCCCTACTCAGCAACATTCAATAATTTACGGGTATATCCACTACTTGAATGTCAATGATTTGGCTTACCCTAGGGTCTGAAGCTAATTGCATTTGAATGTTCATGAGCTCTCCTATCATGCTAACCTCAGTCTTATCTAGTTGTGTGACAACCTTGGCAGATTTGGTGGGAGTCAGCCTGAGAGTTTTACATATTCCTAAGGGCATTACATTGGCTGAGGCACCAGAATCTACCATGCAATTGTGTATATTCTTCCCACACAATCTAACAGTTAACAAGAAAGGGGGAGTATCCCTCTTATCCGCATGTATTACTACATTTGTATTGGAAGGCTGCTCAATTTTCTTATTCTTCTCTTTAGGTGGTGAATCTCTATTAGGCACAGTTATATCAGCAGACATCTCGTTTGTCATGGATGTGCCCAGAGATTTTATAAAAGCATTTCTGATCCCTGGGGTCTTCAATAATTCATTTAGGGGTATACTAACCTTAATTTTCTTTATTTCTTCTAACAAGTAACTCATTAACCTTGTTGTCTCTATTGCTTCAGTTTTACTTGTTTGATCCTTTTGTATTGTTGTTCCATTATCTGTGTGCTGATTAGCTTTAAGTGTGGCAGGATTGTTGCTAGCATTCTGATCTGGGGGTGTATTGATGTTATTCAGAGGAATGGAAGTGGTAAAAGGCCCTCCTAGCCTAGGGTTGTTCCTCAAATTGTAAGTGTGGCTTTTATTTGTCTGTTGAAAGGCCTGCACCTCCTCTGTTTCACTCAATATCTCATTTTCAGATTCAAAGGGAAACTGAAAAGCATTTAACACAAAGGCTGATTCAGGATAAAGATTCTCACAACAGTATGGTTCATCTTCTAGCAATTCATCCTCTTTCTCTTCTGCAGTTGCAAAGGTAAATGCTTCTAAGACTAATGCTATGTCATATCCTAAGGGTACTACCTCATTACCCTTGGGAATGAGAAATTCAGAGGTAGGAGGTTGCACATCTATGTTGAAAATGCTAGCTGCCAAGTGGAACTATGGACAGTCGTGCTCAGCATGGGCATTTGTATTGTGAAATCTGCACCAAATTTTGGGTGTTGTACTGGCCATTTGTATACCAGCTGTCTGTTTTGCATCATGATTATCTATATTCTCAAAAGGAGAAGCTAGAATACCGTTGTTGGGCCCAGTGTTCCATGTCTTGGGTGGCCTAGGTTGATTCTGATTTCTGTTATTATTGCCCCAGGTCCTATTATCTATCACTGGCCCTCTATTTTGCATTGGTTGCCCCTGGCTAGGGCCTTGATGCTGATTATAGTTTTAGTTCTGATTGTTCTGTTGATTTTGATTGAAACTATAGTTCTGATTTTGGCCTTGGTTGTGATTTTGATGTTGATTGTAGTTTTGGTTGCCTCTTCCATAGAGGTTCTCATTTCTTAGTTGCGTCACTTCAGTTGTTAACCTTTTCAAATGTGTAGTGATCTCTTTGATTTCTTCCCTTTCCTCTTGTTCTTTTTCCATAGTTGTATCCCTAGGAGGTTGGAAGAAAGGCTAACCATTGTTTTGACTGTTATTGGAAGTGCTAGCTGTGTAAGGAGTTATAGCTTGAATTGGGGTAGGACTATACATAGGTGTGTAAGAAGGAACCAGATTTAATAGTGGAGTGTTCTGCATAGGGACTCCATTCCATGGTTTTGCCTGATTTTGCACCCCAAAACTTCCTCCATTAACAAATGGGTTATAAGTTGTATGCCTCATCTCTTGGTTCACTGAGGCTGCCTCTTTATAGGCTTTGGATATTGAATCTATGTCAGGTTTTCTTTTGACAAACATGCCAGTTAAAGGATCCAAGGCAGCATAGTACATAGCCAACAAGGGATCATCATCTATGGTATAAGGGGCTACCAGCCTAGAATAGGCCTTTTGAAACCTATCGTTGAAATTATCAATCAGCTCTCCCTCACCACGTTTTATAGCAGCCAATTTATGATACAAAGCACAAGGGTCAATGGGTCCCCTAAATCTTAACAGAAATGCTTCTTCCATAAGTGGCCAGGAAGAAATGTAACCGTTGGGTAAGTTCACATACCAGCTAGAGGCTTGCTCATTAAAGGTGTAGGGAAACAATCTACACACCACATCCTCGTGCTCTAACCTAGCTCTAAAACATGCTTCCTTAAATATTCTAATATGGTCTTCTGGGTCCTGATGCAACTGGTATTTGGGACATATCTTTTCTGGATTTTTAGGCATCTCATGATAATCATTGAAGAGTATGGGAGAATTGACATCAAAATAAGCCATTGCAGGTGTTTGAGCTTGACCTAAACTTGTAGGAATACCTGGATTGATTGGTGGATTAGGATTTATAGGAGGATTGAGACCTCCACGAGTGCCTGGACAGGGATCTGTTAGGACTCACAATACTATAGATATTAAAAGGTGACCCAGGTGGTGTTCTAGATGAACTTCCAGCTTGCGATATATTTGGATTCCAAATTAAAGGGTTCCTACCTCGCCTAATATCAGGTAGTTGCACAAATATATCCCCTGAACTGGATCTAGACCTAGTCATTCTATTACTATTATTAGCCAGTTTGAAATAAACTCTAACTCAAAAAGGCCCTCCTCCTAGTGCCAGAAAACTGTTGGTGATTGTTTTGATGCAATCATAACAATAAGTTAAAATTCACATATAATGAACTGAAACTATACTTGAAAGATAAGAAGGAATCGTTTAAGATTCAACTAATCCCAAGTCTACAATGATTCGGTTGGTCAAGTTCAGTTGGTCAATGTGAAGTTGTAATGTTCAAGGGGCCTTACGTAGTTTAGAGTTTCTTTGTGGTTTACTGGACTAAGAATATGCAAAAAGATCATGAGATATGTCAATGCTTTTCATTCCTTTGCATAAAAGTGTTACTGTGCTGCAAATTTTAGATGGTTTTCTTGAATTATTGCAGCTTTCTCCTTTATACATTTATGAAAAACTGTCTACCTTAAACTCTGTTATGCATACCTCTTCAAATTTGAGACAACTTCCTTTTGATTTCTACGTTTTCAGCTAAATATTTCAGATGGGTTAGGAAAAGTTAGAAAGATCTAATCTATACCTCATTTACTCTACCAAAGGATCTAATTGTTCTGTTATGCACTATGTAAATACCACAGTAATTTGATCAAATCCACAGTAAAAACCTTAAATGCAAGTTCTGAGCATTTTCACAAACATACATTTAAAATTGCAAGCTCTCAAAGATAATATTTCAAAACACAAAGAAGAGCAGGAGGACACTTAGAAGATAGATGCAGAACTCCAAATTCTATTTTATTAGAAACAAATAGTCATACATGATTTACAATGTAGAAATGACTCTTAGTTTCATTGATCAAACTACAGAGAACTTACAAGCTTTACAGATACAGCAAGGAAGCTAGACATTCCACGCACACCTTACTGCAAACAAACAGGTGACCTCCTTCTTCTACTTCTAAACTAAGCTAACTTGCTGTGTGTTTCTAAAAAATCCCTGTTGTAAAGTATTACAGTGCAGAGAGGCACAATATAAAGACTTTTTGATTGTCCTCACTATAGAAAAAAACCCTAACTAGACCCCTGGTTATAGTAATAAATACAGATGAACCAGTCCCCCAAAATAACTCTGAGCAGTGTCAAATCTAGGCGAAATATTGCCCCCTCTGAGAAGCTTTGGCAACTCAGCAATAACTTATGTTTGTCTGCCGTAGTAATACCTTCAGCCGCAACCTTGTTCTTTATTTGGTTGGCCTTGACTTCTTCGCACTTCATCTTTACTTCTTGCTCCTGAGATCAAATTTTCTTCTTCCATGATGTCGCTATGATCAAGTTCCAGCTGCTTCCTCAACTGCAAGCCTGCAAGACAAGACAAGCAATAAGTATCACATTTATCAAATAAATAGTAGGAAACTCAAAATATCTGTTTAAATCAAGGTGACTGTGCAAAAAATGAGGAAATCCAGCTCAAAAAACCCTCAAAACGCATTCAAAATGCACACAGACTGCCCAAAACCAAACGGGTCAACCATCACTGACCAGAAAAATGCCACAAGCGCCAAAAATGTGTTTTAAAATTCCCACCACTTCGTCCATTCCAGCCCATCGGCGGGTCCAAAAAATACTTGGGCGATGCTCATTATTTGGCCGATGGCCTTTCTCGTTATTTCCTCCTTATTTCTTTCCATCGGCGTAAGTTTGTACTATCGGCGAGCCTCAAAATTCTTTCGCATCATTTTCCTCCATCGATGCTTCTTCACTGCTCTCCATCGGTGAGAGATTCACCTATCAATAAGCCCAAAATTTCCTTCACAGATTGCATTGGCTATGCCGATACCCTTGTATTGGCGAGAGTGTTGCTGATGTCTTATTGGCCTTCGTTTCCTTCTCATCGGTGAGAGATTCACCATCATCAAACTCTAAATCTTCTTCGCTGATCATTATTGTTAGGCCGATGGCCCCCTTTGCTTTGTTATTTCTTCCATTAGCAAGAGAATCGCCATTGGCGAACTCACAAATTTCTTCACCGATTTTCACTGTTTCATCGATGTCATTTGTCAGTGAGACTCTTACCGACAACCCTTCATATCATCCTCCATACTTCCATCACCTTGACCTTGCCCATCGGCAAAGGTCCAAATGCTCGCACTGATCTATATTGCTTGGCCGATGACCTCCCATCGGCGAGAGATTATACCATCGGCGGGCTCTAAACTTCTTCCGCTAATGACTTACCTTATACCAACGCTCTTTCGTTGTTCTCCATCGGCATGAGATCGGCCATCGGCGACTCACAAACTCCTCCTTCCGATGGCATTACCTCAGCTGATGGCCTTTATCGGCGTAAGTGCTACCGATATCGCCCCCCCATGCTCTATCGGTGAGAGCCCCTTATATCGGCGAAGGCCAGAAAAACCTGGCTGATGACTACCACTATACCGATAGCCCTTGGCTATCGGCAAGACCATACCCTTCGGTACGATGAATTCAAACTCGGCCGATTCAAAATGTTACGCTGATGGCACTCATTTTATATCCGGCCAAGTCCCCTTTCATTTATCTGTGTGACTTCGCCCATCGGCGAAAGTCAAAAACAATACTCCGATAGCCAATGCTATGCCGATGGCCTACCATCGGCGACAGTCTCGCCGAAGCCCACTCCGTCCATTGAACCATTGAACCAAAAAGAGGTTCAATACGGTGGTTCAATGATATATCCTTTATGCAGAGCAACCATATTGACATGATTTTGTTAGAAGAGAGAAAAATAAGACTTTGAACCCCGAACCTTTGAACCCTGCCACTATCGGCATGACTCCTGCCGATCTCCCTTTCGTTTATGCTTTATCGGCGAGAGATTCCACTTCGGTGGAACACTCCAAAGCCCCACCAATGGAAACTATTATGCCGATAGCCCTTGTCTTGAACCCGAACCCTAAACTAATGAACCATCGAACCAATGAACCCCACAAAGGTTCAACGCGCAGGTTCAAACTTGCGAAAAAACACTTCCAATGAATAAGTAACGGTGATTAAAGTGAATCGATGTATTTTCCACAAAACAATCAAATGTAACATATAGAGTGGAACCCAGACAAAATTGCCCACAACCTGGAACCACTAAGTACGAATTTTTTTGAAATTTAAAACGAATGCCAACAACAACAAAAAAAAGGCAAACAACTAACTGTTTATCATGCAAAACCTGATAGTACATTTTACCTAAATGATCATAACTTGCAGAATATGATGAATTTTAAGATGGTTCAAAAAGCAACCCTGGCTCATTTTTCACAAGGAATCCAACCATATTATGCAATGGTACTGAATATGCAATTTTCTATATTTTTAACAAGGTTTGCAAATCTGACTCTCTTTACCCTTTACCACCAGACAGAACAAACACAAGCAGAAGCAAAAAATCAAAGCAACAACAGGGGTCCTCATTTTGCTGAGGAGAAAAATGGGGCGTGTTGTGAACATCACAACAGAAGGTAGTGAATTAGAGCTTAGAACAACTCACACATACCCCCATCCTCAAGGGTTTCCCTGCGTCTACTTCCTCGTATACACTCAAATGGGTGGATCTCACCATACCCAATGAGGAATCACATCACAACACAAGACGAACATTTAAAATAGAAAAGTCAATGAGTTTAGCCACCAAAATATAAATAAGAAAGAGTAAATCTCAATTCTAACAATAAAATAAGAAAAATGCGCATAGTTTCAACAATAAATCAAATGTAACCACAAGAGTTACATGCCAAGAAAATCATCCGTGGCTAAACCAATACAAGAAAGATAACTCAAAGTGCTAGTCCACACAAGAAAAGTAAAAGTCACCAATAATAGAAAGAAGATTCGCAGCAGTCTTTTAAATATACACATCACAACACTATGTGACTATCGCTAGTCACCACATGAGGAAGAAGGAAAACAAGCGTGACTGTCTCAACAGTCCTTTATGTGGGTGTGGCCTACTCATGCAACCCTCACATGGAAAAGTAATGTGCTAGCCACCTAGCTCACATACCTCATGTGGCGTGACCGTGCATAGTATACGCCAAGTGAAGAAAGCACACAATGGCCATATACCGCATGATAATATCCTACTCATAGGAACATCCTGCACAGTGTGTACTGACTGAGAAAGCACGTGCAGTAACACACCGAACCAGAGGTGCACATGGCTAGATTCCACTTGCATGCCAACCGATCAAAATTGAGGCCCTCTTGAGTGAACCCTCTACTCTGTACGAGCAACCACTCCTCTCTATACAAGTAGGAACACAACATATTGTTGTTATATGGAGCCTAATCAGACTCAGAGGTTATATTTACCCCACTTTTATTGGCGCGGTTTCCCCCCAAATTCCTACGGGGTCAAGGGGCAGCGCCCCTTGCGGGGGTTTGGGGGTAGCGCCCCCAAGACAGGGTCAAGGGCCAGTGCCCCTTGCGGGGTCCAAGGGCAGCGGGAGTTATTTTTTCATTGACTGACATAAGAAAACCCTATTTTTGTAACTGACAAAAAGCTTGATAAAAAGCAGCCAACGGTTAGGGTTTTGGTATTGTATTGTAGCATTTTGCAGTGGTATTGAGTTGCAGGGATTGCTGATTATAATCAGTTTGATTTACTGGATAATAATATTAGACTCTCTGTTTGGTGGATGTAGCCCAAGTTTGGGTGAACCACGTTAAAACTTGTCTCTCGCTGTTATTATTTCTGTGTATTTCCATTCCTCTGTTTAATCTTTATTTGCATTTAATTGATATCTTCTTCTGGCTAACCCTAACGTCTGCAGGAAAGTCTGACGGTTGAGTGTGAGCAATGGCAGATGAGGGTAGATTGAAGGTCGATAAATTCAATGGGAAGAACTATTAGTTATGGAAGATGCAGATGGAGGATTACCTCTATCAAAAGGATTTATGGATGCCGTTGGAAGGAGTAGCCAAGAAACTGAAAACAATGTCTGATGAGGATTGGAATCTTCTTGACAGAAAGGCACTAGGAACCATTCGGTTGTGCCTAGCACCATCAGTGGCATTCAATATAACGGAAGTGAAGACAACAGATGGTCTGATGAAAGCTTTGGCAAAATTGTATGAAAAATCCTCAGCCTCAAATAAGGTATTACTCATGAAGCATTTATTTAATTCGAAAATGGTTGAAGGTGGATCTGTGATAGATCATTTAAATAAATTTAATATGATTGTCAGTCAATTTACTTCTGTAAATGTAAAATTTGATGAAGAAGTTAGAGCTCTCTTGATATTATGTTCATTGCTTGAAAGCTGGGATAGTTTGGTAATGGTGGTTAGTAACTCTGTTTCTGGTTCAACTACCCTGAAATTTGATGATGTTGTTGGTGTTATTCTGAGTGAGGAAATTCTTAGGAAAAGCTCAGGTGGATCCACATCAGGCAGTGTTTTGAATGCAGAAAGCAGGGGCAGATCAAAGGAGAGAGGAAAAAGTTCTGGAGGTCATGGGAAGTCACAAGGAAAATTAAAGGACAAAAGATCCCAAACCAGAGGATAGAAGGATTGCTGGTACTATGGAAAACTAGGTCATCTGAAGAAAAATTGCTGGTCTCAGAAGAACAAAGAAGGAGACAAACAAGAAGGCAATAAGGAAGCAAATGTCGTAAGCCGTAAGTCTAAAGATGATGCTTTGATTCTTTCCCTAGATAATGCTGATGATTCATGGGTTTTAGATTTAGGGGCCTCATTTCATGCTATGCCCCATAGAAGTTATTTCCTTGATTATGTCCAAGGGGATTTTGGGCTGGTTTATTTGGGAAATAACTAACCCTATCAGATTGTTGGAAAGGGAAGAATCAAGATTAAGTTGTAGAATGGAAATCATTGGCTACTACAAGAGGTAAGGCATGTTCCAAGGCTCGGTAGGAATTTAATTTCAGTAGGGTAGCTAACTGAACAAGGTTACACTGTTACATTTACTGATAAAAATTGGAAGGTTTCAAAAGGTGCCTTAGTAGTAGCAAAAGGTGTGAAAGTAGGCACCTTATATCTTTGTACAAGTCATACTGTTCCTTCTACTTTAGCTGTTACAAAGAAAAAAACAAATAGGTTCAGGAATAGTTGCTGCAGGTTTGCAGGAAGAGACTGGAAAAGTTGTTGTAGGTTTTGAGAGAACACTGTGGCATAACAGACTTGGGCATATGAGTGAAAAAGGTATGAAGGTACTTCATTCTAAGAAAGTTTTACCAGGTCTAAAATGTACTAATATGGATTTCTGTGAAAGTTGTGTGTATGGAAAATAAAAGAGAGTCAGTTTTCTCAAGGATGGGAAGCAAAAGAAAAATGAAAAGTTGGAGCTTGTGCATACAGATGTATGGGGGCTAGCTTAGATATCTTCTCTTGGTGGCTCTCGGTATTATGTTACATTCATAGATGATGCAACTAGGAAGGTATGGATTTATTTCCTTAGGCATAAATCTGATGTATTTGAAACATTTAAAAAATAGAGAAGCTTGGTTGAGAATGAGACGGGTAATAGATTAAAATGTCTCAGATCTGATAATGGCTTCGAGTACTGCAGCAAAGAATTTGAAGATTATTGTTCCTTTAATGGAATTTGTAGGCAGAAAATAGTTCCAGGGACTCCACAGGAAAATGGAGTAGCTGAACGCATGAATAGGACAATAATGGAGCATGCAAGGACCATGAGATTACATGTTGGACTGCCTTTAAACATGTGGGCAGAGGCTGTCAACACTGCTATATAATTAATTAACAAAGGTCCTTCAGTTCCTTTGGGTTGTGGTATTCCAGAGAAAGCATGGCCAGGCAAGAAGGTGAGTTATTCTTTTCTGAAAACCTTCAGCTGTGAAGTATTTACACATATAGATTCTGAAAATAGAACCAAACTGGATGTGAAATCAAAAAAATGTACCTTCGTTGGATATGGCATTGATGAATTTGGTTATAGGCTTTGGGATTTTGAAAATTAGAAAATTGTGAGAAGCAGGGATGTTATATTCAATGAGAAGGTGTTGTACAATGATCAGTTGTAGCAGCATGAGAAGAAAGAAAAGGATTATGTGGTGCTAGATGATACTCCAAATAGTGATGTTCTAGTGGTTCCTCATGCTCCGCAACAGCAACAAGAAATACCACAAACTCCAGTGAATGTTAGATGGTCAACAAGGATAAGTAGATCTCCTGAAAGGTTTTCTCCCTCTTTGTATTCTATTTTGTTAACAGATGCAGGTGGATACACAAGTTCAGTGGGAGCTTGCAATGAAAGAAGAAATGGACTCCTTGCTGGAAAATCAGACTTGGGAATTATGTAAGTTACCTGCAGGTAAAAAGGCTTTACCAAATAAATGGGTTTACAGGCTGAAAGAGGAAGATGGAGGTAAGAAAAGATTTAAGGCCAAGTTAGTTGTAAAAGGATTTGGACAGAAAAAGGGCATTGATTTTGATGAGATATTTTCTCCGGTTGTCAAGATGACTCCTATTCGTACTATTTTAAGTATTGTGGCTGCTGAAGATTTACATTTGGAATAGCTAGATGTAAAAACTACCTTTCTCCATGGTGATTTGGAGGAGGAGATATATATGGAATAGCCCCAAAGATTTGAGGTCAAAGGTAAGGAGAAGCAGGTGTGCAGATTGAAGAAGAGTTTGTATGGCCTGAAACAAGCACCTCGGCAATGGTATTTAAAATTTGATAGTTTTATGGCTAAGCGAGGCTATAGCAGGTGTAATTTTGACCATTGTGTTTATTTTAAGAGGTTGGATAATGATAGCTACATTATTTTATGTTTATATGTTGATGGCATGCTTGTAGCTGGGTCTAACATGGATCACATAAGAGAGTTAAAACATCAATTAGCATAGTCATTTGATATGAAGGATTTGGGGGCAGCAAAACAAATCCTTGGTATGAAAATTTGCAGAGATAGGAAGAACAGAAAATTGACTCTATCTCAAGCTGCTTATGTTGAAAAGGTGTTGCAGAGATTCCACATGGAGAATGCAAAAGCTGTCAGCACACCTTTGCCTAGTCATTTGAAATTGACCAAGGAGATGTGTCCTAAGACACAAGAGGAGGAAGAGAAAATGTCCAAGGTACCCTATGCTTCAGCTGTAGGAAGTTTAATGTATGCCATGGTATGCACTCGACCAGATATTGCACATGCTGTAGGAGTCGTTACTAGGTATATGAGTCATCTCGGATTATAGCATTAGAATGCAGTAAAATAGATTCTCAGATATTTGAGAGGTACATCCAATACACACTTATGTTTTGGGGGCTCTAATACTGATTTAGCAGGTTATGTAGACTCAGATTTGGCAGGGGATATTGATACTAGGCGGAGTACTACAGGTTATGTCTTTACTATAGGTGGAACAATAGTGAGTTGGATTTCTAGGTTGCAAAAGGTGGTTGCTTTATCCACCACAGAGGCAGAATATGTAGCTACAACAGAGGCAAGCAAGGAGATGATATGGCTACAATCTTTCATGAAAGAATTGGGCACACAATAGGTTAACAGTTATTTGTTTACGGATAGCCAGAGTGCCATACATCTTGCAAAGAATCTCGCCTTGCATTCAAAGACCAAACACATACAGTTGAGGTATCACTTCATTCGGTCAGTGTTGGATGATGGACAGTTACAGCTAGCAAAAATACATACAAATGACAATCCAGCAGATATGTTTATAAAGGCAGTGACAAGGGAGAAGCTGAGCTCCTCTTTAGCTTCGGTTAGTCTTCTAGACTGACAACAACAAAAATAAAACAACAGAGTCTAGAGTGCTTATTTGCAGTGGGAGCTACAGGGTCAGTGGTGTTATGATCAGTCTCCAAGTGGGAGATGATATGGTGTGGAGTCTGATCAGTCTCCAAGTGGGAGATTGTTGTTATATGGAGCCTAATCAAACTCAGAGGTTATATTTACCCCACTTTTATTGGCACGGTTTCCCCCCAAATTCCTATGGGGTCAAGGGGCAGCGCCCCTTGCGGGGGTTTGGGGGCAGCGCCCCCAAGATGGGGTCAAGGGGCAGCGCCTCTTGTGGGGTCTAGGGGCAGTGCTCCTCGCACGTTCCCTACCGCTATACAGGGCGGGGTCGAGGGGCAGCGCCCCTGAAAGCTCACACAATTTTTTATTATTTTATAAAGCACCGGGAGTTATTTTTTCATTGACTGACATAAGAAAACCCTATTTTTGTAACTGACAAAAAGCTTGATAAAAAGTGGCCAAGGGTTAGGGTTTTGGTATTGTATTGTAGCATTTTGCAGTGGTACTAAGTTGCAGGGATTGCTGATTGTAATCGGTTTGATTTATTGGATAATAATATTGGACTCTCTGTTTGGTGGATGTAGCCCAAGTTTGGGTGAACCACGTTAAAACTTGTCTCTCGCTGTTATTATTTCTATGTATTTCCATTCCTCTGTTTAATCTTTATTTGCATTTAATTGATATCTTCTTCTGGCTAACCCTAACACATATATACTACGCCATTACGTATCTAGGTATGTGGCATCATGTCCTCGAGCTCGGCTTACTACCATCAGTGACACGGCATCCTCACTAGCACTGTGTCGAAACACTAGTGGGGGGTGGCATCATATCTAAAACAATCACATCAGGGTAAGATCATAGCTATCATAGGTGCTCATACCACAACTAATATCATCCTCAAGAATTGAGGGGATTAGGGTAACACTATATGAACAAAGTATCTGGTCCATTAACAAGGGGAAGTAGTGAATACTTTCTCAGGAGGTTGAAACGATTGCTATCATTTCATGTCACCATTATACATACGCTATCCAATTCCCTGCCAAGGAACTTTGTTGCTGCTACTACCCTCCACATATTGACCTATCAACAACCCTTGGGTTGGCAGTCAATAGGGTGACAACAAACAAACACATACATGGTATGGTTTTCTCCCATACACATAATCCATATATATCCTCTATGGATGGGTTCACAATATCACCATCCCATGGGCACACATCTCAAGCACTAGTTAATCACAACACTCAACAGGAATACATCAATGGATGTTCACATAATGAGGAATACAATCACAATTTCTCTTACCCAAACATAACCATAGTTCACCTATGGCTATGCAACATAATGCAAGATACACAACTTTACCCAACAATAGGTTCTCCCAAATAGCCATACCAATTTTACTCTTTTCACAAGGACAAATCATTACCCATAACATCATAAATTCACTTCGTAATTCTATCAACATAAAACAATAGTGTATGAAAATGTATAGCATCATCACTATCATTTTAACATCAACGCACAAACATAATTAACATTTTTTCCACAATCATTATTACAGTCACTTCTATAATCACATAATGATATACATCTCATAATGACACATAATGTGACATCGTGTCACCAATCATAGGAATACCACTCATTCACAAGAGAATCAGATGCTAATAACATAATGAAATGAGTTTTGTTTAAGGAACTCTAATCCATTCCTTGTGTTCACAACCATACATATAAGCATAAGTAACCATGGGCGCGTCAATGGCATTCAATTGTTCATTCAAAGCAAGGTATGCAACATTCCAATTACCCTACATTAAGTATTTTCAATTTGCAATAAAGTACAAGTGTTCGCCTATATGATCTCATTAAAAATCACAATGCAATAGAAGAGATGCAATTTTATCAACAAGATATATCCACAACAATTACTGTTCTCATGTAACTCATTAAATAAGGAGGCACTGATAAACATGTAATCACTTTCTTCTCATAACCATAATGAACATAAGTTGTTCTTCACTAATTATTTTACTTATTGCAACTTTAACATACTAATTAAATCCATAAGCCATCAATCTAACATCTTGTCAACTAATGACAACTTAGAAGAGGAGAGAAAGATAGATTTCATCTCAAGTCAAGACATTACATGCCATCCAATATTCATCATATGTAAACATGAAAATTCTACTAAGGGATAGTTTAAGGCACCATTATTATTCCAATGACTTCAATATGTTATCAAGGGTGATAAATTGTAGCAACTCAAGCACATTAAGAGATGATAAGAAAAATCAGCAATCATTCAACACTTACAAGAGAGCATGGAACAATCAAACTAATTTGTCCATATCTGCAAACAGCTACATCCTATCATCCTTTACATCTATAGCACAAAGCTTACAAGAGTAGTCCAAACAAGCATATTTAGGAATCTAAGTTACCTTTAACCAACAAACATATAGGACTCAAAACTCTAGTCCCACTGAGTAAGGTAACGCCAAGGAGGCTATTTCCTCCATGATTTCTAAAAATTTGGTTGTAACATAACCCACTAATACTAGATGTAGCATCCCACCCCACGAACCTTGAAGGGTAAGGGCCAAAAGAGGACGAGATAATTTTTTTTTGACATGAAGTGATAATATACACATAAGACAGTTGTTGATTTGATATGTCAACAACGTTCATGGCCAAATATGGTTGAATGCACAACCCACAAGAGAGAACTAAATCAGTCTCTAGAGAAACATTAATAAACTACATTCATTTTAAACACCAATTCAAATGGTCCTAATCCCATTTCTAAATATAAACATGAATCCATAAACACCATAGTACAAGTGGAACACATTATGTACCCTGCTCCCTACTGGTAACTCCAACTCGTAAGCCACCTCACCAATCCTCTTGGTGACCCTGAAAGGTCCATAATACTGTGGCTTCAACTTCTCCTCTCCACTCTTCTTGAGAGTTGATTGCCTATAAGGCTGCAGCACGAGGTAAACCATGTCACCGACCTCAAATGACAGTCCTCTACTAATCTACATACTACTTCTGCTGATTCTGAGCCTTCTGTATTGTTACCCTTCTATTTACCCTTATTCGATTTTTCATAATCCTTTCTCAAGCAAGCATTGATGTACCATTCTTCTTTATTGGTCAATATATTCACTCTTCAAGTCATCCCATTGTTATTAAAGATCATTCACCTGTTGTCTTGATGTACAAAGGAATTTGTAATCTTGAACCTCCGAACTTGAACCTTTTTCAAAATTCAATGGTTCATGGGTTCAAAGCTCACTGTTCTATGCTCTTGAAAAAGCCACTCACCTCTGGTCTCTCATGTAGCATGATTTGTAATTTTGAACCTTCTAATTGAACCTCTATACCTTTTCTTGGTTCAAGTACGAAAGTTCATTATGCAACATGATTTGTAATCTTGAACCTTCAATTTGAACCTCTATACCTTTTCTTGCTTCAAGTACGAAATTTTATTATGCAACATGATTTGTAATCTTCAACCTTCCAACTGAACCTCTATACCTTTTCTTGGTTCAAGTACAAAAGTTCATTATGCATGGAAGTCTTTCCGCGAGTTGAATAGTTTGAAACAAATTGTTAACATACCTCGCCTTACAAATATGCCCGACACACGGTTGTTATGTGATCTTCTTTGATCAGATCCTAATGAACATCAAAGATGGGATCCACAACTTTTGATGATGACAGTGGTCATTTTGGGAGATACAATACCCACATGGAATATGCCTTACAGTATGATATTATGCCTGGAAATACACCATGAATGCAGAATGTGAAAACTTAAATGGAGCTCGTAGATCATTTAATAGAATGCCTCGATGAAATGTGGCCTCATGAAAAGATTACAAATTGTGTACATAGAGGAAGTTGACTTGAATTAGAAAAGGTAGAGACGTCACACCTAGGAAGAGTAGAATTAAATTTGTCTTGCATTTCTGATAGTAAGGAGCAAAATACCATCATGGAAAACTCAAATTTCTCTCTCTTATTTTGGTAACCTACAATGAATGGATGATTTTTGTTAGATATTACAGTTAAAAAACACTTAGATTATAGGAGATGCAAGATGAATTCGTTGAAAGGCTTTTGGAACTTTCAATCAAATATATTTGGCTTGCATGAAGTTGAGCCCCACGGCCCTTGCCATCATCCTTTGTGCCCACGGTGCAGCGAAATGCTCTGAGAGATTGTATTTTGGAACGAAACAAATTTGGTTTTCATAAAAGCATACAAGTGGCCTATTCCAAACAAATTCAGGCACCAGACATTAAAGTTGTTGATGATCTGGCAATAGTGCATGCGAGGATATGGAAATTTGTCAAAGCATAATGGAGCATGGAGTAAACAGGATCATTGGAGATCACATGTTTGCCATGTTTGTCTCATTTCTGAGGGTGTCACTCTATCAAACATAGGTGGAGGTTATGAAATCCGGAGACTGATAAGTAGAGTTATTCATATTGGTCATCTGCTAAGGTAATGCAGAAGACAAGGAATGTGAATCATTACAGGAGATACATGAAATGGACTTTATGCAAATCATAGAGCGGTAATAGTGATCGTGCTATTGTTTAAGACGAAATCCATGGCCTTTGTTCCTCTCAGTCCATAGCAAGATGGATGATTTGCAGTAAAATGTGGTCTTATGAAATGCCATGAGTGCATGACATACATCGAAATGGAGGTATTGAAAAGGTTTTAACTTTCAAACAAATGCAATTGGTAGGTGACGGCCAGATCCTGTGGGGGGATAGAGGAAAATGCGGCCTCATTTCCAGAAGACATAATATTTACAATACAAACATCATAATCACATATTTGTGCCATGGGTTTATTGAAAAGGCTTTGGAAGCTCTCATGCATATATGATTGGTAGTTTTGCTACCTTCTATGGTATCTAATGGCACCACTGATGAAGAACAAAGTCATGAAAAATATAAGTACGGAAGTGTGGAATCAAATACTACCTCTCTTTAGGTGACCAACAAATTGTTGACAAGAATTTCATTATAAGACCAAAAGTTGAGATTGAGGTTGGCAAGACAACCCTTGGAGGACTGTTGGCATTAGGTTGCCAAGTTGTTGCAAGCTTCAAATGTGAATTTACAACAATTGATAATGATTAAGTGTTAATCTCTTTAGAAAGTATTGATAATCTTGGTTAGACATTTATCGTGTTGAAGGGTACCAATCAAAAGGTTCTTGGATCGGAAGCATCTACAATAGGTTTAAGAGGGCCATGGATTACTCAGTCTTATCTTGAAAGGATTATGGAAAGAAAAGATTGTTCTTCATTGTAAGTGTTCCACGTTTGAGTACACCTCCACTTCCATCATCAATCTCAGGGAGTTCATCCACAGTCTCTATGAGTGCCCCAAGGTGAAATGAAATCTTCTAGATTGCTAAGATTGCAGGTTATGCACGTGGAGATTGGTTTCCATGATCATTGCAGCATCCTCTCAGCCCTACACAATTATAAGATGCTTTCCAATCACTAACGCTTGGGGCATTTGTAGCTTCAATAATGATGAGGAATTGGTTCTATGTTAAACTAGAATCCACAACATCTACAACGGGAACCTTCAAGCAAGTCAAAGCGTCTTCCTTATAGAGAAGCTAAGGTGGACACAAATGTTGTACAAATAGTTGTACGTCTTGGATGGGTTCCACTTGCCCCACTCCTGGAAAGCCTTTTGATACATAAGTTACAAGAGTACCCTTATTTGAATAGTATCCAACAGTACTTATGGCCTCGAGTGTGCACTTTTGATTAGAGGACTCTTTACAAACTTCACTATCAGT
Source organism: Cunninghamia lanceolata (assembly GCA_027924645.1). NCBI lineage: Eukaryota > Viridiplantae > Streptophyta > Pinopsida > Cupressales > Cupressaceae > Cunninghamia > Cunninghamia lanceolata. The sequence continues at coordinate 10,321,651 of BSBN01001099.1, forward strand.
TGATTACATTTGGAAAGGTTTTCTATCAAAAAAGCAGGCTGAACTATAATGCATGTCCAATGAAGCGTAACTGTAAGCACTTTGCAAGTGCATGGCAAGCCCTTCCAGCTTCAGGTGACAAATCATTATCAACGCCAATTTCTTCAACCGATCCACAATCTTAACAAGATTCTTATCCTCTTATTCAACTTTCTCTGCCTCCAATATCTTCATTCGATATTCTTTCTCAGCAAAATCCATATACCCTTGATTTGGCCAATATTTCTGTGAGGCACATAGCAACATCAATGCAAAACTATGAACCTATAATTGAAGAGCCTTCATCTCGAGAGCATGAGAGCATAGATAGTTCAGTAGAAAGTGTAGCACATGATCCATTTGATATGGATTCTAAAGAAATTATCACTATCAATTTGAACTGTAATGACAATCCATTACAGATATTCAAACCTTCTCAGACAGGCATCCAACACTTAGATGCGATAGACACATCAACAACTTTAGTAGTTGTATCTCCTGAGTCTGCTTCAATACCTTTACCCAAGCTAAAAAATGTTAATCAACTTTGGACCGAGCATCAAGTATATGAGATTCCAGATAATCATCAGCTTCTAAATGAGTTTGACCCAAGAGAACCAGATGATCCTTGCTCTTATCTTATAGCTATATGGAGTCCAGGTGAAAAAGTAGGAAGAACAATAACACCAGATCCATGTTGTACTTTAAATGGATCAGATGAATATCAATGTGAACAAGAAAGTCCCAGCTCCTGTACAACTATGAGATGCATTAATGATGACATTGTTAAGGGCACAGTGTTGATACCTTGCAGAATGGAAATGAGAGGGAGTTTTCCATTAAATGGAACTTATTTTCAAGTTAATGATGTGTTTTCTGATTAGAGAACAAGCTTACTTCCATCCTTGAAAAACAAATGTCATATATCGAATAACGAGTGATGCTAGAAAGACATCGTACAAGTTCCCTATTAGAAGCTGTTGAAATTTTGAAAACAACTATTCAACTTCCTGTTACTAGTGGTGCAAAGGCTTACACTCAACTATTCAAGGAAGCTATTAGTTTTGTAGTTGATGATAATGAAGATGAAATTGAGGACATGTTAATAAAACCATCTGACTCAACTACAATATGTGTTCGCAATACATATGAGGTTGGCCATTTGAAGATTTGGGCATATGAGGAACAAACCAAGGAAGGTGTTTCTAATATGTATGCCCATCATGATATCATCTCGCCATCCTTTCCATTCTCCCTTGCTTGACTGAATTGTAACCTAAAAGGTGGAGATAAAAGAAATTTTGTTGCTATTTAAATAATGCAATCAGAGATTGAGATTTGGGATCCTGATGTCTTTGATGCAGTTGAACTTGGTTCCACGATCTCCTAGCAAATGTGATTGCAAACCAGAAGTTCTACAGGTAGCCTTTAGAGAATGGAGGCCTCATTAAAAATGCAATGTCAGGGGAATCAAGGCATTTCATTTATTATAATGTTTGTTCCATAATATTGCCATTTTCTCATAAGTTAAACTACTTTGTATACGGGCAAAGTGAAAGTAATTTTATTGTAACTCGCTTTCAAGTAATAGGAGGGGAAATCAAGAGTCATTTTAGTAACTGATTACTATAAAAGGGGATATGGATTGTGTAGTAACTGAATGTCAAGAAGCTATTAGAACTAAAAATTCTCACCGAGAGGAGATTATAAATTTCTTTTTTTCCCATTGCAAAGGGATCTGCAATTTTTTTAACTATTCCGGGAAGCAGGGGAAAGAAAAGTTTTTCTTCTCAACATAGTTTGCTGTATAGAGGGTGGGGTATTTGAACTTGCTTATGGACATTGAGGAAATAGAGAGATATTATGAATCTTTGCATTCATCAGTATTTTCTTTTAATTACTACCAAACTATGCTTCTTTGTAATCACTTTTTCTTTGTCTATATGTGATATCAAGTTGTGTGTGTGATTATTTCTGGAACTCTATTTTCAGAATAATTCATCTGTTGAAAGGAATTTGTTGTTCTTTCTTTTTCTGTTTATCATTGTGGATGTAGAATAAGAGAACTTTGTGTCATTCATTTTGCATTCACCTCATTCTAAATTCAATCTTCACATCTATCTCATGGTTATGAGTAGGTGTTAGTATACCTTTCCTACTTTCTAGTTAAAAGTATACCCCCGTATTGTCATTCATTGTATATTTTAGGAGGGAGTTGTGCCTCTAAAATTTAGAGGAAGGTTGCCAATTTAATGGCAACTTCTCCAACTGTCGGTGCTATTTGTCCTTCTATTTGGGCATTCGAGTCAATTTTCTATAGTTGTTTGCGAGGGACAAATCTATAAACCAACAGATTTTTGGTGACTCTGCTAGGGAGAAAATATTGGTGCTACATCCTTATTCTCCAGTAAATTGAAGATACCTCATCGAATGAGTGAGGTTGGCGACTCTGTTTTATATGAAGATCTTAGAAAATGGTTCAATGCCAGGCAAGCCAAAGAAATTAGTTTAAAGCCAGAAGAAGACCTATGCCAACAATTGAAGAGATATTATCTAAAAATGATGAAATATTTCAATTATTATGGAATAATCTTAAAGGTAGCATCTTTGAAGCAGAGAAGAGGAAGTTGCATCCACAAATCTGCATCACTACTCAGAAGTTTGCATGACATGTTTTATTCTCTCAAAGATTTTAAACAAAAAATTCATGAGGATCAAGTTTCATATAACTTCTCTATTTTCAATGAACAAGATAATATGCAAGCATTTTTTGAGCCCAAAGATTTATTGCCATGGAATAACCATTAGCAACAAGAAAGAGTTTTAAGTCAGGCTGAAAGTAAAAGACTAGAATTTTTTTTAGCATCCATACAAACGAGTGAAATAGAACAATCATCTACTCTTACCAAACTGGTGCCTGGAGGGATCGAATGAAGACTTTTTATGTGGAGTTTTGAATGAAGATGGTCACATTACAGAAATTGAAATGGATGCATCCAGAAATGTCTCAAACAATATGAAAGAAGGTATGGATGATTCTATATTTTCTCCTGAATCAGAAATATTTAATTTTGACATGGATGAAAAAGATCAAATAATAGAAAGTGTTCCATGTGAAGTTGAGAAAGAGTTCTTAAATTCAAACATGCAAGTCTTTCTTTTTGATGATGTTGATTTAACATTGGAAGAGATAAAACAATCAAATCTTTGCACTTCTCCTGAATACTCAGCATTTGAATTTCTTTATAAAGAAGATGGAAAGTTAGAAGAGGAGGTAGGGGAAATTGCACAAGCTTGTATGGTGTCATTTCAATTTCCTATTACCTATAATGTTGATTCAATAAATGGGATGTATGCATGCAAAACTCAGGCTAAAAATCCTAATAATGTGATGATCAAGTCTGGTGAAGGTATGGACAAATTGCATTCTCGATTTGCTTGTGCTCTTAGTGATGATTTTATTTGTATAAATAATGAAGAAGTTGTTGTTTTTAGATTTGATCCCATGATTGTAGACTATGAGATTCAGAAAACACAATCAGTAGTGAATTGCCCAAAAGTTAATTCAGATTTTCAGACTCATCCATTTATAGTTTTTCATGAGACACATACGGGTGATGATAGTTCTTCCAGTGGTTCAATTTGTTGTTTTCAAGCTTGGAATATCAATTTACATGCTGCAGAGAGAGGTAATCATATACAGGAAAGTGTTGGGACAGCCAGAGAAGGTTCTATATCTTATGGTGTTTGTGTGGGTTGTCCAATCTAGGGACTAATTTCTACATGTTTGTAAAATCAGATGCATTCTAACATTACAAATGAGGATAATGTTCAGACAGATGCTAGTAGTTATGTACTAGATAATGCTGATATGAGTTGTCTTATTGCAGAAATATATGATGAAGAGTGGCTTTTTGAGTATCAAGTCACATCTGGAGGGCCTTTATGTGAAGTCATTCTCATTATGATGGTCACCAGCTGGCCATTGGTGGTGCGCGTACTTCTAATTCATCCATCATTATTCTACATAGGTTGTTATTTCTCCCATCCCATAAATGGATTCACATGACGACTCTAAAGTCTCTAGAGGTAGGGTCTTCATGACCATGTACATATCAGGAGTATTGGTGTGCTGGTAGTGTAGTTTCCTTTCTTGTTGGGTCCTATTTTTGGCTTGTTCCGTCCCCTATGCTATCTGACTCTATTGGCCCAATGGATAGGCACTAGTCTTGACTTGAGATTCTAGATTCCTTTCTTTGTCCTTTTATAGTCCTCGTCCCCAGTTAGAACCAATGTTACCCTTCTATTTACCCTTATTCAATTTTTCATAATCCTTTCTCGAGCAAACATTGTTGTAACATTTTTCTTTATTGGTCAATATATTCACTCTTTAAGTCATCCCGTTGTTATTAAAGATCATTCACCTATTATCTTGGTGTACGAAGGAATTTGTAACCTTGAACCTCCGAACTTGAACATTTTTCAAAATTCAATGGTTCATGGGTTCAAAGCTCACTGTTCTATGCTCTTGAAAAAGCCACTCACCTCTAGTTTCTCATGTAACATAATTTGTAATTTTGAACCTTCCAATTGAACCTCTGTACCTTTTCTTGGTTCAAGTACAAAAGTTCATTATGCAACATGATTTGTAATCTTGAACCTTCCAATTGAACCTCTGTATCTTTTCTTGGTTCAAGTACGAAAGTTCATTATGCAACATGATTTGTAATCTTGAACCTTCCAATTGAACCTCTATAGCTTTTCTTGGTTCAAGTATGAAAGTTCATTATGTATGGAAGTCTTTCCCCTGAGTTGAACAATTTGAAACAAATTGTTAACATACCCCACCTTACAAATGTGCCCGACACATGGTTGTTATGTGATCTTCTTTGATCAGATCCTAATGAACATCAAAGATGGGATCCACAACTTTTGATGTTGACAGTGGTCATTTTAGGAGATACACTACCCATGTGGAATATGCCTTACAGTATGATATTATGCCTAGAAATACTCCATGAATGTAGAATGTGAAAACATAAATGGAGCTCGTAGATCATTTAATAGAATACCTTGATGAAATGTGGCCTTGTGAAAAGATTACAAATTGTGTACACAGAGGAAGTTGGCTTGAATTAGAAAAGGTAGAGATGTCACGCCTAGGAAGAGTAGAATTAAATTTGTCTTGCATTTCTGATAGTAAGGAGCAAAATACCATCATGGAAAACTCAAATTCTCTCTCTTATTTTGGTAACCTACAATGAATAGAGGATTTTAGTCAGATATTATCGATAAAAAACTCTCAAATTACAGGAGATGGAAGATGAATTCGTCGAAAGGCTTTCAGAACTTTCAATCAAATATATTTGGCTAGCATGAAGTTGAGCCCCACGGCCCTTGTCATCATCCTTTGTGCCCACAATGCAGTGAAATGCTCTGAGAGATTGTATTTTGGAACGAAACAAAGTTGGCTTTCATATAAGCATACAAGTGGCCTATTCCAAACAAATTCAAGTGGCAGACATTAAATTTGTTGATCATCCAGCAATAGTGCATTTGAGGATATGGAAATTCATCAAAGCATAATGGAGCATGGAGTAAATAGGATCATTGGAGATCACATGCTTGCTATGTTTGTCTCATTTCTGAGGGTGTCACTCTATCAAACACAGGTGGAGGTTATGAAATCCAGAGGCTGATAAGTAGAGTTATTCATATTGGTTGCCTGCTAAGGTAATGTAGAAGATAAGGAATGTGAATCATTATAGGAGATACATGAAATGGACTTTATGCAAATCACAGGGTGGTAATAGTGATCGTGCTATTGTTTAAGACAAAATCCATGGCCTTTATTCCTCTCAGTCCATACCAAGATGGATGATTTGTAGTAAAATGTGGTCTTATGAAATGCCATGACTGGATGACATACATCGAAATGGAGGTATTGAAAAGGTTTTAACTTTCAAACAAATGCAATTGGTAGGTCACTACCAGATCCCATGGGGGGATAGAGGAAAATACGGCCTCATTTCCAGAAGACATAATATTTACAATACAAACATCATCATCACAGAGTTGCATGATGGGTTTATTGAAAAGGCATTGGAAGCTTTCAGGCATATATGATTGGTAGTTTTGCTACCTTCTATGGTATCCAATGGCACCACTAATGAAGAACAAATTCATGAAAAATATAAGTACAACAGTGTGGAATCAAATACTACCTCTCTTTAGGTGACCAACGAATTGTTGGCAAGAATTTCATTATAAGACCAAAAGTTGAGTTTGAGGTTGGCAAGACAACCCTTGGAGGGCTGTTGGCATTAGGTTGCCAAGTTGTTGCAAGCTTCAAATGTGAATTTACAACAATTGATAATGATTAAGTGTTAATCTCTTTAGAAAGTATTGATAATCTTGGTTAGACATTTATCGTGTTGAAGGGTACCAATCAAAAGGTTCTTGGATCGGAAGCATCTACAATAGGTTTAAGAGGGCCATAGATTACTAAGTCTTATCTTGAAATGATTATGGAAAGAAAAGATTGTTCTTCATTGTAAGTGTTCCATGTTTGAGTACACAACTGCTTCCATCATCAATCTCAGGGAGTTCATCTGCAGTCTCTGTGAGTGCCCCGAGGTGAAATGAAATCTTCTGGACTGCTAAGATTGTAGGTTATGCACGTGGAGATTGGTTTCCATGATCATTGCAGCATCCTCTTAGCCCTACGCCATTATAAGATGCTTTCCAATCACTAACACTTGGGCCATTTGTAGCTTCAGTAATGATGAGGAATTAGTTCTATGTTAAACCAAAGTCCACAACATTAGCAATGGGAACCTTCAAGCAAGCCAAAGCATCTTCCTTACAGAGAAGCTAAGGTGGACACAAATGTTGCACGAATAGTTGTATGTCTTGGATGGTTTACACTTGCCCCACTCCCGGAAAGCCTTTTGATACATAAGTTAGAAGAGTACCCTTATTTGAATAGTATCCAACAGTACTTATGGCCTCGACTGTGCACTCTTGATCAAAGGACTCTTTACAAAATTCACTATCAGTTGATTACATTTAGAAAGGTTTTCTGTCAAAAAAGCACGTTGAACTGTAATGCATGTCCAATGAAGCTTAACTGCAACCACTCTGCAAGTGCTTTTGCAAGTGCACAACAATCCCTTCTAGCTCTAGGTGACGAATCATTATCAACGCCAATTTCTTCATTTGATCCGTGCAATCTCAGCAAGATTCTTATTCCCTTATTCCACTTGCTCTACCTCCAATATCTTCATTCGATATTCTTTCTCAGCAAAATCCATATACCCTTGATTTGGCCAATATTTTTGTGAGGCACATATCAACATCAATGCAAAACTATGAACCTATAATTGAATAGCCTTCATCTCCAGAGCATGAGAGCATAGATAGTTCAGTAGAAAGTGTAGGACATGATTCATTTGATATGGATTCTAAAGAAATTCTCACTATCAATTTGAACTATAATGACAATCCATTACAGATATACAAACCTTCTGAGAGCGGCATCCAACACTTAGATGTGACAGACACATTGACAGCTTTAGTAGCTGTACCTCCTAAGTCTGCTTCAATACCTTTACCCAAGCTAAAAAATGTTAGTCGACTTTGGACCAAGCATCAAGTATATGAGATTCCAGATAATCATCAGCTTCTAAGTGAGTTTGACCCAAGAGAACCAGATGATCCTTACTCTTATCAAAATAACAATGACACCAAATGCATGTTGTACTTCAAAATGGATCAGATGAATATCATTGTGAACAAGAAATTCCCAGCTCCTGTACAACTATGAGATGCATTAATGATGACATTGTCAAGGGCACAGTGTTGATACCTTGCAGAACGGAAATGAGAGGGAGTTTTCCATTAAATGGATCTTATTTTCAAGTTAATGATGTGTTTGCTGATCAGAGAACAAGCTTGCTTCCATCCTTGAAGAAGTAATGTAATATCTCGAATCATGAGTGATGCTAGAAAGAGATCATACAAGTTCTCTATTAGAAGTTGTTGAAATTTTGAAAACAACTATTCAACTTCCTGTTACTGGTGGTGCAAAGGCTTACACTCAACTATTCAACTTCCTATTACTGGTGGTGCAAAGGCTTACACTCAACTATTCAAGGAAGCTATTAGTTCTGTAGTTGATGATGATGAAGATGAAATCGAGGATGATAATAAAACCATGTGACTCAACTACAATATCTATTCGCAATAAAGATGAGGTTGGCCATCTGAAGATCTGGGCATATGAGGAACAAACCAAGGAAGGTGTTTCTAATAGGTATGTTCATCATGATATCATCTCGCCAGCCTTTCCATTCTCCCTTGCTTGACTGAATTGTAACCTGAAAGGTGGAGATAAAAGAATTTTTTTTGCTATTGGAATAATGCAATCAGAGATTGAGATTTGGGATCCTAATGTCTTTGATGCAGTTGAACTTGGTTCCACGATCTTCTAGCAAATATGATTGCAACCCAGAAGTTCTACAGGTGGCCTTTAGAGAATGGAGGCCTCATTAAAAATGCAAAGTCAGGGGAATCAAGGCATTTCATTTATTATAAAGTTCATTCCATAATATTGTCATTTTCTCATAAGTTAAACTACTTTGTATATGGGCAAAGTGAAAGTAATTTTATTGTAACTCGCTTTCAAGTAATAGGAAGGGAAATCAAGAGTCATTTTAGTAACTGATTACCATAAAAGGGGATATGGATTGTGTAGTAACTAAATGTCAAGAAGCAGTTGGAACTGAAAAGTCTCACCGAGAGGAGATTATAAATTTCTTTTTTTCCCATTGCAAAGGGATCTGGATTTTTTTTAACTATTCCGGGAAGCAGGGGAAAGAAAAGTTTTTCTTCTCAACACAGTTTGCTGTATAGAGGGAGGGGTCTTTGAACTTGCTTATGGACATAGAGAAAATAAAGAGATATTATGAATCTTTGCATTCATCAGTATTTTATTTTGATTACTGTCGAACTGTGCTTCTTTGTAATCACTTTTTATTTGTCTATTTGTGATATCAAGCTGTCTGTGTGATTATTTATGGAACTTTGTTTTTAGAATAATTCATCCATTGAAAGGAATTTGTTGTTCTTTCTTTTTCTATTTATCAATGTGGATGTAGAATAAGTGAACTTTGTGTCATTCATTTTTCATTCATCTCATTCTGAATTCAATCTTCGCATCTATCTCATGGTTATGAATAGGTGTTAGTATACCCTTCCTACTTTCTGGTTAAAAGCATACCCTCATATTTTCATTCATTTTATATTTTAGGAGGCAGCAGTACCTCTAAAATTTAGAGGAAGGTTGCTAATTTAATGGCAAACTTCTCCATCTATTGGTGCCATTTTTCCTTCTATTTGGGCATTCGAGTCTATTTTCTGTAGTTTTTTGCAACGGACAAATCTATAAACCAACATGTATGTTCTCCTTCAATGCCCTCATGATATCCTGATTCTCCTGAAGGAAGTCTTTGGCCTTTAGCATCTTGCTATCACCAAATAGTAAATCAATAAAGCTCAGTGCCTCATAACCATACAACACCATGAAGGGTGACATCTGAATGGACATGTGGTAAGTGGAATTGTAGCAATACTCTCCCATGTGAAACCACTTAACCCATGCCTTATGCTGTCCTGAAACATAATTTCAAAGGTATCATTCCACCCACTTATTCACTATCTCTGTCTGACTATCAGTCTAGGGGTGATAACTCGTACTGGGTGTGAGCTCTGTCCCTGACAACCTGAAGAGCTCCTGCCAAAAATTACTGGGGAACCTACTATCCCTATCCCTGATGATACTCCTAGGCAACCCATGAAGTTGAAATACCTCATGAAAGAACAACTCTGTAACCTAAGTTGTAGTGTAAGTGGTAGGAATAGCAAAGAAGTGTTAATACTTTGTCAATCTATCCACTGCCACATAAATACAGTCCCTGCCTTGGACTCTAGGTAAACCTGTGATAAAGTCCATAGAAATGATGTCCCACTTCCTATCAGGAATGGGTAGGGGCTGCAATAAACCTCCTAGAAGTGAGTGTTCTTGCTTGTTCTGCTGACATATTGGGCACTCTCTCACATACTGCATCACCTCAGTCTTGAGGCCCTTCCAGGTGAACCTCTCTCTGACCTATCTATAAGTTTTGAAGTATCCTAGATGCCCTGCCATAGGCAAGTCTTGAAATGCCCTCAAAACTTTTTGCTTCATCTGTGAACCTGATACCAAGAAGATCATGTCCTTGTAAATGATTAAATCATTTACCACTGTGTACCTGTCATCTTTGATGGTACCATTAATCATTCTAGTAGCCCACTCATTCTTGGCATACTCTGCTGAAATCAATTCTCTTCAATCATCAGCACTAACACCTAGTGCACACAAATGAGGCCTCCTAGATAAAGCATCGACAATAACGTTCTTCTTTCCCTTGACATAAACAATGTCAAAGTTGTAAGCCTGTAACTTGTTGACCCACTTCTATTGCCTCTCATTCAAATCCTTCTACCCAAGGAAATGCTTCAGACTATTGTGATCTGTCTTAACCACAAATTTGCTGCCCACCAGGTACTGTCTGAACTTAGCCAATGCATGCATGATGGCTACCACCTCCTTGTCATATATGTTGTAACTCCTCTCCACACCCCTCAACTTCCTACTCTCAAATGCAATGGGGTGCTTGTCCTAGATGATTACTGCACCAATGCCTACACCTGAGGCATCACACTATAGCTCAAAGGGCTATTTGAAATTAGGGATGGCTAACACAGGGCAAGTACTCATGATTTGTTTGAACCTGTCAAAACACTCCTGTGCCTTATCCGACCAAATGAAAGCATCCTTATGAGTCAAATCAGTAAGGGGAGCAACTAATTTAGAGAACCCCTTCATAAACTGGCAGTAATATCCACAGAGGCCAAGAAATCCCTTAAGATATGAGAGATTCTTTGGTAGTGACCAGTCCATAATTGCCCGAATCTTTTTTGGGTCTACCTTCACACTAACAGCATTGATGATATGACCCAAGTATAGCAACTCAGTCATCCCAAACTCACACTTTGACATTTTGGCATACAACAACTCACTCTCCAAGATGCTTAGAACAATGTCAATGTGTTTCAAATGGTCTTCCCATGTCCTACTATAAATCAATATATCATCAAAGAAAATTAGTACAAATCTCCTCAACTACTCTCTGAACACCCTATTCATACAGGACTGGAAGGTAGCTGGTACATTGGTCAAATTGAATGGCATAACTAGAAACTCAAAATGCCCATATTGACACCTAAATGTTGTCTTCTCCACATCCTCATCTCTGACACGTATCTGATGGTAACTGAATCTCAAATCAATCTTGGAGAAGTAACAGGCCCCGTGCAACTCATCAATTAGCTCATTGATTCTGGGAATCAGGTACCTATTCTTGATTGTTTTCTTATTGAGTTCCCTGTAATCGATACACATTCTAAGAGTCCCATCCTTCTTCTTCACTAATACCATGGATGATGTAAATAGACTCTTACTAGGCCTGATATGACCCATCTCGAGAAGCTCTTTGATAGCCTTCTCGATCTTATCCTTATACCTCTTTAGGTGCCTGTAAGGTGTCATGATTACTGGCTTAGCACCCTCCTCCAACTCGATCACATGCTCAAAACCTCTATCAGGAGGCTTGCCTGGTGGAATATCACTAAACACTTTGGTGTGTTTAGTAAGTATATACTATATGTTAGGAGGATACGCATTCTTCTGCTGATCTACTGCAGGCATCACCATAACCTCAACTACCCACTCCACCTAATCATGATGAATCAATCACTCCATCTACTTGAGAGAAACAACTCTCAACCCACCATCTGAAATTCCTCTGAGCACATGTCTAACTCCGTCCACCTCAAACTTCATTTCCATCATCTGCAAGTTGAGTGTGAACTCCTCAATATCATTCAACCACTTCATACCCAACACAACAACCATCTCACCCATGCCAAAAACATAGAACTCTGATTGGCAAGTGTATTTGTTAAGCTGGATTGATACATTGGGTATCCTCCTAGTGCAGGTGAGTACAAAACCATCTGTAACCTTCACCTTAAAGCCCTCAAATTCCTTAGTTTTTAGCCCTCTCTTAGCAACCAAGCCCTCGTCTATGAAGTTATGAGTGGCACCTTTGTCAAGTAAAGAAATACATCGCTGCCCACCTAGTACTCCTCTTATCCTGAAGGATCCTTCCTTCTGGATAGTCGTGATATGTGCTGTAGGTAGAGCTATATCATTCTCTCTATCTGATGCTTCCTCTGATCCCTCTAATTCTGCAACCTCGGGCTCTGAATTGCAGTCCAAATGGGGCTCCCCATCAACTAACTCATTAGCTAAAAAGTACTCTAATTATTTGGCCTTCCCTTGGGCAGCACACTTGTTCTTAGGATCCCAAGGCTCACGACATTGAAAGTAGAGCTTCTTCCTCCTCAATTCATTTAGCTTATCACTGTCCAATCTAGAACAATTCTTATGTTGTCCTGCATCTCTCTGGAATGGTCTCCTATCTCTCTCCTTATCTTTCCTTGGTGGGAACCCTTTGGATTGAAACTTATTCCTCCATACTAATGACTCCATGTCTCAGGCCTTCTTCATGGCTCCTGGAGTGTAGTAGGGTCAAAACCCTTCACCCAACTGTGAAGTTGATTTGACAATCCATCAATGAAAAGAACAACCAATCTGCGCTCAGTAATATCTAGAACCATAACAGATATGTCATGGAAATCAGCAATGCAGGAGTCTACCGATCCGCTCTGTCTCAACTGAGTCAACTCCTTAAACTGTATCTCTGGGTCCTTTTTATAAAACCTGTTGATCAGTCTAGCTATAAACTCCACATATGAAGTGACCTGATCGTGACCCAGTGTGACCTTCCCGTTACTCCACCATTTGTGAGCAGTCCCCTTCAAGTGCAAAGTTGCATATATGTAATAGTGTCCTCCTCTGGCATGGGACTAATTTGCAAGTAGCTATCTAATTTCTAGACCCAAGCTCTTGCGGTGGTCTTACCCAATCCGTCAAAGTAAGGAAGTGTCATCTTACTTACTTTCCTCTGCAGTTATTGGTTCTATGATCTACCTCCCCTATGAGGTTTACACCTAATCCTTATTTCAGAATATTCTGCAAATGTTATCTCATTTCTAAATCCTCACTGGATGCTCTCCAGTCCCTCAGAATCTCATCCTGTAACTCCACCTAAGTGGGATCCTGTTCATAAACATAGCATAAAATGAAAATGAACTCCAAAAGCTCCTTATATTCTCCCTCCAAGATGTGCGTTGGAATTCAAGAGGGGATTTTGTCATTTAAAACAACTTTCACTTTCCTAGGGAGGGGCGCCCAAGGTCATATCTTGCATTAAATCTTTATTTTCCATAAAGTCACTTTTCTGGAAAAATATAAGAAAGTCCATATGAATATAAATTAATCAATCTTCGGACTTTAAAATAAATATGACGATGGCATTATAATTTAACAATCTTGAGCTCGTCGGAAAGATCTCGACGAAATGCATCTGATCCAACTCTAAAAATCTTGAACCAACATAGTACCCAAACTTACTAAAAATAGTAAGTAATGACCAAGAGCCCATTGAGCCAACCACGAAGGTGCCAACTAGATCCACTGAATATGAACCATAACCCAAGCACCAACAAAAAGCTCTAGAGCCCCAACTAACCACATTTCCCTATCCAAATTGCTAGCCCATGGTAACTCCATGATGGACTAACCAATTGTCTAGATGGGGACATTACAGTGGACTCATAAGAGACCACCCCACCGTACTTGAAGGTAGTCACAAGGCCCAAATAGAACAACAAAGTAAGGGTATACATGATGGCCAGCACTCACATCAATCATAGAGCAGACATGAAAAATAGTACATAAGGCCAAAGTCAATACATAGAGATGCTTGTCAATATAATGTCAGGTACTACTCACGACTACAAAGGTACAAGACACTAGGGTGTCACGTAAAATCAATCATGCCCAAGCCAACACCCTGCAGACAGATAGCTCAATATGCCCGCAGATGAATAGGCCTTCTTGTATGCATCCTTAGCCTTTACAAATGCTCAAGGCCATGCACAAGGACTCATTATCCTAGACCTAAGCTCATCTTGTTTAACTAAATAGGGTATACAAAACCCAATTAAAAATAATCCAATAACCAGTCACAATCCCCAACAACTCTAAAAAATGTAGAATCAAGTAGCACATCTTTACAAAATAGATAGCTTCATATGCCATGTGCAAGTGACATATAGCATGTTGAAATTTAAACATTGGCATGTTTTGTGGATCAGATTGAATTGATCATGTGCGCTACACATAGATACTAAATAATATACAGGTAAGTTCCTTGTTTAGGAATAAGAAACTTCCTTAAATGAGATCCCATCTTAGGTGTTTATCTATGGTAACCATGAAATGGTAAAACATGATGCTGCTTGTCAATACAAACTACTGTTTATTCTCTGTTTCTCATAGGGGCTAATTTGGTGCTCTAACCTCTGTTCATGTTGACTATTACATAACAATTATATTGGATATACTATAATAGTTTTTTTAAAAAATAGAAAGCACCTTGGTAGATATTCTTTCTAGTTTATAGCCAACCTTGATAGCTCCACTAGAACATAACTCTAAATCCCAAGTTATAATCCAACTAGCAAGGAAAATTACCTAGTAAAGAAACAAAATATATAAACCATATCCAAACTGCAATGCTAAAATAGCACGGGAGGGAAATAAGGATACTACAAAATCAAAGATAACACTGAACCTCGTAGGCAACTAAATAATTATCAAATCAAATGCAAATAGTCATACAAAGGTTAAAGAAACATTCCATTTCATATAATGATACTTAACTCCATTGCTGTCAAACCGTCAAGCTACTTAAAGGACATTCAAGTATAGTCCCCTTATAGAGAACATAGACAGTTTTGTAATTATTTAATGATATTTTTCTAGTATGGTCATTGGCCTAAAGGAGATACGACTTTAACAATGTTTCAATGAGGTCTCATAAGCCAAGCAAAGAATGACTAATAACTGAAATATATCTACCTGCTCATATATATTACACTCATGATCTACTATTTGCCTCAAAAGAATGTCATCTCATGAAATGCAATAATTGCAAGATACGCATAAAATGGATCTGGAGTATTTACAACGATGATGTTTTTGATTGGGATCCTAAAAATGTTGCAAGACTTATGTTCTTCTCTCAAACATCTATCATTGAGTCCCATTTTCTGTATATGGCTGCCCTTAATATTTTCTCTATAAGATCAAACCCTCAATTAACTAATAATAAAGCAGAAATTGTCTGATCTTTCTTTGAAGACCCTTATGTCTAAAGAATTAATAAGATAGTTCTGCAGGTTTAGAATAAATTCTAGGAAAAGGCCATGTACAAATCTTGCATTGAAATAAATTTTGGCATGTTTCCTGAACGCAGCAAAGGGGCTTTCCGTTTTTCTTCTGTGGTAAATGTAAATCTCTCCCAATGAAATAAGTCTTGGCATATTTCTCTTTCAAAACAAACGCAATTATGGGTTTCAATTTATCTTTGGTTAATAGAAATTGCAGCAGACAAAGCTTAGTTTAAGAGCTGGAAAAACAAGAACTGATACAAATACCTCATGGCAAATCGCACTCCTTTTCAGCACACCTCTAATCTTACAAATTGATATGCTTGCCTGGGTCGTCGTTTTCCTCTAGCGCTTCCTCGTTTTCCCTTTTTTTTTTAGCCTCTAAATTCCGTCGTGCCCTTCCACTCTGCCTCCCCTTTTACCATATGCCAAATCCTCCACAAGACCTCCATTCGCTCACGTAACTCCAGGAAATTTTCTTTGCTGCATTAAACATTCACCCACTGAAATAATGCTGAGTATGACTGTCGTCAGTAAAGACGGGAGTAAATCTTCCTTTTTCAACACTTATTAATTTGCAAGGCCTGTTGGAGAGGGACCCACCAACCCCTTTCTAGCATGGGCAATTCACAAGACTCCAAAATATGCAGCGGATAGATTTTCTAAAAGAATTACAATCTTTAAGGAGGGTGTGACCTTTTCTTTCATGTGACTCCCAAAACAAATTTGCCTTCTAAAACCCCACCGACAGCAAGACTCTCTCCCCAAAAACATAAATTCGATCACCTTACAAGCTAGGATGTAACTGCAGTGCCTTGGATGGCACAACAAACACCAAGTCGAGACTACACTAGTAAGATCTCTACCACAGTCCCTCCAAGCAAAAAAACTGACTTTGTGCCATCCACTCACATTCAACTGTCATTACCACAAGGAGTGTTGTTACATTTACATTAAAAAAGAAAAGGAGACAAAAAGAGAGTTGTGGTATCTGATTTGATTCATCATGCTAAAACGAAACCATGCTCAAGCAGGCATCAAAATTACGGGACTTAGACAGATAGTACTTACTTGTGTACCGTTTCCCTGAAACTCTCGTCATCCAGAAACTGCAAAATGAGGAGCAGCAATTCTCTGTTCAAGTCGGGGCCCATTGTGACCCAACTGCAAAGATCTGGCCCAACGATCTGATCCAAGTCACTTACCTTACCCCAATTCAACTCTTGCTCTTCCTCCTCCTCAACAAGGATCAATAGCACCTGTAACATCAGAAACTCAAAAGGAACCCAATTTCATCTTTTTCAGGGGTGTCAGAAAGGAAACTGAATAATCCTTACAGTGCAGATAAAAACAAAGGAGAAAGGTTTAGTTAAATTTTAGAATACAATTTTTGAAAAAGGGCTAATCATTCTCATCCCTGCACGAACCATGGCACCCAAATCTTTGTGACTTCAAATCAACCAAATCTTAATAAATAATAAGTTAACAATAAAACAAGGGTAAAAAAATGTCCTACTGAAAACAACCGTATGTTTCTTTAAAAAATGAAAGGCTTTATAGTATCCTACTGAACATGGAGGTATCCTAACCCAAAGGAAACTTCACAAAGAATTTAAGAAAACAGAAAACAGAGAACATAAATAAATAAATAAATAAAACTGATTAGTTGGTTCTGCCATTCAAACATATCGCAAGACCACAGAACAGAACACCACAACAAACCAAAGGCATGTAAGATAAATACAGTAAGCCACATGAAATAGAGTAAACCACATGAATATACCCAAAGCTAATTTTAATTGTTGGGTACAGCTAAAATATGCAGCAGTTGAAATAGATTGTTCTTTCTCTTCCTTTCGCTGCTGTTGCTGCTGTTATTGTAGCTCTGTTTCTTTCTCCTCACAACCGGAAGTAGTGAAAAGAAAGCTTGTGTAAACACGTTGAATCCATCCACGGAATGGATGATAGAGAATGGAGTGATGACCATTATATAACGAAGCCAAATGTAAACTCCCCCTCCTCGAATTTATCACTCAGCCGGTACAAATCAATGTCACCCTTCCCGGAAAGAATTCCTCTGAAACAATGAAAATTTTCAAATAAAACAAAACGCAAACTCGTTGAATTTATTTATGTCTCCGTGCTATGGGGACCGAGGTCGTGTCATTTGCATTTAGCACTAGCCTCATAAGTTGTCGGACTTATCGTTGATCAGTTCGTTACATGTCTCATACTACGGACGATGGGAAATGTATACTTAATATTAGAATTCTTGTTTTAAACGGATTACATAACAATGGTCACTTTTTGGTTTTGGTATACCTGTTTTGTTTGACAAGATTTTAAGATTTTAAAGTTTTAATGGATACGACGGAATTATATTTAATATTTAATATTGGTATTTTTATTTTAAACCGATTACAATATGTTGAGTATGGGGAACTCTTCCCGTTTCACTTTGGGTAACAAATAATGGTCACCTTTTGGTTTTGGCATGCGTGCTTTGTTTGAGAAGATTTTAAGATTTTAAACTTTTAATGGATACAAAAGAATTATATTTAATAGAGAAGCTTTTAAGCTTTTAAGCTTTTAATGCACACAACGGAATTATATTTAATATTTAATATTGACATTTTTATTTTAAACCCATTATAATATGTTGAGAAGTGAGAATTTCACTTCCCCGCAACAAATAATGGTCATTTTTAGGTTTTGGCATACCTATTTTGTTTGACAAGATTTAAGGATTTTATTTTTTTAATGGATACAATAATAATTAATATTGGTATTTTTATATTTTGATTTAAGATTTTGAGTTTTTAATGCATACATATTGGAATTATATTTAATATTTAATAGTGGTATTTTTATTTTAAACGGATTACAATATGTTGAGTACCAGAACTTTTTGGTTTTGGCATGCCTGTTTTGTTTGAGAAGGTTTATAAGATTTTGAGTTTTTAATGGATACAAAGGAATTATATTTAATATTTAATATTGGTATTTTTATTTTAAATGGATTACAATATGGAGAGTAAGTATAG
Organism: Cunninghamia lanceolata; assembly: GCA_027924645.1. Lineage (NCBI taxonomy): Eukaryota > Viridiplantae > Streptophyta > Pinopsida > Cupressales > Cupressaceae > Cunninghamia > Cunninghamia lanceolata. The sequence goes on from BSBN01001099.1 coordinate 10,340,175, forward strand.
TAAATTTATTTAATTTTATAGTGACTTCTGATGGCCACTACTTTAAGTAATTATTTTTAAGTTCTCTCTTTTTTTAATGTAATTATAATTTTTTTATTAATTTGTTGGAGAAATAAAACACCCCTAAAATAACTGTGTAGGATAAATAAATGTAATAAAGTAGAATATCTAATTTATTTTAGCTAAGCCAATGACGGCGTGGTTTGGTGGTTAAGTCACTCGGTTGTAGTGGCGGCCACTAGAGTTCAAACCCCCTTTGGGCCAACGAGCTCGCGGGTTTGAAGTGTTCTTACTAGGGGATGAGGTCCCCTTGTTGTGGCCTCACCGGTTCATTGCTCTGGACAAAAGCATTCGTGTGGAGTCGGAGGGCATGTCACACCAGCATCAATGTTTTAGATCACACTTTATGATCTACCATGAAGATGAGGATGTGAAACAAGATGGAATGTAAAGAAGTCCTACTAAAAACTTGGAGAAGGTAAGGGTGAAGACAACAAAAAATGAAAAATTTAAGAGGAAAGAAGGTATGAGAGGACAAGAATACAACTAAGAATGAAGATAAAAATAGAGAGAAAAAGACGAATTAAACTCAAAGTGTAACTTAGTAGAAGAAGGCTAATGTGTGTCTTATCAAATCTAAAATGTGAATAAAAGGGAAACATCACGTTGGAGAAGAGGAGATTGAAAAGACTATGACAAACAATTATTGCTTGAAACTCAAGTTGAGATGAATAGACTAAGACAACCATGCTCTATAAAATTTAACACTATGCATGAACTTGGATCAAATTCGCCAATGCAAAGTTGATATGCACACCTACAATTTCAACTCCTTTTCTATAGTATTCAACTTTTCACCTAATTATGAACCTAAGGTCTTTAGATCTTTAGTACCTACAACAAAGTTCCATTTGTGTCTACAACCTATATAAAGAAGACATGGTAGTATGGAAGAACAATCCTAGAAGTTCTATGCTAAAAGAGGAAGGCAACTAGCTTCCCACCTTTTGCCTTAGTCAAACCTCATTGATCAATTCAACAATTTGGTAGAAAATTTGAAAACACACCAAGCAACAAATGCAATTGATTATTCAGAATGTGTTTATTTTCCTATTTTGCACCCATAATGGATTATACATTCATCCACAATATTGGGACTTGGGGCAACACCCCAACTGGGGTTTTGGGGGGCAACGTCAACACTCAAGAAGAAAATAGCCTTTTTTCAAGGCAGTTGGTAAGCCCATGGTTTTTATGTCCATTGTTTTGTAATACTACTTAGCTTCCTATTGTGATGTGCCTATAAATGAATGCACATGGATTACGGTGATTATAGGTGAGGAGTGACTTATTATATAATTTCAGAGCAAGCTTAAGTTGTTGAACCAACTTGAAAAGATAAAGTTGAAGATCTTTTATATCTCATGCTAATCACACTATAGCTCTACATTATATTATAATTCTATTATTGAGATTAATACAGTAAGTGTGCTTTGGAGGTTGGGTTTTACCTAAAAGGGTTTCCCTTGGGTATATCTCGTGTAATCTGTTACTTGTAATTCTACTAAAATTTGTAAAGATCTATTATTACTTTCATTGTTTCTCTCATATGAAAAGTGTGAATCTAATCTAGTTTCCTTTCATTGTCTATGATGTGGTTATGATGATGCTAAGTGATATAGATTGATACGATGAGGTGCAATGTAATGGATATCTAAAATAACCCTTGTAAAATAAATTATTATTTTGTACATGAAAAATTGTGAAATTTATAAGTGGCTTCAAGATTATGGATGGGTGTGAGATCATGATGGGTGAAATAGTGGCAATAAGGAAAAGGCATGCCTGATGAAAAATTACTAACATTTAGAATTATATTTACATTTGGATGGAAAATATGTTAATATTTGTAGATCAAATATGGATTCCCTCAAAAAATGCCTTGGGATTACCTTAGGTTTAGGCAAGTGGGTGTTCAAAACCTTGTTGAATGAACTTGCAAAACCACTCATTTAGTGTCATCCAAAAATTTTCCATGATTTCATTCTTGAAGTTGATAGACTTTTTTGTAACTAAATTTAATAAAATGAAAAAGGGTTTTTAGAGAAAATTATCAAGATTTTAAAAATATAATATGTCTTATTACAATTTTAATAGGTAATTATTGATAATTTTCTACATACACTATGCTTGATATATATAGGTTACTGCTTACTCATCCAACTAATAGCACCACTAAACATAGTGAACACATAAGCACTGATGGATCTCTTGCTATCAATGTCACCTGCTCAATCCCACAAATATCCAAACACTCTCTTCATTGCATCCTAGTGTACCTCTCCAGGATTAGCCATAAAATGACTAAGGACTCCCATTGCTTGGGCAATGTCTGGTCTTGTACATACTATAGCATACATCAAGCTAGCAACTGCACTAACATAAGGAACTCTAGTCATATCCTCCATCTCAAAAGGAGACTTTGAGAAATTTGCAATAGATAACTTTGTCCCCATTGTAATAGGAACAGTCAATGGTCTATAATCTGCCATGTTGAATCTCTCCAACATAGTATTCACATACTTAATTTGGCCTAACCAAATTTTTCTACCAGTTCTATCTCTTCTAATCTCCATCCCCAATATGTACCTAGCTACCCCTAGATCTTTCATCTCAAACTGTGCTAACAATTGAAACATCAAATCAAAAATCAAATTCTTACCATTCCCAATGAACAACATATCATCAACATACAATGTAATAATAAGAATACGATCATTATCAAACTTGTAATAAACACAATGATCTAATTTCAATTTTAGAAATCCCAAACTCAACACAAATGCATCAAATTTCTGGTACCACATCCTAGGAGATTGCTTCAAACCATATAAAGACTTTTTCAACTTGCAAACCAGATTTCTTTACCTTTTACCATGTAGTGCTCTAGCTATGACATATAAATTTACTCCTCCATATCACCATGAAGGAAAGTTGTCTTCACATCCATCTGCTCAGCTTCAAGATCATATGCTGCAACAAGTGATAGCAAAACTATAATGGATGTCAACTTTGCAACAGGAGAGAAAATCTCACCATAATCTATTCCCTCAAACTGGGAATAACCCTTTGCAACCAAACTTGCCTTAATCTTCTTAACATTGCCATCTGAACCAAACTTATTCTTGAACACCCACTTGCATCTAACATTTTTACGTCCATCAGACAAGGGTACCAGATCCCAAGTATTGTTTTTCTTCAAGGAAGCCACCTCTTCTTCCATGGCGTCTTTCAAGGAATCTGTATCACTCATACCCATAGCCTCCCTTATGGTCCTCGGCTCATCAATGTTAGAAATCAAAGAAAAAATACAACTATAATCATGTAATGAATAACCAAACCTATTAGGTTGTTTCCTTATTCATATGGACCTCCTAAAGGGTTGAGGTTGAGGTTCTTCCTCTTCTTCTTCTAAACTTTCAGAGCTACTAGAGATTTCCTCATCATCAGGTCCAACAGATGTCTTCAGTTCAATTTTCTCAAGGGTGGAAGGAATCTGAACCACATCGTCTTTCTTCTCCTCTTTCTCTAGTTCTAGGTCAATAGTAGGACTCAACTCTTTGAAAATCACACTTCTATTTTACAAAACTCTCTTATCCACTGGATCTCAAAGCTTGTACCCTTTCACACCGATGCCATAACCAATGAAGATACACTTCACTACCATGTTCTCAAACTTATACCTCTTCTCCTTAGGCACATGTGCATATTCATCACACCAAATACTCGAATGTGTCCCAATGAAGGCTTTTCATCATACCACACCTTGATAGGTATCTTATCAATGAGTGTCGATGTAGGAGACCTATTAACTAGGTAAGAAGTGGTAGTAACAAATTCAGCCCAAAACTTTTGTTCAAGGCTAGCTTCACTTAGCATGCACCTACCTCTCTCTATCAACATTTTGTTCATCTTTTCTACAACACCATTCTGTTGAGGGGTATATGAAGTTATCTTGTACCTCTCAATGACTTCTTCTTTATAGAACTTGTCAAAATCTGCTAAATGAAACTCACCGTCGTGATCAGTCCTCAAACACTTAATCTTTCTATCCTTTTGATTATCTACAAGAGCTTTGAACTCTTTGAATCTTACAAAGACTTAGGATTTACTTCTAAGGAAATACACCCATGTCCTTCTATTGTAGTCATCAATGAATGGAACAAAGTAAACATATTTTAAAATCGAAGGAACATTAATAGTGTAACATCCATGTTCTATAAACCTAGTAAAACCAAAAAAATTACCATAAAGTAATTTAACAAGGTAAAAATGAGATAGAGAAATTTTTCTTCTTTTATTCATCATATAATCAAGTACTACAATTTCAAGATTTTTTTTTTACAAAATACAATAAACCTATATTGCCTTTTCATTTACAATGTTTATAAATATAAAACCATTACATATACAAATTTGGAATAAATACCACATATGAATATTTGACATCTTTATCACAAGTCTTGGCATGTTTCCTGCTTGGAGAGAGAGCATCTTTCCACTGATTTACCTCCATCCACGGACCAACGGTCTCCCACACTTCTTCCACATAGGAAGTGGCCGTACCTTTCATGAGGAATATAGACCTTAGGTGACTAGTGGTAATTTTCCTTTTCCAAGTACATAGTGTTGTATTCTACTCAACTCTATCGACCATACAACCCTAGATATGCTCTAGCTAAGCATGATTTCTGATAGGATGAGCAATCTAAATATAGTGAACCGACAATGCATGTAGAAAACAAATGCATTACTTTGGCCAAAGTTTTTAATATCAATATCATTCATAATGAATGTAGTCATTATGTTCACCCACCCCTACTCAACTTGGATATTGCCATATTCTCACAGTTCTATTCTTATACCAATTCCTAATCATGTAACGGTTTAATCCATGAGTCATAATAATAATATCTTTAGACCTTAATAAGTTCCTTATGACTAAACTATACAGTTGGTTCATAATTAGCTCTAGGTTATCCAATTATCCCATGGCTAATTTAATAATGTTATATAACCTTATCTCTTTGCTAGGCAACCTAGATTCATAAATGACTTATGACTAATTCAACCAAAGAGTAAGAACACTATACTTCTTTTAAATAATATTAACCCTTGTCCAATACCTTTACTAATGTAATAAAGTAAAACATACCCAATATGCCTATCCTACAATGTCATCCCTTAGTAGAACAAGTATATTCCATTGTATTGGATCTTCTCTAAAATAATGTGAATAATGAATACAATATATACATCAACGGATTATCATAAGAACCTTATTTTATTTTCCATAGTAACTCTAAGTTATTCTCATTTGATGTGTTACAATAGTTTTACTAAAGATTCCTATGAATCTAGTTTCGAAGAATGGATAACAATTTCCATTATATATATAGTCTAAAGAAGATAATCTATTGAGTAGCTATTATCTCAATACTGTATGGCTTAAGTTGATAGTATAATAACAAAGTTCATTCTTCTCTATAATACTCGAAAGTCCTATTGTTTTATTAAATCGTCATCATTCTATTGACTGTTTACCAACTCAATCAAAGGATGGTCTATTATCAATGTAAATGACAACTTAACCCATTTTATACCATAGTCAACTCTATAGTTGCATTCTATTTCTTGTTCAAACAGAGAAAGAAAGACTTAATTTTCTCAATAGATAACTGTGTCTCTTCCCTCGTTGAATCTACTAATTATCAACTGTCACACACATAATATAAATCAAGCGAACACATGCAATTGCCACAAGACTATAATATAATTCCTAAGATATCCTATTCAATTTCCTTCATTGTTATCAAATAATCAATTGAGGAATACCCAAAAGTAATGGTTTCTTTTATTGACAGAGGTATGTAAATATTACATAGGCCGATGCCTTATCTGAGCGTACTTCCTCACACCTCTAGTCAGATCACTATTCCACAATGCATTTTTCTTTTTACTCTATTCCCTTAACATTCCATCTTGTACTCTATTTCTATCTGTTTCTTTGCTATGGCTCAAAGTTGAGTCATTTCCCTCTTATCAAAGCAAACTAGGCATGACTCCTATAGAGTCACCCTCCATTCGTCCCATAACTATAAATCAGTTGCAACATTGATTGCATACTAACAGTCTTAAGAGACTTAGTCCAAACTACAAATCAATTTCTTAGCAAAATGAACACATGTTGATAGAGATAGCCACCTATAGGCTCATTCAGTTGGGCAGTTAAACATATATAGTCATCCTCATTAGGATGAATTTGATGCTCTTTTAAAAACAAAACTAATCTTTAATGATCATGTTATGAGTGGTTCGACCCACTTCTTTAACTAATGAAGGCTTACTAATAAATAGCCTATGTTTTCATCACTACCTTTGATGCATTTAAGAGGTATTATCCTCTTACTATGTTAAGACATTTGTATATATTTGATTACATCAAATATACATATGGTTATAGTTTAATCAATACAATAATAATATTTAAACAAGGAAATACAGATAATGTGATTGGGTTGAGCTTGTCTCCCCATCACAATCCGTCGACATAATTCACGTATTCTTAACTTGACTATATCGTCTCAATGTTATGAATCATTTATAATACGTCAAGTAAATAATAATATGACAACCATTTTATGACACTAACGTCGTAATATTTACGTTAAATGTAAATAGTCATAAATCCAACTCAAATGACGTCATTAACGTTATTAACAACTAAGATGACTTAATACGACTTAGAAAGATTTGAAAACAATATCAACTACCTATCAATTAAGGTCATAAGTAACTGACAAGACAAGGCTTACCTCTTACGACACATTAGTTCACATTTTCGTTATAGACTTATAACTTGGTTTGGCAAATAAACCACTCATAACCTGAGGTCTATATTCTCTCATGGAAAGATACTCTCTCTCTCTTTTCTCCGAGAGTCATCTAATAACCTGAAATCCTATTTCACTTGTCACCAAACAATATGTGATCAGTGCATTATTATTCAATTAATTCAACTAATAAATCAAATCTCATAATACATATATTAAATCGATAATAACATAATCATTCCTATGATTTCAATAAATGGCATTCAATAAAATTCATGTTTTTCCTTGTCATTAATCTAAACATCACAAGAAATTTACTTATGTCCATGTAAAAAATTAAAAGTATAGCAAGACAAAAATTGGGGATGTAACATATCCTTCCCCTAAAGATTCATCATCCTCGATGATATAAGGTAGTAAAAAGTAACTAAAAACAAGTTCATTATTTTAACTGGTAACATTTTTACATAAATGAGGAGATTTTTGATAAATTTCATGGTAATCCTCCTATGTAGCATTTTTCTCAACATACTGGTCCCATTGGACCTTGCATTGCAAGACCTCTCTGTTACGCAAGCAGAACTTACACATTTCTAACACCTTGAGTGGCTCAATCGTGACCACCCTTGCGTCTTGTATCTGTATATAATTCCAAATCAAAATATGATTATTACCTGCAATATATTTCTTCAAATAAGACACATGAAAAACATTGTGCATTCTAGATAAGGTTGGTGGTAGAGAAAATCTGTAGGCAACCAAATTGACTATTTCAAGCACTTCAAAGGGTCCCACATATTAAGGGGCCAACTTAGAAGACTTCCCAAACTTAATAGAACTCTTCTGAGGTTTAACCCTCAAAAGAACTTTTTCTCCAATAGAAAATTGCCTTGGAACACGTTTTGTATCTGCATAGCTCTTTTGCCTATCATTGGCTTCTGCCAATCTTGTTCTAATTAGCTTAACTTTCTCTTCTGTTTTAGCTGGCATTTATGGTCCTATGCTAATCCTATCTTCTAGCTTATCCCAACTTATAGGAGTTTGACATCTTCTTCCATACAATGCTTCAAATGGCACCATCTTAATAGAGGAATGATAGGAATTATTGTAAGCAAATTCTACAAGTGGTAAGTATTCTTCCCATTTATATTGCTGATCCATGCAATACATATGCAACAAATCTTCCAAGACTTGGTTAACTCTCTCAGTTTGCCCATTAATTTTAGGATGGTAAGCTATACTCACATTAAGTTTAGTCCCTAGCGCAGAAAACAAAGTTTACCAAAATCTTGATGTTACACATGCATCTCTATCTGAGATAATCTTTTTAGGGAAGCCATACAATCTAAACACTTCTTGCACAAATTTACGAGCTAACACAGGTGCTCCATCAGTTAAATTTCCTAGTATGAAATGTGTTACTTTTGTGATTTTATCAACCACCACTAAAATGGCATCATGTCTATTCCTTGACATAGGAAGTCCTTGAACAAAGTCCATGCTAATAACTTGCCATTTCCACTCTGGCATGTCATGTGGATACAACAATCCTACGAGATGATGATGCTCTACTTTTACCCTTTGGCATTCTAAACAACTTGTTACAAATCTTGCAGCATCATTCTTCATTCCTTTCTAGAAATAAAGAGGTTTAACATCCGCTAGAAGTTTGGTCACTCCTGGATGTCCTGAATACGGTGCTCTATGATCTTCTTTCTATACTAAATGCCTTAATCTAGCTGAATTAGGTACATAAATTCTATCTTTATACCTCAATAGTCCATTTGACTCAAATAGAAAACCATCATATCTTGGATCTTTAGGATTATCTTTTAGAGCATGCTTAACCTACTCATAAAACTCATCACCTAACAAATTTTGCAATACCAAATCCTTGAAATTTCCACAAATAGAAATAATAGAAGCTATATGTCTTCTACAACTCAAAGCATCAGCTACTCTATTCTCTTTTCTTTTGATGTAGTTTATCTCAAAGTCATAGTCAGATATCAATTCTAACCATCTCCTTTGTCGAGCATTCAAATTCTATTGTGGAAAATATACTTAAGACTTTGATGGTCTGTTTTAAGTACAAGAGTCTTTCCCAATAGATAATGTCTCCACATTTGTAAGGTATGAGTTACTGTTGCCAATTCCAGATCATGCGGTGCATAATTTTTCTCATAGGATTTCAATTTCCTTGACTCATATGCTATGACTCTTCCTTCTTGCATATGCACTCCTCCTAATCCTTCTCCCGAGGCATCTGTAATTACCTCAAATTGTCCTTTGGGGTTAGGAACTTTTAAGATTGGAGTTGAAGTTAACTTTTCCTTTAAGAGATCAAATGCTTCCTGACATTTGTATGTCCATTCAAATCTTTTTCCTTTCCTCTGCATGGAAGTAATTGGACTAGCAATGTTGGAAAAATTTAGAACAAACTTTCTATAATAGCCTACCAGGCCCATAAAACTATGCACTTCATGCACATTTGTTGGTACAGGCCAATCCAGAATAGCTGTGATTTTTGCAGGATCAACAGATATTCCATTAGCTGATATAATATGACCTAGGTATTGAACCTCCTTCTAAAAGAATGTGCAATTAGATAGCTTCCCATATAACTTATGTTCTCTTAACCTTTGCAGAACTATTTGCAAGTGCTGATGATGTTCTTCCTCATTCTTAGAATAAATGAGTATATCATCCAGAAAGACTAAAACAAATTTATCCAAACAATATCTAAATATACTATTCATGAGATTCATGAATGCGGCAGGTGCATTTGTCAAACCAAATGGCAACATAGTAAACTCATAATGTCCATATCTGGTTCTAAAAGTTGTCTTATGAATATCTTCATCTTTTAGTCTTAACTGATGATATCATGATTGCAAATCAATCTTTGAAAACACAATAGCCTCACCTATCTAATCAAATAGATCATCAATACGTGGCAAAGGATATTTGTTCTTCACCATTTCTTTATTAAGCATACAATAATCTATACACAAACGAAGGGTTCCATCCTTCTTAACAAAAATAACTGGAGCACCCCAAGGCGAAACACTGGGTCTGATTAAACCTTTTGCCAACAATTCTTGTAATTGTGCTTTCAATTCCATTAACTCCGTTGTTGTCATATGGTAGGGTGCTTTTGATATTGGCTCAGATCCTGGTTTAATGTCAATAGAAAAATCAAAAACCCTTTTGGGAGGCAATCCTGGTAGTTCTTCTCGAAACACATCCTAAAATTCTTGAAGAAAAGGATACTTTTCCCCAAAAGATAAACTCGGGTTTTCTACCCCTTCCTCCACTTGTTCCATTTTAACTGCAAACAACTAGCAACCTTTCCTTCTAGCCCTTTTTAATTTTTTGGTAGAGATAGTTCTGATTTTAACTTCTCTTTGAATCCCTTGGAATTGGGTCAAATTTCCCAAATCATCTAAGCAGTCCACTATTTTTGAGAAATAGTCAACCTTAGCTCTATGTTTCCATAGCTAATTCATTCCTAGGATCACATCATTGGAAGCTAAGGGAGCTACATACAGACTTACTTCAGTTGAGAAACTAGGAAGGTTAACTTTGGCTTCAAATAAACATTTCTCTACCTGAGTCTTAGATTGGTTAACATATTCTACTGACCAGAGTTTGGACATGTAACCAACTTTTTTAGAAAATTTATTCAAAATTCTAGGAGAAACAAAGTTTTTTGTGGCTCCTGTATCAATCAAAATAGATATAGGGACTCCAAACGAAGTACCTATCATCTCAATGGGTGTGATTTGGTACTCCTCTTGAAGATTGTGAAGAGATGCATGAATTCTTTGCTGGAACGCTTCTTGTTGAGTAGGTAGTGTAGTACCTCTTTGTTTTCCATTTTGATTCTTGTTTGGGCAACGATTTGTATAGTGGTCACCCCCACAAGTAAAGCATCCTCCAATGGGTCATTTCTTATTTGAAGTCTTCTCATTGTTATCCTCATTTCTTTTGTAGTTTCCATTCTTCTCATTGCCAGATCTGCCTTTGCTCTTCTGAGATCCTTTATCATTTCTCTTTTTATCGTAGCTCTTTTCATATCTTTTCTTGTAGGGTTGATTGTTAGGAGTTCCATTAAACCTCTTGCAGCTTCTATCACGATAAGCCGAGACGTATTTCAACTTTTACTCTTGCTTGATTGCCTTCTCGTACACTTGATCCATTGTTGTGGGACCATGTACATCCACTTCACCACCAATTTGAGCATTTAAGGCCATGATATATTTTCTGATCTTGAATCTCTCATCCTTTTGATATTGTGGAACATATTTCAAGAGTCGAGTGAATTTTTCTCCATATTCTACCACTGTCATATCTCCTTGTCGAAAATTCTGAAAATTAGTCAGTTTCTAATCAAAATAGAGCTGTGGTAACCATCTTTTATGAAAGAGTTCCACTAACTCATCCCAAGTTACCCTTAGAAACCTCAAATTCAATTCCATCTTTTTATTCATCCACCAAGTGGATGCTTCTCCTGCTAGTTGGAATGCTCCCCATACTGCCTTAGTCACCTCCAAGGAATTTCTTATCTCGAAGTACTTTTTCATTTCTGTTAACCAAGCTTTTGCAACATCTCTGATTTCTGTCGCATCAAATTTTGGTTGAACAACCTTCTTCGTATCCTTTGAGAGCTCCAAGGTCAATCTATCCCTAGCCTCTTTATGAGGTTCAGTACTCTTACTTTGATCTTCATGATTTTCTCCACTTTCACCATGAGAGTTTTCACCTCCTCCCTCAGTATTCCCTTTATCATCCACCTTCTTTTCCAAATCACCCAATCTTTTCTTGGTTTTCTCTAGCATGGTTATGATTTGGTCCAGCTTATTATTTGGTGGGTGGTTTTCCTCTTCACTTTCTACTTAATTAGTTCTTGTCCGCACCATGTTTATTGATTTCTCACGCCTAAGAATATTGAGTTGTCCATTAGTTCAAGATTATAATGTAACCCATTAGATCTATACATAATACTCAATTTAAACAATAGTTTAGTACAAACAACTCTTTTTTTATTTATTTATTTCTTTCCAAAAACAAAGAGTATTCTTCTTTATACAAGAAATGACTTCAAAAGTCATGCTCAAGAGGAATATATCCCTCAGACTCATTTTCACACATATAATCTCAAGGTATATACACTCTGACTCACTATTAGACCTAACTTCTATGATCTCAGCAGTTGAGGGTATGCGGGGATCTCACCTAACCATATTTGTTTCCTCATTTGACATATACTCTAAGATTTTGGCATTGATCTTAACTCTTTCTTTGTCTTTCCTTCTTGTTCTCTTAATTCGAATTAAGGTAGTTGCTATAGTTTTAGTATCACATAACCAAATGTCACTCTCGTCATTGGTTCCCTCAAAGGTTTTGATAATAGCCTCATGTTCTCTTTTTACTTTAAGGAAATGTTGACTTGATTTAACAGACTTTCTTGTTGTCTGCTTAAAACGTACCATCCTGGCACAGAAATTTTCAAACATTAGCTAACCATATAATGTTGACTACAGGCAACCATAGTGGTCTCATAAGCCCTAGTGTTGAACGTAGTAGCTCTGATACCATATGTAACATCCATGTTATATAAACCTAGTAAAACTAGAAAATTTACCATAAAGTAATTTAACAAGGTAAAAATGAGATAGAGATTTTTTTTTCCTTTTATTCATCATATAATCAAGTACTACAATTTCAAGATTTCATTTTTACAAAATACAATAAATCCATATTGCCTTTTCATTTACAATGTTTACTAATATAAAACCATCACATATACAAATTTAGAATAAATACTACATCTAAATATCTGACGTCTTTATCACAAGTCCTGACATGTTCCCTTCTTGGAGAGAGAGCATCTTTCCAATGATTTACCTCCATCCACAGACTGGAAGTCTCCCACACTTCTTCCACATAGGAAGTGGCCCTACCCTTCATGAGGAATATAGACTTTAGGTGACCAGTGGTAAATTACCTTTTCCAAGTACATAGTGTTGTATTCTACTCAACTCTATCAACCATACAACCCTAGATACCCTCTAGCTAAGTATGATTTTTGATAGGATGAGGAATCCAAATAAAGTGAACCAACAATGCATGCAGAAAACAAATGCATTACTTTGGCCAAAGTTTTTAATATCAATATCGTTCATAATGAATGTAGTCATTTTGTTTACCCACCCCTACTTGACTTGGATATTGCCATATTCTCATAGTTTTATTCTTATACCAATTCCTAATCATTTAATGGTTTAATCCATGAGTCATAATAATAATATATTTAGACATTAATAAGTCCCTTATGAATCAGCTCTAGGTTATCCAATTGTCCCATGGCTAATTTAATAATGCTATATAACCTTATCTCTTTGCTAGGCAACCTAGATTCATAAATGACTTATGACTAATTCAACCAAAGAGTAAGAACACTATATTTCTTTTAAATAATATTAAACATTGTCTAATACCTTTACTAATGTAATAAAGTAAAACATACCCAATATGCCTTTCCTACAAGGTCATCCCTTAAGTAGAATAAGTCTATTCCATTGTATTGGATCTTCTCTAGAATAATGTGAATAATGAATACAATATATACATCAACAAATTCTCATAAGAAACTTATTTTATTTCCCATAGTAACTCTAAGTTATTCTCATTTGATGTGTTACAATAGTTTTACTAAAGATTCGTATGAATCTAGTTTCCAAGAATGGAAAACAATTTCCATTATATATATATATATATATATATATATATATATATATATATATATATATAGTCTAAACAAGACAATATATTAAATCGCTATTATGTCAATACTATACAACTCAAGTTGATAGTATAATAACAAAGTTCATTCTTCTCTATAATACTCGAAAGTCCTATTGTTTTGTTAACTCATCATCATTCTATTGACCGTTTACCAACTCAATCAAAGGATGATCTATTATCAATGTAAATGACAACTTAACCCATTTTATACCACGAAGAATGTTCTATTCTTCATTTCAAGCATTGGATATAATAATTGTTTCTCATATATCTAAGTGGTTGAATTCATTAGTTATATCATGTACTCACTAGTACTACCATAGTCGACTATATAGTTGCATTCTATTTCTTGTTTGAACATAGAGAGAACGACTTAAATTTCTCAATACATAATTGTCTCTTCCCTCATTGAATCTACTAATTATCAACTATCACACACATAATATAAATTAGGCAAACACATGAAGTCGTCACAAGACTATAATATAATTCCAAAGATATCCTATTCGATTTCCTTCATTGTTATCAAATAATTGATCAAGGAATACCTGAAAGTAATGGTTTCTTGTATTGACAGAGGTATGTAAATATTACATAGGCTGATGCCTTATTTTAGCATGTACTTCCTTAGGCCTCCAGTTAGATCACTATTCCACAATGCATTTTTGTTTTTACTCTATTTCCTTAACATTCTCATCTTGTACTCTATTTCTATCTATTTCTCTACTACGGCTCAAAGTTGAGTCATTTCCTTCTTAAAGTGAACTAGGCATGACTCCTATAGAGTCACCCTCCATTCATCCCATAACTATAAATTATTTTCAACATTGATTACATAATAAAAATATTAAGAGACTTAGTCCAAACTGCAAATCAATTTCTTAGCAAAATGAACACATGTTGATAGAGATATCCGCCTATAGGCTCATTCGGTTGGGTGGTTAATCTTATACAGTCATCCTCATTAGGATTAAGCCGATGCTCTTTTAAAAATAAACTGAGCTTTAATGATCATGTTATGAGTGGTTCGACCCACTTCTTTCACTAATGAAGGCTTACTAATAAATAGCCTATGTTTTCATCACTACCTTTGATGCATTTAAGAGGTATTTTCCTCTTACTATGTTAAGACATTTGTATATATTTGATTACATCGAATATATATATGTTTATAGTTTAATCAATACAATAATAATATTTAAACAAGGAAATATGGATAATGTGATTGGGTTGAGCTTGTCTCCCCATCACAATCTGTCGACATAATTCATGTATTCTTAACTTGACTATATCATCTTAATGTTAAGAATTGTATATAATACTTAAAGTAACTTAATAATAATATGACAACCATTTTACAATAATAATGTCGTAATATTTATGTTAAATGTAAATAGCCATAAATCAAACTGAAATGACATCATTAATGTTATTAATGACTAAGATGACTTAATATGACTTAGAAATATTTGAAAACAATATCAACTACTTGTCGATTAAGTTTGGAAGTAACTGACAAGACAAGGCTTACCTCTTACGACACATTGGTTCATATTTTCATTATACACTTATAACTCAGTTTGACAAATAAACCACTTATAACTTGAGGTCTATATTTCTTTCCTAGAAAGATACTCTCTCTCTCTTTTCTTCGAGAGTCATCTGATAACCTGAAATCTTGTTTCACTTGTCACCAAACAATATGTGATCAATGCATCATTATTAAATTAATTCAACTAATAAATCAAATCTCGTAATACATATATTAAATCTATAATAACATAATCATTCCTATAATTTCAATAAATGACATTCAATAAAATCCATGTTTTTCCTTGTCATTAATCTAAACATCACAACAAATTTACTTATGTCTATGTAAAAAAGTAAAACTCAAGGTTACAATCATTCATAACCTCAACAAGGTTTTTATTTTTCAAGGTCCTCAAACCCTTTTCACCAATGTGACCAAGCTTTTGGTTCTGTAACATTGTCTTCTTAGCTGGATGTTTCATCTCCATAGAATGAGCACCCTTAGGTACCCAAAAAGCATGACCATCAAAAGTTGATACAACACACTTATTTGTTGTTCGTTCCAATGGTGAGGATGAAGATTCTAAAATTCTCTTCTCCGAAATAGAGGCACTATTCCACTGAACCATGCATGCATCAAGCTGAAAGAGTGTGTCATTCCGAACATCCTTAGCTAGCACCATAGCTCCTCTAGTCATCTTGCATCCTGCATTCAAGAAAACAACCTACACATCCATAGCATTGAACTTACTTACAGAAAGAATGTTTCATGCCAAACCAGGGGTATGCATAATGTAACGCCCCAACCTGGGCACCCAAGAAACAAGAGCCTAAAAAGGGCAAAACAATTTTTTTTGGTAATAAAAAGGTAAACATACACAACAAGTATTCCAACATTACTCAAGGCATGAAATACAATGACATCTTATCACCAAGATAGATAACATGAGTGGAAGATTATCACAATACATCTATTATAGAAGACTACAACAAAGCTCTAATTACAAGTGTTACCAAATTTTCTTTGCAACTCAAATTGGTAGACTAGAGTGCATTCAGTTCATTTTAGATGAGAGAGTTTTTAACATTTGCCTATTATCTTCTTTTTACATGATTGAAGTACTTGAAAGATTTAGTTATGATGCATTGTTATAACAGAGGAAAGGGATTCAATTCATCATTTAATGCATTTGTAAAATAATTATCAGTGATATAAGTTATTTCATTTCAATACAATGATCATTCAATTTACAAATGAGATATATACAAATGGAATAAACATTGCATTGAATGAAAACATGGTAGATCAAATGTCCCACACAAGCCATGTGAATGGCTGAACCAACACATCATAGAGAATGAACTATACAACTGAAGATAAACAAAGGAAAAGAAACATATAATGAAAGACATAATCATCATTCCCTGTTGGTGTTGGGTGTTGGTCTTCATTGCAGTTTTCTCTTCCTCGCTCATGATCCTTGAGTGAACCTACATCATGATATGGAGAAGTTGGTTAGAGCTCTGAATATGTGTTTCATTATGTGCTCTATCTACAGAATATAGTACATTGCCATGATGTATTGGATAAGTTGAATAAACATCAGATAACAAATATCAGAGAGAGCCTAAAAAATAAACTATCATAGGAGAATTGAGCTTTATTGTTTCTATCTAACATGTTTGTTAATTGTACAGGTATAGGTAAAAGTTATGTTGTTATTTTTAAAGACAATTTCAGCATGTGGTGTAAAGTGGGCAACCACAAGGGTAGAGCTCAGCATGTTGCCCCCCTGAATTTCAAGGGGAGTGAAACAGGAATAAATATCCATATTGTTCAAATAGAGTATATTCAGCCAAAGCAGTGACATATCAAGTGAATGCATGATCTAAAGTTCATTGCTCATCCATGATCATCAGTTCACGTGATGAAATGACCACCATACACGAGAAATGAGATTTAGCAGTAAGCTTGTCAAGACAAATCATTGAAGTATAAAACTAACTAAAAGGTATTTTTCAATATCAGAACATCTATTCACTTGCATCTACTTTTTGTTATAATATCATATTTTATGCATTCAAATCATAATATGGGGATAGTGAAAGCCATGGAACAGCCAATTATCACTTTTCGCTGCGAATAGGTTATAAAGTTTATCATTGAAACAACCACAATGTTTTCATCCATGTAATATGAACATTCAACCAAGAGTACATGAGATCCATAGATGCAAGGTATAGGTGAAGGATAATCTTTCTCAAGGTATAGCGTACTCCTGAATCATGCATGATAAATTACATTTGAAAGCAGAGAGATAAGTGTGCTTATAGTGTTTAGTTGTCATAAAGAAATTACAAATCACAGTCAAAACAAATTTAATATGATAGCCACCTGTGAAGGAGATGCAATACCAAAAGTATAGGTGCAGGTACAGTGACTCATGCCATGAAGTACAAATAGAAATGAACACCATCACCTCAAGAATTATATTCCCTCAACTAGAGAAATGAAAGGAGTTATAATCATCCAATATGGTGGTGCAGAGAAAAATGGCATGAATGTTATCATTACAAAGTTCATATGGAACAACAAGGAGTACACTGTCCATATGGAGTAATCACTTGGTCCTAGTACAAGATATAGTTTCATAAGTTCCAGTGTGAGAACAAAAGAAAATGATAGGAATGGCACCTAAAGAATGCTGCCTAAAGAGGCATGAAGCTCTAGAAGATAGTGATGTAAAACACAAGTTGCATCTCATTATGAAATACAATGCCAAACTTGGGAACTTTGATACGGAGCTATCAAAATCACTAAAGACAGTGATATAAGGTATAGTACATCAAATAGAACGACCATATGCATGATGCCATACACAAAAGTGTTCACAAATGCAGAACAACACTCTTGTGCTGATAAAAGGATGTATTATTCGGTGCCAACAAGGTAGATTCATCATGATATATCATAAAAAGTAATCTTCCCACTGATAAGGGACAAAGATTAGTACAGTGTTCAATAAGAAGTTTCCAAATGTGCATTGTAAAGCACAATAGGTGATAAAACACACATGGTTCATTCAAACCATCATCAAAGAAGAATTTAGACAACAATATATCAGGCATTTACCATTTGATGATGTATGAAGTTATAATTCAATGTATGAACAATTGTAAAAGATCCAAATCACTCATAATATACAGTGTAAATACCATAGTCATAATTTACAAGTGTGGCTATAGTAGGTTGCATAGGAAGTTTATTCAAATGAACATATTGCTTTAGCCACATGAGTAGCAACAATTGTAAAAATAAAGAAATGAGCATCCTTATCATATATTAATGATCAAACATATGAGGAACATTTGAAACCACACTCATAAATGTTCATGTTATACAATCAAATGAAGGAGTCATCGTCATTACGTATGATGTGTATGAGAATGCATTTGATGTAATATAGTAAGAAAGATAGCAAAACATATGTCATGTCATAAATTGAAGGTGATCATGTCAAGTGCATATAGGGTAGATGAATAAAAGTGCCATAGTCATCTGGCATCCAATGTAGTAGAGGTCTTGAGTCTTTGAGAGGCATTGGATGCAAAAGAACAAGAAGCATGTCTGCAGAAAAGTGAAATAAGATGATATGCATCAGAAATAAAGCAATGACTATTGTCCTGAAGCCAAGAATGATTCTAAAATAGAGAAATAATGTCATATATGTGCCAGAAGAAATTACCTCCATAATATTCTTCATAAGCAATGCTCAGAAACAACGAAGAAATGGAGGGTTCCATCTCTATACCCTAGCTCCATGGCGACGGAATGCAGAGCCAAAATTTCATCAAAACTCAAAATGCCAAATGAGTGTGTGATCTTAGGGTTTCCTTGTTTTGTTTTAGGGTTCAATATTGCCCTAGGTGGAATGGCATTTTGGTTACATTAATTAAAAAATATTTGCTTCAACTAATGCCCATCATGGTATAGTCCACATACTTAATCCTCATAACTTAGAATATGAAATGCCTTAGGTCCCTCTTGAGTGTTCGATGGCTAGGATTTATGCCCTAAGGTTTTTTATCACATTTTGCCTTCAAAACTCATTCAGTCCCTTTTGAGGATAGATACAAACTCCATATGCCCTTAGATTGTTTTGCAAATCATTTGTAGGGTAAGCCTTATAGGCTTTTATTTTTACAAAACCATCTAATATACCTTCATAAGTTTCATGATTTTAATAGAAAATTAGATGCCAAATGAAATGTAATATACTTGGCAAGATAATCATATAAAGCATTGTAATATTTTATCAAAATCAAATTGAGACAGGATATGGATTAAAACTGCAAACCATTGTAAGATGATATTTTAAAGCAATATCTTATAAATTGCTTTAAGATATTCATTATTTATGCAGTTAAAGAAGAATAAAGAAAACAATATCTTTCTTTTTTCAAGTTTGCTTTCTTTTGAGAAGATATGGATGAAATGGAGTTTTCTTGGGCAGATAAAGCATATTTTTGGTGGGGCCACCTTGGAGGAGTTTTTGGTAGCTTCTATTTTTAGTTTGAAAGCATTTTAGAGGGCTTTTTGTCAGCTTTTCAGAGGAGCTCGAAAATGGATTTGCATGGCTAGTTTTAGGAGGTTTTTTCTAGTTTTTCTTAGAGATATCTTGACAAACATATATTAGAGAAAGCTAGCTCTTTCTCAAGTCAGTGGAGATTATTTTTTCTTTTCTCTGGAGCACAGACAGAGAGTTTGTAGACATTTTTGACTCATTTTTCTAGATTTTGATGTACTCCTTTTAGTTCAATACAGCAGAGAATTCCTATTTTACTTCTTTTGCCTTCATAATTGCAGCTTTTGATCTGATGTTTCATTGTGACCAATATTATGTCCTTTGTTATGTCTCATTACTATAAAACTGCATGCAGATATTCATATGATCCTAGTTACATATTGTGTTTAGATTGAACCTTCATATAAATCTTTTTTGAATCGTATGTTCTAAGTGAGGTTGTGAGAGTTCATGTTTAAGGAGCTATTTGTGAGTGAAAGTATTGAAATAGGTTAGAGATCAAGAGCATATTTTGTTTAAGTTTGAATGTTATTTTAGTTCATTCTCTCACCTTTTCCCTTTGCAAATCATTTAGATTAGAAAAAATCATTAGGAGAACCAGCTCACTCTGGAGGTTCACTCTAAGTTTAGACAACCCATAGGCCTAATAGTGTTCCCATGTGTTAATAGATAGTTAAGTCCATAGCTTAGCATAGGGTGCATATCTGATTGGTAACAATAAGGACCTGCAAATTAGGACTGCCTCACAAAAAAAATTACATTAATACATGATTACAATACATATTCTCATGTTACTGAGTTGTATCATACATAAGAGAATATATCCAGGAAACCAGAGAGAGAATGGAGTAGCCCTTAATGATGTCATCACCAAAACTGATGTCGATATCTAGATCTCCATTGGTGGGTGTAACACCACCCTACCATGTGGAACCTCAAGGGTCCACCCCCCATGCTCAGAGATGATCACATGGCTATACATAAGCATAACAACAATAGGGATGAGGAGACATGTATACTTAGCCACACTAGAGATACCACAAGTCTCATAACTCACATGAACACATCACAAACACATGGTTCACGGAAGGCATACATAATCCACCTGGTAATCATGCCAAATAAACACTACTCAGATAAGGCAGGGTGAGAGGATAGGGGTAGTAGAAGGAACTAGCTAAATAAATATACTCATCTCATAAATACAACCTTTGCACAAACCACATAATTTGTTTTCCCTGAATGGGCCTACAAGTGAGCACTCTTTCTTAATGCCGCATTACAAACTACTTCCATGCGTGCCCTATCATCTACACTCAATGCCAACAAGCTCAACATGCACTCATATGTATTGAACCAGACCATAAAGACTCACAAGGCCTAAAATACATGGACATTTCCCAACACTGTCCTCAATCATACAACTATGCTTAAAAATAAAGTAACAACAACAATCTCAATAGACAAATAGAAATGATAACACGTAAATTACAGCATTGAACTGTGTGATGTAGTAATAATGGAAAGTCAAGAATAACTCATTTGACAGTATTGTCAAGTAATGACAATGCTCACAATCAAAACCATGACAAAAGGCATTCATGGTTATCAAGGTAACAATGGCACTTATGCCTTTGAAAATAAACTACAAGCTCTTAATATGGCCAATCTCATCTAATCAAATAAATTAGTATTCCTCTACAATCTCCCACACACCCATGTGGTTGTAGAGGGAAATATACATAAATTAATATATTATTATGTAATATAATCATATAAGTAAGAGCTGTACATATTGCAGTCACATAAGAAAATCTATTTGCATTAAAGCTACAGATGATTGTTATGAGCTCATGGTTGACCTTCTTGATAGTGTTGGATGTCTTGAGAGCACCCAAAACTATATCATTAAGATGCCAATTAAAACCATGGTGGTTGTGTGGATGTGTTTATTTGCTGCTGAAAGCTAAAGGCAACAAGGTGTTTTCTAGTTTCAAAATCTCGGAAAGCATTATTTCTCTTCCACTAAGGTGAGAGGTTGGCAATGAATTTAGTTTGTTGAACATGCCCCATGGAACAACTATTAGAGTTGTTAAGAACCTTCAAGTATGTGTTGATGGACACACTGCCACGAAACTTATTCTCAAGATTGTTGCAAGAGAAATCGCTATGAGAGATGTGAGCAATTTCCATCATTTTAAACAGGGACAATTTCTCAAAGATTATTGGTGATGATACATGAGGCAAACTAAAAATAGGATCACACTATAATATTCAACAATGTATATATCTAATAATGGTGAAGGGATATCCTTTACGGTATAACAGAAGAGGAATCTGTTGGATGTTAGTTACAAGTTCCCTGGCCGAGATGTATGTGAAATGTGGAACCATCGACAAGGCATGTAAACTGTTTGACAAAATACCTTAAGAGATGAGGTCCAATGGACTGCAATGATTGCAAGTTGTGCACAAAATAGATCATTTAAAAAGGCTTTAGAAACTTTAAAGCAAATGCCATTGGCAGGGGTAAATCCAAATTCCTAAACCTTTGCCAGCATCCTCGCTACCTGCACCAGAATGGGAGCTTTGGCGTAGGGCATGGATATCCATCCAAAACATAGCGAAAGGGAAAATTTTTCCAGATGTTATAGTTGGAAATGCTGTGGTGGACATGTATACAAAATGGGGAAACAAAGAGAATGCACGATCTATTTTAAAGGATTTAGAAACTTTCATGTAATGCAATTGTAGGTGTAAAGCCAGATAACACAACCTTTTCCCACAGCCTCTCTGCCTATACCAAAATAGAACTTTTGAAACATGGTATTGACATCCATCTAAACATAATGGAAGGCAGATTGTTGTCAGATATTATAGTTGGAGAGCTCTCATTGACATGTATGCAAAAGGTAAGGGCATAGACCTGGTGCGTGAACTATTTAAGTGAATGCCACAAAGAGATGTGGTCTCATGGAACGCAGTGGCCGCAGGATATGCACAAAATAGATTTATTGAGCATCTTTAGAAACTTCTAAAGCAAATGTAACTAGCGGATGTAAAGCCAAACTCCACACCCTTTAATAACATCCTCCTTGCCCATGCCAAACAGAAGTTTGGGAACAAGGTATGGACATCCCTTGAAGAAAAACCAAAGGGAAAGTTTGTCAAATATTATAGTTGAAAATGCTACGAAAGACATGAATACAAAATGTACAAGCATAGAAGTTACCATTTTTTTAACCACGACTCAAAAATTGGTTGAGCAGATTTATCATTTATCATTTTTGAATGAGGTTTGATTTATTTATGTTGTACTAGTTGCATAGTTATTATGACAAATGTAATTCAGTTGTTCAGATGTAGAAAGAGAAGTTTCAAATCATTCATTGTATTGTAGAGCAATAAAATGAGATAAGTATGCATTCGCCACAATGGTTATTCATTTACAAGTTTGAATACATAAGAGAATAAATATTGCATTGAAGGAAACTAAGACATATCAGATGTCCCACACAAGCCGTGGGTTATAGCTAAACTCATGCAAATACAAATAAAATACTATGCATGTAATGAAGAAGAGGGAAAGACGTAGCCATCATTGCCTTGTTTTGGTTGATCTTCATAGTAGCCTCCAGTCTTGCTCCCGACCTCAGCATGTACTTGAAAAATTGTAGGAAGGGTCCCATTAGAAGCTCTGATTATGAAAATCCTTCATCAATTAGGAGAGGCATAATACCTTAGTTATAATGCATTGATCAAATGACAACATCCATATGCAGAAGGAATTGAAGGGAAGAAAACATACGGGCATCATTGTTTTATTCTAATTTGTTTGTTTCATGTGCAGGTATAGGACAAATCATGAAGCCGATTAAAGACTTTCAGCATGTCATATCAAATGGGCTCCCACAAGGGTTGAGCCCAGCGTGTTGTTGCCCCTTGATCTCAGAAGGGATGAATGGAAGAAGGAAATCATTGATGACATTCACATGAAAAGCTGAAGGAATAGAAAGACAATCATATGCATCAATCCCATTTCAAGGCATGACTATGATCTCACTTCAAGGCATGATAATAATCAGGAGTACACAATGCATTTATAGTCATCAGACTGATAAAAGAATAAATGTTCACAAGTATTGACTATTTGAGGATTGCTTACTCATCCATAATCAATAATCCAATTGGAGTATTCATTATAAAGCAGTAAGCAAGTTTGCAAGGAGAGTGTGTATCACATATTATATTTAATGCATATCTATGAAAGAAATAGGACACTATTGCAGATCTATAGCAGAATAATACAAGATAGCCAGAGTGTCATTTTTTGTCAAAATGAAATGTATAAGTGCATGGCTACATCTTGTCATGAGTGAGATGAAACAAATTTTCCATTATAAGAAGTGATCTGTCACACTAGTAACTAATAAATAGCCTATGTTTTCATCACTAATGAATGCTTACTAATAAATAGCCTGTGTTTTCATCACTACCTTTAATGCATTTAAGAGGTATTATCCTCTTACTATGTTAAGATATTTGTATATATTTGATTACATCAAATATAAATATGGTTATAGTTTAATCAATATAATAATAATATTTAAACAAGGAAATATGGGTAATGTGATTGGGTTGAGCTTGTCTCCCCATCACAATCCATTGACATAATTCACGTATTCTTAACTTGACTATATCATCTTAATGTTAAGAATAATTTATAATACATCAAGTAACTGAATAATATGACAACCATTTTACGACAATAATGTCGTATTTACGTTAAACGTAAATAGTCGTAAATCAAACTCAAACGATGTTGTTAATGTTATTAACGAATAAGATGACTTAATACAACTTAGAAAGATTTGAAAATAATATCGACTACCTATTGATTAAGTTCATAATTAACTAACAAGACAAGGCTTACCTCTTATGACACATTGTTTCACATTTTCATTATACACTTATAACTCAGTTTGGCAAATAAACCACTCATAACCCAAGATCTATATTTCTCTCCTGGAAAGATACTCTCTCTCTCTTTTCTTTGAGAGTCATCTGATAACCTAAAATCATGTTTCACTTGTCACCAAACAATATGTGATCAGTGCATCATTATTCAATTAATTCAACTAATAAATCAAATCTCGTAATACATATATTAAATCGATAATAACATAATCATTCATATGATTTCAATAAATGAAATTCAATAAAATCCATGTTTTTCCTTATCATCAATCTAAACATCACAACAAATTTACTTATGTCCATGTAAAAAAGTAAAAGTATAGCAAGACAAAATTTGGGGATGTAACAAACAGGACCAAATATATCAAAACGAATCAAGTCCAACACCTCAGAAGATTTGTGAGAACTAGAATAAAACTGAACAGGGTTTTACTTTCCATAAATGTAATGTTCACATAAATCAAACTCAAGGTTACAAGCATTCATACCCTCAACAAGGTTTTTATTTTTCAAGGTCCTCAAACCCTTTTCACCAATGTGACCAAGCTTTTGGTTCCATAACATTGTCTTCTCATTTGGATGTTTCATGTCCATAGAATGAGCACCCTTAGGTACCCAAAAAGCATGACCATCAGAAGTTGATGCAACACACTTCTTTGTTGCTAGTTCCAATGGTGAGGATGAAGATTCTGAAATTCCCTTCTTCGAAATAGAGGCACTATTGCACTAAACCATGCATGCATCAAGCTAAAAGAGAGTGTCAATCCAAACACCCTTAGCTAGCACCATAGCTCTGTTGCAAGTATGGGCCTAACTGGTGTTGTCATTGATGTCAACATACTCTTGTTGCATTTATGTCAAGGATTGAATGAGCTATGTGCTGAGGATATTCAGAAAATTAGTCCTATCAGAAACAGAGAAGAATAGTGAAGACAGTGAAGCTCTATGAAGTGAAGATCCCTACTAGATGAAGATTAGAGAATGCACATCAAAGGGTTTGTAGATATGTGTCTAAAGATGATCCAGTCAAGATTTGAGAGATCCGCATGAAGATTTGGAGAATTTATGGCCATATGAGTAAAACTAGTTCTAGTAGCTATTTAGAGGTGACAAAGTGACACAAATAGGTCTGGTGAGATCCAGAAATGCAATATCTTTCTTTGTAGATTTGGTGGAATGTTTAGGAAGCCAATGTGAATTGACAACTCAATCGGTTCATGGTCTGGAGGTCTGCAAGCATTTATTCTAAATGTGATAGTGATGACAGACTATGTTCTTGAGGTTTTGGATAGAGATGTGAATGATTTTAGTAAGCAGAAGTGGTGTGGATGTTCTTGGTGATTCAGGCAAGATTGTGGGTGTCTCTAGATTGTGTCCAGTTCATGTTGGTGGTCTGCATTGAAGATTGAGTTCGTAATTGAAGATTTAGTTTTGGGTGATGGTGTTCTTCCTAATCTTGGCCAACCGGATGTTTTACACATCTTGCGGATGATCTTGAAGATGTTCTGCAAAGTATGGCATGTTCCTCAAAGAAGATTGAAGTCCCAGATATGTGTGGCCGATAGCGTAGTGATACGCATGAAGTTTTGTAATAAGTCAAGTTGTATTTGTGTAATTGCTCTGTAATAAAATAAAGTATGTGTTGTGCCAACTTTGATGATTATCCCAAAGTTGATGTCTTGTATAAATAAGATTTGTGAAGTCATTTCAAAGTATCCTTGGTTGCGATGAGAAAGAAGTAGAGAGGAGAAGAGAGAAAAGAAGAGCAAAATTGTTGAGCTTAAATGGAACTATCTCAAGCATGGTGAAGATACTAATCTCCAATTCAAGTATGTAATATTTATATTATTCTGTAGATAGTGTGTCTCCTGTAGGCAGTGCGCCTCTTGTGAGAAGTGTGCTCGGGTAGTGAGCCCTAGTTGGCAAGTGCCATCTTTTCTTCTTATTCTTTTAACAAAGAATACAATATTGGGTTAGTCACCTCGTGGTTTTTCCCTTAACCGGGTTTTCCACATTAATATCTTGGTGTCATATGTGTTGAATATGTTTCTGCTCTTAAATTATTTCATTATGCTTCCATGATTGAATCATTATTATACTGTAGAAATATAAGAAGGCCTTAAGTGTTTAAAGAACATAAATTCTGGTGACAACTGATTCACCGCCCCTCTTAGTTGTCTGTCCTAAAACCAACAATTGGTATCAGAGCTAAATTCCTCTAAAAGTGCTTAACCACTTGAGGAGATCCAAGATGTCTTCCTATGAAAAGGATAGTCTGAGGTTTGATGGAAGAAATTACACTCTTTGGAAAAGCCACATGGAATGTCACTTGCAATGTTTGGGAATCTAATATTGGACCATGACTACAAAGAAGTATGTTCCTCCAAAGAATGGTTCGACAACTACAAATGAAATCAGAGATGCTGAAGATAATATTTGAGCTGAAGAAGCCTTACTAAGTGCCTTATCTGATCTAGAGCTGACAAATTTTATGGATTTAAAAACTGCATATGAAATTTGGTCAAAGCTGGCACTTTTGCATCGAGGAGACAAATATGTTAAATGTGCCAAGATACAAAGTCTGAAAGGAAAATTCAAAAACTTGAAGATGAATGAAGATAAGAATATCACTACATTTATGCCAACAATAAATGAGCTTTTTTATGGCATTAGATGTGCTGGTGGAACCTTGGATGAAGATGAGATTGTTGCGAAAGTTCTCAGATTCTTACCTCCTACTTACAAACACAAGGTTGCTGCTATTGAGGAATTCAGATCTTTATCAAATATCACAAGAGATCAATTGGTTGGAAAATAAGCTACATTTGAATTGGTTGAGGTTGGAGATGCCCCCCAAGACTGAATTTGCATTGAAAGCTAGTGCCTATGTAAAAGGAAAACAAAGCTATGATCCAGGAGAGAACTCCTCAAAGAAACTATCATGATATGCAAAAGCAAGAAAAGATATAGAAGAAGATGAGGCAGAAGCTACTCAACTTGAAGCCCTTATTGCAAAAAGACTACCAAGAGGATCAGAGGATCTGGTAAGTAGGAAGGGAAATTGCCCTTCAAATGTTTCAACTACAACAAGATTGGTCATTTTGCTTTAAGGTATCTAGAAAGATTTTCAAGGATAAATCTTAATAAATAAAGATTCAAAAAGAAATGTTACTATGTTTATAAAGATGATGATGACGAAGGAGTAACAAATGATGAATCCGAGACAGGAAATGAATCTAGAAGTGACTAGGTATTTATTGCCATCAAAGAAGAAGATCCAATGACCATTGAATCTGTCAATCATAAAATGGTAGAAAGAGCTCTATCTGCCCAAGTTGAAGAAAAGGATGAATGGGTCATTGATAGTGGATGCTCCCACCATATAATTGGTGACAAAAATAAGTTCATAGATCTGGAAAGATATGAAGGAGGAGTTGTAAAATTTGGTGATAATTCTGCTGGCAGAATCAAAGGTAGAGGAACTATTTCTTTTGATGGAAAGAACAAAACTAGTGATGTATTGTATGTTGAAAATCTGAAGCACAATCTTCTCAATGTTGGGTAGTTGGTGGACAAAGGCTATGATCTCTGATTCAAAAATGGAAAATGTAAGATCTTTGAATGTTCTCGAACAAAGATTGCATCTGGTACTCAAACAAAAGGTAACATGTTCCACTTGGTTGGTACTAGCAAAAGTTGTTTATTTGTTCAAATTGATCAGAGTTGGTTGTGGTATAGGAGAATGTGTCATGTAAATTTTGATAATATCATCAAGATACGCAACACTCAGGCTATAAGAGATCTTCCAAGACTGGTGAAACCTACTAATAGTTTGTGCAAGGAATGTCAGTTGGGCAAGCAGAGCAGAGTCACATTCAAAAGTAAGGAACAATCTTCTACTAGATTGTTGGACTTACTGTATACTGATCTATGTGGACCGGCAAGAATTAGGAGTTTGTAAGGTGATAGATATTTCATGTTACTGATTGATGACCATTCCTAGATCATGTGGGTGACTTTACTGAAAGAGAAATTTGATGCTCTTGAGAAGTTCAAAATATTCAAGGCTATGGTAGAAAATGAAACTGGGTTAAACATAAAATGTCTTAGGTTTGATAGAGGTGATGAATTCACATCCAGAGAGTTTATAGAATTCTATGAGAAGCATGGGATAAAGAGATAGTTATCTACTCCAAGGATTCCACAGCAGAATGGTGTAGTGGAGAGAAAGAACTGGACCATCTAGGAAGCATCCAGAACCATGATGATGGAAGAAAATGTTCCTTAGTTCTACTGGGAAGAAGTTGTAAGCATTGCTATCTATACTCTTAATCAAGTACAAATTAGAAGCAATACTAGCAAGACTCCTTATGAACTCTGGTTTGGCATCACTCCTACTATGAAGTAGTTCAGAGTCTTTGGTAGTAAATGTTACATTAAAAGAGATGAAGACCTTGTCAAATTTGATGCTAGAAGTGATGAAGGAATATTCTTGGGTTATTCTACTCAAAGAAAAGCATACCGATGTTATAACAAGAGATTGAGAAAGATTGTAGAAAGTACAACTGTGAAGGTTGATGAAGGCATTGAAAAACCCTCAAGGTTTTATGAATATGAAGAAGATGATCAGAATGATGTTTTGGTCCAAGAAGTTCAAGCCCCTTCTGAAGTTCAAATCCAGACTAATATGGAGAATCCTAAAATACAGGAAGAAGAGATAAGTTTGAATGAACCTCTCCAAGAAATAGTAGTGAAATAAATTTCCAAAACTCCTAGGTATATAAGAATAAATCATTTTGAAGACCAGATCATAGGTGATAGAAGCAAAGGTGTTCAAACAAGAAGAAAGATTGCTCGAGATTTAGAAAATTATTGTCTAATTTCAAAGATTGAACCAAAAATAGTAAGTGAAGCATGCAATGATGAAAGCTGGGCCAAAGCAATGGAGGAAGAGTTGGTGCAGATTGAGAAAAATCACACTTGGGATCTTGTTCCCAGACCTAAAGACAAAAATGTGATTAGGACTAAGTGGGTCTTCCAAAATAAACTGAATGAAGATGGTGAAGTAGTCAGAAACAAAACTAGATTGGTCTGTAAGGGTTATTCTCAAGTAGCAGGAGTTGACTTTGAAGAAACTTTTGCTCTGGTGGCAAGAATTGAAGCAGCCAGATTATTTCTTGCTTTTGCTGCCTTCAAGGATTTCAAAGTATATTAGATGGATGTCAAGTCTACCTTCCTAAATGGTGACTTGGAAGAAGTATACATTGAGAAATTGGATGGATTTCAATTGTCTGATCATAGTGATATGGTCTTCAAGTTGAAGAAAGCATTGTATGGACTCAAACAAGCCCCAAGGGCCTGGTATGAAATATCAGATAAACATCTTTTGAAGATTGGTTTTAACAAAGGTACTGCTGATAGTAACTTGTACTTCAAGATTGATCATGAAAATATCTTGATTGTTGAAGTATTTGTTGATGACATCATTTTTGGAGGAAGAGACAGTATGTGCAAGACTTTTACTAATCAAATGAAAACTGAATTTGAGATGTCTATGTTTGGGGAAATGAATTTCTTCTTGGGTCTGTAAATCACTCAAACAAAGAAAGGAATCTTCATATCACAGACCAAATATGTGAAAGAATTGTTGAAGAAATTCAGGATGGAAGATTCAAAGCCAATGAATACTCCCATGGCAACTAGATGTAAACTAAGCAAAGATGATGAATCTCCTAAGGGTGATCAGAAAAAGTATAGGTCAATGATTGGAGGACTACTATATCTTACTCAAACTAGACCTAACATTATGAATGTTGTTGGTCTTGTTGCCAGATTCCAAGCTGACCGTAGAGAATCTCATGTCATGGAAATCAAGAGAATTTTTTAGATATCTAAATGGAATAGTTGATTATGGTTTATGGTATCCTAGGGATCATGATTTCTCTCTTCATGCATATATAGATGCTGATTGGGTAGGAGATGTGGATGACTAGAAGAGTACCAATGGTGGTGCATTCTTTTTGGGGAAAAGATTGGTTTCTTGGCTGAGCAAGAAATAAGAGGCAATATCTCTATCCACTGTAGAAGAAGAATGAATTGTAGCAACAGGTAGTTTCACTCAAGTATTGTGGATGAAGCAAATGCTAAGAAACATCAGAGTGGAGTATGAGGAACCTATCACAATCTTCTGTGATAACTCAGTGCAATAAATATATCAAAAAATCTGGTGTTGCATTCAAAGACAAGACATATATCCATCAAGTTTCAATTTTTGAGAGAGCAGGTGAACAAGAATGAAGTCAGATTGGAGTTTGTGCCCTCAAAGGATTAGATTGCAAACATTTTTACTAAACCTCTACCTAAGGACTCTTTTGAGTATCTTAGGGAGAAGTTAGAGGTTATTACCCCTCTGGTTCTGAATTAAGGTGCACTGATGTGCATCAGTCTGACAGATCTCACGGTCATATCTTGTGGTCTGGATTGATGATAGGAAGCTACTACTTAAGAGAGCAGTCTGTATGATTCTAAAGTATTGATGTAAGTATGTGCCCTTTTCCATTGATGTCAAAGGGGAAGAGAAGACATGTGAAAAATAAAAGTGGTTTATGATCAAAGGGGGAGCAGTAAAGAAAGAGAAGACATATGAATGATTGTTGTTGATAGGGGGAGCTATGTCAGTTAGTGAGGAGTTCTTGTCTTGATGGTTAAAATATTTTTTCACATCATATGTTTCCATCAATGACAAAGGGGGAGATTAATGCAAGTATGGGCCTAACTGGTGTTGTCATTGATGTCAACATACTCTTGTTACATTGATATCAAGGATTGAATGAGCTGTGTACTAAGGATATTGAGAAAATCAGTCCTATAAAAAATAGAGAAGAACAGTGAAGACAATGAAGCTCTATGAAGTGAAGATCCCAGCTAGATGAAGATCAGAGAATGTGCATCAAAGGGTTTGTACATATGTGTCTAAAGATGATCTAGTCAAATTTGAGAGATCCACATGAAGATTTGGAGAAGTTATGGCCATATGAGTAAAACTAGTTCTGGCAGCTATTCAGAGGTGACAGAGTGACACAAATACGTTCGGTGAGATCTGGAAATACAATATCTTGCTCTATGGATTTGGTGGAATGTTTAGGAAGCCAATGTGAATTGACAACTTAATTGGTTTGTGGTTTAGAGGTCTGTAAGCATTTATTCTAAATGTGACAGTGATGACAAACTATGTTCTTGAGGTTCCGGATAGAGATGCAAATGGTTTTAGTAAGCAGAAGTCATCTAGATGTTCTTGGTGATTCAAGCAAGCTTGTGGGGGTCTCTAGATTGTCTCCAATTCATGTTGGCAGTCCGCATTGAAGATTGAGCTCATATTTGAAGATTTACTTTCAGGTGATGGTGTTCTTCTTAATCTTGGCCGACCAAATGTTTTACACATCTTGTGGATGATCTTGAAGATGTTCTACAAAGCATGACATGTTCCTCAAAGAAGATTGATGTCCCAGATATGTGTGGCTGACAACGTGGTGATACGCATGAAGTTTTATAATAAATCAAGCTGTATTTGTGTAATTGCTCTGTAATAAAATAAAGTATGTGTTGTGCCGACTTTGATGATTATCCCAAGGTTGAGGTCTTATATAAATAAGATTTGTGAAGTCATTTAAAAGTATCCTTGGTCGAAATGAGAAAGCAGTAGAGAGGAGAAGAGCGAAAAGTAGAGCAAAAGTGTTGAGCTTAAGTGGAACTATCTCAAGCATGGTGAAGATGCTAATCTCCAATTCAAGTATGTAATATTTATATTATTCTATAGACAGTGTGTCTCCTGTAGGTAGTGGGCCTCTTGTGAGTAGTGTGCTAGGGCATTAATCCCTAGTTGGCAAGTGCCATCTTTTCTTCTTTTTCTTTTAAAAGATAATACAATCTTGGGTTAGTCACCCCGTGGTTTTTCCCTTAACCGGGTTTTCCACCTTAAAATCTTGGTGTCATATGTGTTGAATGTGTTTCTACTCTTAAATTATTACATTATGCTTCCATGATTGAATCATTATTATGCTATAGAAATATAAGAAGGCCTTAAGTGTTTAAAGAACAAAAATTCTTGTGACAACTGATTCAACACGCCCCCTCTCAGTTGTCTGTCCTAAAACCAACAAGCTCCTCTAGTCATCTTGCATCCTGCATTCAAGAAAATAACTTACACACCCACATCATTCAACTTACTTACAGAAAGAAGTTTTCATGCCAAACCAAGGATATGCAAAATGTAATGCCCCAACTCAGGCACCCAATAAACAAGAGCCTAAAAAGGGCACAACAATTTTTTTTTTGTAACAAAAGGGTAAACATATCCAACAAGTATTCCAAAATTACTCAAGGCATGAAATACAATGACATCCTATTGCCAAGATAGATAACATGAGCAGAAGATTATCACAATACATCTATTACAGAAGAGTACAACAAATCTCTAATTACAAGTGTTACCAATTTTTCTCTACAACTCAAATTGGTAGAGCTGGAGTGCATTTAGTTCATTTTAGATGAGAGAATTTTTAACATTTGCTTGTTATCTTCTTTTTACATGATTGAAGTGCTTGAAAGATTCAGTTATGATACATTGTTATAATAGAGGAAAGCGGTTCAGTTCATCATTTAATACATTTGCAAAATAATTATTAGTGATATAAGTTATTTCATTTCAATACAATGATCATTCAATTTACAAATGAGATATATACAAATGGAATAAATATTGCATTGAATGAAAACATGGAAGATCAAATGTCCCACACAAGTCGTACGAATCGCTGAACCAACACATCATAGAGAATGAACTATACAACTAAAGATAAACAAAGGAAAAGAAACATATAATGAAAGACATATTCATCATTTCCTGTTGGTGTTGGGTGTTGGTCTTCATTGTAGTTTTCTCTTCCTCGCTCCCAATCCTCGAGTGAACCTACATCATGATATGGAGAAGTTGGTTAGGACTCTGAATATGTGTTTCATTATGTACTCTATCTGCAAAATATAGTGCATTGCCATGATGTATTGGATCAGTTGAATAAACATCATATAACAAACATTAGAGAGAGCCTAAAAAATAAAGTATCATAGGAGAATTGAGCTTCACTGTTTCTATCTAACATGTTTGTTTCCTGTTGTTTTTAAAGACAATTTCAGCATGTGGTGTAAAGTGGGCTACCACAAGGGTAGAGCTTAGCATGCTGGCCCCTAAATTTCAAGGGGAGTGAAATAGGAATGCATATCCATATTGTTCAAACATAGTATATTCAGCCAAAGGAGTGACATATCAAGTGAATGCATGAACTAAAGTTCATTTCTCATCCACGATCATCAGTTCACATGATGAAATGACCACCATACAAGAGAAATGAGCTTTAGCAGTAAGCTTGTCAAGACAAATCAATGAAGTAAAAAAATGAATAAAAGGTATTTTGTAATATCAAAACATCTATTCACTATCATTGCATCTACTTGCTGTTATAATATCATATTTTATGCATTCAAATCATAATATGGGGATAGTGAAAGCCATGGAATAGCCAATTATCACTTTTGGCTATGAATAGATTATAAAGTTTGTCATTGGAACAACCACAATGTTTTCATCCGTGTAATATGAACATTCAACCAAGAGTACATGAGATCCATAGATGCAAGGTATAGGTGAAGGATAATCTTTCTCAAGGTATAGCATACTCTTGAATCATGCATGATACAATACTTTTTAAAGTAGAGAGATAAGTGTTCTTATAGTGTTCAGTTGTCATAAAGAATTACAAATCATAGTCAAAACAAATTTAATATGACAACTACCTATGAAGGAGAAGCAATACCAAAAGTACAGGTGCAGCTACAGTGATTAATGCCATGAAGTACAAGTAGAAATGAACAACATCACCCCAAGAAGAATATTACCTCAGACAAAGAAATGAAAGGAGTTATAATCATCCAATATGGTTGTGCAGAGAAAAATGACATGAATGTTATCATTAGAGAGTTCATATGGAACAACAAGAAGTACACTGTCCATATCGAGTAATCACTTGGTCATAGTACAAGATATAGTTTCATAAGTTCCAATGTGAGAACAAAAGACAATGATAGGAATGGCACCTAAAGAATGCTTCCTAAAGAGGCATGAAGCACTAGAAGACAGTGATGCAAAACACAAGTGCCATCTCATTATGAAATACAATGCCAAACTTGGGAACTCTGATAAGGAGCAGTCAAAATGACTAAAGGCAGTCATATAAGGTATAATACATGAAATGGAACAGCCATATGCATGATACCATACATAGAAGTGTTCACAAATGCAAGACAACACTCTTGTGCTGATAAAAGGATGTATTATTTGGTGCCAATAGGGTAGATTCATCATGATATATCATAAAAAGTAGTCTTCCCATGGTCCTCACATGCTAAGGGACAGAGAGAAGTACAATGTTCAATAAGAAGTTTCCAAATGTGCATTGTAAAGCACAACAGGTGACAACACACATGGTTCATTCAAACCATCATCAAAGAAGCATTTGGACAACAATATATCAGGTATTTACCATTTGATGAAGTATGAAGTTATAATTCAATATATGAACAGCTGTAAAAGATCCAAAATCACTCATAATATATAGTGTAAATGCCATAGTCATAATTTACAAGTGTGGCTATAGGAGGTAGCATAGGAATATTATTCAAATGAACATATTGCTTCAGCCACATGAGTAGCAACAATTGTAAAAATAAAGAAATGAGCATCCTTATCATATATTAATGATCAAACATATGAGGAACATTTAAAACCATACACATAAATGTTCATGTTATACAATCAAATGAAGGAGTCATCGACATTATGTATGATGTCTATGAGAATGCATTCGATGTAATATAGTAAGAATGATAGCAAAACATATGTCATGTCATAAATTGAAGGTGATCATGTCAAGTGCATATAGGGTAGATGAATAAAAGTGCCATAGTCATATGGCATCCAATGTAGCAGAGGTCTTGAGTCTTCAAGGGGCATTGGATGCAAAAGAACAAGAAGCATGTTGGCAGAAAAGTGAAATAAGGTAAAATGCATCAGAAGTAAAGCAACGACTATTGTCCTGAAGCCAAGAATGATTCTAAAATGGAGAAATAATGTCATATATGTGCCAAAAGAAATTACCTCCATAATATTCTTCATAAGTAGTGCTCAGAAACAATGAAGAAAGGGAGGGTTTCAAATCTATACCCTAGATCCATGGTGGCAGAATGCAGAGCCAAAATTTCATCAAAACTCAAAATGCCAAATGAGTGTGTGATCTTAGGGTTTCCTTATTTTTTTTAGGGTTTAGTATTGCCCTAGGTGGAATGGCATTTTGGTCAGATTAATTCAAAAATATTTGCTTCAACTAATACCCATCATTGTATAGTCCACATACTTAATCCTCATAACTTAGAATATGAAATAGCTTAGGTCCCTCTGAGTGTTCGATGCCTAGGCTTTATGCCTTAAGGTTATTTTATCATATTTTTCCTTCAAAACTCATTCATTCCCTTTTGAGGATAGATACAAACTACATATTCCCTTAGATTGTTTTGCAGATCATTTGGAGGGTAAGCCTTATAGGCTTTTATTTTTGCAAAACCATCTAGTATACCTTCATAAGTTTCATGATTTTTATAGAAAATTAGATGTCAAATGAAATGTAATATACTTGGAAAGATAGTCATATAAAGCCTTGTCATATTTTATCAAAATCAAATCGAGACAGGATATGGATTAAAATTGTAAACCATTGTAAAATGATATTTTAAAGCAATATCTTATAAATTGCTTTAAGATATTCATTATTTATGCAGTTAAAGAAGAATAAAGAAAACAATATCTTTCTTTTTTAAAGTTTGGCTTCTTTTGAGAAGATATGGATGAAATGGAGTTTTATTGGGCAGATAAAGCATATTTTTGGTGGGGCCACCTTGGAGGAGTTTTTGGTAGCTTCTATTTTTAGTTTGAAAGCAATTGAGGGCTTCTTCTTAGCTTTTCAGAGGAGCTCAAAAATGGATTTGCATGGCTTTTTTTAGGAGTTTTTCTCATCCTTTTATTGGAGATCTCTTGGCAGGCATATATTAGAGAAAGCTAGCTCTTTCTCAAGTCAGTGGAGATTATTGTTTCTTCTCTCTGGATCACATATAGAGAGTTTGTAGACATTTTTGACTCATTTTTCTATGTTTTCATGTACTCCTTTCAATTCAATACAATAGAGAATTCCTATTTCACTTCTTTTGCCTTAATATTTGTATCTTTTGATCTGATGTTTCATTGTGACCAATACTATGTCCTTTGTTATGTCTCATTACAATAAACCTACATGCAGATAATTCATATGATCCTGTTTATATGTTATGTTCAAATTGAACCCTCATATATATCTTTTTTGAATTGTATGTTCTAAGTGAGGTTGTGACAGTTTATGCTTAAGGAGCTTTTTGTAAGTGAAAGTATTGAAATAGGTTAGAAATCAGGAGCATATCCTTCTTAAGTTTGAATTTTTTTTCAATTCATCCTCTCACCTTTTTCCTCTACAAATCATTTAGATTAGAAAAAATCATTAGGAGAACTAGCTCACTCTGGAGGTTCACTCCAATTTTATGCAACCCATAGGCCCAAGAGTGTTCCTATGTGTCAATAGATAGCTAAGTCCATAGCTTAGCATAGGGTGCATATCTGATTGGTAACAACAAAGACCTCCAAATTAGGAGTGTCTCAAAAAAAATGACATTAATACATGATTACAATACATATACTCAGATCACCAAGTTGTATAATACATAAGAGAATATGTCCAGGAAACTAGAGAGAGAATGGAGCAGCCCTCACTGATGTCGTCACCAAAACCAATGTCGATATTTGGATCTCCATTGGTGGGTACAACACCACCCTACCATGTCGAACCTCAAGGGTTCACCCCCCATTCTTAGAGATGATCACATGGCTATACACAAGCATAACAACAATAGGAACGAGGAGACATGTATACTCAGCCACACAAGAGATACCACAAGTCTCATAACTCACATAAACACATCACAAACACATGGTTCATGGAAGGCATACATAATGCACCTAGTAATCATGCCAAATAACCACTACTAAGATAAGGCAGGGTGAGAGGATAGGGGCAGTAGAAGGAAGTACCTAAATAAATATACTCATCTCATAAATACAAGCTTTGCACAAAACACATAATTTGTTTTTCCCCCAATGGGCCTAGAAGTGAGCACTCTTTCTGAATGTCACATTGCAAACTACTTCCATGCCTACCCTATCATCTACACTCAATGCCAACATGCTCAACATGCACTCATAAGTATTGAACTAGTCCATAAAGACTCACAAGGCCTAAAATACAAGGACATTCCCCAACACTATCCTCAAGCATACAACTATGCTTAAAAATGAAGTAACAACAACAATCTCAATAGACAAATAGAAATGATAACACGTAAATCACAACACTGAACTCTGTGATGTAGTTATAATGGACAGTCAAGAATAACATAATCACTTGATAGTATTGTCAAGTAATGACAATGCTCACAATCAAAACCATGACAAAAGGTAGTCATGGTTATCAAGATAATAGTGGCACTTATGCCTTTGAAAATAAACTACAAACTCTTAATATGGCCAATCTCATCTAATCAAATAAATCAGTATTCCTCTGTAATCTCCGACACACCCATGTGGTTGTAGAGGGAAATATACATACATTAATATATTATTATATAATATAACCATATAAGTAAGAGTTGTACATATTGCAGTCACATAAGAAAATCTATTTGCATTAAAGCTACAGCTGATTGTTATGAGTTCATGGTTGACCTTCTTGATAGTGTTGGATGTCTTGAGAGCACCCAAAACTCTATCATCAAGATGCCAATTAAAACCATGGTGGTTGTGTGAATGTGTTTACTTGCTGCTGAAAGATGAAGGCAGCAAGGTGTTTTCTAGTTTTAAAATCTTAGAAAGCATTATTTCTCTGCCACCAAGGTGAGACGTTGGTAATGAATTTAGTTTGTTGAACATGCCCCATGGAAAAACTATTAGAGTTTTTAAGAACCTTCAAGTATGTGTTGATGGCCACACTACCACAAAACTTATTCTCAAGATTGTTGTAAGAGAAATCGGTGTGAGAGATGTGAACAATTTCCATCATTTTAAATAGGGACAATTTGTCAGGGATTATTGATGATGCTACATGAGGCAAACTAAAAAATAGTCTCACACTATTATATTGAATGATGCATATCTCCAATAATGGTGAAGGGATATTGTTTATGGTATAACGAAAGAGGAATATGTTAGATGTTAGTTACAAGTTCCTTGGTTGACATGTATGCGAAATGTAGAACCATTGACAAGGCACATAAAATGTTTGACAAAATACCTTAAGAGATGAGGTCCCATGGACTACAATGATTGCAGGTTATGCAGAAAATGGATCCATTAAAAAGGCTTTAGAAACTTTTAAGCAAATGCCATTGGTAGGTATAAATCCAAATTCCTAACCCTTTCCTAGCATCCTCGCTACCTGGGACAGAATGGGAGCTTTGGCATAAGGTATGGACATCAATCCAAAACATAGCGAAAGGGAAAATTTTGCCAGATTTTATATTTGGAAATGTTGTGGTAGACATGTATGCAAAATGGGGAAACAAAGATAGTGCACGATCTATTTTAAAGGCTTTAGAAACTTTCATGTAATGCAACTGCAGGTGTAAGGCCAAATAACACAACCTTTTCCCACGGCCTCTCTGCCTATGCCAAAATAGAACTTTTGAAACATGGTATTGACATCCATCTAAACATAATGGAAGGTAGATTGCTGTCAGATATTATAGTTGGAGAGGTCTCCTTGGCATGTATGTAAAAGGTAAGGGCATAGACCTGGTGCATGAACTATTTAACAGAATGCCACAAAGAGACATGGTCTCATGGAAAGCAGTGGCCGCAAGATATGCACAAAATACATTTGTTGAGCAGCTTTAGAAACTTTTAAAGCAAATGTAACTGGCAGATGTAAAGCCAGATTCCCCACTCTTTAATAGTATCCTCCTTGTCTGTGCCAAATGGAATTTTGGGAACTGGGTATGGACATCCCTTGAAGCAAAACTAAAGGGAAAGTTTGTCAAATATTATAGTTGAAAATGCTGTGGTAGACATGAATACAAAATGTGCAAACATAGATGTTACCATTTTTTAACCACAACTCAAAAATTAGCTGAGCATATTTATCATTTATCATTTTGGAATGAGGTTTGATTTATTTCTATTATGTGCTAGTTGCATAGTTATTATGACAACTAAAGTTCAGTTGTTTAGATGTAGAAAGAGAAGTTTCAAATCATTCATTGCATTGCAGAGCAGTAAAATGAGATAAGTATTCATTCACCACAATGGTTATTCATTTACAAGTTTGAATACATAAGAGAATAAACATTGCATTGAAGGAAACTAAGACAAATTAGATGTCCCACACAAGCCGTGGGTTATAGCTAAACTCATGCATATACAAATAAAATACTATGCATCTAATGAAGAAGAGGGAAAGAAGAGATTGTGTTGTGCTCAAAATATATTAACCCTTGTTTAGTTTTGACAAAATCTGGGTCATACAGTGAGGTGAAGTGTTGTAGACATGGCCGTGGCATATAATGCCATTTACATTCATTTTTCAAAATACCCATATCGAGTTTTAGAACCCCAACGCATTTTGCAGTGTTGGAGAGAAAGAATGGTAATGTAAAGATGTCCAAGAAAGGCTGTAGATGAAGTTCTTGTTTACACAATAAAAACATGAAACCCTTGTCGGGTTTAAAAAGAGTTTTCTTTCTTCTTACAATATACAGTTGAGCATGGTGAGAGTGAAGTGTTGTAAACATGGCTGCAAAGGAAAGAAGTTATGAGTAATATAAAAGAAACCCTCACTTCAAACACAAGGAGCTTCAAAATTTTTACATCAAAAGGCATAGAGCCAAATACAGAATGCATTATATGCCACGGTCATGTCATGTGTGAAGGTATTTCACATACCTAGCAAACAAAAAATGAAACCCTCATCCCAGTTGCACATACAGAAGTGAAAGAAGTAGTGATGAAAAGAGACATTGAGGACTTACATATGGCATTATAGAGGAAGGAAACTATATGGCTGCAGCCCAGCTTACTCTTTATCATTTTTTTGCCATTTTCATGAGGTTCAACGTAGACAAACCAAGCAAAATATATATCAAATCTGAGAAACTGAAGAAAGATCTACATGGTCGTGGCCATTTAAGAAATAGAAGCCATGAAGATACAGTCAAATGCCATTTTAAAGCTTCAAATCTAACTTACCAAGTGCGTCTTGTCATTTTGGCTTAAGAAGTGCAATGTTTTCGACCACAAAAGCCATCAAATGGAGAAGGAAAGTGTAGAGAATGAAACCCTAAGTCAGCGGCCACACTTACAAAGCCAAACTCGACACCAACAAATGAAAATGACTAAAGTTTTACAGTTGCATTTGCTTTTTCTTCGACATCCTTTTCTTATTTTTACCATGCAAACAACATAATCATTTTTATCCAAATGAGATCAGGGTCAACACCTTATGTCCGATGGTGCCTAGTAATCATAAGGAGAAGTGGCCGACAGATGAAGAATATGGCTTATTTTATGAAGTCAAAGGTAGACATTATCATGAGTAAACATGGCTTGTGCCTTTAGAATATTTGCAAGGTCTTGGTCTCATATGTGATTGACTCACATTGGAGTCTAAGTATCATTTCACAATGCATGTGGTTGAGTGTTTTTGACCTCCCACTTATGCATTTTTCTTTTTCCTTCACATTTTTCATGTGTATGTATAAAGATCAAACAAGAAACTTGGAAATGTGAAGAGTATGCAAAACGATGACATGGTCAAAGGGGTCAAATGCGACATGGTGGCACTATAGAGGTAGTGAGTTGGCATTGTCCAAGGCATATGTAGAGATGAGGTGGTAGAATATTGACACATGGAGGCCATGGTGTCGAGCCTTCAAGGCTTTTATTTATTTTTGCAAATATGTGTTATATTTCATCATTTTATGATTTTTATAGAAAACCATTTTGTGATATCTTGTAAATATCTTGGTGAAATTATAAACTAGATATCATTTTATTTTTGCAAAAAACCATATCGAATAGGATATTGATTACAATTACCAGATCATTGTAAACTTAACTTTAAAGCAATGAAATTATTGTTACTAATTTTTTGTTCACACTTAAAATTATTTAGACCTAAGTGTAATTGTTCAGAAGGGAAAATAGAAAACTTCAAAGTTATGCATTCATTGAAGAGTTGATGCCTTGATAGAGTAGAGAAGGATATCTAGTTGTTAGGATAACCCATCAGTCTAATAAGGACTGATAAGTTATCATGACAAGAGAAATGATTGTCAAAAAATCAAACATCCAAGGAGATACAGTTGTTCTACATAGTTTGATCTTTCAGAAGTTATAAGTTAAATTGATGATTTAGTTAATCAGTTTTGAATGAAAGAAAGAAAGATATTTGTATTGCACTATTATTTCATGTCATGTTTTGAACATACATTCAGGTATCTGTTACTTTATCTCATGCATTGATTGAAAAAGGAAATACATACACATCATATGCATAAGAGAAACTAACTGATCATGTTTAAAAGAAGCATTCAAATGTGTCCAACACAAGCTGTGGGATTAACTAGACTGAGCAATTAGAGACATGCAAACTATGTATCTGTTTGATAAAAGAAAAAGAAATGAACATCTGATAAATCTAAACATCCATCATTCCCTGATGATGGAGATTGTTGTTGAAGCTAGCCTTCAAGTCTTTAGTCTTCATTCTTCACTCCAAGCCATCATCAATTGAACCTGGAAAATTTTGGGGATAGCCCTGTTAGTGCTCCAGATGTTTACAGTTATCACATGCTTTTATCAAACAGAGACATTTACTTATCACATCATGCATTTAGATGAGAAATTAGATCAGATAATCACACAAATCAAGAAGAAATCATGAAGAATATTAATTAATGCTATCAGGTACTTTTTTATGCTAACTTGTTTGTTCACTGTGCAGGTATAGGACAAGTTTTGTTGCTGATCT
Organism: Cunninghamia lanceolata; assembly: GCA_027924645.1. NCBI lineage: Eukaryota > Viridiplantae > Streptophyta > Pinopsida > Cupressales > Cupressaceae > Cunninghamia > Cunninghamia lanceolata. The sequence goes on from BSBN01001099.1 coordinate 10,383,183, forward strand.
GAAGACAAATAAGCATGTGGCTTAAATGTGGCTTCCACAAGGGTTGAGCCCAGCATGCTTCTTTCCTACTTAGTCAAGAAAGATATCAAGAGTAATGGACAAATGACATCATATGTTGCTTCCTCATGCTATGTTATCAAGAGCTTATGTTCATATGAGATACATCAAAAGCAAAGATACCATTCAATGCCTTGCTATGCGATAAAGAATACAAGTATAATTTAAAAGATGAGACAACATTCTACATCAGGTATTCCTCATATTGTCCTCATATTGCTAAAGATGATCAAAGTTTAATAGTTATATCACATTTGAGTTGCTAATGTCTCATAGAGATAGTCAAGTAAAATGCCACATGGAAAAAATATAAGACAATCATATTCACGTTGTGCCAACTAGACTGTCATAAAAGAAGACCTCACCACGATATATGAGATAAGTGTAAAAATCACATGCTAGAGGGAAAGATGCAAATGATAGATGCATACAGTATCCTCTCTGAAGAGCACTCATCAAATGATAAAGACTGTCACTTACTACCAGTGATCTTAAAAGAAGAACAAGCTAGGAACAACATTCATATATCATCATTGACATGATAGTCAAGTACAAATCCAAAAGAGACAGTCATATTTAGAATGGAAAGGTGCAAATACATTAAGCACTGTGGAATGTTAGGAATGCCACAGTCCAGAGATAACAAGGTGGATTCCATGTATTTCATCAACTATTTTGATGAAAGAAACCCTACCTAATACACTTTGGAGCTACAGTGATCCCATGGTGCAGTCAAGAAGGTGTCATGCCTTAAGTTAAGGTATAGATATAGTCACTTTAACCATGAATAGTTAGGATAGGATCAATAAAGTGGCTTATACAAGCAAGATACAATCATGATATATCATAAATTGCCATACCCATCCATAGAATGCATCAATGATGGAGGAACATCAAAAGAAGAACAAGACTTATATCAAGTGCTGCAGTGATGATTGACAAAAGAACATGAAATTCAAAAGGTAAACAGTCTTCTTTGTACTATGACATTTGTGCTATCATGATACAGTCATAGGAATCAGTTACCATGATCAAAGATAAAAAAGAATGCTTGATATATGTGTTACAGTGAGACCCAAATGATAAGATAAATAGTCATTATGCACAAAGGCAGATATAGATGTATTTAGAGAATGCATAACAACCAAGGAAAGATATGAACATGTTAAGGATGATACAAGTATACCTTTAAAATTCACAAGGATAGCTACAGGTGCAAGGAGAGATAAGAACATAACATCTATGATAAAGTATAAATCCAGATGCAACAAACATAGTACACAGTCAAAGATGATACCACATGCCAAAGGTCCATCATACTACAGTTTGCAAGTTGAAGAGTACAAGTTTATTATATGCAAATAAGTCAAAGAAGCCATTTATGCTACATCCTTCCAAAAAGGCTAAAGACAACTATAAGTGGAAATAAATGAATAACTTGTTATCATACAAAATATCAAGAAACTTGCTATTATACCCAGTAGCTATAGTGGGATAGTCAATTAAAATGTATCATCATTAAATGCCATGACAATCACAAAGAGAAGGCAGAGGAGGTGTTGTGTGAAGCTCCATTGATTAACACATCAACTCTTAATGCTTTTGCCTACAGGGAGAACACAGTCAAGGAAGTGCTATACAAAAGGAGAGACTATTATGATAAAGAGTAAACCCACCTGATAAAAGATCAAACCCTAATGTCATTTTTGCAAACACAGTCAAGAAGATTCAAATAAAGGAGAGTGGCCATAACAGTTTGAAGCCATGAAAGTGCAAAATGAGAAAACCCTTGATAGAGGGTTCAAACCCTTGTTTTTCTCTTCAGTTACATTCAAAGGAGAAAGAGATAATAGTGAAGAGCATGGTCATGGCAGTATGAAGGATTTTTTGTGCAAGAAGGGTTGAAACCCTAGTTTCAAAACTGAACAAACCCTCCACACTCTACACTTTTTGATGCTCGTATACATATAGAGCATAACCATAATAGGTAGAGGTTTTCAAAATACAAAAAGATGTCAAAACCCTCATCTCAAAAACTCAAACCCTTAGGTTTTCTACATCTACAAACAAATCAAATCCAAAAGGAGATATATAAAGTCATGGCTGATAGTGATAAGCCATTTTTTATCAAAAATACAATAACCATGACCACATACAATCTTGTCATTCCTCAAAGTGTAAAAACCAGAGATAAACGAAGTTACAGAGGTAAAACATGACAAGAACTTACCCATTTTTGCTAACTGGAAGAGAAATCTTTCCACAGCCTCACAGTGGCCTTAAGCTTTCAAGAGCAGATGAAGAGCATGAAAGAAGAAAGATACAGAAACAAGAAAGAAAGGTGTTAAAGAATGTATGATGATGGAGAGAGTTATTCATAAGAACAAGGCTACAACCATGAAAAGATAAAGCTACATATCAATAAAATACTATATATAAAACTCAAACAAATGTTACCTTCCCCATTAACGGTGCAGAGTTCCAAGGTTTCAAAAGAAGAGCCATTGAAGGGTGAAAAACTAGAGTCGTGATGAAAGCATTCAAACCCTAGGTCGGCATAACAAAGTTGCAGAGCTTCGAAGGAGGAAGACCAAATGAATAATGAACTACTTTTAGGGTTGTCTCCTTACTTTTGTTCAAAGATTCGTTTCTCTAAAGTGTAATTTTTTACTTACAAAACAAATTATTACCTTATCCAAAGGAGTGCCATGGTCAAGACCTTTTTCTTGAAGATCCTAGCCATCATAGCATGGAGTGGCTGACAACAATGCTTAGGACTTAATTGTTATTAAGTCAAGAATGCCCATATGATGGGAGAGAAAGGCTTTATGCCTTATAAACTTTTTAAAGATTCCTTGGTGGTCAGCAATGCATGGACAAGATACACATACTAAAATTCCTTGTCCTTATTCAAAGCATCCATAGGTAATGATACTTCAAGATTATGCATGGTGGCTAACAAAGCCAAGAAGGTGTTTTTTTTTTTTTGACATGGGATGCATGAGGACTGTATATGAGTTGTCCAAGGTAAGCAATTATGCATGATGAAAGTATAATGATGGCAGTATATGATGATGTAGTGATGGAGTCATGGATTTGATTTATTTCCTTCCTTGACTTTAAGTTGCATATGGAGATATAAGGTGATTTAGAAAATGTAATGATATATATGTGCACTAAGGCATCAAAGGGGAGTCATAAGGATGTTATGCATATTGTTTGATACATGGAGTGACTCAGATTTTTTAAATTTTGCAGAGGAAGATAAATGTTTTCTCATTGATCTTGGAGTGATAAGGCTAATTTTTTTTTGCCTTAATGTATAGTTGAATCATGCAAGATAGGGATATTTTCTCACATGGAGACATAAGGAGTTTTCTTTTTATTTTAAGTCCTATTTGTGCTCATATAATGCAAAATAGGCAAGTGTAATTGGAGTGATAAGGAGTGATATTTTTTCTTCTAGTCATAGATGATTTTACAAAATCATTAATTGTAAATAAACAATAAAGTGATATTTTCCAAATTACTTTATTATTTTTCACAAGTTGTAAAATCGAAAATAGAACAAATTGTAACAAATAATAAAGTAATTTTCTATTATTTTATTATTTACTCACAATCAATTTTGCTCATCCAAAATCATGCAAATTGATTAGTGGAGTTAACTAGGCCACCTAGGAGGTTTTGCATGACTTTTAGGAGTATTTTTAGGGTCCTTGGTCAACTTTTTTGGTCAAACACATGGAGAGGCCCAAATTCAAGCTATTTTTGCTCAATTTGTGGCAGTTTTAGGCCCTATTTTTGAGGATTTTGGAGGTTGCTTAGGAATGATTATTTTTAGAGGTAGTTATCTACAAGTCCATATTTTTTGCATGCCTCTTGGAGAGAGTAAACCTATATATTGTAAAGCAAAAGTTTGTTTTTGCTAGTTCTTGATTCTCATTCTGATTCAGACAGATTGGAGAATTCTTGTAGCTCACTTTTACAATTTTATTGAGAGATCGACAGGTTACAGGTTATACTTTTTATCTTCTTTACATAGATTTCCTTTGTTTATTTCAGATCAGTTGAATTACCTTTCCTTTTAGTGTTGATTATTGAAGTGATTTGATGAAATTTTGTTGTGTTTTATTATTAAACCTTTAAAATTATTGTCTCACTTCCTTGCTGGCAGCATTAAACATATATTCATCACATGTCTTAGCTTGTGTTAACCAGAAATAGTCTTTTTGTGTTGTGAAAAAACCATTTCCTTCATAAAAACCTATTTTCAAACCTTCCTTAGAATCACTTTTGTGATATTTATGCCAAGTCTGGATTATGTAAAAGTAAGATTTCTGAGCAAACATTCTGGATCAGATTGCATTATTTTTATCCAAATCAGGTGCATCACCAATTTTTATTTTTTTGTATTCAATTAGTTTCTTTCTTCCCTTTTCCCAAATAGTAAGAACATACATCTCAGTAGAACATTTGAAGGGAACCAAATCATAATTTGGAGGTCTAATTTCATCATAGGGCACCCACAACCTGAAATTAGTCCCATGTTACATGGAATTGCAGCAGTGCTTCACCAGCTTTGCATATGGGCACAATTCCCAGTGATAACAATTTTTGGCATGCTTGGTGGGACTTTGAACTAATTTTCAGTTCAAAAGGACTTATTTCTTTTTGTTGTTTTTGGTATGAACATCAGAATTTCAGCCTTTTAGACGTTCATTATCAAGTACCTTACAACTCTAATACTTTGTTTTTTTAGATCAGATCTTGTAGCCTATGAAAAAATATAAAACAAGGTCAAGTAGAAATTCTAAGAAGAAGCATAATCAGTTATCTCCACCAAAAAGGTGAATAAAAGCAGATAAATAATCTAATACAACAGATTTATCAGTTATTACAGATCTACCAAATACACATCCTGAGTTTGCTTCACATCAGAATCCATTGTTTGCAAGTTCATTAATAGAATTTTTTAATTCTCCACCAGCAAGCGCAAAAGAACAGATTCTTGTTTTCATAGAGAAACCACTTCTTCTAGAGTTTACAAGGGAAGAACCTATGTTACAAGAAATTTGCCAAGTAGTTTTAGTCTAAACACCAGCTCAAGTTCTACTCACTCCAATGTCTTTACTAGGAGGAGGAGGAGGAGTACTACCACCTCTTGGTGGAGGAGCTGGAGTAGTTTTACCACATCCTGGTGGAGGAGGTGGAAGAAATCCACCACCACCTCAAAATTAGCCTTTTGTGTTATTTAATGGAGGCAGCCCTTTGAATCTGAATCATCATGATGACATACCGATGGCTGTATTGAAAAGTTTACCAAGTTTTATAGGAGAAGATGGGACTATGCCCATTGAACATATTAGAGATGTGGCTTCTTTATGTGCTGTTCACCACATCACCGAAGAGAACATTGCAATCAGGTTGTTGGCAGCATCACTAAAAGTTAAAGCTCTTCAATGGTTTAGAGGTTTAAGAGTTAATTTAATTAGATCTTGGGATGAATTAGGTGTTGCTTTGAATATGCAATTTCAAGACAAATCTCATCATTTATCATTAGTTGAACAAATGACTACTATTAAGAAGGCTCCATAAGAGAAAATGACAGAGTTTAATTTTAGATTTCAGAAAACATGGAATAGAATCCCTGAAACAATGAAACCATCACCAGAGCATACTTTTTTCTATTATTTAAGGGCACTAAATTCTGATATTGTTGTTATGATATAATCTATAGGAGTGGTAACTTTACCAGCTACTTTTGATATTGTAATAAGAGCAAAAAATAGTTTAATACATGATGATAAGATAGCACCTAGGCCCCCAATGCCAATTTTTCCAGATATACAACCTCTAATTCCAATTTTAGCTACACATATTTCAGCAATACCATCTTTTGGTTATCAAGCAAATGTATAGAATGGTACATATCCCATTCATTCTGAATTTAGAGAGTTGAAAGAAAACTAGCAAAGTATAGAAAAAATACTACAAACTGTGAGCAATGACCTAGTGAGTCTGAAAATCCAAACAAACCAGAATCACAGACCTTACCAAGCAACCCCTTACCAGGCAAATAGACCTAGTTATCAGGCAAATTATCAGGGTCAAAGGAGGAATTATAAAAATAGGCTAAATCAGCAATACAATCCAAATGTTGTTAGCACATCAAAGGAAATAGTGCCTATATAGAACAACATGGTTCAAGACTATGCATGGTGTTATCCCTGTAATCAGCCTCATAATTAGGCCACTTGTCTAAATGGAATAGTAAGTCAAGCTTTGATGGTACAAAATAACTATGTTGCTGCTGAAAATTCAACAAGTGATGTAAACAACCAGCTGGACATTTAGACTTAGTATGTTAATCCTAGTGTAGCTTTAATGAATTGGTAGGCTAATGAATTTTGTGGTGTAAATCAGTTGCCAGGTCAAAAGAAATCTTTTACTAATATTGCAGCAACTACAAGATCAAAAAAGAGAGCTGTTGACTTGCAACAATAGTCCAAAAATGTAAATCAGCAAGCAGATACTAGTAAACAACAAGCTGGAAATGTACCACAGCAAGTTGATAAAGGAAGAAATATAGTTTCTACAACTCAGAATCAACATAATCAAGCTTCTACATCAAAGGATTTGAACATTTTATCAAGACAGCTAACTACAGAAAATAAATAGACAACAAGAGACCAACCAGAGGTTGCTATCCCAAAAATACAGCAAAAGGTTAGTGGTCTTGCTTTTAATATTTTGGATCATATGACAAAGACAACAATAAGCATGTCTATTTTAGATGCTTTACACATTACAGGACAAAAAGATTTGTTACAAAATGCATTATCTCAGTTGCCTTTATCAAATGAAGTGCAAAAATCACAATAATCTCAAATTATGATTGCAAATGAGGTAGAAAAATGAAAAGAACGGCCTAAACCAGTAGGCAAACCTCCACCATTTTATGTCACTTTGATTGTAGGTGACTATTTAGTACATAATTACATGATAGATTCAGGAGCCATCAGTTCAGTTATGCCAAAACAGCTAGCTGATAAGTTAGGTCTTAAATATGAACCTATTGTTAGAGGTGTTGTACAAATGGATGAAACTGAAATGAGTACAGTTGGAATGTTAAAAAATTTAGGCCTTACTTTGCATGCTTGTCCAAACTTTGTTATATACCAGGACATTTATGTCATTGATCTGCCACCTACCTTTGCAATTTGGTTATCTGAAGATTTTACAACAAGGTTAGGAGGGTATTTATCATCTGATTGGACACATTTATTCTTTAGTACTAGATATGCACCCAAGGTTACAATCAAGTATGAACCACTAGCAAAAGATCATTTGGAACCTTAAAAACCTATTTCTATAAATGTAAATCTTCCCATTTTTTATCAAGAGGATCCGATTCCTGTCCAAGATCCAAACACACCTTTAGAGGGAATTCTAGATATGATTTTAGACCAATGGGCAGTAAAAAATTATGAAACAGATCCATTTGAGAAAATGGATGAGATTGGCCTTGGTGTGTACATGATTCAAGAAAATAATACAGTTATTCCAAATCTAGTTAAAGAGGAAAAACAACAAATTGTAGAGTCTGAAAATGATGTTTGGGAACTATATTTTGATGGTTCTAGAAGTAAGGTAGGAGCTGGAGGAGGTGTTGTTTTAGTTTCTCCCACAGGTGAGAAATATTATTCATCTTTCAAATTTTCTTTCCGTTGTTCTAACAACTCAGCTAAATATGAGGCTTTAGTTAATGGACTACAATGGGCAAGGAAAAGAAAAATTAGGTGTTTAAAAGTTTTTGGAGACAGTGAGTTATTGGTTAAACATGTTAGAAACTGTGCTGCTAAAAAAATGACTTACTAAAATTATACAAACATAGAGTTTGGGACATGATAGAAGAGTTTGATGCAGTTAATCTGATATCTGTACCTTAAACTGATAACAAGCAAGCTGACAAACTAGCTGCCATAGGAGCTGAATATGATATTCCTGCTGAAATGAAACATATTCACTCTCCTTTATATGTGAAAGTTGTTAGACCATCAATTCCAGATAATAATTTTAGTTAGCAAGTTTTTGATAGTGCTGAACAGATTGTAAATTTCTTAATGGAAGAGGTTGAATTTTCTGTAGGTAATCAACAGAAATTTGTACAATAATATGATGATCAAATACTTCAGTTAAGATCAAATAATCTACCCAAGGGCTTAGTGACCTTGGAATCTATCTCTAATACTGATGACCAAGTAAGAAAAGACAAAGTCAGCTTGTCAATTAAGCAAGAGCATTATCAACCTATTAAGATCTTCAAAGGAAAGTTGCTCAAGCTAGGAAAGATCTGTACAAAACAAGAACATCAAGCATTCATCTAGCTTTGTCAAGAGTGTAATGACATTTTTGCATGGAATATGGAGATTTGAAAGGTTTCAACCCTGAGTTAGCTCAACATACAATAGAGCTAGAACCCAAAGCTAAACATATCAGACAGAAACAAAGGCCACTAAATCCCAAACTGGAAGTGCTCATGAAAACAAAACTCAATAAACTCATTGAAGGTAATATCATTTTTCCTATCAAACATACTTCATGGGTTTCTAACTTAGTTCCTATCAGAAAGAAAAATGGGGAAATTAGATTGTGTGTTGATTTCTATGATTTAAATAGAGCATCATTAAAGGATCATTATCCTTTACCATCTATGGAGCAGATATTGTCAGTTGTTTCTGGATCAGAGAGATTCTTGTTATTGGATGGTTATTCAGGTTATAACCAAATTCTTGTAAAAGAGGAAGATCAATACAAGACAACTTTTACTACAAAATGGGGCACACTAGCATACAGAAAGATGCCATTTGGTTTATCAAATGCAGGTACAACATTTTAGAGAGTAATGGACATGGCCTTTCAAGGCCTGATCAATAAAATTGTGCTTGCATACTTAGATGATGTGACTATTTTTTTAAAAAAAGATGAAGATCATTTTCATCATTTAAGACTGATCTTTGAAAGATGTAGAGAATTTGGAGTATCATTAAATCCAAAGAAGAGTATTTTTCCTGTTCATGAAGGCAAACTATTGGGACACATTGTGTCTAAAGATGGAATATCAATTGACCCTAAAAGAATCATAGCAATATTGACATTACCTCTTCCTGCACACAAGAAAGGCTTACAGAGTTTTTTGGGAAGAATTAACTTTTTAAGAAGTTTTATTCGTAATATAGCAGCACTTTTACAACCTCTTACAATAATGCTGAAGAAGAATATTTCTTTCAGTTGGACCAAAGAAGGAAAATGAAGCTTTGAAGAAATAAAGGAGGTACTTGTTGCTTCTCTCACTCTGATAAATCCAATCTTTGATAAGGACTTCATTTTATATGCATTTGGCAGTATGGATACTATATCAGCTATGCTTTGTCAATAGAACAATGAAGGAATGGAACTACCTATGGCATTTTTTAGCCAAGTTCTACATGACTATGAGGTAAGATAGTATTTGTTAAAAAGCATGTATTAGCTATTATCAGGAGCCTAAAGAAGTTCAAACATATGCTTTCAAATAATAGAATTTAGTTAATAGTTTCTCACCCCATAGTGAAAGAATTTTTTCTCAGTAAGGATTTAAATGATAAGAGAGTAGGGTGGATAACCAAGGTCATGGAATATGACATACAAATAAAGGCAACCAAGGTAGTCCAAGGTAAAGGACTATGTGAACAGCTTGCAGAAAATAAAGGATACATCAAATAACTTGAAGGAGAGGCTGAGACAGTGCTTCAAAATGGTGAAACAACTGCTATCCCAGACCCCCCTACAAGTTGGGTGCATGATATGATTCATTATCTACACACTGGTGATTGTCCACAAGCCTTGGACAGATCACAAAGAAGATATTACAGATTGTAGGTAATTCCTTATGCTATAATTGATGGAATTCTATACAAGAGAGATTTTAATAATGTTTTGCTGAGATGTGTACAACTAGATCAGACTCAAAGGATTCTAGAAGAATTTTATGATGGACCTACTAGAGGTCATTTTGCAGCTAGAACAACAGCTCTAAAAATTATGAGAGCTGGTTACTATTGGACTAACATGTTCAAAGATGCTCATGAATGGGTAAAGAAATGTTTAAAGTATTTAGTTTTTGCATGTAAACAAAGACTGGCAACAATGCCCTTTCATCCAATTCAAGTGGAACAACCATTTGGTAACTGGGGATTGGACTTCATTGGTCCTATTAATCCACCTTCAAGCCAAGGACACAAGTGGATTTTGACTGCTACTGATTATTTCACTAAATGGACTGAAGTAGTTTCTTTAAAAGATGCTAATGAAACATCAGTCCTAAATTTTTATCAAGATCTAGTGTTCAGGTTTGGAACTCCTGACTCAATTATTTCACATAATGCTTTAGCATTTATTGGATTAAGAATATCTAATTGGTCTGTTAAAAATAATATACTTTTGAATACTTTATCAAATTATTATCCTCAAGGTAATGGATAGGATGAGTCAACTAACAAAAATCTGATTAAGATCATAAAGAAAATAGTTGATGAGAATCAGAGGTCTTGGCATGATAAGTTAAAGTTAGCATTATGGACTGATAGGATTACACCTAAAAGATCAATACAAAAAGAAGTAAAGTTGCCAATAATAGCAGAGTTGCCAACACTTACCTACATAAAAGAACCTGAATTACTTGAAGAACAACCAATGGAATTCAGGCTTGCACAGCTAATTAAACTTGAAGAAATCAGAAAAGATGCCTTGAAAACATTGGAAGCACACTAGGCCCAAATGAAAAGGACTTTTGATAAGAGAACAGTACCAAGATTCTATAAAGAAGGAGACCTAAATTTCAAGTGGAATGAGTTGAAGAGCAGACCAGGACAACATACAAAGTTTAGTGCAATGTGTAATGGACCATATATAATCACAGAATGCAAGCAATACAATGCATTTCAGCTTGCTAAGTTAGATGGTGAGGTGTTTCCAATCTCAGTTAATGGGATTCACCTCAAGTTATGCTACTAAGTAAGGCAGCCTTATGTTGCAAATAAGTGTTTTTGAATAGTTAGTTTCAATTTTGTTGCTTTGTTTACAAGAAGTGCTTTTGCACATGTTGCTGGTTTTATTTTAGGCAAATTAGTTTTTAGTTTCAGTTTTCAGTTAGTTGTTGCTGTTGTTTTTAGTTAGTGTGAGTTGAAAAATTTCTCTAAATTTAGGGTAGAAATGACTCTATGCCCAACGAGAAGGCAAGGCTACTGGTTCCAAGTTGTTTAGCAGGCAAACACCCCTGAGAGGTCACCAAAAATGTTACTAATTTTTTGTTCACACTTAAAATTAGTTGGACCTAATTGTAATTGTTCAGTAGGGAAAATAGAAAACTTCAAAGTTATGCATTCATTGAATGGTTGATGCCTTGACAGAGTAGAGAAGGATATGCAGTTGTCAGGATAACCCATCAGTACAATCAGGACTGATAAATTATCATGACAAGAGAATTGATTGTCAAGAAATCAAACATCTAAGGAGACACAGTTGTTCAACATAGTTTGATCTTTCAAGAGTTATAAGTTAAATTGATTATTCAGTTAATGAGTTTTGAATGAAAGAAAGAAAGATATTTGTATTGCACTACTATTTCATGTCATGTTTTGAACATACATCCAGGTATCTGTTACTTTATCTCATGTATTGATTGAAAAAGGAAATACATATACATCATATGCATAAGAGAAACTAATTGATCATGTTTAAAATAAATGTTCAAATGTGTCCCACAAAAGCCATGGGAGTAACTAGACCGAGCAATTAGAGACATGCAAGCTATGTATCTGTTTGATAAAAGAAAAAGAAATGAACATCTAATAAATCTAAACATCCATCATTGCCTGATGATGGAGATTGTTGTTGAAGCTCACCTTCAAGTCTTCAGTCTTCACTCCAAGCCATCATCAATTGAACTTGCAAAATTTTGGGGACAACCCTGTTAGTGCTCCAAATGTTTACAGTAATCACATGCTTTTATCAAATAGAGACATTTACTTATCACATCATGCATTTAGATGAAATATCAGATCAGATAATGACACAAATCAGGAAGAAATCATGAAGAATATTAATTAATGCTATCAGGTACTTTTTTATGCTAACTTGTTTGTTCATTGTGCAGGTATAGGACATGTTTTGTTGCTCATTTGAAGACAAATAAGCATGTGGATTAAATATGGCTCCCACAAGGGTTGATCCCAACATGCTTCTTTCCTACTTAGTTAAGAAATATATCAAGAGTAATGGACAAATGACATCATATGTTTCTTCCTCATGCTATGTTATCAAGAGCTTATGTTCATATGAGATACATCAAAAGCAAAGATACCATTCAATGCATTGCTATGCGATAAAGAATACAAGTATAATTTCAAAGATGAGACAACACTCTACATCAGGTATTCCTCATATTGTCCTCATATTGCTAAAGATGATCAAAGTTTAACAATTATATCACATTTGAGTTGCAAATGTCTCATAGAGATAGTCAAGTAAAATGCCACAAGGAAAAGCAGATAAGACAATCATATTCACGTTGTACAAAATAGACTGTCATAAAAGAAGACCTCACCATGATATATGAGATAAGTGTAACAATCACATGCTAGAGGTAAAGATGTAAATGACAGATGCATACAACATGCTCTCTAAAGAGCACTCATCAAATGATAAAGACTGTCACTTACTACTAGTGATCTTAAAAGAAGAACAAGCTAGGAACAACATTCATATATCGTCATTGACATGACAGTCAAGTACAAATCCAAAAGCAAGAGACAGTCATATTTAGAATGGAAAGGTGCAAATACATTAAGCACTGTGGAATGTTAGGAATGCCATAGTCCAAAGATAACAAGGTGGATTCCATGCATTTCATCAACTATTTTGATCAAACAAACCCTACCTAATACACTTTACAGCTACAATGATGCCATGGTGCAGTCAAGAAGGTGCCATGCCTTAAGGAAATGTACACATATAATTGCCTTAACCATGAACAGTTAGGACATGATCAATAAAGTGGCTATACAAGCAACATACAGTCAGGATATATCATAAATTTCCATACCCATCTATAGAAGTGCATCAATGATGAAGGAGTAACATTAGAAGAAGAACAAGACTTATATCAAGTGCTACAATGATGATTGACAAAAGAACATGAAATTCACAAGGTAAATAGTCTTCTTTCTACTATGACATTTGTTCTATCATGATACAGTCATAGTAATCAGTTGCCGTGGTTAAAGATAAAGAAGAATTCTTGATCTATGTGTTATTGTCAGACCCAAATGATAAGAGAAGTAGTCATTATGTGCAAAGGTAGATACATATGTATTTAAATAATGTATAACAACCAAGGAGAGATATGAACATGTTAAGGATGCTACAGGTATACATTAAAATGCACAAGGACAACTACAGGTGCAAGGAGAGATAAGAACATAACATCTATGATAAAGTATAAATCTAGATGCAACAAATATAGTACATAGTCAAAGATGATGCCACATGCCAAAGGTCCATCATACTACAGTTTGCAAGTTGAAGAGTACAAGTTTATCATATGCAAATAAGTCAAAGAAGCCATTTATGCTATAGCCTTCCAGAAATTTTAAAGACAACTACAGGTGGAAATAAATGAATAACTTGTTATCATATAGAATATCAAGAAACTTACTATTATACCCAGTAGCTACAGTGGGACAGTCAAGTAAAATGTATCATCATTAAATGCCATTACAGTCACAAAGAGAAGGAGGAGAAGGTGTTGTGTGAAGCTCCATTTATTAAGAATTCAACTCTTAATTCTTTTGCCTACAGCGAGACCATGGTCAAGGAAGTGCTATATAGAAGGAGAGAATGTTATGATAAAGAGTAAACCCACCTGATAAAAGATCAAACCCTAATGCAATTTTTGCAAACATAGTCAAGAAGATTCAAATAAAGGAGAGTGGCCATAATAGTTTGAAGCCATGAAAGTGCAAAATGAGAAAACCCTTGGTTTTTCTCTTTAGTTACAGTCAAAGGAGAAAGAGATAACAGTGAAGAGCATGGCCGTGGTAGTATGAAGTATTTTTTGTACAAGAAGGGTTGAAACCTTAGTTTCAAAATTGAACAAACCCTCGATAGTATACACTTTTTTATGCTTGTATAGATATGGAGCATAGCCATAACAGGTAGACGTTTTGAAAATGCAAAAAGATGTCAAAACCCTCATCTCAAAAACTTAAACCCTCAGGTTTTCTCCATCTATAGACAAATCAAAGCCAAAAGGAGATATATCGAGTCATGGTCGACAGTGATAACCCATTTTTTATTAAAAAACGCAATACCCATGACCACATATAATCTTGTCATTCTTCAAAGTGTAAAAACCAGAGATAAACAAAGTTACAGAGGTAAAAAATGACAAGAACTTACCTCTTTTTGCTGACTGGAAGAGAAATCTTTCCATGGCCTCATAGTGGCCTTTAGCTTTCAAGAATAGATGAAGAGCATGAAATTAGAAAGATATAGAAACAGGAAAGAAAGGTGTTAAAGATTGCATGATGATGGAGAGAGTTATTCAAAAGAAGAAGGCCATAGCCATGAAAGGATAAAGCTACAGATCAATAAAATGCTTCATATAAAACTCAAACAATGTTACCTTCCCCATTAACGGTGTAGAGTTCCAAGGTTTCAAAAGAAGATCCATTGAAGGGTGAAAAAATAGAGCCATGATGAAAACATTCAAACCCTAGGTCAGCGGAGGAAAGTTGCAAAGCTTCGAAGGAGGAAGACCAAATGAATAATGAGCAACTTTCAGGGTTGTCTCCTTACTTTTGTTCGAAGATTATTTTCTCTCAAATGTAATTTTTGACTTACAAAACAAATAATTACCTTATTCAAAGGAGTGTCGTGGTCAAGACCTTTTTATTAAAGATCTTAGCCATCATAGCATGGAGTGGCCGACAACAATGCTTAGGACTTAATTCTTATTAAGTCAAGAAGGCACATATGATGGGAAAGAAAGGCTTTATGCCTTATAAACTTTTTAAAAATTCCTTGGTGATTGGCAATGCATGGACAAGATAGACATACTAAAATTCCTTGTCTTTATTCAAAGCATCCATAGGTAATGATACTTCAAGATTATGCATGGTGCCTAACAAAGCCAATAAGGTGTATTTTTTTTTTGACATGGCATGCATGAGGACTATATATGGAGTTGTCCAAAGTAAGAAATTATGCATGATGATAGTATAATGGTGGCAGTGTATGATGATGCAGTGATGGAGTCATGGACTTGATTTCTTTCCTTCCTTGAGTTTAAGTTGCATATGGAGATATAAGGTGATTTAGAAAATGTAATGATATATATGTGCACTAAGGCATCAAAGGGGAATCATAAGGCTGTTATGCATATTGTTTTTGATAATATAAGGTGGCTAAACAAGGGGCCGAACCCTTACAAAAAGTAGAGAGGCCACAAAGGCAACAAGCACAAAAAGTGCCTTAAACCAGATACATCAAATACTATTTTCCCAGCATAAATAGCAAAACCAGCTGCTATAAACTAAGATAGTAATTACAGAGTAGCAGAGTATCATCAATATAAAAGCAAAGTCTAAGGAGGCAGAATCTCTCCTTACTTACCCATAGATTTAATAATGTCATCCAATTTCTTAGCAAGATCATCATTGTCAGTAGTAGTAGTAACCCCTAGGTTTTGCAGCATAGAAACATTGAGGAAAATAGAATTCCTAAGCATGGTGGAAAGATTCTACTCCAGTTTCTCAATGCGAGCCCGCAGAACCACGATTTCAGCTCCCAGGCTAGCATCAGTGTCCTTGTCATTGTCAGCTTCTTCCATAAACATCTCACCCGCTTTGCCAGCACTGCCAACAGAATCAGCAGCATCCTCAGTAGTAGCCTCCATCACATGCATCTCTTGCTTACCATCAGCATCCTCAAAGATTTCTTGGACATCCATATCTTTATCCTCATCCCCTTGGGAGGATTCCTTAGAAGCGCTCTTGGAATAATCAATAAGTATCACTTTTTGAGCAGGTTTGCCAGCAATTTGCCCTGACCACCAAACTCCAGAGGAGAAACCATCCTTAATAACCTTAGCAGAAGATTGAGACTTGCTACTCTGTCCCACAGGGGTCCTACTAGGATTTTTAGGGGTCCCAACTCCCTCAATGCCCATTCCACCAGCATGAGTCTTCCTCTTTTTGCCCTTCGAACTGACAGTAGAACCCGAAGGATCAACAGGACTCTCCTCAGGAGTAGAAAAGGAAATGTCTTTAGTCTTAGTAGGAACAGGAGAAGGGCATGGTTCTTTAACACCATGAAGATCATTAGGGTTAGAAGATAAATCCCCACTGTTGGTTTGAATGGCCTTCGCAGGCTCAAGGGCAAGATGGTGGTTATAAAGACAAAGGATAAGGCCCTGATGTAGGGGGATGGGTCTCTTAGCAGGTTTCTTATCCAATTTAGCATGAACCCTAAGGACAGAGTGCTCCATGGAAGAAAGCAAATAAAAAGGAAAGCTAATATGAGCATTGTGACAGAAATGATTCAAAAGGGGGAGATGGTAGTTATAAAACCTGGTGAAGCGCCCCTCCAGGGTGAAATACTTCATGAGGAGAAAACACACACTGTCTCAAGGCTCGGGCAGCTTGGCTCTGTCAAATCCCCCCTGATAGGGAACTAAACCTTTGCCATCTCCAAGAAAGATCTTCTGACTAGAAAGGTCTGCAATTTTAGTTTTCCTTTATAGTTTAATCCCCTGAGTAGACATACCAGTGGCCATGGCAATCACACTTTCAAAAATTTCAAAACTTATTATGCCCACAAAAACACGCCGGTTCTGCCAAGACCTAGAAAACTATTTGGATAAATTCTCATTATACCCGTTGAGCTGCTCCAAATAGAGACTAATCCCACCCTCTTTGCAATAATGCCATACCACCAGGTTGTCTTTGAACTCATAGCAAGAGACTGGTTCGGTTCTGATTCTATCACCACCCATGGCAGAAATACAGAGTAGTTCACAAAAACCCCAAATCTCCCTAGTCATGTTTATGGTAACATTAATCCCTTGATCAAAGCTAATGATGCTAGTGATAAAACAACACGCATTACCATCAATATGCAAAACCTTACAAAGATGACTCATGCTCATCCCATGCTTAATCATAATTACATGGCAAGCACCATAATGAACAAGCAGCCCAGGAGCCTTATGAACGCAAGGAGTGGACATGACAAGTAAGAAGGTACAAGAGAACCTATACTTCAAGAGGCATGTCAGCACCCTCCCAAAGAACTGACAAAGTGAGCGGTCTTGCCAATAGGTCTAACTCATCCTTAACCTGTTGCCTCCTTAAGAATGAGACCCTTAAGATTTAAAGGGATATGATCAAATTGGCACCAACAACGCTAGTTTGAATACCTTTGTCCGAGTGCGGCATAGGCATCAACAACACCATTACCCTCGCGGTAAATATGGGAGATATCCATATTGGAAATCTTTTGTAGGAGAATCTGTATATCCCTAATAATATCTTTCAACTTAATGCCAATAGTCGATACATTGTTAACTGCATCAATAAGCATTTTAGAGTCCCCCTAGATATTCAAGTTCCTGATGCCAAGGGATATAGCCAATTTAATCCCCCAAAGAAGAGCAGTAGCTTCAGTGTAGTTATTGCTTTGATAGCCCAGACCACCAGCATAGACACCAACCATCCACCCTTTGTGATCTCTTATGATCCCTCCCCCACTAGCTGTACCATCCATCTTAGATGCCCCATCAAAGTTAAGTTTCAGCCAGTTAGGAATCGGAGGACTCCATTTGGTATTAAGCCTCTGTAATAATTTGGTATTATTATGGGCAGGAATAAGATAGAGAATCTTCCAATTCACCACAATTTTCTTCTCTTCATGGGTCAGAGGTTTCTCCACAATTTGGATATGGGCACTAGTGATGCTTTCCATAAGAGTCTTAATAAAAGTGTGAGAAACCTGGGAGTCATCTCTAGCAGTATCCCTAAAAATCTTATGATTGCACTCTTTCCACAAAGTCTAGCTCAAACATGATAGAGTTTGATTCCATAACTCAACAAGCCAGGGATGAGAGAAGGGAGGATACCAGCTATTAATAACTTCTGTAATATTAGAATTGCAGACCCACTACATACCAAAATTACTTAGGATTAAGGTCCATATTTCCCTAGCAAAATCACAGTGAAGGAAAAGATGGGAAACAGTTTCCTCCTTATCACAACATAGACAGCATCTATTGACCAAGGTAAAGCCTCTCTTCTGTAAGTTGTCTTGGGTCAGAATTTTGTTATGAACAGAAGCCCACCAAAACATATTTATTTTCGGCACAAGTTTGTGGTTCCAAACTTTGCCCCATATCTCCTTTCTATGAGCAGATGGAACCAATAAATGATATGCATATTGTTTGATGCATGGAGTGACTCAAATTTTTTTAATTTTGCAGAGGAAGATAAATGATTTCTCATTGATCTTGGAGTGATAAGGCTAATTTTTTTTTGCCTTAATGTGTAGCTGAATCATGCAAAATAGGGATATTTTCTCACATGGATACATAAGGAGTTTTGTTTTTCTTCTAAGTCCTATTTGTGCTCATATCATGCATAATAGGCAAGTGTAATTGGAGTGATAAGGAGTGATATTTTTTTTTCTAGTCATGCACAATTTTTTTTTAAACAAAAGTGGTCGAACCACTAAAATTTATTAATAAAAAGTAGTTACAAAATGCTAGGATTCAGAAAAGGCATATCGGCAGGAAAGAATCCGGTGAAGAAAACCTCCGGTTATAGCCTGAGTTTAACAAAATTATACATAATTGCCTCACAAAACATATATCAGACCAAAATATGGCTAAAGTCGTCCCAGAGAAAATACAATTTTCACAAAGAAATTACAGATCATCTGGCTTGAACAAGGACAAACAAAAAGTAATCGATAAAGGCAATAGACATGAAGAGTTCACCATTAATCTGCAATCAAAATCACCTGCAAGTCATGAATCTTGACATGATCATCGTCTGCTGCAGACTAAGGAGGGGGTGGCGGAGGAGGAGGCACGTAATTCAATAGAAATAACAAAGCATTAAAAACTTCCAATGCCTTGTCTGCCAGCTGGTGTCCCAATTCCTGCCTATGACAATGTATTGAATTTTGAAAGGAAATGATATAGTTGTTGCAAAGGCCATAAGAGAAAGCATTGAAGAGGCAGTGTAAACCAGGCGTACGAAATAAACACCTGCCATCAAATAAGCCACCAACAGGAGCAGACCCTTCATGCACATCATAGTCAACTAAAGCAGAATTAAATGCATCAATGGAAAAATGGACATTCTAGATAAAAGTTAACCCCAAAACCCTTACTCTGTCTCCCAATTGTAAAAGATCCATTGCATTAGATAAAAAATGAGAAGCAACCTGCGAAGGATATATGGCAACTGGATTGTGAAGGGCTGGAAGATTATAGACCTGAATAATAGCAGTGCCCACTGATACCTCGTAAACCTTGAAGACTTCCTGCAATGCATTAGAATTAAAACAGCCAAGAAAAGGACGTTCCCAATTCGAAATAGGCTAGGAGATTCGAGTGTTTCAGTGGATAGAACCCATAGAACTCTGCTAAAATCTTGATATAAAACAGAAAAATGAAGTATAATCACAGCTGCAAGAGTGAATATCAGAGCTTTACACCAAACTAAGGTTAAAACATTTAACAATAATAAGTGCAAAAATAAGTGACAAGCCTAACACCAAGATAAGTGCAAAAGATGCTACGTATCACTCATAAATGTTAGAAATTAATGAAAAGACAAATCCCTTGTGCGAGGTCTACCAGTCGTCTTTGGAAGCAATCAACCAGGTACAATCCATCCATCAAAGTAGAATTCACAATACTTAAAACAACGTCAGCAAACATCATATAGGACCAATATATAACCTATACCTCATAAGTGATAGAAATGAATAAAAAAGACAAGTCCCTTGTGCGAGGACTGCCAACTAGCTTTGGAAGCAAATAACAGGGTACGATCCGTTCATCATAGCAGAAGTCACAATATTTAAAACAACGTCAGCAATACATCATAAACTTACACAATTGAATCTTAAGCCAAAAAATCGCTTATGCCAGAAATCTTCATGATATGTATGCCGAATTTTGAAATTAGTGATCCATTCAGCATAGCAGAAGTCACAATACTTAAAGCACCGTCAGCAAAACATCATAAATTTACACAATTGAATCTTTAGCCAAAATATCACTTATGCCGGGAATCTGAAGGATAGATTCAGAGTTCCATTCAGTAACAGCTTCATTAAGGCTAAAAGCAAGATTAGCTAAAAAGTCAGCCAGGAGATTACCTTCACGATATGTATGCCGAATTTGAAATGAGTGAAACTATTTCAGTAGATCTCTGCTAGGCTTAAGGATGTATTCTATTTTCCAACTCGGAGATGATTTATTAGAGAAAGCTGATATAATATTCAATGAATCCCCTTCCACAATGATATTAGTAAAACCATATTTTAATGCTAGATTTAAACCTGCTATTAGAGCCATAGCCTCAGCCTCATTATTTGTTATTGTGCCAAGTTTAATTGACAATGCTCTAAGAATTATTCCTTGGTGATTTCTAATAACACAGCCAGCACTAGAGAGTCCTGGATTACCTCTGCTCGCACCATCAAAATTTAACTTGACAAAGAATTCATTGGGAGGGATCCATTTGATAGCAGATCGATCAAACAAAACTTCAGACTTAAAGCAAGAATTATTAGGTACCCTTAACTACCTCCAATTCTTTAAGATCATATCATCCCAACTAGTAAAAGTAAGAGAACTCACCTTCTTAGATAACAAAGATGCTGAAACTACTTCTGAAATAGTTGTTTCGACTTTGTCCAACACACTATGGAGAGGATTACTTACTTTTTAAAAAATTCTTCTATTTCTTTCTAACCAGAGAGACTAGATAACAATGCTTGGCGAAACAATCCACAATGCAGAAAAGGTAGATTTAGAAAATAGAATAGGCCAGCTTTGAAAGACTTGAAATAATGAACAAGGAAGAGGACCTGACCAGTTTAATTTAGATATAAGCCAAGACCAAACCTGTGAAGAAAAAGCACAATTCAACAAAAGGTGATCTACTGATTCCTCCACCTCCTGACAGAGTGGACATAAAAAGGAATTTGCAACCCCAAGTTTAACTAATCTATCGCTAGTAAGGATTCAGGAATGTAGTGCTAACCATGAAAAAGCTCCTGCTTTAGGCAGGCATGAATCATTCCAGCAAAGCTTATACGGCCAAGAAAGGCTAGAATTAGAATCCTTACTAGTGATACTTAGATAACCTTGTTTAACTGTATAACGACCTGATTTCGAAGGGGCCCAAATTAATTTATCCTTTTCACCTATGATAAATAATCTGTGATCCTTCAAAATATTCTTAAGAAGAATCTTTTGCTCTTGAGGGATCGTAAACTTATCAAAATTTTTCCATTTAACTGAATTAAATGCTGAATTAGAATCTATTTCATAATAATCTTTAACTTTTGTTCCCCACATCTGACATAGTAAAGACTTAATATCATGAAGCCCTGCTGTTCAAGCTATAGGAGGATGATTATTCCAAGAATCATCCCAGAAAAGAGCAGAATTTCCATCCTGAATGACCCAAGATAAATAAGGAGAAATAACTTCCCGACAATGCATCAAAAAGTCCCACATGTGAGAACCTGCCCTTGGATTTAGAGTGGTGAATAATCTTTCAGGATTAAAGGAATCTAGATACTTACCATACATTATTTTACCCCATTTAGATGTTGGTTTTTCATACAACTTCCAGACAAGTTTAGCTCCAAGAGCTTTATTTTGAGCTGCAATATTATGAATTCTGGTTCCACCAAATTGTTTTGGAATACATATATTATCTCAAGAAAGGAGGGGAATCTTTCACCCATGTAAATTAGTACCATTCCAAAGAAATTTCCTTAACATGTTCACAATAGTAGTAAGAATAGTTTTTGGAACCTTTAAAACCGATAACAAATAGACTGGCATTGCTGATAAAACTGTTTTAATCATCAAAAGTTTACCTGCCAAAGTAAGCCATTTACCCTTCTAGGAAGCTATTTTAGCTTTTATACTTGAAATAAGCTTATCCCAAAACATATTTTTAATTGATCCCGAGAAAAGAGGGATTCCCAAATATCTTGATGGCAAGGTGTCAATTTGAAAACCTAGATAGTTAGTTATCCTACTTTGCACCAATTCAGAAGAGAAGAAAAAGAAAATTTTAGATCTGCTATGGTTCACTTTCTGCCCCGATACTAAACAATACTTAGCAATTACTTCCTTCAAAACTCTAGCTTTTGTCATCAAAGGTTGTCCAAACAACAAAGTATCATCTGCGAACAGAGCATGCGTTATAGAAAAAGGTATTCTAGGAATATTAATCCCTCTCCAATAACCCAATGTATTCTGATTCAAAATTAGTCTACTCAACCCTTCAGCCATTAAAATAAAAAGAAAAGGGGAAAGAGGGTCTCCCTGCCTTATACCTTGAGAAGATTTAAAAAATTTAGATTGCGTCCCATTTATCAATACTGATAAACTAACACCAGCAATACAAGATTGGATCCATTTACACCATTTAGGAGAGAAACCAAATCGAAGAAGAACTTGAAATAAAAAATCCCAAGACACTCTATCATAGGCTTTTAACATATCTAGTTTAATGAACATTGCAGGGAGTTTATGTTGATGGATTGAGTGAATTACCTCGTGAGCAATCAAGGCCCCTTTTGAAGTTTCCTTGCCTGGGACAAAACCTCCTTGTTCATCAGAAACAATTTTTGGAATTAATGCAACTAGTCTTAACGTTATTGCTTTGGAAATGATCTTATAAAAAGTATTACATAATGAGATGGGTCTGAAATTAGCAAAAGAGGAAGGAGAAGTAATTTTAGGAATTAAAGCAATAAATGTTGAATTAATCTCTCTTAGAATAGTTCTGTTTCTCCGAGCTTCTTCTACAGCCAGCCAAATATCCTTACCCACAAACTCCTAGCATTTTTGAAAGAAAAGAGGAGTAAAACCATCTGGACCAGGAGATTTATCTGGCTCTAAAGAGAAGACTACTGCCTTAATTTCTTCCATAGTAAACTTTTTCATCAATTCCAAGTTATCTGCAGGGGAGATCAGCGGAGGAATATGATCCAGAACTTTAGATGCAATTGTGCTAGAAATCTAATTGGAATCTTTAGATAGTAACTTCTGGAAAAAATTAGTACCTTCTTTTTGAATGATAGAATCATCATGTAATATATTACCCATAGAATCTTTGATGGAGAAGATAGAATTTTTATGTCTTCTAATCATGGTTGAGACATGAAAAAACTTAGTATTTCGATCCCCTTCCTTAAGCCATACTTCCCTTGATTTCTGTTTCCAATAGATTTCTTCCCGAGATAAAATTTCCTCTAATTGTGCTTGAAGCTTTTTAATATTTTCAAAAGATACATTATTCATGCCCTTCGATATAATTTCTTCATTTAACTGTTGTAATTGAAGTTGTAGAACTGCTTTTTGTGAAAAAATATTACCAAAAGAGGATTTATTCCAAACCATAATTTGTTTCTTTATATATTTTAATCGTTCATTAACCCAAAACATTCGAGAGCCATTGACAAAAGGTGCATTCTTCCACCAGGATTCCAATAAGGATAAGAAATCTTTATATCTAAACCACATAGCTTGAAATTTAAATGAGGGCCTAATATTTTTTGTTCTCAAAGTGACTCCAAGTTGAATAGAAATAGGGAAGTGATCTGAAGTTGAAAAAGGAATAATAGAAGTACTAGAAATATTTGCCTCAAAAGACCATTCAGAAGAAAAAAGAAACCTATCCAATCTTTCTGCTATATTTAAAAATCCTTTCCTCCTATTTGACCAAGTGAATTTCCCATTAAGTAGCAGACTATCCATCAATGCATTATCTACTATGAATCCCTTAAAATCTTCTATTACTCTCTAAGGCGGGGAGATTCCACCCAACTTTTCTGATAGACAAGATATAGCATTAAAATCCCCCCAAGATAACTTTTTCTCCAGACAGTTGCTTTAAAAGTGCTGCTAAAGTGTCCCAACAAGACTTTTTATCTCTAGTTGCAGTAGGACCATAAACATTAAATAGCCAAAAATTAACAGAAGAAGAAGTAATCCTAACCAAAATAAAATTTGGAACAGAGCAAATTAATTCTACTGCACACACTGTGTTATCCCAAAGAACAGCCAGTCCTCCTGAAGCCCCTTGAGAGGGAAAATGAATATACTTCCATTTCAGCCAACTTGAAAAAATACTATCAGCTTGAGAAGTTGATAATTTTGACTCTTGAAGCAAGACAATATCCATATCTGAAGAATCTAGCTGACGCTTTATCAAGCATCTTTTGTTAGGGGTATTGATGCCCCTAACATTCCAAGAAAGGAGCTTCATTGCTCGCAGGGAGAGTTCCTTACTCTCCCCGATCTCAGACATGTATCCAGAGTAGCCTATAGGCCTGCTTTAATTTCTTCTTGTGTTTTAAATGACTTTGGTTTACGTCCTCTTTTAGAGGGAGAGAAAGAACTTGGCTTGGTAGGTGAGTCCTGACTCAATGATTGAGAAATGGATAATTTAGTAGAAAAATCAAAAACCTCACCATTTTCTCCTAATAATGCAAATTGCTCGGCCTTCCCCTGACTTAAACAACTCTTAGGGTCTACATAGGGAATAGAGTTATTTAAAAGTGATGGATTTTCAACAAGAGAATCAGGCTTTTCTGTAATTACCTCATCCGCCAATTCTTCAATAAGATCAGAGGCAACGTTACGATTTTTTTTTTCAACAAAAGCATTTGCTTCTTCTTCAGTAAAAGGAAAACTTTCCAATCCTAATTCTGACATTTCATTTACCAAAACCTTAGCACAATTTTCCTCAAAATTAAAGGAATTAATCAAGTTTTTCTTAACTTTATCACTAGAAAAAATAGGGGTTTCAATAGCTGCGGGACTACCAATTACAAATTCAAAAGGGCAGTCTTCCTCTAGGCCTGCAGATGTCGTGAAATCTTCTTCAAAAATAGAGGAGTTTACAAAATGGTTTAAAGAGGCTTCCCCTATATTAACGAAGTCTAGATTCTCCTTGGCATAAGAGGGTTCTTCAGATTTTCCACATGTTTCAGTTGAATGTAGTTTTTCCACTTTATCAATAGCCATAGGGTTTTCAAAGACAATAACTTGGTTCCAATTTCCAAATTTAGAGTGGAACTCCATAAATTTGGGAAAGGGGAATGAAGTATTGAGAACTAATGAAAACCTAACTGGCAAATCTGGCTTATGGAAGGAGGACAAATCATGTTGAATGAAAAAACCCAATTTCTTAGCACACAATTCAATAATGGTCAAATCCCTATATTCCAGAGGCAAATTTGGCAGAGAAATCCAAAAAGGAACAAAATTCATATTAGCTTTAACTGGGTCGAAGTTGGGTTCCCACTTTTGAAGACAAATACCTCTGCCACAATAAAACCACAATTTTTGACTTAGGGTTTCATCACGAAAACCCCCATTGTGAAAAACCGCTATAAAAACACATAAATCTTTATTCAAAAAGAAGACATCCGAAACCCCTTTCCATGTAACCCTTATCCATGTAAAAAGTTCGTCAAAGTTAAAAGTAGGGTTCCATACTTTACCAATAAGAGCTCGAGTAGTAAGATCTTGAACATAGGGATTTACCAGATTCTCTGGAATGTCGATGTTTACAGTTTCCATGGAAACCCTTTTCTCCTGAGCGGGACCATCATCAACATGATTCTGAGGAGCCTTAGCTAATTTTTCTCTCCAAAGCTGATGAAGTCTTGTATCCGTGGGCGGTGAAGCATAACGAAAATGATGGCTATGTAGCCTACTGGTATGCCAAAAATTCCGGTACCGAGAAAGATCTGGATGCACCAAAAGACTTTTTTTCCGAATAATGGGAGAAAACTCGCGAAACCGTCTGTGTGCATACTCCGGATAATATGAACGCCGCTGTGCCCTAAGTGCTTCAAAAAATAAAAAATAAAAGAAATTGTAACCAATAATATAGTAATTTTCTATTATTTTATTATTTACTCACAATCAATTTTGCTCATGCAAAATCATGGAAATTGATTAGTGGAGTTAACTAGGCCACCTAGGAGGTTTCGTATGACTTTTAGGAGTATTTTTAGGGTCCTTGGTCAACTTTTTTGGTCAAACACATGGAGAGGCCCAAATTCAAGCTATTTTTGCTCAATTTGTGGCAGTTTTAGGCCCTATTTTTGAGAATTTTGGAGGTTGCTCAGGAATGATTATTTTTAGAGGCAGTTATCTGCAAGTCCATATTTTTTGCATGCCTCTTGGAGAGAGTAAACCTATATATTGTAAAGCAAAAATTTATTTTTGCTAGTTCTTGATTCTCATTCTGATTCAGACAGATTGGAGAATTCTTGTGGCTCACTTTTATAGTTTTATTAAGAGATTGATAGGTTACATGTTATACTTTTTGTCTTCTTTGTAGAGCTTTTCTTTGTTTATTTTAGATTAGTTGAATTACCTTTCCTTTTAGTGCTGATTATTGAAACGATTTGATGAAATTTTGCTGTATTTTATTATTAAACCTTTAAAATTATTGTCTCACTTCCTTGCTGGCAGCATTAAGCATATATTCATCACAGGTCTTAGGTTGTGTTAATCAGAAATAGTCTTTTTGTGTTGTGAAAAAACTATTTCCTTCATAAAAACCCATTTTCAAACCTTCCTTAGAAACACTTTTGTGATATTTATGCCAAGTCTGGATTGTGTAAAAGTTAGATTTCTGAGAAAACATTGTGGATCATATTGCATTATTTTTATCCAAATCAGGTGCATCACCAATTTTTATCTTTTTGTATTCAATTAGTTTCTTTCTTCCCTTTTCCTAAATATTAAGAACATACATCTCAATAGAATATTTCAAGGGAACCAGCGCATAACCTGGAGGTCTAATTTCATCATAGGGCATCCACAACCTGAAATTAGTCCCATGTTACACGGAATTGTAGTACTTCACCAGCTTTGCATACAAGTGCAATTTCCAGTGATAACAATTATGAATTGCTTTTAAAGTTTAACTATTTTTTGGCAATTTATAGGCTAATAAAACATATCAAATATTCTATTTTGATTTGTTTTATTTAGAGTCATATAGGACAAATTTTGGAGCTTTCATGAGTAGAGAAAATCAATTTTATGGTGGGACCACATGAGAGGATGATTTTGCATCTTTATTTCATATATTGGTGGTAGATTTAGTGCTTTATTTTTGGCTTTCATGAGTAGCTCGAAAATGGACTTAGGGTCTATTTTTAGGAGCTTTTTTAGCTTTCTTCAGAGGAGATCATTTGGAGACATATATAGGAGAAAAACAAAGTTTTTTCTTAGTTAGTTAGCATCGGTTTCTTCTCTCTTGTTCATAGGCAGAGTTGTATATAGGCAGTTGGCTCACACATTTTTTTTTATGCATTGTACCCTTTCTAGTTCTAATAGAAAAACATCCTATTTCATAAATTTTGCAATCTTGATTTGATGTTATATTGTGACTTTTTCTGTCCTTTATTATGTCTCAATACTGTTAAATACTTAGTTCTTCCTGGTTGTAGTTTGTGTTTTGATCTAAACCATGTTACAAATTACTTAAGGAATAACTATCAGTGAAATTGTGAGGATTCAGGTTAGGAGATCTGTTTGTGAGTGATAGAATCTCATCTAGTTTAGATTCTAGAAATAGTTTGCATTTTAATTACATCTTTCTATCTGTTTTCCCCTCAAGTCAGTAATTTAGGAATTATAAGAAAACCAACTCACTCTAGAGATTCGTTCTCATGAAAGGAGACCCACATCTGAGAATGATTCCATGTTTCAGCAAGTAGTTGAGTTTTTACAAAACTTAACAAGGGTACATGCTTGAATTGACAACAATTTTTGGCATTCCCGATGGGACTCTGGAAGCAATTTTAGAGAGATTTGTACCCTCATAGCTGCTATTCTGGTATATGCAGTAGTTTAACCAGCCTTTGGAGGCTTTCAATATAGCTGGTGACTCATTCCCTCTAGTTTGATATGCAGATTAGTGCTTGCAGCTTATGAAAATCAGGTCTAATCCAAACCCATTTGACTACTTGCAGTTGTCTACAGCTAGAAGGAGAGGCAGATCAGCAAGCAGAACAACTATGTCATCAAGAAGATCCAAGTCTATACCTTCCCGATTCAAATCTACAAGTTTGGTTAAAAGAAGTAGAACTCCAGTGTTGATAGTCCAAATAGCTATGATGGCTAGGCCATATGCATTTACTACTTTCAATACGGGCAGCCCATTACAACTTGCCCAAAGAGATGATATTCCAATGGCAGCCCTGAAGGGATTGCCTTATTTCACTGGAGAAGATCATACTACTGCTGCTGAACATATTCAAGATGTAGCAACCTTGTGTTCTGTACACAATGTCACTGAAGAAAACATGGCACTTAGACTTTTAGCTACTTCATTAAAAGGAAAGGCCTTAAAGTGGTTCAGAGGACTTGTTGAAAATTCAATAACATCCTGGGACTTACTGGGAGATGGATTACACAAATACTTTGAGGATAAGTCTGATCATCTCTCACTGTTGGAGCAACTGAGCACCATCAAAAGGGCACCCCACGAACACATGGCTGATTTCAACTACCAATTTCAGAGAACCTGGGATATGATTCCCACAATGGTAAAACCTTTGCCAAGGCATGCTTTCTATTTTATCTTAAAGCTGTGGGAAGGACCACCCTTTCAAATTCTTTTGAGATTGTTGTTAGATTAGAAAATTGCCTTATTTAGGTAGGAAAGATAGCCCCTAGGCCTCCTTTGCCCATTTTCTCTAAAATACAACCATCAGTACCTTTGGCAGTACCTCCTCTAGCTGCTGTCGCACCTATTCTAGTAATAGGATATCAAACAGCCCAACAAACTGTTGTCCCAGTTCAAACCCAATGTACCCTAGAGTTGGAAAATACATTAAGTACAATTGCAAATAAGCTAGTAAACATGGAGAAATGTTTGCCCTACCAAAATTAGTGTCAGCCTAATCAACAAAATACCCAATGTCAACCCAATCAACAATATATTCAAACCTTTCAGGCTGATCCTTAGGGGCAAAGAAAGAACTATAACCCTCGACCTTTTCAGGATTATAATCCAAATAATACTAGTACCTCAAGAGAGCTTGTACCCACACAGAATAATCTAGTCTAGGATAGTGGTTGGTGTTATCCATGTCACCAACCACATAGTCAAGCTACCTGCACGAATGGAGTGAGAAATCAAGCACTCATGGTTCAGAACAGTTATGCATGTTTGGAGGGGGTTAATGGTGAAATTTCAACTTAGCAGAATAAGGCTAATGTAGTCTTAATGAATTGGGAAGAATCTAATTTTTGTGGTGTAAATTATTTCCAAGGTCAAAATCAATAAAGTACACCTATTTCAGCTAACACAAGGTCAAAACTGAGAGGTAGATGTGTAAATTAGCAATGTGCTGTAGTACAATAGCAAGCTGTAAGGGATAAAAACCTAGTTTATCCATCACAAACTACCCCTGTACCATAGTAGAAAGTACAAATTTAGCAAAGGGACCAAATAGGACCAACAAAGGAGCAACCCAAAATGCAACAACAGCCTCCACAAGGTTAGATTGATATAGTTGTAGCAAGAGGACATCATAAGGTAACCTCTATTACTTTTAATATAGTTGATCATATTAAGAAGGCTACAGTGAGCATGTCGGTTATGGATGCTTTACGCATCCCTGCCTAGAAGAATTTGCTGCAAGAAGCATTGACTAAACTCTCACTTTCCGAGCGTTCTAGTCAAGAGAAGGCCAAGGTTGTACTTTCTAATAGTTCAGAAGTTAGGAGTAGACAACAAGAAGATGAGGTAAAACCACCCCCTTTCTATCTAAGTCTCATTATTGGTGATAAATTAGTTCATAACTATATGGTAAATTTAGGGGCAAGTAGTTTAGTTATGCCCAAAAGTGTAGCCGACTCATTACAATTGGTTTATGAGCCCCTTGCAAAAGGAGTAGTTTAGTTACATGGGTCTGCACTTAGTACTGTGGGAATAATCAAAAGTATGCCACTCACATTACATGCTTATCCTAATTTTGTCATTCATCAAGACATCTACATCATTGACTTTCCACCTAGTTTTGTAATCTCCCTTTCTAGAGAGTTCACAGCCAAATTGGGTGGGTTTCTTTCATCTAAATGGACTCACTTATTCCTCAGAATGAGATATGGTACAAAAGTAACAATACAGTTTGAACCACTTGCAAAAGACTGTATTGAGCCCTATGTTCCCATCCCAATAAATGCTAATCTCTACATCACCTGTAGGCAACAGGATGAACTTATGAGCCTAGCTCCCAATGCACCTATAGAAGACATAAGTTTAGATGATTGGGCAACTAAAGATCATGAAAGTGACCCTGTCTATCACACAGATGAGGTAAGATTAGGCATCTATATGATATAGCAACCTAATGCAGTGATTCCTAATCTGGTTAAGGATCAAAATCAGTTAGAACAATAGGAAGATCAGCTTTAGAAGATGTACTTTGATGGACAAGGCCAAGACGGGTACCGGTGGAGGTAATATGTTAATTTCACCTCAAGGAGATAATTATTATGTTTTCTTAAGGTTTACCTTTAGCTGCACAAATAATGTGGCTGAATATGAGGCCCTGATCCATGGTTTAGAATGGGCTTGAAAAAAAGGTATCAAATCTCTTCAAGTTTATGGAGATTCTAAGTTGATCGTTAATCAGGTTAAGAATCTGAATGTTGCTAAAAATGATCTGCTCAAAAAATACAAGCATAGAGTATGGGATTCAATTGAATTTTTTTATGCTTTTAATCTGATTTCAGTTCCCAAGAATCAAAATAAGTATGCAGATAGGTTGGCAGCCTTGGGATCTCAATTTGAGATTTCTGGTTAGATTTAGAATGTTGATGTACAGCCATATGTTAAGATAGTTGTCAGGCCTTCTGTACGCAACAATAAGTTGCCCAAGGGATTAGTCACATTAGAATAAGTGTTTAACACTAATTGATCAGTTCAGAAAATATAAGTGCAAAATGACAGTGAAGCAAGAACATTATCAAACCATAGAAATTTTCAAGGACAAGTAGTTGAAACTGAGAAAGGTATGTACCATAGAAGAGCAGCAGTCTTTTATTCAATTATGTCAAGATTTTTTGATGTTTTTGCATGGGAGTATAAGGACTTGAGAGGTTTTTATCCTGGTCTAGCCTAGCACACCATAGAGTTAGAGCCTAATGCCAAGCCTGTTAGGCAAAAGCAAAGACCCCTCAATCCCAAACTTGAGCACTTAATGAAGGCTGAGCCGAATAAACTGATTGAAAGTAGTATCATTTGAACAAAATTATACTACTAGATGATATAAATATTTTTTCCAAAGATTCTAATGATCATTTTGACCACTTGAAGAAGATTTTTCAGAGGTGTAGGGAGTTTGGAGTTTCATTGAAGACCAAAAACTGTATATTCTCAGTTGATGAAGGAAGACTCCGGTCATATTGTTTCAAAAGAAGGTATTACTATTGACCTTGAGAGTTTCAGCTATTCTAGAGTTATTGCTAGCCACACATAAGAAATGCTTGCAGAGCTTTCTTGGTAGAATTAATTTTGTTAGGAGGTTTATTCCAAATATTTCAGCTTGGTCACAACCTCGTACTGCCATGTTGAAAAAGAATGTGCCATCCAGCTGGACTAAGGAGGGAAAAGGAAGCTTCGAGAAGATAAAGGAAGCCCTCATTGCTGCCCCTACCCTCATCAATCCTAATTATGAGGAAGATTTCATTATATATGCTTTTGGAGGAGTTAACACTATTTCTGCAATGTTATGTCAACAAAATGATGAAGGATTAGAGTAGCCAATTACATTTTTTAGCCAAGTGTTACATGAGTATACGGTAAGTTACTATTTTGTGGAAAAGCATGTTTTTGTTGTTGTAAGGAGCTTCAAGAAATTTAGACACATGCTATCTAATAATAAAATTCACTTTAGGTTGCTCATCCCACTGTTAAGAGTTTTTATTAAATAGAGATATAAATGACAAGAGAGCTGGTTGGATAACCAAAGTTATGGAATTTGATGTTGATATCCCAGTAACCAAGCTGATTAGAGGTAAAGGATTATGTGAGAAGCTTGCTAAAAGTGAAGAGTTTGAGCAAGAACATCAATAGAACACTGAAATAGTGCTGAATAATAATGAACCAACCAATACACCAGCTCAAACAGATAGCTAGGTGCATTAGATGATTCATTATTTATAGTCCAGTAAGTGCCCAATTGGTTTAGATAGGGCAAGTAGAAGGTATTTTCAATTGAAAGCTACTCCTTATGCTATTATTGATGGTATTTTATATAGGAGAGACTTTAATGGTGTATTTCTGAGGTGTGTTGGACCTGATCAAGTTGATAGACTATTAGAAGATTTTCACAATGGACCTTCAAGAGGTCACTTTGCAACTAGAACAACTGCCTTGAAGATTATGCAGGCTGGTTATTACTGGCCTAATTTGTTTAAAGATTCTTTTTCTTGGGTGAGAAGATGTGACAAATGTTCTTTATTTGCAAGTAAGCAAAGACTTGTTGCCTTACCCCTACATCACGTTAAAGTTGAATAGCCATTTGCAAAGTGGGGATTGGATTTCATAGGACCAATAAACCCACTTTCAAGTGCAGGCCACAAGTTGATTTTGATTGCCACAGATTATTTTACCAACTAAACTGAGGTTGTTGCCTAAAAAGAGGCAAATGAATATGTTGTCCTAAGTTTTTATTAGGACCTAGTGTTAAGATTCGGTACACCAGATTCAATCATCTCCGATAATGGTCTAGCCTTTTTAGGATTAAGAATTTGAGATTGGTAGTGTCAGAAATAATATTCATTTGAATACTTCATCTAACTATTACCCACAGGGTAATGGGTAGGCTGAATCTACCAACAAAAATTTGATAAGGATCATCAAGAAGACTATTCAGGACAATCAGAAAACTTGGCATGAAATGCTAAAGTTAGCTATATGGGCTGACATAATTACACCTAAGAAGGCTATTAGTTATTCCCCATATGTGCTTACTTATGGAAAAGAGGCTCAGTTACCTATTTCAATTAAATTTCCTACATCTGCCTTTATCAAAGAACTTGAGCTGCTAGAAGAACAATCTCTTGTAATCAGACTTGCTGAGCTCATGGAGATGGAAGAGACAAGGAAAGAGGCCTTAAGAAAGCTTGATATGCATCAAACCCAAATGAAGAATGCATTTGATAAGAGAGCAAGACCAAGGAATTTTATCGTTGGAGATTTGGTGTTCAAGTGGAATGAACTAAAGAGTAGGCTAGGTAAGCATTCTAAATTTGATGCCATTTGGGATGGGCCTTATTTTATCACATAGTGCAAAGAAAACAATGCATTTCAGTTGTCTAAGTTTAGTGAAGAGGTGTTGTCTATCCCAGTTAATGGGATCCACCTCAAGCATTGACTCTATGTATAAGAGACTTCTTTTGTATATAGTAGAGTAGTTTTGCAGTGAATAAGTGCTCATGCACATTTGTTTTAGCATTTTGTTTTGGCCATCAGGGCCTATTAGTTTGCTTTTAGTAGAGTTTATTTTCAATTTTTTTGTTGTTGTTTGAACTGTTAGAGAGCTTAATTATAGTGTTTTTTGAGTTTCTGAGAAGGACAGAGTATGAATATATGCCCAATCGATGTCAAGGCAACTGGTCAAATGCTTAGTAGGTAAGCATATAGCACAAGTCACAAGAAATGTTACCATTTTTTAACCACAACTCAAAAATTGGCTGAGCAGATTTATCATTTATCATTTTTGAATGAGGTTTGATTTATTTCTGTTATGTGCTAGTTGCATAGTTATTATGACAAATGCAGTTCAGTTGTTCAGATGCAGAAAAAGAAGTTTCAAATCATTCATTGCATTGCAGAGCAGTAAAATGAGATAAGTATTCATTCACCACAATGGTTATTCATTTACAAGTTTGAATACATAATAGTATAAACATTGTATTGAAGGAAACTAAGACATATCAGATGTCCCACACAAGCCTTGGGTTATAGATGAACTCATGCAAATACAAATAAAATACTATGCATCTAATGAAGAAGAGGGAAAGAAGTAGCCATCATTGCCTTGTTTTGGTTGATCTTCATAGTAGCCTCTAGTCCTGCTCCCGACCTCAGCATGCACCTAAAAAATTGTGAGAAGGGTACCATTAGAAGCTCTGGTTATGAAAATCCTTCATCAATCAGGAGAGGCATAATACCTTAGTTATAATGAATTGATCAAATGAGAACATCTATATGCAGAAGGAATTGAAGGGAAGCAAACATAAGAGCATCATTGTTTTATTCTAATTTGTTTGTTTCATGTGCAGGTATAGGACAAATCATGAAGCTGATTCAAAACTTTCAGGATGTGGTATCAAATGGGCTCCCACAAGGGTTGAGCCCAGCATGCTTTTGCCCCTTGATCTCAGAAGGGATCAATAGAAGAAGGAAATCATTGATGATATTCACATGACAAGCTGAAGGAATAGCAAGACAATCGTATGCATCAGTCCCATTTCAAGACATGACTATGATCTCACTTCAAGGCATGATAATAATCAGGAGTACACAATGCATTTATAGTCATCATACTGATAAAAGAATAAATGTTCACAAGTATTGACTATTTGAGGATTGCTTACTCATCCATGATCAATAATCCAATTGGAGTATTCATTATAAACCAATAAGCAAGTTTGCAAGCATAGTGTGTATCACATATTACATTCAATGCATATCTACAAAAGAAACATGACAGTATTGCAGATCTATAGTAGAATAATACAAGATAGCCAGAGTGTCATTTTTTGTCAAAATGAAATGTATAAGTGCATGGTTGCATCTTGTCATGAGTGAGCTCAAACAAATTTTCCATTATAATAAGTGATCTGTCAAACTGGTAACATCAGATATAGTGGACCTGGTTGATGCCCTATAGGACATATTACATAATGCATTTGATATGATGAAATACAGTAAAGAGGAAGAGTAGAAGGTTCATGTTGCTACAGTATATACAGAACAAGTAAGTGACTTCTTCATTTATTACAATGCCACAATGTAATGACACAGCCAAGTCATCAATCATATAAGAAAAGTATATTTGCTACAGTCCACCGAATGGACAAGTGAAGCTACAAAAATGAAGATATCATATGCCAGTGTTTGCAGAAAGAAGAGATTGTGCTCAAAAGATACAAACCTTTGTTTAGTTTTGAGAAAATCTAGGTCATACAGTGAGGTGAAGTGTTGTACACACGGTCGTGACATATAATACCATTTACATTCATTTTTCAAAATACCCATATTTAGTTTTAGAACCCTAGTGCATTTTACATTATTGGAGAGAAAGAATGGTAATGTAAAGCTATCCAGGCAAGGCCGTAGGTGAAGTTCCCATTTACATAGTAAAAACATGAAACCCTTGTCAGGTTTAAAAAGAGTTTTCTTTCTTCTTACAATATAGTGTCGAGCAAGGTGAGAGTGAAGTGTTGTAAACATGGCCATGAAGGAAAGAAGTTCTGAGTAATATAAAAGAAACCCTCACTTCAAACACAAGGAGCTTCAAAATTTTTACCTCAAAAGGCATAGAGCTAGCTATAGAATGTATTATATGCCATGGTCATGTCATGTGTGAAGGTATTTCACATACCCAGCAAACAAAAAATGAAACCCTCATCACAGTTGCACTTATAGAAGTGAAAGAAGTAGTGATGAAAAGAGACATTGAGTACTTACAATATTATATTGTAGAGGAAGGAAACTATATGGCTGCGGCCCAGCTTACTCTATCATTTTTTTGCCATTTTCACTAGGTTCAACACAGAGAAACCAAGTAAAATATATATCAAAGCTAAGAAACTGAAGAAATAGCTACATGGCCATGGCCATTTAAGAAATAGAAGCCATCAAAATATAGTCAAATGCCATTTTAAAGCTTCAAATCTAACTTACCAAGTGCAACCTATCATTTTGGCTTAAGAAGTACAATGTTTTCAACCTTAAAAGCCATCGAATGGAGAAGAAAGTACAGAGAATGAAACCCCAAGTCAGTGGCTATAGTTGTAGAGCCAAACTCGACACCAACAAATGAAAATGACCAAAGTTTTAGGGTTGCACTTGCTTTTGCTTCGACATCCTTTTCATATTTTGACCATGCAAACTGTTGCAAGTATGGGCCTAACCGGTTTTGTCATTGATGTCAACATACTCTTGTTGTATTGATGACAAGGATTGGATGAGTTGTATGCTGAGGATATTGAGAAAATTAGTCCTATCAGGAATAGAGAAGAATAGTGAAGACAGTGAAGTAAAGATCTCAGATAAGATGAAGATTAGAGGATACACATCAAAGGGTTTGTAGATATGTCTCTAAAGGTGATCCAGTAAAGATTTGACAGGTCCACATGAAGTTTTGAAGAAGTTATGGCTATGTGAGTAAAACTGATTCTGGCAGATGTTCAAAGGTGACAAAGTGACACAAATAGGTCTGGTGAGATCTGGAAATACAATATCTTGTTCTACAGATTTGGTGTAGTGTTTAGGAAGCCAATGTGAATTGACAACTCAATTGGTTCATTGTCTGGAGGTCCACAAGCATCTATTCCAATATGATAGTGATGACAGACTATGTTCTAGAGGTTCTCGATGAAGGAGAGAATGATTTTAGTAAGCAGAAGTAGTGTGGATGTTCTTGGTGATTCAGGCGAGCTTGTGGGGGTCTCTGGATTGTTCCCAGTTTGTGTTGGTGGTCCATATTGAGGATTGAGCTTGTAATTAAAGAATTACTTCTGGGTGATGATGTTCTTCCTATGTTTGGCAAACTGGATGACTTACACATCTTGCAGATGATCTTGAAGATGTTCTATGAAGCATAACATGCTCCTCAAAGAAGATTAAAGTCCCAGATCTATGTGGCCGACAGTGTGGTGATTTGCATAAAGTCTTTTTCAAGTTGTATTTGTGTATTTGCTCTGTAAAGTTTGCTGACTTTGATGATTATCCCAAAGTTGATGTCTTGTATAAATAAGAGTTGTGAAGTCATTGCAAAGGTATCTCAGGGGAGATGAGAGTGTGGTAGAGAGGAGGAAAGCGAAAGACAAAGCAAAAGTATTGGACTTAAATGGAACTGACTCAAGCATGGTGAAGATGCTATTCTTCAGTTTAAGTACATAATATTTATCATTCTGTAGATAGTGTGTCTCCTGTAGGCAGTGAGCCTCTTATGAGCAGTGTGCTCAAGCAGTGAGCCCTAATTGGCATGTGCCATTTTGTTCTTCTTATTCTTTTAATAGAGAATACAGTCTTGGGTTAGTCACCCTGTGGTTTTTCCATTAACTAGGTTTTCCATGTTAAAATCTTCGTGTCATATGTGTTAATGTGTTTCTGCTCTTGAATTGTTGCATTATGTTTCCATGATTGATTTATTATTATGCTGATGAATTACAAGAAGGATTTAAGTGGTTAATAAGAGAAAGTTTTGAGACAACTGATTCACCCCCCCTCTCATTTGTCTATCTTGAATCTAACAATTGGTATCAGAGCTAAGTTCCTCTAAAAGAGCTTAAACGCTTGAGGAGATCTAGGATGTCTTCCTACAAGAATGATAGTCTGAGGTTTGATGGAAGCAATTACACTCTTTGGAAAAGCCACATGGAATGTCACTTGCAATGTATGGGAATGCAATATTGGATCATGGATTCAAAGAAATATGTTCCTCCATAGAATGGTCCAAGAACTATAGATGAAATTAGAGATGCTGAAAACAATCTTCAAGCTAAAGAATCTCTACTAAGTGCCTTATTTGATTTAGAGCTGACAAATGTTATAGATCTAAAAACTACATATGAGATTTGGGAAAAACTAGAACTTCTGCATGAAGGAGACAAATATGTTAAATGGTCCAAGCTACAGAGTCTAAAAGAAAATTTTGAAAACCTGAAGATGAATGAAGATTAGAATATCACTACTTTTATGCCAAAAGTAAATGAGCTTGTTTGTGGCATCAGGTGTGCTGGTGGAATCTTGGATGAAGATGAGATTGTTGCCAAAGTTCTCATATCCCTACCTCCTTCTTACAAATACAAGGTTGTTGCTATTGAAGAATTTATATCTTTTTCAAATATCACAAGAGATCAAATGGTTGGAAAATTAGCTGCATTTGAATTGGCTGAGTTTGGAGATGCCCCCCCAAGACTAAATCTACATTCAAAGCTAGTGCCTCTGTAAAAGGAAAACAAAAGTCTGATCCGGGAGAGAACTCCTCAAAGAAACTATCATGGTATGAAAAAGCAAGAAAAGATCTGGAAGAAGATGAAGTAGAAGCTGCTCAACTTGAAGCCCTTATTGTAAAAAGACTACCAAGAGGATCTGGTAAGTATGAAGGAAAATTGCCCTTCAAATGTTTCAACTACAATAAAATTGGTCATTTTGCCTCAAGGTGTCCGGAAAGATTTTCAAGAGAAAATATAAATAGATCAAGATTCCAAAAGAAATGCTACTATGTTCATGAAGATGATGATGATGGAGGAGTAACAGATGATGAATCAGAGATAGGAAACAAATCTAGAAGTGACTGGGTGTTCATTACCATCAAGGAAGAAGATCCAATGCCATCTGAATCTGCCAATCATAAAATGGTAGAAAGAGCTCTAGCTGCTTAAGTTGAAGAAAAGGATGATTGGGTCATTAACAGTGGATGCTCCCACCATATGACAGGTGACAAAAATAAGTTCATAGATCTGGAAAGATATGGAGTTGTAAAATTTGGTGATAATTCGACTAGCAAAATCAGAGGTAGAGGAACTATTTCTTTTGATGGAAAGAACAAAACCAGTAATGTCCTATATGTTGAAGGTCTGAATCACAATCTTCTCAGTGTTGGACAGTTGGTGGACAAAGGCTATGATTTTGATTCAAAAATGGAAAATGTAAGATCTTTGAAAGTTTTGGAATAGAGATTGCATCTGGTACTCAAAAAAAGGTAACATCTTCCACTTGGTTGGTATTGGCAAAAGTTGTTTATTTGTTCAAATTGATCAGAGTTGGTTGTGGCATAGGAGAATGTGTCATGTAAATTTTGATAATATCATCAAGATAAGCAACACTCAAGTTGTAAGAGATCTTCCAAGACTGGTAAAACCTACTAATAGTTTGTGCAAAGAATGTTAGTTGGGTAAGCAGAGCAGAGTCACATTTAAAAGTAAGGAACAGTCTTCTACCGGATTGTTGGACTTAGTACATACTGATCTATGTGGTCCGGCAAGAATCATGAGTTTGCAAGGTGATAGATACTTTATGTTATTAATTGATGACCACTCCCGGATGATGTGGGTGACTTTTTTGAAAGAGAAATCTAAGGCTCTTGAGAAATTCAAAATATTCAAGGCTATGGTAGAGAATGAAACCAGATTAAACATAAAATGTCTTAGGTCTGATAGAGTTGGAGAATTCACATCCGGGGAGTTCATAGAATTCTGTGAGAAACATGGGATAAAAAGACAGTTGTTTGCTCCAAGGACTCCACAATAGAATGGAGTACTGGAGAGAAAGAATCAGATCATCTAGGAAGTATCTAGAACCATGATGATGGAAACAAATGTTCCTCAGATCTACTGGAGAGAAGCTGTAAGCACTGTTGTTTATTCTTTTAATCAAGTACAAATCAGAAGCAATACTGGTAAGACCCCCTATGAACTCTAGTTTGGCATTACTCCCACTATGAAGTATTTCAGAGTCTTTGGTAGCAAATGTTACATTAAAAGAGATGAAGATCTTGGTAAATTTGATGCTAGAAGTGATGAAGGAATATTCTTGGGTTATTCTACTCAAAGAAAAGCATACCGGTGTTATAACAAGAGATTGAGGAAGATTATAGAACATACAAATGTGAAGGTTGATGAAGGTATTGATAAACCCTCAAGGTTTTGTGAATATGATGAAGATGATCAGAATGATGTTTTTGTCCAAGAAGTCCAAGCCCCTTCTAAAATTCAGATCTAGAATGATTTAGAGAATCAGGAAGAAGAGATAAGTTTGGATGAACTTGTTCAAGAAACAGAAGTACAAGAAATTTCCAAAACTCCTAGGTATGTAAGACTGAGTCACTCTGAAGATCAAATCATAGCTGATAAAAGAAAAGGTGTTCAAATGAGAAGAAAGATTTCTCAAGACTCAAAAAATTATTGTCTTATTTCAAAGTTTGAACCAAAAACTCTGAATGAAGCATGCAATGATGAAAGATGGACTAAAGCAATGAAGGAAGAACTAATGCAAATTGAGAAAAATCACACTTGGGATCTTGTTCCCAGACCTAGAAACAAAATGTGATTGGAACCAAATGGGTCTTCCAGAATAAATTGAATGAAGATGGTGAAGTAGTTAGAAACAAAGCCAGATGGGTCTGCAAGGGTTATTCCCAAGTAGAAGGAGTTGATTTTGAAGAGTCTTTTGCTCCGGTGGCAAGAATTGAAGTAGTCAGATTATTTCTTGCCTTTGCTACCTTCAAAGATTTCAAGGTATATCAGATGGATGTCAAGTCTACCTTCCTGAATGGTGACTTGGAAGAAGAAGTATATATTGAGCAACTGGATGGATTTCAATTGTCTGATCATGGTGATATGGTCTGCAAGTTGAAGAATGCATTGTATAGACTCAAACAAGCCCAAGAGCCTGGTATGAAAGACTAGATAAGCATCTTTTGAAGATTGGTTTCAATAAAGGTACTATTGACAGTAACTTGTACTTCAAAATTGATCATGAAAATATCTTGATTGTTGAAGTATTTGTTGACGATATCATTTTTGGAGGAAGCAATAGTATGTACAATACTTTTTCAAATCAAATGAAAAGTGAATTTGAGATCTCCATGTTTGGGGAAATGAATTTATTCTTCGGTCTGCAAGTCATTCAAACAAAGAAAGGAATCTTCATTTCATAGACCAAATATGTGAAAGAATTGTTGAAGAAATTCTGGATGGAAGACTCAAAACAAATGAATACTCTCATGGCAACTAGATGTAAATTGAGCAAAGATGACGACTCTCCTAAGGCTGATCAGAAAAAGTATAGGTCAATGATTGGAGGACTATTGTATCTTACTCAAACTTGATCTAACAT
This sequence comes from Cunninghamia lanceolata, assembly GCA_027924645.1. Classification (NCBI taxonomy): domain Eukaryota; kingdom Viridiplantae; phylum Streptophyta; class Pinopsida; order Cupressales; family Cupressaceae; genus Cunninghamia; species Cunninghamia lanceolata. Next base: position 10,424,717 of record BSBN01001099.1, read on the forward strand.
TATGAATGTTGTTGGTCTTGTTGCTAGATTCCAAGCTGATCCTAGAGAATCTCATGTCATGGCAATCAAGAGGATTCTTAGATATCTAAAAAGGATAGTTGAGTATGGTTTATGGTATCCTAGAGATCATGATTTCTCTCTTCATGTATATATAGATGCGGATTGGGCAGGAGATGTGGATGACTGGAAGAGTACCAGTGGTGGAGCATTATTTTTAGGGAAAAGATTGGTTTCTTAGCTGAGCAAGAAACAAGAGGCAATATCTTTGTCCACTACAGAAGAAGAATATATTGCAATAGCAGGTAGTTGCACTCAAGTATTGTGGATGAAGCAAATACTAAGAGACATCAAAGTGGAGTATGAGGAACCTATCACAATCTTTTGTGATAATTCAAGTGCAATAAATATATAAAAAAATCCAGTGTTGCATTCTAAGACAAAACATATATCCATCAAGTTTCACTTTTTGAGAGAGCAAGTGAACAAGAATGAAGTCAGATTGGAGTTTATACCCTCCAACGATTAGATTGCAGACATTTTTACTAAACCTCTACCTAAGGACTCTTTTGAGTATCTCAGGGAGAAGTTAGGGGTTATTACCCCTCTAGTTCTGAATTAAGGTGCACCAATGTGCATCAATCTAGTGGTCTGGATTGATGATGGGAAGTTGTTACTCAGGGGGAGTAGTTGGTATGATTCTGAGTGATGCAAGTATGCACTCTTTGTCATTGATGTCAAAGGGGGAGAGAAGACATGTGAAAAACAAAAAGTGGTTGCTAATCAAATGGGGAGCAGTAAAGGAAGAGAAGACATGTGAATGGTTGTTGTTGATAGGGGGAGTTATGTCAATCAGTGACAAGAAGTTCTTGTCTTCATGGTAAAAATAATTTTTCACATCATATGTTACCATCCAGGACAAAGGGGGAGATTGTTGCAAGTATGGGCTAACCGATGTTGTCATTGATGTCAACATACTTTTTTTGCATTGATGACAAGGATTAGATGAGTTGTATGCTGAGGATATTGAGAAAATTAGTCCTATAAGGAACAAAGAAGAACAGTGAAGACAATGAAGTGAAGATCTCAGATAAGATGAAGACCAGAGGATATGCATCAAAGGGTTTGTAGATATGTGTCTAAAGGTGATCCAGTAAAGATTTGAGAGGTCCGCATGAAGTTTTGAAGAAGTTATGGCTATATGAGTAAAACCAGTTTTGGCAGATGTTCAAAGGTGACAGAGTGACACAAATAGATCTGATGAGATCTTGAAATGCAATATCTTGTTCTACAGATCTGGTGGAGTGTTTAGGAAGCCAATGTGAATTGACAACTCAATTGGTTCGTGGTTTGGAGGTATGCAAGGATCTATTCCAATATGATAGTGATGACAAACTATGTTCTTGAGTTTCCATATGAAGGAGAGAATGATTTTAGTAAGCAGAAGTTGTGTGGATGTTCTTGGTGATTCAAGCAAGCTTGTGAGGGTCTCTGGATTGTGTCCAGTTCATGTTGGTGGTCCGTATTGAAGATTGAGCTTGTAATTGAAGAATTACTTCCAGGTGATGATGTTCTTCCTAAGTTTGGCCGACCGGATGAGTTACACATCTTGCGCATGATCTTGAAGATGTTCTATGAAGCATGGCATGTTCCTCAAAAAAGATTGAAGTCCCAGATCTGTGTGGCCGATAGTGTGGTGATTTGTATAAAGTGTTTTTCAAGTTGTATTTTTGTATCTGCTCTGTAAAGTTTGCTGACTTTGATGATTATCCTAAAGTTGATGTCTTGTATAAATAAGAGTTGTGAAGTCATTTCAAAGGTATCTCAGCGGAGATGAGAGTGTCATAGAGAGGAGGAAAGTGAAAGGTAGAGTAGAAGTATTGGGCTTAAATGGAACTGACTCAAGCATGTGAAGATGCTATTCTTTAGTTCAAGTATGTAATATTTATCCTTCTATAGATAGTGTGTCTCCTATAGGCAATGGGCCTCTTTTGAACAGTGTGCTCAGGCAGTGAGCCCTAATTGGCATGTGCCATTTTGTTCTTCTTATTCTTTTAACAGAGAATACAATCTTAGGTTAGTCACCCCATGGCCTTTCCCTTAACCGGGTTTCTCACATTAAAATCTTGGTGTCATATGTGTTAATGTGTTTCTCCTCTTGAATTGTTGCATTATGTTTCCATGATTGATTTATTATTATGCTGCTAAATTACATGAAGGATTTAAGTGGTTAATAAGAGAAAGTTTTGAGACAACTGATTCACCCCCCCTCTCATTTGTCTATCTTGAATCTAACAGTAAACAACATAATAATTTTTATCCAAATGAGATCGGGGTCAACACCTTGTGTTTGATGGTGCCTAGTAATCATAAGGAGAAGTGGCCGACAACTGAAGAATATGGCTTATTTTATAATTCAAAGGTGGACATTATCATGAGTAAACAAGGCTTGTGCCTTTAGAATCTTTGTAAGGTCTTGGTCTCATATGTGATCGACTCACATTGGAGTCTAAGTATCATTTGACAATGCATATGGTTGAGTGTCTTTGACCTCCCACTTATGCATTTTTCTTTTTCCTTCACATTTTTCATGTGTATGCATAGAGATCAAACAAGAAAATTGGAAATGTGAAGAGTATGCAAGATGATGACATGGTTAAAGGGTTCAAATGTGACATTGTGGCACTATAGAGGTAGTGAGTTGGTGTTGTCTAAGGCATATACATAGATGAGGTGGTAGAATATTGACACATGGAGGCCATGGTGTCGAGCCTTCAAGGCTTTTATTTATTTTTGCAAATATGTTTAATATTTCATCTTTTTATGATTTTTATAGAAAATCATTTTGTGATATCTTGTAAATATCTTGGTGAAATTATAAACCAAATATCATTTTATTTTTGCAAAAAATCATATCGAATAGGATATTGATTACAATTGCCATATCATTGTAAAGTTAACTTTAAAGCAATGAAATTATGAATTGCTTTTAAAGTTTAACTATTTTTAGGTAATTTATGGCTAATGAAATAGATCAAATATTCCATTTTGATTTATTTTATTTAGAGTCATATAGGACAAATTTTCGAGCTTTCATGAGTAAAGAAAAGCATATTTATGGTGGGACCACATGAGAGGACAATTTTGTAGCTTTATTTCACAGATTGGTGGTAGATTTAGTGCTTTATTTTTGGCTTTCATGAGTAGCTCGAAAATGGACTTAGGGTCTATTTTTAGGAGCTTTTTTTATCTTTCTTTAGAGGGGATCATTTGGAGACATATATAGGAGAAAAATAGTTTTTTTTTCTGTCAGTTAACATCAATTTCTTCTCTCTTGTTCACAGGAAGAGTTGTATACAGGCAGCTGGCTCACACATTTTTTTATGCATTGTACTCTTTCTAGTTCTAATAGAAAATCATCCTATTTCACATATTTTGTAGTCTTGATCTGATGTTATATTGTGACTTTTTTTGTCCTTTATTATGTCTCAATACTGTTAAAAACTTTGTTCTTCCTGGTTGCAGTTTGTGTTTTGATCTAAACCTTGTTGCAAATTACTTAAGGAATAATTATCAATGAAATTGTGAGGATTCAGGTTAGAGGATCTATTTGTGAGTGATAGAATTTCATCCAGTTTAGATTCTAGAAATAGTTTGCATTTTAATTACATCCTTCTATCCTTTTTCCCTTCAAGTTGGTAATTTAGGAATTATAAGAGAATCAGCTCACTCTGGAGATTCGTTCTCATGAAAGGAGACCCACATCCAACAATGATTCCATGTTTCAGGAATTAGTTAAGTTTTTGCAAAAATTAACAAGGGTGCATACTTGAATTGACAACAATAGATAAAGCTTGATATGTTAGAAAGGCTTGAAGAACTTTTAAGCAACTACCATTGGCAGATATAAAGCCAATTTCCACAACTGTAAACTATATTCCCCTTGCCTATGCCAATAGAGTAGAGTTTAAATGGGGATATGTTTGATAGGTATTTTAATTGGAAATGCTCTAGTAGATAGTATGCCAGATTGTGAAAATATAGACAAATCCATGAACTCCTCTATAAAATGTCTGGAAGAGAGATATTTTCTCATCCTCTACAATGGCTTCAGAATATGCACAAAATGAGTTTGTTGCAAGGGTTTTAGAAACTTACTAGCAAATGAAATTGGCAGAGTAAATCCATGGCCACAAACTTGACAGCATCCTCCCTGCCCAAAAACCTCACCTCCTCTTTCTTCCTTTCTTCCCCAATTTCCAAAACCTTCTCCCATAAGAGTAAGAATGGGGAAAAATAAAGTATTTCCTTTCCTTTTAGTCCAAAGAAGAGTATCATTATATTTTTTTTTTTGGTTATTTTAAAATCCTAAAGGTAGGTGACCAAAGCTTATAAAATACTCTCAAGAAAACCATACAAAAACAAAGCATGAGGTCAATTTTCTAACACCATGCTAAAATAAAATTACAAATAAAAAAACACCTGACAACAACCCACAAAGTCTAACTCAACACCAAAATCATATAGAACTCACTCACAGAAGGATAGAACAATCAGGTAATAATCAGACGGTGTCTGAGGTACAACATGACATTAGAAACTCATCTCAACATAGAGATGATGACGAGGCTAAGGTATATGGCCAATGTGTCATCTCCAACTCACCACCATTGGGACATTAGGCATGCTCAGACTTGTGAAGCCAATTGGAGTCGATGCCTAGTACATGCACCACTCAAAACACATTATAACATCTTCATATACATATCATATAATAACTGAAGCAAGAATAATCCATATCGGAGGATTCCAACATCCATGATAATTCACATAGTATGCCAATGTCAAGGTGTCATCCTCTCCACATGTACACCCAATGTCAATATGAAATATAACATAACAAAGTGTTAGTAACACAACATCATATAAATATTAAATTCCATACCTCAGTGTCACCTCAATTAGGCCAGGACTAGGGAGGCACTGCACAAAACACCATTCATCCCCTTCACTCGACCACCAGGGAATTGAATCAAGAATCTTCCACGACCAACAATCATTAAGTGTGAGTCATTACCCAAGTACATCTTCCCACTATCATATTCTTCATACTTTGAAAACCAAACCCGATGTGAGGTCATGTGGAATGATGCACTAGAGTCAATGAGCCACACATCTTCTGATGCATGTGTTGCCAAGGCAGTGACAAATGCTTCTCCATCATCTTGAGAAGACTTGTCAGAATCTGAATCATAGTTATTCTTTTTCTTCTTCTCCTCCTTGCACTCTTTACGGAAGTGACCAGGTGTGATACAATTCCAACATAGAGCCTTAGACTTTCCAAGAGACTTAGGTCTCCCATAGGATTTGGATCTTCCTTTTTCTTCCTTCTTCTTATTATTTTTCTTTCCCTTCTCTTTAGATCTACCACAAACCGCAAGAGCCTCCTTAGCCATCTCGAAATACTTTCTCCACATCTCTTCAAAAAATAACGTAGAAACCACTTCATCCATATTGAAGGTGGTAGTGGTAATCCCAATGGCCATAACAAGGTGGTCCTACAAATCGGTAAGGAACATAGTAATGTCATACATAGATCCTCCTCCTCCATCTTGACACCAACAAAGGTCAACTGGGCAACAAACATATTGAATGTGTTAAGGTGATCAACGACAGATCCTCCATCTTCCATCCTTAGAGATTATAGTTTCTTTGACAGGAATAACTTGTTCACCAGGGACTTAGCTTGATAAACATATCCAAGTTTCTTCCAAAGATCTTTTGCAGTCTTCTCTTCATAGATATTCAAGAGCACTGCATCAACCAAACAAAGCCTTATCAGACCCTTGGCCTTCCAATCCATCAAATCCAAATCTTCTTGTTTCATGCCTGATGGCATGGATCCAGATATTGCAATCCATAAATCTCTATCTGCTAATAAGTCCTCTATCTCGAGTTTCCACAACTCAAAGTTACCTCCATTGAACTTCACTATATCAAACTTCCCAGATGTGCTCTCCATCTCTTTCTTGCAACAAATATTTCCTATTCACAAGCTCCCACTCAAACAAATATTATCTCAAAAAAACCCTCTACCCAACAACTAGAACCAAAGGTGATCAGACTCTGATACCAACTGAAAGGAAGCAAGGTACGCGGAAAATCTTCCTACATTAATCTAATGACGAAAGATTTATGCAAAATTTTCTTTTACAATTATAGATATAAGATGCACATTAATCAGAGAGATTATAAAGAACATTAAAATGCATGAATAATGCTCATGACATAAGATATGCGTGGGGAAAACCCTTTTGGGTAAAAAACCCCACACTCCAAAACCTGTACAATGTATTACCAAATCAAATTTTGATTACAATACACTTGCAATGCAAGTTCTTTTAGGAGTTCCAAAATGTCAAATTCTAGAGTAATTACAGCCACATAATAGTACCTATAAAATGAACCATACAACTCCAAATCCAAACACTTATATATAGAAAAGTATTACGAATGGAGGTAGCTTCCTGAGCAAGTCAACAAAGAATCTCATCCAAATCCATATAGCCCAATTTCCAAGGCCATAAAACTTGCAAATGAGACTTGTAAGAGATTCCCTTTCATCCCTTACAACCTCCAAACTTGGGCATCCCAAATTTGCCCAAAATAGGTAATGACAGATGCTCTTACAATGTCATACAATCTGTCATATATGATAACAATTACAAGTGTAAGAAAATCTATCATAATTGACTATCAATAATTGATTCTCTTACAACTTTTCATAGTCAAACTTGGGCACCTATCTTCTCCAAGCAAAGATGCTTCTTAACACTTATCACACCTATCATAGAATCTTCTATTTCTAATTCTTACATGTAATAGATTGTATCATAGGAATTTGTCATAAATCTTAGGCATCATAGACCTCTTACAACACCCAAAAGATGCTGACACATGGAAAAAAAAATTCTACCCCAAAATGGGACACCTAAATCTTCAAATGTTGACTTGACCATTCAAGTAACCTTCCAAATGGTATGACATGTCAACATGCCACCTCACACTAAGTGACAAAACTAGATTGCCATTGTTAAATACAATTAATTAATAAATGCTAAGAAATTGCAAAGGTTGAGACACCTTAATTCCCAACATAGTTTGGCTCTCCCTCAAAGGTAGAAGCCAAGCTCGACTTGTGTTCTAATATTGAATATAAGAGGATCTGGCCTAGTTTAATCTCTTGGGATAAGTCTCCCTTTTCCATAAAACAACAAAATACAAATGCGCTAACAAATAGTCCAAAAACGCTAAACAATCAAAAAATGTGAGAATAACAAGAAATTTATACCTGAACCGACACAAGGGCTAAGAAAAACATGTAAAAGAGATAAATTCCTACAACATAGAGACCAAATGAATGCTAGAAGTTAGGGTTAAGATTCAAGGCTAAACACAAAAATTTCCATATTAGAATAAAACACTAAAATCATAAATAAATCCCTTAAATAAGATGATTCTAGAATACTAGGGCAAGTAAGCTTATAAAAACCCTAAATTCCTACAAAACAAAGGGTTAGTTTCCTGCAAGCAGATTGTAAGTGAAATACAAAGCTATAGGAACCCAAAAACTGATGAAACTTGAAGCAAAAAAACCTTAAGCAAAGGTTGTCAATAGAGGCAAACAAAGGTCCTACTATAAGAAAAGAAGTGCTAAAGTAGGAAAAAAATGCACCAATAGAAGGCACAAATAAGTTGAAGTAAAACAAAAGCGCTAAGATAACACTCAGAAGTGTTGACTTGTAAAATAAATATGTTAGTCTTGCTAAAAGTGCTAAATACCCCAATGTAGGTGCTAAAACTATAGAGAAAAGTGTTAATCCATAGATGAAAGTGCTGACCTATAACCTACAAATAGAACACATAGGATTTCTTTCATAAAAAACATTAGTTTAAGATTTGGTGGTCCCATCGGGCAACACAAATGTAGGATGATAAAATATAATAGGGAAATGAACATAAAAGATAAATAAAATGACTCTTTATACCTTTGAATCCATGAGCTATCTTAGTCCCCTTGATAGAGTGGAGGACTGCAGCACCCAAAAACATAGCACTAGATTTACTCAAAGAGGTTGTGCAACTAAGTATTGTAAATGTGGATTGGTCTCTTCCAAAACCAGCATAGACAAAGCAACAATGGAGGCAAGGAGCAAGTATTTTGACAGCATAAGGATACTTAAAAATGATAAGTTAAAATGACTATAAGGAGGGTTTATTTATAGAGATTTTCAACAGATTTGATCAATGGCTGAGATGAGTTGACTTTGGATGGAGGGTTGAGATGAAGTGGTGGTGAGGACAAATAGGATTTTGAGGTGAGGAGGTCAAATGAGAAAAAGAGGTGGAATGAAGGGCCAAGATTGAATCTTAGGGCATCTTTCAAATGGAACGTTGAGATCAAAAGTAGAGTTGACTTTCAAGATTTTGTCTTTTTGTGGAGGGAATTTTAAATTTGGATTTATTTGTGGAGTGTGTGAGGATGAGGAAATGTGTCATTCCAATTAATTAAATAATGGAGATTATTTAGTTAATTGTGGGAGGGGAATTAAGTGAGGGTTAAGTTAATTAAATAGGTGTTTATTTAATTAACCATGGTTGGATGATTTTAGTGGGATAAGCTAGATAGTTAAATAAATGAAATTTATTTAATTAAGAAAGGTTAGGAATGGTAAAGGGGGTAAAATTAGTTAAATAAATGGATTTTATTTAATTAATTTAGGCTAATGACGAAAAAGGATAATTAATTAAATAAAATAGAATTTATTTAATTAATTTGGAGTGATCAATAATAGGATAATTTATTAAATAAATTAAAATTTAAGTAATTAATTTAGGATAGGGGATAATGGCAAATTAGATAAATCAATTAAATAAAATAATTTATTTAATTAATTTAAAAGGTGAATGATAATATGTTAGCATGAAAAAGGCATTAGTGTGATGTTAGTACGATGGTGGAAATGGTGGTGTAGGCCTTGTCATTTTTCAGTGTCTACACTTTTCTGTTAAAAGGTGACATTCTTTGACAAAAAAAATTTCTTTCACAATGATATGCACTTGGAGGATTGTTATATATCACATAATAGTGTGAACATAAAATAAAATAAAAATTGACCAAAATTAGCCTATTCCATTCACATCTAATGCAACCTCCAATTGAGAAAATAAGGAATGCATATACAAATTAAGCTATGTAATTAGCTTAAAATACAAACCTTTATTGTTTGGATTTGCTCTTTGATATTGGATGTGTGATTACTCCTCAAACTAGCAGCATAATATTGCATAACATGGATGCTTGAAAATGGCTTGGGTTAATGGCTATTTATAGATTTTTGGGATGATGGATGAAGGCCAAAGATTGATTTGAAGGATCAATGGCTCATATTGGTTGAAAGGATTGGGTTGATTAGAGGCCGTCAAGTGGCATGATGGGATTGGAGGACAAGTGTAGTCATTGGATTGAGGGGAGATCAATGGTGGAGAAGTGTGTTGGATAAAGTGGATGATGAGATTGAAAGAGGACCAAAGGGACCATTTAGTGGGATGTGCAAGACACTTGTACATACCCTTGTGAGAGGACCCATGTGAATTGTACAAGGACCCATGCCTTTGTACATTTTGAGGAATGTGAGGAGTTTGAATGGGTTAACCATAGATTTAGATTGTGCAAGTGTAGAACTAAGTTGATTAATTATTTTTAATCAATTTAATCAAAAGTAAACAAAATATGAATTAAATATATATGAAAATAATTATTTAATTTTTAGGATGAGGATGAGGGACTTAGGTAAATAAATATTTGGATTTATTTATCTAAGGTGGACTATAGAAGAAATGATGATTAATGATTAAATAATGATTTATGTTAGGAAGAGGTACATGTGAATAGTGATGAATAGTGCATATATAGTGGTTTTATTAAATAAATTAAAAAAAATTAGCTAATTAATGTCAGAAGGTTAATTGTTTAAATAAGAATTTATCCAATTAATTATAGAAGAAATGGTCTAGTGATCCCCTGATTGTGGCTAGAATGGAGATGAGGTAATTTTAGGCGTCTAAATTTTGCCCCTCTTTGAGATGATGTTGTAAAGAAACATCATTTCAAAGAAAGATAAAGAATAATGCTTGGTTGGATGAGAATATTTTGGTTTGGAAGAAAATAGTTGGATTAGAGATGATGATGCCCCAACCACTTGAAGTGGGAGTGACAAAGAGGAATGATGATAGGGATGATGGTCCCTTGAGAGGGAAGGTGGATTCGAAGAACATGGGTGTGCTCTCAAAATTAATGAAGAGGGGGTTTTTAGAATGATTAGAATGTAATTTAAAGAAAATGGTTTTGGGCTATGTAAGAGATCAAATGCAGGGGATTACGAGGAAAGGAGCAATGGGGGATAAATGATTGGGATGGGAGGATGGCTAGAGAAGGATGGATGTGGGGGATGTAAATGGATAGAGTGATTCATTATGTTGTGTTGGATTTAACAATCTTATATGATATCTAGCACTAGACGTTATGCACCAAGGTATAAAGAACCAGGGTGAAAATGTGTCCCATGTGTAGTAGACAAAAGGATTCCCCAACACAACACAAGGTGTTATATGATCTTGGTGGGTACTATGGTGAGACAAGCAATAAGGTCACAAGTAAACCTATGTTGTATAGCATCATGATATGGAAGCCCATGATATAGCTTGTTAGTGCTAAACTATACCTTATATTACTTATTCTAAGTAATATATTTTAGCACATGGCTTTATGCCACCTTAGGTGCTAGGTGTCAAACTTGGAGAGTTGTATTGGACTCTCCAAGCTATGTGTCGATATTCATTTGACACTTGGTGAAAGGAGTGTTGAAGTCAACTCCTAAGTTGACTCAACCTCTTCACCTCTCTCACCAATATATGTCACCTCTTGTTCATTGTTTAATCATTGCAATTTCTAATTGCTTTCACTCCATTATGTGACCAGCTAATGCTTAGTCGATTTATGGTTTCTAATATAGATATGGTACGTAGGCTATAGGGACTGATGAAGATGTAAGAGAAAATGATAATGCACACAATAAAGTAAGAAAGCATGCATAAAATGATTCAGAAACAAACACAATGTTGCCCCTGGTCAAGCTGAAAAGCTAAAGATTGATTTGTTGATGATAAGGATATTGTTGTTTACTATAAGAACAACATAGGGATTGGAACAACATATCCCAATGATGATGTTTGAAGAGTTGGATTGATTCTTGTAGCAAGCCTAGGAAAAAGACTGGTGGATGTGATTGGATGAGCTTGTATAGATTGCTTAGCTTGATATGCATGGATTGGGATTGGATTCCAATCTTTGGATTTCTTTGGAGGGATTGCATTGGATTGTATTTGGGTAGCCTTTATCTAGATACCAATGATGAGGGAGTTTATAGATGTGATATCCAAGGACTAGGTCACATACGAATAAGATGGCCCACTCAATATGTGTCACTCATGATGAATTTGGAAGTGTGGATTGGGGGGAAATTGTGGTATATGTTGGAAATGGATAGGTGTATGCCAAGAGGTGTCCAAAGGATGTTACAAAATTATTTTCCTATCCTTATCAGGATCAAAAGTGGGAAGGAGGGATATGATGGAGAGACAACAAGATAGATAATACAATGAATTGGTAGGATGGGAGTATTAGGATAGATGAGTCTAGCTCCCAAGTGTAGCGTGCTCTTGCGTAGTGAATTATGCATGATGCCCATGAGTGGTTTTCATCATGGTACTTGTCCAAGGTGCCATAGAAATGGTTTTCACTATAGGATATTTTTTTCTCTTTTTCTCTTTTTTGACAAATTATTTTGGGATTTTCATATATTTGGATGGGAAGGGATGAATGGATTGGACTTCAGTTTCTATTTCCAAGAGCATGTGATAATAGCCCATGTTGAATGGTTGTTACATGTGGACCATGCCAATTGTTGTTATGCTCATGGATGCTAGTAGATGGAAAAGTGGGCTTCACCAAGGTGTAAATGAGGTGCCATCATAGGTTTTATGATAGAGGATGTTGCAAAAGGGGATGGAGTGGATGATAGAGGGAATGGAGTATAGGTGGATTATGTAAAAGCATGGAATGGAGGGGTGCAATTGGGGATAAATGCAAGATAGTGGATATAGGATGGGGGTGTGTTGGAATATGTTGTCATTGATGTCAAGGGTGCAGTGTTATTAAGGTCATAAAATTGGCATTATTGGCCTCACATGATTGACAGATTGAAAAGTGTCTTGTTTGCTAGTTGTACATTGTGGCTTCACCGGTGCATAGTGATATGTTGTTACAAAAAAATTGTTTAGGACAATTAGTGCCAATAAATTACCTTTATAGTTAGTTTTTTAGAAGTGTCATTGATTTAATGCAAAAGGTTTCAAGGTCATATCTCTTATGGTTTGGGAGAATTAATTGTTTTGTGACTTATGTAGCTACCAGTTTGCGAGAAATTTCATATATTGAGTTTGGTGAGCTTTAAGGAAAATTCATTTGGTAGAAGTATTTGTTTTCATACTATACAGCTTTAGGTAAGTTTTTTTTCAAAGATCTTTTGGTGATAAAAATTTATGCATGAAATTCATTTTCAGGCACATAGGTGCTACAGGGACAAAACTAAATTTTTGGAATTTTATGCCGAATGGAGTTTACAAGTTTTCAGAATTATTTTTGAAGGATTTTATTCATTAATAATCAATCTTGTGAGTCAAACTAAAATATTTTCTAGGAAATAGTAGTTTTGATTTTTTTCTTGTTGTAATTCCACCAGTTCCCTATAAATTTGCACCTGTAGAAAACATAAATTGAGTAAATAAGTTAATTTTTCAGAAGTAATTGCTCAACGCCTCTTCAAATAGAAAAATAATTTTGTATTGATGATGTGGATGATGGCACAAAATGTATGAAGTCAATGATTGGTTTTCAGTAAATCAATTTTGAAAGATGAATATTATTTTTGGCAAACAATCTTCAAACACATGTTAAAATTTAAAAAAATGCTTATAATAGAAAATGGTGGTGGCATAAGAGGTTATGATTGCAGTCTTAAATATGGGTGCATGCAAATGGAATATGTGGGAACCACAAATTTATACTTGGAAAATCGGGAATTAATTTCTAGTCTCTATAGGAAGCTGCATGGAACACACAATGACAAGTTTATTTCATCAAAACTTTTGTTTTAAAATAAATAATTAATGGTTGCATGGTGAATATAGCCTATGGAATCAACATTGATATTATTCAATGGCAGAAATGAAGTATCCAGTTAATGATTTCAAAATGGGGCTGTTGTAGAAGAGAGTATCAATTTTTATGTTCATAAAAAAGATTATATTGCTCATGAAAAATGATATCTACTATGCTAAAAATGTAGAGGTAAAATGTTGTTCCTAACGCTACAGGAAGTTAGTTTTATAGTGAAAATCAAATAGCAGAATCAAGTGTGTAGCATTATATTTTAATTTTTTCTCAGAGATAGAAGATGTGCTGAAACACTTTCATAGTAGATTCTAAAAATGTTTTGAAAAATATAAGGATGAAGATATTGCATTGCTAAAGAAGTAGATGAAGTGTGTGGAGTGTAGGAAGTACAATTTCTCTAAAGTTGCATAGTATTGAAGTCTAATTTTTCTTGCTGAGTATAAGTCTAATTATGAGCAGGTAATAGAGAAATACAGTAAAGGAATTTAATCAGAGTATTGTAGAATAGAGTAAAGAGGGAGTCTTCATTGGAAAAGTTTATTTTGTTCATATTTTGATTGTTCGAATTACAATCAGGAAGTTGAAACTCTCTGAGGGTTGATGCCCACACTGCATTTTGGAGAGTTGGTGCTCTGTGTGATTTGGTGCTCACATTGTATATGAGATTGGTGTCTCTAGTGGGTTGGTGCCCACATTTACAAGTGAAATAATAAAAGCAATATACCATCCATAGTTTTTTCCTGAAAGGGTTTTTCACATAAAAATTGTGTTATGTGTTTTTTCTCTTTGTTCTTGATTCTATGTTATGCTTACTTGTTTTGAAAGTCTTAAATTTCTCTAAGACTAATTCACCCCCCTCTCAATATTAGTCTGTCCTCTTCAATTGGTATCAAAGTGGGTTCCTTTGAAGAGAACCTGACAAGCTTGGAGGTTGATCTGGATAGCACATATAGTTTGTCATGATCCATATGGTTTTTTGTCCAATAGGGCAACTATGTTCGATGTAATGAATAATTCATTCTAGAGCATAAGGATGGAAACGTATCTGAATGCACTTGGCTTCATATTTGGAAATCAGTTGTAGATGGGTATACAACTCTTGCAACTCTCCCAACTGACCCTGTAGATAAAAAGCTTAGTGAGAATAATGCAAAGGCAAATAATGCTAGTCTTTGTGGATTATCCAAGAATGAATTTGTGAAAGTGATGCATTGCAAATCAGCCAAAGAAATGTGGGTGAAGTTGAAGCACATCTATGAAGGTGATGACAATGTCAAGAAGGAAAAACTTCAAAACATAGAACATAGTTCGAAAGCCTCAAGATGGAGGAAGATGAAAACATTTCTTAGTACTTGCTCCATGTGGATGAGATAGTGAATACGATCCAAGGCCTTAGTGAAGAAATTCATGAACCTGTAATTGTTTAGAAGATTCTCAGATCTCTTCCTATGCACTTTGATGCTAAAGTGTCTACTATTGAATAAATGAAGGATTTGAACAAGTTATCAAAAGACAAATTACATGGAATTTTGACAGCTTATGAAATGAGAACAAGTGATCATACATCTAAAAGGAGGCAGCCTTCAAAGATCTAAGGAAAGAAAAAGATAAAGAGTCAACAATGAGTAATAGTTTGATTAGTGATTCAAATAGTGAAGAGGCACACTTCATGAGAAAATGGAAGAAGGGTTCAAAAAAATACAAATTTAGGTTGCCTTTCAAATGCTTAAACCGTGGTAAGGTAGGACATTTTGCAGCCAAATGTCCATATGTGAAGAATGAGGACAGAAACAACAAAACGAAGCCCAAGTACTACAACAAGAAGTATAGAGGAAAGAAATAGAAGTCTCAAAAATTCAAGAAGAGCCTCTATTCCAAGGATGAAACTAGTTCATCAAATGATAGTGAAGAAGAATCTTCTACATAAGAAGTTCTCTTCATGGCTAAAGAAGAAGACCTTGCTAAAAATGAAGAAGATTTATAGATCATTTTGATGAAAAAGAAGGAGAGGTGAACCTTGAAGAACTTATAAGTGCCCTAAGTGAAATCAAAAAACTTAGGAAGAAAAATTAGAACTTGAAGTTACAGCTACATGTAGAGAAGGAAACATAAACTAAGACATCTCAAGCACTTGGAAAAGCTGAAAAAATGATTGTTGACTTGAAGATTTTGATTGAAAAGGAAAAGACGATTGAGGAAGAAATTTGAAATCAAATAAGGATAAAAGAAGAGAATGGAGAGAAACTTGAATATGGAATTGTGTCTCTTAGAAAACAACTAGAGAAGATAATGGCTCAGCTAAATAGAGAAACAAAAAATGAAAAGAGTGTTGTGTTGTTAGAAAAAATCATCAGTTCTCAAAAGTCTTCTTTGGATAGATGTGGTATTGGTTTTAAAGGAGTAGCACAGTCTTCAAAATTGGCAAGTGCAGAAAAAAAAAAGAGTTATACTGAAGCACTCAAAAGTGAAAGCGACAAAGTAAGGAACATTCACAAGGAGGACACATAACAAAATGTTAGAAGGCACACTTTTTTGACACATCTTTTCCTTCAAGGCAAGCACATATGACCAAGTTCAATAATTAATTCTTTGGTTACTATTTCTCATGTAATAATTCTGGGCAAAAGGCCATGGACTATAGAATAAATGCTAGAAACAATTTCAGCCATACATAACATTCTAGGAATAAATTTGCATGGAGAGTTAACCAAAATCAAAGTTTCTTAGATAGAAATTATTTTGCTCCCCTAATTAATTTTAATATTAACAAATGCAATAGCTTTGGTCATACTGCAAAGACTTGTAGAAGCAATTTTGGAGAATCTTCCAAGCAAAGCAAAAAGAAAGAGCAATAGATGGCTGAAAAAGAAGTTGTTAAGAAGGCTTGGAGGAAGGAGTTGGGAGTGAACTCACTCCACCTTTGAGTAGATGTTTAGACTTAGGAGGAGATCTCCATTGTCACACTTTATCATCCCCATTTCATTTATGCAAGTTGTTCAATTTTCCATTGATGTCAAAGGGGGAGATTGTACTTTAGGGGGAGTAGTCACATAGGGGGAGCATAGAAATTGTGAAGAAGTGTTGCCATCTATGAAAAAGGGGGAGATTGTTGTAATATTTTGTCATTGATGTCAATGGTGAAGCATTATTAAGGTCATAAAATCAGCATTATTGGCCTCATAGGATTGGCAGATTGACAAGTGTCTTGTTTGCAAGTTGCACATTGTGACTTCACTCGTGCATAGTGAGCTGCTGTCACAAAAACTAGTGTTCAAGACAATCAGTTCTGAAATTTTCAAATTCCTTTTACAATTAGTTTCCTAGAAGTGTCCTTTATTTAATACAAAAGGTTTCAAGGTCATATCTCTTATGGTTTGGGAGAATTAATTGTTTTGTGACTTATGCTAGCAGTTTATGAGAAATTTAATTTCTTGGGTTTGGTAAGCTTTCAAGAAAATTCCTTTGGTGGAAGTCTTTTTATTTTGAATTGTGAGGATTTAGGTAAGTTTTTTTTCAAAGTTATTTTTATGAGAAAAAGTTATGCATGAAATTCATTTTCAAGCACATAGGTGCTACAGGGACAAAACTGATTTTTTGGAATCTTATACCGAATGGAGTTTACAAGTTTTCAAAATTATTTTTGATGGATTTTATTCATTAATAATCCATATTTTGAGAAAAATTGAAATCATTTTTTGGGAAATAATAGTTTTGATTTTGTGCTCGCCGTAATTCCACTTGCTCGCCCTAAATTTGCACCTGTAGAAAACACAAGCGGAGTAAGTTAATTTTTAAAAAGTAATTGCTCCACACCTCTTCAAATAGAAAAAAAGAATTTTCTATTGATGATGTGGATGATTCCGCAATGTGTATGAAGTTAGTGAAGCAATTTTGGCAAAGAATCTTCAAACACAGGTTAAAATAAAAAAAATGCTTATAATAGAAAATGGTGCTGGCATAGGAGGTTATGTTTGCAGTCTTGAATATGGGTGCATGAAAATGGAATATGTGGGAACTATGAATTTATACCTAGAAAATGAGAAATTAATTTCTAGTGGCTATAGGAAGCTGCGTGGGATGCACAATGACAAGTTTTTTTTTATCAAAACATTTTTTCAGATAAATAATTAATGATTGTGTGGTAAATATAGACTATGGAATCAACATTGATATTATTCAGTGGCAGAAATGAAGTGTCAAGTGAATGATTTCAAAATGGGGCTGTTGTAGAAGAGAGTATTAGTTTTTATGTTCATAAAAAAAATATATTGTAGATGAAAAATGATATCTTCTGCGCTAAAACTGCAAAGGTAAAATGTTGTTCCTGACACTAAAGGAAGTCAATTTTATGGTGAAAATCAAATAGAAGAATCAAGTGTGCAGTGTTATATTTTAATTTTTTCTCAAAGATAGAAGATGTGCTAAAACACTTTAACAGTAGATTCTAAAAAAGTTTTGAAAAAAATAAGGATGAAGATGCTGGGTTGCTAAAGAAGTAGATGAAGTATGTGGAGTGTAGGAAGTGCAGTTTGTCTAAAGTTGCATAGTATTGAAGCCTGATTTTTCTTGTTGAGTCTAAGTCTGATTATGAGTGCAGGTAATTGAGAAGTACAATAAAGGAATTTGGTCATAGAATTGTAGAATAGACTGAAGAGGGAGTCTTCATCAGGAAAGTTGATTTGGTTCATATTTTGATTGTTCAAGTTGCAGTCAGGGATTTGGTGCTCTTTATGGGTAGGTGCCCACACTACATTTTGGAGAGTTGGTGGTCACATTGTATTACAAGATTCATGTCTCCAGTGGGTTGGTGCCCACATTTTCAAGTGAAATAATAAAAAAAAAAATTTACCATGGTTATTTCCCGAAATGGTTTCCCATGTCAAAATGTTGTTATGTGTTTTTGCTCTCTGTTCTTGATTCTATGTTATGTTGATTTGTTTTAAAAGTTTCAAATTTCTCTAATACTGATTCACCCCCTCTCTTAGTATAATTCAGTGCTCTTCAGGGTGGATGCTTGAGGGAATCTCATGGGGTCAAGGGGAATCAAATCCAACATTTGTGTACATCATGTTGGATTTTGGATGCATGGGATTTGGGATGTGTGGGGATTGTGGATTTCAAGCATGGGGTTGGGATGGAGAATTTTGGGGATTTAGGGAACCAAATGGACTTGAGATTTTTGGGATATTTTTGTGGGGGCCAGGATGGGGATGGGGATTTGGGATTTTAGGGAAGCAGATTTGGATGTGACACTTGGATTTATATCTTTTTATACTTGGGGACCCACATTATTTTCATTTGTACTTGTGAATTGGTGGGAGTTTGTGGCCTCTTAGATGGAGTTGGGTTTTGGACTAGATTTAGATTTGGTTTTGTATGTTGGCATGGTGTGACATAGTGATCTTGTGATTTTTGTGGGTTTTTTACTTTATATGTGGAGGTATTCAAAGTGATTTCAAGGTTGATGGGTGGTCCCATGAGGAGATATCATCTATAATTCCCATGAGGGTGGTTATACCTTCATCATTTTTCAATAAATCAAATGATGTGTACATTTTCTAATCTTGAATAGGGCTTTGGGGGGATGGGGGATTATGGGTGGTAATTGGGATGGAGGATTTGTAGATGGGAGGATTAGCAAATTTGTGGGTGGAAGGAATAAGGGATTTATAGATGAAATGATTAGTGGATTTATAGATGAAAGGATAGGTGGATTTATGGATGAAAGGATTATTAGAATTTTAGCTGATAGGATGAGTGGACTTATGGGTGGAGGGATGGGGTTATGAAATCAGATAGTGGAAAAAAATTGCATCAAGAGGATGAAGGAGGAGGGATGGCAAAAAATGGTTTGGAGTGCTGACAAGAGGCACTAATTTTGGATTGAAGAAGCCTACTTAGGATTTATGAAGTTGGTACAAACATTTTTTTAATGTTTTCCTTGATATGTATCACCAAGGTCTTGTGATCCTAAATAGATTTTGACATGGATGGGCTCCAAAATGCCTTGTTCATGAAGGCCTAAGCTTTTGCCTTGATAGTTCATGTTTTGGAGCATGCGATATACAATGGGATGTTTTTTGTTTTGGAAACAAGATGTGAGTCTATTATTAGATGGGGGAGGATAGGTAGTGGATATAATTTGTTCCTCTCCTAGAAGATAACTACCATGGGTGAAAGTAATGGAACCAAGGGGATAATGTGATGGTTTTGGGATGGGCTTGATAAGAGATGGTAAGGGATTAAGGGATGGATTAGATGGGATGTTTCGATCTTGATTTATATGGGGATTGGATGGTTTGACATGCTTTGGAGTGGGCTCTTGACATAGTTGGATTTGATTGGGTGACATAATGGATGAGGAGTGCTTAGCTTAAATTGTTTCTATAGGCTCCTTGAATTGGGTTGATGGAGGATGGAAAATGGTTCATGTTTGGAGATTGTATATTTTATGGATGTCATAGGATTATGTATAAGTGTTGGGTCAATGACAACATCATCAATGATGCAATTAGGTGAATTCGGGTTAGTGGGGTGGCATGACTCCACAAGTTTGTTTTTAAGATTTTGTTCAAGATCCTTAGCTAGGTGTCCTTGCAGAAAACACAAAAATAATGATTTGGGTTTAATAGGACAATTGAATTGGAGATGAGATGGTTGGATTGGTTGATAGTAAGGTGGTGGATTTAGATAGGAGGGATAAGGGGATGAAGGATTTGGGTAAGAGGTGGAGGTGACAAGAAACTCATATGAGGATGGATCTTGGTATGTAGATGGAGGTTGATATATGGTTGTTGGATAGAATGGGTTTCCCTTGTCAAGGGTGCCATAAGATGACCATAAGATATGCAATTAAGCATAGAGAGGTAGCTTGTACTAACTAAATCATGGTCAAAAGATGCTTGCATGTTCATAGATGGGCAAAGGGAACTTATGGAAAGATTACGTGTGATAGTTTCATCAAGCTTATCAATTTCATATTCATATTGATCAACAAGACAATAATTATCATTAAATTTGTAAAATGGACCAATGATTATTTGAGTTCCTGGTGAGTTGGTTATTGTGATAATGTGTTTTTGGATGACTTGATGATTTGGGATTTCTAATGTCTGGGACTTAAGATTTGCTTTGATATCAAAATAACATTAGATTTTGGGTTTGAGAGGCTTGAATGATTGGTTTAACTTATTTTCTATTAATCAAGGTCAATGATGCATGACACTTGATTTTGGATGGATTCAATTGATTTTGATGTGTTTTGACTAGGCCTAGAGCCCTCTAATGGTTGAATGACTAATTATTTTGATTTAGGCCAAGGGCATTTTGATGTTTGACTTCTTGGATGGGGGAGTTTAGGATTGATTTTATAGAAACATCCAAGTATGTCACACTAGTACCTAAGTATTACTAAGGTGCCTATATATGGAGGTGCTGAGATATTCTTACCAACACCCAAGTATGAACTTGTAATGTAGAAAAGAGAGACTAGCTCAATAGATCAAACTAGGTCAAACCCTCTTCTATGAAACATTAGGACATTAACTAAGCTTGGATTCTACCCAAGAAGGAGAGGCAAACTACAAGGGTTCTACCTTTTTGTTGTATAGAGAAGCAATTAACCAAATTCAGTCAATCAAGATAGAGTCAAGACATAAAATCCTAGTTGACAATGATCAGAGTACAATAGACTTTCATAAGAAAAAACCAAGAAACCAAATGGACAATCGAGATTAGTGATGAGTCTAAAACCTAATTCTGGAGGTCAGAATGCCTAGGACAAGGACACTTGGGTGCCTTGGTCCCAAATTAGGGTTTCCTAAAATTGATTCCTTTGTCAGGTCTATAACAGTAACCTTAGTCTTTTTCCCGTAGATCATCTTTCAAAACTTGTTCATCTGACCTACACACATGCAGGAAAGAAAATGGTTTGGTACTATTTAGGAGATTTCCTTGGTCAAGCTCCATGAATGGTGTTTCCACCTCCACAATAGAAATAATGATTGACAAAGATTATATGCCCTAGGAGGGCAAAGGAAAATTTGAAGTAGAATGGAATGCTAAGACAAAGCATGAAGGAAAGAAGTCACCATGAGCATGGTGTTGATATGCCCCGGACAACTAAGAGGGGGGGTGAATTAGTTGTCTCAAAAACTTAAACACTTTTGCAATTAAACATCAATCACTTATCCGCAATTATTATGATTTAACAATGAATGCATGAAATCATAAACTTAACCACAGATACAATATCAAATACAAGAGACGTAAGATTTTATGTGGAAAACCCCAAGGTGGGGAAAAACCATGGAGAGGATTAGCTCTCAATATAATTGCAATCTTGAAAAAATGATGTTCAAGCTTGGTCACTCCACAAGCCTAAACATACTGGATCACTTCCATGAAGAACAACTAGGTCTAGCAGGCTCACTGCCTGAACCCTAAACCTAGCAAGATTATAATAAGGGTTGTTAAACCCTACTGGTGGCTTACTACAAGGATCACTACCACAATCAACACCTTTTTAGTGTTTGTGATTGAAGCACAATAATTCCTATTCTCTACTCGGCGTCTACTCTACCTCTTCTCTACTCTGCGTCTTCTATGCTCTACCTTTTGGACCTTTCTTATTATCTTTACATCTTTACTCAAGGATAGATTTTTCACATCTCAACTACAAGTATTTATACACTTCATCAACCTTGGAATGACCATCAAGGTTAGCATTACAATCATCAATCATTGGAGCAATCTCCAAGGTCGACAATACAAGCATTTACAAAATATGTCCTGACCTATTACAACATCATGCAAAGAAAAAGAAGCAAAGATGTATACAGATCATGCCACGTCTTACTTGGGCCTCAACTACTATCTTCCATGCTTCAAAATGCTTCCATGATCCTCAAAGGATCTCTACAATTATTGGAATTAACCGAGTCGGCTAAGACTGGTTACACACTACCTTATTTGGGAATAATCTTCAAACATGATCTCAATTCCTTAATGTGGACCAATGTCAAGGTAAGAACATGATTAGGAGCCATCCACAAGAATGTTATAATTACCAGGAGCAACCACACAAACCTTAGCCACTTTAACCATAGGATTTTCTCACCAAAACACATGAACTTCATTGTCTTCGACTGTCATAAAATAAAGATAGCTTGCGGACCACCAAAACATGAACCACTACAATTGTAGGCACTTATCATCATCCCTGACTTCCATCTAGAACCATAGAGAAAAACACTTTCTCCCTATCACTAGAGAATAATCAGGAGCAGGCTTTACTATGGTGAATGGAACTTTCTCACAACTTCACACTGGAGTCTCAAAATCAGGATTTAGCATCTTCAGATATCCCTTTAAATAACTTCCAATCTGCAAACAAAGATCTTCATCCAACAAGAGATGTGGAGCAGTCTACTAGACTATTCTTCAGCATACAACTCTCTGTCTATACTGCACTTCACTGCAAGTCACTTGATTCTTCCGGAGAGGCCAATTTTCTCAATATCCTCAACACACAAGGCTTCTAAACAAGTAATAGAATAGAACACATTTGACACCAATGACAATAAAGATATGTTGACATCAATGAAAACATTGATTACGCACATACTTGCAACACATGGAAACCCTAGCATGCTTATAGATGGCGTCACAACTTGACTCAAGAAGTCGGTGTAGCCAAAAGATCTTCACAAGACCTGCAATATGTTAGTGTCACACCAATAATCCACAAGAGGGAGTTGGAGAGAGCATGAGAGAGAGAGAGAGAGTACAAGAATGCCAAGATTCACTAGAGAGAGTTAGATGTTCAAATGAATGAATTAACTTACTTTTATATGCATTATCATTGATTTTTCAAAGAATTAAAACACATGAGGCCGACCTTGGGAGTCATTTAAGAGGCCTAAGATGACAAAGCCACAATTTAGGGTAGGACTAAAGGAGGGACTAGTGCACTTGGGTGCCCTCGTCCTTTAGCCACATAATCCATGGAAGAGGGCACTTAAAGTATGCTTAGCCCCGCCTTATAGTTAATCTCCACATTTTGTGCATTAGGATCAAGAATTACATGCTTAATGCTCAAAAAGGTATTAAAATAGGTCCTAATTAATAAGTGTAAATATTTGAGGCCCATCTAGGAGCTAAACTAAGTGTAAAATTGTGATGTACACATTTTACGATGTTATATTTAGCCCCCACTTTAGTGTGGTTACAAACTTATGTTCCAAATCATAATAAAGGATGGAGAAGACACAATTCAAACACAAAAAACATAGAGGCAACATAATGATACTAAAATTGAAGGGTGGCCAAGCCCCCATGTTTACGATCCTAGGAGTCTATGATGATTGACATAGACATAAGACACATAAAATGATTCACTCATACATGAAGTATTTAGAAGATAAAGTATACACAAGGTATACACTTGAGAAATCACAATGCATACATGCTTGACATGAAGAATACACATGTAAGTCATAAGTATACATAGAATAGACATGGAATACACATAAAGCACTTAAGAAAGAACATACAAGGAATACATAGAGAATGCAACACATAATGGAAGACCTTAAGTCAACATGACAAAAGAGACCTTGGTCTAATAGGTGTCTCAATCATCATGTATCATTCCCAAGATGTGATAAAGAAGAATGATAAGGGGCTAGCTAGAAAAGAGAAGAATGGTAAGAGGAGTACAAACACATCATACACATAATCCATCTCAAAAGGAAAGTGTTTTCACTCAAGATAATACACCAAGGTACCTCCCGGAAGAGGAATTGCATGAAGCCTTGCAAAATAAGAAGGTGAAGTGACCTTACTACCAAACTCTAGTTGTTGACACAACCCTTCTCTCAAACATGCAAGGAGCTTTAACTTGGGAGAACAAGATAGACTCAAGATCTTGTTTCTAAGTTAGCCATAATCATTTCCAAAAGTGTAATAACAAAGATAATCAACAAGTGTCTAGATAGAAAGAAGAAAGTAAGGCTCATAGCACAATATATGCCCCCACCTTAAAGTGATTGCTAACTCCATCAGGGAGCAATTACACATTTAAGGTAGAGTGAGAAAGAAACATAAGACAAGAATGGGAGCTTTCTATAATCACATGCCCAAATGGTTTGTGTTCTCCAAAAGCTACATCACAACAAGGGGTAGCCCCTAGAACAAGAAAACTGATGTAATGCTTATGGGCATGATACACAATGGTTTATGTAGTCATGGTATGACTCTGAGCATTGCAACAAGGTGCTATATATATATGAAGATGATGGAAGAAAGATCACATGCACATATATTCAATCAACATGCAAGGATGCTAAATCATCTAAGAAGGATAACACAATTACACATTACAACATATACAAGAATGAAGATACATATAGAGGAACGACACAATGCGTTCTTACTCCTTGTGCTTTGTGCTAACAAGGGTGTCGAGGGAGAACCAAAAATCACAATACGGAGACAACATTACGTACAAATATAATACAAATGAGAAAGAGGGACCACACTTGTGAGTCATCCTATAACAAATTACCCTCCCCCAACTTGATTATAAAATGGACGAAGGACAAGGTGCTTTAGGGACTACATCAAGCATGGTGAGAAGTGCTAGAGACAAACCTTGTTCTTAGTTTTTGAATTTTTCTACTCAAGGCTTGGCACTCATTAGTGGAATGGCCAAGCATTTGATGATATCCATAATAATGTGTTGAATGATTATTTTGTTGAATCTTTTTACGTTATAGAGGAAGAAAAGTGATTAAGTGGTCTTTAAGTAGACTTGACAACATACACCCTTGTTGAGAAGGGAAGATTTAGGTGGAGTAGGAAGAAAACCTTTTTCTTTCGGACATGGTGGAGAGATCGTGGGAGAAGGCTAGAAACCCAAACCTACTTTAGATCAAACTACTCAAAGGAGTTTGATGTCTCACTTCTATTTTCAAGCAACTATCTAGAGTCAGATCAATTTCAATTGTATGTAATTTATTTTCAAATATGAACTTTATTAAACGATGAAGGGTAGATGGAATCACCCCCATGGCATGAATCCATGGTCTACTAAGAAGAAGACTATATGAGAGAGAATTAGGCATGCCATGGATAAGGGAAGGCAATGTCACATGACCAACCCTACGAGGTAAGGTATATTTAGTACCTAATGATTGCCTACTAATATTATCAAAGCCACGAATGTTGATTTTATCTAGTTAAATTGAAGATATATCAATATTGAGTTTATTTACCAAATCTATTCCATAAATATTAAGACTTTATCCACCATCAATCATAGTGCATCTTATAATCTTTTTACTAAAGAACATGAATATCATAAGAGGCTAATTTTGTTGTTGAACTTCTATGGGAGGTAATTCATGTTGTTGAAATGATATATCAAATTTTGTTGCCTACATACAAATAAATAGAGATTGTACACCAATCAAATAAAAAGTAGTTGGAACACTCACCTTTTGTAGAGCCTCATGGAGCATTTCATGGTATTTAGGTGATGTTTGTATTAAATCCCATAGAGATATCTTAGCTGGAGCAGCCTAGAGCTTCTTTACAAGATCATATTCTTTACCAAAGTGTGGAGGAAGGTGAGGTGCTTGAGGTAAGATAGGTTAAGAAGGTGGAAGAGCAATGGGCACACGTAGAGCTTGCTTACTTTGTTTTCTATTATGGGTGTTGTATGTGTGAGAAATCGTGTGATGATGCAACACATTTTGAACACCTTGATTCTTTTGAGTAATTTGTTTTGCATAATTGAGAATGTAACCCGAGGGTTGTGGTTGCATTGGATCATCTTGAACCATAATCACCAGTTTGAAGTGAGGGGCTGTATTAGAGGCCTCATGCACAATGATTTTTGGAAAATTAGTACACTTATTCACTATCCCCTTAATGGGTGGAATAAGTCTATTAATGATGATTGAATTGACATTTTTTTCTTTTTTAATAATCTCAACATCCGTTCCCGAGGGATTTAATGTGAGAGACCTCTCTTCATCCACTAATTCTTTGTCTTTTGAAGGGAGGGCATTGGAATGAAGGGAGGGTAAAGTGTTGTAGAATCATTCATGATTGTATCCTTAGTTATGTCCAAGGGTTTTGAACATGCCAAAAAAAGAGGAAGATCCCTAGGGTGAGCCATAGAAACCTCA
Source organism: Cunninghamia lanceolata (assembly GCA_027924645.1). NCBI lineage: Eukaryota > Viridiplantae > Streptophyta > Pinopsida > Cupressales > Cupressaceae > Cunninghamia > Cunninghamia lanceolata. The sequence goes on from BSBN01001099.1 coordinate 10,451,204, forward strand.
TGTACTATGTTAGAAATAGAAGATTTAAGATGATGAGATGACTACCCATTATCTACCCATGGAGGATCCTTTGTGCAAGAAGGCCACTCATCCACTAATGCTTCATATTTTGGAGAGATAGAATTGGAATGAAGAGAGGGTAGTATGATGTTAAGGAATGTGTCAATAAATTCATCTTCTTGCCAAATAACCAAAGCTAGGTCACCATCACATGTATTAGAGAGTAGATCCATGTGAGTAACCATGGCATTATCATGACTTGTAGTAGAAGAAGAATAAGAGCTATGACCATCATTTTTCTCATGACACTTCATGGAGATGAAATTAGTAAAGTCCTTTAATATCGAAGGGTACACATTTATGAGAGTTATGAAGTTATAAAAATCAGATACATAGTCAAGGATTTCAAATGAAGAGAATTTAAAGATATCAATATCATACATGGATGCTATATGATTCAAAACATAAGGATGTATATTAATGAATTTGTAATTTTTTTCAAAATCTATGATATATGCATACAAAGATACCAAAGAGGAACAATTAGTAGAAGCCATGATGACATGACTAGCCAAATTAGCAAGGTTAGCTAGATTTCCTATAAATGCACTTGATTTTTCAAACCCTAACAAGGAAATAATGCAAGTTTAAGCTATATAACTATGCAAAATGATGAATGAATGGAATCTAATCAGATCTAAGGTGGAAAATAGCTTAGATATAATGCAAGAAGGATGCCAAAGTGTAAGAAAAATAGGTTCACCAAAATGTAATGTAGAAAAGAGAGACTAGCTCAATAGATCAAACTAGGTCAAACCCTCTTATACAAAACATGAGGACATGAACCAAGCTTGGATTATACCTAATGAGAGTCAAAATATAGGGGTTCTACCCTTTTGTTATATAAAGAAGCAATTAACCAAATTCAATCAATCAAGCTAGAGTCAAGACATAAAACCCTAGTTAACAAAGATAAGAGTACAACAAACTTTTGGAACAAAAAACCCAGAAACCAATAGGATAGAAAAGATCACCGATTAGTTTAGAACTTGACTTGAAAGGTCATAATTCCAAGGACAAGGGTGCTTGGCCGCCCTAGTCCCAAATTAGGGTTCCTAAATCTGATTCTTCTATCGGGTCTGTAATAGTAAACGTAGTTTTCTTCCCAGAGATCACCTTCTGAAACCTATTCATCTGACATGCACGCATGCAAGAAGGAAAATGGTTGGGTTCTATTTAGGAGCTTGCATTAGTCAAGCTCCATGAATGGTGTTTCCACCTCCACAATAGTAATAATGATTGATAAAGAGCGTGTGCCCTAGGAGGGTAGAGGAAAATTTGAAGTAGAATGGAATGCTAAGACAAAGCATGAAGGAAGGAAGTCACCATGAGAATGGAGGCCCTAGCACGCTTCTAGACAACATCATAACTTGACTCAAGAAGTTGCTATAGCCCAAAGATGTTCAGACGACCTGCAATATGTTATTGTCATAGCAATAATCCATGAGAGAGTTGTAGAGAGAATGAGAGATAAAGAGAGAGAGTGCAAGAGTGCCAAAATTTGCTAGAGATAGTTAGATGTTTAAATGAATGACTTAACTTACTTTTATATGCATTCCCATTGATTTTTAGAGAATTAAACCACATGAGGCCGACCTTGAGAGTCATTTAAGAGGCTAAGTCAACAAGGCCACAATTTAGAGCAGGGCTAAAGGAGGGTCTAGTGTGCTTGGGTGCCCTGGTCTTTTAGCCACAATCCTCAAAACAGGGCATTTAAAGTATGCTTAGCCCTGCCTTGTAGTTAATTCTGAGGTTTCATGCATTGGGATCAAGAATTACACGCTTAATGCTAAAAAATGTATTAAAATAGGTCCTAATTAACAAGTGTAAATATTTGAGGACCATCTAGGAGGTAAACTAAGTGTAAAATGGTGATGTACACATTTTACGATGTTACGTAACTAAGGTGCTTGTGTTATACAGAGGTGTTTGTTTATCCCTGCAAGTTCCTATTCATGGACAAAGGTGCTTAGCTATGAAAAGTAGCCTCAAACTTGATGTTAGGGATTGGATACAATGGGGATTTTGGTGGATTTAATGGGGATTGATTAGTGATTAGGTCTAGGAGCCTTGGATGATGATTTTGATGGTATTGTGATTACTATTTTGGGTGATTTGATGTGGGATTTGGAGAAGGTTGAAGGTGTCAAGTCCTTAACCAATTTTTATTGTCAATACATGATTTTTATTAAGGATTAGGGTTTCGATGTTGATTCAGATGGATAGGTGGATAGTGGATTACGGATGAAGGGTGAATTGGATTTTTATTAGGATTTGGATGAAATGAAATTAGATGGATGCTGAGGTGATTAAGGATGGAAATTGGATTTGGATTAGGGATCATTGGGCTTGATTGGGATTAGGATGAAAGTAGATTTGATGGGATAATGGATAGAGGATGAGGTTGATTAGGGATGTTAAGGTTTTATTAGGATGTGGATGAATGATGAATTGGATTAAGTGTAGGATTAGGATAGTAATTAGGGATTATGGTAAAGCTCAATGTTGGGATTGATTATGGATTATGATGGTGATTAGAGGGATGGATTAGATGGATTAGGTGGATAATGGGTAGGATTAGGGATGAACAATGGATTAGTTCATTGTGATATTGGCTTGGATTAGGATGGATATAAGATTGGATTAGGATATGTGGATTAGGATGTGATTAGGGGTGATGATAAAGCTCAATAATAGGATTGATTAGGATAATGATGGTGAGTAGTGAGATGATTAAGGTTGGATAGATTAGGACTAGGACATTGATTGGATATGCTAATTTGATTTGGATTAGGGTCCTTAGTGAATTGATTTAGGATGAATTAGCTTAAAAGTATTAGGCTCAAACTTTAGATTAAATGATTGATTGGGATAATGATCCAATGCATAAAGTGAGGGTAAGGGATGATAGGGTTGATTAGGATAAGATGGATGGCTAACATAAGGTGGATGATTGGGATATCTTGACGGTTTCTTGACCTTAGGACAATTTGCAAACAATAAATTTCACACTACATGGACAAGTTTACAAAAGATTTATAATTTTTTATTTTGGATTAAAGGGGATTACATGGGCTTTAACAAATTAAAACACACCAAACATAATAAAACCCTGTATTATTCAAGTAGGAGTGTATATACTTGTAATCCCCCTTTCTTCCTTTGTTTAGGCATAGCATGCAAGTCCTGTGATGAGGAAACTAACTACTTTTGATCACCCAAGATCACTCGGTGGCATATGAGGAGAGTGTACATGACATGCACATTTTTTATAGGGGGCATAATCACTTGTGTGTGATAAGTAACCTTCAAATCCTAACTAGTTTCTGGTACATTATAAGCATATATGACCAAAAGGTCTTAATATAAAATGAACATGGCTTCTAGGGGCATCATCGAATATATGCAAGGTATGTGAGGTCGATGTCCATGTGATGAGGGGTATGCCCAATAGCATGTTTTGAGAGGGTAACTCACTCTCCTCCTTCACTTTACAAGATATAAATTTCTTGGAAGCTAAGCCAAAAGTGACAAGTGTCCCCAATGGGAGAGTCTTTTGATTCTCTCCCAAATTTGTATACCTTGATGGAACACAGGGGTTCATGTTGTCCCCTAAAGTGATAAAATCATTAGGCAAGCCCACTAAGAGGAAAGAGACCTAAATACTTTCAATCCCTAAGATCACCTTTCAATGTGAAGGGAGAGCATACACACACTAGGCTCTTGGTATTGATAATGATAAAAGATCGATCAAGCAAAAACTTTTGGTCTCCAAAGTCCCCTGAAGGCATGAGGAGAGAGCATATGCTTATGAATTGATCACAAAAAAAATATTAGATGGATTTCCGCTTAGAAAATCAAATGTGCCTAAGATTTTGTGATAAAAGATAAAGTGTTCAAAAAATGTGGTACAAAACACAAGTTAGTAGTTGATTTATTTGTCTTGGACAAGAGAAACCTACACAAAATGATGTTAGGTGAAAAGGCACACCAAGAAAATGATCATTGCACATGTTAGATTAGATCAAATCCCAAGAAAAAATGATTATTGAGTTAGTAGACATTACACTTAAACAAAGCTATAGACACTCAAATTTTATTGAAATGTTTGTCTACGAAAATAGGTGTTTAGCCTGTACAAGTACTTGAGTTTTACATAGATTCTTAACTAAAAAAATGTTTTATTATTCGAAAAGTGCTCTCATCCATCTACAGAGGCACTCAAGTATAAAAATAGGCCTAAAATTCTGAGATCTTTTCAAAAATATAATAGAAAAGAGGGTTAGACATGCACTGATTAAATTTTGACATTCTAACATCCTATAATATTCAACACCTATCAAGAAACTTAGAGTTAGATTTTAAAAATTTTGTAAAAGTGATATTTTTGATGCCTAAATATAAAGGCACTCATCCATGTCATGCAGATGCTTGAATTTTATAGAAGTTCTCATCAATGATTAGGGTTAGAAAAATAATATTTCAAGCTGCAAGAAAGATTGTTAGGCTTAAAAAATAGGGTTAGGAGTATATATAAATGATTATAATGATAAAAACCTACAAAACCACCATATTTTAGCCAAAAAAAAGTGGTTAGAAAAGCCCAAAACAAAATTTTGAATTTTTGAGAAAATGGGCTCATATGCTTGATATATAGGTGCTTGATTATGCTACAAAATTTCTCAAGTATATCATAAAGGTTCTCAAGTAGATACAAATTTTCTCAATTGTGATATAGGGTGCTAAAATAGGTCATAGAGGAAATGAAATAGGCCATAGAGGTCTAAAAATAGGCCCATAGATGCTGAAAGAGACCCTGTAAGCTACAAGAGGCTAAAAAATACCACAAGGATGTTATATAAGGGACATAGTGTCCCACTAGATATGCCAAAATGCATTACATAAAAATGTAAACATAAAATATAACAAAATAGCAAAAATTATCCTATTCCATTCACATTTAATGCAACCTTTGATTGAGCAAATAAGGAATGCATATACATGTTGGCAAGAGACACTATATGGATTCATGGTTGTTGTCATTGATGGCAACAAAGGTCATCCCACATATCCGCAAGTCATGATGTGTCTCTACCGGAAGTCAGAATAAAGAATGTTGTGGTCCGGTGAAGAAGAACAGAGCATGTGGCAAGGTCCGACAGATTGGTCCGGACCTCCCAGTGGAAGTGTCTTGGTGCAGTGCGGATTTGGGGAAGTCAAGAGGACTACCTTGAGTGGTATATTCCAAGGATTTAGCCTCCGGTGATGGACAAGGAAAAAGATATGAATGGTTGAGTACTGGATTCCTGAGAGACAGTGAAAACAGAGGAAGAACTGACTGGCAGAGTATCAGACTGCTTTCCGGATGGGTTACTGTTGATGACAGAGGTTGTGAAGGCATGAATCATGTTTGGCCGACATGATTAATGATATCTACAAGTATATGCTTGATCCGCATTGCTTGGTGAGGAAGGATTCAGCCGACAGAATGAGAGTTTATAAGAAACTAGACTGTTCCGGATGCCGACTAGAAAGGTGATGAAATTACTTGTGCGGATATTTATAGAGGATGGATTTAGTTGTGAAGTGTGATGTGATATAGAGAGATATGCGAATAAGTCTAGAGAAAGAGCAGAGGTAGCAAAAAGGATCCGGTATGTGAAAGATAGCAGAATAAAGAATAGAGGAAAGATGAAGTGCAGCAGATCAGTGTACTGAGCCTAACCGGAACTGAACTCCAGCATATGCAGATGCTTCCAATCAGTTCAAGACTGTGATTCTCATCACTTTGTAGACAGTGTGTCTTCTTGTAGGCAGTGGGCCTCTTGTGAGCAGTGTGCTCGGGCAGTGAGCCCTAATTGGCAAGTGCCATTTTTGTAATTTCCTATTCTTCTAACAGAGAATAATTCTTGGGTTAATCACCCCGTGGTTTTCTCCCTTAACAGGGTTTCCACGTCAAAATACTGTGTCATGTGTTTCTTATTTCATGGTTAATGTCTTGTGTTTGATTTTATGCTGCTTCAATTAAAAGGAAAGTTCAATAAGGGAAATAATTAGGATAACTGATTCACCCCCCCCTCTCAGTTATCAACAATTGGTATCAGAGCTAAGTTCCTCCTAATAGAGCCTAACAGCTTGAGGAAGATCTGGGATTTCAAATGGATGCATATGGTTTAAGGGAGCAACTCAAGACTGCCCTTGAGGATCTTGAACAGTCAAATTCTGAAGTCAGTGAATTAAAGGAAAGACTCAAACAGGCTGATGAATTCATGAGAGAATTAAAAGACAAATTAAGTCTCTCTATGAAAAAGAGAAAGGAGCTGCTTCAACAGTTGGCAAGACAAAGTGAAGAAAGCAATACAAATGAGGAATTGACTGAGCAAACCAAGGTATGTGAAAAGTTATCAAAAGAAGTCATTATGTTAAGACATGAAATGGAATCAGGAACTATAAAGTTTACTCAAGAGATTGAAGAAAAAAGAAAGGCTGAAGACAATCTAAGACAATCTCTTAAAGAAAAATCAGAAGAATGCCACCAGATGGACAGGATTATCAGACACCTTGAATCTGATCTTGAAGATGCCAAAGATAATGAAGGAAAACTTGAGGATCAAATTGCCTCTCTCAAAAGAGACCTTCAAACAGCAAATGAATATAAAGAGAAATTCAAGATAAGTTCTGCTCAACTTGAAGTTCTTCTTGGAAGTCAAAAGAGGACAGATGACAAGTATGGCTTGGGATATGAGAAAGGAGAAAGCTCCGGATCCGGTCAGAAGAATCTTGGATCAGAAAATCCAAGGAGCAGGCCTAGAAGACCTCCGGTAAGACAGCCAAATGCTCAAAGATATCCATCCTTCAATGGATACTGCCACAACTGCAACCACTTTGGTCACAAAGCTAATCAGTGCAGAATGAGAATGAATCAGAATAATTCATCCTTCTCCGGACAGTGCTTCAACTGCAAAAGGTATGGACACAAATCCCATGAATGCAGAATTATGCAAGTAAACAAATCATTCAAAGGTAGATGCTTCACATGCAATAGAATAGGTCATATGGCAAATCAATGCAGATCAAGAGGATATCAGTCAAATATGCAAAGAAATGTTATTTGCCAAATCTGCAATAGGTCCGGTCATAATGCTAAAATCTGCAGAAACAAGAATCAGGACAAAAGAGGTCCGGTGTATAATCAGAATCAAGACAAGGGTAAACAAAAGATGAATGCGGATGAGGTTAGGAATCAGATGAGCAAGATTTGGGTGAAGAAAAGTTCAGAGAATGTAGAGGTTGGATCCGCACCAGACTCTGGTGCTGATATTTCTTCCGAAAATTAAAAATGAGCTCTGGCTCAGGGGGAGACTCAAAGAAAATCTTGTTCCCCCAGCCAAACAAGTGGTGCCGGATGTGGTACAAGATGCGGATCAAAGGGTTTGTAGATATGAATCTTGAGATACTTCAGTCAAGTTTTCAGAGGTCCGCATGAAGTTATGAAGAAGCTGTGATCGATCAAATAAGACCTGTTCAGGGAGATGCTCCGGTATGATAAAGGATTACAAAAAGGTCCGGAAAGATCCGGAAATGCACTATCTTGTTCTGCGGATTGAACAGAATGTTTGAGATGATCTTGTAATATGCTACCTCGATTTATTCATGATTGAAAGATCCGGATGATATCCACAGATCAGGACTAATCCGGATACTCCAAGCTATCCAGACAAGGCAAACCGGAATGATGTAGGTGAAGCATTTATTGCAGACAGGTATTAGGGTTCGCGGAGCAATTTAAGGGATTTCTCAAAGGTCATTTGCTCATTCTGCACTCGAGAAGAAGCGAAAAGTGGAGCTCTGCAACAAGGTTCTTCAAGCACACCAAGGATCTCCTGCCGAAGCTATTGGATAAAGAAATCAATCCAACCACTCCGTGCAAACCGAAGGCGCATAAGGTATTCTCCGTTTTTCATTACCTCACTGCAAATCTTTGAAGAATGGCTACTCCAAACATAGTTAAGATCTCCGATAGACCTCGCCCCTCATTCAAGAAACATCCCTACAAATCATTGGAGGTTGACCCACTAGGAGCCTTCTCTAGTGTTCCTCACGGAGTTTTACACACCGAAGACATTAGGGTTTACATACATGCAAACATTGAGGAATTTGGGGAATTCAAATTAAGAGACCTCTATCACAAGCAGCTGATTGACAATGCTTTTGAGCTTAAACCAGAGTATAAGGATATTCAGAAGAAACAATTTGAGCAATTTATTCATTTCCCCTGTTTTGAAGAGGATGAATGGGTCCGGTATGTACTGAGCAGGATGCATGACAACTTTCTATGGCTAGATAGACCCTGCAAGATCACAAAAGAGGCAATTAGAGCAGTAACTGGCCTATACTCCTCCGGAGGAGTACCTATCCTCAAATCTGTCAAGAACAACATTGTAACTGAGGCCACCGGATCAAAATTTGACAAAAGGGCAATGACCATTGAAGACATCTCCGATCCGGATATCAAATATGCATCAATGATAATAGGATACAAGATCTACCACTCCAGCAGGGAGAATTCTGTATCCGGAACTGCAATATACACTGCTTATGAAATGTTAAGAAAGAATGCAGAATATGATCTCTGCGAACTACTACTAAGCCAATTAATGGAAAACATACAGAAAATCAAGAAGGATAAGAAGAATTCCTTTAAATATGGTACTCTTATTGTATGTCTATTCTTCTATTTCATGAATGAGCTACCCGGAACAAGTGGATGGGTATGGCAGAATGACAAACCTGTTGCAGTCCAGATAAGAGACTACTTGCATGGACTTGGGGATGCAAAAGCGAGAAATTCAGCTCTATGGGGATACTTCAAAAACTTTCAGAGCATGATGCAAGCAAGAGAGAGAATTCCTCAATCTCTCATTGAGAAATACAAGGACTCAGTGTGCTTTATGGTTGACACTGATCAGTGCCTAATGGAGGCAGTGGAGCCAAGGACTGTCTGGATCATGCCCATGGGGTATGAAGTTGATGAACAGATAGTGGAGCTGCATGTTCAACACATGCTAAGTCAGCCCAAAGATCCTAAGGCAGAAAGGTTTGGAACCTTTGAGGAGCTGAGTGTAAAAATACATGTAGAACTCAGGGAACCTAAGATTAAAAGAAAGGTAAGAAAAGAAGTAGAGCACATTGCTCAAGGCCTAGGTATCTCAAAGGAGGCACTTGATGCCAGCCGGGAAAAGAGGAGGAAGGCCGAGGAAGAAGAGAAAAGCAAAGAAAGTGCTCCGGTTGGAGCTCCCACCCGGACCAGATCAACAAAGAGATCTGCACCTCCCTCAACCAAAAGTTCAAAACCGGAAGTCCAGGCATCCGGTAAGAGATCAAAGGCAAAAGCCACAAGGGCTTATGGAATCCAAAAGGATGAAGAGGAAACAGAATCAGATGAGGGAGTAAGAGAAGTAAAGAAACAGAAAAAGAAAGGATCCGGTAAGCCCTCCACAGGCCAAGACAAGGAGGAAATGGCAGAGGTAACTGTTGAAAAGCCCACTCTGTCACTAGAGAGCATAATCAAGTCGGTCACGGTGGATGGAAACCTTCAACCAATGACTGAATCCTATGATGACTTCAGTGAGGCAGACCAAAAGACTCTGCAGGAAGCCACAGTTAAATATCTGAACATATACAATAAGGCTTTCATTGAGATCATATCTCTCATTCCTAAAAGCCTAGAGAAGGAAATGGAAGTAAGAAAGAATAATGCTCATGCCAAAGATCTTGAGATCCGGGAGCAGATAGCTATTCAGCTATATCCTCAAATTGATCCCAAGACAATGAACATTATCTTCAAGGACTGCAAAGATGAGTTCAGAAGCAAAGCCAGGATGAATCAACTCATGCTTGGTGAGACTGACAAAGTGGCCCAAGAAACAGAAGAGATCCTCCGGAAGGCCTTCAAAAGGTTCAATCTTCCTGTTGTAGAGGACTTAGGTGCAGAAACAGCTGCTGATTTGGAATCTTCTGTTCCGGAAGAAGTAAGCCCTGAACAGACAAGTGAGGACTTGGGACCCTCTGCTCAAGAAGAAGTGGCCCATGAACAAGTTAGTATCTCTCCTCCGGTTTCCCCTACAGTCTCCGGATCCAAAGAAGAAGAGCAACTACAGGAGAAGGAAGCAGTGGTGAAAGACAAAGAGGTTGACAGTTCTAAGACTGCAGAAGAAAAGAAACATCTGTCTCCGGCAAGAGACACTGCACAAACTGTTCAACAATTTTTGAGTAAAGAAACTCTAGAGATTGATGAACCGGAGCTTCTAAAAGGTCCATTTGATTTTGACTCTCTCTCTCTGGTACAAACAATGAAGATAGCTTCATTTGCAAATGCTAAGGCAAATGAAAAGCTCCTGAAGTCTCATATGGAAGACTGTGAGTTGATAAAGGCTGCTTCCGGAATACTTGTAAAGATCATGCCATCAATCCAGATAGATCCGACAGCCTCCACTTCCGGTAATCTAAAAACCTTAGTCAGCAGTGTTGATACACATTTTGATTCTTTAGAAAAATCAGCTGAAGAAAAGGTCCGGAAGGAATTTTTGGATAAGAGATTTTCAGAAATATTAGAATTAATCTCTAAGGATAGGAAGATTGTAAGCATTGGAATAAGGAGCTTAGAGAATGCTCTTAAGGATGGCGGTGATATCTATAAATTTTGTATATCCTGGTCAAAGGCAACAGCAGCATTTGACAAGAAAATAAAAGAGGAACAGGATAAGCTACAAAGCTTATCTCAAAGTTTTGATCCTCTCTCTTCCTCTATAATAAATCAAGAATGTCAGACTATTGCAGTCTTGAACAAAATAAAGAATCTTGAGAAGGAAAGGAAGAACATCACCAACCGGATGGGAGAACTTAGAAGGATTATAATCCCTAAGTTGGAAACCATGCATGAGGCCATCAGTGATGCTAGGACCACCGCCCAAACAAAAGATCCGACAGATCTCAAGCGGGCAGAAGCGTTTGCATTTTTGTTAAGTGGTCACATTTCAATTTTGGACAGAATGAAGCAAAGTTGGGCTACCGAAATGATTCAATTACAGACATCCTTTGCAGACATTCTTCAATATATGTGAGTATGTAAATTTGCGGCTAAGTATAAGAAATTTTTGAAAATTTTGATATGCGGACCCTACCCTTTGCCATTGATGTCAAAGGGGGAGTGAGGAGCAGTGAAAAATGAGAAATCCAACTAAGGGGGAGTTCCGGAAATTGTATATAAAGACAGAGCATCAGCAAAGGGGGAGCATAGTGAAAACACTTAGTCATTTTTCACTAAGTGTTGCCATCAATGCCAAAGGGGGAGATTGTTGGCAAGAGACACTATATGGATTCATGGTTGTTGTCATTGATGGCAACAAAGGTCATCCCACATATCCGCAAGTCATGATGTGTCTCTACCGGAAGTCAGAATAAAGAATGTTGTGGTCCGGTGAAGAAGAACAGAGCATGTGGCAAGGTCTGACAGATTGGTCTGGACCTCCCAGTGGAAGTGTCTTGGTGCAGTGCGGATTTGGGGAAGTCAAGAGGACTACCTTGAGTGGTATATTCCAAGGATTTAGCCTCCGGTGATGGACAAGGAAAAAGATATGAATGGTTGAGTACCGGATTCCTGAGAGACAGTGAAAACAGAGGAAGAACTGACTGGCAGAGTATCAGACTGCTTTCCGGATGGGTTACTGTTGATGACAGAGGTTGTGAAGGCATGAATCATGTTTGGCCAACATGATTAATGATATCTACAAGTATATGCTTGATTTGCATTGCTTGGTGAGGAAGGATTCAGCCGACAGAATGAGAGTTTATAAGAAACTAGACTGTTCCGGATGCCGACTAGAAAGGTGATGAAATTACTTGTGCGGATATTTATAGAGGATGGATTTAGTTGTGAAGTGTGATGTGATATAGAGAGATATGCGAATAAGTCCAGAGAAAGAGCAGAGGTAGCAAAAAGGATCCGGTATGTGAAAGATAGTAGAATAAAGAACAGAGGAAAGATGAAGTGCAGCAGATCAGTGTACTGAGCCTAACCGGAACTGAACTCCAGCATATGTAGATGCTTCCAATCAGTTCAAGACTGTGATTCTCATCACTTTGTAGATAGTGTGTCTTCTTGTAGGCAGTGGGCCTCTTGTGAGCAGTGTGCTCGGGCAGTGAGCCCTAATTGGCAAGTGCCATTTTTGTAATTTCCTATTCTTCTAACAGAGAATAATTCTTGGGTTAATCACCCCGTGGTTTTCTCCCTTAACAGGGTTTCCACGTCAAAATACTGTGTCATGTGTTTCTTATTTCATGGTTAATGTCTTGTGTTTGATTTTATGCTGCTTCAATTAAAAGGAAAGTTCAATAAGGGAAATAATTAGGATAACTGATTCACCCCCCCCCCTCTCAGTTATCAACAATACAAATGAAGTAAACTAATTAAGTACAAATACAAATCTTGATTGTTTTGGATGTGCTCATTGATGTTGGATGTGTGATTTCTCCTCAAACTAGTAGCACAACATTGCATCACTTAGAGGCTTGAAAAAGTCTTTGGGTGATGGCTATTTATAGATTTTTGGGCCGATTGATGGAGGGCCAAGATTGATTTGAAGGATCAATGGCTCATATTGGTTGAGAGGATTGGGTTGGTGAGAGCCCACCAAGTGGCATGATGGGATCAAAGGAAAAGTGGAGTCCTTGGATTGAAGGGAGATAAATGGTGGAGAAGTTTGTTGGATAAAGTGGATGGATGAGCTTGAAAGAGGATCAAAAGGACCTTTTAGAGAGATGTACAAGGTACTTGTCCATACCCTTATGGAGGACCCATGTGATTTGTACAAGGAACCATGCCTTCGTACATAATGTGAGGGGTTTGAATGGGTTAACCATGGAATTAGAATGTGCGAGTGTAGGATTAAATTTATTAATTGGTTTTAATCAACTTAATCAAAAGTGAACAAAATAGGAATTAAATAAATGTGAAAATATTTATTTAATTTTTGGGATGAAGATGGGGTAATTAATTAATTAATTAATGTTGGAAGGGGGATTGTATAATTAATTGTCTAAATATGTATTTATCCAATTAATTATATTTTAAATGGTATAGTGATGTCATGGTTGTGGCTAGAATGGTGATGAGGCAATTTTAGATTTCTATAGTTTCTTTCATTTATATTGTCTCATCTTCAAGATTGAGTAGGAAACATCCTCATTAAAATCTTTTAGTTGTGACGAGACTTTTGAGACATCAAACGATATAATTTTTTTTATACACTCTCTTTAGTACTTGCTTTTAGTCTTTTTAAAAGTTGTTGAAATATTGATTGCACTCCTTGTTCTTTATTTTTCATTGTACTTTTTCAAACACATGTCAACATTAATATCATTATTATCCAAGGGTACATAAGGATGCATCCCTTCCCCTTTTGTATACATTATTGCACTGGGGATGTTTGAAGGACATAGGGATGCCTTTGAAACAACTCTTGCCATCCCCAAATGATTGCCATATCTAGGAAACAGCCTCAAAATCACATAGAAATGACCCAAAATATAGGAAATAGTTGGTCACCCCCTTAAAAAAGCATAAAAAATATAAAAAAATTGCCCAATTTGATATAAAAATTGAAAAAATTATGTGTTATAGACCTCCGCACCACACAAAACCCTAAATGCACAAAATATAGTCCCTTTCGATTGCAAACATAAAAAATTAAAACACATTTTCACACCAAAAAAAATCCAATACCAAAGTTGAATTAGGAAAAGAATTTTTGATTGTTTGAACAAAGTGGTAGTTATGGGATCAAAGCTAGTGTAGAGGGGTGTATTATTAGTGAACACTAAGGAGAAGAAGGGTTGAATTAGATGTTAGTGTGCATGTTTATTTCTTTAGTTTTTCAAAGTTTGAAGGGTTTTTGTTGGCAATTAAGGTGTCTCAACCCTAGTAATTCCTTGCATTATTTATCTTTGTATTTATTAATTCATTGCCTATGTTATAAATAATTGTAAATTCCATCTTGTCATGTTGTGGGATGTGGCACGGTGATGTGTCATCCTACATGGAAGATGACAACTTGTAATTTTGTCCTCACATGAGGAGATAGGCATCCCACTTAGGGGTAGGAGAATTTTGCCATGTGTTGGTATCTTGGATGTTGTGTAAGGGAATGTTGACCAAAATGGTTATGATGGATTCCTATGACGAAGTTATGACATGTAAGAGTTAGAAATAGAAGGTTGTAAGATAGGTGAAGACATGTGTCATGAAGCATCTTTAAAAAAGGTATATTTGGACACCCCAAGGTGGACTATGACATGTTGTAAGAGAATATACTATTTATAGCCTGTGTATGACAGATTCTCTTACAGCTATAAGTTGTAACTGCTATGACAGATTCTATGACAGTCCTAAGAGTCGTAAGAGCATCTGTCATAGCCAATTTTGGAAATAGGTGACCCCTTTGGGATGGGAACTATGGACAAGTGTCAAACACATTCTACAATGTTGACCAAGTGTCCTTAGGCATGGGTTTTGGGCCATGAGGCCAAGTTGGACACCCATTCCAAGATATGTCCAATATTGCCTTGTATATTCTATATAAACAGGTTCTTGGATGAGGAAATGCATTATAGGTTTTACAATTATTGTTATGCTACTGGATTGACTCTAGACATGAGTGTTGAAGACCTTTGAAGCTTGCATTGCAAGTGTATTGTAAACAACTTTCATATTTGTTAATACATTGCACAGGTTTCTGAGTGTGGGGTTTTTCACTTGATAAGGGTTTTCCCCACTATAAATCTTTGTCTCTCTTCTTCTGTCTTCTTTTTGGTTCATGTATATTGCTACAATATCTCATTTATGTGTTTCATATTGCTATTATTGTAAGGATTAAATTTAATTTGTATAGCTCTCCCCTCATTAGATTAGTGTAGGAAGTGATTTCGGCTATTAAGTGTATCTTCATTGGTTATGGTGTCAGTGTGAAAGGATACAAGCTTTTGGATCCTGTGGCTAAAAAGGTATTGTATAGTAGAAGTGTCATCTTTAGAGAGCTTACACCTTCTTCCACTATTTTACATCCAGAAGAAAAAGAAAAGAAAGAAGATGTTGTTCAATTTCTTGCTACCCCTAAGAAGACTGAACAGAAAGACAATGTTGGACCTAATGATGAGGAGAGCTATGGTAGCTTTGAAAACTCAGATGAAGAAGCTAAAACTCAACCTCAGCCCTTGAGGAGGTCTACACGGATAAGAAAGTAACCTGTAAGGTTTGGTTTTACATTGCTTGATTCTAGTTGTGCTTTTGATTTGATCACTAACATTGATGAACCTAGAACTGTGTCAGAGGCTTTGGATATGAAAGATGTAGGTTCCTGGAAGGAGGCCATGGAGGATGAGATGGCTTCTTTGGAAAAGAATCAAACTTGGGACTTGGTGCCTTTACCTCCTGGATGGAAACCCGTTGGATGCAAATGGGTGTTCAAGAAGAAAATTGGTTCAGATGGCAGTGTTGAGAAGTATAAGACTAGATTGGTTGCGAAGGGGTATTCACAAGTGGAGGGTATAGATTATGGTGAGATCTTCTCTCCCATTGCAAAGCTGGCATCCATTAGATTCCTATTGTCTTTTGCAGCAACTTATGACTTAGAGGTAGAACAAATGGATGTGAAGAAAACTTTCCTTCATGGTGGCTTGGAGGAAGAAATCTACATGTCAGAACCAGAGCATTACATGGTGAAAGGTAAAGAAAATTTGGTTTGCAAATTAAAGAAGTCTTTGTATGGTTTGAAGTAGTGTCCTAGGAGGTGGTGATTGAATTTTGTTACCTTTGTGTTGTCAATTGGATTTGTGAGATTGAAATCAGATCACTATGTGTACTTTAAGTTTGATGGTGATTGTATTCTCATTGTTGCACTATATGTTGATGATATGTTGCTCATTGGGAAGGGTAAGAATATGAATTCTAATTTTAAATCTCAGTTGTCATCACCGTTTGAAATGAAATATTTAGGGGCAGCCAGGTACATTCTAGGAATGGAAATCAGAAGAGATAGAGCTAACAGTAAACTTTGGTTAAGCTAGAGTAAGTATGTGAAGACCATGTTGGATAGGTTCAGCATGGCAGATTGTAGACCATTGTGTGTTCCTGTATCTTTGGGGACAAAGTTGTCTATTGAGGATTGTCCAAACTCTCCTAGTGAGGTGGAGGACATGAGCAAAGTGCCTTATGCTATGGTCTGCACAAGACCAGACATTTCCCAAGCAGTGGGAGTCCTTAGTCAATTTATGGCTAATCCTGGATGGGTTCATTGGGATGCAGTTAAACGAGTGTTCAGATACTTGAGGGGTATTTCTGAGTATTCCATATGCTATCATGGTAATGTTACAGGACCTCCGTATTCTGTTGATATTCATGGATTTGTGGATTCAGATTCGGCAAGTGACATTGATAGTAGGAGATCCACCAGTGCTTATGTGTTTACACTATTTGGTGGTGCGATTAGTTGGATGAGTAAGAGACAACCTATGACTACTTTGTCCACAACAGAAGCTGAGTATATGGCAGAAACTCATGCTTGTAAGGAAGCCATTTAGCTTAAGAGATTGTGTTTAAATATTGGTGTTGATGTAGGTTAGATAACAATCAGTTGTGACTGTTAGAGTGTAATTTGCCTTGCAAAGAATCCAACTTTCCATGCTAGAATAAAGCATATTGATGTTCATTTTCACTTCATGCGATACATGATATAGGATGGGAAGGTAAATTTGGAGAAAGTAGATACTTTGAAGAATGTTGCAGATGCATTAACGAAGGCAGTGAGCATAGAGAAGTTCAGATGGTGCTCAGAGTCTATTGGCCTCTCGGCCTATAGCAGTTAAATCATGTTATTTTATTAGCTCTTACAAGGTGTTTGACAAGTGGAAGAATGTTGGGAATTAAGGTGTCTCAACCTTGGTAATTCCTTGCATTATTTATCTTTGTATTATTAATTTATTGCCTATGTTGTAAATAATTGTAAATTCCATATTGTCATGTTGTGGGATGTGGCATTGCTACGCCCTTAATATTGGTGTACATAGGGTTATGAATAGTCAGCTTGTGGCTATCTTAACTCCTAATTAAGTCATGTTATCATTATTATATTATTATTTAGTTAGATAGGTCAGACTAGGTGTTATATAGGGGTGTGTCTATTCATCCTAAGCATAATTAGGTATATATAGGAGGATGTGAGTCTTATTTCATCATCATATTGTGAAGAGTGTTCTCATTGGAGATATTTGGAGGTTGCCCCCTCAAAGTGGCCTATTATTCTCAGTTATTATCAAGTATTCGTAGAATATTTCATATCATCTTCTTCCATTGTGCAAGTTATTTCATTACAAGTGGTATCAGAGCATGATCTTGGCACCGTAGAGACAAGATATTTTTTCAACATTGGAGACGATTTTGAGAAGACCATAACTTTCAGATTTTAGTGAATTTTTTAAATATTTTTTAAAGAGTTTTTGAAGACCATATTAAAGAAGATACAGTCCAGATTTCAGAGGAACTAGAGCAGATTTGAGCGAATTATTATAGAATTACGATTTCTGCACAATTTATTTGAGATATACATATCGCTCACATCCTGCTGAATTGGAGTATAATTTGTATTGGGTTTTTGAAGTCATAATAGAGGAGGCTATAGTCCAATGTTTGGAGAAATTGAAGCAAAAATAAGTGATTTATTGCAAAATTAGGGTTTCCAACAAATTCACTCTCAAGCCAGTAAATTTGCTAATTTTTTGGATTTTTTTATGGGTAAGTGGTATCTTGGCCCTAGTAAGCTACAATAAAAATTTTAGAGAATTTACATTTCATTTGTGTGATTTATTTCAAAAATATTGGTTTCCATCATGACTGGGCCTGCAACAAGAGGCAAAAAGAATGCTGCCACACTAGGGAAATCCTCTGATAAGGATGGGGAAACAATAGAGGATAGTAATACCAATGAGGAAATAAGTAAGTTCAAGGAAGAGGTTAAGAGGGATATGTGTGACCTAAGAGGAGATATATCAGATATACGAAGCATGTTAAGTGCCTATATGAATGAACAAAGAAAGGAGTTCTCAAGCAGCCAAGGTGAAACCTTCAAGTCGGATAATAATGACACAAATTTTAATACTCCTATGGGATCTAGGAATTTTTTTCCAAAGGTGGATATGCACAAGTTCGATGGTAAGGATCCTCTAACATGGATAAACCAAATGGAGAATTTTTTTGAAGTACATCAAATCCCATATGGACAAAAGGTTACGATGGCTTCCCTATATCTAGAACTAGGTCAATTCATTTGGTATCATTGACTTTGTACTCATCGGAGGAAAAAGGGTCTCACCATCTCATGGTCAATTTTTACAAAAGAACTCCAAGCACAATATAGCAATCGTGTGACAGACAACTTCTTCAACTAGCTTGCTAAACTTCAACAAACAGGATCAGTTAAGGATTATATTCAAACATTCCAAAATCTATCCTTAAGAGTGGATATAATTACAGAGGAGAACTTGAATGATTTATTCTTTGGTGGTCTCAAGGATCATATTCAACATGAGGTACGCATGTTTACTCCAAGCTTAGTAAATGAGTCTTGTATCTTGGTACGCAGGGTAGAGGAGAAGTATTTTATTCCTAGAAAGCAAGGGGCTAATGTGACAAGAGAGAAAGGATATTCAACACCTTTTCTTCCTCAACCTACTAGGTTGACTCCACAGCAAATTGACGAGAAAAGAGAAAAAGGGTTGTGTTTCAATTGTGATAGAAAATACAGTTGAGGACATAAATATAGTGAAAAGAAATTGTTCTATATTGAAGGTCCAAGTGAGGAAGAAGAGGAGGAACCCATATTAGAGGAGGATAGGGAGTCAAGTGAGGAATCACATGATTCTCAACCAATCATTTCTTGTCATGCACACTCAGGTTTCAGTGCACCACAAACTCTCAAGGTAGTGGGTTTCTTAAAGAAGCAGAAAGTAACAGTGTTGATCGACTCAAGTAGTACTCATAATTTCATCAACAAAAAGTTGGCAACTTGTCTAAATTGTTTTATATATCTAGCCCTAGAGTTTTAGGTTTTGATTGCAAATGGGGGTACAGTTAGTTGTTCAGGGAAGTGTCATAGCATTAAATTATCCATGGGAGATTATCAACTTGATACCCCAATGTATGCAACATCCATGGGTGCAACAGATATTGTTTTGGGAGTACAATGGCTTACTACATTGGGAACAATTGAGATGAACTTCGAAGAACTATTCATGAGATTTCAATTAGAAGGAAAGGTAGTGGAGCTAAGGGGGTTGAAGTCAAAATCCCCACAGATGGTAATCTCTCATCAAATGTAAAAGTTGCTTAAGAAAGAAGCGGATGGATTTGTGGCCCAGCTATGTTCATTAGAAGTCTCTCAATCTAATGCTCCTACTCATCTAGATTTACAAGTAATAATTGATCGTCACTCAGTGGTTCTTGGAGATATGCCTAAAGGACTTCCTCCTAAGAGGGATCATGACCATGCCATACAACTAGTTCCAGGGAGCCAACCACCAAACATCAGGCCCTATAGGTACCCACACATAAAAAAAGTGAGATAGCAAAAATTGTTGAGGAGATGCTAGAGGCAAGAATTATCAAGCATAGCCAAAGTGCTTACTCCTCACCTGTGGTGATGGTGCATAAGAAAGATGAAACTTGGTGCATGTGTCCAGATTATAGAGTGCTCAACATGTACACTATTAAAGATAAGTTTCCTATTCCAGTCATTGATGATTTGCTTGATGAATTGAATGGAGCTATTTATTTTATCAAGTTAGATCTTAGATCTGGTTATCACCAAATTCAGATTAAGGAGGAAGATATTTGTATAACAACATTTTGAACTCATGAGGGTCAATAAATTTTTGGTGATGCCATTCGGTCTTACCAATGCACCATCTACATTCCAAAGTTTGATGAATTCCATTTTTAAGAAGTTCTTGAGAAAGTTTGTGTTAGTGTTCTTTGATGATATATTGATTTATAGAAAGACTTGGGAAGAACATTTGCAGGATGTAGATCAGCATTACAATTACTCGAAGATCATCAACTCTATGCTAAGTCATTCAAGTGTGTTTTTGGTCTTAAGGAGGTGGAGTATTTGGGACACATAGTTTCACATGAAGGAGTAAAGGTGGACCCTAATAAAATTAAGGCTATCATGGAATGGCCTATTCCAAAAACCATTAAGAAAGTAAGGGGTTTCTTGGGAGTGATAGGGTACTATAGAAGATTTGTGAAGAATTATGGTTGTATAGCAGCATCCCTCACCACTCTATTGAAGAAGGATTCTTTTCATTGGAATGAGTCTGCTAATGTAGCATTTGAGGAATTGAAGGAGGCTATGTGTACAACTCCAGTGCTTGCCACCCCAGACTTCACCAAGGAATTCATTGTGGAATGTGATGCTTCTAGAAATGGGATAGGAGTAGTTCTCATGCAAGAAGGTTGACCAATTGCTTTTGAGAGTCGTCAATTAAAGGGTAAAAATCAGCTCAAACCTATTTATGAGAAGGAAATGCTAGTAATCCTTCATGCAGTTAAACAATGGAGGCCTTATTTAATGGGTCAACACTTCAAGGTTAAGAAATATCATGATAGCCTAAAATATTTTTTGGAACAAAGACTATCCTCTGAAGAGTAACAAAAATGGGTCACTAAGATGTTGGGATATGACTTTGAGACTGTATATAAGAAAGGGAAGGAAAATATTGTGGCCGATGCACTTTCTAGGAAGGATGAGAAAGATCAAGCCTTATTGTGTTCCCTTTCAATATTACAAGCAAATTGGGTGGAAGAAGCCAAAGTAGAGTGGCAAAATGATGTTGCAACAAGTAATCTCATCCAAAAATTAAAAAGTGATCCTAGTAGTTCAGATAAGTTTTGTTTGAAGGGGGGTATTCTTTGGTATAAGAGCGCTTGTATCTCTGCAAGAATTCCACTCTTAAACACAAGATTCTCACAGAGCTACATGAGTCCCCAGTGGGTGGTCATTCAGGATTTTTGAGGACATATCATTGGGTCAAGCAAGATTTTTTTTGGGAAGGGCTAAAAGGTGATGTTCAAAATTTTTTGGCTAAATGTTTGGTTTGTCAAAGAAATAAGGGGGAGACAATTAAGCCACTAGGTCTCTTGTAGCCCTTATCTATTCCTAGCCAACGTTGGGAAGAGGTATCCATGGACTTCATCACAGGACTTCCCAAATCTAAAGGTCATAATGTCATCATGGTTGTAGTTGATCGCCTCACTAAATATGCATATTTCATTGCATTATCACATCCTTTTATAGCAAGTGCAGTGGCAAAAGTTTTCTTAGAGAATATCCAAAAGCTACATGGTACACCTAAGGTTATTGTCAGTGATTGTGATCCTATCTTTACTAGTCACTTTTGGAAAGATTTATTCTCATGTTTGGGTACTCAATTGGCTCATAGTTCTTCATACCATTCTCAATCAGATGGGCAAACTGAGGTTGTTAATAAATGTTTGGAAGGATATCCATGTTGTTTCACTTTAGAGAAACAATCTCAATGGGTAGATTGGCTACCACTTGCAGAATGATGGTTTAACACTTCTTTTCATAGCTCATAAAAAATGTCTCCATTTTTGGCACTTTATGGATATCATCCTCCTTCCATCACATCATCATTAAAGGTGTCGCCAAGAGTTCAAGCAGTAGAGGACCACTTGCTTCATCAACAATAGGTACTTTCAGGACTCACGAAGAATTTAGCTATGGCACAAAATTGAATGAAACAACAGGCAGACCAACATCGTAGTGAAAGAAATTTTGAAGTTGGGGATTGGGTCTTCTTGAGATTGCAACCTTATAAACAAATCTCAATGAAGCAACAAAAAAAGAATAATAAGTTGTCTCCAAGATATTATGGGCCATACCAAATCATGCAAAAGATTGGTAGTGTTGCCTACAAGCTAGAGTTGCCACCAACAACAAAGATACATCCAATTTTTCATGTTTCTTGTTTGAAGAAGGTAATTGGGTAGAATATTCCTACTCAAACAGTACTACTAGAGCTCGATGAAGAAGGAAGAATAATTTTGGAACTAGACTACATTCTTCAAACACGCATGAAGAAGCTCAGGAATAGAACCCTCACTTAGTATCTCATCCAATGGAAGAATTTACTAGTTGAAGAGGCCACATGGGAGGATGAGGAGTTCATTCAAAAGAATCCACACTTGGTTAGTATTGAGGACAATGCTTCTTTGAAGAGGAGGGGCATGCTACGCCCTTAATATTGGTGTACATAGGGTTATGAATAGTCAGCTTATGGCTATCTTAACTCCTAATTAAGTCATGTTATCATTATTATATTATTATTTAGTTAGATAGGTCAGACTAGGTGTTATATAGGGGTGTGTCTATTCATCCTAAGCATAATTAGGTATATATAAGAGGATGTGAATCTTCTTTCATCATCATATTGTGAAGAGTGTTCTCATTGGAGATATTTGGAGGTTGTCCCCTTGAAGTGGCTTGTTATTCTCAGTTATTATCAAGTATTTACAGAATATTCCATATCATCTTCTTCCATTGGGCAAGTTATTTCATTACAGGCATGGTGATGTGTCATCCTACATGGAAGATGAAAACTTGTAATTTTATCCTCACATGAGGAGATAGGCGTCCCTCTTAGTGGTAGGAGAATTTTTCCATGTGTTGGCATCTTGGATGTTGTGTAAGGGAATGTTGACCAAAATGGTTATGACGGATTCCTATGACGAAGTTATGATATGTAAGAGTCAGAAATAGAAGTTTGTAAGATAGGTGAAGACATGTGTCATGAAGCATCTTTGAAAAACGTATATTTGGATGCCCCAAGGTGGACTATGACATGTTGTAAGAGAATATGCTATTTATAGCCTGTGTATGGCAAATTCTCTTATAGCTGTAAGTTGTAACTGCTATCACAGATTCTATGATGGTCGTAAGAGTCATAAGAGCATATGTCATAGCCCATTTTGGAAATAGGAAACCCCTTGGGATGGGAACTATGGACAAGTGTCAGGTACATTCTACTATGTTGACCAAGTGTCCTTAGGCATGGGTTTTGGGCCATGAGGCCAAGTTGGACGCCCGTTCCAAGATAGGTCCAATATTGCCTTGTATATTCTATATAAACAAGTGCTTGGAGGAGGAAATGTATTAGAGATTTTTTAGGTATTGTTATGCTACTGGATTGACTCTAGACATGAGTTTCAAAGACCATTGAAGCTTGCATTGCAAGTGTATTGTAAACAACTTTCATATTTGTTAATACATTGTGTAGGTTTCTGAGTGTGGGGTTTTTCCCCCGATAAGGGTTTTCCCCACCATAAATCTTTGTCTCTATTGTTTTGTCTTCTTTCTGGTTCATGTGTATTGCTGCAATATATCATTTATGTGTTTCATATTGCTGTTACTGTAAGGATTAAATTGAATTTATATAGCTCTCCCCTCATTAGATTAGTGTAGGAAGCGATTTCTGCACACCTAGCTTCCTTTCAGTTTCAAATTAATTTTTTATTTTTTTAAATCATTTTCAATATGCACTTACATTTTATTTATTTCACAAAACAACATGGGTAGTAGTAATGAGAGAAATGAACATGAAATGGAAGAAATATGTAAAAGAGTTTCATTTTGGGTTCATCAAGGTGTGGGAGTGGTGTGGGTGAAGTAGGACAACTTTTGAATGTCTTTCTATCCTCTTGAAAACTTATGCAAAGGGCTTATTCAAACCATCTAAATCTCTTTTACAATTTGTAACATCTTTAGACAAAAATAACAAAAATTAATAAATAGTGGGGAGAAGAGTTTGGTTGTGTCAAATTTGAAGCAAAGATTTTAGGGGAAGCTACACCAAGGTATATAGTCACCTTTTGAGCATTACTAGACAAAGTTAAGGTTTGTCAAAAAATAACAACTAAAAAGTTAGAGATAAATAGGTTATTTATAGAGGTTCAAGAAAGGTCTAAGGGTATGTCTATGCTAATTCCAATAGAGTCTAGAATTTTCTATGTCATCCATGGTTGTTAGTGTTCCCAATGATGTTTCTACAAGAGGAAAGAGAAATATTGGTGGTAGTCAGATGCTAGAAATAATTGCATGTATGTTCAATATGTAGTCACAAGGAGTGGCAGTCCTTGATTGCCAATTTTTTATTTGCCCATGTCATCCCATTCATATGGTACATTTTCCCTATTTCAAACAAATATTCAAAGATGTAATTTTTATTGGTCCCTCATTTACAACCCCTAGAGAACATAAACTACACACTAGCCTCCTTGATAAAATATTCTAAGGTGAGTTAGGTGATGGATGAGATGAGGCATATGTGGTTGAGGACAAACTACTATATTATCATGAAGGAGTAGACCAATATTAGATATTTGATACTCATCAATATTATAGTCACATGTGCAACAAACTATTATTTTATTAGAGCTATTGATTGTTCAAGGAAGTACAAGGATGGAGACTTCTAATTTCAAATTTTGAGATAAGCCATAGAGAAATTTGTAGCCTCAAATATTGTAGAGGTGGTCACCAATTTCACATGTGTGCAAATTAACTAACATGATGGTGGAGGGTTCTTACAAGGACATCTTTTGGACCTCATATTATGTTCATACATTGAATAACACATCAAAAGATATGGAGAAAAGATAGATTGGCTAAAGAGAGTGGTGAAAGAAGCTAGAGATATTTTAATGTCCGTTTGCAACCACCACACCTCACTTGCTCTCTTTGAGTCCTTTTCAAGGAAGGAATTATTCAAACTTGTGGATACTAGACATGCCAATTACTTCATTTTGATAGAGAGAAAGCTTGAGGTCTAGAAGCCTCTATGGGTAATGATGGTTAGTCCAAATTGGGGTAGATGGCTTGATACAAACACTATGAGGGAGAAGTTGTGGAACAAAAGGTCCTTGATGAAAATTGGTAGTCCATTGTGAGGAAAGAGAATTCTAATTTAATTATTAAATTATTAATGTTTATAGCTTGATAATCTTATTCATTTTTTATTAGCATCCACTCTTTGTCATTTGAGTAGATTGTAATCTTTGTTCTTTTTTGAATTTTTTGTTTGCAAATGTGTTTGCTCCTTTTTCTAACCTTATTTAGATGTCATTAGATATGCTAATACAAACACTCCTATCCTTGGAGAGATATATGAGACATTTAATATGTTTTGACTAATGAAGCAATCAATTCATAACAAGGATCATGATTGGGATCATATGAGTAGCATATTAGACCCATTATGATGTGGCAATGGAACACTGTGAACACCTTACTTCACATGGAAACATATGCTCTTAATCCCAATAGTATGCACCAAAGATTGAGAGACTACCTCATTCTAAAGATGAATAGGTGAAAGAAGTGTTAATGATATCCCTTTGAAAGATGTATTCAATTGAGGATGTAGCTTTAATTCAAATGTTGTGGATTAGCCTCGTTAATCTGTATGGTCTAACATTTAGCAAACCAAGGGCAAGGATAAATAAAGCTACATGAAATCAATCCAACCCTATTGAATGGTGGATATGGCATGGAAAGGATGCACCAGAGTTAAGGATGCTTGTTGTTTGCCTCCTTTCATAGGTTGTCAATTCCTCTGCTACATAAAGGAATTGGTCCACATACAACTTCATCCACTCTATCAAGAGGAACATACTTAACTCTTGACAAGTAGAGAAGGTGGTGGTCATGCATAGTGCCTTGTGGTTTTAGGATCAACAAACTCTTGAGTATCAATAGACTCTATGTTATAATGGGATGTTGATCCTAAAGATGCCACACAAGGTGATAATGAGAGGCATAGGAGGAATTGATGGATTTTCTATTAGATGAGGAAACCCCTTATATTGGGGTGAATCAAATCAAAAGTTTAATTTTGATTTAGGTGATAAGGCAGACATAAAAATGATAAATCTAGTTGTCTACATTTTATCATTTTGTACTTGTGGCCTTAAATATGCATTTTCATCTTGTTATATATACACATTGGTAATGAAAACTCAAATTGGAATGAAATAATGATATTGATTAGACATTGAAAGTTAGCTAATTGTATGTTTAGTCATGTGAATTCTCAATTCAACTCTAATGTTTTATTATATTTTTCTATAATGTATATGATGAATGCTGAATAATTGAAATTTCTTACATTTTCAATTTTTTTCCTTTTTTTAAAATTGTAGTCCCTTGCAGGCCTAGAATTTGATGGTCACCCCTCCCTGTCATATAATTTTTATATGAGGTTTGGTCATTTAATTACCTTTTAATTGACATTTAAGAAAAAAATAAATTGTCAAAAAATTTTGACTGCGGTGATCATGTTTTCATATTATGACATCCTTGGGTTTGGACTGTGGGTGGAATATTTTTCTGGTTTATTGGATGAGAAGAGATAAGTAGTATGACTTTTTAATATTTTACAAATGCTTACACTTTTATTACAAAAATTGTTTTCTTTGATACACTGATTTGGTAATGCCTAATTTTGTTTATTAAATGAGAATTATTATTATTAACTATTGCTCTTGAATTGAAATCAAATCTATAATCATAGAGTTTGCAGGAAGCATACATTGATCTATGATTGTCATTTAAAAAAACATAGCAAAAAGTTAGATCTTTTAATTGTTAAACTATTAAAAACTATGTTTAACTATTCAACTAAATATATAATAAGAAAAGCCCAAAGAAACCACTAAAATAAATACTTATGCAACATAATTGGAAATAGATAGATTGTTGGATACCTCACAAATTATTGTCTTACTAAAGATAAATGCAGTGTTAAAAAAAATCTTTCAAGTAAATCAAAACATTAAAATCAACTCTCTCTAATTGTAAATCAACTCTTTTTGATCTCTTTAATTTGAAAATTTGTAAATTTTTACTCTATTCCATATAGTGTCATATATAAGGTTATGTAAAAAATATCAAGTCAAGTTATATGGTCTAAATTTTTTTTAAAAAAATCAAATAGACCATCAAATTTTTCCCTATTTCCTGCCATCCTGTCTCCAAAAACTTAATGGAACATAGCTCTTATCTTTAATCAACCTTTTAACCAAGTAGAAGCTAAAAATCCTATTATATGATTTAAAAAATTTAACTTAAAATTTAACTAGCCCTATTTTACAAAATAACTCCACCATAATAATGATTTTCAAGGAAGTCAAAACAGTTTTTTTTCACCATAGTTACACTACTAGTATAGTATAAAGCAAAATTACTGTCCACAATTTTAGCCCTAATTTACAAAATAACACCACCATATTAATGATTTTCGAGGAAGTTAATACAGTTTTTTTCACCATAGTTACAGTACTAGTATAGTATAAAGCAATATTACTGTCCACTATCACTCCAGATTCCATACAGCCTAATATTAAAAATCAATGGGTTGGATGATCAAAGGTAAATTTTTTATATGCTTTATATTAACTACCAGGTGGTTCTGCAGAGGTTCATGAACTTGTCTGCTCTAATTATCTTTACTGTACCTCTGCATAACCAAACTCTAATCCAGTTCATGAACCTCTGCATAACCAAACTGGTTTTTAAAAAGTTCCAAATTTCCAGTTAACCAGTTGCGACTAAAATTCAGAATTCCAAGGGTGGAAAGGCTTCCAAAAGAGAATGTAAAAAGTTTGTAGTTTTAAAATATTGATATACCTTAGTGTGTATACCAAATTACTTACTTACCTTCTCCTCCACTGAACTAGCCTTTCTACTAGGCACACATTAAAATTTTCTGCCTTGTATTAAGTATTTTTGAAATGAATAATAGAACATTTCAAGACAATCATTTACAAAACATTTACAGTTAGTTAGGCCAACCTCAACTGTACAGTGTACAGTCAAAATAAACAAATGAATTTCATCCTTACAGAAGGCATGCCCCTTAAAAAATAAATTGATTTACGGAAGGCATGCCCCTAAAAAAAAATGCTACAATTATTGATCTCATAAAAAAATTAATAGAATACAAAATTTGGCATTTGCTGCCTGCTATTTGTCATGTCACATTTCCATGCTTCCTTGGCAATTCTGAACCATGGTTGCTCATTGAGGGATCCGAACTAACCACTCCGTTCTCCAGTGAGCCCACAGCTGTTTTCCCCTGTGATTCTATAAGTTCAATCAAGTACACTGCTCCATCAGTTAAACCAATAGCGAATTGGTTATGTTCATGTGGGTGTGCAGCAATGGCAAGAGGATAGATATTTTCACTGCAGATGAGAATCAAGAAAAGTTCCATTAATTTAGATTAGGTTAGAGTTCAAGAACTGTATCAATAACATTTGCACAAAAGACACCATACCTGCTCATGTCTAATGGCAAAAATTCAGAAGGAAGGACACGAAAAAGGAGCCTCAGGACATCTGCATCAAAAACACCAACGGCGCCATCACAGAAACTGGCATAGACTAGTTGGCTATCACACGAATACGTGGCACTTGAAATAGGTGCAGCCATTGAGTCCCGAGGTTCCCACTGCAACAGAAAGTTGCAAGTAGCCATTAGCTGTTTCTTCAAATATTAGACTCCAGTTTTCATGTATGAACTTAGCATAACTCTAGATTAAAATTTTTAATGTCTGAAAGCAAAGCCCAACATATAAAGGCTCGGCATTTATACAAGTAGAGAATCTTACATGACATGTCCGTTCAAATCTTAAAGCATCATAAATTGCAATTTGGCTCTCCTGCACAACTAGCAAGTGAACCTGATCCTTGTGAAACTGTATTTTGCTAACTCCAACTGGCGATGATAACCTTTCTCCCTGTGGATATACAATTTTTTCTCGTTCTAGTCCCCATCCATCTAGGCTCCAAGCACAGAGCTGCCACCATAATATTTATCTCAATCAAAGCATTTGTTTCTTGACTTAAATTCCAGAAATGTAAATTAGTTGAGTAATTCTCAAGGAGCTAAAATTTTTACCAGACCATCAGCTCCAGCTGATATTAGCATTTTCAAAGATAGCGAAAATGCCAGGCCAGTGATTTTCTTTTGATGCGGTCCTTGCAACATCTTTTCCTGGTGTTAAACAAATTCAATGCCATTATAGAACCAGATCATAAATGAAAATCAGGAGAAACTGCTAGATACTAAATATTCATAAAAACTGATATCCATGGTACCTCAGCCAATGGGGTATTCACATGGCGTATAAGAATTTTTGAGTTCTCCAATCCAAAAGCAACGATATTATTATCCATTGGATGGAGAGCAAAAGTTGTTGCTGCTGGCGAAGGGCTCAACAATGTTGATTCGTGCTGCATTAGAATTTGCATTATCGCCTTTAGGGATCTTATATCAATCACAAAGAAATCATGAATTCTAGAATGAACACCATACCGCATATCACAATGTCCTGTAAAAAGTTAAACATATATATTCAACAGGGCATTTGTTCTACAGTATTAAGTATAGGTAGAATCATTTGCAAATTTACCATATTTTCTAGCCTAAGAAATATTTAATAAAAAATAAGACCATGATCAGTGAAGAAAACATATAAAATTACAAACAAACCTATTCATTCTAAATAAATATATCAATCACCTTCAATGTATTCAATCTGAGCAAGGACACATCTCCACCAGAAGTGGATAATACGAATGTGTCATATTTTGACAAAACCATGCATGAGATCTGTTTCGCCGGATCTTTGTAACCTGAATCATGTATGGTTGATTGACTAGTTGACTCCAAGAACCGAGTTGGATTGGTAGTTGTTGCCTGAAAATAAGTTCTAATACGCAGTCAAATTAAATGCATATATTAATTTAAAATACACCACTTCCATTGTAAGTCCAAGTAAGTGTTCATCTGAGAATCTGCACCTTCCCAGTTGGATTCTCCTCGTTACGTGTCCATGTCCATCGCTTGTGAGCAGCATTGGAGTCCAAAGCTAAGACAATAGAACCTGTGTTTGTATAGAGTAACTGAACAATCTGTACAACACAATAAGAAAAATTAGAGGTACACAAGAGAACAAGTAAATGAGATTCTGCATTTAGCCACATAGTTTTATTTAGCATATAGAGTACGAGAACTTGCCTTTCCCTCTGGCTTTGGATTTGGTAATTTGAGAGACCTACAGTGGGTTGAATATGACACCCCTGCAAGGTTCCAGTTTTTTCTCTTGTTTGCATCATCATCTGGAAGATTTTGTTTGACATCTGTTGGCCAGTTGCCATCAGCATTGTTCTGTATATGTGTAACAGTCATTGCAGTTAATTATGGATTTCAAGAAACAGTAATTTTAGATGCTTATTTATTAGTGTCAAACGAAGGTGATGAGAATGGAGAGAACATGATATAGTATTAACTATTAAGAATGTAGAAACAATTATGCATGACTAGCCTGAAATAGGCTGCCCTGTACTCCACACCAGAATTTTCCCATATCCTAACACACCCCTCAATAAGTCACAGCGCCTTTGATGTAAATTTCCAACATTGCACCACAACATTGTACCACAATCAAGGATTGGATCAAAACTGTCTAAGGTTTTTCAAGTCTGCCATGAAATCTTCAAAAGTCTATCCTCTCTCTAGTATCAACTCCAAAAGCTCCATAGAGTTGGTTTCAAACACAAAAGTGCACTTATTGACATTGCCCAATGACTAACTGACGTAGGATACTGCCAACAAATGGACCCACCTATCTAGACATTCATACTGATTCCTGAATCAAGGTATATTCAGATTGTCATCACCTTTGTAAAGATAGAATTATACCTACGATGCCAAATTCACCTAGACATTCATCCTTACTGAACCACCCAATCCACCAACATTTTTACTTGATAACTTTCACATTATACTATTTCTAGATTTTTGGAAAAACTGCATTTGAGGGGCTGACATTTTCAATATTTATTGATTCATACATCCAACACTTAAAATAGCTAGAGAAGGCCTTATCTTACCTAAAAGAAAGGACTGGATTTTGGATACTGTCTTATATCAAGTCACAGATTACATCAAATTTGACCAACATAAATGTTGAACAGGGTGGTCAAATTTTACTTGGACACTGTCTTATAATCTGTTTTTTCACAACAAATTTAGAGATATAAGCAGTTCAAAACTGCAATACACCACACAGAATCAATATGAAAGGCATATGTTAAAAAATAAAAATAAATAAATGGTTCCCATTATATATATAAAGGTTAGAATCTTATAAAAAAATCACTCCTTTTAACATAATGTTAATGCAAACATTAACATTGACTTTGTAGAAAAAATTGAATACTCAAACAAACAATTATTATTCCTTGATTTCATTCTTCCCGTGTCCAGGAGTTGTTATTATGTAATCAATCTTTATAATAACAGGCCTATGTTCTGATACTGTATCAGTAAATATAAGTGATTGTACAATAATATCCAATAATACTGGGGAAATTGGAGAGAGTGGCATTACATGATGTGGCTAGCTTGAGGTAGCCAAATCTGTGATTCAAACAACAACTACTCACCATAAACAATTTCACATTTCATATTCGTACCGACAAGAATGAGATAAGATCGTTGAAATTTTGAATATCCTTATCGTCAACCAGAATATTAATTTTATATTGGTCACATGTGACCTTCCATTTTCATGTTATGTTCTTCACAAATTTAAATGACTAGCAGATGCATTGTATTTCTTAAACTGCATGATCCGGGCAGAAGGCCACATAACAATGGAAGTGAAGCTACTTACCACTGGTACTGCTGATAGAATCCTTTCTAGGCAACCCGTGGTACTAGAGAGTGGGGTAGTTTCATTTACAGAAGCAACAGGATTTAGAACCGTGTCCTGCATTCAGATGATATGATAAATGTTTGTGTCATTGGGTGCTTGAACATGATATGTGTATGATGTAGCATTGTACCTTTGTTACTAATGCCTCTGCAGGCACCTTTTCTCCATGAAGCACTTCATTTTTTAGTATGTGAAGCAACTGCAGTCCATCTGCATTGGCTAAGATCTTGATCCCACTGTTCTTTGTTGTCACAGCCAATAAGGACCCTTCTTTGTTGAAACAGAGACGAGGGCTGGCCTGCAAAATATGACAGGGCCTAGTCAATGAAAAGTAATAATTTATAAAATAATATTTTTTCGTAACTGTAGAAAATTGTACCAATAGGCATCACGGTAAGTCTCCTTTTACCTCCAAGCAACCTTCCTCAACATCAGTTGTTGCCAATATATTGACATTGTCCATGTCCCAAAACTTAATTTGGTTATTATCTCCTGCTGCTAGGAACCTATTCCTTGTTGTATCAAATTGCACCACCCCAAAGGAGGGCTTTAGAAGGCCAGAATATGTACGCTTGATTGTCCTGTCCCTTTCATTCCACTCAACTAGGTATGATTCACCTTCTCTACTTGTTCCACATGAGAAAAGTCTAATCCAACAGAAGATAAAGAGAATCAAAGAATATCTCTAGGAATTCCATTAACTGATCAGAAAAAACTAATATCAGTGAATTGCCACCATATTCTGTAGTCAAACCACAAAATAAGGACTTCTAACTTAGAATATCACATAGTACCGTGATCCATCATCACAATAAGCTATTGCAGTGCAGAACTTCCCAGGCGCATCATAGTCAAACGCAGACCCCCTACCATCATAAAACCAGGCTTTGATCTTGCCATCAATAGCTGTAGAGAAGATCAACTGCAACGAATGATGAAAGATTATGAGGCATGTTCTGAACATTTCAGATCATTTATTTTAAGGCTAGAGCAATCTGAAATTGGAAAGAAAAGATTTAGAGACATGCAATTTCCAATTTTCTACATAAATGGCTTATCTTCAACATTCTTTTGATTATGAAGAGCCTTCTGGGAATCACATGCCTGGGTGTTCTCTTTCTGATGAGGAAAAATACAATAGACGGGGGCTTCATGACCTTCAAATATGTACTGCATGTGCCCCGTTACTGCATTCCATACCTTCACAGACAAGTAATTTGAGACAGGGCACTATCACAGTGCT
This sequence comes from Cunninghamia lanceolata, assembly GCA_027924645.1. Classification (NCBI taxonomy): domain Eukaryota; kingdom Viridiplantae; phylum Streptophyta; class Pinopsida; order Cupressales; family Cupressaceae; genus Cunninghamia; species Cunninghamia lanceolata. The sequence continues at coordinate 10,484,415 of BSBN01001099.1, forward strand.
ATATAGTATAATTGACTACTTCAAATCTCCTATTTCAAAAGAACTGATGTGTCCTCATGATGAACAGAATTATTGTTGGTCAGTAGAATAAGTATATGATTTACCTTTATGCACTTATCATCCCCACATGTGATAACACAAAGCTGCTGGTTATGACAGTTGAAGGCAATATCATTTACCCCACCAATATGAGCATTGATCTGCAAATTTTGAATTTAATTTTGTTAGTTTCAGTTGAATAGCAAATAGAGGAAACAAAGCACATCTTATTTCTCAAGTTGTGTATGAACCTCAAGGTGTGGTCTCAATTCTCCAGCCCCGGTATAGGAATATATGTGAATAATACACTTCGAAAATGCAACTCCTGTAAGTCAGATCATAAGAACTTAGAAAACAAATCCTTCAAAAAATTATTTCTATTTTTTTAGTATCTCTGTCTACTTATCACAAGGGATCACTATCACTAACACAAGAAGTGAATATCTAAATGCCTATCTTAGAGGCCAATAAGGTAGATCAACATACCAATCAATTCTCCATTTGGGCTCCAAATACAACGGTTCACTGAGACAGCTGGTTCATCAACAAGAAGTACAGACTAGCACAAAATGGCAGGAAGAACAAATATAAGTTAGTTCTTTGTTATTAAAAATCACTCTATTTGTAATGAGAAGATCTGCAAACAACTAACATAGTAGATGTTCCTTCACCTAGGTTGATCATGACTAACATTACAGACAGAAAAGAGACCTGCATCTTTGTGGTGCAATTTGAGGCATCCCAAACTTCAAAGGTCTTGTGAACTAATTTTTCACCTGATCCCACGTCCCAAATTCCAAGATCACCAGTGCTTGTTCCAACTGAAATACTCACCACAGTCATTATGGTTAGATTTCATTCTACTAGAAGGGAACTGATAGATTTCCTGGAAGAACCTTGTAGACTACAATGTTAACTTTTGGCAAGTTAGAGTGAATATTACCTAACAGAATTGATTGCTTCTGGGGATTAAAGTTCATGCTAATTACTTTTGAGCCTTGGCTGAGGCTTCTCACAGCCTTCAGAGGAAGATCATCTTGCGAACAAATGTTATGAGGTTGAGTTGGTCCTCTATACATCACCTGTTAATCAAATAAACAATAGTAAATGTTAAGTTCGGGGTATAATTAATCCATAACAATGACTATCTGGTAAAGAAAACTTTATGGTAAGTATATATAGCTTTCTAATGTTGCTCACAACATTAAAGACAAATTTATTACTAGTTTTTTAATTCAGAATTTAATGCTTATATACTAGGGCCTAATCTGACAGTCATGGCCCTCTAAATTCTGCAAACTCCTAGCTTTAAATAATCATTTTCCCAAAGTATAAAAAGAATATTAGAAAATAGATTAGATATAAACTTAAAAGAATGGAGAAAACTGCATTTTTTATCAAAATGAAGGAAGAGTTCGTTCTTAAGTTAAAGGGATAGTCAAGAATGATGGCCATCTCACTCAAGTAGTAAAATTCATTATCGCTATCTTGAGTTTTGGTACAGATTTTTAGTATTATATCGAAGAATTATTGTTAGGATCCCTACCTGTAACTTGAATATAAAAGTGATGCTCTGTAACTGATTGTTAGGCTTTAAGAATTTAGGAAATTGATAGTGGTAGTGAGGCTGAAGCTCTCAATTTTTACCAATATTTTTGGGGGAGGCAGGAGGTAGGGGAAGGAATAATAGAGACACTGGAGGGGTAGAGACATGTTGGTCAAAGTTTGAGTAGCAATAGATGTCTACTAATATATTTGGAGGGGAGCACCCAACATGAAAAAAGAAACTAGCTTTCAGAAATCAACATTCTTAACCTTGCTTAGGTATTTATTGATATTATATTTTTGTCATGTAGTAAGATACAATGATACATTAATGTGTTATGTTTGTAATAGTGATGTCAATTTTGAGGATCTTATTAAAATAATATATATTCTAATCCATTGATTGATAATAAACTGTAAATTATCATGTCATGGTATACTCAAAGTTATATCAATACTTTTATTGAAAATATTAAATAGAGAAATATATGACAGGAGAGAAAACACAACAAAGGACAAAGACCAAGCGAATCATTTTGTGCAATTAGAACAAACTTGAAATGAGTCTTAAAGAAACTTCAAAAACTACATCATACATGGAAAGGATACCATTCCGTACCTCATCAGGTTGACCAATACGGGAACGCTTAACGTGTTCAGGATTCACAAATTGATAATCAATTCCAGTATTATTTGCAGGGGGAGTTCTATTTCGTTTCTTCAAACCTTTTGAAGCCATCAGCCAATAAAACATTTCAGAAAACATATATTGTTTGGTTCATTATTTCTTTCCAGACAGTAAGGGAGATCCTATTAGAATTCAGAAATTGAGAAAGAACAGTTATTCTTATTAAGAAATCAACATCCCATTACACACATCCAAGAATGGCTAAGAAATTTATTGAATGAAAAATTCATTTTCGATAGACTATGAAATATTTTACCTGCATTTTGAGGTGGAAAAAGATTCCCTGTGCCTGCAACTACAGGAGGATGTGGCATGGAAGGCTCAGAATTTGCCTTCCATCTAATAAGAGGCAAGCTACTATTACCAGAAAGGTCAACTCCATGTGGAAATGGCTGCAAAAAATCAGGACAAAGGCTTATTACTAAGAAAGAGGCCATGACATCAACAAATGCCTGAAAGTTAAACAAGAGAACAGAAAAGACACAAGGCAGGTATTAAAAGTTCTAAAATACTGATTGGTAACACAACTTATAGAATGTGTAGAAATAGGGAAAAAAAGTACCCTCCGTGGAATTGCTCCAACAACAGAATTATTTGTACAAGTTTGAGATCCACCAAGAGGTACACATGTGTGATCAACAAACAAACTTCTGATATCAGGCTTCGAAATTTGGTTTTTGCAAAGTTGATGCTGCCAATTTAGACTGGAAAAAACAGAGACATACAAATTTATGAGCTAGTTGTAAGCAAAAATAATAAATCAGACTCAGCCCCTATTTAAAGAACAATATCTGACCCTTAAAGGGTTTTCTAATTCAAAAATTGTACTCTCCAAACTGGCTCATTTTGAAACATTTTGCAGATTACCAGTGAAAATAAGGACAATAAACGTGAGATTTGCTCTATTAATACAAACTTCTAATCATATTACTTGATCTTTATGATGATTCAGCTCTGGAATAAGGTTATAGGTGTTAGATTAATTCATAATTATTAGTAACTAGTTCTTTAGGTAGCTCAATCAAACAAGTCGCATTTAAAGACAATTTTCAGTGAACAAATTATATCTGGGAAGTTTCCTGCGATTCTAAGATGAGACTTGCAACTGTTGAAAAGGAATATTTTTTGGGAACCAGTTCCTTAGAAGCTGTGTGAAAGTAAGGAGAGAAGTGGGACCTTTGATTAATGAGGAGTCTTAATCTAGAAGATTGAAGATGTGGAAATCCCAGCTTATTGTGAATTTGAGGGTTATTTTCTATAAGCTTTCTCAGCTCCAGAAACATCGATTTCCGTGCGGATGTTGTATCCCCATGTCGAGAAAGCTTCTCATTTTCCCTACATAGAGCCAACCCATGTTTTAAAAGTTAGAATCAATATGAAAAAGAGAAACAATGGGATAAGGTGAAAAAGCAATAAAAACAAACATAAAACAAAGCACTACCTGATGTTTTCCAAAGGTATTAACTGTGTGAGCTCTTTGTAAACACCATCGTCGACAGCTTCAAATACTTTTAGATCCTTTCTAAGTATTTCAACAGCTTTCGCATAGTCTTTCCTGGAAAAGTAGAAAACTACTCTGAAATATGACCTAAAAAACTCAGTGCTGCATTATTTATATACAGCTGAGGAATGTATAACTTTAAACTCATAATTCTTAAAATGATTGTCTACAACATTCACAAAATATGAAAAGACTCAAAAATAAGCTAACACAATCCACCAACATTGTATAACCATGAAGAGTTTGAGAGCAAGAAGCAAGCAATATCTCAATAGCAAAAACAGAATAATTGAACAGAATCACCAATTAACTGTACATTGAAATTGCAAACCCAAAATCAACTTTTACAAACAGCAAAATGAAAGATAACCCAAAGTCCAATATTTACAAACAGAGAAGCCTGAAAATCTCAATTCTCAACCATTAAAGTTCGAAAACATAAACCGACCTAGTGTTCATGCAGGAAATACATTTAACAACACAAACAACAAGCACCAATACAGATCAAATTCCAATAGAGAATAATGCTTACATGTCCAGTGCTTCTAAATATTTCTGTGTCCTGATTTCAAAGAAAGCTTTCGTAGAGTGGCCATTATCTCGAACTTTCGTAAAACTAGAAAGATAACACTCAACTGTATCCCATTCTCCTGCCAGAACTTGGGATTCAAAATACTCCATGTTGAAGTAGCAACCAGACTCTTGTTCCAACCTAAACAATGCAGCACCAAATTACATTAAAAATCAAAAGCAGACAAAAAGAGAGTTGTGTTATCTGATTTGAAGGATCATGCCAAAACAAAACCATGCTCACGCAGGCATCAAAATTACCAGATTTAGACAGATAGTACTTACTTGTGCGCCGTTTCCCTGTAATTCTCCTCATTCAGAAACTGCAAAATGAGGAGCAGCAATTCTCTGTTCAAGTCGGGGCCCATTGTGACCGAGCTGCAAAGATCTGGCCCAATGATCTGATCCAAACCACTTACCTTGAACTAATTCAACTCTTCCTCTTCGACAAGGGTCAATAGCACCTGTAACATCAGAAAACCAACAATCTTTGTGATCACAAAAAGGAACCCAATTCCATCTTTTTCAGGAGTGTCAGAAAGGAAAGTGAATAATCCTTAGAATGCAGATGAAAACAAAGAAGAAAGATTTAGTTAAATTTTAGATGGCAAGTTTTGAAAAAGGGTTAATCATTCTCATCCCTGCATGAACCATAGCACCCAAATCTTTGCGAATTCAAAGCAACCAAATCTAAATAAATAAAAAGTTGACAATAAAATAAAGGTAAAAAAAATGTGCTATTGAAAACAACCGTATGTTTCTTCAAAAAATGAAAGGCTAGGAACCAGCAGTCAACCGAAATGTTGAAGGAAAAGAATACCATAACTCATTATTGGTGAAATCTTCTGGGTTTTTACAGTGGAGATCTCAAAAGGTAAGTTACATATTGATTCAGGCCTTTCGTAGTTTAAACCCATGTTCAAATCTTCAAAAGACATTTTACATACTCATTAACACATTCAATTCTCCCTGGCCTTACTCCAACTGACCAAGCCAGGTGTAGGTTCAAGTTAAATTTAACAGCACACATGGCATACAGCAACAGATCAGGCCAGATGAAAGGCAGGATTAGGTTTTAGAAAAATATAATCCAACAAATTTAACTGTTTCAAGTCCTAGGTAATTCAAGAGGGTTCAAGCCCTCCAAAATTTAAATCTAAATTTATGATCTAAACCTGACCCAACATCAAGGTATGAGTATCCTACTGAACATGGGCGTATCCTAACCCAAAGGACACTCAAAGAATTTAAGAAAACAGAAAATTAAAAAAAAAAAAAAAAAAAACTAATTAGTTGGTTCTGCCATTCAAACATACCCCAAGACCACAGAACAGAACACCACAACAATCAAAAGGCATGTAAGAGAACTAGAATAAACCACATTAACATACTTAAAGCTAATTTTAATTGTTGGGTACAGCTGAAAAATGCAGCAGTTCAAATAGATTTTTCCTTTTCTTCCTCCTTCTGCCGTTGCGGCTGTTATTGTACCTCTGCTTCTTTCTCCTCACCACAGACGAAGTACAACCGAAAAGAATGAAAAGAAAGCTTGTCTAAACACGCTCAATCCAACCACGGAATTGATGAGAGAATGGAGTGATGCCCATTATATAACGAAGCCAAATGTAAGCTCCCCCTCCTCGAATTTATCACAGCCAATACAAATCAATGTCATCCTTCCCGGAAAGAATTCCCGTCAAACTATGAAAATTTTCAAAGAAAACAAAATGCAAATTCGTTGAATTTTTTTTTGTTTTGCGGGTTGTCTCCGTGCAATGAGGGCCCGATTTCATGTCATTTGTATTTAGCACCAGCCTGATAAGCAGGACTACATATCGTTGACAGGCCCATTACAGATGTCATAGTACGGACGATGGGACGATGGGACGTTGAGGAAATGCCGTTTACACGTCTTATTGGGGCACGTTAACTGAAAAGGACAGACTTTTTACACGTTTTATGGATTCGCCGGGAAAGAACACACTTTTGTTTTTCGTCGATTTGTCGGTCCGGGAACTCTTCCGATTTCACTTGCCGGCAACAAAGAATGGTCGTTTTTGGTTTTGGCATGCCTGTTTTTAATAATGGTATTTTATTTTAAGCTGAGTTTTGGCATGCCTGTTTAGAGTGAGTTCCCAAGGGTCACTACTTCAAGTAATTCTTTTTAAGTCCCTTTTAAAAAAGAAATTTAATTAGATTATTTTTCTTTTTACTAGTTAGAGAAATAAAACACCTCTAAGATAAATGTGTAAGATAAATAAATCTAATAAAGTAGACCCTCTAAATTATTAATGCCATGAACATTTTAACAAAACTCTTACTTTTCACCTTAAATTTGACAGTCATTTATATGTCAAAATATTGATATTTAATAATAGATATAATATAAATCCAAAATAAGTATCATGTAAAAAAAGATATGTTGTGATCAATAGAGAACTTTGGATAATCATCCTTTGTACTTTTCAAAGTGTAACAAAGAAAGTAGAAAATAAAACTCAAGAAAAATGTTAGAACAAAAATATTGTTTTGTATTATATTAAATGAAACGAAAGGGTGTGTAATATATAAATCCAAAATAAGTAGCATGTAAAAAAATGACCATTATCCAAAGTTCTCTATTCATCACAACATATCCTTTTTTATATGCTACTTATTTTGGATTTATATTATGCTTATTATTAAATATTAAGATTTTGACATGTAAATGACCATCAAGTTTAAGATAAAGGTAAGAGCATCCTTACTGCCATTATAGAATGTCTCTAGGCATTAATTACTAATTTACTTTACTCAATTACAATTCTAAAATTTTTATTATTTTTATACCCCTTTATTTACTTCAAGAGTCATTTTATAGTTTCATTTGTTTTTAGGTAGTTGTGTTTTAGTTTTTATGTACATGGTCACCATATGATACCACACCTCAATATTTAAATTTGATATGAAACTTTAATATATAATAATTTATTATAATTATATATTATGTTAGTATTACTATGATATAATATCATATTATACTTTCTCCTAGGATTTCTTTATATCCATCATTTTTGGAAAACCAACTCTCCTTTCCCAACCCCGTCTAGCTCACAATTGGTTCCCACTTCACACTCGTAACTTTCTCCTAAGATTTCTTTATATCCATCATTTTTTGGAAAAACAACTCTCCTTCCCAACCCCGTCTAGCTCAAGTTGGTTCCCACTTCACACTCGTCACTTTCTCTGAAGATTTCTTTAAATCCATTATTTTTGGAAAACCAACTCTCTTTCTCAACCCCTACTACTAAAGGCGTTATTTTCTAAATTTTTGGGTTTTTTTAATTAAGCAATTTATTTTTTGGAACTTAGGGTAGGTTTAATTAAGCAATTTATTTTTTGGAAGTTAGGGTAGGTTCCCATGGAACTACTTAGATTGTTTTGGGTGGTAGCTACCACTCAACAATTTTAGGAGTTATTTGTGGAGTTACTACACCATGAATAATATCTAAAATTTAGGGGATAAGATTTTAAATAAAATTTAAAAAGGGAAGGAATTTTTCATGATGCGGTTGCATTTGTGCATAATTTCAGCCCCCTATTTTCAAAGCTTATTTTCAATCCCTAAAATTAGCTGCTCCACTATAATAGGGAAAGATTCCAAATTATCCTTTATGCATAATTTAAATTTACATGGGGTTACGTGTCTTGGTAATTCCATCTATGCAATTGTATGGGGACATATCCATATTTTTAATTTTTAAGCACAAACACGTGTTGACATGTTATTCACATGGAAGGAACATTCTTCTCTTATGCTAATTCTCAACTAAAATAAGTAAATAATAATTACCCTATGAGTTTTTTCTTGCTTATGCCCCCCCCCCCGGAAAAAAAAAAAAAAAGAGAGGAGTAATTTTTGGACCACTCAAATAGCATATTTCCATTAGATAAATGTGAAGCCCATTTAATGTATATTACTACTTTTCTTATATTATTTAGAGGGTTTCAATAATAAGTCAAATTATATATATTCTAATGAAAATAATATTCAAATTGCATGTATTCTAATGAAAACAATATTCAAATTGCATGTATTATAATGAAAATATTTATTTGGTTTAGTTAAAATTAGGGAGGTTATAAATGGCTTCATCTTAGTCTTTTAATAGAATCCAAGACAATCTTTTGGTATCTAAGTTTTAACAATTTTCTTAACATTCATCTTTTTAATTAAAATAATTATAAATATTTAATAATATCATTTTATAATAAAATAGTTTAGGTATATGAGATAATGGCGGACGCGGAGCGGGGAGTAGAGGTATGCAAGGAGCATTCGGCACTGGAGATTGTTCATAGGCTGGTGAAAGATGGGACACTGTCAGCAGAGGATTTGGGTAGTGGTGACTTCAAGCAACTGGTGGCTACTCTTCGACAGAAGGTGGAGGCCATCAAGCTTCGAAAGGAGCAGAGCACTGCTAGGAATGACTATTCTCCTCCCTTGATTACTTCCTCCATAGTTTTGCCCACTGCGATGGCTCACATGGCAGGAATCCTCAGGCATTGCAAGAATTCCTCGAATCCTTACCATGTTTGTTCAGATTATTGTAATGAACGTATCCTCTCCCTCGATCTTTCCGCAGACCTAGGGTTTGTTTAAGCTTGGGCATCAACACCCAATAAGTCTTTAACTTCGGCTCCGGATCCTCCACCTCCTCTGCTGGTTCCTCCTTGCGATCCATTCACTTTTTGGCATTTAGACAATATTAGGGTGGATTTGTCCATTGACCCTATTGATTGCCATATTTTTTATGAGAGCTTAAGGAAAGTTTCCTTAGACATGGGTTCTAGAGCTCTGGTTTTCAAATCTGTGGGACGTCAACCTTCTGTAATTAATTTCTTGGCTTGGTGCAAGTACAAGCGCAAGTGGGATAAATTATCTCCCCCTTTCGTGGATTTGCTAGATTTTGGTTTCTTTCTAGTCATACTTCAAAATGCTTAGGATTGCAGGTTTGTCCAGGATAATGGACCATGGGTTTTTGGCAGAACAGGATTATTTATGACTCCATGCACTCCTTTCTTTGATCCTACAAATTTTCAAATTCCTTCCATCCCAATTTAGATGCACCTTTACAATTTGCCTTTGGTTTTGCGCAACCCTTCTCAAATCAAATCCTTGGTCAACTAGTTTAGCACCTTCATTAAAATTGAGGAATGGGTAGAGCCCAGAAGGTTTGTCAGAGTTTGTGCCCTAATTGATATTTCTAGGCCTTTGCCTCACATAAGATTGCTGGTTGTCATTCCAAAATCAGCAATGGCCAGCAGTGCATTAGTCTAAAGAAATGGGTTTGCAAGGAAGGCACTCCTAGTGTAGATTTTGTTTGGAGAAATCATGGCATGTTCATGGATCAACGCTCTTCATCAATCCCAGAAGATGGGGGGGCTGAGGAGCAGTCTGAAAACATTCCCCCCTATCTAGTGGAGCTAAGGTTGCACTTAACCAACAAGAGGACAGAGATAAGCAGTCATTTTTAGGAGTCACAGGGAATGTGGAGCAAGGGTTGCTTCCTTCTAATGATCAAGTGGATCAAATGGCTGCACTGGCTAGTTCAAAACTACACCTCATTCCCCTCACTGCTAGAAGTGACTAGAATTTGGCTAAGGTTGGCAAGCGTAGGGGTAGGAAAACTAAAGCTAAGAAATTGAGAGCAGAGGCCCAAACCGCATTAGATGGGGGCACCCAGTGAAAGATGGAAGAACTTCTCACGAGAAGCAAAAGTAAACAAAGGAAAGGCAGAATTTAAGACTCTCATGGTGGATTTTTTGGTCTTTTTTTGTGGATGTATTTTCCTCTACTTCCTTATGTCTCTTCTGTCTCTTCTGCTCCCCATAAAAGGGCTTGAAGCATTGTTATTTTTATGACCTTTTATGTTATATGGGAGTGGGCCCAAAACCCACATATTACATAGCAAGAAAAAAAGAAAGTAGTTCAGGTATATATTTTATAATTAAATAAAAAAAGGATTATTAATTGAGCAATCTTTTAAATTTTAAATTTATACTTTATATTTCCAAATAATATATTAAAAATATAATTAATAAATTATTTTTAATTAAAATAAAATCTAGAATATAATTAAAAATAAAATACATTTTAAATTATCATTTAAGTATTTTTGAGATACATAAAAATTAAAGTGATGTTAATGATTTAATTGTTAATGTAAATAGTGGTTTTATCTAACTAGTTAGTTTCTAGTCTACATAGTCAAAACCCTATTCACACATAAGCTTAAGTTTACTTAACTTTTTAGTAAGTTGTCTCACATCATATGGTGAAGACACGTGTCCTCATACATATGAGACACCTCTTTAATTTTAACTTGCCACTTGCCCTCACACATGTCATGTGAGTTAGACAAGTGTTGCATACTTGTACGGGTAGTCAATAGTTGATTTCTACCTGTTGCTAATTTTTCACCTACAGTTCAAATTGGCAAGAGCTGAAGTAATTTCAATATCTTAAAGGTGAAAATATTTTAACATATTTCTAGTTTGCTTAACCAATTAATGTTTAAAAGAAGGAGTACAGTTGCATTATGCAATGTGTTTGAATTAAAAGGAAAGAATCCAGTTTGTCATTCAATACTTTGCAACATAAAGGAGAAGACATGAATCATAAGAAGTTGTTTCATTCATCTTACAATGCTCATTCCTTTTGCAAAAAGAAGTGTAAATAGAATTGTACAAATGTTGCATTCATATTCATTGGAAAGAAAAGAATAATCAAATGTCCCACACAATCCGTGGGAATAGCTGAACTAAGGCAACACATGCATATCCTATACATCTGAAGATGGAAGAAATGAAAAGAAGCATATAAGAAAAGACATGTCCATCATTGCTTGATTAAAGTCTTGAATTAGTCTTCATTGCTGCTAGCCCCTCCTCGCTCCCAATTTTTGAGTGAACCTAGATCATGATAACAGGGTTGTTAGAGCTCCAGATATGAATCTTCCTATGTGCCTGATCGACAGAAATATAACATATGCCTATGGTGCTTTAAGTCAAATCAACAAACATTAGATGTATGCAAGAGAGTGTTAAAAGTAAAACATCATAGGAGCATTGAGATTCACTAGATTTTAGCTAACATGTTTGTTCAGTGTGCAGGTATAGGAGAAATCATGTTCTTGATCCATTTCTGAAGACATCATAGCATGTGGTGCAAAATGGGCTCCCATAAGGGTTGAGCCTAGCATGCTTCCCCTAATTATCAAAAGGGGAGTGAGATAGGAATTCATATTCATAATGCTCAAATAGAAACATTTTCAGCTGAAGGAGTGATTCATAAAGTGGCTTCAGGAGTCAAAGGCATTGATCATTCATGACAGTCAATTTGAAAGTGCAATGAAGTGAAAATCACAAATGAACAATGGCTTACTTGAGTACTTAATAAATATGTAGAGCTAAATAAAATGCACCATTTCTTCATTGAAGGATTTCTATTTACATATGAAGTTCTTATGCTGTCATGGTTTTTCCTCATTGAAGGACAGTGGTCATCATACTTTGTGTTTTATTGCTGCTATATATCATGTTTTCTGCTGTCCATGTTGTTTGAAACATATACATTGGAGATATAGCCATCAAGAAACAATAAATAATGGAAAACAGTGCTTGCATAGAGTAGGGCAGCAAAGAGTGCATTGTCATGGAATGCTAATGTGAAACAACCATCGTATGCATAGCTATCAAACGACGTATTCAGGCTATCATCAATGATAGGACAACATTCATGGAGTGAAAATGGTATTGAGAATGCATTGCTACAAGAGTGTAATCAAATACAAATAAAATAGAGTTGTTGAAACCATAATGCATTTTCAGCAACGTGGGTAATATATGAAGATCATTGTAAACTTGTATGCAAAACTTGAAGGAGAAACAATGATTTTTGCCTAAGGACCACTTCATTTTTTGAGGCAAAATAATACACAAAGAATACATAATAGAGGTCGCAGCCTTGCATGGGTTAATAGTTTCTTTTTGTTTGATTCAATGAAATGAACAAACTTTGTCTCCTTTATCACATTCAGGGAAGTGAGGAAACCCACAAGCTGGTTCGAGAATAGGAAAACCCAGAACAAGATAGTGAAGCCATGGCCAAGAAGATGTGAAGAGCTTAGAAAATAAAGAGAAATGCAAGTAACGTTGTGGCCTAAAAATATAGAGATGTTTTTTTGCTTAATCAAATAAACCCAACAAGACTGATGCGTAGAAGCATGGAAAATCAAAACATTCGCTACCTCTATACTTAATAATCTTGAATCAAACTTGTGTTTGCAGAAAACAAAGAGATATTGCAAGATTCGAATGAAGAGGAGCTTACATTCATTTTTTTCTTTGTGTAAAAAATACATTCAAACCCACGTTCTAAAGATTCCCAAGCTGAGCCAACACGATCTCATGGTGGCATCAAGTTAAGGAAAGGCATCAATAGAATGTGGAGATGAAAATACACTAGAAAAGTTTACAATGGTCGTGACCAAGAAGGCAAAAAATGCTTCAAAAATGGAAATCATTGTTCAGTTTTGTAAAGGAGAAGACTTGCCCGCACATTTTTTTTCCTGCAGAAGATCCATGAAATGCTCGAGCTCAAGAAAATCATCCATGGTGGCACCAAGCTTTCCAACAAAAAAATGAAGTGAAGGAATGATGCAAAAAGTTGGAGATCGAATTTGTTTTGTGATTAGGGTTTCTTTGCTACCCTAAGTCAACTTAATTTTTCATGTTGATTTAAAATTTATTATGCCTTAACTAATACTGTAGCCCTTTATGCCTAGGTTGAGCTTCATGTCTTAGGCCTTCTTTTGATTTTTGGAGAAAATCATATGGTCATATACCTTCTTTTTATGATTTTACTAGAAAATCAAATAGGCCTTGAATATTCTATACTTGGCAGAGATTTGTGCAAAACCTATCGCTTTGTGCCTTGATTTTTTTTAATTTTTAAAATGCCTAGATGAGATTTTTATACTTTACAAAAACCAAATCAAGACTAAGGTGTAGCTTTTTTTTTGTAATTTTGAAACTGCATAAAAATGTAAAACAATATTAAGGTAATATTCTATAAATTGCCTTAATACTTGTTATTTTCTAAAATGCAGTTAAAACAAAGCAAGTGTTGATAGAGTTTATCTTTTCAGTTTGAGAATTTTGAGGGAAAACAAGAAAGAACTAGCCAAACTAAAGTTTCCATTTTAGTTTTGAGTTAGTTAGAGCCTGATGTTTTAAGTCTTTTTGGGTCGATTTGCTTTGGATGGAATCTTTCCATCCTTTTCACTCAATTTGGATCAATTTTGGACATTAATTTTGAGGGTTTTCTTTAGAGCTCGAAAATGGCTTTGAGGTTGCTTTTTTGAGGAGCAGTTGATTCAAATTTTTCCATTCTCACTTTTTGGAGGCTTATATTGGAGAAAAACTTAGTTTTTTCTCAGTGGAGATTTTCTTCTTACTTTCTTGCACACTACAGAAAGCTTTGTAAGTCAATAGTTGTACTCAAATTTCATATTTGCATACTCCTTCAGTTTTAATAAAAACAACAGAGCGTTCTTATGTAATTTCTTGTCTCATATTTGTAGTAGCAATTTGATGTTCATTGTGATTCAAAGTATTGAATCCTTTTTATGTCTTGTTATTGTGAATCTATGTGCAAGAGTTTCATATGATTCAGGTTGTGTATTGTGTTCAGTCTTTTGGGCCTTCATACAAATTACTGTTGATTTGTATGTCGTAGGTGAGATTGTGAAAGTTAATGTTTTGAGAGATTGATTATGAGTGAAGGCATTAACAAAAGTAAATTTCTGGTGTATCATCCGTTAGGAGTTTAGGATTTTCATTTTTAGTTATCTTTCTAAACCCTTTTCCTCAGAAAGTTCTGTAGTTTAGGTGATTTGGTAGGGGAAACAACCTTCTCTGGAGATTTATTCTTGTCATAGGTCACCCACAACTTGAGATTGTTTCCATGGTTTAGCAGGATAGTTAAGTTTAACTTGGCTAGGGTGCAATCCTGATTGACAACAGTTTTTGGCATGCACGGTGGGAATCTGAAACTTATTTTAGAGAAATTTTTTCAAAGTTTTTAGCTATTTTTCTGGTATATGCATCAATGTTTCCAGCCTTTAGATGTTTTAAGTTGTACCTAGCAACTCCGTTCTTTGATTTTGCATGTAGATCTAATTTGCACTTGTTTTCCAGCTTTTCAATGAATGAATAGGCCTATGTTTCATAAAATATGTCCTACCATCCATCATACCATGAAAATGCCACTTATCCATCTCCATATCAGCCTATTAGATCAATCATGTTGTTGGTTTCAATTCCATGGCTTTTCAAAACTAGCATGCCTGATATAATTACCACCCACCCACCCTTGCTCAGCCTCCATTTCAGCCTTTATATACTCAAAGGCAGCTCCAAGAGTGTGAAAAGGAGGAGATTGCAAGCATAAAGGGTATGTTGTTTGACTTCACAAAGTAGGTAGAGGAGATTAAGAGATAGCATAAGTATAATCAACAACAAGAAGAGATGTCTTATCAGGCCTATCTCTATGAACAAGTGTCAGAAACACAAAGGCACGAAGCCCAAGCAACTCCTGTAGTTCCAGATCCACTTATTCAAGAAGATGAACTCTTAAATGTAAGTTTCCAAGTTTTAGACAAAATGAGCCTCTTAGTATTCCTAAAGTTGAGATTCCAAGTTTTAGGTATGAAAATATCTTTAACTCCCCAAACCAGCCTCTTAAGCTTGAAATCCCATGTTTTAGAAGCCTTCATCCCTTGCAAGTTGAAGAAAATGATCAGTTTCAGCCTAGGATAGTAACAAAACAACCCCTTGAACAATATTCTTCCTCCAAAGAAACCTAAGAAGCTCCCAAAATTTCCCCACTTGATGAATCTAATGAGGAACCCTTTGATCAAGATGTTGCACTCCTCTAGAAGAAGATTAGAAGGGTAGATCTATCACTTTTAATTATGGAGTGTTCTCAATTAGAACAACAAAAGATCGAACAAGAAAATATTTCTCAAAGTGAGTCTTTGTTTGTTTTTTATTGATGAGCTTCCTAGTTTTATTGAAGAGGATGAAATTGTTTCAGTATTTATCTCAAAGGATAAACTAGTGCAATAGGATATTGATAACTATTTTGAGGTATCCAACTGGTACAACGATGAGGAAGATGAAGAGAAGGAAGATGTCAAACATTGTGGTGAGTTGCTGAGTGAAGATCATTAATATAATAGTAGAACCTTGGATCAAAAGGAATGGAATAAAGATGAACCTATTTTGGAGTCCAATAGGCTTAGTGAAAGCTGTCATGAGGTAAAGGACATCCCTTTTTCATAAAAAAACTAAGAAATTTATGAAGAAAATTTGCTTTGGAATGATCTGAAGGTCTCTGTTACAAACTTAGATAATGTGCAAGAAATTGATGCTGAACCTCAGTTTCTAGTTAATATGTTTGATGAGCTTCCTAACTTAGAGTATGAAGTGAAAATGGCATGGGTATGCCAAGTTCTGGCCACCATAGTGATGAGGACCATTTAGATAAGGTGTTGAACCAAGAACAGATATGTGGAAGTGGCTATATTCCCAAATGAGTCACTAGTTATGAAGTAGCCTAACCAACAACATGATCTTGATTGGTTGGAGGATATACCTTTCTATTGCATAGAGGAGCTTGACGCTGATGTGCCAATTGATGGTTTGTTGAAAGAGGCTAGCTCATTATTTGAACACTTGCCTTCATTCATTGAAGAAGAGACTCATGTTTCGGAGTGTACCTCCTTGAGTAATAATGAGTACTTTGAGCCTAGTCCAACTCTTACTAAGAGCCTTCAAAGAGTTGATAGCTTTGATGAGCTATTAGCTACCCTGACAGAGGAGGATGGCCCATTGACTATAGAGGAGGAAGCAACATGGCAAGCTATCATGCAAAGTGAAGGTGATGCTATTGTTTCCAACCATTCAAATTGCTTTCTCTCTAGTCTAAAGCTTTCGAGGGGATGTCC
This sequence comes from Cunninghamia lanceolata, assembly GCA_027924645.1. NCBI lineage: Eukaryota > Viridiplantae > Streptophyta > Pinopsida > Cupressales > Cupressaceae > Cunninghamia > Cunninghamia lanceolata. Next base: position 10,500,811 of record BSBN01001099.1, read on the forward strand.
TATTAGGCATCTAGCTGGATTGGTAGCCAACAAAAAGGAGCAGCCTCATAGTGACACTAATCTGGATCATCAAGGATGGTATCAAGTTGAGCACAACCAATCTACTTGCTCACTCGATTAGTTTTCCAAACAAGTTAGGTGGGTAAGTGACTGCATTTTCCTTCTCAAAAAGGTGTTTTAATAGTTTACTAGATATTTCATTTTTCTCCACCTCTTTTGGTTGACTCACAAACTTATGGAGTATTGCAGATTGCAAAGGAGGGGCAGTTATTTTCTTGAACCAGTAAATGGTTTTGTTTAGGAAGCCTTTCTTTAGTTAGTAGGTTAGGGTAGTGTTTTCTATTAATAAGTGCTTAAGGCACATTTATTTCAGTTTTTTTCTTTCCCTAATTGTTGTTGCAAATATTTTTTGGCCACCAGGGCCCTTTAGTTTGCTTTCAATTTGGTTCTTTTTGGTTTTCTACTGTTGTTTGGAGTAGTTTGTTGTTTAGTTTTATAGTTTTCTGAGTCTAAAAAGCAGCAGATTTGACTCCGCACCCAATGGATTGTTTAAGGCAACTAGTCTATATGCTTAGCAGGAAAGCATTCAATAGAAATCACCAGAAATGTTGCCAATTTTTCACCTACAACTCAAATTGGCAGAGATGAAGTAATTTCATTATCTTAAAGGTGAAAAGATTTTAACATATTTCTACTTTGTTTAACCATTGCATGTATTAAGGTGTAAAAGAAGAAGTACAGTTGTATTATGCAATGTGTTTCAATTAGAAGGAAAGAATCCCATTTGTCATTCAATACTTCACAGCATAAAGGAGAATACATGAATCATAAGAAGTTGCTTCATTCATCTTATAATGTTCATTCCTTTTGTAAAAGAAGTATACATAGAATTGTACAAATGTTGCATTCATATTCATTGGAAAGAAAGGAATAATCAAATGTCCCACACAAGCCATGGGAATAGCTGAACTAAAGCAACATAGGTATATCTTATACATATGAAGATGGAATAAATGAAAAGAAGCATATATGAAAAGACATGTCCATCATTGATTGATTAAAGTCTTGAATTAGTCTTCATTGCTGCTAGCCCCTCCTCGCTCCCAATTTTTTAGTGAACCTGCATCATGATAAGAGAGTTGTTAGAGCTCTGGATATGAATCTTCCTATCTGCCTGATCAACAAAAATATAACATATGCCTATGGTGCTTTAAGTCAGATCAACAAACATCAGATGTATGCAAGAGAGAGTGAAAATGTAAAACGTCACAAGAGCATTGAGCTTCACTATTTTTTATCTAACATGTTTGTTCACTGTGCAGGTATACGAGAAATTATTTTGCTGATCCATTTCTGAAGACATCATAGCATGTGGTGCAAAATGGGCTCCCATAAGGGTTGAGCCTAGTATGCTGCCCCTAAATCTCAAAAGGGCAGTGAGACATGAATTCATATTCATAATGCTCAAATAGAAACATTTTTAGTTGAAGGAGTGATTTGTCATGCCCACATTTTCCATGTGGTCACAACACATGTCACACGTGTCATAGCCACATCTATCATGTGGTTATGACACGAACTATCAAAAAAATTTCTCACACAACCCTAGAAACCCCCTCGCATGCATAAGCATGCTCGGTGGTGAAACGCCCAAGACGAAAATACTACAGTTGTCGGCGGGGTACAAGTACAATTACGTGCAACCAGACGCAAGCAGTCCAACAAGGGGGTCTCCTTGACGCCGTTAACGTCGCTACAAGATTTATATTTTCGAGGTCCCTAACCCTAATCCTTGGTAGATTTCGACAGCATAACACCTTATGGCATAAGTGGGAATTACTCAACACTATACTACTTACGGAGTTCCCTGATAGGTTAACAACTTCCCACGACGCCTTGTTCCTACTAAACTGACTCGTGATCTCCCTATTGCATCATTTTTCAACAAAGCACGTATGTCTATCTCCTCTCTTGTTTCCTGAAACATACTCCCTTGACTTAGCATTCTCAACAAGGCAGTTCATTTGCCCTCTCTTCCATTTCTCTAGATCTTAATTTTGATTGTATTTTTATCGTACTCACCTTAACTATTCCTCTGATGTTTTCGTTTGTTTATATTTCGGTCTCTCTCTTTTGGGTCTCTTCGTTTTCTTTATGTTTATCCTGTCCTTTCTTCATATTCTACATCAATCAGAGTTATCACTGTATCTATTTCCTAACATCCAGATTTTCCAAATCCTACAAACCGATTTACTACTTCGCTGGACTCGGTTTCCTGATTCTCTCCGATCTAGGATTCACTGTGTGTTAATTAAACCTGTTCCTAAGCAAGTTAAGCGGAAGGATCCATCAACTTAGTTCTCTTATCCCATGTGGGAAATGCCGCGCATTTTCTCTTCTGTGTTTTCCACTGTTAGTTTTTCTTCTTCTTACTCTCTCGCAGGTTTTCTTCTCTGGACGTTTACTAACTACAGTTGAGATTAAAATGGCCTCACATGGAATGTCTATGATGGCTTCTTAAGTTTATTTCCAGTGACCTTTTAAACAAGGTGACGCAAAATTTTTCCTCTTCATTTTCCTGGTTATCAAACTGCGTTGATAGTTAAACTTCTGAGAAACTATTTCCGGAATGTTATAATATTGTCCGTTATGCTTTCTCCTTAAGTTATAATTTTATTTTTTCTTATTATCGTAAGAGAAATACAAATGGCCTCTCTGATAAACTTATCAATTAAGAATGTATGTATCGATATATATATATATATAAGATTCTATATATAACTAAATATATATACAAACATATGTCTCCTATTGTTATATTTACTGTTGTTATTGTTACTATTATCTATTACTAATGCTATTATTACAATTGTAATTCTTTATTTTTATAAAATATATATATATATATATATATATATATCAATGCTATTATTACTATTGAAATACTCTATTTTTAATAAAATAGATAATATATATATATATACATATATATATATAAATATAAATATATATATATATATATATATAATTCATTGTTTAATTTATAAGAGGCTCCCCTCTTTATAAAAACTCACCCAAGATTTTATAACATATTTTATTTGAATGTAATGTTAGATATATAGAAACCCTAACTATAAAGTTTCTTTTGTGTTGTGTTTTGGTGTAGGGCTGAAGGCAGGGGGAGCGGCGGCAACCATGGGCGGAGGCACAGAGAGCAAAGGGAAGGCCGAACCCCAAGGTTGAGGCGCGGACGGCGGTGGGGACGGTGTGCAGGGTGAATGACGTAGCACGGGGTGTGGCGGAGGTGCGGCGGCAGCACAGGAGGCGTGGTGCTGCGGCCGCGGGTGTAGGTCCGGCGGAGGCGCGGCGGCAGCAGCGGCCGCGAAGGGGATGTAAAGAGGGTATCGCGGGGAGAGAGGTGGCCGCGGTTTAAAGACAGGCGGGGGTGTGGGGAGGGGGCGAAGCCCCCACCCACATCCCACATAATGGGGTGTGGGTGGGGGCTCCGCCCCCTCCCCACACCTCCATTGTTTTCAAGGGCTGCAGTGGGGTTTCAACCCCACCACCCCTGTATTGTATTATTTCTTTTTTCTTTATTTCTTTCTATTTCTTTTTAAAATAATAACTCTCTGTCATTTTAAATAAAACAAAAAAAATTCCAGTATCATGATATATATATATATATATATATATCAAATCTCAGACTTATGCCTTTCAAAAAAAATATAAAATAACATAAATTAAAATACAGAGAGTTAGAATATTAAAGCTAAAATACAGAGAATTACAATGTTATTCTCAACTTATTTTTTTTTGTTTTTATAGAGAAATTTAACACACAAAAATTACAAATAAAAAAAAAACTAAACTTCAGAGATGTAGAATATCAAGACTAATAATTATAACTCTATTTAACTATCATTTTAAATAATTTCCTTTCGCAGTAACCTCATAAACATAGAGAAATGAAAGCAAAAGAAAATAGTTTTATCTTGTAATTACATTTTCTATTATTAAATTTAACATTTCAACTACAGATAATTAAAATCACCTTTTGAATAAAACCAGAAAATTGTTTTTTTTAAAGGTAGAGAATAGATTAAAACTAAATTTTACTGCCTTCCAAACCTTTCTTAGTATGCAATCTTCTGACTTAATACAGATAATGTCAAACCCGAGATTTAGTAACGTCTACTTAAATGCGATTTAATACAAAATCATATATAGATCAAATTTCATTGGCTCACATCTGGAAAGGTTACGGCTAATCCACAACTCATAAAAAAAATTACTGCTTTATTGATATATATCTTCAAAAATAAAATTCAATTTACAATTTCTAACAAGGCTATCTAACTAAAAATTTATTCTTTTCTTCCATTCAAAAACTAAAATGAATTATATCATTTTCTTGATCCAAAACAATAACAAATTTCAATACAAAAGTAAACTTCATTCGTTTGTCTATCAATACAAGTTTCATCACTAAGTCTAATATGATTGAAAAATTATACATAATGACAAAGGGAAGAATTTCCCTCTTTCCCCATACAGTAAATTATACAACTTTAGAGGAAAAGAATCCCTCCATGATGGACTTAAACAGGATGTAGATCAATGAACCAAACTCAGTGCTCCTCCAATTCCAACCACAAGCTTCAAAAGGAAACCTGTGTATCAAAGACAAACAAAGAAGAAAACACCACTCATATAGCTCTCCTCCCTTCAATAGACCCGTAAGAGGGTCACCCCCAAGCTAAGGAGACCATACTCAAACCTGGGTAAACTCAAGCAATCCACTTCACAACAGGAACAACAACAAACCCAAAGCACACAAACACCCATGGATAACTTACACATCACGAAAACTCAACAACAGTGAGCTTCAGAAGGGGCAAGAGAGTGGACACACTCGACTCCAGGGTGACACCCTTACAGACATTATAACCAATACAAATCTCTTGGCCTCAAACCAAGTTTGATCACAAAATTTCCCAAAGAATCTGTATCTGACTCTCAAGTCAAGAACCGGTCTCACATACAAGCCCTCAAGGCTTTCAACATCCCAAAAGAGAAAACAGGTATGCACCCGAGGAGGATCACTCCTCCCCTACCCCAAACTTGATGAGCATTTCTCCCAAGTGGGAGAAGCTCTGTCAACAACCCGACAACAAATCCCACAGAAACAAATCTAAAACACAACAAATAAACATCTTTCACACAATTTTTCATACAACATTCAGATATACGAAAGAAAGGTAAAACCAAACCAACCTTACAAAGTCCTTCTGGAATGAAACTGTTGCAGAGTTCCACTGAGATCTCTTCCAACCTTAGCCACCAACTCCTTCTTCCTTTCCTCCTCTCAAGGTAACTTTCCTATTCTGGTAATGAAAATAAAACTCTCCAAAAAAAAATCAACTAACTCCCTTCCCCTCCAAAAATGGAATTCAAATAACCCAAACTCTCCAGTTTAGAGGAATGGGGAGGTGACACTTGTCACCTCCTCACCCTTCCCAAAAACCACTATTATGTCCCAAGGGATGAGTGTTGGCTTATGTCACTCACCCATCCCTAGAGTACTCCTTATCCCTTTCCTCATGTCATTTCTCTTACGCATGGGAGAGATAAAAGGGGTTAAAGGAGGAAAAGACAGGTGACCCATGCCTCTTCTCCCTTCCTCCAACATGGATGACCCCACAGCACATGGGGAATCTCACTAATGGTGAGGGTGACTTCAAGTCAATCCCTCTAATAATGAATGGGTTTGTAGTCATTTCATACCTTGGGAGTTGAAGAGGGATGGGTTGGGTGTTGGTACAACCCATCATGTCCCCCCCATACCTCCAATTTTCGCCACTTAACTTCAGGGGGTAGTAAAGATGACTTGATGGAGGTTACCCAAGGGTTACCCATGCCAAATGGGGCCCTGGACCCATGGGGTATGACCCAGGGTCAACTTTAACCCATTCTGGACAACCACGGTCAAGGTAAAGCACAAGAAAAGGCCTCCAAGATTTAAATAAAAGAAAAGAAATTCAAAATCAATCTTTTTACAACACAAATCATAAGTCAGTGTTACAAGAGGGTAGACCAACCCTTTCGACCTTATGAAAGACCACATTACGACACCATATCAAACGCAGAGTGATCTTGGTTCTTTGGGGAACCAGATCGGCTTAACAGGGAATAACAATAACAAGGTGCGGAATGATCTCCGAAATCTGTGGTATGATTAGTAAATTCCTGCACACTAAATTGCAAGATCAGTTTCACATATAATCATCATAGCCGAAGCAACTTAAAAACATGAATTATCCTGACATAGTTCTAAATAGCATAATGAAATCATATTATAATTTTCCATCATCACCTATTTAACTTTTCTGAAATGTAAACTTATCCAAACATCACCCAATTAGTTTTTCCGTAAACAAAATATAGTTTAATAGTTTGACAATTCTGGGAATTACTATCCCACACATATAAAAAGTATCAATAACAGTAATGTAAATAGTCACAAGAACAGAAGTAAAAAGGTGGTCCTCACATCCTCTCCCCCTAAGACTGTACTTCCTCCTGGAAGTCATCAAAAAGGTGAGGATAAAGGGTCTTCAGTCTCTCTGCATCTTCCCATGTTGCTGTGACTTCATCATAAAGATCCCACTGGACCCTAACCTGGTCCAGCTCTTGACCTCGAAGGGCCAGCGTCCGATGAGCCAATATGCGAATTGGCTCTAGCGCCAGCTGTCCGTCTGCCTCTACCTGAAGAGCACTCCAATCCAACATGTGAGATAAGTCAAAAATATATTGACATAAAACTGAAGCATGAAATACATCGTGGATACGTGATAGGCTAGGTGGCAAGGCTAGACAATAGGCTACGGGTCCTATCCACTCCAAGATCTCAAAAGGTCCTACAAATCGAGGTGCGAGCTTAGAGCCCTTCCCGTAACGGATCAGACTCTTGTGCGGTCGCACTCTCAAAAATACTCTATCACCCACAGCGAAGCTTCGGTCTGTCCTCTTAGCATCGGCATACTTCTTCTGCCTGTCCTATGCTTCCTGAAGTCTCTGTCTGATCTGTTTGACCTGCTGTTCCATATTCTGAACTATCTCTGGACCGATGACCGTTCTGTCCTCTATCCGGTCCCAACTCAGAGGTGTTCTGCATGGTCTGCCATATAACACCTGGAAAGGAGGCATACCCAACGAGCTGTGATGCCCATTATTGTAGGCGAACTCAACTAGATATAGGTACTCCTCCCATCTAGACTGATGGTCCATAACATACATGCGAAGCATGTCTTCTAACACCTGGTTAACTCTCTCAGTTTGTCCGTCAGTTTTCAGATGATAAGCTGAACTGAAGTTGAGCTGTGTGCCCAACGCCTGATGTAAGGCTCTCCAGAACGATGAAGTAAATACAGAGTCTCTATCGGATATAATGCGGCAAGGTACCCCATGAAGTCTAACAATTTGATCAAGAAACACCTTTGCCACTGATGGTGCGTTGTACGTTGTGCAGATTGGTGAAAAATGCGCCACTTTGGTCAGCTTGTCAACTGTCACCATAATAGCATCATGGCGACGTGATGACATAGGTAGACCAATGATGAAATCCATAGAAATGGTGTCCCATTTCCATTCAGGTATTTTGTGAGGGTACAACAGTCTAGCTGGATGCTGATGTTCAGCCTTGACCCTCTGACATTCTAGGCAACGAGCAACATATTCTGCAATGTCACGCGTCATTCCAGCCCAATCATAAAGTTGTCGTAAATCAGCATGCATCTTCTTCACTCCTGGATGTGCTGCATAGGGTGCTCTATGAGCCTCTGATAGGATTACTGTACGAAGATTACCTGCATTCGGTACATAAATGCGTTGTTGATGTCTAAGCAAGCCATCAGACTCAAGGGTATATCCTGTGAATTTGCCCTCAAGGGCCTTCTGATTTAGTATTGCCTGCTGCACCTCAAGAAACCACTTGTCCTCTGGCAGATGCTGTAAGATGCGATCTCTCAAGTCCACCCTCAAGGTCAGGGTCAGGATCTCGTGGTGCCTTCAACTCAAAGCATCAGCGACCACGTTCTCCTTCCCTTTGATGTAGTGGACATCAAAGTTGTATTCGCATAGGAATTCCATCCAACGCCATTGGCGGGCGTTCAAGTTTGGCTGTGTAAAAATATATTGCAAACTATGATGATCCGAATGGAGTTCAAAACGTCGACATAAGAGAAAGTGTCTCCAGTGGACCAAAGCATGTACAACTGCTGCGAGCTCTAAGTCATGGGTGGGGTAGTTTAACTCATGTGTCTTCAGTTTCTGCGATTCGTATGCGATCGCTCGACCACCCTGCATAAGCACAGCTCCCAAACCCTCTAATGATGCATCTGTGCAAACAACAAACTCTTCTGTAGGATCTCGAACCACTAAAATAGGAGCACTTGTAAGACGCTCCTTGAGGACTCCAAAGGCCTTTTCACACTGTTCAGTCCATATGAAACCCTTCCCCTTTCGCTGAAGGGAAGTGATGGGATGTGCTATCCTGGAAAAGCCCTCGACAAACCAATGATAATACCCAGCTAACCCCATAAAGCTTCTGACCTCTGTCACATTGGTGGGTGCCGGCCACTCCTGAATTGCTCTAATTTTAGATGGATCTACAGAGATGCCATCGCCTGATAAAATGTGTCCCAAATACTGCACCTCTGTCCTGAAGAAAGCACACTTCGCCAAGTTGCCATAAAGCTGCTCCTCTCGTAAGCGCTGCAAAACTTGACGCAAGTGCTCCACATGCTCTTCCTCGGTCCGCAAATAGATCAAAATGTCATCCAGAAATATGATCACGAACTGGTCTAGGTAAGCACGGAACACCCCGTTCATGAGACTCATGAATACTGCAGGGGCGTTCATTAACCCGAAGGGTACCACTATGAATTAGTAATGGCCATATCTGGTTCGAAAAGCAGTCTTATGAATATCTGCCTCTGTGATGCGCAATTGGTGATACCCAAATTTTAGATCAATTTTTGAGAACACTCTAGGTCCCTGCATTTGATCAAAAAGGTCGTCAATCCTAGGCAAAGGATAACGGTTCTTCACCGTCACCTTGTTCAACTGCCTATAATCCATGCATAAACGAAGAGACCCATCCTTCTTCTTCACGAAGATAACCGGTGTGCCCCATGGTGAAACGCTAGGTCGGATGTGTCCCTTCTCAAGTAATTCCTCTAACTGCAGCTTAAGTTCAGTGAGTTCATGTGTAGTCATCCTATAGGGTGCTCAGGATATCAGTTCTGCACCCGGCACTAAGTCAATGTGGAAGTCCACTTCTCTGTGTGGTGGCATTCCTGGTAATTCTGGTAGAAATACATCGGCAAACTCTCTAAGGACAGGATGATCATCTAAGGTCGCCTCAGTTTCATCCTCTGTTCTATCACTGACCGTAATTGCAAACAACTGGCATCCTTTCCACATGCAGCGCTTAAGCTGCTGAGCGGATATCATACGAACAGCCGTGGGCTTCTGAATGCCCACTATCTCAACCGGCGATCCATGATCGTCTAAACAACTAATCGTCCTCTGATGACAATCTATCTTGGCTCTATGTGCCGCAAGCCAATCCATACCCAGTACTACACCGTAGGATCCTAAGGGCATAACGCTAAGGTCACATGACGTAGTGAAGGATCCTAATGTGATCTCGCAGTCTTTAACCAAGGTATCTACTGACATCTTGGCCCCTGAGGCCAACTCAACTTCCCACCTAATGTCTTGCCTAGAAGCCACCAGCCTGCAACGCTCCACTAACGATGTAGATAGAAAGGAGTCAGTAGCTCCTGAGTCAAAAAGGATAGAGATGGGGAAGTCTCCAATCGTACCTACTGCCTCGATGACTGAGGCCTGGAAATCAGCCTGGCGGTTATCAACTGCTGCAAACATGTGGTGGGATCTGCCCACGTCACCTACGGTCTGCTCAGATCCTCCTGATCGGGGCTGTCCCCCTGCTGTAAATCCCTGCGGGCACTCTCTAGCCAAATGCCCTACCCCACCACACACATAACACGGTCCTCTAGCCTGTAACTGCCCTGACTGTGTTCTGCCTGACTGTTGTTGCCCTGTCCGTCCCGTGGACCCCTGTGAGCCTCTGTAAGACTGCTGGGACCTCGCGGGTCCTATCAATGAACCCTACTGTCTCTGATCTCTGCGTGAATCCTGCTGCTGCCAACCACGGTTCTGTCCTCCCTAACCCCTCTGTTAGAATTTAGACTTCTGCTATGGAGGCCTAGGAGGTAAAGATGAAGAGTTATATCCTCCTCTCTGTGTTGTGTTTTGAGGCCTTCGAAAATTCTGCTGTTGTTGGGAATTACGATCCTGATACGGTGGGCATGAATTCTGCCCTCGTCCCTGAATTTCCTCTGATATAAGGGCTTTTTCAACAGCCTCGCTCATGGTATGGGGATTTGCCATACGAACTGGTCCTGCTATCCCATGATTCAACCCTCTGATGAATTTGTGTATTAAGATTTTCTCGTCATGAAGGTATTCTGCGTAACGAGAAAGCTCAATGAATCAGCTCTCATACTGAGTAACAGTGAGTCCCCTTTGCTGTAAATCATGGAACTCATCGATCCCACGCTGTCTGTAGTGTTCTGACAAATATTGTGCATTAAAGCGCTCAATAAAGATATCCCAAGTGAGTGTCTCTATGGAAAGTCAGCGCTTGCACTCCTCTGTGCGCCACCAGGTAGCTGCAGCATCCCTCAGAAGGTGGACTACCACTCGTGCTTTCGTGTTGCTTCCATATGGTCGCAACGTGAAACACCTGTCTAAACTAATCAGCCAAGCCTCGGCCACAACTCCCTCTGTAGCACCTGCGAAAGTGGGTGGGTGGAGCCTAAGTAGGTCTCTGATGGGGTCCCCTCTGTCTCTAAGTCCCACAACTGGCTCTTCCACCCCATCCTCATACAATCCATGATGTACCTGCTTTGCCCTCTGGTTCTCATCTCGTCTCGAAGGTCTCGGAGGACTCCTGCTCTGTGCACAGGGGGCTGACCCTACCTCCTCTACTGTTGTGTTGGGGAGCTCAATGAAAGGCTCTGCACGTGGTACCTCTAGTGGATCAACGCGGGGCTCCTTAAGTGGCTCAATACGTGACTCAGCATGTGGCTCCCTACGTGGCTCCTCTCGCGGATCAACACGAGGCTTGACACATGGCTCAGGAATCACTGGCGGTAACCTCTCTAACATAGTCTGCAGTGCCTGTAGGATCTGTGGTCCTATATCCAATACTGGTGGTGCCTGTGGTACTAGTGGTGCTTATGGTATAGGTTGTGCAGGTAGTGCTGCCGTAACTACGGGTGTCAGTCCTTCAGCTGAGGAATCACTGTGCACCTCGACAGACGCTGTGTGGTGTGATCACGCTCGTCGAACACATCGGGGAGGCATCCTACAAAACAAGGTAGAGACTAATTAATCAAAGTTGCGGAATAATAATAACATGCCCAAATATGCCCAGTGTGTAAACTTGGCTCTGATACCAAATGTCATGCCCACATTTTCCATGTGGTCACAACACACGTCACACGTGTCATAGCCACATCTGTCATGTGGTTATGACACGAACTATCAAAAAAATTTCTCACACAACCCTAGAAACCCCCTCGCATGCATAAGCATGCTCGGTGGTGAAACGCCCAAGACGAAAATACTACAGTTGTCGGCGGGGTACAAGTACAATTGCGTGCAACTAGACGCAAGCAGTCCAACAAGGGGGTCTCCTTGACGCCGTTAACGTTGCTACAAGATTTATATTTTTGAGGTCCCTAACCCTAATCCTCGGTAGATTTCGACAGCATAATGCCTTACGGCATAAGTGGGAATTACTCAACACTATACTACTTACGGAGTTCCCTGATAGGTTAACAACTTCCCACGACACCTTGTTCCTACTAAATTGACTCGTGATCTCCCTATTGCATCATTTTTCAACAAAGCATGTATGTCTATCTCCTTTCTTATTTCCTGAAACATACTCCCTTGACTTAGCATTCTCAACAAGGCAGTTCATTTGCCCTCTCTTCCGTTTCTCTGGATCTTAATTTTGATTGTATTTTTATCGCGCTCACCTTAACTATTCCTCTGATGTTTTCGTTTGTTTATATTTCGGTCTCTCTCTTTTGGGTCTCTTCATTTTCTTTATGTTTATCCTGTCCTTTCTTCATATTCTACATCAATCAGAGTTATCACTATATCTATTTCCTAACATCCAGATTTTCCAAATCCTACAGACCGATTTACTACTTCGCTGGACTCAGTTTCCTAATTCTCTCCGATCTAGGATTCACCGTGTGTTAATTAAACCTGTTCCTAAGCAAGTTAAGCGGAAGGATCCATCAACTTAGTTCTCTTATCCCATGTGGGAAATGCCGTGCATTTTCTCTTCTGTGGTTTCCACTATTAGTTTTTCTTCTTCTTACTCTCTCGCAGGTTTTCTTCTCTGGACGTTTACTAACTACAGTTGAGATTAAAATGGCCTCACATGGAATGTCTGTGATGGCTTCTTAAGTTTATTTCTAGTGACCTTTTAAACAAGGTGACGCGAAATTTTTCCTCTTCATTTTCCTGGTTATCAAACTACGTTGATAGTTAAACTTCCGAGAAACTCTTTCCGGAATGTTATAATATTGTCCGTTATGCTTTCTCCTTAAGTTATAATTTTATTTTCTCTTATTATCATAAGAGAAATACAAATGGCCTCTCTGATAAACTTATCAATTAAAAATGTATGTATCGATATATATATAAGATTCTATATATAACTAAATATATATACAAACATATGTCTCCTATTGTTATGTTTACTGTTGTTATTGTTACTATTATCTATTACTAATGCTATTATTACAATTGTAATTCTTTATTTTTATAAAATAGATATATATATATATCAATGCTATTATTACTATTGAAATACTCTATTTTTAATAAAATAGATAATATATATATATATATACATATATATATATATATATATATATATATATATATATATATATATATATATATATATATATACATATATATATATATAAATATATATATATATATATATAATTCATCGTTTAATTTATAAGAGGCTCCCCTCTTTATAAAAACTCACCCAAGATTTTATAACATATTTTATTTGAATGTAATGTTAGATATATAGAAACCCTAACTGTAAAGTTTCTTTTGTGTTGTGTTTTGGTGTAGGGCTGAAGGTAGGGGGAGCGGCGGCAACCATGGGCGGAGGCGCAGAGAGCAAAGGGAAGGCCGAACCCCAAGGTTGAGGCGCGGACGGCAGTGGGGACGGTGTGCAGGGTGAAGGACGGAGCACGGGGTGTGGCGGAGGTGCGGCGGCAGCGCAGGAGGCATGGTGCTGTGGCCGCGGGTGTAGGTCCGGCGGAGGCACGGTGGCAGCAGCGACCGCGAAGGGGATGTAAAGAGGGTATCGCGGGGAGAGAGGTGGCCGCAGTTTAAAGATAGGTGGGGGTGTGGGGAGGGGGCGAAGCCCCCACCCACATCCCACGTAATGGGGTGTGGGTGGGGGCTCCGCCCCCTCCCCACACCTCCATTGTTTTCAAGGGCTGCGGTGGGGTTTCAACCCCACCGCCCCTGTATTGTATTATTTCTTTTTTCTTTATTTCTTTCTATTTCTTTTTAAAATAAAAAATCTTTGTCATTTTAAATAAAACAAAAAAAATTCCAGTATCATGATATATATATATATATCAAATCTCAGACTTATGCCTTTCAAAAAAAATATAAAATAACATAAATTAAAATACAGAGAGTTAGAATATTAAAGCTAAAATATAGAGAATTACAATGTTATTCTCAACTTATTTTTTTTTGTTTTTATAGAGAAATTTAACACACAGAAATTACAAATAAAAAAAAAACTAAACTTCAGAGATGTAGAATATCAAGACTAATAGTTATAACCCTATTTAACTATCATTTTAAATAATTTCCTTTCGCAGTAACCTCATAAACACAGAGAAATGAAAGCAAAAGAAAACAGTTTTATCTTGTAATTACATTTTCTATTATTAAATTTAACATTTCAACTACATATAATTAAAATCACCTTTTGAATAAAACCGGAAAATTGTTTTTTTTTTTAAAGGTAGAGAATAGATTAAAACTAAATTTTACTGCCTTCCAAACCTTTCTTAGTATGCAATCTTCTGACTTAATACAGATAATGTCAAACCCAAGATGTAGTAACGTCTACTTAAATGTGATTTAATACAAAATCATATACAGATCAAATTTCATTGGCTCGCATCTGGAAAGGTTACGGCTAATCCACAACTCATAAAAAAAATTACTGCTTTATTGATATTTATCTTCAAAAATAAAATTCAATTTACAATTTCTAACAAGGCTATCTAACTGAAAATTTATTCTTTTCTTCCATTCAAAAACTAAAATGAATTATATCATTTTCTTGATCCAAAACAATAACAAATTTCAATACGAAAGTAAACTTCATTCGTTTGTCTATCAATACAAGTTTCATCACCAGGTCTAATATGATTGAAAAATTATACATAATGACAAAGGGATGAATTTCCCTCTTTCCCCATACAGTAAATTATACAACTTCAGAGGAAAAGAATCCCTCCATGATGGACTTAAACAGGATGTAGATCAATGAACCAAACTCAGTGCTCCTCCAATTCCAACCACAAGCTTCAAAAGGAAACCTGCGTATCAAAGACAAACAAAGAAGAAAACACCACTCATATAGCTCTCCTCCCTTCCGTAGACCCGCAAGAGGGTCACCCCCGAGCTAAGGAGTCCATACTCAAACCTTGGTAAACTCAAGCAATCCACTTCACAACAGGAACAACAACAAACCCAAAGCACACAAACACCCATGGATAACTTACACATCACGAAAACTCAACAACAGTGAGCTTCAGAAGGGGCAGGAGAGTGGACACACTCGACTCCAGGGTGACACCGTTACAGGCATTATAACCAATACAAATCTCTTGGCCTCAAACCAAGTTTGATCACAAAATTTCTCAAAGAATCTGTATCTGACTCTCAAGTCAAGAACCAGTCTCACATACAAGCCCTCAAGGCTTTCAACATCCCAAAAGAGAAAACAGGTATGCACCCGAGGAGGATCACTCCTCCCCTACCCCAAACTTGATGAGCATTTCTCCCAAGTGGGAGAAGCTCTGTCAACAACCCGACAACAGATCCCACAGAAACAAATCTAAAACACAACAAATAAACATCTTTCACACAATTTTTCATACAACATTCAGATATACGAAAGAAAGGTAAAACCAAACCAACCTTACAAAGTCCTTCTGGAATGAAACTGTTGCAGAGTTCCACTGAGATCTCTTCCAACCTTAGCCACCAAGTCCTTCTTCCTTTCCTCCTCTCAAGGTAACTTTCCTATTCTGGTAATGAAAATAAAACTCTCCAAAAAAAAATCAACTAACTCCCTTCCCCTCCAAAAATGGAATTCAAATAACCCAAACTCTCCAGTTTAGAGGAATGGGGAGGTGACACTTGTCACCTCCTCACCCTTCCCAAAAACCACTATTATGTCCCAAGGGATGAGTGTTGGCTTATGTCACTCACCCATCCCTAGAGTACTCCTTATCCCTTTCCTCATGTCATTTCTCTTACGCATGGGAGAAATAAAAGGGGTTAAAGGAGGAAAAGACAGGTGACCTATGCCTCTTCTCCCTTCCTCCAAAATGGATGACCCCACAGCACATGGGGAATCTCACTAATGGTGAGGGTGACTTCAAGTCAATCCCTCTAATAATGAATGGGTTTGTAGTCATCTCATACCTTGGGAGTTGAAGAGGGATGGGTTGGGTGTTGGTACAACCCATCATGTCCCCCCCATACCTCCAATTTTCGCCACTTAACTTCAGGGGGTAGTAAAGATGACTTGATGGAGGTTACCCAAGGGTTACCCATGCCAAATGGGGCCCTGGACCCATGGGGTATGACCCAGGGTCAACTTTAACCCATTCTGGACAACCACGGTCAAGGTAAAGCACAAGAAAAGGCCTCCAAGATTTAAATAAAAGAAAAGAAATTCAAAATCAATCTTTTTATAACACAAATCATAAGTCAGTGTTACAAGAGGGTAGACCAACCCTTTCGACCTTATGAAAGACCACATTACGACACCATATCAAACACAGAGTGATCTTGGTTCCTTGGGGAACCAGATCGGCTTAACAGGGAATAACAATAACAAGGTGCGGAATGATCTCTGAAATCTATGGTATGATTACTAAATTCCTGCACACTAAATTGCAAGATTAGTTTCACATATAATCATCATAGCCGAAGCAACTTAAAAACATGAATTATCCTGACATAGTTCTAAATAGCATAACGAAATCATATTATAATTTTCCATCATCACCTATTTAACTTTTCTGAAATGTAAACTTATCCAAACATCACCCAATTAGTTTTTCCGTAAACAAAATATAGTTTAATAGTTTGACAATTCCGGGAATTACTATCCCACACATATAAAAAGTATCAATAACAGTAATGTAAATAGTCACAAGAGCAGAAGTAAAAAGGTGGTCCTCACATCCTCTCCCCCTAAGACTGTACTTCCTCCTGGAAGTCGTCAAAAAGGTGAGGATAAATGGTCTTCAGTCTCTCTGCATCTTCCCATGTTGCTGTGACTTCATCATAAAGATCCCACTGGACCCTAACCTGGTCCAGCTCTTGACCTCGAAGGGCCAGCGTCCGACAAGCCAATATGCGAATTGGCTCCAACGCCAGCTATCCGTCTACCTCTACCTGAAGAGCACTCCAATCCAACACGTGAGATAAGTCAGAAATATATTGACGTAAAACTAAAGCATGAAATACATTGTGGATACGTGACAGGCTAGGTGGCAAGGCTAGACGATAGGCTACGGGTCCTATCCGCTCCAAGATCTCAAAAGGTCCTACAAATCGAGGTGTGAGCTTAGAGCCCTTCCCATAACGGATCAGACTCTTGTGCGGTCGCACTCTCAAAAATACTCTATCACCCATAGCGAAGCTTCGGTCTGTCCTCTTAGCATCGGCATACTTCTTCTGCCTGTCCTGTGCTTCCTGAAGTCTCTGTCTGATCTGTTTGACCTGCTGTTCCATATTCTTTAAGACTAATATTGGAATACAAATGAAGTCATAAAACATAAGTACTTCAACTTGCATTTGAATTACTATGAAAGTAATGGATAATTGTTTCTCTACCATCATTGTTATACCAATTTGTTCAAGAGTTTAAAGGTTCTCATTTGGTTTTGAGTATTATGCAACCATGGTTCCTTCCATATACACAATGGTTACCTATAATCACTTTGGTTTCATTACAATATTTTGTTACAAGGTGTGGCCCTTGGTCTCCTTGTTCAGCGCAGTACTACGGTGGTTTGCAACAATGGCTTAACTGCCTCCCATGCTTGTTAAGTCAAGTCCAGTTCTATCGAGCATTAACAGGTTGATCTTTTGGTGCAACGACAACTAACAATTGGTATCAGAGATGAGGTCACGGGTTCAAACCCTACGCTTGCACTAGGGGGATTGTTGCAAGGTGTGGCTCTTGGTCTCCTTGTTTAGTGCAGCACTGCGGTGGTTTGCAACCATGGCTTAACTGCCTCCCATGCTTGTTAAGTCAAGTGGTTGTATTGAGCATTAACAAGTTGATCTTTTGGTGCAACGGCAGCTTCATATTGATAAGTATCTCATAAATAACTTGATAATTATCTGATAAGTATACACTTTTCCATACTTTAGTTATCATCTCTCTTTAACCCCATGCTTATCTTTGTTCTTTTAAATACATTGTCATTTTAGGTTTAAGAAAATTATATTGTAGTCATGAAATTCAGGTTTAAAATCTTTATGTATTCAAATGTAATTTTCCAGTTACATCTTGTATTCTGGTTCTAAATAAGTTTTTGAACTCTTCTTAATGACAGTGAAGCAATACAACACTATACAGTAATATAGCAGTAAGTGCATTATGTATCCATATATAGTTTTATACTATGAATAATGACAGAGGAGCAATTTGTGAAGGATTTTAGTCCTTACAATCAACATTTCATAGCTGTAAAAGTGGCAATTTTACAAGAAATTAGAAGTTTGACTTTTTAGTACCCATGGAAGAAAAATAGTATAACACTTATGCAGTCTTTAAATAGCAGGTAGTGGATTATTATATTAATCTCTAGTTTTATATAACAGATATTAATACAAAAATAATTTGTGAAGGGTTTAAATCCTTACATTAGCTTTTACAGCAATTTACAAAAAAATCAATAATTGGCTGTTAAAAACCATGTAGCAGCAACTATTACAAGGTTTTGGAATATACCCAGGCAGATATAAAGGTGCATTTTTTCTTAGAGGGAGACACCCCCTTAAAGGAGAAATCTCCATTAGAGAGGACACCACTCTAATGGAGGCAACTCCTTCAGAGGGACGTGCCTCTCCTCGGGAGAGCGCAACTTTCGATGGCAGCCAAAAACATTTCTTTGTTTCATATTTGACCAAGAAAAAACTTTTCTAGGTTTTGTCAGATATATTTCTAATTTTTAATAGATGATTTATTTATTTTTAGATAGGAAGAAAAATTATTATGTGCTACCCAAAAATTTCTGATTTCTCCTTCCTTTTTTAGTTTTATAGAAAAAGAAACAACTCTAATTGTGGATGGTCCCTTTCTATGTTTCTTATCCCTGTGATATAATCTAAATGAGCTATATTAACTAGCAATTTGTAACATCTACTTTTGATAACCAGAAGGAGGGTTTTCTCTACACTCATAGGTGTCATATTTTCCTACTGTGTGACACAAAAGAATTTAAGAGGACCTTCACACAATGAATCTTCCAAAATTTGCAAGATTTTACCCATACCTACAATTAACTTTCTTATTCCTACTAAAAAGCTTTCACTTCCTTCTTCCTTCATTTGTTTTCTCCCCTTTCTTAAAATCCTAAATTCCCTTATAATAAATTTCTCTTGACACATCCCTAGGCCAGATGTCAAGATTCCTATTCTTTTGTTGATAGATAGAATTCCTGAACCCACATATCAGGAAATAAGCACGCAGGGAAGATCCAAAATCTCACATTTGTCTTTTCCACAAACTTGGAGTTATTTATGAATTTTATGATAAAAACATACATTCCTTGTTGAATGTAATATTATAATACTTCCATGCCCTAGTCATATATGGCTGGAAAGAAAAGAATTTTTTGTATGTTTTTGCCTCTTTAAAGGGCTCACAAAATATCATTATTTAATATGTTTATACACTTTGCTATTCATTTATTTAATTAATAGATACTTAGTTTTAATAAAGTGAACTTATTTAAAATTGATTAAAAAACATCTCTTTAACTTAATAAATTTTCTTTTAGTCCTCTAATTTTACTACTACTACTATTATTTTTCTTATTTAAAGGCAAGTAGAAAAATATTACTATATCTTATTATTTAACTCAATTAACTATTTACATGAATCATATTATTAATCCTAAATTGATTCATGTCCAATACATACTGATTGTGTAATAATCAAACCTTAAATAAAAATTTGCATATATCCACAATATAACATTAAATATAACCATTTAATGTAATTGCTAAGTGTTATAGAAGAGGGCTATGGCATCCCTCCCCTCTAAAACTAATCATCGTCCCGATGACAGCAAGGATGCATAGAAATTCAAAAAGGTGAGAAAAAGTCGTGGCTCCTCTGCAACATTTCTCTAAATGACATAATCGCAAGAGAAGTGATTCCTTTGTACTTTGCATTGAACTTCTTCATGTTGTATGATAGATCCTCTCCACTTAAGAACACATAGGTTCCTACTTGAACGCTTTCTAAAATTGGAACCTGTTAAGGAATTTGAATTCATATGTAGTTTCCTTCTTTGGAACACTTTGTCCCTACTATAGCTAATATTTTCTTCAGCTATATGGAAATATGTTTCCAGAGGCATACTCTTTTATCAAATAGAAGATCACTAGAGGATTTCTCAACTGACGATAATCAAACCTTAAGTCAATTTTTAGAGAACCATCTATACTTTTCATTAAATTAAATGTCTTTGTATTTCTAGGCAAAGTATCAATTTTGAGATTCACCTCATGGATCATCCGTATGATCTTTACACACCCAAGAGTACCTTTCTTCTCTTATAGAGATTATGATATATCTTTCCTAGTATCTACCATCTATCGAATGCAAATGACCTAGGATTTATCATTTCTATAAAATTAACATTTCCCAATAGTAACAAGTAGGACCAAATTTGGTCATGTACTATTGTCTCCTTATGGCAAGATTCATATTTTCTTACCTTCTAGGGTTTCCAAGTGTTACCACTTTGGTTTATCCATATTTCATATAATGGTTCAAGGTCATTTGCCATTAAATTGAAGGTTGCACACATAATTTAACGCGCCGCCATGGAACTCTAGAGAACAACACAAATATACTAAACAATAGGACAATTATTTTTTTAAATGATAGAAATAACAAAGTAATGTTAAACATATCTATACATATCTATACATATCATTAAACTAACATTATCCTCCAAGGTTCCATGACTACATCACTAACAAAACTATTAACATACATCATGAATTAACTAACATCAATAATTTCATTCTGAATCTATTGCATTAAATAGATAAACACATACATCTCCATATCATGACATCAGATAAATAATCATCAAGATCAAGTACATTTACAATTTTTCCTCACACATGAGTACATCATTACATTGTTACACTATCACCTTCCTGCTAACATTGGAATACTTAATAATTTAATTGATACACATGGCTAGTACATGAGTATAAATAATTGTCTCTATAGACTGGTACAAGATCTAATATCTGATACAAGACATTCATCCTCCTCGCACACGAACAATGGAAAGGGAAAAAAAAATGGAGATAAACCACATCCACCTGACCATGTGGAGTCCTGAGGTCCACCCCCCGTGCTAGGAGATAACATAAGCTCCCACTACAACAAACAGTCAGGTAGACAGTAGACTATAAGGAACAGGGACAACACATGACTCCAACAACTGGTGCAGGAGCACCAAGAGGCTCATGAAGATTCTTGTTTTGGTTTTGATGTTGTCTCATGTTTTTATGATGTAATAAGGTCCATTGGACCATTTCATGTTGCATTCAAATGTAGTCCCCTTCACATGTCATCTCAATGTAATAAGGTCTTGTAATAAGGTCTATGTGGTCCAAGTCTATGGTAGTCATATGGTTTCATATGGTTGTAATGGTGGAGCACATCCCACTTTCATGTTTGAAGGGCATTCATGGCATGGCAACATTGTTAGAGGAGGTCATATTAAGTTTGATTGATTATGCATAGTGTAGTACATAATATATAGAAAGTGCAGTGTAGTTAAATGATAACAGGGGCAGTTGGACATGTGTAAATATAGTTTTCCTGCCTCTTCAGCGATCCCAACTACCAACCAACTACTTGTACTAGTGGTGCACATGCTTAAAGAGGCATGATCATGATTTTTGGTCGTGTGGGTGAAGTTTCAAGAAGAAACCAATACAAAATTCTCAGTTTTCTATTATTTTCTGTGTTAAATTCATGTTTATGCTCGTACCTTGTTCCTGTATGGGATAGTCGTAGACTCTGATGATGTTGGTATGGTAGAGGGATGTGTTGAGACTCCCTTGCATCTTGTTTGAGTCTTTAAAACTATTCTATGGTAGAGTTTAAGGCATTTTCCTGAAATTGGTTGTTAAACCCTACCTTAGGGTTTTGACAAGAATTATGCTTCTTTCACTCCATTCCACTGACTTGTTCCCCTCCTGATTGGTGGAATGGATTTGTTTTTGTTTGTTTTTTTATATTGTGAGAGTCTTCAGGCCAGAGAACTAAGTATGGTGGAATTTTTCTGAAGAACACCTAACAAAACCATGTGTTAGGTGTTGCCAAGAGAAACAACATAGTGCAATTCATCCACAGTCGACTGTGAGGCCTTAAAACCCATGAAATCCTTGGTTTTTCCATGTCATTAATGTGTTCAAGTGGGTCAGAAAGTACTGTGACTCCATTAGATGGTACTTGCTTTGTATTTTTGGGCTAATTGGGGCTCTTTGTAGTAGGATAGTCTTATTGAAAGTGGCATATGTTACAAAACAACCCATAGTGAGGCTTTCACATGTTGTAGGGCATCCTAAAGGGTATCTCAAACATTGATGATCTTGTCTTGAAAGTGCCTAAACTGTAAGTAATCTTTTGATAGACCAAGGAATAGGGCTAGAAGGAGTTGGGTAGCCTAAGAAGAAAGTGTCATGTGTGAAGTCCCAAGACCCCATGGGATGGTTTGTCTAGTGTATTCAAGGTGTCAATAAACCCTCCAAATGTTTGCCTCAAATAAATTTGTTGGTTTGTGTCAAATAACAAGTATGCCTTTGGTTTAGGAGTATCAAACTTCATTAAAACTGCCCATCTTCCCCTTGTCTTCTACATCATAGTGGTATCAGAGACATAAAAGGTTTTGTCAGTTGGTTGTGAGTAAGATCTAGTATATGTCAGCAAAGGAGAGTGAAGGATAGGCTAGCAACATGCTTCCAAAAGGGATGACCACTGAGGTGGTTAAGAAGTTGAAGGAGATGGAAGAGAAAATTAAGAGTGGAGTCAAGGAAGCACTCCAAGCTGAGTTGAAGGCATTGAGGATAGGGAAGAGGATAGATGAAGATTCTGATGGAGAGGAAGAAAAAGAGGAGGAAGAAGAAGAAAATCAAGAAGAGGCAGAGATACCTGTAGATCAGAAACATTTCCTTGAAGCCATCAAGGCAATTGGCAAAGATTCTTCACAGGCTCAGATGGAGATTCCAATGTTTAGTGGCAAGATGAATCCTGATGAAGTTATGGAGTGGATTGAGGCCCTAAATAACTAATTTGAATACAAGGAAGTACCTAAGAACAAGAGGGTGAAGTTTTCCAAAACAAAACTCAAGGGTGTTGCCCTCACATGGTGGAATTACACCCAAGGTGAGAGGGTGAAGAGTGAGAGAAGTATGATCACTTCTTGGAGCAGGATGTTGGACAGGATCAAATCCTAGTTTGTACTAGAAGATTATGAGGTGTAGATTTATAGGAATATGCAAAATCTCAAGCAAAGTTACATGGATGTGTCCACCTACACTGAAGAGTTGCATAAGCTTACTCTTACATGTGGGCAAGTAGAAGATGAGAAGGGAAAAGTTGCAAGGTACATCAATGGCCTAAAATTTAGTATCCAAGATGAGATTAGTATTTTAACCCTTGAGACCATGGACAAATGCTTTCAAATGGCATAAAGGGATTAAGAGAAGTTTAAGAGGAAAGGTGAGCAGCAAAATAGAGGTAGAGGGGGCAGAAATTTTAGAAGTAGGGGCAGTTTTGGAGGTAGAAATCAGTTTCAAAGAAGCCAAAGGGAGTCTAGTTCCCAAGAACAAGTGGAGAATCAGGTTCAAGAGGAGGCTTTAGAGAAAGGAGACCCAATGGAAGGGGTAGATTCAGTGGACCAGGTAGAGGTCCTAGTATCTTCACAGGGAGATGTTTCAATTGCAACCAAGTGGGACATCTGGCCTTCAAATGTCTTGAGAGGCAAGCCTCAAGCTGTCATAGTGGAGAGAGAAGGAACCAGTTGGTACAAGAAGATGATATCCATAGTGTCAATTCCCCAATTGGAAGTGTAGCCCCAGTCCATGATGGAGAAAGCTTGATGATGAGGAAAACCTTGTTGAAGGTGCCTCAAATAGAAGAACCCCCTCAGAGGAAGACATTGTTTAGGACAACATGCAAGGCCTATGGTAAGATATGCAAGGTAATTGTTGATTCAGGTTCAACTAAAAATTTGGTTTCTATTGAGATGGTAGACAATTTGAAATTGAAAATACTTCCTCGTGCTAGTCCCTATAAGGTGTCATGGTTGAATAAGGGGCAACAAGTCTTAGTTGATGAACAATCTTCGGTAGAGTTTGAGACAGGGGAGTATAAGCATAAGATTTTATGTGATATAATCCCCATGGATGCTTGTCATTTATTTTAGGACATCCTTGGCAGTATGATGTGCAATCCCAACATGATGGGAAGTCAAACTCTTTTGTCATAACCAAGAATGGTAGGAAGTATAAAATGGATCCTTTGCTGGATGAGAGTGTGGAGAAGAATGCAGGGTAAAGTGTCATGTTGGTGAGTGGTAAAGAGTTTCTTAACACCCTCAAGGAGGAAGGAACCCAAGGGTATGCTATGATTTTGAAGCCTAAAAATAGTCCTAATTTGCATGGTCCTAGTGAGGAAGAGGTTCCCAAGGAGGTGCAACAATTGTTAGAGAAGTATAAGGGTATCATGGTAGAGGATATGCCTAATGCATTACCACCTATGACAGACATAAGCCATCAAATTGATTTCATTCCGGGGTCTACATTGCCAAATAAAGAAGCCTACAAGATGACACCATCACAAACTGAAGAGATTGCCAAGCAAGTACAAGAGTTGTTGGATAAGGGTTTAGTGAGAAAGAGTCTTAGCCCATGTGCTATCCCAACAGTCCTAGCCTCTAAAAAGGATGGTAAATGGAGGTTGTGTATGGATTCTAGGGCCATCATTAAGATTACTATATGATATAGGTTCCCTATGCCAAGAATTGAGGACTTAATGGACTGTTTGGGAGCGACTAGATACTTTTCCAATATTGATCTTAAGAGTGGGTATCATCAAATTAGGATAAAGCATGAGATGAATGGAAAACAACCTTCAAAACAAATGAGGGTCTTTATGAGTGATTGGTGATGCCATTTGGCCTATCCAATGCCCCAAGTACTTTTATGCACCTTATGAATGAGGTGTTGGAAGATTTCATTGACAAATTTGTTGTGGTGTACCTTGATGACATTCTTGTTTTCAGAAGGACCAAGGAAGAACATTTGGAGCACTTGGATCAGGTTTTGAAGAAGCTGCATGATGAGGAATTGATGATTAACATGGAGAAGAGTGTCTTTATGAAGGAAGAACTCACTTATCTTGGTTTTGTCATTTCTTAAGGTAGTTTGAAGATGGATCCAGCTAAGGTAGAGGCTATTTTGTCATGGTCAACTCCTGAAATAGTAGGTGATGTAAAAGGTTTTCATGGTTTGGCAACATTCTATAGGAAGTTTATAAGGGGTTTTAGTCATATTTGTGCACCTATTTTGGATACCATTAAAGCGGGGAAGAAATGCA
Source organism: Cunninghamia lanceolata (assembly GCA_027924645.1). NCBI lineage: Eukaryota > Viridiplantae > Streptophyta > Pinopsida > Cupressales > Cupressaceae > Cunninghamia > Cunninghamia lanceolata. Next base: position 10,526,138 of record BSBN01001099.1, read on the forward strand.
AATTTTCTTGGACAAAAGGCAGCCAATGATTCTTTTGAAATTTTGAAACAAAAAGTAGCACAACAGCCCATTCTTGTTTTGCCTGATTTTAATAAGTTGTTTGTGGCAGAATGTGATGCTTGTAACCTTGTTATAGGGGCTGTCTTGAGTCAAGAAGGCAGACCAATTGCTTTCTTTAGTGAAAAATTGAATGATGCCAAAAGAAAATATTATGCTTATGATTTGGAGTTATATGCAATGGTGCAAGCTTTGAAAAAATGGAGGCACTATCTATTGCCTAAGGAGTTTATTGTTTATACTGACAACCATGCTCTTACTTTTCTGAATTCATAGGAGAAACTCAGTCACAGGCATATGAAATGGGTTGAACAACTCCAAGCATACACCTTTTCCATCAAACACAAGAAGGGGTAGGCCAATAAAGTGGCATATGCATTGAGTAGAAGGGTGTGTATGGTGCAAGAATTTAGTTGCAAAGTGTGGGAATTGATTCCCTCAAGCACATGCACAAGGATGATGAGGATTTCAAGGAGGTATATGGAGTTTGTTCACAATTTTCAGACTCTTATCATTCTAATTTTTCTAATTTTTTGTTGCAGTAGGGGTTGTTGTTCAAAGGCAGCCAATTATGTGTTCCTAGGTAATCCATGAGGGAGAACATCATAAAGGAAAAGCATTGTGGAGGTCTAGGAGGTCACTTTGGGCTAGATAAAACATTGGATCAGGTGAAAAGATTTTATTTTTGGCTAAAAATGCAATCAGACATGAAAAATTTTGTTGAGAGTTGTAGTATATGTCAAAGGGCAAAAGGTACTTCATCTAATGCTGGTCTATATCAACCAATTCCTATTCCTAATAGGCCATGGGAGAGTATTAGCATGGATTTTATCTTGGGTCTTCCTAGGACTCAAAGAGGTTTTGATAGCATATTTGTTGTGGTGGATAGGTTCAGTAAGATGGCTCATTTCTTGCCATGTAAATGCACTAATGATGCTTCACACATTGCTAGTTTATTCTTCAAAGAAATTGTTAGTATCCATGATTTGTTTCTTACCATTGTGACTAACAGGGATCCAAAGTTTGTGGGCCACTTTTGGCATACTTTATGGAAGAAGTTGGGCACTCAATTGTCCTTCACTTCAACCTATCACCCTCAAACTGATGGCCAAACTGAGGTGGTGAATAGGTCCTTGGTAAATCTTCTTAGATGTCTTACAAAATAGCATGGAGAGGCATGGGATATGATAATCCCTCAAGCTAAATTTGCTTACAATGACTCCACCAATAGAAGCACAGGAAGGAGTCCATTTGAGATTGTCTATGGGATTCACCCAAGAGGCATTCTTGAATTGAGAGATTTAAATGGATTGGAGAAGAAGTGTACTCAAGGTGAAGACTTTGCATTGGCCATGAAGGACATCCATGATAATGTAAGAGAAACTCTCCACAAGAACAATGAGAAGTACAAGGAGAAAGCCAATGAGAGAAGGAGAGATGTACAATACAAGGTTGGGTATTTAGTCATGGCACATTTTAAGAAGGAAGGACTCCCAAAGGGGTAACCAACCAAACTCCTCATGAAGAAGATAGGACCTTGCCGGATTGTGCATAAGTTTGGGCCCAATGCCAATGAGATTGAGCTTCCTTAAGGCTTGACCATATCTCCTATCTATAATGTCTTATATTGGTTTCCTTACAGGGGTGGTAATGATGCATATTCAGAGGCAGATGTGACAACAACAGGAAATGAGGAATGGGTTAATGGTCTTCCACCCAATCAACCCTTGAAATTGGAATGCATCTTGGACACCAAGGTCTTGAAGAAGACTAGAAGGAGGACTTACAAGGAGTACCTTGTCAAATGGAGTGGCCTACCTGCTTAATATGCCACTTGGATGAGTGAAGAAGACAATGTGAAGCATGGTACCACTGTTGCTAATCTAGTTTCTCAAGGGACTTGAGTTCTTTTCCACCCCCAGGAGTATGGTGTAGGAGCACCAAGAGGCTTATGAAGATTCTTGTTTTGGTTTTGATGTTGTCTCATGTTTTTATGATGTACATTGGACCATTTCATGTTGCAGTCAAATGTAGTCTCTTCATATGTCATCTCAATGTAATAAGGTCTATGTGGTCCAAGTCCATGGTAGTCGTATAGTTTCATATGGTTGTAATGGTGGAGTACATCCCACTTTCATGTTTGAAGGCCATTCATGGAATGGTAAAATTGTTAGAGGAGGTCATATTAAGTTTGAGTGATTATGCATAGTGTTATGCATAATATATAGAAAGTGCAGTGTAGTTAAATGATAACAAGGGCAGTTGGACAGGTGTAAAGATAGTTTTCCTACCTCCTCAGTGATCCCAACTACCTACCAACTACTTGTACTAGTGGTGCACATGATTAAAGAGGCATGATCATGATTGGTTGTCGTGTGGGTGAAGTTGGAAGAAGAAACCAATACAAAATTCTTAGTTTTCTACTATTTTTTGTGTTAAATTCTTATTTTTGCCCATACCCTATTCCTGTATGGGATAGTTGTAGAATATGATGATGTTGGTATGGTAGAGGGATGTGTTGAGACTCCCTTGCATCTTTTTTGAGTCTTTAAAACTATTCTACATTAGAGTTTAAGGTATTTCCTGAAATTGGTTGTTAAACCCTACCTTAGGGTTTTGACAGGAATTATACTTCTTTCACTCCATTCCACTAACTTGTTCCCCTCCTGATTAGTAGAATGGATTTTTTTTTTGTGTGTGTTGTGAGAGTCTCCGGGCTAGAGAACTCAGTATGGTGGAATTTTCTTGAAGAACACCTAACAAAACCATGTGTTAGGTGCTGCCAAGAGAAACAACATAGTGCAATTCATACATAGTCGACTATGAGGCCTTAAAACCCATGAAATCCTTAGTTTTACCATGTCATTGACATGTTCAAGTGGGTCAAAAAGTACTATGACTCCATTAGATGGTACTTTCTTTGTATTTTTGGGCTAATTGGGGCTCTTTGTAGTAGGACAGTCTTATTGAAAGTGGCATATGTTATAAAACAACCTATAATGAGTCTTTGACATGTTGTAGGGCATCCTAAATGGTATCTCAAACAATGATGATCTTGTCTTGAAAGTGCCTAAACAATGATGATCCAAATGTCTGCCTCCAAGACATTTGTTGGTTTGTGTCAAATAATAAGTAAGCCTTTGGTTTAGGATTGCCAAACTTCATTAAAACTGCCCATCTTCCCCTTGTCCTCTACATCAACAACACAGGTCAATATCACAAGCAACTCCACCATCTCTTCTAGAGGTAATCACATAACGAATGGGGAGATCACAAACTAGGGAGGGCTAGACTGCAGTAGGGAGAGTGTCATCGCATGGTTTTGATATGGGTTACCCTAGCAATCTCTCACTAGACACCAGCCCCATAGAGTGACACATGTGGAATCAACCTTCCTTTCATGAGGACGGGGAAGTTGATTTTTCCAACCAGACCTTCTCATCTCATCCTTAGTCTGAACTAGCACTGCAGGCATGAGTGAGGAATCCAATTATCTTGTTTAATGTGAAATCTACCCTTTCCCCCTAATTCATTTTAGGTTATCACTTGTTTACCAACTTTCAATGGGTTACCCTGGCTAGCAACTTTGGGCACCAGCCCCACATTGAAAGCCACTCCCCTACCTACATCTAGAAGACCCTATCCATCAAGCAAAACAATTATCTTCATAACAACAAGTACACATGAACAATGCAAGGTATTAACCTTCTTGCATACCAACTTAATCAGAAGGACAATTTCACAAATCATTGCCCATAGATTCCAAGTGAAGCAATCCATAACAACATACTCCTTTTACGATTACCAATGCCTCCCCATTCCCAAAGTCCAACACAATATTTTATCACATGCTCAATACACATAATGAACCACAACATCCATTAAGGAATTCATTCCACATCATGATACATTTTCAACATAACATAAACATGAAATCAAGACATCACAACGTATGCCTCTAGAAGACTAGATCTTAACCACATGACCCTATTAGAACGTCTTATACATCTTACTCAAGTTTCAGTTACATTTTGCATTTAAACACACAACAAACCAATTTTCTAAAAGTAATACTTATAACTTAAATCTCAAATACATTTTTAGTAATCCTTAATCCAACTTATTAATCAATTTCGACTAATCAAAACTATTATAAAGAAATTAAATTAAAATCGATGTCAATTTAAAATAAATTTCATCAACCATTAATACATAGTCACATTGATTTTCGTTTAATCAAATTAACAATGAATGATAACATTATTATAAATTTCTAATTTATTTGGCTTTTAACAATCAACTATTACTTTTGAATTAATAATAATAATAATAATAATAATAATAATAATAATAATAATAATAATAATAATATACCTTGGATCATTGGATGGTAAATATTTTTCATCCAAAGACACTAAATAAATAATGTTAAATTCTAGTATGAGACAAATCTACTATAAATAAATAATCATATCAATTTTCATTTAATGGAATTAAATGATTGTATCAATACAATACAATTTATATCAACTACATTTTTTTTAGTTCAATAATCTAATCAAATATATCTCATTAATTTAATCTAAATAAATCACATAACATAACTATGATATTTGATTTATAATTATAATCAAATACAATATATTTATATGATCTATTTATGTTTTTAGTACCTTGATTCTTAATTAAAATTGATATATCAAATGTCTTACTTATACTATTCCTACAAGCAACAACAATACCAAATTAGTACTTGCACCCATAGGAGGTTCAAAGGATATGTCGATAGAAAATTTGAAGTTAACATTTGATTGTATAATTAACAATATATTAATATGTGCTTTAAGAATAGTGAAATATTAATGATGAAAACAAAATGAAATCTTTCTTATTTATGGAAACCCTAAAATAATTTTATAACTTTAATTGGAAACATCTTGATATTAAACCCTAAACCGATGGGATACATTGCTCTAGCATACCTACATGAGTGTAGAACTGATTTCCTCAATACAGAGATGAGATGTATTGAGAATATAGATTATGATAGACACATGGCAGCAAAAATGAAGGGAAAAGTGGATGAATTGTTTATACACTGACAAGCAATAGTTCCAGGCTGCACACAAAACAAAGCTATTAAAAAGGCTTTAGAAACTTTCAAACAAATGCAATGCAACTGTGAACGCTCAGCCAGGGTTGCGAACTATTTAATGGAACTCCTCCAAGGGATGTCATCCCATGGAATGTAATGATTGCAAGATAGGTACAAAATAGATTTGTTTGAAGAACTTTAAAACTTTCAAACAATAGCGATTGGTTGGTTTTAAGCTAGACCTGCAACCTTCGCTACATCCTCCAGCCTAAGCGCGGCCATGTAGGTTTAGTGGAAGGGAACTATGCATATTTCAATCACATTTATACCCCTTATTGCATCACACCTACAATGATCCTTATGTGTGCATGGTTGTATCGATGTGTTATCTTGGTGTCTATTGATGACATATGAATATAGGCTTAGGAGCATTTACAACAACACTATCTTTTTCATTTATTTGGATCCTAAAAATGTTGTATAACTCTATTCTTCTCTCAAACGTCTAAGCAGAAATGGGTGAGTAAGGTGAACATCAAATGGTTAAGGAAATTGGTGAAAGATAGCAGATTTAAACAAAATTAATAAGCATGATTAAAACCATATCTAAAACCTTTGCCATCTTCCTTGCACCCTACACTGAAATTGTGTGCATTGGGATAGGATATGGACATTGACCAAGAATAGAGATATGGTTGTAGGTTACACACAAAATGGTGTTGTTGAAAAGACTTTAAAAACTCCCAAGCAATCACAATCGACAGGAGTACAACGAATTTCACAACCTAACATTGTAAGCCTTCCTTGTTTCTGGTGCACACGACCTTGCTAGTTTGATGGACAAATTGATACGATGGGTTTTGTGGGTTGCTAGCCTTGGCCATGATTTGGGATTACCTTGTGGATAGGACGCAGAGATGATCTGATTGTGCCATTTTGTGGAATGACTAGGTTATAATTCTTTGATATTTGCAACAAAGGACACACAATAAAGTGGAGGAAGGAGGAACATAATTGGAGCCCATGAGTTTGTAGGTATCTTTAGATGAAGATTTTTTTAATTAAATTAAATAAACAAATGAATCATAGACAAGCCCTATTAAAAATAATGGAATAGATAGTCTAAAAAAATTGGCAAATCGAACAGAAAAGGAAAGAAACTAAATGACAATTATCAACATGAATGACTTGCATTAGATTTGTTTGGCTGCAGTCATATTATGCAGGTTTATGACCATGTTGGGGTCATCAGTGAGCAGAAACAGCCGAAGTGCTTGGAATTAGGCTTCTAGAAATGGGAAAATAATCCCATAATTATGTTAATTTCGATGCTTGCAATCAGTAGATTTGTGGGTTTAACCTTTAAACCCTCTGCTAGAGGCCTTTTTTTGAGAACAATGGGATTTATGGGCCACATTTAACCATCAAATGAAGTAGTTTGTAAAACTCGATGGATTTCTCAAATTCAATAGGATTGACGAGTAGATTTGTATGTAAAATGTTGAAATAAAGACAAATCATATGAACTATTTGATAGGACACCTCAGAGAGATATTGTCCATGGAATGCAATGATTGAAGGAGGTTCCCAAAATGGATTTGCTGAGAAGGCCTTATTGTAGTACGGTTACAGACCATATACAAGCTTAAGGAATTTGGCTGATTACATAACAAAACACAATAATGTCCAAAAGAAAAAGAAAACAATAGCAGAGATCAATTTATTCCATACATTCATTTCAAAGAGATCAGAGATAAATATAAGAGATGATGGAAACTAGATTCCCATTGCTTGACTAGCTATGGGTTGATGTTGCATCTAGCTCCCAACCTGCAACCCCAACCACTCCAAAGTTGATCCCCCCAATCAATCCTCCAAATTTTCTTTTTAGAGAGAGATCTTCCCCTTCTTTCCAGAACCTTCACCTTTTTAGGAGGCTTGACACAAATACTCAAGCACCCATTTCCCGAGCATGACAACCCATTGCCATTTTTCATTTTTTCTTTAGTTTTTAATTTACAACCTTTAATATAATTTTATTTTAGTATTCATTATATATTCATTATATAAAAATTCATAATTATCTATAAATAGTTATTTATCAAATTTATTTAAATTTAATAATACCTTTATAATTCTAATTTTTTATAACATTTTATTTATTTCACAATTATTATTATTATTTATTGACCTTAGATTACAATATAATATATTTTCCATATAACTAGAATTTTCATTAGGCATTTTTATTTATTTACAAAAAATGCCTTCTTAACATGTATAATTTTATTTAAATGTAACAATTAACCAAACATTGATCGAACAATTGCAAAAAATAATCCAAATACCAACAATACTTGACCATTATCCACAGTCAGAAAACAAGACCACACAACAACAGAGACAGACAATCCTGCCCAACTGACAACAACAACTAGATAAAATATTGGTTACTCATCCTCTTCAAGGATGATGATAACTAGGGACCTTATGTTAACTCCATTCAATAGATTCAATTGGTTAAGGCATGCTCAAACCTGTTAATTCAAGTGGAGTCGATGCCTAGTACTTGTAGCATGTAGCAAACAAGACGATCGAATATATATATATATATATATATATATAAAATCAAGCAATCATACACACTGTGAAAGGAAATCACAGTGTAGCAGGGTACTCATGCATGAGTAATGTGACACCGTTCCTTTCACAGAAACATATGAAGTAACTACATTACACATAACAACCCATTACTGAACAATCAAGATAGGATAGTCAGTTACATAACGTTCATATACAAGCAATCATCAATAATAGCATCACAACCATGATCACATAACACATAAAGCTCATAATTAAGTTAATCCACATCATCTAGTATGTCCATAAACTAGTCATAACATAAACATAAACACCAATAATTAAAACATCATCAATTGTCATCATAGCAGTAGGTCCATCATCAACTAGGTAACATCATAACAGTAAGTCTACCATCAAACAACATGTCAAAATGTCTAGTCCTAGTAGGATAGCTATTAGTCTTATAGAAGGAAAAATGAGGGGTACTACATCCTCCCCCTAGAACCAGGCTTACTCCTGGAAGCCTGCAAACAAATATGGATATAACTCTCGCATACGGGGTGCATCCTACTACGTAAGTGAAGCCTCATTATTAGGATCACACTGGACTCTTACCTGCACCATGTCTCTACCCCTGAGGGCAAGTCTCCTGTGCTACAAAATACCGATGGGCTCCAAAGCCAGCTTCCTATCCTCTACCTGTAAGACATTCCAGTCAAGAACATGAGAAATATCTGGATAATATGGCCTGAGGACGGAAACATGAAATACATCATGGATGCATAATAGACTGGGTGACAAAGCAAGACGTTACGCAATAAGAGCGATCCTCTCCAAAACATGAAATGGCCCAACAAAGCACGATGTGAGCTTAGAGCCTTTTCCGTATCAGATCAGACTCTTTCATAGATGCACCCACAAGAACACTCGGTCTCCAACTAAGAACTGATGATCAACCCTATGGGCATCTACATATTTCTTTTGCCTGTCCTGTGCTTCCACCAAATGCTCTCTTATACGATCAACCTACTACTCCATTTCCTAGAGCATCTCCGGTCCTAGGAGAACTCTATCCTCAGGATGATACCCATTATTGAAAGGGAGACATACCAATAGAACTGTGATACCCATTATTGTATGCAAACTCCACTAAGTACAAATAATTCTCCCAATGATTCTACTGATCCATGACATACATCCTGAGCATATCGTCGAGGCCCTGATTAACCCTCTCGGTCTACCCATCAGTCTCTAGATGGTAAGCTAAACTAAAGTTCAACTGAGTCCCCAATGTATGCTATAAGGATGTCTAGAGAGGTGAAGTGAACACTGGATCCCTATCAAAGATGATCTTATGAGGAATCCCATGTAATCTAACTATATCCTCCATGAAAATTCCAGCCACAGAAGCAGCATTATATGACGACCGAACAGAAGAGAAGTGTGCTACCTTAGTCAACCTATCCACAATGACCATAATGGTGTCATTGTGACAAGAGGACATAGGCAAAATGACTATAAAGTCTACTAAAATGATTTCCCATTTCCATTCTGGAACAAGATGTGGCTGAAGAAGACCTGCAGGAGGCTGATGTTTTGTCTTAACCCTATCACATTCTAGATACCTTGAAACAAAATCAGTAATATCCCTCTTCATTCCGAGCCAAAAATACAACTGACGGAGGTTTGTGTGCATCTTTTTGACACCTAGATGAGCTGAATAGGGTGCTCGATGTGCCTTTGACATAATTAGAGTATGAAGTCCCTATGAAGAAGGAACATAGATGCAACCTAAGTGCCACAAGAGACCATCCGACTCAAGAGAGTAACCTACAAATCTACCCTCCAAGGGTCTACCTGACTCAACCTATACCTTCACCTCCTAATACCAAATATTAGTAGGAAGTGCAGCAAGAATCTGACTTCTCAAATCCACTCCAAGAGTGACTGATGAAAGCCTATGCCTTCATTGACTAAGAGCATCTACTACCACATTATACTTACCCTGGATATACTTTACCTCAAAATTATACTCACAGAGGAATTCCATCCACCGCCTCTACCTAGCATTCAAGTTTGGTTGGGTGAATATGTACTATAAAATGTAGTGATCACTATGCAGTTCAAACTGATGCCCCAACAGAAAATGCATCCATCTCACGAATGCATGCATGACATCAACTAACTATAGATCATGCGTGGGATAGTTCATCTCATCATCCTTGACTTTACAAGATTCATAGGCTATGACGCGACCATCCTGCATCAAAACTACTCCTAGACCCTCCAAAGATGTATCAGTACAGACCACAAAATCTTTGGTAGGGTCGAGAACTACCAAAATGGGTGCACTAGTCAACCACTCCTTAAGAGTCTGAAAAGCTACTTGGTACTATTTTGACCAAACAAACTTCTTTCCTTTCCTCTAAAGGAAAGTTATAGAGTGAATTGTCTTCAAGAAACCCTATACAAACCATTGATAAAAGCCTGCTAAACACATAAAACTGTGAACTTCTGAAACATTAGTGGGCGCAGACCAATCTATGATAGCTTGGATCATTGAAGGATCCATGACAATGCCCTTATCAGAAATAACATGCCCCAAATATCTCACCTCTGTCTAAAAGAATTCACACTTTGCAAAATTTGCATATAACTAATTCTTTCTTAAACACTGTAAGACCTGTCGCAAGTGCTCCGCATGTTCCTCCATAGTCCTCAAATAGATCAATATGTCATCCAAGAACACAAGGACAAATTTGTCAAGGTAGGTGTGAAATACACCATTCATCAGGCTCATAAACATAGAAGGTGCATTCGTCAACCCAAATGGCACAATAGTGAACTCATAGTGCCCATAACGAGTGTGAAATGTTGTCTTATGAATGTCTACCTCAAAGATACGCAAATAATGATACCTCAACTTTAGGTCTATCTTTGAAAACACCTTAGCCCCCTTAGTCTGATCAAAGAGATCATCAATCCGTAGCAAAGGATAATTATTCTTCACAGTCACCTTATTCAGCTGCTAATAGTCAATACACAATCAATGGGATCTATCATCTTTCTTCACAAAAATGACAAGTGCTTCCCAAGGAGAGACACTAGGACAAATGAACCCCTTTGCTAACAACTCCTCTAGCTACAACTGAAGCTCCTTAAGCTCCTGAGTGGTCATCCGATACAGAGCTTGCGAGATAGGTTTTGCTCCGGGAACAAGGTCTATCTTGAAGTCAATATCATGCTTACGTGGCATTCTTGAAATCTCCCTAGGAAAAACATCTGCATACTCCTTAAGGATAGGATGATCGTCGAGGGACACATCTCGACTCTCCCCTAACTCCAAATCATTAACCATTACGGTAAACAACCATCAACCTTGATGCATACTTCTCCTCAACTGTATGGCATAAATCATACACAAGGAAATGGGTCTCTGAATGACAACTACTTCTACCTCGCTACCAGAATCATCTAAACACCACACTGACTTACTCCAGCAATCTATCACTGCTCGATGAGTCATCCAACCAAACCATACCCAACACTATATCATAAGATCCTGGGGGTATGATGCAAAGATCCAATGTTGTAAATAGAGGACCAATCCTCAAATCACAACCATACACAATGGATTCTACCACTATTCTAGCTCTAGAGGCCACTTCTTAGACAAACACCGCCAAAAGACAACCTCAGGTTGTTAGGAAAGGATGACAAAAGAACATAATCCTCAGAGTCTAAGAAACTAGCACAACCTAATGGGCTCATATAAAGCTAGAGTACCCAATGTTAAAACTGGGCTCTGATACCAGATGTAATGCCCTGCCATGGAACTCCAGAGAACAACACAAGTATACTAAACAACAAGATAATTTTTTTTTAAATGATATAAATAATAAATTAATGTTAAACATATCTATACATATCATTAAACTAACATTATCCCCCAAGGTTCCATGACTCCATCACTAACAAAACTATTAACATACATCATGAATTAACTAACATCAATAATTTCATTCTAAACCTATTGCATTAAATGGATAAACACATACATCTCCATATCATGACATTAGATAAATAATCATCAAGATTGAGTACATATACAATTTTTCCACACACATGAGTACATCATTACATTGTTACACTATCAACTTCCTGATTACATTGGAATACTTACATAATAATTTAACTGATACATAGGGCTAGTACATGAGTATAAATAACTGTCTCCATAGATTGGTACAAGATCTAATATCTAATACAAGAGATTCATCCTCCTCACACATGAACAACATCAAGGGAAAAACAACCAATGGAGATAAAGCACATCCACCTGACCATGTGGAACCCTGAGGTCAACTCCCCATGCTAGGAGATAACATAAGGTCCCACTACAACAAATAGTCTAGTAGATAGTAGACTATAAGGAACAAGGACAACACATGACTCCAACAACACAAGTCAATATCACAAGCAACTCCATCATCCCTTCCAAAGGAAATCACATAACGAATGGGGACAGCACAACTAGGGAGAGCTAAACTGCAATAGGAAAAGTATCATCACATGGTCCTGACATAGGTTACCCTGGAAGTCTCTCACTAGACACCGGCCCCCATCTATGGTTATTGTGATAGTATCTCACTAGACACCAGCCCCATAGGGTGACACATGCAGAATCAACATTCCTTTGGTGAGGACAAGGAAGTCAATTTTACCAACCAGGCCTTCTCATCTCATCCTTAGTCAGAACTAGCACTACAGGCATGAGTGAGGAATCCAATTATCTTGTTTAATGTGAAATATACCCTTTCCCCCTAATTCTGTTTAGGTTATCACTTGTTTACCAATTTTCAATGGGTTACCCTGGCTAGCCACGTTGGGCACCGGCCCCACATTGAAAGCCACTTCCCTACCTACATCTAGAAGACCCTATCCATCAAACAAAACAATTATCTTCATAACAACAAGTACACATGAACAATGCAAGGTATTAACCTTCTTGCATACCAACTTCATCACAAGCACAATTTCACAAATCATTGCCCATAGCTTCCAAGTGAAGCAATCCATAACAACATACTCCTTTTATGATTACCAATGCCTCCCCATTACCAAAGTCCAACACAATATTTTATCACATCCTCAATACACATAATGAACCACAACATCCATGAAGGACTTCATTCCACATCATGATACATTTTCAACATAACATAAACATGAAATCAAGACATCACAACCTATGCCTTTGGAAGACTAGAAATTGACGACATGACCCTATTACAACCTTTGATACGTCTTACACAAGTTTCACATTACATTTTGCATTTAAACACACAACAAACCAACTTTCTAAAAGTAATACTTATAACTTAAATCTAAAATACATTGTTTATAAACATTAATTCAACCTATTAATCAATTTTGACTAATCAAAACCATTATAAAGAAATCATATTATAATCGATGTCAATTTAAATTAAATTTCATCAACCATTAATATATAGTCACATATATTTTTTGTTTAATCAAATTAACAATGAATGATAACATTATTATAAATTTCTAATTTATTTGGCTTTTAACCAATCAACTATTACTTTTAAAATAATAATAATAATAAAATACCTTGGATCATTGGATGGTAAATATTTTTCATCCAAGGACACTAAATAAATAACGTTAAATTCTATTATCAGACAAATCTACTATAAATAAATAATCATATCAATTTTTTGTTTAATGGAATTAAACGATTGTATCAATATAATACAATTTATATCAACTCCATTTCTTTATAGTTCAATAATCTAATCAAATATATCTCATTAATTTAATCTAAATAAATCACGTAACGTAACTATAATATTTGATTTATAATTATAATTGAATACAATATATTTATATGATCTATATATGTTTTTTGTACCTTGATTCTTAATTAGAATTTATATATCAAATATCTTCCTTATACTATTCCTACAAGTGGCAACAATACCAAACTAGTACTTGCACCCATAGGAGGTTCAAAGGATATGCCAATAGAAAATTTGAAGGTAACATTTGATTGTATAATTAACAATATATTCATATGTGCTTTAAGAATAGTGAAATATTAATGATGAAAATAAAATGAAATCTTTCTTATTTATGGAAACCCTAAAATCCTTTTATAACTCTTTAATTGGTAACATCTTGATATTAAATCCTAAACCAATGGGATACATTGCTCTAGCATACCTACATGAGTGTAGAACCAATTTGCTCAATACAAACATGAGATGTGTTGAGAATATAGATTATGATAGATGCATGGCAGGAAAAATGAAGGGAAAAGTGGATGAATTGTTTAGACACTGACAAGCAATAGTTCCAGGCTACACACAAAATGGAGTTGTTAAAAAGGCTTTAGAAACTTTCAAACCAATGCAATGCAACTGTGAACGCTTAGCTAGGGTCACGAACTATTTGATGGAACACCTCCAAGGGAGGTCATCCCATGGAATGCAATGATTACAGGATAGGTCCAAAATGGATTTCTTTGAAGAACTTTAAAACTTTCAAACAATGGCGATTGGCTGGTTTTAAACTAGACTTGCAACCTTTGCTACATCCTCCAGCCTAAGTGTGGCCATGCAGGTTTAGTGCAAGGGAACTGTGCATACTTCAATCACATTTATATCCCTTATTGCATCGCACCTACAGTGATCCTTATGTGTGCATGGTTGTATTGATGTGTTATCTTGGTGTCTGTTGATCACATATGAATATAGGCTTAGGAACATTTACAGCAACACTGTCTTGTTCATTTATTTGGATTCTAAAAATGTTGTATAACTTTGTTCTTCTCTCAAACGTCTAGGCAGAAGTGGGCAGGTAAGGTGAAGATCAAATGGTTAAGGAAATTGGTGAAAGATAGAGGATTTAAACAAAAGTAGTAAGCATGATTAAAACTAGATCTAAAACCTTTGCCAACTTCCTTCTATCCTGTGCCAAAATTGGGCGCATTGGCATAGGATATGGGCATCGACCAAGCATAGAGAGATGGTTGCAGGTTATGCACAAAATGGCATTATTGAAAAGACTTTAAAAACTTTCAAGAAGTCACAATCAGTATGAGTACAGGGAATTTCACAACCTAGCATTGTAAGCCTTGCTTGTTTCTGGCACACATAGCCTTGCAAGTTTGGTGGATGAATTGATACGATGGGTTTTGTGGGTTGCTGGCCTTGGCCATGATCTAGGACTGCCTTGTAGATAGGGTGCAGAGATGATCTATTTGTGCCATTTGGAGGAATGACTAAGTGATAATTCTCTAATATTTGCAACACAGGACACACAATAAAGTGGAGCAAGGAGGAACATAACTAAAGCCCATGAGTTTGCAGGTATCTTTAGATGATGATTTTTTTAATTAAATTAAATAATCAACTTCACCAATGAATCACAGACAAGCCCTATTAAAAATAATGGAATAGACACTCTAAAAAAATGGTGAATCTAACAGAAAAGAAAATAAACTAAATGAGAGTTATCAACATGACTGACTTGCATTAGATTTGTTCAACCATGGTCATATTGCATAGGGTTACAACCACATTGGACTCATCAGTGAGAAGAAGTAGCTGAAGTACTTGGAATTAAGCTTCTGGAAATGGGAAAATAATCCCATAATTTTGTTAATTTCGATGCTTACAATCAGTAGATTTGTGGGTTTAAACTTTAAACCCTTTGGTAGAGGCCTTTTTAGAGAACAGTGGGATTTATGGGCTGCATTTAACCAAGTAGTTCATAAAACTTGGTGGATTTATCAAATTCAATACGATTAATGGGTAAATCTAAATGCAGAATGTGGAAATAAAGACAAAGCATATGAACTTTTTGATAGGACACCTAAGAGAGATATTGTCCATGGAATGCAATGATTGCAGGAGGTACCCAAAATGGATTTGCTAAGAAGGCCTTATTGCAATACAGTTATAGATCATATACAAGCTTAAGGAATTTGTCTGATTACACAAGAAAACACAATGATGTCCAAAAGAAGAAAAAAACAATAGTAGAGATCAAATTATTCCATACATTCATTTCAAAGAGATTAGAGATAAATATAAGAGATGATGGAATGTGGATTCCAATTGCTTGACTGGCTATGGGTTGATGTTGCTTCCAGCTCCCAACCTACAATCCCAGCCTCTCCAAAGTCGATCACCCTAATCAATCCTCCAATTTTTCTTTTTAGAGAGAGAGATCTTCCCCTTCTTTCCAGAACCCTCTCCACCTTTTTAGGTGACTTGACACAAATACTCAAGCACCCATTTCTCGAGCATGACAACCCCTTACCACTTTTCATTTTTGCTTTTAATTTACAACCTTTAATATAATTTTATTTTAGTATTCATTATATATTTATTATATAACAATTCATAATTATCTATAAATAGTTATTTATCAAATTTATTTAAATTTAATAATACCTTTATAATTCTATTTTTTATAACATTTTATTTATTTCATAATTATTACTATTATTATTTATTGACCCTAGATTACAATATAATATGTTTTCCATATAACTACAATTTTCACTAGGCATTTATATTTATTTACCAAAAATGCCTTCTTAACATAATAATTTTATTTAAATGTAACAATTAACCAAACATTGATTGAACAATTCCAACTAAATAATCCAAATACCAACAATACCTAACCATTATGCACAGTCAGAAAACAAGACCACACAATAACAGAGACAGACACTCCTACTCAACTGATGATAATGACTGGATGAAATATTGGTTACTCATCCTCTTCAAGGATGATGACAACTGGGGACATTATGTTAACTCCATTCAATAGATTCCATTGGTTAAGGTACTGTCAGACCTGTTAATTCAGGTGGAGTTGATGCCTAGTACATGGAGCTTGCCCCAAACAACACGGTCGAACATGTGTGTGTGTGTATATATATATATATGTATATCCATGTATGTGTATATATAGGTATATACATATACATATACATAATATATATATATATAGGTATATACATATACATATACATAATATATATATATATAGGTATATACATATACATATACATATATATATATATATATATATATATATAATCAAGCAATCATACACATCGTGAAAGGAAATTGCAGTGTAGTAGGGTACTCACACATGAGTAATGTGACACCGTTCCTTTCACATAAACATATCAATAAGTAACTACATTACGCATAACAACCCGTTACTGAACAATCAAGATATGATAGTTAGTTACATAACAATCATATACAAGCAATCATCAATAATAGCATCACAACCATGATTAGATAACACATAAAGCTCTTAATTAAGTTAATCCACATCATCTAGTATTTCCATAAACTAGTCATAAAATAAACATAAACACAAGTAATTAAAACATCATCAATTGTCATCATAGCAGTAGGTCCATCATCAACTAGGTAACATCATAACAGTAAGTCTACCATTGAACAAGTCAAAATATCTAGTCCTAGTAGGATAACTATCAATCTGACAGAAGGTAAAATGAGGGGCACTACACATAAGTTGTTTAGACTAAAGATATCCTCATTTGCTCAAATGAGATACAATTCTCTTATTTTAATGTTTAAGAGAGATTTCATGCATTGGCACACACATTGAAGGTAATAACTAATGAGTTCTTTTCCTTACTCATGCTCCACAGATATGACACTCATATGTATCTTGGTTAAGTGTTTTATTCAAGAAACTTTATGGTACCCATATAAAAGGCTACAACATGTCCATCCTTTCTATTCATGCTTTCTACGTGTGTGACACTAAACATCTATATCCATCTCTATCATACACACTTCTACGTGTATGATATTAGATATTTATGTCCATCTCTATTATACACATTACCCATGTGCATAAGACTAGACATATTTACGTGTCCATCTCTATCATACACACTTCTGTGTGTGTGATACTAGACACTTTTTTCCATCTCTATTATACACTAGACATATCTACATGTACATCTCTATCATACACACTTTTGTATGTGTGATACTAGATACTTATGCCCATCTCTCTTATACCAATTACCCATGTGTATAACACTAGACATATCTAGGTTTCCATCTCCATCATACACACTTTTGTGTGTGCGATACTAGACTCTTATGTCCATCTCTATTATACACACTACCCATGTGTATAAAACTGGACATATTTAAACATTTATAACATGTTCGTATTCAAACCCTATTTCTCCATGGGCCACTACCTTCCCTAATGACATACAAGCACTCCATATTACTTGTTGTCATCACTGGTAAGTAAAATCTATATGTTATAGAAACAACATTTCTTTACTTATATCTAGCCCAACAATATTTTCTTAGTTCATTTCCATGTTCTTTTTCCTGCCATTTTGGCACAAGAACAAAAACTGAAATTAGCTTATTTTCTATTTAACAAAACCCTTGCAATGAGCTCCAAGGTCCAGTATTGAACCTATTTCACTCTGATACCACATGTAATAGCACTCCAAAATAACCATACATCAATATTGACTTAATGATACGTTAAGCATTACAACATATAATATATGATTTGATCACTATGTTAACGTGAGTTAGCATGTTAGGATATCTATTAAATTATAGATCTTTGTATGGTATCTTCACAACTTAACCCCATGAGAAATGATCTTATCGTGTACATCAAAATGAAATGCATATTCCTAATAAAAACCATATAACATATATGAACTTAGTACCAGAAGGAGAATCATATACACTATGATATAAGATTTCCAAGGTAGGTCTTATCATGAAATGATGAAAAGACTAGCAATGAGTGATAAGTTCATAATAGTACCTTAACAGTTTAAGTCTTTAAAACTTTATCACATTAATACAATAGATTTCCTGTAGGTTTTCTTTCCTTCATTCAATTATAATTGAACTTGTTGAGAGTGAATAATAGGGCATTCAAACTTAATCATGCATCTTATCCATGGCCCATGCAACACTTAGGTATGTAACCCCATATCCAAAAGCTGGCAGCCATGATATTCAATCCTTCAGATGAAATGATTTGTCTAATTGAACTAGTTAGATCATGATCTACTACAATACATGTCTATCAATCAAGGTTACAAGAAGGGGTTTCTTCTTCTATCAACTCCATGAAATTGGTACATGGTGAAAATAGTAGTTACATAAAGATTTTTGAGATAATATAGACATGAAAACCTTATCTCATATAGTAATTCAAAAAGGTAATGAACTCATACCCAATTTAATATAGTAACGCTAAACAACTGGTCGTATCTCTACCAGGTAAGCTACTTTATACTCTACCCCACCAAGGTCTTAAGAACTTACAAAAACTTATGGAACCATCCATTGGGTAGACCTATGCTTTGGGGGCTCAGCCCTGATGAGCCTTGCCTACGTAATGCACAGAGGCTTCATAGTTCGACACTTAAGTCTTCCAACAAGTCCAGGTTATCCTAGACATGTTTACTCAAATTAATAAACATTTAGTACTTTTAAACTAGGTTTCCTACCAAGGATTCAGGCTCTCTTCCAGAGCCAAAGAATCAATCAAGCCTAAAAATGGAGTGTCCTAAGATCTCACAATTACCGCCTTGGCTTATAAAAGTAAGTTTAAATAAATTTTCAAAGAATGATCTACTTACTGAATTGTTCTCCAAGGATGTCATTCCACATCATAACATAAGATACAACTATCATAGTTAACATAGTATGTTAATAGTTACATAATCATACAAATCAGTTGATGATAGCCGTATAGGAATAATATTGAATAATAGTAACAACATTGGACTTCTGTCAAACTTAGTGACTAAACCAATATCCTATCCATATTGTGTAGAAATATAAGCTAATTAAATAATCTTACATGCCCTTGATTACTCACATAATATAACTAATCAATCCATATAAGTGAGTGTGATAAAAAAACACTAAGTACCTTAGCACTAGATACAATTAATCTATATATTGTTTATTATGTAACTGACAACATCAAACATATTATTGTTCTTATCATCAGTTGACATTGCTTTGATGGAATTCAAAGACCTTAAAAGTTATGATGTATTTGTCTTTACATCATCAATAGCTTTAGCTCACAACTAAGTTTTAAAATATACAAATCGATCTCTAAAAGACTAATTCATAAATTAACATGTAAAGTATCCTAGTCTCGTCATGACAATTGACTTTCAACATTGATAATATTAAAGTTTAATGTTAGTAGTTCACCCTTCGGTGACATTATGCTTCTGTATATCAAATCCTATAGAGGTTATTGTACTAGAGTAAGTAAGAGAAATAAATTTGATTCTTAAGAAGATTTTAATTCTTAGGTTTATAGGATATGTCAACATAGGTCAATTATATCCAGCATAAGAAATGGTTATAGTCAATTAGTTTATCTTATCCCTAACATCATGCCAAATCTTCATCCTAGGCATAACATTGTGACGACAAACATTTAGTATAGTTAACGACTTTGAGGTATACCAAAAGGTTAAAATAAGGAAATATATTAAAAATCATTTTATCATCATGGATGATTTTTTCTTTGTGACTAATATTGGAATAAAAATGATGTCATAAAACATAAGTATTTCAACTTGCATTCAAATTACTATGAAAGTAATGGATAATTGATTCTCTACCGTACCGCTACAATCATTTATATACTAATTTGTTCAAGAGTTTAAAAGTTCTCATTTGGTTTTGAGTATTATGAAACCATGGTTCCTTTCATACACACAATGGTTATCCATAATCACTTTGGTTTCATTACAATATTTCGTATTCCTAATGTTAACATTTATCAAGTAGTATTTTCCTTCTTCATATTGCTAAGTATCTCATAAATAATTTGATAAGTATATACTTTTCCGTACTGTTGATGACTGTTTTGATGCAATCATAACAATAAGTTAAAATTCACATGACATGAACTAAAACTATACTTGAAAGATGAGAAGGAATCATTTGGTGATTCTACTAATCCCAAGTCTACAATGGTTCGGTTGGTCAAGTTCAGTTGGTCAATGTGAAGCTGTAATGTTCAAGGGGCCTTACGTAGTTTAGGTTTATTTTGTGGTTTACTGGACTAAGAATATGCAAAGAGGTCATAGATTTCAACAAGTATTCTGTTCATTTGCATACAAGTGATACTGGGCTGCAAGTTTTAGAGGGTTTTCTTGGATTTTGCAGCTTTCTTCTTGATCTGTTTATGAAAACTGTCTACTTATAGCTCTGTTATCATGCTTCTTCAAATTTGAGACAATTTCCTTTGGATTTCTACGTTTTCAGCTAGATATTTCAGATGGGTTGGGAAAAGTTAGAGAGATCTAATCTACACTTCATCTAATCTACAGAAGGATCTAAGTGTTTCTGTTATCCACTATGTAAATACCACAGTAATCTGATCAAATCCACAGTAAAAACCCTAAATGTAAGTTCTGAGCATTTTCACAAACATACATTTAAAATTGCAAGCTCTCAAAGAAGATATTTCAAAATACAAAGAAGGGCAGGAGAACACTCAGAAGATAGATGCAGAACTCCAGATTCTATTGTATTAGAAACGAATAGCCATACATGATTTACAATGTAAGAATGACTCTTAGTTTCATTGATCATACTACAGAGAACTTACAAGCTTTACAGATACAGTAAGACAGCCAGACATTCCACGCACATCTTACTGCAGACAAACAGGCGACCTCCTTCTTCTACTTCTAAACTATGCTAACTTGTTGTGTTTTCCTAAAATATCTGTTGTGTAGCCCCTGTTGTAAAGTATTACAGTGTAGAGAGGCACAATATAAAGACATTTTGATTGTCCTCACTACAGCAAAAACCTAACAGAATCCCTGGTTCAAACCCCTAGTTACAGCAATAAATGCAGGTGAACCAGTTCTCAAAAATATCTCAGAGCAGTGGTCAAATCTGGGCAAAATATTGCCCCTTCTGAGAAGTTCCAGCAGCTGGGTAATAACTTCTATTTGTCTTTTGTGATAATACCTTCAGCTGCGACCTTCTTCTTTACTTGAATGGCCTTGACCCTTTGCATTTCATCTCTATCTTCTTGCTCCTGAGATCTGATCTTCTGCCTTCATGAGGTCACTGCATTGACTTTCCAGCTGCTTCCTCAACTGCAAGCCTGCAAGAAAAGACAAGCAATAAGTTTCACATTTATCACAAAAATAGCATGAAAATAGAATAAGCGTTTAAATACAGGTGACTGCGCAAGATTGAGGAGATCGGATCCAGAAAACTCCAAAAAATGCGTCCAAAATGCGCCCAAGCTGCTCAAAATTGATTAGGTCAACCACCGCTGACTGAAAAATGCCAGAGGCGCCAAAAAAAAAAACACTTTAAAACGCCACCGCCTCATTTCCCACCCATTGGCATGATCATCCTTGTCGGTGCGTCAAAAAACAGGTTAGTCGATATACCTCATCATCATGATTTTCTGGAAATATGATGGTCTCGCTTCTGAAGGTCCAGATGAGGTCGTCATGATATTCGGGTTCTGCATACTGGAGAAAAGAACAACATCATCATCATCTTCATGCTGAAGAAGAATAGGAGGATGCGAATATAATCATGCTGCCGAGGAAAGGAAGATGATGGTGACGTCATCATGATATTCGAGCTCCATTGAAATGCTATGGATGACGTCATCATCATGTTCGTTTGAGATCAGGGGGATATTTGTGATATCGGGTCACCTAAGGAGCATGATCAGGATGATGAAGTGAATATGACCCTTTCGCGGCCAAGGTAACCCTCTCAAGAAAAAAATCAGCATGATGAAGATCATCATCATATTTGCCTTTGTCGAACTTGGAATAAGACGTCATCATCATGTTTGGGCAAACGGATCGTGCTTGAAAAAATATCCTGTTTGAAGGAAAAAAGATGATGATGATGATCAGGAGGATATTTGTTTTTTTCGTTATTCAGATCGGGATGACGTCATCATGATATTCGGGTCCTTTGTTAAACTTAGAACATGACGTCATCATCATATTTCGCAAACCAGATCGGGTTTTGGAAAATATGATGCTGAAAGAAAAAAGTGATGATGATGATCATCAGGAGGATATTTGTTTCTTCGTTCATTAGATCGGGATGACGTCATCATGATATTCGGAGCCTTCGTTAAACTTAGAACATGACGTCATCATCATATTTCGCAAACCAGATCGGGTTTTGGAAAATATCCTGCCGAAAGAAAAAAGTGATGATGATGATCATCAGGAGGATATTTGTTTCTTCGTTCATTAGATCAGGATGACGTCGTCATGATATTCGAAGCCTTCGTTAAACTTAGAACATGACGTCATCATGATATTTCGCCAACCGGATCATGTTTGGGAAAAAATCCTGCCGAAGGGAAAATGTGATGATGATGATCATCAGGATAAAAATATGATGATGATGATGATCAGGATGTTCTCAAAAGGTTGCATTTTCGGCAGGAGGACTTTGCGAAATATCAGGCGAACAAACAAGATCATGATGATCTTGACAATATAACAGGATAAAAATATGATGATGACGTCATCATCATATTTCGTTTTCGGAGCACAAGGATAAGTTAAGGTCATCATGATATTTGCGCCAGGGTGATATTACAAAATATGATGATGCGGTTGAGAAACGTAATATCGGCTTCTTCTTAATAGATAGGGTGATCATCATGATATTATGCTAACTGAAGATCAGGAGGATATGAAGATGATGATCCTCTTTCTCGAATTATCATGATGATGACTCCAGCACTTGGCGAAATTCAGCAAATGATCCTCGTGAAAGATCAGGGTGATATGAAGTCGTCATCATCATATTTCGAACTTCAGCAAATATCATGATGATGACCTAGCGATAGGTTTATAGCATGTGCATGCAAATATGTCGATGATGAATTTGTTAAGTCAGGGTGATCTTAGACCATCAGCAGGATATTTTAAGATCAGGCGATGCAAGGATATCATGATGATGCTCGCGATACAAAAGACCATTTCGATGGGGAACTTACCTTGACTTAAAGTTGATGTCATCATGATATTTCGAACCTTAGGATATTATCGGGGGGGGGGGGGGGGGTGCGTTTAAAATATGATGATGATGATGCTCTTCAGCAAAACCGAGTTTATAATATGACCTTCCTAAAAGAATCATGATGCTGCATAATGCGCACAAGGCCTTTTGACGGGTAAAAAGCACTACCACCTAAGATTGACGTCCGGATGTTGCGACTGCATGATTTTTAGCGGGTGATAGACCAAGATCATGATGATCCTGTCAACATGACTTAGGATATAAAAAATATGATGATCCTCCTGCGAATATCAGGTTTGACCAAGACTTTGACCGTGCATAACTTTCACATATGGACGAATTTTCAAGTGAAGTAAAAGGCAAACCTGCATGGAATTTCGAGCTCTTTCTAACTATGAGGTCCCAGCAACAAAATATGAACCTTGACAAACTGACCTCGTGATGATGACCCACCTCATGCAATATCATGATGATGATGCACCTGACCTTCATTTTTACCAGACCGCCAGAAAGCAGAAAAAACACAAGCAGAAGCAAAAAAAAAGCAAGACATCAGCAGGGGTCCTCGTTTTGCTAAGGAGCAAAATGGGGCGTGTTGTGAACATCACAACAACTAGCAACCAAAACAAAACAATTAAATTCAGAGTGTTCAAGGAAACTAGATGAAATGAACTCATAACTTCCAATTATCTTTCCTGCAAATTGCTACTCAGCTTGAGACTCAAAGTATTCAATAAAGATGCATGAATTTTCATTTTCAGTTTAGTTGTGTGCATGTGATTAATTATCCTCATCTTGAAGATCGGTTGAACAAACTAGTGACTGACATTAGCCTACGTAGGTGAGGATATTCCCTCATAGCCAACCGGATAGAGCCTTGCTGCCAGCGAGCGTCTATAGCCCCGGCAAGGTTATCGTTACAATTCTCTTAAGTAGAGCCCCATTGCCAGCGAGCGTCCATAGCCCCGGTAGAGTTACTTAGATGGCTTAATCTAGATTTTCAGTATAATCCATTTTATTCATTTATTTATTTACTTTTTTTGTTTTCTAATTTTGAAAGATTTCACAGGGTAGAGCAATTTGTAACTTCATGATGATGCAAGGAGTGGACACTTGCTGAAATTAAGCTGAGAATTGTAATGGTAGCAAGGGTGACCTCTGATTTTTCACCTAATATCTACACTGGTAGGTTCAACAAACCCAAGGATTTTAGGTGTGTCATCGTGAGAAACCTGCTTCGAATTCTCAATCACATTTATTGAATACGAAACTTCAGAAGATGAACAACTCTCTACATTCATGACAGTGACAGGTTATGTATAAATTGCAAATGGTTAACTTGAATATCCTAAATTATATACTGTTTTGAATGGTTGCTAGTTCTGCTCCTTAATACTCTACAGTAAAATAAAGATCCCTGCTGAGGAGACAACAAACAGACCAAACAAACAGGCTGTACAAACAACAAAACAACAGAAAAAACTGTACAAACAGACAGAAACAAAAAGCAAAAACAAGCAGAGGACAGGCTTACACAAACAGCCAACCCAAAAGGAAACAGCAAAAGCAGAACTGTACATTATCTACAGCATTTTACATTAAGAAAAAAAGGACTGCCTCATCCTGACCTTCAAGCTTGGAAGTAGTGTTTCAAATGCTGGCCATTAACTGGTAATGGCACATCTTCTCCAGTGAAGGTCTTAAGTCTAAAGGTGTTATCTCCTATTATTTCTGAGATTTGTAATGGACCCAGCCATAATTTATCGAATTTTCTATGGCTTCCTTTCTTTTCATGTGCTTTGTCCCAGCACAACACTAAGTCTGATATCCTAAATGTTTTGACTCTTGCCCTTTTGTCAAACCACCTCTTAACAACTGCTTGGTGTTTGGCAAACTTCTCGAGGGCTTGACCTCTTTTCTCCTCTAGTTGCAACATTTGCACTATTCTGGCTTCCCTATGGTTATCAAAGCCCAGATATTCATTGGCAAACTTCCAGGTTGGTATTCTCAGATTGACCGGAAGTATGGGATCAGTCCCATAAACTAAGTGATAAGGTGTGCTACCTAAAGCTGTTTTGAACTTGGTCCTGTCTACCCATAATGCATATCTTAATAGGGTATTCCACTCTCTAGGACTTTTGGCAATTAACCTCTTGATGATGTCTAATAAGATTTTGTTTGTTGATTCAGCCAGTCCATTACCTTGAGGGTAATAATTTGAAGAAAACCTTAGAATGATCCCATATTCAAATGCCCATTTAGAAAATTTTAAAGAAGAGAAAGCAGGGCCGTTATCACATACCAATGAATAGGGTGTTCCAAACCTGGTGATGATGTTTTCTTCAAGGAACTTGATAACTACCTCAGTTGTGGAAAACTTGCAGCAGGTGGCCTCAGTCCACCTTGTACAATAGTCCGTCATCGTCAATATAAACTTGTGTCCTGCAGAAGATGGGGGATTGATGACTCCGATAAAATCCAAGCCCCACTGTGCAAACGGTCTGGACTCGATCACAGGCTGCAGTGGATTGGCCAGATTTCTTCCTTTGTCTGCCGCAGTCTGACAGGTGTGGCAACCTCTGATATGACGCTTAGTATCTTTGAACATAGTGGGCCAGTAATAGCCCGCTCTCAATATTTTGTGTGCTGTAGCTAAATGGGAACCATGGCCGGTTCCGTACTTATCATGTAGTTCTGCCAACACTTTATCAGCTTCAGTTCTGTTTATGCATCTCAAATAAATTCCATCATGGTTCTTCCTGAATAGAAGACCTCCTTGGACCATATAATGCTGTGCCTTAATCTTCAAAGCTCTCCTCTGAGAAGCCTTCATCTTGCCTGGATACTTTCCAGCTATCAGGAAGGTGCTTAAATCATCGTACCAGCCTGATGCGTCTTGGGAATCCAATACATACTGCTGTTTTATCAGATTTGGATCCATGTTTGCTATTGTCTGCACCAGCGCCTGCCCTCTGACCAGCTTTGCGGGAATGATCTCCATGTCGAATTCTTGCAGCGTGGTGATCCATTTGGCTCTTTTTTCTCCAGGCTCGTTCTGCATCAGCAGCATCTTTACTGCTGCGTCTGGTACTATGGCTTTAATCTGGCTGCGCAGGATGTAGTGTCTGAATTTTTTCACAGCCTTCACCAATGCAAATGCCTGTCTTTCGATATCTAGATATCTCAGCTGTGCATCCTTCAGAGGCGCACTCATAAATGCTATGGGCCTCTCGTCATTATTTTCACCTTTCTGTGTCAAGGCAGCAGCGACAGAATGAGAAGATGCAAAGGAGTAGATGTAAAACGGGCATGTGTAGTCTGGACTTGCCAATACAGGGGCATTAGAAATTGCCTCCTTTATATCTTCAAATGCGGCTTTGGCTAGTGGCGTCCATTCCATCTGTGCATCTTTCTTTAACATGGCATTCAACGGCTGCACAATCTCTGCAAAACCCGTTATAAACTTCTGAACAAAGTTAATTTTACCAAAAAATGATTTCAATTCTTTCCTACTGTTTGGTATTTGCAAATTTTTTATGGATTCTATTCTATCCGGATCAATTGAAATTCCGTTTTCAGAAATGACATGGCCTAATAATTTACCTTCAGTTACGCCAAATATACATTTCTTAGGATTAAGGGAAATCTCATACCTTTCACATCGCTGGAGTACTTTTCTGAGGTCCTCAGCGTGGGTGGATGCATCCTTGGAATACACAGTTAAATCATCCATATATATAACAATACATTTACCTGATAATCCATGAAAAGCAACGTCCATGGCCCTCTGAAAAGTGGCACCTACATTAATCAGACCAAAAGGCATTCTTCTATACGCATAATTTCCCCATTTGCAAGTGAAGGTGGTTTTTAGTCTATCCTCCCTGTCAATTAAGACCTGGTTATAACCTGAAAAACCATCTAAAAAGGACATCATCTTTGCGCCATTTACTGCTTGCAGTACTTCATCTATTGGGGGCAAAGGATAATTATCCTTTTCAGAAGCCTTGTTTAAATTTCTAAAGTCTACGCACAGCCGAATGTCTCCGTTTTTCTTCCTTACTGGCACTAAGTTAGCTACCCAAACGAAATGTCTGACTGGAAAAATTATTCCAGTGGACAGTAGTTTTTTAACTTCCTCAAAGATTAAAGGCTCTAGAGTGGCGTTTACAGGTCTCTGTT
This sequence comes from Cunninghamia lanceolata, assembly GCA_027924645.1. Classification (NCBI taxonomy): domain Eukaryota; kingdom Viridiplantae; phylum Streptophyta; class Pinopsida; order Cupressales; family Cupressaceae; genus Cunninghamia; species Cunninghamia lanceolata. The sequence goes on from BSBN01001099.1 coordinate 10,554,194, forward strand.
TCTGCCTAAATGGTTTGACTTCTTTTCTTAAAGGTATGACGTGAGTTATGATGGACTCATCAAATGTTTTCAAGTCTTCATAAGTCCATGCTATGACATGTTTATATTTTTTCAGAACATCCAGAACCTCTTTTCTAATTTTCTCAGAGCAAGCCTTCCCAATTAGTACATTTTGCGGATTTAGCTCAGTCCCTAAGTTATGTAAATCACACTTACCCCCTTCCGTTTTGGGTAAGTCCTTCTGTCTTATTATTCCGTCGAAGTCAAAGATGTGTTCTAATTCAATTACTCCTTTTGGCAAGAAGTTGCTCTTTAAGTTGATCATATCTTCTTCGTCCCATGTTACTTCAGGCCTTTCTTGTTCATCAATAACTTGGGCCTCAAATGCCTCATTACAAGTCAGAAAATCAATAATTTGCTGATCCTCTCCAAATACCTGAAAGTGTGTAACGTTGTCTGGTATACTGGGCACGTTAATTAGCTCAACAGCAAATCGTCTTAATCCTGACAGTGTCAATGGTTCTAATGTACTAGCAGCAACTGCTAACGCATCTGGCCTGTGGTTCAGCTCTCTAGGAATATGCTCTATGTTAACAACATCAAATGAATCCATTAAACCCCAAACTCTATGTCTGTAACTGATCATCTTCTTATAATTGCAGGCATATAGTTTCCTCACTTGTCTGACTACTAATTCAGAGTCTGAAAACACTCTGATGGTTTTTACCCCTTTCTTGATGGCCATGACAAGTCCTAAAATTAGGGCCTCATATTCAGCAATATTGTTAGTGCAGGAAAATTGTAATCTATATGCTGCCAAATGAGATTTACCTTGAGGATTTATGAGTTCAACACCTGCACCTGCACCCTGTTTTGATTTGGACCCATCACATTTTAACGTCCACATGCCATCCTTACTTTTTTGATCTTTTACCTTGGCACATTTTGTCCCTTTTATTGCCTGTGGGGTGTTGTCTTGTTGATTCATGGGTTTTTCCGTTTGGTTATCTTGCATATGTGTGTTTGTAGTTTGCAACTCAGAAAGATAACTACCCTCATCCTCTATTTCTTTCCCTAAATCTGGGGTCAGGGCATCTATATTATCCTGAACATATCTCTGTGCTGGATCAGGATTCTCATTTTTCTCTTGTGACTCTACCCTCCCTATGCACTTTTTGTATTCATATTCAATGATGTCTTTGCATATTTCACAATTCTCCTCAGAATGTTGTCTATCATGGACTCTACACCTATTTTTATATAACTTACATTGGACTGGGAGATTGTGTGTAACACACTCTTCTACCTCTTGTCTAATGGCATGACCAAATTTGTCTATGGCATTGTTTTCCTCATCTGAAGAATTTCTGTCAGACTCAATGAATAGTGCCGTTCTATTGCTGACACACTTCTTTCTAATGTTTAACATCATAATCTCTTCAATCTGCATCCCATTGTTGGTAATTCTGTAGACACCTGGCTCAACAGCAGCATATAAGATTTCATTAGTTCAATTATACTCTGTTATCATATGTCTCATTCTGGGCTCTGCCTCTATTCTGATCTGGTTTGGGATGCCTCTCCATGGTAACCACATGTGTGAAAAGTCAGTAGCCATATATCTGTTTAATGTCTTGGACCAATCCCTACTCAGCAACATTCCATAATTTACGGGTATATCCACTACTTGGATGTCAATGATTTGGCTCACCCTAGGGTCTGAAGCTAACTGCACCTGTATGTTCATGAGTTCTCCTATCACACTAACCTCGGTCTTATCTAATTGTGTGACGACCTTGGCAGATTTGGTGGGAGTCAGCCCGAGAGTTTTACATATTCCTAAGGGCATTACGTTGGCTGAAGCACCAGAATCTACCATGCAATTGTGTATATTCTTCCCACACAACCTAACAGTTAACAAGAAAGGTCGAGTATCCCTCTTATCCGCATGTATTACTACATTTGTGTTGGAAGGCTGCTCAACTTTCTTACCTTTCTCCTTAGGTGGTGAATCACTACTAGGAACAGTTATATCAGCAGACACCATGTTTGTTATGGATGTGTCCAGGGATTTTAAAAAAGCATTTCTGATCCCTGGGGTCTTCAATAATTCATTTAGAGGTATGCTGACCTTCATTTTCTTTATTTCCTCTGATAAGTAATTCACTAATCTTGTTGTCTCTGCTGCTTCTGTCTTACCTGTTTGATCCTTTTGCACTGCTGTTCCGTTATTTGTGTGCTGACTAGCTTTAAGTATGGCAGGATTGTTGCTAGCATTCTGATCTGGGGGTGTATTAATGTTATTCAGAGGAGTGGAAGTGGTGAAAGGTCCTCCCGGCCTAGGGTTGTTCCTCAAATTGTAGGTGTGGCTTTTATTTGTCTGTTGAAAGGCCTGCACCTCCTCTGTTTCATTTAATATCTCGTTTTCAGATTCAAAAGGAAACTGAAAAGCATTTAACACAAAGGCTGATTCAGGATAAAGACTTTCACAACAGTATGGTTCATCCTCTAGCAATTCATCCTCTTTCTCTTCTGCAGTTGCAAAGGTAAACGTTTCTAAGACTAATGCTGTGTCATATTCTGAGGGTACTACCTCATTACCCTTAGGAATGAGAAATTCAGAGGTAGGAGGCTGTACATCTACGTTGAAGATACTAGCTGCCAAGTGGAACTGTGGACAGTCATGCTCAGCATGGGCATTAGTATTATGAAATCTGCACCAATTTTTGGGTGCTGTATTGGCCATTTGTATGTTAGTTATTTGTTTGGCACCATGATTATCTATATTTTCAAAAGGAGAAGCCAGAGTACCGTTGTTGGGCCCAGTGTTCCATGTCTTGGGTGGCCTAGGTTGATTCTGGTTCTTGTTATTATTGCCCCAGGTCCTATTATCTATCACTGGCCCCCTATTTTGCATTGGTTGCCCCTGACTGGGGCCTTGATGCTGATTGTAGTTTTGGTTCTGATTGTACTGCTGATTCTGGTTGAGACTATAATTCTGATTTTGGCCTTGGTTGTGACCTTGAGGTGGATTGTAGTTTTGGTTGCTTCTGCCATAGAGATTCTCATTTCTTAGCTGTGTCACTTCGGTTGTTAATCTTTTCAAATGTGCAGTAATCTCTTTGATGTCTTCCCTATCCTCTTGTGCTTTTGCCACAGTTACATCCCTAGGAAGTTGGAAGAAAGGCCGACCATTATTTTGACTGTTATTGGAAGAACTAGCCGTGTAAGGAGTTATAGCCTGGATTGGAGTAGGATTATACACAGGTGTGTAAGAAGGAACCGGATTTATTAGTGGAGCATGCTGCACAGGGACTCCATTCCATGGGTGTGCCTGATTCTGCACCCCAAAATTTCCTCCAAATGGACTTTAAGTTGTATGTCTCATTTCTTGGTTCACTGAGGCTGCCTCTTTATAGGCTTTGGATATTGAATCTATGTCAGGTTTCCTTTTGACAAACATGGCAGTTAAAGGATCCAAAGCAGCATAGTACATAGCCAACAAGGGAGCATCATCTATGGTATAAGGAGCTGCTAGCCTAGAATAGGCCTTTTGAAATCTGTCATTGAAATTATCAATTAGCTCTCCCTCACCTCGTTTTATAGCAGCCAACTTATGATACAAAGCACAAGGGTCAATGGGTCCTCTAAATCTTGACAGAAATGCTTCTTCCATAAGTGCCCAGGAAGAAATGTAACCATTGGGTAAGTTTACGTACCAGTTAGAGGCCTGCTCATTAAAGGTGTAAGGAAACAACCTACACACAACATCCTCGTGCTCTAACATAGCCCTAAAACATGCTTCCTTAAATATTCTAATATGATCTTCTGGGTCTTGATGCAACTGGTATTTGGGACATATCTTTTCCGGATTTTTTGGCATGTCATGATAGTCATTGAAGAATATGGGAGAATTGACATCGAAATAAGCCATTGCAGGTGTTTGAGCTTGACTTGAACTTGCAGAAATACCTGGATTGATTGGTGGATTAGGATTTAGAGGAGGATTGAGACCTCCAGGAGTGCCTGAACCAAGATTTAAAGATCTGAACAGTGATCTGTCAGGACTTACAATACTACGGATGTTAAAAGGTGACCCAGGGGGTGTTCCAGATGAACTTCCTGCTTGCGATATTTTTGGATTCCAAATTAAAGGGCTTTTACTTCGCCTTGTATCAGGTAGTTGCACAAATATATCTCCTGAACTGGACCTAGACCTAGTCACTCTGTTACTGTCGTTAGCCAGTTTGAAATGAAACCTAACTCAGGCAGGCCCTCCTTCTAGCGCCAGAAAACTGTTGATGACTGTTTTGATGCAATCATAACAATAAGTTAAAATTCACATCATGAACTAAAACTATACTTGAAAGATGAGAAAGAATCATTTGGTGATTCTACTAATCCCAAGTCTACAATGGTTCGGTTGGTCAAGTTCAGTTGGTCAATGTGAAGCTGTAATGTTCAAGGGGCCTTACGTAGTTTAGGTTTATTTTGTGGTTTACTGGACTAAGAATATGCAAAGAGGTCATAGATTTCAACAAGTATTCTGTTCATTTGCATACAAGTGATACTGGGCTGCAAGTTTTAGAGGGTTTTCTTGGATTTTGCAGCTTTCTTCTTGATCTGTTTATGAAAACTGTCTACTTATAGCTCTGTTATCATGCTTCTTCAAATTTGAGACAATTTCCTTTGGATTTCTACGTTTTCAGCTAGATATTTCAGATGGGTTGGGAAAAGTTAGAGAGATCTAATCTACACTTCATCTAATCTACAGAAGGATCTAAGTGTTTCTGTTATCCACTATGTAAATACCACAGTAATCTGATCAAATCCACAGTAAAAACCCTAAATGTAAGTTCTGAGCATTTTCACAAACATACATTTAAAATTGCAAGCTCTCAAAGAAGATATTTCAAAATACAAAGAAGGGCAGGAGAACACTCAGAAGATAGATGCAGAACTCCAGATTCTATTGTATTAGAAACGAATAGCCATACATGATTTACAATGTAAGAATGACTCTTAGTTTCATTGATCATACTACAGAGAACTTACAAGCTTTACAGATACAGTAAGACAGCCAGACATTCCACGCACATCTTACTGCAGACAAACAGGCGACCTCCTTCTTCTACTTCTAAACTATGCTAACTTGCTGTGTTTTCCTAAAATCTCTGTTGTGTAGCCCCTGTTGTAAAGTATTACAGTGTAGAGAGGCACAATATAAAGACATTTTGATTGTCCTCACTACAGCAAAAACCTAACAGAATCCCTGGTTCAAACCCCTAGTTACAGCAATAAATGCAGGTGAACCAGTTCTCAAAAATATCTCAGAGCAGTGGTCAAATCTGGGCGAAAGATTGCCCCTTCTGAGAAGTTCCAGCAGCTGGGTAATAACTTCTGTTTGTCTTTTGTGATAATACCTTCAGCTGCGACCTTCTTCTTTACTTGAATGGCCTTGACCCTTTGCATTTCATCTCTATCTTCTTGCTCCTGAGATCTGATCTTCTGCCTCCATGAGGTCACTGCATTGACTTTCCAGCTGCTTCCTCAACTGCAAGCCTGCAAGACAAGACAAGCAATAAGTTTCACATTTATCACAAAAACAACATGAAAATAGAATAAGCGTTTAAATACAGGTGACTGCGCAAGATTGAGGAGATCGGATCCAGAAAACTCCAAAAAATGCGTCCAAAATGCGCCCAAGCTGCTCAAAATTGATTAGGTCAACCACCGCTGACTGAAAAATGCCAGAGGCGCCAAAAAAAAAACACTTTAAAACGCCACCGCCTCATTTCCCGCCCATTGGCATGATCATCCCTGTTGGTGCGTCAAAAAATAGGTTAGTCGATATACCTCATCATCATGATTTTCTGGAAATATGATGGTCTCGCTTCTGAAGGTCCAGATGAGGTCGTCATGATATTCGGGTTCTGCATACTAGAGAAAAGAACAACATCATCATCATCTTCATGCTGAAGAAGCATAGGAGGATGCGAATATAATCATGCTGCCGAGGAAAGGAAGATGATGGTGACGTCATCATGATATTCGGGCTCCATTGAAATGCTATGGATGACGTCATCATCATGTTCGTTTGAGATCAGGGGGATATTTGTGATATCGGGTCACCTAAGGAGCATGATCAGGATGATGAAGTGAATATGACCCTTTCGCGGCCAAGGTAACCCTCTCAAGAAAAAAATCAGCATGATGAAGATCATCATCATATTTGCCTTTGTCGAACTTGGAATAAGACGTCATCATCATGTTTGGGCAAACAGATCGTGCTTGAAAAAATATCCTGTTTGAAGGAAAAAAGATGATGATGATGATCAGGAGGATATTTGTTTTTTTCGTTATTCAGATCGGGATGACGTCATCATGATATTCGGGTCCTTTGTTAAACTTAGAACATGACGTCATCATCATATTTCGCAAACCAGATCGGGTTTTGGAAAATATGATGCCGAAAGAAAAAAGTGATGATGATGATCATCAGGAGGATATTTGTTTCTTCGTTCATTAGATCGGGATGACGTCATCATGATATTCGGAGCCTTCGTTAAACTTAGAACATGACGTCATCATCATATTTCGCAAACCAGATCGGGTTTTGGAAAATATCCTGCCGAAAGAAAAAAGTGATGATGATGATCATCAGGAGGATATTTGTTTCTTCGTTCATTAGATCGGGATGATGTCATCATGATATTCGGAGCCTTCGTTAAACTTAGAACATGACATCATCATGATATTTCGCCAACCGGATCATGTTTGGGAAAAAATCCTGCCGAAGGGAAAATGTGATGATGATGATCATCAGGATAAAAATATGATGATGATGATGATCAGGATGTTCTCAAAAGGTTGCATTTTCGGCAGGAGGACTTTGCGAAATATCAGGCGAACAAACAAGATCATGATGATCTTGACAATATAACAGGATAAAAATATGATGATGACGTCATCATCATATTTCGTTTTCGGAGCACAAGGATAAGTTAAGGTCATCATGATATTTGCGCCAGGGTGATATTACAAAATATGATGATGCGGTTGAGAAACGTAATATCGGCTTCTTCTTAATAGATAGGGTGATCATCATGATATTATGCTAACCGGAGATCAGGAGGATATGAAGATGATGATCCTCTTTCTCGAATTATCATGATGATGACTCCAGCACTTGGCAAAATTCAGCAAATGATCCTCGTGAAAGATCAGGGTGATATGAAGTCGTCATCATCATATTTCGAACTTCAGCAAATATCATGATGATGACCTAGCGATAGGTTTATAGCATGTGCATGTAAATATGCCGATGATGAATTTGTTAAGTCAGGGTGATCTTAGACCATCAGCAGGATATTTTAAGATCAGGCGATGCAAGGATATCATGATGATGCTCGCGATACAAAAGACCATTTCGACGGGGAACTTACCTTGACTGAAAGTTGATGTCATCATGATATTTCAAACCTCAGGATATTATCGGGGGGGGGGGGGGGGGGGTGCGTTTAAAATATGATGATGATGATGCTCTTCAGCAAAACTGAGTTTATAATATGACCTTCCTAAAAGAATCATGATGCTGCATAATGCGCACAAGGCCTTTTGACGGGTAAAAAGCACTACCACATAAGATTGACGTCCGGATGTTGCGACTGCATGATTTTTAGCGGGTGATAGACCAAGATCATGATGATCCTGTCAACATGACTTAGGATATAAAAAATATGATGATCCTCCTGCGAATATCAGGTTTGACCAAGACTTTGACCGTGCATAACTTTCACATATGGACGAATTTTCAAGTGAAGTAAAAGGCAAACCTGCATGGAATTTCGAGCTCTTTCTAACTATGAGGTCCCAGCAACAAAATATGAACCTTGACAAACTGACCTCATGATGATGACCCACCTCATGCAATATCATGATGATGATGCACCTGACCTTCATTTTTACCAGACCGCCAGAAAGCAGAAAAAACACAAGCAGAAGCAAAAAAAAAGCAAGACATCAGCAGGGGTCCTCGTTTTGCTAAGGAGCAAAATGGGGCGTGTTGTGAACATCACAACACGTACATCAATTATCATCTCTCTTAAACACCATGCTTGTCTTTGTTCTTTTAAATTTATTATCATTTCAGGTTTAAGCAAACTAATGTAGTTATGAAATTCAGGTATAAAATGTTTATGTATTTAGATGTAATTTTCCAGTTACATTTTGTATTCTGGTTCTAAATAAGTTTTCTAACTCTTCTTAATGGTAGTGAAGCAATATATCATTATATAGTAATACAACAAAAAGTGCATTATGTATCCATCTGTAGTTTTATACTACGAATAATGACAGAGGAGCAATTTGTGAAGGATTTTAGTCCTTACAATTAACATTTCATAGCTATAACAGTGGCAGTTTTACAAGAAATCATAAGTTTGTCTTTTCATACCCATGGCAGAGAAATAGTATAACACATATGTAGTCTTTAAACAACAATAAGTGGATTATTATATCAACCTATAGTTTTATACAGTGGATATTAACATAGAAGCAATTTGTGAAGGGTTTAAATCCTTAAAATCATATTTTATAGTAGTTTTTAAAAAAATCAAAAATTGACTATTAAAAACCATGTAGCAACAAGTATTAAAAAGGTTTTGAATATATTTCGGCAGATATAAAGATGCCCTTTTTATTAGACGGAGACACCCCCTTAAAGGAGGCATCTCCATTAGAGAAGACACCTCTCTAATGGAGGTGACTCATTTAGAGGGGCGTGCCTCTACTTGGGAGAGTGCAACTCTCTATGGAAGCCAAAAATATTTCTTTATCTCATATTTAACCAAAATAAAACTTTTTTGGGCTTTACCAGATATATTTCTAATTTTAACAAATGATTTCTCTATTATTGGACAAAAAAATTATTATGTGCTACCCAGAAATTTCTAATTTCTCCTTCCTTTTTGAGTTGTATAGAAAAAAAATAGCTCTTATTGTATATGTGATGCAGGAGCATCTAGGTCCATGAGCAATCCTCATCAACCAAAAAGATTTCTTTGCTTTCTTGCTTCTTTATTTTCCTTCTTGTTTTGCTGCAAGAGGTGATGATCAAATTTCTAAGGAATTTCCTAAAGATTCTTGGCCAAGTGTTGACATGATCGTGAAGAAGATCCAAATGGGTGCTCACATGTCAATTTTGGTGAAGATTTGAGCGAAATTGGACAAGTTATGCAAAAGTGGGACTTTTAGTGTCAACATGATATGGAAATATGCAGATGACCCATGAAATCCTGCAAAAAATCATGTCATGATGTCATCCTGCTAAAAAGCCAAATGGGTGTCAAAAATTTTAAGTTGTGCAAGATTCTGAGCAAAATTGATCAAGTTATACTTAGGTGAAACTTTGGCCTGCAATAGGATATGGAGCACTTTTGTCTGCAATAGGATAAATCTAGTAGACCCCAAAATTGCCGCAATGCCTAGCAGACCCCAAAATCCCCACAATGTTTAGTAGGATCACTTTTTCTCACAATGTCCAGCAGGGTCAGTTTTTCTTGCAATGTCCAGTAGGGTCACTTTTTCCTACAATGTCCACCAAGATCACTTTTTTCTGCAATGTCCAATAGGGTCACTTTTTCTCACTCTTTTAGTCGAAAGTGCCTAGAAAGTCACAAAAATGGTTTTTGACCACCTATACAGCTAATCCAAGAGCCATTTAATGATATACAAGTGTCCTATTCACATGATGTGTGTGGTGGCTACCTCAAATGCCTATAAATAGGGGAATTTCACACTAAAAGAGGTTGATTTCTTGATAGTGAGTTTTTTTGGGCTTCTACTAGAAGATTGTTTTGGGTTTCACATAAAAGATAGGGTTAGTCTGATCTGACTATAGGAATGATTGTAAGGCTTAGGCCAAGGCATGTACAAAGACCATTGTACTCCTACTATAATGTTTTCCATTTCATATGAATAAAGACTTTGTTGTTTCATTATTGAGTGTTGTTCATTTTGCTTCCTAGTTCAGTAGCTTGGCAAAGCCCCTGGACCTTGATTTGCATCAAGATGGTCCCTTTTTATGTTTCGTATCCCTGTGATATAACCTAAATGAGTTGTATTAACTAGCAATTTGCATCATCTACTTCTAATAACTAGAAAGAGGGTTTTCTCTACACTCATAGTTGTCATATTTTCCTATTGTGTGATACAAAAGAATCTAACAAAAGCATTTAAGAGAACCTTCATATAATGAATCTTCCAAGTTTACAAGATTTTACCCATACCTACAATTAACTTTCTTCTTCCTATTGAAAATATTTCACTTCCTTCTTCCTCCATTTGTTTCCTCCCCTTCCTCAAAATCCTAAATTCCCTTATAATAAATTCCTCTCCACACATCCCTAGGCCAGATGTCAAGATTCATGTTCTTTTGTTGAAAGATAGAATTCCTGAGCTGAAAGCTCATAAATTAAGCATGCAGGGAAGATCCAAAATCTGACATTTGTCTTTTTCACAAACTTGCATTTGTTTCTGAATTTTATGATAAAAACATACATTCCTTGCTGAAAGTAATATTATAATACTTCGAAGCCCTAGTCATATATGGTTGGAAAGAAAAGAATGTCTTTTTTAATGTTTTTGCCTCTTTAAAAGGGATCACAAAATACCATTATTTAATATGTTTATACATGTTGCTATTCATTTATTTAATTAATAAATACTCTATTTTACTAAAGTGAAGTTATTTAAAAATTGATTAAAAGACAATATCTCTTTAACTTAATAAATTTTATTTTAATGCTCTAATTTTATTATTATTATTATTTATTCTTATTTTATGCTAAGTGAAAATATATTACTATATCTTATTATTTAAATCAATTAACTATTTACATGAATCATATTATTAATCCAAAATCGATTCATGTCCAATACTTCTTGATTGTGTAATAATCAAAGGGTTCCCGGAAGAAATTTGGTCCACATATAGGGGAAGTCATGGGCAAAGAAAAATACCAACAGAAATGAGTACCCATTTTAAAAGAAATGAATACTCATTTAGGAATGGGTACCCATTTCTAAATAAGTATTTAAATTTTTAAAAAAGTCCTGCACGCTTTTTTTTCCCACACAAAAGGAATGGGTACCCATTCATAACAGGCACCCATTTTAGAATGGGTACCCATTCCTAAAAGCTTAGGCTAGGGAAAGCCATGGTAAGTCAACCCCTTGCCTTGAAACTATAAGTACAAGTCCATGTTTAGAGCAAGAGAAAAGTCCAACTTTACCAATATGGCTAATGATATTTTTTTTTGAATTTTTTTACGAAATTAAAACCCATTAGAGATGACGATGTGTAGTTTTCATGCATTTTTTCTTATTCAACTTGTTTTTATATTTATTAATTAATTTATGAGCTAACTGGTCCAAAAATTTGAAGTCACAAGTGTTTGCATTTTTTAATAACTTTTAATTTTAAAAGTTTGTTTAAAAAAAAATTATGTCATAAATCTACACATAATTCTTTACACAATGAAAAAAAATGATTAGTTTTTCTCAAATTATGTTGGTCATACATGAGGGGTTTTCAAAAATAACAATTAGGGCCAATAATAAATTAATTAAAAAAAATGGGAAAAATTATAAAACAATATCCTCATCAAACTTCACTATACTACACATCTTTACCCAAAAGGATTTAGAATAATACTTTTATTTAGGTCAAATTATGTTGGTCATACACATGCATCCTATGGTAAAAAAGAAACTTTTAAACAATGGTTTTTAGACATGTGTATTGAAAATCAATTTGTATCATTTGGGTATTAAAACAAATTACATATTTGGAAACTAGACTCCGAGTACTACATTTCATATTACTGATTTTTTTTAAAGATTCAATCTTCAAAGGTTTAGGTCAAATGTGACAAATTCTAAAAATCAGAGAAAGCACTTCCACTTTTTGGCTAAAAAGTGGACCCAACGTCTTGCACTGACCCTAAAACTTACATAAAAAGTTGCATAAATTAGCAATATGATGCTAAATATAACCATTTAACATAATTTTTAAGTGTAATAAAAGAGGGATATGGAACTTGAACACACAAATCATAGTGCTTGTCAAAGTTTGTTCACTATTTTGGTTGAAACATTCTAGTTTCTAACTTGTTATGCTCCAGGCTTCAAGTCTTAGTATCAAAAGGGCCACCCTTATTCACTCTAGTTGTTGTATCTTCAGTGATGGTCGTGTCTCATTTCTTGGTGGTCTTCATAGTCTCTTATTGCAAGATGATTTTAAACCACTTATTCATAGTTAGGAAGCTTCATAGAGTTTGATAGTGGTCACCTTTTGAAGTGTTTTCTACCTAGCTAACAGTTCAATTAACATTAATTGTTAACTTTTTTGGGCATGTTTTCAATTAAAATTTATGTTGCATTAACAATCATAGTTTGGTTAAACCATTATGCATTCCATTTATTGTTAGATTTTATGCTAACATTAAAATTTATTGTTACAATAACCACAACATTTATTGGAACTGTTGGAGCCCATTTTTTGTGTTATCATTTTTTGTGACAAGTCACATATATATTATAACCTAACTGCCAACAAACCATCAAGGTTAACAAACTACCACCCTTAGTGGTTAGTGCCAGGTAGACCACTAGGGTGTGCCCAAATGCGTGAATAGGGTTTTTATTCATTTTGCCACAACTTTCACCCACGGAGGAAATTATTTGTAAAATTATAGTCAACAGAAAGATGTTTTTGTGTACTTCACTTTTGTGAAGTGAAACTAATTTTTTTTTGCCTTTTTTGCTGATTTTAATCCTTGAACTTCATTATAACCACAAATTTTGACAAGGCATAACTTTTGCCCACAACATCTAGATTTCATTAAATGTTTTTTGAAATTGCTAAGAATTTCGCAAGAAATTCATTATTTCAAGTAAAATTCAGTTTTGGGTAGACATTTTTAAAAAGTTTGTACAAATCTTTGTGTGTTATAAATAGATGATTTGGCTTCCAAACCTACACAAATTATAGTTTTTCTCTTGCAAAAGTTTATGGGGGGATTTTAAACTAGTCATACTCATATGGGGGGGATTTCATTTCTTCTTGGATATTGCTTAAATTTGATCATGTCTCTCACACACAATCCTTTCTATTTGAGTATTGTAAATAAACCTTGTAATAAATGGAAAATCAAATGTGGATATTGTGGGATAAAAAGGAAAACAATAGATGAATGTATTCCTCATTAAATCAACCAAATAAAACAAATCCTTTATAAGTATGATATTTCTATTGATCATTATAAAGCACTTATAGAAAAATCTCATCTCACTAAGCCAACTTGTGAGATACCACCAGTTGGGTATGTACATTGTAGTTAGATGAATTAAATTGAGTTCTCATCTACACCATCGTCAATTGTTGCTACATCTAAATCTAGAGTTGATATCTCCATGGATTCCAATGATTCTCATCGCTAGGCTATTGCTATCATCTTTCAAGATTTGCCACATTGGGATGCATATCTACCTAACATTTTGTGTCTTTTCTTAGAGTTCCACATTGTACATTTCAAAGACACCATTGAAGACATTCATCTTTTATTCGATGCCATCTTTGATGAAGTTGCATCACCATATTGGACTCTTTAGATATTATTGTTCTTACCTTGCCTACATCAACTTTTATAGTGATAACTTCTATAGATATTTATGAGCCCACAAATTTGACTTCATTATCATGTATTTTGACATCCTTTGTAGAAGTATCAAATTCTCATCAATCTAGTTATCACCATACATCTATGGTCCCTATTGTTGTTGTTCCTAAATCTCAACATTTGTCACATGTCAGCATTGGCTTGGAGATCTTTGATCATCCTTTGAAGATATCATCTACATCTTTGAATCATGTGCAAAATTTAGAGACCTTCATACTTCTTCTTGTATGTTCCTATTTGGAATCGGAAGATCACATGCACACTTATGTGGTTTGATTTCTTCCTAAAGGGAGAAATGTGGCTTAGCATTCATGGATCCTATTCAACATGTAGTGTCAAGCTTCTACCAACACTAAAAGAGGTATTTTGAGAGGAGGTTACATGGTTAGTCCTCTCATCTCAGTTTTGGTAGGATCTATTTCTTCACATGGAGTTCTTTCCTTCACATTTTTTGAGGGGTCACATTGACCTTCTCATTCTTTCTCTCCTATGGGGAGAACATATATTGTACATTCATGATAGAAGTAGTCCTTGGGGGTTTATCATGAGTCTTCCTTCTACATTTTTCTTATTATTCACTTGTACAATTCTATTTGTATCATTTTTCTTTTGGAGGAATGTTTTTTCCCATAGGGTTTTTTTTCATTCTCCACTTTATTAGAAATTCATTTGTACATGGGCACCTCACATGGCCTAGTCACCGAGACCCACCTTCATCTTTGTATCCTCCATAAGTTGCACTTAAGGGGGGTGTTAGTGTAAATAGTGGCTTTATCTAACTAGTTAGTTTCTATTCTACATAGTCAAAGTCCTATTCACACATAAGATTATGTTTACTTAGATTTTTAGAAAGATGTGTAACCTCATGTGATGAATACACGTGTCCTCATACATATGAGACACCTATTTGATTTTGACTTGCCACTTGCCCTCACACATGTCATGTGAGTTAGACAAGTGTTGCATACTTGTAGGGGTAGTTAGTGGTGCAAGTATGAGGTGAACCAGTGTTGTCATTGATGTCAACATACTCATATTGCATTGACAAGAAGGATTGGATGAGCAGTGTGCTGAGGATATTGAGAAAATTAGCCTCAGTCAGGAACAGTGAAGAACAGTGATGAGAAGAAGGCAAATGTATTGTATAGGATGAGAACCGGAGGATGCAGATTAAAGGGTTTGTAGATATGAGTCTTGAGTTGCTTCAGTTAAGATTTCAGAGGTCCACATGAAGATCTGAAGGAGTTGTGGCTGTCGGTGTGGAACCGGTTCCGGTAAGTGTTCAGAGGTGACAGAGGATCACAGAAAGGTCCGGTGAGGTCTGGAATTGTATAATCCTAATCTACAGATTGGAAGGAGTGTTTGGGATGTCCTTGTGATGTGTCATCTTGAGTTTTGTATGATTTGAAGGTCTGGAAGTACCTTTTGCATTGTGACAGTGGTGACAGACTGTGTTCTTGAAGTTCCAGATAAGGAAGAGAAGAGATTCCAGTAAGTAGAGGAAGTGCAGATGTACCTGGTCATTCAGGCAGGCTTGGAAATGTCCGTGGATCATGTTTAGGTTGTGTTGTTGGTCTGCATTGATGGTAGAGCTCGGAATTGAAGATATTCTTCCGGATGAAGTTCTTGCTCTGATTAGCCAACCGGATGAGTTGTTCATCCTGTGAATGTTCTTGTGATGGTCGACCGGATGTGTTACTTATCTTGCGGATATTCTTATGGTTGATTGCCGACTTAGATGATTGTTCCTAAGTCGATGTCTTGTATAAATAAAGGTTTGTGAGTTCATTTCGAAGTGTGGATTGTGTGGATGAGTGTGGTGTAGCGAAGAAAAGTGCGAAAGGAAGAGTAGAGGTTTTTGGGCTTAAATGGAACTGATCTGGACATGGTAGAAATGTCATTCTCCAGTTCAAGACTGTGATTCTTATCACTTTGTAGACAGTGTGTCTCCTTGTAGGCAGTGAGCCCTAATTGGCAAGTGCCATTCTTTTTCTTATTCTTTTAATAGAGAATAATCCTTGGGTTAATCACCCCGTGGTTTTTCCCTTAACTGGGTTTTCCACGTCAAAATCTTGGTGTTCAATGTGTTGATGTTTATTTGCTCTTGTGTTTGTACGTTTTACTCTCATGGATGATTAATTGATATGCCGTTAACTAACAAAGGAGAATCAAGTGTTTGAAGTAGAGAGCACATTTTTATACAACTGATTCACCCCCCCTCTCAGTTGTATGCCCTAGATCCAACATTTGGTATCAGAGCAAAGTTCCTCTGAAAGGAGCTTAACCGCTTGAGGAGATCTAGGATGTCGTCATACAAGAAGGATAGTCTGAAGTTTGATGGAACCAACTTCACTCTCTGGAAGGGTCGCATGAAATGTCACTTAGAATGTATGGGAAAAGCATACTTGGCCATGGTCTCAAAACCATATGTACCTCCACAAGGTGGTCTGACAACTCTGAATGAAATCACAGATGCTGAAAACAATCTGCAGACCAAGGAAGCTCTTCTAAGTGCATTGAATGACTCAGATCTCTCAAATGTTATTGACCTACCAACTGCATATGAGATCCTGACTAAACTGGAACTTCTGTATGAAGGAGATGAGTTTGTCAAGAGTGCAAGGTTGCAAAGTCTGAAAGGGAAATTTGAAAGATTGAAGATGAGAGATGACGAAAACATCACTACTTTTATGCCAAGAGTGAATGAGCTGGTGTGTGGAATTAGAAATGCTGGTGGAACTCTGGATGAAAATGAGATTGTTTGCAAAATCCTCAGATCCCTTCCTGCTGCCTACAAAATCAAGGTTGCTGCAATTGATGAATTCAGAGCCCACACAACTATCACAAGAGAACAATTGGCTGGCAAACTAGCTGCATTTGAAATGACCGAGTTTGGAGATGATCCTCCCAAGACTGAATCTGCTTTCAAAGCCAGTGCCTATGTGAAAGGCAAACAGAGATTTGATCCGGGAGAAAACTCTTCAAGGAATATGTCATGGTATGATCAAGCAAGAAGAGACATGGAAGAAGAAGAAGCAGAAATAGATCAACTTGAAGCCCTCATTGCAAAAAGACTACCAAGAGGATCCGGCAAGTATGAAGGAAAACTACCCTTTAAGTGCTTCAACTGCAATAAGATTGGTCGTTTTGCTTCAAGATGTCCGGAAAGATCTGCAAAGACTAATACTAATAGACAAAGGTTTCAAAAGAATTGCTATTATGTTCATGAAGAAGATGACAATGAAGGAGTAACAGATGATGAATCAGAACTAGGAAGCAAATCCAGAAATGAATGGGTGTTTATTGCCATCAAGGAAGAAGATTCAATACTCTCTGAATCTGTCAATCACAAGGTTGTGGAAAAAGCTTTGGCTGCTCAAGTGGAAGAAAAGGATGATTGGGTTATTGACAGTGGATGTTCTCACCATATGACTGGTGACAAGGATAAGTTCTTGGATTTGGAAAGGTATGAAGGAGGAATGGTAAAATTTGGTGACAATTCTGCTGGTAGAATCAGAGGTAGGGGAACTATTTCCTTTGATGGAAAGAGCAAAATAGGTAATGTACTATATGTTGAAGGATTGAAGCACAATCTTCTCAGTGTTGGTCAGTTAGTAGACAAAGGCTATGATCTCCAGTTCAAGAATGGAAAATGCAGAATCTTTACAAGTTCTGGAATTGAAATTGCATCCGGTACTCAGACAAAAGGTAATATCTTTCATCTGGTTGGTTCAAATAAAAGTTGTCTATTTGTTCAAATTGATCAGAGTTGGTTATGGCATAGAAGAATGTGTCATGTAAATTTTTATAACATCATCAAGATAAGCAATACTTAGGCTATAAGAGATCTTCCAAAACTGATGAAACCTACAAATAGTTTGTGCAAAGAATGTCAGCTAGGTAAACAGAGCAGAGTCTCTTTCAAAAGCAAAGATCAGTTCTCTACCAGATTGTTGGAATTAGTACATACTGATCTCTGTGGTCTGACAAGAATCAAGAGTCTGCAAGGTGATAGATATTTCATGTTGTTAATTGATGACCATTCCCATATGATGTGGGTTACCTTCCTAAAAGAGAAGTCAGAAGCATTTGAGAAGTTCAAAATCTTCAAAGCTATGGTAGAGAATCAAACCGGATTGAAACTGAAGTGTCTAAGGTCTGATAGAGGTGGTGAATTTACATCTGGTGAGTTCATTGACTTTTGTGAGAAGCAGGGTATAAGGAGATAGTTGTCTGCTCCTAGGACTCCATAGCAGAATGGAGTAGTTGAAAGAAAGAATTGGACCATCCAGGAAGCTGCCAGGACAATGATGTTGGAAGCAAATGTTCCTCAGATGTTCTGGAAAGAAGCTATCAGCACTGCAGTCTACACTCTAAATCGAGTTCAAATCAGAAACAATACCGGTAAGACCCCCTATGAACTCTGGTTTGGCATCACTCCTACTGTGAAATATTTTAGAGTATTTGGTAGCAAGTGTTATATTAAAAGAGATGAAGATCTAGGAAAGTTTGATGCTAGAAGTGATGAAGGAATTTTCTTGGGTTACTCCACTCAAAGCAAAGCATACCGGTGTTACAATAAGAGACTGAGGAAGATGATAGAAAGCACTAATGTGAAAGTTGATGAAGGAATTGAGAATCCCTCAAGATTTTATGAGTTTGATGAAGATGACCAAGACGGTGTTCAGGTTCAAGGAACTCAATCCTCTCCGATAAGTCAGAGTCAGCCTGATCCGGTAAATCAGGAAGAAGAGATAGGTTTGAATGAGCCTGATCAAGAAGCAGCAGTGCAGGATACTCCCAAAATTCCAAGGTATGTAACACTGAACCACTCTGAAGATCAGATCATAGGTGACAGAAGCAAAGGTGTACAAACTAGAAGGAATGTTGCTCAAAATCAGGATGAATGTTGTCTGATTTCAAAAATTGAACCTAAAACAGTAAATGAAGCTTGCAATGATGAAAACTAGACCAAAGAAATGAAAGATGAATTAATGCAAATTGAGAAAAATCATACTTGGGATCTTGTTCCCAGACCTAGAGACAGGAATGTGATTGGAACCAAATGGGTCTTCCGGAACAAATTAAATGAAGCTGGTGAAGTAATCAGAAACAAAGCTAGATTGGTCTGCAAAGGCTACTCTCAAATAGAAGGAATTGATTTTGAAGAGACCTTTGCTCTGGTGGCAAGAATTGAAGCAGTCAGATTATTTCTTGCATTTGCTGCCTTTAAAGACTTCAAGGTATATCAGATGGATGTCAAGTCTGCCTTCCTAAATGGTGATCTGGAAGAAGAAGTTTACATTGAACAACCGGATGGATTTCAATTGTTTGACAATGATGATATGGTCTGCAAGTTGAAGAAAGCATTGTATGGATTAAAACAAGCCCCAAGAGCATGGTATGAAAGGTTGGATAAGCATCTTGTGCAGATTGGATTCAGCAAAGGTACTGCTGACAGTAACTTATATTTCAAAATTGATCATGGAAACATTTTGATTGTTGAAGTGTTTGTGGATGATATCATTTTTGGAGGAAGAGATAGTATGTGCAAAACTTTTGCAAATCAGATGAAAAGTGAGTTTGAAATGTCTATGCTTGGTGAAATGAATTTCTTCTTGGGTCTGCAAATTACTCAAACAAAGAAAGGGATGTTTATTTCTTAGACCAAATATGTGAAAGAATTGTTAAGGAAATTTGGTATGGAAGATTCAAAGCCAATGAACACTCCCATGGAAACCGGATGTAAGTTGAGCAAAGATGATGACTCCCCAAAGGCAGATCAGACAAAGTATAGATTAATGATTGGTGGATTGTTGTATCTCACTCAGACTAGACCAGATATAATGCAGGATGCTGGTCTTGTAGCAAGATTCTAAGCTAATCCTAAAGAATCTCATGTTATGGCAATCAAAAGAATTTTCAAGTACTTGAAAGGAATAGATGAGTATGGTCTATGGTACCCTAGAGATCCGGATTTCTCTCTTCATGCTTACATAGATGCAAATTGGGAAGGAGATGTGGATGACCAGAAGAGCACCAGTGGTGGAGCATTCTTTTTGGGGAAGAGATTGGTTTCTTGGCTAAGCAAGAAACAAGATGCAATATCTCTGTCTACAACTGAAGCAGAATACATTGCAGCAGCAGGTAGTTGCACTCAAATCTTATGGATGAAGCAGATGCTAAGAGACATTAAAGTTGAATATGAGGAGCCTATCACAATTTTCTATGATAATTCAAGTGCAATTAATATTTCTAAGAATTCGGTATTGCATTCTAAGACTAAGCACATATCTATCAAGTTTCACTTTTTGAGAGAACAAGTGAACAAGGAAGAAGTCAGGTTGGAGTATGTTCCCTCCAAGGATTAGATTGCAGATATCTTTACTAAACCTCTTCCCAAGGACTCTTTTGAATATCTCCGGGAGAAGTTAGGGGTCATGGCCCCTCCGGTGATGAACTAGGATGCATTGATGTGCATCAGTCCGGTGGATATCATAGTCATATCTTGTGATCCAGATTGATGATGGGGAGCTGCTACTAAGGGGGAGTAGCTGGTATGATTTTGATGTGTTAGAATTGCAAGTATGAGCCCTTTGCCATTGATGTCAAAGGGGGAGAGAAGACATGTGAAAAACAAGTAGCTAATGATCAAAGGGGGAGCAGTAAATGAGGAGAAGACATGCTACTAATAGGGGGAGCTGTGACAAAAAGGAGAAGTTCTTGTCTTGATGGTTTTTCACATCATATGTTGCCATCAATGACAAAGGGGGAGATTGTTGCAAGTATGAGGTGAACCAGTGTTGTCATTGATGTCAACATACTCATATTGCATTGACAAGAAGGATTGGATGAGTAGTGTGCTGAGGATATTGAGAAAATTAGCCTTAGTCAGAACAGTGAAGAATAGTGATGAGAAGAAGGCAAATGTATTGTATAGGATGAGAACTGGAGGATGCAGATTAAAGGGTTTGTAGATATGAGTCTTGAGTTGCTTCAGTTAAGATTTTAGAGGTCCACATGAAGATCTGAAGGAGTTGTGGCTGTCGGTGTGGAACTGGTTCTGGCAAGTGTTTAGAGGTGACAGAGGATCACAGAAAGGTCCGGTGAGGTCCGGAATTGTATAATCCTAATCTACGGATTAGAAGGAGTGTTTGGGATGTCCTTGTGATGTGTCATCTCTAGTTGTGTATGATTTGAAGGTCCAGAAGTACCTTTTGCATTGTGACAGTGGCGACAGACTGTGTTCTTGAAGTTCCGGATAAGGAAGAGAAGAGATTCCAATAAGTAGAAGAAGTGCGGATGTACCTAGTCATTCAGGTAGGCTTGGAAATGTCCGTGGATCATGTTTAGGTTGTGTTGTTGGTCCGCATTGATGGTAGAGCCTGGAATTGAAGATATTCTTCCGGATGAAGTTCTTGCTCTGATTAGCTGACCGGATGAGTTGTTCATCCTGTGAATGTTCTTGTGATGGCTGACCGGATGTGTTACCTATCTTGCAGATATTCTTATGGTTGATTGCCGACTTAGATGATTGTTCCTAAGTTGATGTCTTGTATAAATAAATGTTTGTGAGTTCATTTCAAAGTGTGGATTGTGTGGATGAGTGTGGTGTAGCGAAGAAAAGTGCGAAAGGTAGAGTAGAGGTTTTTGGGCTTAAATGGAACTGATCCGGACATGGTAGAGATGTCATTCTCTAGTTCAAGACTGTGATTCTTATCACTTTGTAGATAGTGTGTCTCCTTGTAGGCAGTGGGCCTCTTTGTGAGTAGTGTGCTCGGGCAGTGAGCCCTAATTGGCAAGTGCCATTCTTTTTCTTATTCTTTTAACAGAGAATAATCCTTGGGTTAATCACCCCGTGGTTTTTCCCTTAACTAGGTTTTCCACGTCAAAATCTTGGTGTTCAATGTGTTGATGTTTATCTGCTCTTGTGTTTGTACGTTTTACTCTCATGGATGATTAATTGATATGCTGTTAACTAACAAAGAAGAATCAAGTGTTTGAAGTAGAGAGCAAGTTTTTATACAACTGATTCACCCCCCACCCTCTCAGTTGTATGCCCTAGATCCAATAGTTAGTAGTTGATTCCTACCTTCTTGTACCTCCTCCTCCTTGCTTATTTATGCAAGGCTTCTCTTTATATTTTACACACTATCATTGTATATGATAGATATGTTATTGTGCTCCATTTTTCACTTGTGGAAGGTTACTCTATTTGTGCTTGCTGATCTTGGCTGCTCCAACATTAACAAGTAGTAAGTTGTACAAAGACAACCCATATAGTAATGATAATGTTTCACTCTGCAACTCTCTCACCCAAAAATCTTTTGAATTCAAGTGGGAATGATGTTTGATAGCCTGGGGAGGGCCCATGTTCCTCCCTTGTTTCCTCCAACACCATATTCTCTTGGTACTATCTCAAGTAGCTCCTTTGAACATGTGACTATAGCCTTAGACTTAGGGCTGAAAGGATGGAAGAATGTCCTTGTGGGGAGAGATCAAGGGGATAAACTTTTGGGACTAATGTTCCTTTCTTATTATGGTTTGAGGAAGGAACACCTCTTAAGTTTCTTGACTTGACACTAAACATGATCCTATCAACCATGGAGAATGCCTTGGTTGGGAAATTATTTTCCTATCATCCTAATATTTATTTGGTTAGAATATGGACAGCAACCTAATGGAAGCTGAAAGATAGTGTGACTATTAGTGCTATGGTTGGAGGTATGTTTCTATTTACATTTACTGCTAAGAAGGACCTTCCCCAGATCTTATTAGGGGACCCTAGTTATATGGGAAGCATTCCCTTCCCATATGTAGATGGAAGCCAACATTTGATCCCAAGGTAGTTTTAAACAAATCAACTCTAGTTTGGTTAGGCTACTTGGCTTACCTCTAGAATATTGAGATGAAGAGGTTTTTCTTGGATCAGTCAATCCTTTGGGAACTATGTTATTGTGGATAAAGTCACTAAGGGAAAAACTAGGCTTGTTTATGCTAGATTTTGTGTGAATGTTGATATCCTCAAAACCCTTCCAACCTCCATTATCCTTGACTTGAGACTCAAGAAATGGAAACAGAGCATTCCTTATAAAATTCTAGGGCTTTTTGCTAAAACTATATGATACTAGAGTATGACATTACATAGCGCAGAGCCCCCATAAAGTCCAAGGAATCTATGGAAAGGACTGAGGATGTTTCTGATGAATATCCCTTCAAAGAAGATATTTAGAATATCATCAGTTCACTGCCCACCTCCTCAGAGAAGCCCATATCCCCAGAGAATGTTACACAAGTGGAAACCAAGGAAAGCCCTTTGCAGAATATCTTAGTCTTGTTTGACAAGAAACAAACTAACAATAGACTATAAGAGGACCTTGAGCAACAGACTGCATTGATTGCTAAGGGGGAAGAGGAGACCTCTCCACTTGAGGCTGATAGGGAGGAGGCAGAAATCCCAACATAGAATGAGGGTCTTATTATTGTTGAAAAGGAACCTAAGGAAGGAAAGGGTTCTAAGGAAAATTAGGTTTATAGGGAGGAGAGAGAAATCCCAACTCAAAATGAGGGTCCTATGGTTGTTGAGAAGAAACCTGAGGAAGAGAAGGCTTCTAAGGAGAACCAGAGACATATTGAGGTGGCACATAGCCTACTCAAGAAGGTTAATGGGTCACCAGTTGGAAACATCTCTAATGATAGCCATTTGGACATGATACTATAATAAGCAAAGACCTATATCCCACTCAAGAAGGAAAGTGGGTCACAAGGTAAGGACTATCCCAGCTCCCCTGTCAGATTCAAACAATTTTCTCCATCCCTAGGGATAGGACCTAGAAAGACAAATCCTTGTGACATTGAGGGTTGGTCTACTGCCAAAAGAAAGGACAAAGGGTAGAAGAAGAAAATGATTGATTTTGGGGTCAACCCGAAGACTAGGAGGCCTTCACATTGGGAAATGAGATAACATGAGGTTACTAAAGTGATAGCCAATGGAAGGTAGACCACTTTGTATATGCCTTCCAAGAAGCCTTGAAAATGAAGATTCTCTCTTGGAATATCCAAGGACTTAATAGTCCTCATAAATAATTTTTGGTAAAAACTATATTTTTGAGAATAAGATTGATATTTTGTTGTTGCAAGAAGTTAATATGTCTAAGGGGAATTTTAAAAGTTGTTAATAATATCTGGCCTAATCCTAATTTTTGTATTAGTGAAGCTTAGGGGGCATCTAGAGGGATGTCGAGTTATATGGGTATAAAATGTGAAAGGATCCTATGTTGCCCATACAAAACACTGTCTTGAGGTCTCCTTCTCTTACTATAATAGAGAATGGACCATTGCTAACATCTATGCCCCTAACACCAAATCTTCTAGGAAGGAAATTTGGGCTTATGTGTCTTCTAGAACCAAGGATAACAAGGAGATTCATTGGATGCTTGTTGGAAATTTTAACACCCCACTTTTTCCTTTTGAAAATCTTGGTGGCATAATGGACTACTCTGATAGTATGACAAATTTTTCTAAGTTTCTAAATGATACTGGCCTAATGGATATTGAGCTTTCAGGTCAATCTTTTACTTGGACTAATAAACGTCAAGGAGAATACCTCAACCAAGTCAATCTAGACATATTTCTGTTGGAGTAATAAGGTCAATTACTTAATTAATTAAATCATATCAATTTATTAATTAAGTCACCTTTTACTTTATTTTTCACTTAAGCTAAACTTAGGCCTATTAATAATTAATTATTATTTATTCATCCTAGGGTTTTTAGTTTTAGGGTTTTGATCTCCTTTCTTAAGGATTGATCTCTTTGTAATTATTCATTCTTGTTTATGCAATTTTGCTTCAAGGTTGTAGAGCACCATTATTGTGCCTCTTGATCTCCTTTATGTGACAAGTTATTTTCTTGCAGTTGTTCATTGGGATCTGTGAGGTTCGTTTATCAACTTCAACATGGTATCAGAGCTCTAGATCTGTAGCTTCCTGTTCATTTTTTGAGGAATCTTTCCTTAAAGAGACATTTCAATGCATCTTGAGTCAATTTGGACCCGACCATTGCATCCAGAAGGTTAGAAATAGTCAAGAGAGACCTTTGCTTCGTCAATTTTGGTTATACGTTGCCCGATCTATGAAGGTTTGAAGTTTGAGAGGGTTTCCATATCTAGAGGGTACTACATTACGCATAACAACCCGTTACTAAACAATCAAGATATGATAGTTAGTTACATAACAATCATATACAAGCAATCATCAATAATAGCATCACAACCATGATTAGATAACACATAAAGCTCTAAATTAAGTTAATCCACATCATCTAGTATTTCCATAAACTAGTCATAAAATAAACATAAACACCAGTAATTAAAACATCATCAATTGTCATCATAGCAGTAGGTCCATCATCAACTAGGTAACATCATAACAGTAAGTCTACCATTGAACAAGTCAAAATATCTAGTCCTAGTAGGATAACTATCAATCTGACAGAAGGTAAAATGAGGGGCACTACACGTAAGTTGTTCAAACTAAAGATATCCTCATTTTCTCAAATGAGATACAATTCTCTTATTTTAATGTATAAGAGAGATTTCATGCATTGGCACACACATTGAAGGTAATAACTAATGAGTTCTTTTCCTTACTCATGCTCCATAGATATGACACTCATATGTATCTTGGTTAAGTGTTTTATTCAAGAAACTTTATGGTACCCATATAAAAGGCTACAACATGTCCATCCTTGCTATTCATGCTTTCTACGTGTGTGACACTAAACATCTATATCCATCTCTATCATACACACTTCTATGTCTATGATATTAGATATTTATGTCCATCTCTATTATACGCATTACCCATGTGCATAAGACTAGACATATTTACGTGTCCATCTCTATCATACACACTTCTGTGTGTGTGATACTAGACACTTTTTTCCATCTCTATTATACACTAGACATATCTACATGTACATCTCTATCATACACACTTTTGTATGTGTCATACTAGATACTTATGCCCATCTCTCTTATACACATTACCCATGTGTATAACACTAGACATATCTAGGTTTCCATCTCTATCATACACACTTCTGTGTGTGTGATACTAGACACTTATGTCCATCTCTATTATACACACTACCCGTGTGTATAAAATTGGACATATTTAAACATTTATAACATGTTCATATTCAAACCGTGTTTCTCCATGGGCCACTACCTTCCCTGATGACATACAAGCACTCCATATTACTTGTTGTCATCACTGGTCAGTAAAATCTATATGTTATAGAAACAACATTTCTTTACTTATATCTAGCCCAGCAATATTTTCTTAGTTCATTTCCATGTTCTTTTTCCCACCATTCTGGCACAAGAACAAAAACTGAAATTAGCTTATTTTCTATTTAACAAAACCTTTGCAATGAGCTCCAAGGTCCAGTATTGAACCTATTTCACTCTGATACCACATGTAATAGCACTCCAAAATAACCATACATCAATATTGACTTAATGATACGTTAAGCATTACAACATATAATATATGATTTGATAACTATGTTAACGTGAGTTAGCATGTTAGGATATCTATTAAATTATAGATCTTTGTATGGTATCTTCACAACTTAACCCCATGAGAAATGATCTTATAGTGTACATCAAAATGAAATGCATATTCCTAATAAAAACCATACAACATATATGAACTTAGTACCACAAGGAGAATCATATACAATACCATATAAGATTTCCAAGGTAGGTCTTATCATGAAATGATGAAAAGACTAGCAATGAGCGATAAGTTCATAATAGTACCTTAACAGTTTAAGTCTTTAAAATTTTATCACATTAATACAATAGATTTCTTGTAGGTTTTCTTTCCTTCATTCAATTATAATTGAACTTGTTGAGAGTGAATAATAGGGCATTCAAACTTAATCATGCATCTTATCCATGGCCCATGCAACACTTAGGTATGTAACCCCATATCCAAAAGCTGGCAGCCATGATATTCAATCCTTCAGATGAAATGATTTGTGTAATTGAGCTAGTTAGATCATGATCTACTACAATACATGTCTATCAATCAAGGTTACAAGAAGGGGTTTCTTCTTCTATCAACTCCATGAAATTGGTACATGGTGAAAATAGTAGTTACATAAAGATTTTTGAGATAATATAGACATGAAAACCTTATCTCATATAGTAATTAAAAAAGGTAATGAACTCATACCCACTTTAATATAGTAACGCCAAACAACTGGTCGTATTTCTACCAGGTAAGCTACTTTATACTCTACCCCACCAAGGTCTTAAGAACTTACAAAAACTTATGGAACCATCCATTGGGTAGACCTATGCTTTGGGGGCTCAGCCCTGATGAGCCTTGCCTACGTAATGCACAGAGGCTTCATAGTTTGACACTTAAGTCTTCCAACAAGTCTAGGTTATCCTAGACATGTTTACTCAAATTAACAAACATTTAGTACTTTTAAACTAGGTTTCTTACCAAGGATTCAGGCTCTCTTCCAGAGCCAAAGAAACAATCAAGCCTACAAATTGAGTGTCCTAACATCTCACAATTATCGCCTTGGCTTATAAAAGTAAGTTTAAATAAATTTTCAAAGAATGATCTACTTACTGAATTGTTCTCCAAGGATGTCGTTCCACATCATAACATAAGATACAGCTATCATAGTTAACTTAGTATGGTAATAGTTACATAATCGTACAAATCAGTTGATGATAGCCGTATAGGAATAATATTGAATAATAGTAACAACATTGAACTTCTGTCAAACTTAGTGACTAAACCAATATCCTATCCATATTGTGTAGAAATATAAGCTAATTAAATAATCTTACATGCCCTTGATTACTCACATAATATAACCAATCAATCCATATAAGTGAGTGTGATAACAAAACACTAAGTACCTTAGCACTAGATACAATTAATCTATATATTGTTTATTATGTAACTGACAACATCAAACATATTATTGTTCTTATCGTCAGTTGACATTGCTTTGATAGAATTCAAAGACCTTAAAAGTTATGACGTATTTGTCTTTACATCATCAATAGCTTTAGCTCACAACTAGGTTTTAACATATACAAATCGATCTCTAAAAGACTAATTCATAAATTAACATGTAAAAGTATCCTAGTCTCCTCATGACAATTGACTTTCAACATTGATAATATTAAAGTTTAATGTTAGTAGTTCACCCTTCAGTGACATTATGCTTCTGTATATCAAATCCTATAGAGGTTATTGTACTAGAGTAAGTAAGAGAAATAAATTTGATTCTTAAGAAGATTTTAATTCTTAGGTTTATAGGATATGTCAAAATAGGTCAATTATATCCAGCATAAGAAATGGTTATGGTTAATTAGTTTATCTTATCCCTAACGTCATGCCAAATCTTCGTCCTAGGCATAACATTGTGACGACAAACATTTAGTATAGTTAACGACTTTGAGGTATACCAAAAGGTTAAAATAAGGAAATATAATAAAAATCATTTTATCATCATGGATGACTTTTTCTTTGTGACTAATATTGGAATAAAAATGATGTCATAAAACATATGTACTTCAACTTGCATTCAAATTACTATGAAAGTAATGGATAATTGATTCTCTACCGTACCGCTACAATCATTTATATACTAATTTGTTCAAGAGTTTAAAAGTTCTCATTTGGTTTTGAGTATTATGAAACCATGGTTCCTTCCATATACACAATGGTTATCCGTAATCACTTTGGTTTCATTACAATATTTAGTATTCCTAATGTTAACATTTATCAAGTAGTATTTTCCTTCTTCATATTGCTAAGTATCTCATAAATAATTTGATAATTATTTGATAAGTATATACTTTTCCGTACATCAATTATCATCTCTCTTAAATGCCATGCTTGTCTTTGTTCTTTTAAATTTATTGTCATTTCAGGTTTAAGCAAACTAATGTAGTTATGAAATTCAGGTATAAAATGTTTATGTATTTAGATGTAATTTTCCAGTTACATTTTGTATTCTGGTTCTAAATAAGTTTTCTAACTCTTCTGAATGGTAGTGAAGCAATATATCATTATATAGTAATACAACAAAAAGTACATTATGTATCCATCTGTAGTTTTATACTACGAATAATGACAGAGGAGCAATTTGTGAAGGATTTTAGTCCTTACAATCAACATTTCATAGCTATAACAATGGTAGTTTTACAAGAAATCATAAGTTTGTCTTTTCATACCCATGGCAGAGAAATAGTATAACACGTATGTAGTCTTTAAACAACAATAAGTGGATTATTATATCAACCTATAGTTTTATATAGTGGATATTAACATAGCAGCAATTTGTGAAGGGTTTAAATCCTTACAATCATATTTTATAGTAGTTTTAAAAAAATTCAAAAATTGACTATTAAAAACCATGTAGCAACAAGTATTACAAAGGTTTTGAATATATTCCGGCAGATATAAAGATGCCCTTTTTATTAGAGGGAGACACCCCCTTAAAGGAGGCATCTCCATTAGAAAAGACACCTCTCTAATGGAGGTGACTCATTTAGAGGGGCATGCCTCTACTTGGGAGAGTGTAACTCTCTATGGAAGCCAAAAATATTTCTTTATCTCATATTTAACCAAGATAAAACTTTTTTGGGCTTTACCAGATATATTTCTAATTTTAACAAATGATTTCTCTATTATTGGACAAAAAAATTATTATGTGCTACCCAAAAATTTCTAATTTTTGCTTTCTTTTTGAGTTCTATAGAAAAAAAATAGCTCTTATTGTATATGTGATGCAGGAGCATCTAGGTCCATGAGCAATCCTCATCAACCAAAAAGATTTCTTTGCTTTCTTGCTTCTTTATTTTCCTTCTTGTTTTGCTGCAAGAGGTGATGATCAAATTTCTAAGGAATTTCCTAAAGATTCTTGGCCAAGTGTTGACATGATCGTGAAGAAGATCCAAATGGGTGCTCACATGCCAATTTTGGTGAAGATTTGAGCTAAATTGGACAAGTTATGCAAAAGTGGGACTTTTAGTGTCAACATGATATGGAAATATGCAGTGACCCATGAAATCCTGCAAAAATTCATGTCATGATGTCATCTTGCTAAAAAGCCAAATGGGTGTCAAAAATTTTAAGTTGTGCAAGATTCTGAGCAAAATTGATCAAGTTATACTTAGGTGGAACTTTGGCCTGCAATAGGATATGGAGCACTTTTGTCTGCAATAGGATAAATCTAGTAGACCCCAAAATCGCCGCAATGCCTAGCAGACCCCAAAATCCCCACAATGTCTAGTAGGATCACTTTTTCTCACAATGTCCAGCAGGGTCACTTTTTCTTGCAATGTCCAGTAGGGTTACTTTTTCCTACAATGTCCACCAAGATCACTTTTTTCTGCAATGTCCAATAGGGTCACTTTTTCTCACTTTTTCAGTCGAAAGTGCCTAGAAAGCGACAAAAATGGTTTTTGACCACCTGTACAGCTGATCTAAGAGCCATTTAATGATTTACAAGTGTCCTATTCACATGATGTGTGTGGTGGCTACCTCAAATGCCTATAAATAGGGGAATTTCACACTAAAAGAGGTTGATTTCTTGATAGTGAGTTTTTTTGGGCTTCTACTGGAAGATTGTTCTGGGTTTCACATGAAAGATAGGGTTAGTCTGATCTGACTATAGGAATGATTGTAAGGCTTAGGCCAAGGCATGTACAAAGACCATTGTACTCCTACTATAATGTTTTCCTTTTCATACGAATAAAGACTTTGTTGTTTCATTATTGTGTGTTGTTCATTTTGCTTCCTGGTTCAGTAGCTTGGCAAAGCCCCTGGACCTTGATTTGCATCAAGATGGTCCCTTTTTATGTTTCTTATCCCTGTGATATAACCTAAATGAGTTGTATTAACTAGCAATTTGCATCATCTACTTCTAATAACTAGAAAGAGGGTTTTCTCTACACTCATAGTTGTCATATTTTCCTATTGTGTGATACAAAAGAATCTAACAAAAGCA
Organism: Cunninghamia lanceolata; assembly: GCA_027924645.1. Taxonomy (NCBI): domain Eukaryota; kingdom Viridiplantae; phylum Streptophyta; class Pinopsida; order Cupressales; family Cupressaceae; genus Cunninghamia; species Cunninghamia lanceolata. The sequence goes on from BSBN01001099.1 coordinate 10,584,988, forward strand.
TTTAAGAGAACCTTCATATAATGAATCTTCCAAGTTTACAAGATTTTATGCATACCTACAATTAACTTTCTTCTTCCTATTGAAAATATTTCACTTCCTTCTTCCTCCATTTGTTTCCTCCCCTTCCTCAAAATCCTAAATTCCCTTATAATAAATTCCTCTCCACACATCCCTAGGCCAGATGTCAAGATTCATGTTCTTTTGTTGACAGATAGAATTCCTGAGCTGAAAGCTCATAAATTAAGCATGCAGGGAAGATCCAAAATCTCACATTTTTCTTTTTCACAAACTTGCATTTGTTTCTGAATTTTATGATAAAAACATACATTCCTTGTTGAAAGTAATATTATAATACTTCGAAGCCCTAGTCATATATGGTTGGAAAGAAAAGAATGTCTTTTTTAATGTTTTCCCCTCTTTAAAAGGGATCATAAAATACCATTATTTAATATGTTTATACATGTTGCTATTCATTTATTTAATTAATAAATACTCTATTTTAATAAAGTGAAGTTATTTAAAAATTGATTAAAAGACAACATCTCTTTAACATAATAAATTTTATTTTAATGCTCTAATTTTTTTTTTATTATTATTTATTCTTATTTTATGCTAAGTGAAAATATATTACTATATCTAATTATTTAAATGAATTAATTATTTACATGAATCATATTATTAATCCAAAATCGATTCATGTCCAATACTTCTTGATTGTGTAATAATCAAAGGGTTCCCGGAAGAAATTTGGTCCACATATAGGGGAAGTCATGGGCAAAGAAAAATACCAACAGAAACGAGTACCCATTTTAAAAGAAATGAATACTCATTTAGGAATGGGTACCCATCTCTAAATAAGTATTTGAATTTTTAAAAAAGTCCTGCACGCTTTTTTTTCCCAGACAAAAGGAATGGGTACCCATTCATAACAGGCACCCATTTTAGAATGGGTACCTATTCCTAAAAGCTTAGGCTAGGAAAGGCATGGTAAGTCAACCCCTTGCCTTGAAACTATAAGTACAAGTCCATGTTCAGAGCAAGAGAAAAGTCTAACTTTACCAATATGGCTAATGATGTTTTTTTTTGAATTTTTTTACGAAATTAAAACCCATTAGAGATGACGATGTGTAGTTTTCAAATATGCATTTTTTCTTATTCAACTTGTTTTTATATTTATTAATTAATTTATGAGCTAACTGGTCCAAAAATTTGAAGTCACAAGTGTTTGCATTTTTTAATAACTTTTAATTTTAAAAGTTTGTTTAAAAAAAAATTATGTCATAAATCTACACATAATTCTTTACACAATGAAAAAAAATGATTAGTTTTTCTCAAATTATGTTGGTCATACATGAGGGGTTTTCAAAAATAACAATTAGGGCCAATAATAAATTAATTAAAAAAAATGGGAAAAATTATAAAACAATATCCTCATCAAACTTCACTATACTACACATCTTTACCCAAAAGGATTTAGAATAATACTTTTATTTAGGTCAAATTATGTTGGTCATACACATGCATCCTATGGTAAAAAAGAAACTTTTAAACAATGGTTTTTAGACATGTGTATTGAAAATCAATTTGTATCATTTGGGTATTAAAACAAATTACATATTTGGAAACTAGACTCCGAGTACTACATTTCATATTACTGATTTTTTTTAAAGATTCAATCTTCAAAGGTTTAGGTCAAATGTGACAAATTCTAAAAATTAGAGAAAGCAATTCCACTTTTTGGCCAAAAAGTGGACCCAACGTCTTGCACTGACCCTAAAACTTACATAAAAACTTGCATAAATTAGCAATATAATGCTAAATATAACCATTTAACATAATTTCTAAGTGTAATAAAAGAGGGATATGGAACTTGAACACACAAATCATAGTGCTTGTCAAAGTTTGTTCACTATTTTGGTTGAAACATTCTAGTTTCTAACTTGTTATGCTCCAGGCTTCAAGTCTTAGTATCAAAACGGCCACCCTTATTCACTCTAGTTGTTGTATCTTTAGTGAAGGTCATGTCTCATTTCTTGGTGGTCTTCATAGTCTCTTATTGCAAGATGATTTTAAACCACTTATTCACAGTTAGGAAGCTTCATAGAGTTTGATAGTGGTCACCTTTTGAAGTGTTTTCCACCTGGCTAACAGTTCAATTAACATTAATTGTTAACTTTTTTGGGCATGTTTTCAATTAAAATTTATGTTGCATTAACAATCATAGTTTGGTTAAACCATTATGCATTCCATTTATTGTTAGCTTTTATGCTAACATTAAAATTTATTGTTACAGTAACCACAACATTTATTGGAACTGTTGGAGCCCATTTTTTGTGTTATCATTTTTTGTGACAAGTCGCATATATATTATAACCTAACTGCCAACAAACCATCAAGGTTAACAAACTACCACCCTTAGTGGTTAGTGCCAGGTAGACCACTAGGGTGTGCCCAAATGCGTGAATAGGGTTTTTATTCATTTTGCCACAACTTTCACCCACGGAGGCAATTATTTGTAAAATTATAGTCAACAGAAAGATGTTTTTGTGTACTTCACTTTTGTGAAGTGAAACTAATTTTTTTTTGCCTTTTTTGCTGATTTTAATCCTTGAACTTCATTATAACCACAAATTTTGACAAGGCATAACTTTTGCCCACAACATCTAGATTTCATTAAATGTTTTTTGAAATTGCTAAGAATTTCACAAGAAATTCATTATTTCAAGTAAAATTTAGTTTTTGATAGACATTTTTTAAAAGTTTGTACAAATCTTTGTGTGTTATAAATAGATGATTTGGCTTCCAAACCTACACAAATTATAGTTTTTCTCTTGCAAAAGTTTATGGGGGGATTTTAAACTAGTCATACTCATATGGGGGGGATTTCATTTCTTCTTGGATATTGCTTAAATTTGATCATGTCCCTCACACACAATCCTTTCTATTTGAGTATTGTAAATAAACCTTGTAATAAATGGAAAATCAAACGTGGATATTGTGGGATAAAAAGGAAAACAATAGATGAATGTATTCCTCATTAAATCGACAAAATAAAACAAATCCTTTATAAGTATGATATTTCTATTGATCATTATAAAGCACTTATAGAAAAATCTCATCTCACTAAGCCAACTTGTGAGATACCACCAGTTGGGTATGTACATTGTAGTTAGATGAATTAAATTGAGATCTCATCTACACCATCGTCAATTGTTGCTACATCTAAATCTAGAGTTGATATCTCCATGGATTCCAATGATTCTCATCGCTAGGCTATTGCTATCATCTTTCAAGATTTACCACATTGGGATGCATATCTACCTGACATTTTGTGTCTTTTCTTAGAGTTCCACATTGTACATTTCAGAGACACCATTGAAGACATTCATCTTTTATTTGATGCCATCTTTGATGAAGTTGCATCACCATATTGGACTCTTTAGATATTATTGTTCTTACCTTGCCTACATCAACTTTTATAGTGATAACCTATATAGATATTTATGAGCCCACAAATTTGACTTCATTATCATGTATTTTGACATCCTTTGTAGAAGTATCAAATTCTCATCAATCTAGTTATCACCATACATCTATGGTCCCTATGGTCGTTGTTACTAAATCTCAACATTTGTCACATGTCAGCATTGGCTTGGAGATCCTTGATCATCCTTCGAAGATATCATCTACATCTTTGAATCATGTGCAAAATTTAGAGACCTTCATACTTCTTCTTGTATGTTCCTATTTGGAATCGGAAGATCACACGCACACTTATGTGGTTTGATTTCTTCCTAAAGGGAGAAATGTGGCTTAGCATTCATGGATCCTATTCAACATCTAGTGTCAAGCTTCTACCAACACTAAAAGAGGTATTTTGAGAGGAGGTTACATGGTTAGTCCTCTCATCTCAGTTTTGGTAGGATCTATTTCTTCACATGGAGTTCTTTCCTTCACATTTTTTGAGGGGTCACATTGACCTTCTCATTCTTTCTCTCCTATGGGGAGAACATATATTGTACATTTATGATAGAAGTAGTCCTTGGGGGTTTATCATGAGTCTTCCTTCTACATTTTTCTTATTATTCACTTGTACAATTCTATTTGTATCATTTTTCTTTTGGAGGAATGTTTTTTCCCATAGGGTTTTTTTTCATTCTCCACTTTATTAGAAATTCATTTGTACATGGGCACCTCACATGGCCTAGTCACCGAGACCCACCTTCATCTTTGTATCCTCCATAAGTTGCACTTAAGGGGGGTGTTAGTGTAAATAGTGGCTTTATCTAACTAGTTAGTTTCTATTCTACATAGTCAAAGTCCTATTCACACATAAGATTATGTTTACTTAGATTTTTAGAAAGATGTGTCAACTCATGTGGTGAATACACGTGTCCTCATACATATGAGACACCTATTTCATTTTGACTTGCCACTTGCCCTCACACATGTCATGTGAGTTAGACAAGTGTTGCATACTTGTAGGGGTAGTTAATAGTTGATTCCTACCTTCCTGTACCTCCTCCTCCTTGCTTATTTATGCAAGGCTTCTCTTTATATTTTACACACTATCATTGTATATGATAGATATGTTATTGTGCTCCATTTTTCACTTGTGGAAGGTTACTCTATTTGTGCTTGCTGATCTTGGCTGCTCCAACATTAACAAGTAGTAAGTTATACAAAGACAACCCATATATTAATTATAATGTTTCACTCTGCAACTCTCTCACCCAAAAATCTTTTGAATTCAAGTGGGAATGATGTTTGATAGCCTGGGGAAGGCCCATGTTCCTCCCTTGTTTCCTCCAACACTATATTCTCTTGGTACTATCTCAAGTAGCTCCTTGGAACATGTGACTATAGCCTTAGACTTTGGGCTGAAAGGATGGAAGAATGTCCTTGTGGGGAGAGATCAAGGGGATAAACTTTTGGGACTGATGTTCCTTTCTTATTATGGTTTGAGGAAGGAACACCTCTTAAGTTTCTTGACTTGACACTAAACATGATCCTATCAACCATGGAGAATGCCTTGGTTGGGAAATTATTTTCCTATCATCCTAATATTTATTTGGTTAGAATATGGACAGCAACCTAATGGAAGCTGAAAGGTAGTGTGACTGTTAGTGCTATGGCTGGAGGTATGTTTCTATTTACATTTACTGCTAAGGAGGACCTTCCCCATATCTTGTTAGGGGACCCTAGTTATATGGGAAGCATTCCCTTTCCATATGTAGATGGAAGCCAACATTTGATCCCAAGGTAGTTTTAAACAAATCAACTCTAGTTTGGTTAGGCTACTTGGCTTACCTCTAGAATATTGAGATGAAGAGGTTTTTCTTGGATCAGTCAATCCTTTGGGAACTATGTTATTCTGGATAAAGTCACTAAGGGAAAAACTAGGCTTGTTTATGCTAGATTTTGTGTGAATGTTGATATCCTCAAAACCCTTCCAACCTCCATTATCCTTGACTTGAGTCTCAAGAAATGGACTCAGAGCATTCCTTATAAAATTCTAGGGCTTTTTGCTAAAACTATATGATACTAGAGTATGACATTACATAGCGCAGAGCCCCCATAAAGTCCAAGGAATCTATGGAAAGGACTGAGGATGTTTCTGATGAATATCCCTTCAAAGAAGATATTTAGAATATCATCAGTTCACTGCCCACCTCCTCAGAGAAGCCCATATCCCCAGAGAATGTTACACAAGGGGAAACCAAGGAAAGCCCTTTGCAGAATATCTTAGTCTTGTTTGACAAGAAACAAACTAACAATAGACTATAAGAGGACCTTGAGCAACATACTGCATTGATTGCTAAGGGGGAAGAGGAGACCTCTCCACTTGAGGCTGATAGGGAGGAGGGAAAAATCCCAACATAGAATGAGGGTCTTATTATTGTTGAAAAGGAACCTAAGGAAGGAAAGGGTTCTAAGGAAAATTAGGTTTATAGGGAGGAGAGAGAAATCCCAACTCAAAATGAGGGTCCTATGGTTGTTGAGAAGAAACCTGAGGAAGAGAATGCTTCTAAGGAGAACCAGAGACATATTGAGGTGGTACATAGCCTACTCAAGAAGGTTAATGGGTCACCAGTTGGAAACATCTCTAATGATAGCGATTTCGACATGATACTATAATAAGCAAAGACCTATATCCCACTCAAGAAGGAAAGTGGGTCACAAGGTAAGGACTATCTCAGCTCCCCTGTCAAACTCAAACAATTTTCTCCATCCCTAGGGATAGGACCTAGAAAGACAAATCGTTGTGACATTGAGGGTTGGTCTACTGCCAAAAGAAAGGACAAAGGGTAGAACAAGAAAATGATTGATTTTGGGGTCAACCCAAAGACTAGGAGGCCTTCACACTGGGAAATGAGACAACATGAGGTTACTAAAGTGATAGCTAATGGAAGGTAGACCACTTTGTATATGCCTTCCAAGAAGCCTTGAAAATGAAGATTCTCTCTTGGAATATCCAAGGACTTAATAGTCCTCATAAATAATTTTTGGTAAAAACTATATTTTTGAGAATAAGATTGATATTTTGTTGTTGCAAGAAGTTAATATGTCTAAGGGGAATTTTAAAAGTTGTTAATAATATCTGGCCTAATCCTAATTTTTGTATTAGTGAAGCTTAGGGGGCATCTAGAGGGATGTCGAGTTATGTGGGTATAAAATGTGAAAGGATCCTATGTTGCCCATACAAAACACTGTCTTGAGGTCTCCTTCTCTTACTATAATAGAGAATGGACCATTGCTAACATCTATGCCCCTAACACTAAATCTTCTAGGAAGGAAATTTGGGCTTATGTGTCTTCTAGAACCAAGGATAACAAGGAGATTCATTGGATGCTTGTTGGAAATTTTAACACCCCACTTTTTACTTCTGAAAATCTTGGTGGCATAATGGACTACTCTGATAGTATGACAAATTTTTCTAAGTTTCTGAATGATACTGGCCTAATGGATATTGAGCTTTCAGGTCAATCTTTTACTTGGACTAATAAACGTCAAGGAGAATACCTCAACCAAGTCAATCTAGATATATTTCTGTTGGAGTAATAAGGTCAATTACTTAATTAATTAAATCATATCAATTTATTAATTAAGTCACCTTTTACTTTGTTTTTCACTTAAGCTAAACTTAGGCCTATTAATAATTAATTATTAATTATTCATCCTAGGGTTTTTAGTTTTAGGGTTTTGATCTCCTTTCTTAAGGATTGATCTCTTTGTAATTATTCATTCTTGTTTATGCAATTTTGCTTCAAGGTTGTAGAGCACCATTATTGTGCCTCTTGATCTCCCTTATGTGACAAGTTATTTGCTTGCAGTTGTTCATTGGGATCTGTGAGGTTCGTTTATCAACTTCAACATGGTATCAGAGCTCTAGATCTGTAGCTTCCTGTTCATTTTTTGAGGGATCTTTCCTTAAAGAGACATTTCAATGCATCTTGAGTCAATTTGGACCTGACCATTGCATCTAGAAGGTTAGAAATAGTCAAGAGTGACCTTTGTTTCGTCAATTTTGGTTATACGGTGCTCGATCTATGAAGGTTTGATGTTTGAGAGGGTTTCAGATCTAGAGGGTACCTGCAATTTTTGGAGCATTTTCAGCCCAAATAGGCCTTACCATCACGTTTAGATTACCTAAAAACCCCAAAATTGACTGTCAAATCATCAAAATCAGACATAGTGACTCTGGGAGGTAATTTTTTTTCATTTATGGGTCATACGACCTGGTACAGCATGAAATCCAAGGAAAAAATTTAAAAAAACATAGTATGCATAGGTGCTACAGTCAGTTAACCGCTAGCGGTTAATGCTAGTGGTTAATGCTAGGAGCTAGCTAATGCCCAGGCTTCTCCCAAAGCCCTTTTGGAGCAGTTTTGCTATTTTAGCCATAACTTTTGCATACGAACTCAGATTTTTGAAAACAAAATATCACTAGAAAGATGGTTCTGAGGCTGATCTAGAAGTATAGGTAGTTTCTCCTAGTTTTTTTGTCTGAATTTATTACCTGTCAAATTCAAACCTTGGTTTCACACTTCTAGGGGCATAACTCTTGCATACGAACTCCGTTTTTCGCAAACGAATAGGCATTGGAAAGGTTTTGTAGTGATCTTTCTAGATCTGTAGAGTGTTTGATCAATAAATTTACTAGGTACATAAAGAATAGTCTGAAGTAATTTTTTCTTTTTCTCGCTTTCCAGCTTTCAAATTTATACTAGGGTTTGGTTTCTTGTGTTGTGGGGATTGTTTTTTTCTTGCTTTCTATATACACATCAGAAATCATAAACCTCTATCATTAAACACATTTCAAAACCATAAACATCATGGCAGACACCTCATCATGGAAAGCACATATGACCAGACTTCTCATGTCAAAGGGGTTATGGCCCTGTTTGGATGAGATTCAGCATCAGTTGCAACTTTAGTTTGAGATTCTGTAGCATAGAAACAAAATGGATGAGACCATGGGTTTAATATCATTGCATGTTTTAGACAATATTTTATTTCACCTTGAAGTTGCACAACTCCTTGGGCAATGTGGACAAAATTCAATGATATATTTGGCACCATCAATGAGTTCAGAGCACTTCAAATTGAGGTAGAATTGACTTCCTTGGTACCTGATTCCTTTCCTTCTATTGAGGATTTCTTGATGAAATTCAAATCACTTAGGTCACTTTTGCAGAGTTGTGGCAAAACCAAAACTGACACTGTGAGTATTTACTTGATTCTATCTAAGCTCTGAAATTCTTTTCAGATATTCTCTTCTAAATTCTACTCCACCATGGATGCTTTGGGTCCATGATTTACCATGCATACATTTGAGGTATTCTGTGATCAATTGTCATGTGAGTAGTTCATGTTATCATAGTTGGATGCTCTTTCAGGATCACAGAACCATGCATTGGTAGCCAGTCCTCTTAGGGGAAGCAGAAGCAAAAGAAAAAATAGAAACCAAAGACCACAATGCATGGGAAGGATTTTAGTTCACAGAACACTTCTAATTCTCATTCTCCTAAGGGGGAATCATCAAAGAAAGAAAGACCTAAGTGTGCTTATTTTAATAAGTTAGGCCATGATGAGTCTAAATGCTATGAGAAGAAGATAAATGGATATTCACAACATGTTTCATATTTGACAACTCTTCTTATGAAGAACAACATTCATCCCTCTTCTTCATCTACATCAGGTGGGTCTTCTTCTTCACCATCATTCTAGATAGATGGACATACTCCACACAAGGGTCATACATTATGTGCAAGCACCAGTTCACATTCATCTAGATGGCTATTGGATTCAGGTGCTTCACACCATATGGCATCTTCTCAAGACATGTTCTAATCTTTTGAGACTGTATCCTCACCACACATATTGATGGGTAATAACACTTATATGAGTGTATGTGGGAAAGGTTCTATTGACATTGATGATGGTACATTGAATTATATACTTTGTGTACCATCATTGTCCACCAACCTTCTCTCCATTTATCAGATTGCTCACAGTGGGTCAAGGAAGATAGTTGAGTTCACACCGGATTCAGTGCACATCAGAGACATTCAGACTGGCAACATTGTTGCAACAAGGATAGTTGATCATTCTTCTTGATTGTTTGCATTCACACACTTTGGACCACCATCTCCACTATCTGAGTATCACTCTCTTTCTCCAAGAGAGCATGTTGCATCTAAGGTGAAGTTTGGTCACTTGAACTTATATGTTCTTCCATCTGTTCATGAGACTAGTGTTGAGACTTCTACACCTCCACCTCCTGTTGAGACCACATCTGTTCAGTAGGATCTCTCTTCAGCTTTGACTAACATTGTAGCTTCACTCATCAAGCCATCTAGTGTTGTTGTTGAGGCCATATGAGAGGATATTCATTTCCTCATAGATGACAGATTCAACACATCTATTATCCCATCTTCATTGGAGATTCCATTTCAGGACCATCTTGAGTTGTTTGATGTTGATACATTTGATTCAACATCCTGTCATTCAGACAATGTTGCTACATTTGATTGAACATCCTATCATTCAGACACTCATGCTTTAGTTCTGTTCTCCAGTGAGCATCATCTAGGACTTCCATTTTCACCTCACATCTAGGGATTTGCTTATCATCGACCATTGGATTGGTTTCTTCCTCAGGGGAGACACATTGGTTTGATCATCGACACAAGGGTTCTCTCATTCTGGGGGGACTTTGGAGTCTCCACTCTCTCTCATGGGGGGGTATCTGATTGTATATCTGCATATGTTCTTGAGAGAGTCTCTTGAGATATTTCATTTGTACTTTCTTTCAGCATCTCTTTTAGGAGAGGAGTTTTTTCCCACTAGGTTTTCTCCTTTTTCTCCACTTTAAAGATATTTCATTGTACTTGGGTACCTCATCAAGCCTAGTTGCTGGGACCCATCTTTGTTTTCTTGCATTTGTCCTTAGTTTTTTAGCTTCTTCCTAAGTTCATCTTAAGGGGGGTGTTGGAGTAATAAGGTCAATTACTTAATTAATTAAATCATATCAATTTATTAATTAAGTCACCTTTTACTTTATTTTTCACTTAAGTTAAACTTAGGCCCATTAATAATTAATTAATTTTTAATTATTAATTATTCATTCTAGGGTTTTTAGTTTTAGGGTTTTGATCTCCTTTCTTAAGGATTGATCTCTTTGTTTATACAATTTTCCTTCAAGGTTGTAGAGCACCATTGTTATGCCTCTTGATCTTCTTTATGTGATAGGTTATTTGGTTGTAGGTGTTCATTGGGTTCTGTGAGGTTAGTTTATCAACATCAACAATTTCTAATCTCTTCTAATTGGGATATTATTAATCACACCAAGTTCTAGGATACTCTCTAAATAATTAGATCAGATCATAATCCTTTATTGCTTAACTTGTTGGAAAGAGTTCATAGAGGACCATACCTATTCAAGTATTCAAGATAATGTGGGATTCTTATCCAGAGTTTAGAGACTATATTTCCAACTAGTGGAGGATCTCTATCCAAGGATTAACAATGTTTAGGTTGGTCTAGAAACTCCTTAATATCAAAAATTATGTTAAACGATGGAATAGAATATCTTTTGGCAAGTTCTTGGAGAAGAAAATAGTTCTACCAGTAGGTTGCCTAAAGTTCAAACCAAAGTGGCTAAGGGTGACAGCTCGGAGGGAGTCTTTGCTCTTGAAAAATCCTTGACCTAGGAATGGTACTCTATCTTAAAGAAGGATGATAGGAACACTTCTTTCCTTCATCAATCCACCTTGTGACATAGAAAAATAAACACTATAAATAGGTTACTAGATGAGAGAGGTATGGAAGTCATAACATATGTGTAGATTGGGCAATTGGCCTCTAGGTATTTTCAGTCCCTTCTTGCTATTCAACCCACCAATTTCTCCTCCTCTGAAGAATCTATCTTGGATTCTATTCCTTTACTTTTGTCTGATGAGGATAATTACCTTCTCACCAAGCCAACCACTAAGGAAGAAGTTCAGGCTAAGTTTTTTCTATGGGGTCTTTTAAAGCACTAGGACCAGATGGGTTCCATCATTTTTTTCATGAATTCTAGGAGAATGTGGGGAAAGATGTTACTGATGGTGCTAGACACTTCTTTAGGACAAGAAAGATGTTAAGACAACTAAACAAAACTTTCATTTCTTTGGTCCCTAAGAAGTCTAATCCTATATCCATGGTTGATTTTAGACCTATAAGTCTATGCAACACTATTTACAATATTTTCGCTAAGATCCTAGTTTTCAGACTCCAACCTTTATTGGACAAGCTTATTGTTGTTAATAAAAAAGGTTTTCTCCTGGGAAGACAAATTCTGGATGTTGCCATATCTACTCGTGAAACCATTCATTCCATGGATAGGAGTAACATTCGAGGTATGGTCTTTAAGATTGATATTTCCAAGGCATATGATGGAGTTAGTTGTGATTTATTAATGAAGGTCCTCAGGAAGTTTGTATTTCAGGATACTATCATAAACATGACTAAAGAATGCATTTCTATGGCTATATTTTTTGTTCTTGTTAATGGGATTCCAAGAGGATTTTTTCATACTGGAAGAGGTATTAGAAAAGGTGATCCTCTCCCTTATCTCTTTATTATTATGGCCAAGGTCTTAGGATGAACTACTATTAAATGTTGAGGTTGCACTCCCTTCGAGGTATTAAACCAGATTCCTCATTACAACCTTCAACTATCCATAAGTTTGTGGCTGATACCATCCTCTTTGGTATTACTTATATGGTTGAGGCTAGACGATGGAAAATTTTATTGAATGATTATGAGGCTATCTTGGGTCAAAGTCAATTTTGATAAAAGTCAAATATACTTCTTCAATACTCTTGATGACTTGCAACAAAAATTTGAAGTCACTTTGGGTTTCTCTAGTGCTCAACTCCAAGCCTCTTACTTTGGGCTTCCTCTTACCATCAAAAAAGTTACTCCGTCTTATTGGAACTCAGTTTTGGAAAGAATTATGAAAAAAAGGCTATTTAGAAGGGCATATTGCTCAACTAAGTTGGGAAACTCTAGCTCCATAAAGCTTCTCTCAACCTAGGTATTCCCATTTACTTCCTTAATATTTTTAAAATCCCCAAGTATATGGCTGAGAAGTTTGAACATATCCAAAGAAATTTCCTATGGTTGGGGGTGGAGGATAAAAAGAGAATTTCCTTTGTCAGCTAGGATAAGGTGTGTTTTCCTAAAACTTAGGAGGGATTGGGAATGAGAAAACTTCACTTGATCAATAAGGCCTTAATGGCCAAAGTTGGATGTATCTTTGTTAATGATAATAAGGACTAGAGTTAAATCATGAAATCCAAGTATCTTAGAGGTATATCGGGTATCAATATCAAATTCCTCTCAGAATCTACTCTCCCCAAAGGTTCTATTATTTAGAACAACACTCTTAAGATTAGAGGTCTATTGTAGAAAGGAATTAAATGGAAGAGCGATAATGGTATATGCATCAACTTTTGGGAAGATGGGTGGTTTGGGGATCAAGCCCTTAAAGATATCCCTTTTGGTAGACAAGTTGATAGAACTAACAAGTTATTTCATTCCTCTATTGTTGACTATGTTCTTCATAATGGCTCTTCAAGCAACTGGAAATGCTTGATGGATTTTTGTCAAGGCCAAAATGACTTGATTTATCTTTCTTTAGAACTCGAAAAGAATCTTAATAACTATAGACTTCCTTTGTTCCCAAAGGAGGATAGTTTTGCTTGGGAAAGAGATAACAGAGGCATATTCATTGTTAGAACTGCCTATAATTTGTTGTTAGACCCTATAGTTGACATATTTTAGAACAAAATCTAGAATCATAAGCTACTTCCTAAGATTAATTTCCTTTAGTGGGCTACCAATAACAAAAGAATTCCCACACTAGATAATCTCCAAAAAAGAGGATTTCAACTTCCCAAAAGGTGTGATTTATGTCAAAAAGAAGAGGAATCAGTTTCTCACTTGCTCTTTCTTTGTGACTTTACTAGGGATATTTGGTGTCTGACTTTGTAGAAATTGAGAATAGTTTTGGTCTTCAATGATAATCTAAATTCTTTTACTAAGGAATGGTCCCTCCATTTTCCTTTCTAGTGGTTAAGGAACTTTCGTGACAAATTCCTCCACACCTTGGGTGGAGCCTCTAGAAGGATAGAAACAACAAAATTTTTAGGGATACTGCCAGGACCCCTCTTGATGTCTTCCAAGCTTTCTTGAAACTTCTTCAAAATATGTCCACTTATAAAATGGACTCCATTGAAGTTTCCCCTAGTCATATTAGGGTTGAGATTGTGAACAAATGGATATTTGTAAAGACCTCTCTAAGGTGGATAACTCTAAGAATCTTGACAAGGGTGATAGTTGTTGGAGACCCTCCCAAGTGGGTTGGTGTAAGCTAAATTTTGATGGGGCTGCCAAGGGCAAGCCAAGTCAGGCTAGTGGAGGGGGGGATTATTAGGTCTAACAAGGAAGATTTCTTAGTTACTTTCATAGATGGGGTTGGAATCAGGACTAATAATGAATCATAGGCTTTGGCCATGATTTAAGGTGTTAAATTGACATAATCTTTGGGAATTACTAAACTTCATATTGAAGGAGATGCTAAATTGATGGTGGATGTGGTGTTAGGCAAAGCCAATCTTCACTGACAGTTGTTGGATCTTTTCAATGATATCAAAATTCTTCTTAGTGGTTTTCAAGAATATTATGTTTCTCATATCTTCAAAAAAGGTAACAAAGTCATAGACGCCATGGCCAACTTATGCATAAACAACACTTCTTAGAGGTGTTGGAGGAAGATAGGGAACAAACCAGACAATATTCAAATCCTAATAACTAAAGATGCTGATGACCTTTGCAAATAAATTTACTTATAATTTACTCCCTTTAGGGGCTTATAGTTGGTCTTTTTGGCTTTGGGTTCATTTGTTTGGGGTGGCCTTGTTAAAGGTCCCCTCTATAATTGTAACTATCATATAATTGAGAATATGTTTCATAATACTAAAGGGGTTGCTGCTCATTGGAATTTAGATCCTTATGTTAGTCTTAATCCTAGACCTCTTATGGGAAAAGGATCCCAATGGAGTACATTTCATTTTGGTGGGAGGACCATTCCTAAGGAGGAATTTCAAAGTCAACACTTTATTATGAGGATTAAGATTGTGAATGATGACTAGAACTATGTGAGTTAGTAGGATAATATCGATTGGATTGGGATTTGGAGGAGTTCACATGCTAATGCTAATGGGAAGACATGTTGGATGGGAAGTAATGATTACAATACTCTTCAAAGGATTTACATTAATTATGATCTAAGGTGGTGTGCGTACTTCCTCTACTTGGCACTAGATAGATCTGAGCTAAATTCTTTGATTATTTCTCAAGATTTTAATTCCCATGAGTTCCAATAGAGCAACCATTACTTTGCCATGGAGAGAAGGGAAGGATTGAGAAACCCCATCATGAATTAACCTTCACATTTTATTAATGATTTGTAAAAGGGGTGAAGATTTGGTTGCAGAGTTATATTGTTATCCTTTTGTACTTTCAAATTTGAATTTGTTGCTTACTCTTGATAACAGATTAGTGGCCATGGGAGGTGACAAGGTAAGGATGAATTCCTATCTTACAAAGAATTTTAACAGGACCCACCTTGTGGTATATTTGTGAGGAGAGTGGTGTCTCATCTTTTCTGGAAGTGTTGAATGACCATGATGAGAACCTTTCTAAGAAAGTCACTTACTCAAGGGACAATCACCATGTTTATCTAGGTGGCATTGGCTTTGAAGTAATGAAGGAGGTCATTGGTCAAGAAATGGGTCTATTGTGCACTAGGAAAAAGCTCCACTAATAGAGCAAGGTTCCCAACCTAGATAGTATGACTTCCTTTTTCAAGGAGAATCTGTGGTGAAGTTGCAAGGGGGCTTCGAAAGAGAAACTCTCTAAACCATGGGACCAAGTTTGTCTCATTATCCTGAAATATATTACTTTAGAAATTTGTTTCAGGGTTTAATTTAGTATCACTTCACCTTACTGAATCATTTTTGACATAAGTCTTTGATTATTTTTCCTTTTGACCTATTATCATCTGTTGAGAGCTCCATCCGTGCTATTAGAGAATCTCATGATAAGAAACCTTACATCCCTATTATTCCCCTTCACTAGGGGTTAGTCTTCCATCTTTATCATTTTCACTTGGCCCTTTGCCCTTGAGAACCATCAAAGTCAATGAGTTAGAGGAAACCTAGTGGTCATGTTGCAGTTACTCCTCCGAGTGCTAAGGGAAAGGGAAAGAAGTCTGTGTCTTATCAAAAGAAGGTAGATTCTTCTCCTAGGCCCTGGGCCAACTAATGATCCTTCTGACTTGCCTAGGATTAAGGAGGTTGAACCTAAGGATACTTTGTTAGCTTCATCCCCTAATCCTAAATCCATTCTCAAACCCAAAAATAAATATCCTAAAACCCAAGTTAAGAAAAAATCCCATGTTTCCAGTCAGGGTGTTCTTAGAAAGGGATAAGTATCATTTTTCAAAAGAACTTGTGAGGTGGATGAGAGTCAGACTCATAAAAATTTGAAAGGGAACCAGGTGGTCAAAGGGGTACAGTATGTGGTGGCGGATTCAAACTTTATGGATATGGCTTTAATTGTTAAATAGGAGGGTAAATGGACTAGGGAGATTGGTGGGGGGGAAAATGAGAAAATACCAAAGGTGAGAAGGTCCAAACATATTGTAGGAATTTAGTCCAACAACCTTAAGGATCTGGATGTGTCTAGAAATTCTGAATTTAAAGAGGAAATTTTTGTGGAGGAGAATTTGGCACTCCTAAATTCTTTCATGAGGAGGAAGGTAATAATTTATTCCTCAAGATGAATACTCTTTATTTTGAGGATGAAGAGGAAGTCCAGGTTCAACTGGAGGAAAAGGAAGTCTAGGTGCAACCTGTGGAGAAAAAGAATTATGATAGGTGTGACCAAACTACGAAGGAGATTATTGTTCTAAGGCTCGAGGTGAAATATCTAGAGAAGAACTAGAGGGTGATGGCAAGCTTCACTGCTAAAATGTTGCATCATTCTACTACTTCACTCTCAGTTAGGTAGGACCTAAAGACCAAGACACATGGCATCACTATTGGCTATATGGGTGATTATAAGGAAATGCTTAAATTCCTCACTCAAAACAACGCTAATGTTTTCCCTTAGTTTCTATTGCTTTGTTTGTTGCTTTAGGTTTTTTATTAAGTATTGTTTGTCTGTTATGAAATCTAGTTTTACTATTAGTTGTTAATTTGTTGCTAATGCTCTATTTCTAGCCAGCGAGGGTCTTTTTTGCTCAACCCTTTTCATTGTTTTTGTAAAGGCATCTAGACCCTTTTTTCTAGCTTACTTAATAGAAAACATGTAGTATAGATATCTTAAATAAATCTATCTATAAAAATGTGGGAGATATCAATTTGAAGTTATTTTATTTACTTTGAGTGATTTTATTTTAAAATTACAAATATTGTATTTACTATATACATGTATACATAAATTTTATTGTAAAAATTATAGTTTAATTATAAAATTTTATTTATATTTGTTATTTTAGTATATCACATTCTATACACATAAACTAAACAAATACAATAAAATTTATGTGTCCACAAAATAAAATAAGTCAAAGTACATAAAATATATTGAAATTTATATCTCTCCATGTCTTTTAGAAATATTTATTTAAGATATCTAAACTAAATTTAGATAAATAAATTAGGTTTAGAAATTTGTAAGTTAGAGTATTTTTGGAATTAATTGTATCATTTATTTATGTCAATGCTTTTAGATCACACTCTATGATCTATCATGAAAATGGGGATGGGAAATGAGATAGAATGTAGAGAAGTCTTACTAAAACTTGGGGAAGGTAAAAATAAGAAGTTTAAGAGGAAAGAATGTAGGATAGGACAATAATACAACTAAGAGTGAAGGACAATAAATAGAGAGAAAAATGTGAATTAAACTAAAACTGTAATAATAGAAGAAGGCTAATGCATAAAAAATAAAATAAGTATGATATCGACAATGCTCATAATGACTAGAATACCTATTTTTAGAAAATATATGTAAAATACATATATCATTCTCAATAGGCGCTAAATTTGATGGTCGACCTTGCCTGTCAAGAAATATTTTTATGATAGTTATCTATTTAATGGTGCCCTTAAAACAATATGATAAACCTTAGTACAAGTAAAATTATATATAAACCAATTATATATCATCATAATCCTATATAAATTTTGACAGTTTGTCCAAAATCTCTCCTTTCATATGATATGATCTTTTTAAAATTTTGATTTTGTTTTACAACAAAAATGCTTAAATATGGCTATACAACTATTAAATTTAGGCCCCGATTCTCAAGTTGCCTATTCCACTTAAATAAAAAATCTAGTAAAAACATAGGTACTAAATATATATTAAACACATCTCTCTAAAAATGCCATTTTGAATCATTTTATTTATTTAAGAGTTATATTATTTTACTTTACAACTATCTAAGAAATATTTTATTTTATTTAAATTGTTTAATCTATTTACATCATGTTATACAATGGCATTAAGGGGAAGAATGTTACTGTGTACATAAAAGAGCCAACATATATATTTGAAAAAAATAGATTAGATGTTTAACATATATATTTGGCACCCTCACATGGCAGAATCAAGATAAATTTTTATGGAGCCTCTAGAGGCAATTCCGGAGCCTCGGGTGTAGGGTGCATTATAAAAGATGAGGTAGGAACAATCATCTAGGAATCCTAAAAAAACTCTATTTCAATACCAAGAAAGAGGCGTAGATGTAAATCCTAAAAGGTCTTAGAATCTATAGTCAAAAGAACATAAAAGAAATAGATATTGAAGGGGATTCACTCATATGCATTAATGTGATCAAAAGGAAGGAGTTCTTGAGATGGAAACTCCAGAATTTGGTTGATAAGGTATGGGAATTGTTGGATGAGATAGGAAATTATACCATACACCACATCTATAGGGAAGAAAACAAAGCTACAAACTTTCTCATGAACCAAGGCATTGATCAATTAGATATATGCAGAGTATCCAATTTAGACTCGGTTTGGGACACATTCGTAGACATACTGAAGGTTGACAATTTGCATGAATGAAAGGAAGGACCAACATATATGGAAGCATATATATGGAGTATTGAAGGAATATTTGGTTCTTCTCAGACTACCTGATATCTACTCCCATTTTATAGTCTTAATAGAATGTTTAGCAGAAAAATTCATTAAAAACTGGCCCAACAGATGATATGTGAATGCAGGTGTAGATGCGTGGAAGATTCGAAGGAAGAAGAGGATGAGGAAGCTAAGTAGGAAGAGATAAAAGTAGAGGAGGAGGAGGAAGAATGTTGGGATAAGGTGCCATTAACCTTTTAAATTCTAATATTGTATTTATTCCATTTTATTATTTGAAATTTATAATTACCCATAAGGGAATGAGGTAGTTTCACTAGCAGTGGTAATTCTAGATTCACTAAAGGTAATTAAGGAGTGACATTTATGGTTAGCAATTGTAAAACTCAATAGAAAATGAATGTAGGCACCACCTTGGGAAAATCTACTATTTTTAGCATATATGATGCATGTCATAATGTTTGTTGGGTGCATGTAAAGAATCTATGACAACTACAAGTTGTCATAAGATTCTATGACACTATGACACATATGACAAATATTTATTAGTTGTGAGTTGCTATGTTTAGCCAATTGTTTCCATCTTGGAAAGATACTCTTTTGTGGAATCTATGATGGTTATGAAACATCATAAGATGCTGTAAGAGGATAGATTTAGTCTTGGGTGCCCAACCTTGCATGGCTATTTTTGGACAAGCTAAAGGTGCTTGTAAGATGACATTTAATGTTTACAGGTTGGAGATTCTCAAGAGAGAGAAAGTGAATGCATAGGGAGGTGTGAGAGCACTTATATATATATATATGCCATTGTATTTGTTGCTGCAATATAGGTTTTAGGTACTCAGGTGTTGCAAGAATGTTGTCGGATTAAAGACCGGTGGAGAGAGTTGTGTAGTTGATATATTGTACAATCTTTTATAGATTAATACAAACTTGTGCCTCTTTCTTGGTGGAGTTTTTTACCCACATGAGTTTTCTCCATGAAAAAATTGTGTCATTGTGTTGAGTTCTTCATGCTTGATATTTTCTCTGAAGTGGGTTTTATGTTTTGATGCAATCTCCATTGATAATACACTGATATAAGATCATTAAATATATTTGAATCAGATTTCCATTTGAAGTAGTGCTTTCATTTCTAACATTTGGTATCAGAGCCTGGTCAGCTTTGACTCTTGGGTGGTAGTGTGGAAGTTGTACCTATAGTGCGAGATTTGGTTGCATTTGTTTTGCAAATTTTGAGTTGATATTATGGTTGCATCCATCATTGCTTCAACCTCTCGATTGGACATTGAGAAGTTCAATAGAATAGGGTATGAGTTGTGGAAGATGAAAATGGAGGATTTGTTGAAAGAAAGAAAGTAGTCGTTGGCTGTCCTAAAAGAGAAGAAACTTGATGATATCTCTTAAGATGAGTGGGATATACTAGATAGGAAGCCATAAGGAACAATCCACCTATGTCTTGTAGATTTTATCCTATTAAATGCCATGAGGGAAGAGACCGCACATAGTTTGTGGAAATAGTTAGGTGAGATCTACCAAGCCAAGAGTATGGTAAATAAACTTTACTTGAAGCATAAACTATTTTCTATGAAAATGAAAGAGGGTGAATTGGTTGCAAAGCATTTAAATTCATTTAATTTGATGTTGAGTCAGCTTACATCTATAGATGTTGATGTTAATGAGGAAGATAAATGTATCTTACTTTTTTGTTCTTTACCCGAGTCTTTAGAGAATGTTATACTTGCTATCACCGCTAACCTCACAGATTTGAAGTTGGATGCTCTTGTTGTAGTTTTACTAGCATAGGAATTGAGGAAGAAGAGTTCAGATAGTTCAAGTGATGCTATCAGTGTCAAGGGAAGGTCTAAGGAAAGAGGATTGAAAGGAGATCAGAAAGGGGCTAAGGACAACTTTAAGGGCTGATCTAAGGCTCCTGGGAAGAAGAATAGAGTTAAGTGTTGGAACTATGGTAAAAGGAGACATGTGAAGGAGTGCATAAACCCAAAGAAATAGTGGGAAAGTGCTTCGGATAAGTCCTCGAATGTAGGTGAATATGTTTTACTTTCTTCATGTAATGTTGTTTCTAATGATCACTAGTTGGTTGACTCAGGATGCTCATTTCATATGACCCCACATAAGGAATGGTTTTCCACATATGAAGAGTATGATGGAGGTGATATATATCTTGGGGACAACTCTACTTATCCAATAGTTGGGAAAGGCAAGGTATTGTTGTGTTTCAGTGATGGGAGGATTAAAACCCTCCTTGGTCTTTTGTATGTTCCTAGATTAGTTAGAAATCTGATTTTAGTTTTGAAGTTGAATGATTTGGGAATGCATGTAACATTTGACAAGCATGGTTGCAGATTGGTGAGAGGAAACTTGGTCATAGTGAAGGGAAAGAGATTAGGAAACCTGTTTAGACTAGATGCCACTACAATTTGTAATTTCTCTTATGTTTCTGAGGCTTCTAAAAATACATGTATGTTGTGGCACCATAGGTTGGGCCACACAAGAAATAATGTATTGAAAACTATTAAGATAAAAATTTGTTTGATGGTTTCTCTTATTCTAATGAGCACTTTGATTTCTATGAGCATTGTGTTTGGCAAACAAAATAGAAAATAATTTCCTTTAGGAAGCAATATACCAAAAGAGAAGTTAGAAATTATTCATATGAATATGTTTGGACCTATGGATAATTATTCTATTGGAAAATATCATTATTTTGTCACCTTCATTGATGATGTATCCAAGTTTACATGCATATATTTTGTGAAACACAAATCTAAAGTTTTCACTAAGTTTAAGTATTTTAAAGTCTTAGTTGAAAACCAATTGGGATTAAGGATAAAAATATTAAGATTTGACAATGGAGGAGAATATTTTTCTAAGTAATTTGATGAGTTTTCCAAGCATGCAGGTATTATCAGATAAAATACAACTCTGTATACACCACAATAGAATGGTGTTATAGAAAGGATGAACTAAACAATCATGGAAAGAGCCAAAAGTATGCTGAGTGATACATAGTTGGATAAATATTTTTAGGTAGAGGCTATGTGTACTACTTGCTACTTGATTAATAGATCTCCATGTAAGGCTCTTGATTTGACACCTTATGAAGTGTGGATAGGTAGGAAACCTTCTATTTCACATTTAAGGGTATTTTGTTGTGAGGTTTTTGTTCATGTGCCTAAGGAAAAGTGATCTGAGTTGGATCTGAAAGCTAAAAAGTGTACATTCATTGGATATGGTGATAATGTAAAAGGTTATAAGCTTTGGAATCCACTAACCATAAGATTACCTAGTGTAGAGATGTTATTTTCAAGGAACTTAGAGCTATTTCTGAACCTGAAAAGCCAAAAGAAAAAGAAGAAAATGTAAAGAGAGCGGAATTTGATTTAGAGAAGCAAGATGCACCTTAGGAAGAACATAATGATGGATTGGGGGTGAAGATGAAGAAGAATATTTGAGTAGTTTTGATGAAGATGAATATGTTGTTACAGAAGAAGTTAGTGCAGATGATCATGCAGAAGAACAAGATGAGACTCTTACTCCACCCTTGATGAGATCCACAAGACAATAGAATCTAGTTGATAGGTATAGCTCACCAGATTTTTGTTGTATATTTACTTTATTGAGTACTGACAATGAGCCTAGATCCTACAGGGAAGCTATTCTTGCAGATGATAGTGAATCTTGGTAGTTAGCCATGTAGGAGGAGATGATGGCTTTAGACTCTTGTAAAACCTGGGATCTTGTTTGTTTTCCCAAAGGAAGAAAGGCTATAGGTTGCAAATGTGTCTTCAAGAAGAAGTTTGGAGCAGACGGTTCATTGGAGAAGTACAAGGCTAGACTGGTAGCCAAGGGCTACTCCCAGAGAGAGGGAGTTGATTTTGCTGAGATTTTCTCTCATGTTACTAAATTGACTTCTATTAGATTTCTTTTATCCATTTCTATAGCTTATGATTGGGAGATTGAGCAAATGGATGTTAAGACTACTTTCTTGCATGGAGATCTTGAGGAAATTTATATGCAACAACCTACAAGTTTTGAGGTAAAAGGAAAAGAACATTGGGTTTGCAAGTTGAAGAGGTCTCTCTATGGTTTGAAATAGTCCCCTAGAATGTGGTATCAAAAGTTTGATTCATTTGTATTGAAATTGGGTTTTCTTAGAAGTGAGGAGGATTGCTATATTTTTTTTTTCATCAGTAAGTGAGGGATTTTTAGGCTGGCCCACTCCAGTGGAGGTCACAAGGGGGACCTCCACCCCAACGAACTGCCATCACTGTAATCATGCCGCTTGTGGCATGGATTATCACCAGTGAATTCGTCACTATACACTATTGCTGCCATGACCTGTCAAGCCACGGAGACCAGAGTGCACCAGGATTCAAACACACTCCACTTAAGGACCACGGAGTGCCAAGAGTCACCTACATAGAGCCATAACCATTTGGAAGCCAAGATGTCTTTAGGGGGATACAAACCTTGGTCTCCAGAATAATGACCAAGTGATCTTAACCACTAGACCACACCCACTGGACTTGGAGGATTGCTATATTTACATTTATTGTATTGGTGATTATATAGTAGTCGTTGCATTGTATGTTGATAACATGTTATTTTCAATAATACTAAGGGTATGATTAATGAGCTGAAAGCTCAACTTTCAAGTGTATTTGATATGAAGAATCTTGGAGCTTCTAGGTATATTCCAGTAATGGAGATTAAGAGGGACAAAGGTAATAGAAAGATTTGGTTGTCACAAAGTAAGTATGTGAATACTATATTACAGAGATTCAGTATACAGGACTGCAACCTAGTTAGAGTTCCTTTACCCATTGGTACAAAACTTTCATTATATATGTGTCCAAAAAATGAAGATGATTTTGAGGATATATGTCTAATGTAACATGTTAGTGTTGAGGGGAGTTTGATGTATGCAATGGTTTGCACTAGGCCAGATATTGCCCAAGCAGTGGGAGTTTTGAGCATATTTATGTCTAACCCTAGTAGACAACATTGAAATTATGTGAAGAGGGTGCTTAAGCATCCTGGAGGTACTCCTTATTATTGTTTAGTTTATTTTGGTATTGATAGTCTTGATAAATATTTTGGCATACAAGGTTTTGTTGATGTAGATTAGGCAGGTGACTTGGATAGTCAAAGGTCCACTAGTGGCTATGTGTTTATTCTGTTTGGAGGAGTAGTGAGTTGGATGAGTAAGATGTAGCCCACAGTTGCTTTGTTCACCACAAAAGTAGAGTATATGGCTACTACTCATGTCTCTAATGAGGCAATTTGGTTTAGAAGACTATGTACATGTATTGGTTTTGATTGTAGAGTCATTCAGATTGGTTGTGATAGCCAAAGTGCTATCTATTTGGCCAAGAATCCTATGTATCATGCTTGGACTAAGCATGTTGATGTTCAGTATCACTTTGTTTGAGAATTGGTTGCAAATGGATAGATTGAGCTGAAGAATATAGACACTTAGGAGAATGTTGCAGATTCATTGACCAAACCTGTGAGCAAAGAGAAGTGTGTGTGGTACAGAGAGGCCATGGGCCTTGTTTCTAGTGCTTGATTATTTTCATTTGATTTCCTATGGGTTGATTTACAATGTATAATGTAAAGTGGGAGAATGTTGAGATAAGGTGCCCTTAATTTTGTAAATCCTAATATTATATTTATTCCATTTTATTATTTTTAATTTGTAATTACCCATAAGGGAATGAAGTAATTTCATCGGCAGTGGTAATTTTGAATTCACTAGAGGTAATTAAGGAGTGACATTTATGGTTGGCAATTGTAAAAATAAATAGTAAATGAGTGTAGGTACCACCTTGGGAGAAACTACTATTTTTATCGTATATAATGCATCTCATTATGTTTGGTGGGTGCATGTAAAGAATCTATGACAGCTGCAAGTTGTCATAAGATTCTAGGACACTATGACACATATGACGGAGTTTTATTAGTTGTAAGTTGCTATGTTTAGCCCAAGGTGCCCATCTTGGAAAGATACTCTTTTGTTGAATCTATGAAGTTATGATGTGTCATAAGATGTTGTAAGAGGCCAGATTTAGTCTTGGATGCCCAACCTTGCGTGGCTATTTTTGGACAAGTGGAAGATGCTTGTAAGATGGTATTTAATGTTTATAGGTTGGAGATTATCAAGAGAGAGAAAGTGAATGCCTAGGGAGGTGTGAGAGCACTTCTATATGTATTTTCTATTATATTTGTTACTGTAATACAGGTTTTAGGTACTCAGGTGCTGTAGGAATGTTGTCAGATTGAAGATTGGTGGAGAGAGTTGTGTAGTTAATATATAGTACAATCTTTTATAGATTAATACAAATGTTATCAATCAGATATACACCCTATGCTAAGCCTACAAAAGACTTAGCTATCTGTTGAAACATGGAAACACTCTCAGGATGTGGGTTTCCTATAGCGAGAGTGAATCTCCAAAGTGATTTGGTTCTTTTTATGATCTTTCTAAACTAATCACTTGTCTAAGAAAAGGGATGAGGAATAATTGGAATGAAATTCAATTTTATCTAAAGATTGTCTAAAAATCTAAATTTTTTACCCACAAACAACTCTCAAGCCTGTAACATTCTCAGTTTCACCTAAGTCCAACAATCCAAAAGTACTTTGTATGAAGGTTTTAATTAAAACACAACACCTAACCTAGATTAGATGGGCAATAGCTACACAGATTTTAATAACATTGAGACATAATCAAAGGATTAGACATCATAATCACAGTGAAAACATCAAATCAAAGTTATAAAAGAGGCAACAAATGTGAAACAAGAAAGCTTTACTATATTGAACTAAAAGGGGTACATCTAATTCTGAAAAATGTGAGCCACTAGCAGTTTACAAACTCATTGTCTGTGCTCAAGAGAGAAGAAATAAAGATATCCCTCAAAAAAATAAGTCTTTCTCCTCTATTTATAACTCCAAAGATCTGCTAAGGAAAAAGTTGAGAAATCTTCCTAGAATAGCAAATTTGATCCATTTTTGAGCTCCATTGAAAATCCAAAAAATAAAGCTTTCAAATCGCCTCCAATCTGTATATGAAAGCTGCCAAAATCTTCCTCAAGGTAGACCTCACCAAAATCTGCTTTAAAACAAGCTTTATTTTCTCAATAAAAGCTCAGTTTTTTTTATTGCACTCATCTGCCTCAAAATAGAGTAAATTCAGAAAAAGATATTTGATTTGTTTTAATAGTTTTAACTTCATAAAATGATGAAATAGTCAAAGCAATTTATAAAGAACATTGCTTTAATATTTGTCGTACAATAGGTCCTGCAGCTTTTCCTTCTGATTTGCATAATCTTACAAGGCTTATTTTTGTCCATATCTCCCCAAAAGAAAGAAAACTAAAAAAAAGAAAGATATTGTTTTCTTTTCTTTGTTTTAATTGCATAAATAATGAATATTTATAAGCAATTTATAGGATATTGCTTTAAATATCATTTTACAATAATTTTTTGCAGCTTCAAATTTCAAAAAGAGGGCCAGTCATTGTGAAGATTATGCAAAAATGACAAACTAGGTTGGTGAGATATTTAAAGGGTTTTTATAACTTATTCTAGTCTCATCTTGGTCCAATATTCTCAAAAACCTAGATCATAGTTTCTGAGATATGATTAAAACACACGACTGTATCTTCATTTTCCTGTGTATTATGCTTCTGACGGTTCCTCTAAAACTACAAACTGGATTGGTGAGAAATTTAAAGTGTTTTTGAGTCTTATTGTTGTCTAATTCTTATCCAAAAATGTCAAGAACCCAAATCATATTTTTTGAGATACAATCGAAACACGTGACATATGTCTTTATTTTTCAGGGTCTCTATGTGACACTATTTCTCTTTAGACTCTTTCCACAATCCTCTTAAAATTTGGGAGTAGCATGCTAGCCTCAACCCTTGTGGGAGCCCATTTTATTCCACCTGGTAATTTGTCTTCAATCATCTACATGACTTATCCTATACCTGCACATGAAACAAACAGATTAGAATAAAACATTGAAATTCTATGATTGTTTCTTTCTTAGCTCTTCTTGCATGTGGATGATGTTCATTGATGAATGCATTATAAATAAAGTGTTATGCCTCTTCTAATAGGATATAGAGATCTCATAACTAGAGATCTAATAGGACCTTCCCACATTTTTGCAAGTTCATGTCGAGATCATGAGTAGGAACATAAGACAACTTCAAAGATTGAAAACCTTCAAGACAATGATGGCTATGACCTTCTCTTTCTTACCCTGAACAACACTACAATTATCACTGAAACACAATAACTATGTAATAACTTATAATTGAAGAATGTTAACCTTCACTCTAAAAATGAATTTGTTTCATCAACTCTGCTAATTTTGAGCTGTGGTGAAAAAATGGTAACATTTCTAGCGACTTCTACTAAATGCTTACCTGCTAAGCATCGGATCAGTTGCCTTGAATATCCATTGGGCATTGAGTCATACTCTACTCTTCTCAAACTTAGAAACACTAAAATTTATCTCCCCAACCAGTTCAAATAGTAGTAGAAAACTAAAAACAAACTAAATTGAAGCAAACTAACAGGCCCTGAGGGCTAGAAAACATGTGCAGCAACACTTATGGAAACAAAAATACTGAAAGAAAATGTGCATGAGCACTTATTAACTACAACTCTACTCTACTATGTACAAAGGTAGTACTTATCCTTAGAGGCAATGTTTGAGGTGGATCCCATTAATTAGGATAGATAGCACCTCTCCACTTAACTTGGACAACTGAAATGCATTATTTTCTTTGCACTCTATAATTACATAAGGCCCATCCCAAATTGCATCGAATTTTGAATGCTTTCCAAGTCTGCTTCTCAGTTCATTCCATTTGAACACCAAATCACCAACAATAAAGCTCCTTAGTCTTGCCCTCTTATCAAAAGCATTCTTCATTTGATTTTGATGTATATCAAGCTTCTACAAGGCTTCTTTCCTAATTTCTTCTAACTCCATAAGCTGAGCTAGCTTGACTACTAAAGGTTGTTGCTCTAGTAGTTCAAGCTCTTTGATGAAAGTCAAAGTTGGCAATTCAACTGAAATAGGCAATCTAGCCTCTTTATCATAAGTACATATGGAGAACAACCAATAGCTCTCTTGGGTGTAATTCTGTCAACCCAAAGAGCCAACTTCAACTTCTCGTGCCATGTTCTCTGGTTGTCTTCAACAGTCTTCTTGATGATCGTTATTAGATTTTTGTTGGTAGATTCAACCTGCCCATTACCCTGTGGGTAATAGTTAGAAGAAGTATTCAAAAAGATGTTATTTTTGACAGACCAATCTAAAATTCTCAATCCAATGAAAGCTAAACTATTATCTGAGATGATTGAGTCTGATGTACCAAATCTTGATACTAGATCTTGATACAGACTTAGAATAAGAAATTCATTTGCTTCTTTTAAAGCAACACACTCGGCCCACTTGATGGAATAGTTTGTCGCAGTCAAGATCCACTTGTGGCCCACACTTGAAGGCAGGTTTATTGGTCCTATAAAATCCAGACCCCATTTTGTAAATGGCTATTCAACTTTAATAGGATGCAGAGGTAAGGAAGCAAACCTTTGTTTACGTGCAAACAATGAACACTTCTCACATCTTCTCACCCAAGAAAAAGAATCCTTAAATAAGTCAGGCCAGTAATAACCAGCCTGGATAATCTTCAAAGTAATTGTTCTAGCTGCAAAGTGACCTCCCAAAGGTCCATTGAGAAATTCTTCTAACAACTTGTCAACTTGATCAGGTCCAATACATCTTAAAAATACACCATTAAAATCTCTCCTATATAAAATACCATCAATGATAGCATAAGGAGTAGCTTGTAGCCTAGAATACCTTCTTCCTACCCTATCCAAACCTTCGAGGCATTGACCGGACTATAAATAATGCATCACCTGCTGCACCCAACTAATTGTAGGAGTTGGTACACTAGCTGGTACATTGTTATTCAATATTGTTTATGTGTCCTCTACGTGTTCTTGATTGTTTTCTTTACTTTCAGCAAGCTGCTCGCATAAGCCCTTGCCCCTAATCAGCTTGGTTACTTTGATATCAACATCAAATTCCATAACTTTAGTTATCCAACCAGCTCTCTTGTCATTTATATCTCTGTTTAATAAAAAATTCTTGACAATAGGATGAGCAACCATTAAGTGAATTATGTTATTAGACAACACGTGTCTAAATTTCTTGAGGCTCCTATCAACAACAAAAACATGTTTTTCCACAAAAGAGTACTTTAGCTCATAGTCATGTAGTACCTAGCTGAAAAATGCTATTGGCTCCTCCAATCCTACATTATTTTGTTGGCATAACATTGCCGAGATGTTGTCAGCTCCTACAAAAGCATACAAAATAAAATCCCTCTCATAATTAGGATTAATGAGGGTAGGGGCAGCAACGAGGGCTTCTTTAATATGCTTGAAGCTTCCTTTTCCCTTTTTAGTCTAGCTGAATGGCACATTCTTCTTCAACATGGCCATAAGAGGTTGTAACAAAGTTGCAATGTTTGGAATGAATCTTCTCATGAAATTAATTCTGCCAAAAAAGATTTGTAAGCCTTTCTTATGTGCAGCCAGTGGTATATCTGGAATGGCTGAAACTCTCTCAGAGTCAATAGAAATACCTTGTTTTGAAATAATGTGGCTGAGAAGTTTACCTTCATGAACTGAAAATATGCACTTTTGGGGGTTCAATGAAACCCAAAACTCCCTACACCTCTGAAAAATCTGCTTCAAGTGGTCAAAATGATCATTAGCATCTTTGGAAAAAATAGATATGTCATCTAAATACACTAGCACTATTCTATTCATAAGGCCATGGAAGGCCATTTCCATTGCCCGTTGAAAGGTTGCCCCTGCATTGGACAAACTGAATGGCATCTTCCTATATACCACGGTACCCCACTTAGTCGTGAATGCTATTTTATATTGGTCTTCCTCTTTGACTAGAATCTAGCTAAAACTTGAGTAACCATCTAATAGGGAATATCTATCAGAACCAAAAATAGTTTGCAATATTTGTTCCATGGAAGGAAGAGGGTAGTGGTCTTTCAATGAGGCCTGATTCAGATCACAGAAATTGACACAAAGTTAGATTTCTCCATTCTTTTTTCTGACTGGGACCAAATTGGAAACCTAGGAGGCATGTTTTATTGGGAATATGATACTAGTCTCAATTAGTTTATTTAACTCAGCCTTCATTAAATGCTCAAGTTTTGGGATTCACGGGTCTTTGTTTCTGCCTAACAGGTTTGGCATTAGGCTCTAATTCAATGGTATGATGGGCTAAACTAGGATCAAACCCCCTTAAGTATTTATACTCCCATGAAAAAACATCAGAAAAATCTTGGCATAACTGAATAAATGACTGTTGTTCACCTTTAGTGCATACCTTTTTGAGCATCAACAACTTATCTTTGAAAATCTCCACTACCTCATAGTGTTCTTGTTTCATCGTCATGCTGCACTTGTCCTTTCTAAATTGATCATCTGAGTTAAACATTGATTCTAGTGTCACCAATCCCTTGGGTAGCTTGTTCAATCTCAACTGTATAATCTAGTCTTCAAATTGTTGCTGGTATTTATGCTGATTATTAGCTATAAATTCAGCCTCTACACTCAAAAACTTAAGATTTGGTCATCGTTGTCAAATACTTGCTAGGAAATACTATTGTTAGGTATAGAAAGCCTGACAACTACTTTGACATATGGTTGTACTTGTATGTTTTGAATTTGATTAAGAACCTCAAATTGAGATCCCAAAGCTGCAAGCTTAGCTGCATACTTATTTTGGTTTCTAGGAATCAAAAATAGATTAAATGCATCAAAAAATTCAATTGAATCCCACACTCTATGATTGTACTTTTTGAGCAAGTCATTTTTAGTAGCATTCAAGTTCCTAACCTAATTAACGATCAATTCAGAATCTCCATAGACTTGTACAGATTTGATACCTCTTTTCTAGGCCCACTCTAAACCATGGATTAGGGCCTCATACTCAACCACATTGTTTGTGCAGCTAAAGGTGAACCTCAAGGCTACATAGTAGTTGTCTCCTTCAAGTGAGATTAACATATTCTCTCCACCCACACCTGTTTTGATCCTTGATCCGTCAAAGTATAGCTTCCAAAGCTGGTCTTCTTTCCATTCCAACTGCTTTAGTCCTTAATCAGATTAGGAATCACTGCATCAGGTTATTGTATCATATAGATGCCTAATCCTACCTCACCAGTGTGATGGAAAGGATCACTTTCATGATCTTCAACTGCCCAATCATCTAAGTTTATGTCTTCTATAGGTGCATTAGGATCTAGGCTCATGGGTTCATCATGTTGCCCATGGGTGATGTAGAGGTTAGCATTTATTGGACTGGGAACATAGGGATCAACATGGTCCTTTACAAGTGGTTCAGATTGTATGGTTACTTTCGTACCATATCTTGTTCTGAAAAACAAGTGGGACCAATTAGAAGATAGAAACCCACCCAATTTGATAGTGAATTCCCTAGAAAGACATATTGCAAAACTAGGTGGCAGATCGATGATGTAAATGTCCCGATGGATGGTAAAATTAGGACATGCATGCACTGTAAGGAGCAATTTTTTATTATTCCTGCAGTACTAAGTGCAGACTCGTCTAACTAGACAACTCCTTTTGCAAGGGGCTCATAAATCAATCCTAGTGAACCAGCTAGACTTTTGGGGATGACTGAACTACTTGCCCCAGAGTCTATCATGCAGTTATGAACAAGTTTGTCACCAATTATCAAACTTAAGTAAAAGGGAGGAGGTTTTACCTGATTTGTTGGTTGTCCACTCTTGATTTCTAAGTTGTTGGCAAGCACAACTTTGGCTTTTCCTTGATTAGAACACTTAGAAATTGAAAGCTTAGCCAATGCTTCTTGTAGCAAATTCTTTTGGCCAGGAATGCACAATACATCCATAACTGACATGCTCACTATAGCTTTCTTAAGATGATCTACTATGTTGAAAGAAAAAAGATTTACCTTTTGTTGTTCTTTTATAGTAGCAACATCATTCTGCCTTTGTGAAGGTTGTTGTTGTACTTTAGACTGATCCTTTACTAGTATAGTTTGATCCCTTTGTAGAATTTGCACTTTTTGTTGTGGTACAGGGACAGTTTGTGATGGGAAAGTTTGAAATGTATCTCTCACAGGGTGTTGTTGTACCACTGCAGCTTATTGATTAAGGTCTGCAACCCTTTGTTTTGACCTTGTGTTGGCTGAAACAGGTGTATGTTGTTGATTTTGGCTATGATGGTAATTTATAGCACAGAAATCACTCTCTTGCTAGTTCATCAAGGCCACGTCAACATTATTTGGCTGAGTTGAAACTTCACCAAGGGCACCTTCCAAACTTGCATAACTATTTTGCACCATGAGTGCCTGATTTCTTACTCCATTTGTGCACGCAGCTTGATTATGTGGTTGGTGACATGGATAACACCAGTCACTATCTTGGGCTAAGTTATTATGTGTGGGTACAAGCTCCCTCAAGGTACTAGCAGTATTTGGGTTGTAAGATTGGAAAGGTTGAGGGTTGTAGTTTCTTCTTTGACCCTAAGGATCAGCTTGAAACGGTTGCCTGTATTGGTGAATGGGCTAATACGGGGCTTGGTAAGGCTTAGTTTCTTGACCAATCTACTTTTTAATATTAACAAATTCATTGCCAAAGGTTTTGCCCATGGACTGAATCATGCCTTTCAACTCTTGGATTTCTTGGAGGTGAGCTGGGGCATGATTTTCTTGGGTTACAGGTTGATGGGTCATTGCTGGAATAGGTGGGACAATAACCAAAGGAGGCACTGCTATTGGTACAGATAGCTAGATTTCTCAGAAAATAGGTAGGGGAGGCCCTAGGGCTATCTTCCCTGCTTAGATGAGGTAGTTTTATGCTCTGACAGTAATCTCGAAAGAATTAGGAAGGATGGTTCCTCCCATAGACTGGATCATTACAGAAATTTCACTATTCAAAGATTTAAGGTAAAACAAAAATGCATGCCTTGGCAAGGGCTTTACTATTGTGGGGATTCTATCCTAGGTTCTCTGAAATCGGTAGTTGAAATTAGCCATGTGTTCGTGGGGTGCCCTTTTGATGGTGTTCAACTGCTCTAGCAATGAGAGATGATCAGATTTGTCTTCGAAGTGCTTGTGTAATCCATCTCCTAGTAGATCCCACAATGTTATTGAAATTTTAGTAAGTCCTCTGAACCATTGCAAGGCTTTCCCTTTCTATGATACAGCCAAAAGTCTGATTGCCATATTTTCTTGGGTGACATTGTGTATGAAACAAAGGGTTGCCATATCCTGAATGTACTCAGCAGCTGTAGTATGCTCTTCTCCGGTGAAATATGGTAGTCCTTTAAGGGCTAAAACTGGAATATCATCGCACTCAGTAAGTTGCAGTGGCCTGCCTTCGTTAAAGGCAACAAATGCATACTACCTAGCCATTATGGGTATTTGAACTATTAACACATGACTTCTGCTTCTTCGTGTTGAAGTTGGAGGTGTTGATTTTGATCTCCTCGCTAAATCGGTTGTTCTGCTTGCTGATCTACCTCTTCTTCTTGGTGTTGACAACTATAAATACTCAAAAGGATTAGAACTAGATTTGGTTTTCATAAGTTGATAACCCTAGTCTGCATGCAAGACCAGAGATAACGAGATGCCAGGTATATTGTGAAAGCCTCCAAAGGCTGGAATACTGCTGCATATACCAGAAAAATAGCTATGAGGGTATAAAACTTCTCTAAAATTACTTTTAGAGTCCCACCGGGCATGCCAAAAACTGTTATCAATCAAATATGCACCCCCTACAAAAGACTTAGCTATCTGTTGAAACATGGAAACACTATCAGGATGTGGGTTTCCTATAGCGAGAGTGAATCTCTAGAGTGAGTTGGTTCTTCTTATGATCTTTCTAAACTAATCACTTGTCCGAGAAAAGGGATGAGAAATACCTGGAATGAAATTCTATTTTATCTAAAGATTGCCTAAAAATCTAAATTTTTTACCCACAAACAACTCTCAAGCTTGTAACATTCTCAGTTTCACCTAAGTTGAACAATCCAAAAGTACTTTGTATGAAGGTTTTAATTAAAACACAACACACAACCTGGATTACATGGGCAATAGCTAGGCAAATTTTAATAACATCGAGACATAATCAAAGGATTAGACATCATAATCATAGTGAAAACATCAAATCAAATTTATAAAAGAGGCAACAAATGTGAAATAGGAAAGCTTTGTTGTATTGAACTGAAAGGGGTACATCTAATTCTAAAAAATATGAGCCAATATTAGTTTACAAATTCTCTACCTATGCTCAAGAGAGAAGAAATAAAGATATCCCTAAAAAAAAAAGTCTTTCTCCCCTATTTATAACTCCAAAGATCTCCCAAAGAAAAAGCTAAGAAATCTTCCTAGGATAGAAAATTTGATCCATTTTCGAGCTCCACTGAAAAGCCAAAAAATAAAGCTTTCAAATCACCTCCAATCTATATACGAAAGCTACCAAAATCTTCCTCAAGGTAGACCTCACCAAAATCTCCTTTAAAACAAGCTTTATTTACTCAATAAAAGCTGAGTTTTTTTATTGCCCTCATCTGCCTCAAAATAGAGTAAATAGAGAAAAAAATATTTGATTTGTTTTAATAGTTTTAATTTCATAAAATGATGAAATATTAAAAGCAATTTATAAAGAACATTGCTTTAATGTTTGTCTTACAATAAGTCCTGCAGCTTTTCCTTCTGATTTGCGTAATCTTACAAGGCTTATTTTTGTCCATATCTCCCCAAAAGAAAGCAAACTAAAAAAAAGGAAGATATTGTTTTCTTTACTTTGTTTTAATTGCATAAATAATGAATATTTATAAGCAATTTATAGGA
This sequence comes from Cunninghamia lanceolata, assembly GCA_027924645.1. Lineage (NCBI taxonomy): Eukaryota > Viridiplantae > Streptophyta > Pinopsida > Cupressales > Cupressaceae > Cunninghamia > Cunninghamia lanceolata. Next base: position 10,619,698 of record BSBN01001099.1, read on the forward strand.
TATTGCTTTAAATATAATTTTACAATAATTTTTTGCAACTTCAAATTTGTAAAAGAAAGAAGGTCCGCCATTGTGAAGATTGCGCTAAAATGACAAATTGGGTTGGTGAGATATTTAAAGGATTTTTGTGCTTTATTCTCTTCTCATCTCTGTTCGAAAATTGCAAAAACCTAGATCATATTTTTTGAGATACGATTAAAACACACGAGTGTATCTTGATTTTTTGTCTATTGTGCTTCTGATGGTTCCTTGAAAAATAAAAACTGGGTTGGTGAGAAATTTAAAGGGGTTTTTGCAGCTTATTGTCATTTGATTCATATCAAAAAATTTCATGAACCTAGATCATATTTTCTGAGATACGATCGAAACATGTGACATATGTCTTTATTTTGTAGGGTCTTTATGTGACACTATTTCTCTTTAGACTCTTTCCACAATCCTCTTAAAACTTGGGAGTAGCATGCTGGGCTTAACCCTTGTGGGAGCCCATTTTATTCCACATGCTAATTTGTCTTCAATCATCTACATGACTTATCCTATACATGCACATAAAACAAACAGATTAGAATAAAACATTGAAATTCCATGATTGTTTCTTTCTCAGCTCTTCTTGCATGTGGATGATGTTCATTGATCAATGCATTATAAACAAAGTGTTATGACTCTTCTAATAGGATATGGAGATCTCATAACTAGAGATCTAATAGGACCTTCCCACATTTTTGCAGGTTCATGTAGAGATCAAGAGTAGGAACAGAAGACAACTTCAAAGATTGAAAACCTTCAAGACAACGATGGTTATGACCTTCTCTTTCTTACCCTAAACAACACTGCAATTATCACTGAAACACAATAACTATGCAAATAACTTATAATAGAAGAATGTTAACCTTCACTCTAAAAATGAATTTGTTGCATCAGCTCTGCCAATTTTGAGTTGTGGTGAAAAAATGGTAACAAACTTGTGCCTCTTTCCTAGTGGAGTTTTTTACCCACAAGCGTTTTCTCCATGTAAACATTGTGTCACTGTGTTGAGTTCTTCATGCTTGATATTTTCTCTATAGTGGTTTTTATGTTTTGATGTAATCTCCATTGATAATACAGTGATATAAGATCATTAAATATATTTGAATTAAATTTCCATTTGACGTAGTTGTGCTTTCATTCTAACAAAGAGCTAGAAGAAGAAGAGGTGGAGTTAGAGGAGAAAATAAGAAGGATTTTCATTATTGTTTCCATAGATATTGTGAAAGCAATAAAACAAGTAATCGACTCCCATATCTTTGGCATATGGGATGTCCATGAAAATTATTTATTTGAGGATTTCTTGATGAATGTGACTCCAATCATGGGAAGGAAGCAGAGTGGAAAATTGATGGAATATTGGTTCATTAAGTAGGAGTAGAGGGAGATGGCATATGCAGCAATATTGGGTTTCATCAAAATGCTCGAAGCTAGTATGTTGGAAGGGATTTTTTATGTCACTACTGTCAAGAAGAATATAATCATACCACAAGTCTTAAACTTGTTTTTGTGATGAAATTTGTAGAGACAATATGGAAGTTTTCAACTTCCACTTGAGCCAATATGGAGATCTGTTATCTCCATCTCAAGTTGACAAAGCTTTTGAGGTCTCTGAATGCTTAAGATACCTGTGGCACTTGAGAAAGCCCAATGAATGACTGTAGTTTATTTGCATGCTTGTATGAGATGATGCTATGTCTGTGTTTTTTATCTAGTTGGCACATGGGAAGGTGCAATGTATGAATGTAGTTTATTTGCATGTTCATATGAGCTAATGCTATGTCTATTTTTTTATCCAATTGTTTTAATGAAATAGGAACTACCCCTATGGTAGAGCTTACTGATCATATAATATATATAAAATAAAAATAACTGAATATCCATATCTAATATTTTAGATAAATGTATTTTGGATATTATATATAAAACTTATAAAGAGAGATAAATGTACTTTAAACTAAAATAAAATTATATAAACCTTTATAGAAACCCTCTTTAAGTAAATAAATGTGAGGCTAAATTATTTCACTTCCCTATTTTGATCATTTCATATTATAGTTGGAAACTTATGAGACATTGAGAGACTATCGACTTCCATTATGCAAATTTAGACTATATCTCCTTATTTTGGATTAGATTTGATTAGTATGCGGTGATTTGATTATATCCTATTTTGATGCTCTTATGATGTTAGACATGTGAGATACACTTGATGATTATTAATGATGTTGATTATGAGCTCATTATATGGATTTTCTATGTGAATTTGATTATGAGATAGTCTATAGAAAATACAATTATGAATCTTAATTATGATATGCGTTGTTTAATATTTTATATGAATTATGCAATGACATCAGTGTTACTTTCTATTTCTTCGGCTATGATATATACATGTTGGATTGACCATTTGTTCAAGTGCGCAAGTGATTTTCCAGGCTAGGAAAAATTGGAGGTCGATCTCACACTTATGTGTTTCCTTGTTAAGTCGATCCATTCCCAAGAGGGATAAGGATCATGTGTGATGGAATGATGTTTTCATGAATGCCTGTATTTAATTATTGTCCTAGTTCACCCTTTTCTTTAATTTAATTTATGTGGTGTAAAATATGTGTTTTAATTCACACCATTTGGTTTTCTTTTTATTTTTTGGTCATTTAATGTAAACTTATACCTCCTTAAGTGTTTATTAGAGGTCTAAACTAACCCTAGGTGGTACCCCTAAGGTCTAGGGCCCATTTGGGCTTACTAAACTCTAGGGTAATTCCCATCTAGTCACCCTAAACTTGGGTTAAATAAAAGTGACGAAAATTTAAAATGGGTAAGGGTGGGAGATGAGTCATGCCTTGAAAGAAGGCCCATCTCCCTTCCCAAGTGTATACGCCTAAAAAAGATACGACTCAGTCTAAATAAATATTATTAATATTTATTCCATTTTTATTCCTCTATCAATAAATAAATAAATAAATTTATTTATTTGATTCACATTCCTCTAAGTTAATTAAATATTGAAATATTTAATTACCGTTGATCTTCTTGTTCTTTCTATACTGTTGATTTTCTCTCTCCCAAGTCTATAAATTAAACCTTATTCTTTCATTTTAGTCATTCAAGCTTTAAGTATCATTACTCTACAGGAATTATAGCATGCCTTTGGCACCAATTCCTTCATTGCTTGTGATCACACTCATTTCTACGCACTACTGCCATTATTGTGAAGCTCATCTTCATGGAAAAACTATCATAGCCATTACCATTTGAAAATCTTGGAATCATAGGAAGGAAGTGCACCTTCTGAGCGCCATATTCATAGACAAGATTATTTGTGATAGGCAATCAATGGAAGCTATGAATTAAAGGAGGTTTGCTTTGTATTGTTCATTGTTTTGATTGAATCTCTTTTGTTCATTATTTCATTGAGTTTTGGGTATCTTGATATTTATTATATTGATTATTCATTTTGAATCAAATTTGACCTTAACATTTTTGGCACCCACCGTGGGCCTAGCCCCAAATTTAACCCACAAATTGATTTTTTGTGTTTTAGAAAGCTGTACATAGGAGGAAATCGCACATCTGACACATTCTAACACACATATACCATCTGTTACAGTGCATAGGTTCCTGCGGCACATATAGTCTCTGTTATGGTGCATTTACCCTCTGATACAACACATATATCAAATTAGTGCATATACACTATTTTCCTACGTTTTTGACCTCTTTCTTAGCACATATGTACTGAGGCACTTCTGTTATATGTTTCTGTGCATTTAGTCTCTGAAGCGGCACATCTATTTTAGGCAGTGATTTTTAGGGTTTCCTTGAAGCTTTTATTAATGCTGACATCTTTTTGGCAGGAACTCTCTTGATCTATTTTGCAGGCTAGGTAGTGGTTTAGATTCATATAGTTGCACTTGTTAACTCACACTTCAATTTCTATCGGGAAAGTAAATGGATGCTCACGCAAATCTCACATAGTTTTAACTAAGAAAGTGGTAATTGAATCATTGCTATCTTGCATATCATTGAATCATTGCTATATTGCTATCTTTCAAAGTTAACAAGTCATTACTAGATAGATAAAATTGAACTCATCATTGCTATCTGGATAAAACAGAACCATTGCTATCTCGATCATCACTTCAAAATTAACAATTTGTGCTATCTGGATAAAATTGAACTCATCATTGCTATCTAGTTAAAACTGAACCATTGCTATCTTGATTATCACTTCAAAGTTAACAATCCGTGCTACATGGATAAAATTGAACTCATCATTGCTATCTGGGTAAAACTGAACCATTGCTATCTCGATCATCACTTCAAAATTAACAATTTGTGCTATCTAGGATAAAATTGAACACATCATTGCTATCTTAGTAAAAGTGGACCATTTCTTTCTTGTTATCACTTCAAAGTTAACAAATTTCTGTGCTTGCCCAAGTAGATAGCTCATCTAGTTTTTCTCATTTTAACTAGGGGAAAAGAACCACTATATTCTGTGTTTTGGTAATGATACCAAGCATATGCTCTCCCCTATCTTGGGTGACCAAAATGCCAGACATATCATTTTCACATGTGGTTTTCCTTTAGAAGGGCCTACTCTTGGACACCGTTCATCTAAGTAGGAATGAACCTAAGTGGTAACAGGCTAGACGGCAAGCCCTTCCAAGCCACTATAAATAAATTGTGTTTGGAATGAAAGCTTCAAGCAACGAGTGTAGTTGTGTTATACCGACAGCTAACCTCCCCCAAAACCCTCCAAGGCACAACCCTTGTAGGCTGGGAGACTCCATAATAGAGATTAGTACTGCCACGTGTATAACCACTCGAATGGTTGCCTTTATGAATCATCCTTTGTTTTAGTAGACCAAAAACCCCTATAATCTAGTGTAGGGAAGGGCGATTATCACCTACCAAAGATGCTTCACTAGAGATAGTGAGAATTTAGTTTTATACTGTCCTTTGAAACCTAGGTTTGTACTTTCTTTCTTTTTAGTCCAAAAAGAGTCAAAAAATCACAAAATAATAAAAAACCATAAAAATATTCTTTGTGTTTGCTGTGTCTTCTTGCCATAATTTGAGAAAATTAGATCAAAAAGACCTTCTTGCAACCAAAGTACCAAAAACATCAAAAAATTTCCAAAAAAAATTGTAAAAATACTAAGAAAACTAGAGCGGTGCATCCGTCCTCTATTGTTGCGTATTTGTGCCAACCTGTGGCGCATATATACTAACTTGAAGTGCTTTTACTACCTATTATAGTGCATTTGATTTTTACCAGTGTGGCACTTCTGTGCCAACTTACTGCGCATTTACCAGTTTCTACGGTGCATCTGTTCCAGCGCATGCGTGACAATGAGCACTTGCACAATCTTTGAGGGAAATATTTTATCATTTCTGGATACTTATTTTAGCCTAGTTACAAAATTTGAGATCAGATCTTACCTTGCAGTCATTTTTCCACCCATTTCCTATCAAAATCTCTTTCGTTGGTCATCCCATTCACCTTCTATCAGGTCCTCCTAGTCTGAAGTCAAAGTATCCCATATTAGATTAGCATAGGCCCCTTTTTCATATCATTGTGGATTCAAGTAACCCTAGTAAGTCATAGAACTTTGCTAGTGGTCTTGGTGCATGACTAGTCCCTACACAGTAAGACAGGTATTGAGTACCCTTACTAGTGGCTATCATCTTGTATCGACCATCTTACTTGGAATCATTGATCGAAAGAGTCCCTTGCCTAAATCTTGTCATAAGTATCCTATTCTTAGCAGTCTCCATCGACACCTTGCCAAAATCTCTAGTTTCATCCCACCTCATCCCACGTCACCTTCCATGGTTCTTACTAGATCTTAATACAAAAAACAACTTGAAATGGCAGGATCATCCAACCACATCATCACACCTCATGATAGTGATGAGGAAATCTCTCACGAAGATTATCAAGGAACCATCCAAGATCAGAAATTCCAATGCTTTCTAGAGAAAGTGCTCCATGAGGACCCTCACAAGTATTTTTATCATCTTGCAAATCTTGGAATTAAACTCCTCGCCAATTTTGATCTAAGCACGATCCAAGAAAACATAGAGGATAATCATGAAAAAGGAAAAAGGGCCATGGACCCAAGCACTCATATGGAAGAAATGAGGAAACAAATCGAGGGTCTCACACAACAAATGACAGATCTCAAGATGGATACAAACACTAAAACCTACTCCTTGGAAGATATTGCACCGTACCCCTTTGATAAAAGTTTGAACATGACACTGTTTCTCTATCGATTCAAAATTCCTAAGTTTGACAAATACAAAAGAAAAGGGGACCCTAGAGATCACATTAGGGAATTCAACGCAGCATGCTTGGAAGTAGCTCACAATGAGACTATTCCCTAGATCTCTAGGTAGTCAAGCCATGGAGTGGTTCTCAAGACTCCCACCAGGCATGAAAACTTTTGATGAGCTAGTCAACAAATTCCTCATGCACTTCTCATATAATATTGAACATGAAGTCTCCATGCACGACCTATGCAACACCAGGAAAAAGAGTGGTGAATCATTCACCTCCTTCCTATAAAGGTGGAGACAACTAGCAAGTAAATGCTCATATGATGTACCAGAGAAGCAACTAATGGAGATGTTTGTCCATAACCTCAACTTTAACCTTAGCTATCAACTACAAATTCAATACCCTACCTCATTTTCAAAGGTCACTGAGATGGGATTGTTCATTGAGAAAGCTATGATCACGAAGAGGAAAATCAAGTTATACAAGGACACGCCTACCTCCAACTACACGACTAACAAATCAAAGTTTTGGACTAAGACGAAAAATGTCGTCAACAATGGAGTAGTTGATGCCAAGGTGTCAGCTCCCAAACAACAACTGATATTCGCTCTCAAAGGAGAAGCAAGCAATGTTACACCCAACAAAACATTCTCTCGGGAGCCAAGACCATGGTTCACCTCAAATCCAAGGCAAAAGTTCACACCGCTGGGTGAGTACCAAGAATCTGTGTTAAGGAAACTATTGGCCAACAATGAAATCTTTCTACCGCCAACACGTGATTATGAGCCTCAAATTAAACCTTACTATTAGAAACACACCGACTATTTTGAGTATCATAGAGGAAGAGGACATACAACCAACAATTGTATCCATCTTAAACATGTTATTCAGGACGTGCTTGATCAAAATCAAGGAGGTACTCATCAACATACTTCTAATGAGACACATGTGTCTTACAAAGATCCACTTCTCAATCATGACAGGCCATACAACAACAATGGCAATAACAACAACTACAACAGGCAAAATCAGAATAGTGGGAATAGTAATGCCAACTATGCAAGTGTGCCATTCGACTATACCATCAATTGCATAATAGAGCACATACCACAAATCAATGTGGTTACACCCAACCAACAATCATAGCCTAACCGAACTGATTGCAGTATCATTACCCACAGTGGTAAAGTCACGTTGAATACCATTCCTCCAAGGTAGTCACCTTCTTAGTCCAACTTCCATCAGTATAGTGTCATAGACCAACTACGGAAGACTAGGGCCCACATTTCTATCTTAGAGTTGTTGTGTCAATCTCCTTCCCATAAAGAGATTCTCAATAAAGCCTTAGCAGAAACCACTATACCCACTAACTTGGCCCAAGAGAAGTTTTAGGCCATGGTAGGTAATCTGACCTCCTCAAGTACCATATCATTTACCGAAAAAGATGACCTCTTAGTCTCTCAACCTCATAACACCCCTCTACATATTGTCACCTTCATCCTTAAGCACCGCATCAAGAGGGTTCTCATTGATGGTGGAGCCGGTTTAAATATTTGCACCTTAAAGCTAGTCTTTACATTGGGGTTCTCTGAAAATGCAGTTGATCCAAGGAAGAAGATCACTATCAAATCCTATGATGAAGAAGAGAGAACTACCAAAGGAATAGTGGTGTTACCCATACAAGTGGGACCGGTGATAAAAGACATTGTGTGCCAAGTCCTAGATAGGGAGCTCACCTATAATATTCTCCTAGGTACACCATGGATTCATGCCATGAAAGTTGTGCCCTCTATGTATCACTAATGCATAAAATTCCCTCATAATGACAAGCAAGTCACCATCCAAGGTGACCCTGACCCCTTTTAGCATTGCAACTCTATCCTTACAAAACCTGATTGCATCATACCAAACAATAGGACATCTACATCCCCTACCCTGCAGCATGATCCTACCTCTAAAGTTTCCTCATCAAAGCCCAAAGAGTAGAAAATTACCATCAAAGAAACAGGAGTAGGGGAATACTCCATTGAGCACAGCCTCAATCTAGCCAAGATGCCTTTATCTCCTAGATCCTTTGGGCGACCCAAGCATTTTCCAAAGCCATTTGCTCCTTCTATACATCCCATAGCTCCCTTTGTAAAATGGGGGACCTTATCATATGAAACAGAGGAAAGAGATATCCTACAATGGCTTTATACTGAAGAAGAAGAGAACACACAACAAGAACCACTTAAGTTCCCAATTGAAATCTATGGGCAAGGTGAATCTATCCTACATAGAATGGGTTATGAAGGACAAGGCCCCATCGGCCTAAGAAAAGGAATCATAGAACCCATTCAACCTTCTTCATCCTCATTGGCTAGAACTACAAAAGATCTAGGATATAAAGATAAGGGCAAAGCTAAAGCAAATGCTTGTCTAGTGGAAATGATCCATACACTTCAAGAGGACAGTGACACAGATTCCAATGAATATGAGTGGGATGAACTTACAGAGCATTCCTATGATGACAAAGAGGTTGATACCATTCAAACTTATAGCCCCTACCGTGAGGGACAAACGCTACTGCATAGACCATTAGAGTGTGATTTGCCTATCCCTGAGAATATGACTTTTAAGGAAGGTTCGAGTTCTATCCCAATAAACAACTTGGAGGAAAGTACTATCTTGAATTCTCTCCCTCCCAATACTCCTAGTATATCCATTCAAACTATCAACGAATCAAATCTATCCTCTAACTCACTCCCCCTTGTACATCTTGAGCTTATTGACTAGGATCTATGAGGAACCCCACAACTAGATATGTTTCAAAATGATGATGCCTATATTGACTGTATGGAACTTAGGGACCACCTACCTAAAGGAGATCATAAAGCTAGGTTCGCTATTGAACTTAATACCGTGGCTTATTTCAGAGAGGGTGCCAAGCCTTCCAATTGCAAAAATATCAAAACAAAAACTAGATCTGACAGTGAAAACTGTTCTGCGACAGTGTCAGATCCCAAAATAGTAAAAAGAAAGGATGCATCTGATGATGGAAGGCTTGACACTCTCCCTAATTACATGCACCAAGAGAAGTCTCAGATTGTTGTGGAACCCACAGAACCTGTTAACATTGGAATAGAGGAACAGCCTAAGATCATTCACTTTGCTAAGTCTCTAACCCCACCAGAGAAAACTAAGTTTGTACCATTCTTCAAGAGAAAGAAAGTCAATTTTGCTTGGTCATACGCAGATATGCTAGGGTTAGATCTAGATTTGATTCTACATCATCTTCCATTAGATCCAAGAGTGAAACCAGTGAAACAGAAGCTTAGAAAGATGCATCCACACATAGCACTACTTGTAAAAGAAGAACTCAAGAAATACTGGATGTAGGGTTCATTAGAGCTATAGACTATTTGGAATGGGTCTCCAACATAGTACTAGTGTTCAAACCTAATGGCCGAGTCAGACTATGCAATGATTTTAGAAATCTAAACAAAGGTTGTTGCAAGGATATTTTTTGTTGACAAATATAGATATCATAGTTGACTTGACAACAGGGCATACCATGTTATCTCTCATTGATGGCTTCTTAGGATATAATCAGATCAAAATAGCACTGGAAGACCAACATAAGATGGATTTTACCTCTCCATGGGGCACTTTCTGCTAGAATGTCATGCCATTCGGGCTAAAGAATGCAGGAGCCACATATCAATGTGCTATGACTACTATATTCCATGATATGATGCATGTAACAATGGAAGACTATGTTGATGATATCCTTGCAAATTCACTCACAAGAGAATCACACCTGGATGTGTTAGAGAAAGTCTTTCAGAGATTAGAACAATTGAAAGTCAAGTTGAACTCAAAGAAATGTGTGTTTGGAGTCACCTCAGGCAAGCTCCTAGGCTTTATTGTATCGGTAAATGGAATAGAGGTGGACCCCACCAAATTCAAGGCTATTATGGACATGCCACCACCCAAGAATCTTACTCAACTAAGGTCTCTATAGGGCAAGCTACAAGCAATCCATAGATTCATATCACAACTGGCAGACAAGTGTCAACCATTAAGTCATCTCCTACATAAGAACTTTCCATTTAGATGGGATGAGAAATGTGAAGAGGCATTCGACAAACTAAAAGAGTATCTTATGAATCCACCCATTCTCATGCCTCCTATCCAAGGGAAACCATTGATACTTTATATATCTGCTACACCAATAGCTCTCAGGGCTCTTCTAGGACAACAAGATTATGAAAATAAAGAAAGATCCGTCTACTACATTAGCCAAACATTGGTGGGTTATGAATTGCAATACTCTCAGATAGAAATATCATGTCTTGTGGTAGTTTTTGCTTCCCAAAAACTATGACATTATATGCTTGCACATCCAATCAAACTTATTGCAAAAATAGATCCACTGAAATACCTACTAAACAAAGTAGCTCTAACAGGTCACCTAGCCAAATGGGTAATGCTCTTAAGTGAATACAACATTGAGTATGTAGACATAAAGGCTATCAAAGGGTAAGTCATTGCTGATCAGTTAGCGGATGCACCAATACATGACACCACACCAATGCAATTTAAGTTTCCAGATGAATCCTTATTCAATATATCAACACATTCCTAGAAACTTTACTTTGATGGGTCCTACACAAACCATGGATCAGGGGCAGGAATCTTGTTTGTAACTCCTCATGGTGACACCATACCGAAGTCTTATCGCCTATTATTCCCATGCACCAACAATATAGCAGAATATAAAGCCTTAGTCATGGGTCTTAAAATGGCAACAAAGTGGAAAATCAAAGAGCTACATGTCTATGGTGATTCTCAACTAATAATCAATTAGGTCAATGACGATTACCAAACCAAAGATGAGAAGCTTGTCCCATACAAGTGGATGGTCGAGGACTTTAAGGAATACTTTGTGATCATCTCTTTTGAGCAAATACCTCAGATTGAAAATAAAGTAGCAGATGCCATGGCAACCATTGCCTCTCTTCTTGAAATACCAGAGAATGAGTCATGGTACGAGTTCTTAGTGGAATTAATTAAGCAACTAGCTTATGATCTTCCTGAAACCCATTCCATATGCCTTTTAGTTGGATTTGATTCACCTTGGTATGGTAAGGTTTACACTTACCTCAAGGACAACACCCTCCCTCCCAACTTATCTTCAAACCAACGATGAACCTTTATACGCCAAACCTCTCATTATACCATTATTGCTGATACCTTATACCAATGTGGTCTAGATGGTACTTTACTCCATTGTTTAGAATGAGAAGAATCCCAAACCACCTTACAAGATGTACACAAAGGGATCTGTGGAACACACTCTAGCTGTCCTGCCTTAGCTAAGAAACTCATGCATTTGGGTTATTACTGGCTGAACATGGAAACAGATTCATACCAATTTATGAAGAAGTGCAAGCAGTGCCAAATACATGGGAACCTGATACATGCACCATCTCAAGAGTTGAGACAACACCTTGGCCCTTTTGCCAATGGGGACTTGACTTTATGGGAAAGATCCATCCACCCTCATCCAACGGTCACAAATTCATAATAACCGCTATAGAATACTTTACCAAGTGGATTGAATCTGTCCCCCTCACCATCATCACAGGTAAACAAATCTCCTCATTCATCCTTAATTACCTCATCCATTATCACGGATAATGGAAGACCCTTCAAAAACTAGGATGTCCAAGAACTTTGTGACTGATTCAAAATCCAACACCATTTCTCCACACCATATTACCCCCAAGGCAACGGTCAAGCTAAAGCATCCAACAAGACCATCTTGAAACTCCTCAAGAAGACAGTCAACGATGCTGGCTGTGATTGGCACGTCCAGCTCAATCCTACCCTGTGGGCCTACAGAACTAGTATACGCACTCCCACCGGTGCTACCCCTTATGCCCTTATCTATGGCTCAGAAGCTATCCTCCCCATAGAGGTCGAGTTACCATCTCTTAGGGTGTCGTTAAAAGGTCTCATATCAAATGAAGAATACAGAGTTTCCAGATTGCAAGAATTAGAGTTGCTAGAGGAAAGGAGACAAAAAGCCTTTGATCATCTCAAAGCATATCAACAAATGATGTCACGAAGCTACAACCATAGAGTCCATCCAAGAGTATTCAAGGTTGGAGATCTAGTACTTAAGGAGAACCCCTGTAATCAATAGGATCGGGAAAAGAAAGGCAAGTTTGAACCCAACTGGCTTGGGCCTATGTGATCGTAGCTACTTATAGATCAGGGGCATATCAGTTAGCAACATCAGAGGGTGAGCTATTCGATGACCCAATCAACATCATGCATTATCGTTGGTTCTATACCTAGGAGAATCCCAATGTAAGGGGGGTATAAAATACAAAAAAAAAAAAAAATACAAAAAAAAAAAATTGTCCTTTGGTGAAAACTTGGCAAATAGGCACCTTGGATAGGTATCATGAGGAAAACCTAGCAAACAGGCGTCATGTGTACTTTCTTTCTTTTGTACAAATAAAAACAAGTGGTGAAAACTTGGTAAACAAGCATTACTTGTGATAAACCGCTTCCTCCGTCTTTGGGAAACCAATCACCTTATGTCCATTCTCCCTCGCATCCCATTCGATCTGTATCTGTTCCATAATAAAAAATTAATGATAACCTTGTTGATAACTGAGAGGGGGGGGGTGAATCAGTTATCCTAATTATTTCCTTTATTGAACTTTCCTTTTAATTGATGCAGCATAAAATTAAACATAAAACATTAACCATAAAACAAGAAACACATGACACAGTATTTTTGACGTGGAAACCCTGTTAAAGGAGAAAACCACGGGGTGATTAACCCAAAATTATTCTCTGTTAGAAGAATAGGAAATTACAAAGATGGCACTTGCCAATTAGGGCTCACTGCCCGAGCACACTGCTCACAAGAGGCCCACTGCCTACAAGAAGACACACTGTCTACAAAGTGATGAGAATCATAGTCTTGAACTGATTGGAAGCATCTGCATATGCTGGAGTTCAGTTCCGGTTAGGCTCAGTACACTGATCTGCTGCACTTCATCTTTCCTCTGTTCTTTATTCTGCTATCTTTTACATACCGGATCCTTTTTGCTACCTCTGCTCTTTATCTGGACTTATTCGCATATCTCTCCACATCAACTACACCTTCACAACTAAATCCATCCTCTATATATATCCGCACAAGTAATTTCATCACCTTTCTAGTCGGCATCTGGAACAGTCTAGTTTCTTATAAACTTTCATTCTGTCGGCTGAATCCTTCCTCACCAAGCAATGCGGATCAAGCATATACTTGTAGATATCATTAATCATGTCGGCCAAACATGATTCATGCCTTCACAACCTCTGTCATCAATAGTAACCCATCCGGAAAGTAGTCTGATACTCTGCCAGTCAGTTCTTCCTCTGTTTTCACTGTCTCTCAGGAATCCGGTACTCAACCATTCATATCTTTTTCCTTGTCCATCACCGGAGGCTAAATCCTTGGAATATACCACTCAAGGTAGTCCTCTTGACTTCCCCAAATCCGCACTGCACCAAGACACTTCCTCTGAGAGGTCCGGACCAATCTGTCGGACCTTGCCACATGCTCTGTTCTTCTTCACCAGACCACAACATTCTTTATTCTGACTTCCGGTAGAGACATATCATGTCTTGCGGATATGTGGGATGACCTTTGTTGCCATCAATGACAACAACCATGAATCCATATAGTGTCTCTTGCCAACAATCTCCCCCTTTGGCATTGATGGCAACACTTAGTGAAAAATGACTAAGTGTTTTCACTGTGCTCCCCCTTTGCTGATGCTCTGTCTTTATATACAATTTCCGGAACTCCCCCTTAGTTGGATTTCTCATTTTTCACTGCTCCTCACTCCCCCTTTGACATCAATGGCAAAGGGTAGGGTCCGCATATCAAAATTTTCAAAAATTTCTTATACTTAGCCGCATATTTACATACTCACATATATTGAAGAATGTCTGCAAAGGATGTCTGCAATTGGATCATTTCTGTAGCCCAACTTTGCTTCATTCTATCCAAAATTGAAATGTGACCACTTAGCAAAAATGCAAACGCTTCTGCCCGCTTGAGATCTGTCAGATCTTTTGTTTGGGCGGTGGTCTGAGCATCACTGATGGCCTCATGCATGGTTTCCAACTTAGGGATTATAATCCTTCTAAGTTCTCCCATCCGGTTAGTGATGTTCTTCCTTTCCTTCTCAAGATTTTTTATTTCATTCAAGACTGCAATGGTCTGACATTCTTGATTTATTATAGAGGAAGAGAGAGGATCAAAACTTTGAGATAAACTTTGTAGCTTATCCTGTTCCTCTTTTATTTGCTTGTCAAATGCTGCTGTTGCCTTTGACCAGGATATACAAAATTTATAGATGTCACCGCCATCCTTAAGAGCATTCTCTAAGCTCTTTATTCCAATGCTTACAATCTTCCTATCTTTAGAGATTAATTCTAATATCTCTGAAAATCTTTTATCCAAAAATTCCTTCCGGACCTTTTCTTCAGCTGATTTTTCTAAAGAATCAAAATGTGTATCAACACTGCTGACTAAGGTTTTTAGATTACCGGAAGAGGAGGCTATCGGATCTATCTGGATTGATGGCATGATCTTCACAAGTACTCCGGAAGCAGCCTCTATCAACTCACAGTCTTCCATATGAGACTTCAGGAGCTTTTCATTTGCCTTGGCATTTGCAAATGAAGCTATCTTCATTGTTTGTACCGGAGAGAGAGAGTCAAAATCAAATGGGCCTTTTAGAAGCTCCGGTTCATCAATCTCTAAAGTTTCTTTACTCAAAAACTGTTGAACAGTTTGTGCAGTGTCTCTTGCCGGAGACAGATGTTTCTTTTCTTCTGCAGTCTTAGAACTGTCAACCTCTTTATCTTTCACCATTGCTTCCTTCTCCTGTAATTGCTCTTCTTCTTTGGATCCGGAGACTGTAGGGGAAACCGGAGGAGAGATGCTAGTTTGTTCATGAGCCACTTCTTCTGGAGCAGAGGGTCCCAAGTCCTCAGCTGTTTCTGTACCTAAATCCTCTACAACCGGAAGATTGAACCTTTTGAAGGCCTTCCGGAGGATCTCTTCTGTTTCTTGGGCCACTTTGTCAGTCTCGCCAAGCATGAGTTGATTCATCCTGGCTTTGCTTCTAAACTCATCTTTGCAGTCTTTGAAGATAATGTTCATGGTCTTGGGATCAATTTGAGGATATAGCTGAATAGCTATCTGCTCCCGGATCTCAAGATCTTTAGCATGAGCATTATTCTTTCTTACTTCCATTTCCTTTTCTAGGCTTTTGGGAATAAGAGATATTATTTCAATGAAAGCCTTATTATATATGTTAAGATATTTTACTGTGGCCTCCTGCAGAGTCTTTTGGTCGGCCTCACTGAAGTCATCATATGATTCAGTCATTGGTTGAAGGTTTCCATCCACCGTGACCGACTTGATTATGCTCTCTAGTGACAGAGTGGGCTTTTCAACAGTTACCTCTGCCATTTCATCCTTGTCTTGGCCTGTGGAGGGCTTACCGGATCCTTTCTTCTTCTGTTTCTTTACTTCTCTTACTCCCTCATCTGATTCTGTTTCCTCTTCATCCTTTTGGCTTCCATAAGCCCTTGTGGCTTTTGTCTTGGATCTCTTACCGGATGCCTGGACTTCCGGTTTTGAACTTTTGGTTGTGGAAGGTGCAGGTCTCTTTGATGATCTGGTCCGGGTGGGAGTTTCAACCGGAGCACTTTCTTTGCTTTTCTCTTCTTCCTCGGCCTTCCTCCTCTTTTCCTGGCTGGCATCAAGTGCCTCCTTTGAGATACCTAGGCCTTGAGCAATGTGCTCTACTTCTTTTCTTACCTTTCTTTTAATCTCAGGTTCCCTGAGTTCTACATGTATTTTTACACTCAGCTCCTCAAAGGTTCCAAACCTTTCTGCCTTAGGATCTTTGGGCTGACTTAGCATGTGTTGAACATGCAACTCCACTATCTGTTCATCAACTTCATACCCCATGGGCATGATCCAGACAGTCCTTGGCTCCACTGCCTCCATTAGGCACTGATCAGTGTCAACCATAAAGCACACTGAGTCCTTGTATTTCTCAATGAGAGACTGGGGAATTCTCTCTCTTGCTTGCATCATGCTCTGAAAGTTTTTGAAGTATCCCCATAGAGCTGTATTTCTCGCTTTTGCATCCCCAAGTCCATGCAAATAGTCTCTTATCTGGACTGCAACAGGTTTGTCATTCTGCCATACCCATCCACTTGTTCCGGGTAGCTCATTCATGAAGTAGAAGAATAGACATACAATCAGAGTACCATACTTAAAGGAATTCTTCTTATCCTTCTTGATTTTCTGTATATTTTCCATTAATTGGCTTAGCAGTAGTTCGCAGAGATCATACTCTGCATTCTTTCTTAGCATCTCATAGGCAGTGTATACTGCAGTTCCGGATACAGAATTCTCCCTGCTGGAGTGGTAGATCTTGTATCCTATTATCATTGATGCATATTTGATATCCGGATCGGAGATGTCTTCAATGGTCATTGCCCTTTTGTCAAATTTTGATCCGGTGGCCTCAGTTACAATGTTGTTCTTGACAGATTTGAGGATAGGTACTCCTCCGGAAGAGTATAAGCCAGTTACTGCTCTAATTGCCTCTTTTGTGATCTTGCAGGGTCTATCTAGCCATAGAAAGTTGTCATGCATCCTGCTCAGTACATACCGGACCCATTCATCCTCTTCAAAACAGGGGAAATGAATAAATTGCTCAAATTGTTTCTTCTGAATATCCTTATACTCTGGTTTAAGCTCAAAAGCATTGTCAATCAGCTGCTTGTGATAGAGGTCTCTTAATTTGAATTCCCCAAATTCCTCAATGTTTGCATGTATGTAAACCCTAATGTCTTCGGTGTGTAAAACTCCGTGGGGAACACTAGAGAAGGCTCCTAGTGGGTCTACCTCCAATGATTTGTAGGGATGTTTCTTGAATGAGGGGCGAGGTCTATCAGAGATCTTAACTATGTTTGGAGTAGCCATTCTTTAAAGATTTGCAGTGAGGTAATGAAAAACAGAGAATACCTTATGCGCCTTCGGTTTGCACGGAGTGGTTGGATTGATTTCTTTATGCAATAGCTTCGGCAGGAGATCCTTGGTGCTTGATGAACCTTGTTGCAGAGCTCCACTTTTCGCTTCTTCTCGAGTGCAGAATGAGCAAATGTCCTTTGAGAAATCCCTTAAATTGCTCCGCGAACCCTAATATCTGTCTGCAATAAATGCTTCACCTACATCATTCCGGTTTGCCTTATCTGGATAGCTTGGAGTATCCCGGATTAGTCCTGATCTGTGGATATCATCCGGATCTTTCAATCATGAATAAATCGAGGTAACATACTACAAGAACATCCCAAACACTCTGTCCAATCCGCAGAACAAGATAGTGCATTTCCGGATCTTTCCGGACCTTTTTGTAATTCTTTATCATACCGGAGCATCTCCCTGAACAGGTCTTATTTGATCGATCACAGCTTCTTCATAACTCCATGCGGACCTCTGAAAACTTGACTGAAGTATCTCAAGACTCATATCTACAAACCCTTTGATCCGCATCTTGTGCCACATCCGGCACCACTTGTTTGGCTGGGGGAACAAGATTTTCTTTGAGTCTCCCCCTGAGCCTGAGCTCACTTTTTAATTTCCGGAAGAAATATCAGCACCAGAGTCTGGTGCGGATCCAACCTCTACATTCTCTGAACTTTTCTTCACCCAAATCTTGCTCATCTGATTCCTAACCTCATCCGCATTCATCTTTTGTTTACCCTTGTCTTGATTCTGATTATACACCGGACCTCTTTTGTCCTGATTCTTGTTTCTGCAAACTTTAGCATTATGACCGGACCTATTGCAGATTTGGCAAATAACATTTCTTTGCATATTTGACTGATATCCTTTTGATCTGCATTGATTAGCCATATGACCTACTCTATTGCATGTGAAGCATCTACCTTTGAATGATTTGTTTACTTGCATTCTTCTGCATTCATGGGATTTGTGTCCATACCTTTTGCAGTTGAAGCACTGTCCGGAGAAGGATGAATTAATCTGATTCATTCTCATTCTGCACTGATTAGCTTTGTGACCAAAGTGGTTGCAGCTGTGGCAGTATCCATTGAAGGATGGATATCTTTGAGCATTTGGCTGTCTTACCAGAGGTCTTCTAGGCCTGCTTCTTGGATTTTCTGATCCAAGATTCTTCTGACCGGATCCGGAGCTTTCTCCTTTCTCATATCCCAAACCATACTTGTCATCTGTCCTCTTTTGACTTCCAAGGAGAACTTCAAGTTGAGCAGAACTTATCTTGAATTTCTCTTTATATTCATTTGCTGTTTGAAGGTCTCTTTTGAGAGAGGCAATTTGATCCTCAAGTTTTCCTTCATTATCTTTGGCATCTTCAAGATCAGATTCAAGATGTCTGATAATCCTGTCCATCTGGTGGCATTCTTCTGATTTTTCTTTAAGAGATTGTCTTAGATTGTCTTCAGCCTTTCTTTTTTCTTCAATCTCTTGAGTAAACTTTATAGTTCCTGATTCCATTTCATGTCTTAACATAATGACTTCTTTTGATAACTTTTCACATAACTTGGTTTGCTCAGTCAATTCTTCATTTGTATTGCTTTCTTCACTTTGTCTTGCCAACTGTTGAAGCAACTCCTTTCTCTTTTTCATAGAGAGACTTAATTTGTTTTTTAATTCTCTCATGAATTCATCAGCCTGTTTGAGTCTTTCCTTTAATTCACTGACTTCAGAATTCGACTGTTCAAGATCCTCAAGAGCAGTCTTGAGTTGCTCCCTTAAACCATATGCATCCATTTGAAATCCCAGATCTTCCTCAAGCTGTTAGGCTCTATTAGGAGGAACTTAGCTCTGATACCAATTGTTGATAACTGAGAGGGGGGGGTGAATCAGTTATCCTAATTATTTCCTTTATTGAACTTTCCTTTTAATTGATGCAGCATAAAATCAAACATAAAACATTAACCATAAAACAAGAAACACATGACACAGTATTTTTGACGTGGAAACCCTGTTAAGGGAGAAAACCACGGGGTGATTAACCCAAAATTATTCTCTGTTAGAAGAATAGGAAATTACAAAGATGGCACTTGCCAATTAGGGCTCACTGCCCGAGCACACTGCTCACAAGAGGCCCACTGCCTACAAGAAGACACACTGTCTACAAAGTGATGAGAATCACAGTCTTGAACTGATTGGAAGCATCTGCATATGCTGGAGTTTAGTTCCGGTTAGGCTCAGTACACTGATCTGCTGCACTTCATCTTTCCTCTGTTCTTTATTCTGCTATCTTTTACATACCGGATCCTTTTTGCTACCTCTGCTCTTTATCTGGACTTATTCGCATATCTCTCCACATCAACTACACCTTCACAACTAAATCCATCCTCTATATATATCCGCACAAGTAATTTCATCACCTTTCTAGTCGGCATCCGGAACAGTCTAGTTTCTTATAAACTTTCATTCTGTCGGCTGAATCCTTCCTCACCAAGCAATGCGGATCAAGCATATACTTGTAGATATCATTAATCATGTCGGCCAAACATGATTCATGCCTTCACAACCTCTGTCATCAATAGTAACCCATCCGGAAAGTAGTCTGATACTCTGCCAGTCAGTTCTTCCTCTGTTTTCACTGTCTCTCAGGAATCCGGTACTCAACCATTCATATCTTTTTCCTTGTCCATCACCGGAGGCTAAATCCTTGGAATATACCACTCAAGGTAGTCCTCTTGACTTCCCCAAATCCGCACTGCACCAAGACACTTCCTCTGAGAGGTCCGGACCAATCTGTCGGACCTTGCCACATGCTCTATTCTTCTTCACCAGACCACAACATTCTTTATTCTGACTTCCGGTAGAGACATATCATGTCTTGCGGATATGTGGGATGACCTTTGTTGCCATCAATGACAACAACCATGAATCCATATAGTGTCTCTTGCCAACAAACCTATCATGGCTTGATACTCTATCTCTTTGTTGCCTTGTCAACCAAGGTTTTATCCCATATCATATCCACAGTGTCATCCTAGCATAGTGTCTCTCATTAGTATCCATAGTCCAAGTCCATGAACTATGTTGCCTCTGCATTGTCACGTAGGCAAGGCCATATTCCTATGCACCCCCGAGGCTCCACTATCCCATCTATCTCATGTCTAGTCCTTCTATCTATCTGAGTTCACACCACTTTCTACTGCCTAGGTCTTAGGTCCGTTACGGTTTACCTCGAGCTACGTTGCCTCTACGTCGTCACGTAGGCAAAGCCATTTAGCAATGAGCCCCCAAGGCACTAGGTCAATCCCTTAGGGTCTGTATCACCAATAAAGATTGTAGAATATTCTCACCAGGCAAGCAAGCACAAACAAAACCTGGTTTTCAAGCAGAAATTTTGACACAAGACCTCAACCTATCCAAAGCAAAGCAAGCAAATACCTAAAGCACTCTAAATGTTTTTTACTTAAATTATGGCAAGAAACAAATAGATCTAAATACAAAAAAATTTTGTGGTTGTGATCATGGTTAAGTTATAGTGTCTTGATTTCTATTATCATGTCTTTCTATGCTACTCAAGGATGCCAAAAGCTAGAGATGCTATGATGGGGGCATGATTATTTTCTTTGTTTGTTGTTTGTGGATTAAACTTTAGTAATGTGATGCCTTGTCTAACGACATGATCGGCAAAAAATTATCGAGGACATCAAAAGTCTAACATGAAAGGGGGCAATCCTTGTCTGTTGATACGCAAGAAATACTCAGGTCATCTCGGTTCAATTATACCTCGATGCTTGTATTAACTTGCTAAATCAAAATCCATGTAAGCGATGCTCAGGTCATCTCGGTTCAATTATACCTAGATGCTTGTATTAACTTACAACATTCAGAAAAAGTACCAAAAAAAAATCACCCAATGATGAAATAAGCACTTCAAAATACTTGCACCATCAAGATGTCAAAAGCAAACACCATTCGCATCCATTATACATCCATAAAAGCATCCATACCATACCCCATGTAATAAAGATCCAACAATGCAGAGTATCAATACAAATAAAAGCTTGTGAGTTCTTCTGTCGAGTCATTTTTCTATCTATCATCATATCTTTCATCCTTGTCTAGTCAATCTAAGCAATGATCCACATGCAAGTCCATCCTTAATCCATACCAATCAAGTCAAGTCAATCTTGTCAAATGATCCAATCACAATCTGTGGTCTTGATCCTTGTCTGGTCGTACACCAACTCGATCAGTTAATCAATCAATTATGTTATATAGGATGTGGCATTGTCAAAATTAGACCAACACACACATATTACATGACATGTTTCATTTCCTAAAACTAGACACTGTCCTTCATGTTTCTCTAGGGATCTATCGTTCCTCGCCATCACAACACGCTTGCCGTGTTGGTCTAGGGATATATCGTTCCCCACCATGACAACACTGTCGTATATCGTTAGCAGTATATCGTTGGTTTACCGCTTGACAGGGGCAATAACTTGTTTGTTCTTGTATCATTTGTGCAAATGTGCTTGCTTACTTGTGTGTGTTACCATTCTATCTTGCATCACGTATCATTGGCTCTTTCTTCATCCTTCTTCGTGAGATTGTCCATCTCACGCCTTCTGCCTTCTTCCCATCCAATCTCTTGAGGGGGCATCCTATCATCGTTAAACCTATACCAGGGGCAAACTAGGGCATGTATCATTATTAGACTATTTATTCTTTGAAGCAACACCGTAAACTGCATTGCATCAAAGAGGGGCAAAATGTATATGCCTAAAAATGACACGACTCGATTTAAATAAATATTATTAATATTTATTCCATCTTTATTCCTCTATCAATAAATAAATAAACAAATTTATTTATTTGATTCACATTCCTCTAAGTTAATTAAATATCAAAATATTTAATTACCTCTTCTAAAGTCAAAACTAAATAAAATCCTTTATTTAATTAAATTCTTTCAAACAATTAAATAATTCTTAATTATTTAATTAAATCAAATCATTCTTCCAAATTTGAATAAATCAAATCAAATTTATTTAAATCCCCTCAATCTCTAAAAATAAAATACAATCAAATATTTTATTTATTCTTCCAAATCATGCACAAACAATTAAATAAATTTATTTATTTAATTTGCTTTCTTATCTTCTAATTCTTCCAATAATATCTTCTCTAAATTTAAATAAATCAAATATTTATTTAAGTTGTCTTTTTCTTCTAAATTGAGTTATCTCTAAATATAATTCAATCTTTGTGCACATGCAATTGAATATTCTAAATATTTAATTGAGTTAAAATATCTTCTCATCCTCATGCAATTTCCATTCTCTAGTTCTATTCTCTTAACTGAGTGATCTATTCTATTAATTGATTAATCTCTTCAGTTAACTCATTCTTCTATTTTATTAATTTCTCTCATGCAAAATATAGCAAGACACTTGTCTTCTTTCTATTTGTGCATGTTCCTAAACGTTTATCAACCGTTGATCTTCTTGTTCTTTCTATACCGTTGATTTTCTCTCTCCCAAGTCTATAAATTGAACCTTATTCTTCCATTTCATTCATCCAAGCTTTAAGTATCGTTACTTTGCAGGAATTACAGCGTGCCTTTGGCACCAATTCCTTCATTGCTTGTGATCACACTAATTACTATGCACTACTACCATTGTTGTGAAGCTCATCTTCATGGCAAAACTATCATAGTCGTTCCCATTTGAATATCTTGGAATCATAGAAAGGAAGTGCACCTTCTGAGGGCCATATTCATAGACAAGATCATTTGTGATAGGCGATCAATGGAAGCTACGAAGTAAAGGAGGTTTGCTTTGTATTGTTCATTGTTTTGATTGAATCTCTTTTGTTCATTATTTCATCAAGTTTTGGGTATCTTGATATTTATTATATTGATTATTCATTTTGAATCCAATTTTCCCTTAACACCAAGGATTGGGGAGTCTTCAAGACCCCCAAGTGTGTGGAACCTTCCTCCAAGACTCTCACACATGTGTGAGAGCATCTTGGAGTGAAAGGGCTCTCTTGGAGAATAAGGTGATGACATGTGTCATCCCTTATCCTCATGGAGCCATGGGAAGAGATGCCACCTCTCCACTTTTGCTGTCACACATGTGTGAGAGCACAAGTGGAGAGGCTGAGGGTTTGAATGGATTGAAGGGTGACACATGTCACCCTCACATTCCTTCTCCTTTTCAAGTAATTCCTCAAGGCCTAGATTGGAGGCCTATTTTAACTCCTCTTGGAGAGGAGTTGGGGGTTCTTTCTTTTTTCAATTTTTCTATCTTTGGAGGGTTTTGGGAAGGAGTTAGAGGATTTTGGTGGATTGGAGGCTTGGAGAAAGCTTGTGGGCTCTTCTTCAACTTGCATCCATTGTTGGGCTCTTAAGGTAAGCCTCATGGCATTTAGCCAATCCTTTGGCTTGTTATAATTTTGCTTATGTACTTGGATATATTTTTGGGTGTATTTTCTTTTGCGTGGGGTTTTGGGTGTATTGGGATGAGACTACCCATTTGGGAGTGTCCTTCCTTGTGTGGGGTGGGGGAAGAGTGAACCTCCTCGAGGTCACCCTCCTGGTGTTGGTATTCTAATGGCCTTGAGGGTATTATATTGAGTATGGGATTATTTTGGTTGGCATGTGTACCATGGCAATTTCGTACTTCATGGAGATACCATTTTTTTGGATTGAGGCCTTTTGGTGTTAAGACTATGAGCTTTTGGAGTGACCTCTTGAGTTGAGCGGTCCACTCCCCTGCTCCTCTAAACTCATTTCTATGAGTTTTGTTTTGTGTTAAAGCTATGGGTGATTTTGTGTTGTTGGTTGGTATTTTGATTTTGTTGTGGAGTGATAGAACCCGTGTGAAGATCAACCTGCCAGCTCGAGGGTGACCCACTTGTGGGTCTATGCTAGGGAGGAGAGCGGTTTTTGTGGCTTGGCTTACCGCTCTTTGTATTAAAATCTTAGAGGTTATTTTTGGTGGTCTCGGAGCTTTGGGAGAATGGTCATTGTGGCCTTATTTTTTATTATATTGTTGGCTGATTTTGTGAGCCATGGTCTTGGAGACCTTATTGTATTGGTTGTAAAAGAGTTACTCTCAAAGTTGAAGCTATGTAATGAAAATAACCTTATGTATGCAAGTGTTTTCTTCAATTTTTAATGAAGTTTTAGTTACTGTTGTAAAAGGAAGAAAAGAAAGAAAAGAAGCCAAGTATTGTTTTTCTTCAAGGAAGCCATCTCTTCTTCCATGGCCTCTTTCTAGGAATCTGCATCACTCATACCCATAGCCTCCCTTATGGTCCTAGGCTCATCAGTGTTAGAAATCAAAGAAAAAATACAACTATAATCATGTAATGAATAACCAAACCTATCAAGTTGTTTCCTTATTCGCATGGACCTCCTGAAGGGTTGAGGTTGAGGTTCTTCCTCTTCTTCTTTTGAACTTTCAGAGCTACTAGAACTTTCCTCATCATCAGGTCCAACAGATATCTTCAGTTCAATTTTCAAAGGGGTGGAAGGAAGTTGAACCACATCCTCTTTCTTCTCCTCTTTCTCTGGTTGTAGGTCAATAGTAGGACTCAGTTCTTTGAAAATCACACTTCTATTATACAAAACTCTCTCAGCCACTGGATCCCAAAGCTTGTACCCTTTCACACTGATGCCATAACCAATGAAGATACACTCCATTACCATGTTCTCAAACTTATAGCTCTTCTCCTTAGGCACATGTGCATATTCATCACAACCAAATACTTGAATGTGTCCCAATGAAGGATTTTTACCATACCACACCTCCATAGGTATCTTATCAAAGAGTCTCGATGTAGGAGACTTGTTCACTAGGTAAGAAGTGGTAGTAACAACTTCAGCCCAAAACTTTTGTTCAAGGCTTGCTCCACTTAGCATGCACCTAGCCCTCTCTATCAACATTTTGTTCATCTTTTCTGCAACACCATTCTATTGACGGGTATATGTGTTGATAACTGAGAGGGGGGGTGAATCAGTTATCCTTAATTCGCTTCCAGTTCAAATACTTAAATCCACTTTGTTAATCAATAGCATAGCAATTAATCATTCATGAAAGCATAAGGCATAAACATTAGAGCAGATATACATCAACACATAAGACACCAAGATTTTGACGTGGAAAACCCAGTTAAGGGAAAAACCACGGGGTGATTAACCCAAGGATTATTCTCTGTTAGAAGAATAAGAAAAATGGATGGCACATGCCAATTAGGGCTCACTGCCCAAGCACACTACTCACAAAAAGGTACACTACCTACAAGAGACACACTGTCTACAAGGTGATAAGAATCACAAACTTGAACTGGAGATTGACATCTTTACCATGCCTGGATTAGTTCCATTTAAGCCTGAGAAACTTCTGCTCTGCCTTTCGCTCTTTCGCTATTCCACACTCATCCACTGCTCAACACACTTTGAAATGAACTCACAAACCTTTATTTATACAAGGCATCGACTTAGGAACTATCATCTAAGGCAGAAATCATCCATAAGAGCATTTGCAAGTTGGCAATCATTCACAAGAACATTCGCAAGATGAATAACTCATCCGATCGGCCAGTCTGAATAAGAACATCTTCATCCGGAAGAATATCTTTGATTCCGGGCTCTAACACTCATGCGGACCAACAACACAACCTCAACATGATCCAAGAACCTTTACAAGCTTGCTTGAATGACCAGGTACATTTGCACTTCCTTTTCCTACTAGAATCTCTTCTCCTCTTCTTCTAGAACTTCAAGAACATAGTCTGTCGCGAGTGTCAAACTGAAATAGGTTCTTCCAGACCTCCAAACTACGTACAAACCAAGATGACACATCACAAGGACATTTCAAGCACTCCTTCTAATCCACAGAATCTGACAATGTACTTCTGGATCTCACCAGACCTTTTTGTAACACTCTGTCACTCCGGAGCATCTCCCGGAACCAGTTCTACTTGATCGATCACAACTTCTTCATATCTTCATGTGGACCTCTGAAATCTTAACTGGAGCATCTTAAGACTCATATCTACAAACCCTTTAATCTGCATCCTCTGAGCCTCAACCTATTGAGTACCTTTTCCCTCTTCTCATCACTATTCTTCACTGAGACTAATTTTCTCAATAACCTCAGCACACAGCTCATCTAATCCTTCTTAACAATGTAATATGAGTATGTTGACATCAATGACAACACAGGTTAACCTCATACTTGCAACAATCTGCCCCTTTGTTATTGATGGCAACATATGATGTGAAAAACCATCAAGATAATAACTTCTCCTTTCTGTCATAGCTCCCCCTATCAGCAACAACTTTTCACATGTCTTCTCTTTCTTTTACTACTCCCCCTTTGATCAACAATTTGTTTTTCACATGTCTTCTCTCCCCCTTTGACATCAATGGCAAAGGGCTCATACTTGCAATTCTAACACATCAGAATCATACCAGCTGCTCCCCCTTAGTAGCAGCTCCCCATCATCAATCCAGATCACAAGATATGACTGTGATATCCACCAGACTGATGCACATCAGTGCATCCTAGTTCATCACCGGAGGGGCCATGACCCCTAACTTCTCTCTGAGATACTCAAAAGAGTCCTTGGGAAGAGGTTTAGTAAAAATATCTGCAATCTAATCCTTGGAGGGTACATACTCCAGTCTGACTTCATCCTTGTTCACTTGTTCTCTCAGAAAGTGAAACTTGATAGATATGTGCTTGGTCTTTGAATGCAACACCAGATTCTTAGAAATATTTATTGCACTTGAATTATCATAGAAAATTGTGATAGGCTCCTCATATTCTACTTTAATGTCTCTTAGCATTTGTTTCATCCACAAAATTTGAGTGCAACTACCTGCTGCTGCAATATATTCTACTTCAGTTGTAGATTGAGAAATTGCCTCTTGTTTCTTGCTTAGCCAAGAAACCAATCTTTTTCCCAAAAAGAAAGCTCCTCCACTTGTACTCTTCCTATCATCCACATCTCCTTCCCAATCTGCATCTATATATGCATGAAGAGAAAAATCCTGATCTCTAGGATACCATAGACCATACTCAACTGTTCCTTTCAAGTACCTAAAAATTCTTTTGATTGCCATAACATGAGATTCTCTAGGATTAGCCTGAAATCTTGCCACAAGACCAACAGCCTACATTATATCTGGTCTAGTCTGAGTTAGATACAATAAACCTCTAATCATTGATCTGTACTTTGTTTGATCTATTTTAGGAGAATCATCATCTTTGCTCAACTTACATCTGGTTGCCATAGGAGTGTTCATTGGCTTGGAATCTTCCATTCCAAATTTCCTCAATAATTCTTTCACATATTTGGTCTGAGAGATAAAGATACCTTTCTTTGTCTGAGTAATTTGCAGACCCAAGAAGAAATTCATTTCACCAAGCATTGACATTTCAAACTCACTTTGCATTTGATTTGCAAAGGTTTTACACATACTGTCTCTTCGTCCAAAAATGATATCATCAACAAATACTTCAACAATCAAGATGTTTTCATTATCTATTTGGAAATATAGATTACTGTCAGCAGTACCTTTGTTGAAACCAATCTGCACAAGATGCTTATCCAACCTTTCATACCAAGCTCTTGGGGCTTGCTTCAATCCATACAGTGCCTTCTTTAATTTGTAGACCATATCGCCATGCTCAGATAACTAAAATCCATCCGATTGTTCAATGTACACCTCTTCTTCTAAGTCACCATTCAAAAAGGCAGATTTGACATCCATCTGATATACTTTGAAATCTTTGAAGGTAGCGAAAGCAAGAAATAGTCTGACTGCTTCAATTCTTGCTACCAGAGCAAAGGTTTCCTCAAAATCAATCCCTTCTATTTGAGAGTAGCCTTTGCAGACTAATCTGGCCTTATTTCTGATTACTTCACCAACTTCATTTAGTTTGTTTTGGAAGACCTATTTGGTTCCAATCACATTCTTTTTACTAGGTCTGGAAACAAGATCCCAAGTGTGATTTTTCTCAATTTGCATCAACTCTTCTTCCATTGCTTTTGTCCAATTTTCATCATTGCATGCTTCATTTATCGTCTTAGGTTCAATCTTTGAAATCAGACAACATTCATCTGAATTTTAAGCAACATTCCTTCTAGTTTGCACATGTTTGCTTTTGTCCCCTATGATCTAATCTTCAGAGTGGTTCAGTCTTACATACCTTAGAACTTTGGGAGTTTCTTGCACTTCTACTTCTTGATCAGGCTCATCCGGACCTATCTCTTCTTCCTAATTTACCGGATTAGTCTAAATCTGATCTTCAGGAGAGGATGGAGCTCCTTGAACCAGAACATCATTCTGATCATCTTCATCATACTCATAAAATATTGAGGGCTTCTCAATACCTTCATCAACCTTCACATTTGTACTTTCTATCATCTTTCTCAGTCTCTTAGTGTAACACCAGTATGCTTTGCTTTGAGTAGAGTAACCCAAGAAAATTCCTTCATCACTTCTAGCATCAAACTTTCCTAGATCTTCATCTCTTTTGATGTAACACTTGCTACCGAATACTCTGAAATATCTCACAGTAGGAGTTATACCAAACCAAAGTTCATAAGGAGTCTTACCGGTGTTGTTTCTGATTTGAATTCGATTGAGAGTATAGACTGCAGTGCTGACAACTTCTCTCCAAAACATCTAAAGAACATTTGGTTCCATCATCATTATCCTAGATGCTTCCTGGATGGTCCGGTTCATTCTCTCAACTACTCCATTCTGCTGTGGAGTCCTAGGAGCAGACAACTGTCTCTTTATACCATGCTTCTCACAGAAGTCTATGAATTCACCGGATGTGAATTCACCACCTCTATCAGACCTCAGACATTTTAGTTTTAATCCAGTTTGATTCTCTACCATGGCCTTGAAGATTTTGAACTTCTCAAAGGCTTATGATTTCTCTTTCAGAAAGGTAACCCACATCATCTGGGAATGGTCATCAATCAGTAACATGAAATATCTATCACCTTGCAAACTCTTGATTCTTGTCGGACCACATAGATCAGTATGAACTAATTCCAATAATCTGGTAGAGGATTGATCCTTTCTTTTGAAAGAGACTCTGCTCTGTTTACCTAGTTGATATTCTTTGCACAAACTATTTGTAGGTTTCACCAACTTTGGAAGATCTCTTATAGCCTGAGTATTGCTTATTTTGATGATGTTATCAAAATTTACATGACACATCCTTCTATGCCATAACCAACTCTGATCCACTTGAACAAACAAATAATTTTTATTAGAACCAACCAGATGGAAGATATTACCTTTTGTTTGAGTACCGGATGCAATCTTACTTCTGGAGCTTTCAAAGATCCTACATCTTCCATTTTTGAACCGGAGATCATAACCTTTGTCTGCTAATTGTCCAACACTGAGAAGATTGTGCTTCAATCCTTCAACATACAGTACATTACCAATTTTGCTCTTTCCATCAAAAGAAATAGTTCCCCTACCTCTGATTCTACCAGCAGAATTATCACCAAACTTCACCATTCCTCCTTCATACCTTTCCAAATCTAAGAAGTTGTTCTTGTCACCTGTCATATGGTGAGAGCATCCACTGTTAATAACCCAATCATCCTTTTCTTCAACTTGGGCAGCTAAAGCTCTTTCTACAACCTTATGATTGACAGATTCAGAGGATATTGATTCTTCTTCCTTGATGGCAATAAACACCCATTCATTTCCAGATTTATCTTCTATCTCTGATTCAACATCTATTGCTCCTTCATTATCAGCTTCTTCATGAACATAATAACAGTTCTTTTGGAACCTTTGTCTATTAGAGTTTGACCTTGTAGATCTTTCCGGACATCTTGAAGCAAAGTGGCCAATCTTATTACAGTTAAAGCACTTAAAAGGTAACTTTCCTTCATACTTACCAGATCCTCTTGGTAATCTCTTTGCAATGAGGGCTTCAAGATGAGTTGTTTCTGCTTCTTCCTCTTCCATGTCTTTCCTTGCTTGATCATACCATGAAAGCTTCCTTGAAGAGTTTTCTCCCGGATCAAATCTTTGTTTGCCTTTCACATAGGCATTGGCTTTGAATGCAGATTCAGTCTTGAGGGCATCATCTCCAAACTCGGTCATTTCAAATGCAGCCAGTTTGCTAGCTAATTGCTCTCTTGTGATAGTTGCATGGGCTCTGAATTCATCAATGGTAGCAACCTTGATCTTGTAGGCAGCAGGAAGGGATCTGAGAATTTTGCACACAATCTCATTTTCATCTAGAACTCCACCAGCATTCCTGATTCCACACGCCAGCTCATTTACTCTTGGCATAAAAGTAGTGATGTTTTCATCATCTCTCATCTTCAATCTTTCAAATTTTCCTTTGAGACTTTGTAACCTTGTACTCTTAACAAACTCATCTCCTTCATGCAGAAGTTCCAGTTTAACCTAGATCTCATAGGCAGTTGGTAGATCAATAACATTTGAGAGTTCTGAGTCAGTCAATGCACTTAGAAGAGCCTCTTTCGTCCACAGATTGTTTTCAGCATCTATGATTTCATTTAGAGTTGTTGGACCACCCTGTGGAGGTTTGTATGCTTTTTCGACCATGGGCAAGTATGCCTTTCCCATACACTCCAAGTGACATTTCATGCAGCCTTTCCAAAGAGTGAAGTTGGTTCCATCAAATTTTGGACTATCCTTCTTGTATGACAACATCCTGGATCTCCTCAAGCGGTTAAGCTCCTTTTAGAGGAAATCAGCTCTGATACCAATTGTTGATAACTGAGAGGGGGGGTGAATCAATTATCCTTAATTCACTTCCAGTTCAAACACTTAAATCCACTTTGTTAATCAATAGCATAGCAATTAATCATTCATGAAAGCATAAGACATAAACATCAGAGCAGATATACATCAACACATAAGACACCAAGATTTTGATGTGGAAAACCCAGTTAAGGGAAAAACCATGGGGTGATTAACCCAAGGATTATTCTCTGTTAGAAGAATAAGAAAAATGGATGACACATGCGAATTAGGGCTTACTGCCTGAGCACACTGCTCACAAAGAGGCACACTGCCTACAAGAGACACACTGTCTACAAGGTGATAAGAATCACATACTTGAACTGGAGATTGACATCTTTACCATGCCTAGATCAGTTCCATTTAAGCCTGAGACACTTCTACTCTACCTTTCGCTCTTTCACTATTCCACACTCATCCACTGCTCAACACACTTTGAAATGAACTCACAAACCTTTATTTATACAAGGCATCGACTTAGGAACTATCATCTAAGTCGGCAATCATCCATAAGAGCATTCGCAAGTCGGCAATCATTCACAAGAACATTCACAAGATGAATAACTCATCCGGTCGGCCAGTCTGAATAAGAACATCTTCATCTAGAAGAATATCTTTTATTCTGGGCTCTAACACTCATGCAGACTGACAACACAACCTCAACATGATCCAAGAACCTTTACAAGCTTGCCTGAATGACCAGGTATATCCGCACTTCCTTTTCCTACTAGAATCTCTTCTCCTCTTCTTCCGAAACTTCAAGAACACAGTCTGTCATGACTGTCAAATTGAAACAGGTTCTTCTGGACCTCCAAACTACATACAAACCGAGATGAAACATCACAAGGACATTTCAAGCACTCCTTCCAATCCGCAGAATCTGACAATGTACTTCTGAATCTCACCGGACCTTTTTGTAACACTCTGTCACTTTGGAGCATCTCCCGGAACTGGTTCTACTTGATCGATCACAACTTCTTCATATCTTCATGCGGACCTCTGAAATCTTAACTAGAGCATCTTAAGACTCATATCTACAAACCCTTTAATCCGCATCCTCTGAGCCTCAACCTATTGAGTACTTTTTCCCTCTTCTAATCACTATTCTTTACTGAGACTAATTTTCTCAATATCCTCAGCACACAGCTCATCCAATCCTTCTTAACAATGTAATATGAGTATGCTGACATCAATGACAACACAGGTTAACCTCATACATGCAACAATATGGAGTTGTCTTGCACCTCTCAATGCCTTCTTCTTTACAGAACTTGTCAAAATCTGCTAAATGGAACTCACCATCATTATTAGTCCTCAAACACTTAATCTTTCTATCCTTTTGATTATCTACAATAGCTTTGAACTCTTTGAATCTTGCAAAGACTTTAGATTTACTTCTAAGGAAATACAGCCATGTCCTTCTACTACAGTCATAAATGAATAGAACAAAGTAAATAGATTTTGAAATCGAAGGAACATTAACGGGACCAAATATATCAAAATGAATCAAGTCCAACACCTTAGAAGATTTGTGATAACTAGAATAAAACTGAACACAGTTTTGCTTTCCATAAATGCAGTGTTCACATAAATCAAACTGAAGGTTACAATCATTCATACCCTCAACTAGGTTTTTATTTTTCAAGGTTCTCAAACCCTTTTTCACCAATGTGACCAAGCTTTTGGTTCCATAACATTGTGTTCTCAACTAGATGTTTCATCTCCATAGAATGAGCAGTCTTAGGTACCCAAAAAGCATGACCATCAGAAGTCGATGCAACACACTTCTTTGTTGCTAGTTCCAATGGTGAGGATGAAGATTCTAAAATTCTCTTCTTCAAAATAGAGGCACTATTGTACTAAACCATTCATGCATCAAGATGAAAGAGAGTGTCAATCCAAACGCCCTTAGCTAGCACCATAGCTCCTCTAGTCATCTTGCATCCTGCATTCGAGAAAACAACCTGCACACCCACATCATTCAACTGACTTACAGAAAGAAGGTTTCATGCCAAACTAGGGATATGCAGAATATAACGGCCCAACCTAGGCACCAAAGAAACAAGATCCTAAAAAGGGCACAACATTTTTTTTGGGTAACAAAAAAGTAAACATGTACAACAAGTATTCCAAAATTACTCAAGGCATGAACTACAATGACATCCTATCGCCAAGATAGATAACATGAGCAGAAGATTATCACAATACATCTATTACAAAAGAGTACAACAAAGCTCTAATTACAAGTGTTATTAATTTTTCTCTACAACTCAAATTGGTGGAGTTGGAGTGCATTCAGTTCATTTTAGATGAGAGAGTTTTTAACATTTGCTTGTTATCTTCTTTTTGTATGATTGAAGTGCTTGAAAGATTCAATTATGATGCATTGTTATAACAGAGGAAAGGGATTCAGTTCATCATTTAATGCATTTGCAAAATAATTATCAGTGATATAAGTTATTTCATTTCAATACAATGATCATTTAATTTACAAATGAGATATATACAAATGGAATAAACATTGCATTGAATGAAAACATGGCAAATCAAATGTTCCACACAAGCAGTGGGAATAGCTGAACAAACACATCATAGAGAATGAACTATACAACTGAAGATAAATAAAGGAAAAGAAACATATAATGAAAGACATATTCATCATTTCCTATTGGTGTTGGTTGTTGGTCTTCATTCTAGTTTGCTCTTCCTCGCTCCTGATCCTCGCGTGAACCTACATCATGATATGGAGAAGTTGGTTAGAGCTCTGAATATGTGTTTCATTATGTGCTCTATCTATAGAATATAGTACATTGCCATGATGTATTGGATCAGTTGAATAAACATCAGATAACAAACATTAGAGAGAGCCTAAAAAATAAAGTATCATAAGAGAATTGAGCTTCATTGTTTCTATCTAATATGTTTGTTTCCTGTGCAAGTATAGGTAAAAGTTTTGTTGTTGTTTTTAAAGACAATTTCAGCATATGGTGTAAAGTGGGCTACCACAAGGGTAGAGCTCAACATGTTGCCCCCTTGAATTTCAAGGGGAGTGAAATAGGAATGCATATCCATATTGTTCAAATAGAGTATATTCAGCCAAAGGAGTGACATATCAAGTGAATGCATGAACTAAAGTTCATTTCTCATTCATGATCATCTGTTCACATGATGAAATGACCACCATACATGAGAAATGAGCTTTAGCAGTAAGCTTGTCAAGACAAATCAATGTAGTATAAAACTGAATAAAAGGTATTTTTCAATATTAGAACATCTATTCACTATCATTTCATCTACTTGCTGTTACAATATCATATTTTATTCATTCAAATCATAATATGGGGACAATGAAAGCCATGGAATAGCCAATTATCACTTTTGGCTATGAATAGATTATAAAGTTTGTCATTGGAACAACCACAATGTTTTCATCCATGTAATATGAACATTCAACCAAGAGTACATGAGATCAATAGATGCAAGGTACAGGTGAAGGATAATCTTTCTCAAGGTATAGCATACTCCTGAATCATGCATGATATATTACATTTGAAAGCAGAGAGATATGTGTGCTTATAGTGTTCAGTTGTCATAAAGAAATTACAAATCATAGTCAAAACAAATTTAATATGATAGCCGCCTATGAAGGAGCAGCAATACCGAAAGTACAGGTGCAACTACAGTGATTAATGCCATGAAGTACAAGTAGAAATGAACAACATCACCCCAAGAAGCATATTGCCTTAGCCAGAGAAATGAAAGGAGTTATAATCATCTAATATGGTGGTGTAGAGAAAAATGGCATGAATGTTATCATTACAGAGTTCATATGGAACAACAAGGAGTACACTGTCCATATGGAGTAATCACTTGGTCATAGTAGAAGATATAGTTTCATAAGTTCCAGTGTGAGAACAAAAGACAATGATAGGAATGGCACCTAAAGAATGTTGCCTAAATAGGCATGAAGCTCTAGAAGACAGTGATGAAAAACACAACTACCATCTCACTATGAAATACAATGCCAAACTTGGGAACTCTAATAAGGAGCAGTCAAAATCACTGAAGGCAGTCATATAAGGTATAGTACATGAAATGGAAAATTCATATCCATGATGTCATATATAGAGGCTGCATCACTTTACAAATCAACTAACATCATTTATCCTACATCAGTAACTGATCCAAAACCATGCTCAATTAAATAACTTATTCACATTCATAGCATATCATCAAATAACGGAATCTGCATGATTAAACACATAACTGAAATGCTTTCATATAAGTACATCATGACATCATCACATTTCCATTTTTAGTCTACATCAAAATTACATACATAAAGAATGTTCTGTTACACAAATCTGGTACAAGGTTACACCCTTACATCATCATCATTGGTACAAGTACAACTGGAACAAATCCTTTTCTGCATATGATCTTGACAAGAATAACCAATGGATAAAATAGCTCTTCCACCCGACCATGTGGAACCCTAAGGTCCACCCCCTGAGCTAGGAGTTAACATGAGGTCCCAAACAATGACAGTCAGGTAGACGAAAGACAAACAAGAACAAAGGATGACCAACGCCAATACAACACATGGCAATAACAATACAACACAACTTAACTTCCAGAGGCGACACAAAACAAATGAGGAGAAACTGAACAAGGAATGCTAGGTTGTAGTAGGGAGAGTGTCATCGCATGGTCCTAACATGGGTTATCTTGACAGCTTCTCACTAGGCGCCGGCCCCATAGGGTGACACATGCGGAATCGACCTTCCTTTCATGAGGACAAGGAAGTCAATCATGCCTACTAGGCCTTCTCTACCCATCCTTAGTCTAAACAAGCACTACAGGTCATGGGAGAGGAATCCATTAATCTTATTAATGTGAAATCTACCCTTAACCCCCTAGTTAATTTTAGGTTATCACTTAATTAATCTACTTCCAACGGGTTATCCTGACTGCCACTTTGGGCGCCGGCCCCACGTTGAAAGCCACTCTCCTTCCTAACAGCTAGTAAACCTTAAAACATTATGCAAGACTTTATAACAAAACACGTATATGTACACTGCAAGGCATAAACCCTCTTGCATCAAAATAGAATCATAACATCAATTGTTATCCAACACTTTTAACATTACAATACTTTATTCTTTTATAGATTTCAGGTCTCTCCATATGACAAAATGGTACAATAAGATCACAAGTGGTTTGACGTCCTCACAGGAAAATATTACTTTCAATACACATAAACAACTTGACATTATCTCAACATACTTCATACTATGTTTGATCCACATACTCGTTACTACATCGTAAACACAAAAACAACATTACACAAGTTGCAAATACTTAACTATGACAACTCAGCCTCTGGAGTTCGAGTTTGACCACTCTCAACTCGACTCATTACAACAACTGGGATACTTAACTCATACAGTTAAATACAGTTCTTAAATTAACACTACAATTTCTTCTCTGTTCAAAGTAAACAACTTCTGTAATAGAATCAACATTAGATTACATTCTTTACTATTACTGTTTATTATAATCCTACTGTCATGAAAGAGAATCGTAAATGATCCTATTTGAATGGAACGTGAACAGCTTGCATAGGTTGTCATTGAGGAGAAAAATGGCTATTGACTGTTTCATCACTGAAATGGATAACAACTGATTAGTCTAACAACTTCCTCATCTTGTAAATCTCATAAGATTGACAGTATCCAATGATCACAAGAATAACGTAGGCAAAAGGTTTAATGACTAAGTTTTTACGGTATCCAAGGACGTTCATTGAGATCCCCGCATCTTGTTCATGCTTCTAACTATTGTGTTGATCTCCCAAACATGGAAAGTATAAATGCAAGTTCAGTAATTACTTCCACTCAGGTTTAATTTCTGACAGAAATGGATAGATTACAAACATCTCAGTAAAATGCTGATTATTTTTGCTGCATCGTCCTTAAGAGGAAGCACCATCTTCATCAATGAGATATCAGTAAGATGGTATCGGTTATGTGGACTGTATTGCAGTCCGTTTAACTAATGTGAAAGTATGATCTGCAGAAAGAAACCTCTCAGAAGTGTGCCCAGGCAAAATAGCGATTCTCAGTAAAAGACTGATTGCTAGGTATATACGCAATGGTATTGTTGCAAGGGACTCAAGAACTCTCTATGGTGCGCACTATGGTTGTCATCTACATTTTTACAGAGGACTAAAAAAGATGTAATCGCCTAATAACCTGATCACTGAATAATTAGGGAACTGGAGAATGGTTATGACATAATATCTGAAAAGAAGATAACGGTTTTGCCAACACCGCAATCTCATTTCAACTTTGTATGTGGACTGCATTTGTTAGTTTACTGAGAAAGCTTTCTGCCTGCAAGATGAACTATGACGATGATCTTTCTATCACACTGTCGCTACCGAGTCTGTTATCGAGTTTCAAAAACATTCAGGTGTTGAGGATTGTCTGTATATGGGACAGTAAGCTATCAGAAACTGACAGCTGCTCAACTTGTTTCTGGAACCATTATTACACTACACCAACAGTTGGTTATTAATTGTGCATTGCTGACCATCTTGCCTTCGCTGGCTATCTGAAGGACACCCCAAACTTTTCAGGAATGCGCCAGCCAAGGTAAGGCAATCTACAGATTTTACCAGCTAAGTCTTACCTCTAACAACGGTAGAAATCATAAGTTCTTAAGACATTACTACAGCTATATACGCTGTGAATGCAGACAGGGATTGATGTGTGAGGAAAACACTAATCAATTTCGATCATGAATACTACAGCCTCCTTCATCCTCCAGAGATAATAATGTTGCTCAGCTTGGTTGAAGGCCAGCGAAATCGTGGTAGTCCAAACTATAAGGTGGACTGGCATACAAAGAATCATCGTCTCAATACTGATAATGGCTGACGGAGGCCACCAAAATGGACATGTTGAAAAGACTTGTGAGACTTCAATCAAGGGTGAATAGTGAGACAATAGCGGCAGCGAACTACCTAATCCATCACCTCCCATCGCCCTGGCATAACAAATTGGCAGCGTCTCCTAACATAATCGGTCCACTACTAAACAACACCAAACGCAACAAGCAGAGCAAAAAGAGTGTCGTCTCACATCTTGGAATAAAAATGAAATGACAAGGCATCAGAATATTCAAAGCGATTAATAATAAGGCAGCGAACTCTCTCTCACGCCCAGTATACAATCTGTAGTGATGCTTGATAATATCCATATGCTAGAAAATAATACCTAAAGAAACAAAATAAGACAAAAAGAATCTCAAGCAGCCCGATATTCAAGTTTGACACCACTGCTCGCCAGTCTCACGTCTAGTATATGAGGGATTCGCCTAAGTATTTCTGCATTACACTTGCAATACAGGTGCGAACCTCATGACTAACCTCCGTAGGATAAATGCTCAGCCCAAAACGGAACCAAAAGAAACTCGAATAATCGAAGAAGGATAAATTTTGTGGCACTCAGATCGTCGGTTTATTCCTCCATTAAAAGTAACTGCCGAATTATAAAATGTCATGTTCTAAAAAGTGTTCGCTAACCCTAAAAGAGAACCAAATGATTATTATCTTATCACACAGGTCTCAACATTTACAGAGGTATACAAGCCTGTAAGGACGGAAATATGCCAGAAAAACCCCTATGTGATCTTTGTTTTTACTACAACTCTCTCATCGACACCGACTAGCAATGCGATCTCAATGGCGGCTAAGTTTCTTAAACGTAGCGACGGCAGAAACGGAAACGGAAGATACAGGCAACTGGTTTCTTAAGAAATCTGGGACGGCATGGGGTAAATACCAAATCAGAGAACACTACTCAACTTGCAAATTTAATATATTTTCCTATGATGGGGCTTCCTACGAATGATATACGAAAACCCTATTCACAGCCTGTTATGGTCTTTTTTTTTTTCAGATGTAAGGTTCCGCAATACACCGAGGGCATACCACACAACACAATGTCGTTTTACATATACAAACCCTACCAATATTATTCCGATCTGAGAGTGCATACAGAATGATTCGGCAAACAGTGGAAGGAAGACAATTGACTTACGGGATCCTTGAGCAGAAAAGAAGAATTTAAAACCCTAAGAGAAGATGCTGTTTAAACACAGAGAATACACATTTGCAGAAACGACAGAAACTATTTAACCAAAAATCATTTCATTTACAGATTCAAAATAAAGTTCAGAGATAAGGCATTCGACAGAACCTGGCTACGCAATCAACTGACGAATCTACTTCAATCACTGTAGTTCCAAGCTGCTTATTTCCTTTCACCTGTGATGCTGTCCCTAATGCCCATACCGCTCATTTATAACACAGTCTCTCTCATCTACCAAGGACTTGGCATGCAATCCCGAGAAACTCTCCTCTAAAAAATATATTTTATTTAATTTAAAGATCCCCAAATATTATTTATTTTACTTTATTATTATATATTTTTTTAAATGTAAGCACATAGTTTTTGACAAAATCTAATTTCTTTATAGCCGACCCAATATATTGTTATTAATCGAATTGTACTATTTCGACAATCTATAATTTGTAACTATATTTTAATTTATTTTTATTAATCAAGTTGTAAATCACAATTTACAACATGATTACAACTATTTATTTATTTAAATATTTATTATAAATAATATTATATTGAACAATATAAATTTCTTACAACTTTATTTAACAACAACAATTCTAATAAAATAATAATTTATTTATAATGATAATCGACCACTACGACATTACGCTCATTTAACAACATTTATACTCTTTCGTATAATGATTCTAATTAAAGCACAACACTACCACACATGCTTAGACACCTTCAAACTTAATTAGACTCCAAGGTACAGTATTACCTGACAGCAAGACATGATCGAATGACAACCAATAACCACAAGGGTAAACTTACGACCAAGGAACACTGACTAGGGACCTCACGTTAACTCCAATCAACTAATCCATTGGCGAAGGCATGCTTAGACCTGGTAATCAGGTGGAGTCGATGCCTAGTACCTGCATCCTGCAGCAACGCACGGTTAACCATAACAAGATATGTATATACATCACATGCAGTCCTATAGTGAATGGAAATCGCAGTGGGGTAGGGTACTCGAGAACGAGTAATACGACACTGTTCCATTCACGTTTATGAATAACAATCAACTATATTGAACAAGGCATCAGATTACTAGTCTACAACATAAAATGATCAACTAACTGCCAATCCCATATAGTGAATAACATCAAAGCATCTAAAACATTTAGTTCATTTATCAAATTGTAAAGCATAAAATAACATAATCCAACATCAACATCTATTATCATAACAATTAGGTTCATACTGAAATAGCAAAATAACTAGAAATCCATCATCAAATGATCTAAAATACTGTCCTAATGTCCAGTACTATAAAGCAAACATCAGTCCAAAAGACGACAAGTTGAGGGGCACTACATCCTCCCCCCCTAGGATCAGGCTTACTCCTGGAAGCCTGCGAACAAATATGGATATAACTCTCGCATTCGGGTTGTATCTTCCCAGGTCGCTGAAGTCTCATCACTAGGATCTCATTGGACCCTTACCTGCTCTATGACTCTGCCCCTGAGAGCGAGTCGCTTGTGCTCCAAAATGCCTACGGGCTCCAAAGCTAGCTACCCGTCCTCTACCTGTAAGGCATTCCAATCAAGAACATGAGAAATATCTGGATGATAAGGTCTAAGAACAGAAACATGAAATATGTCATGGACGCATGACAAGCTAGGCGGCAAAGCAAGACGGTATGCAACAGGACCGATTCTCTCCAAAACCTTGAATGGCCCCACAAAGCGTGGCGCGAGCTTAGAGCCTTTTCCGTAATGGATCGGACTCTTTCACGGACGCACCCGCAAGAACACCCGATCACCAACTGAAAACTGACGATCAAGCCTGTGAGCATCTGCATATTTCTTCTGTCTATCCTGAGCTGCTACCAAATGCTCTCTGATGCGCTCAACCTGCTGCTCCATCTCCTGAAGCATCTATGGACCTAGGAGAACTCTATCCTCAAGACGATCCCAACTCAATGGGGTACGACAAGGACGACCATAAAGGGCCTAAAAAGGAGACATGCCAATGGAACTGTGGTACCCATTATTGTACGCAAACTCCACCAAATACAAATAATCTTCCCAATGGTTTTGCTGATCCATAACATACATTCGGAGCATATCCTCGAGGACCTGGTTGACCCTCTCAGTCTACCCATCAGTCTCTGGATGGTAAGCTGAACTGAAGTTCAATTGAGTCCCCAACGCATGCTGAAGGGATGTCCAAAGAGCTGAAGTAAAAACTAGATCACGATCAGAGATAATCTTGCGAGGAATCCCGTGCAATCTGACGATATCCTCCATGAAAATTTTGGCCACAGATGAAGCATTATAAGAAGATCGGACAGGAGAAAAATGTGCAACTTTCATAAGCCTGTCTACAGTGACCATTATCGCATCATGGCGATGAGAGGACATGGGTAAACCAACTATAAAATCTATTGAAATGATGTCCCATTTCCATTCCGGAATAAGGTGTGGCTGAAGAAGACCTACGGGATGCTGATGTTCCGCCTTAACCCTCTGACATTCTAAGCATCTCGAAACAAAATCAGCAATATCCCTCTTCATTCCAGCCCAAAAATATATCTGCCGAAGGTCTGCATACATCTTCTTGACACCTGGATGAGCAGAATAAGGTGCCTGATGAGCCTCAGTCATGATTAGGGTGCGAAGACCCTCTGTAGAAGGCACATAAATGCGACCTAAATGTCGCAAGAGACCATCCGACTCCATAGAATATCTAGCATATATACCCTCCAAGGCTCTACCAGACTCCACTTCAGCTTTAACTTCTTGATACCATCTATCTGTAGGGAGTGCTGCAAGAATCTGCCTTCTCAAATCCACTCCAAGAGTGATTGACGAAAGTTCATGTCTTTGACAACTAAGAGCATCCACCACCACATTCTCCTTACCTTGGATATATTTTACCTCAAAATCATACTCACATAGAAACTCCATCCACCACCTCTGTCTCGCATTCAGGTTTGGCTGAGTAAAAATATACTGTAAACTTTGGTGATCACTGTGCAACTCAAACTGATGCCCCAGCAAGAAGTGTCTCCATCTTACCAATGCATGAACAACTGCAGCTAACTCTAGGTCATGTGTAGGATAGTTCAACTCATGATCTTTGAGTTTACGGGACTCGTAGGCTATCACATGACCCTCCTGCATTAAAACTGCTCCTAAACCTTCCAAAGATGCATCAGTACATACCACAAAGTCTCCGGCAGGATCAGGCACTGCTAGAATAGGTGCACTAGTTAACCACTCCTTAAGACTCTGAAAGGCTGCTTGACACTGTTCTGACCAAATGAACTTCTTTCCTTTTCTCTGAAGAGAAGTTATAGGGTGAGCTATCTTTGAAAATACTTCCACAAATCATCGATAATAGCCTGCTAAGCCCATGAAACTATGAACCTCTGAAACATTGGTGGGAGCAGGCCAGTCCATGATAGCTTGAATCTTTGAAGGATCCACTGCAATACCCTTGTCTGAAATAACATGTCCCAAATACTTCACTTCAGTTTGAAAGAAATCACATTTAGCCAGATTTGCATACAACTGATTTTCTCTTAAACACTACAGAACCTATCGCAAATGTTCTTCATGCTCCTCCATAGACCATGAATAAATCAATATATCATCTAAGAAGACTAGAATAAATCTATCCAGATAGGTACGGAACACACCATTCATCAGGCTCATAAATACTGATGGCGCATTTGTCAACCCAAAAGGTACAATAGTGAACTCATAATGCCCATAGCGAGTACGAAATGCTGTCTTGTGGATGTCAGCCTCAAAGATGCGCAACTGATGATATCCAGATTTTAGGTCTATCTTGGAAAACACCTTAGCTCCCTTGATCTGATCAAAGAGGTCATCAATTCGTGGCAATGTGTATCGATTCTTCATAGTCACCTTATTAAGCTATCGATAGTCGATGTACAGACGCAGAGATCCATCCTTTTTCTTCACAAAAATCATAGGTGCTCCCCATGGAGAGACACTAGGATGAATGAATCCCTTCGCTAATAACTCTTCTAGCTGCAAGCGAAGCTCCTTAAGCTCCTGAGTAGTCATCCGATATGGAGCTCGTGAAATAGGTTCTGCTCCGGGAACAAGGTCTATCTTGAAATCAATATCATGCTTCGGTGGCATACCTGGAATCTCACTAGGAAAGACATCTTCATACTCCTTGAGAATAGGATGATCGTCAAGAGATGTCTCCCCATTTTCTCCAAAATCTAAGTCATTAACTGTTACAACAAACAACTTGCATCCTTTGCAAACATCTCTTCAATTGCATAGCAGAAATCATGCGCAAGGAGATGGGTCTCTGAATCCCAACCACTTCTACTTCTTTGCCCAAATCATCAACACACCTCACTAATTTGTGGCGACAGTCTATCACTACTCGAT
Organism: Cunninghamia lanceolata; assembly: GCA_027924645.1. NCBI lineage: Eukaryota > Viridiplantae > Streptophyta > Pinopsida > Cupressales > Cupressaceae > Cunninghamia > Cunninghamia lanceolata. The sequence goes on from BSBN01001099.1 coordinate 10,663,514, forward strand.
GAGCATCCAACCAATCCATTCCCAACACTATGTCATAGGATCCTAATGGTATAATGCGAAGATCTACTGTGGTAGATAAAGGACCTATCCTCAACTCACAACCAAACACAAGAGAGTCTACTGATACCCTAGATCCAGAGGCCAATTCCACCTGCCACTTAACATCTTGCTTTGCTGCCACTAATTTGTAACGCTCCACTATAGAAGGGGAAATAAAAGAATCTAAAGCACCAGAGTCAAATAGAATAGAAATGGTAATACCTCACAAAACACCTGTAGTCTCCAAAACGGTACCTTGGTGCTCCGCTTGGCGATTATCCACCGCCGCAAACACCCTATGTGACCTGCCTGCATCACCAACAGTGGGCTCTGAAACTGCGGGCCTCTGTCCAAATCCTGAAGTATTCTTACGCAGACATTGTCTGGCAATGTGGCCCTGCTGACCGCAAGAGAAACATCCTATTCCCCTACCAAAACCTCCACCACCTACCGGAGCATTTGACTGCTGAAAACTTCCTCTACTTGCTACAGATTGTGTGCTTTGCACTGGTTGACTGGCACGATCACGTTTAACTCTCTGCCAACTTCAATCCTTTCTGGAATGAAATCTACTACCTTGCTGATACTAAGAGTTTCTTGATTTCATCTGGGAAAACTGTTGTTGCTGCTGTCCACTCTTAGGAGGTACATGTTGACTCCTCGAGTTACCTGCTGCATGAGACTGACCACCTCAGAAACCTGAACCTACTCGAGATGAGCTACCAATCTGTACACCTGTATGACCCCCTAGGGCCATGGTCAAGTTCTCTTCCACTAGTCGAGCCTTCTCAACTACTACCTCCATGGTCTTCGGCTTGAAAACACGAACTCCTCCACTGATGCGTGCATTCAGACCTCTAATAAAATGCTGAACTAACATGGCCTCGTCATTTCCAATGCCTGCATACTGCTTGAGTTCATAAAACCTGTGCTCATACTGTTCCACTGTCATGGCCATCTGTCTCAACCCATGGAACTCGTCCGCTCGATGTTGCCTCCAGTGGTCAGATAAAAATCAAGCTCTGAACCTTTCTAGAAATAGTTCCCATGAAATTGTTGCAATATCTAGATGCAACTTTTATTCCTCAAGATGCCACCATGTAGAGGTGAATCCTCTTAGATGCATGATGGCACATCTTGCCTTAGTGTTGCTACCATATGGATGCATAGCAAAGCATCTCTCCAAATCAATTAGCCATGTCTCTACTTCCAAACCGCTACCAGAGCCATCAAATGTAGGAGGACGGGCTCTCATCAGGTCTCTCATGTGGCCTGCAAGAATAGCTTCTTATTCAGCAATGTTCTCTCTCCTTCTAGGAGATCGTTCTCTTTCTCTCTCTTCTGGTTGTTCCACCTCCTGCCTAGGACCAAGACGAGCAAGCACCTCCTCTAGGAGCTGGCGTAGTTAAGCACCTTCAGGCTGATCCTGATTCTCTTGATTCCCACTTCCACCTTCTTGAGTACTCCCATGAGGGGAACTAGGAGGAGGGCTGATATCACCACCTCTCCCACGACCCCTACCTCGTCCACATCCTCGGCCTTGTACCCTAGGCATCTTCCTGGACAACACATCCAAGAACCACTTCAGGTTGCTAGGCAAGGACTATGAATGAATATGTTCTTCAAAGTTTACGCAACTAGAATAGCTTAATGGGCTAATTATAAAATCAGAGTACCCAGTGTTAGTAACTTGGCTCTGATACCAGATGTAACGCCTGCCTTGAACACCTTAAAGAAATGCACACTTATGCTATATGAAACAGGGAAATTTTTTTTTTTAAAATGATTAAGTAACGTTAACATAACTAATTACGACATATTCTCTAAGGGTTCAAGGCTGCATCACTTTACAAATCAACTAACATAATTTATCCTACATCAGTAACTGATCCAAAACCATGCTCAATTAAATAACTTATTCACATTCATAGCATATCATCAAATAACGGAATCTACATGATTAAACACATAACTGAAATGCTTTCATATAAGTACATCATGGCATCATCACATTGCCATTTTTAGTCTACATCAAAATTACATACATAAAGAATGTTCTGTTACACAAATCTGGTACAAGGTTATACCCTTACATCATCATCATTGGAACAAGTACAACTGGAACAAATCCTTTTCTGCATATGATCTTGACAAGAATAACCAATGGATAAAATAGCTCTTCCACCCGACCATGTGGAACCCTAAGGTCCACCCCCTGAGCTAGGAGTTAACATGAGGTCCCAAACAATGACAGTCAGGTAGACGAAAGACAAACAAGAACAAAGGATGACCAATGCCAATACAACACATGGCAATAACAATACAACACAACTTAACTTCCAGAGGTGACACAAAACAAATGAGGAGAAACCGAACAAGGAATGCTAGGTTGTAGTAGGGAGAGTGTCATCTCACGGTCCTAACATGGGTTATCCTGACAGCCTCTCACTAGGCGCTGGCCCCCATCTATGGTTATCCTGACAGCCTCTCACTAGGCACCGGCCCCATAGGGTGACACATGCGGAATCAACCTTCCTTTCATGAGGACAAGGAAGTCAATCATGCCTACCAGGCCTTCTCTACCCATCCTTAGTCTAAACAAGCACTACAGGTCATGGGAGAGGAATCCATTAATTTTATTAATGTGAAATCTACCCTTAACCCCCTAGTTAATTTTAGGTTATCACTTAATTAATCTACTTCCAACGGGTTATCCTGACTGCCACTTTGGGCGCCGGCCCCACGTTGAAAGCCACTCTCCTTCCTAACACCTAGTAAACCTTAAAACATCATGCAAGACTTTATAACAAAACACGTATATGTACACTGCAAGGCATAAACCCTCTTGCATCAAAATAGAATCATAACATCAATTGTTATCCAACACTTTTAACATTACAATACTTTATTCTTTTACAGATTTTAGGTCTCTCCATATGACAAAATGGTACAATAAGATCATAAGTGGTTTGACGTCCTCACAGGAAAATATTACTTTCAATACACATAAACAATTTGACATTATCTCAACATACTTCATACTATGTTTGATCCACATACTTGTTACTACATCGTAAACACAAAAACAACATTATACAAGTTGCAAATACTTAACTATGACAACTCAGCCTCTGGAGTTCGAGTTTGACCACTCTCAACTCGACTCATTACAACAACTGGGATACTTAACTCATACAGTTAAATACAATTCTTAAATTAACACTACAATTTCTTCTCTATTCAAAGTAAATAACTTCTGTAATAGAATCAACATTAGATTACATTCTTTACTATTACTGTTTATTATAATCCTACTGTCATGAAAGAGAATCGTAAATGATCCTATTTGAATGGAACGTGAACAGCTTGCATAGGTTGTCATTGAGGAGAAAAATGGCTATTGACTGTTTCATCACTGAAATGGATAACTGCTGATTACTCTAACAACTTCCTCATCTTGTAAATCTCATAAGATTGACAGTATCCAATGATCACAAGAATAACGTAGGCAAAAGGTTTAATGACTAAGTTTTTACGGTATCCAAGGACGTTCATTGAGATCCCCGCATCTTGTTCATGCTTCTAACTGTTGTGTTGATCTCCCAAACATGGAAAGTTTAAATGCAAGTTTAGTAATTACTTCCACTCAGGTTTAATTTCTGATAGAAATGGATAGATTACAAACATCTCAGTAAAACGCTGATTGTTTTTGCTACACCGTCCTTCAAAGGAAGCGCCATCTTCATCAGTGAGATATCAGTAAGATGGTATTGGTTATGTGGACTGTATTATAGTCCGTTTAACTAATGTGAAAGTATGATCTGCAGAAAGAAACCTCTCAGAAGTGTGCCCAGGCAAAACAGCGATTCTCAGTAAAAGACTGATTGCTAGGTATATACGAAATGGTATTGTTGCAAGGGACTCAAGAACTCTCTATGGTGCGCACTATGGTTGTCATCTACATTTTTACAGAGGACTAATAAAGATGTAATCGCCTAATAACCTGATCACTGAATAATTAGGGAACTGGAGAATGGTTATGACGTAATATCTGAAAAGAAGATAACGGTTTTGCCAACACCGCAATCTCATTTCAACTTTGTATGTGGACTGCATTTGTTAGTTTACTGAGAAAGCTTTCTGCCTACAAGATGAACTATGACGATGATCTTTCCATCACACTGTCGTTGCCAAGTCTGTTATCGAGTTTCAGAAACATTCAGGTGTTGAGGATTGTCTGTATATGGGACAGTAAGCTATCAGAAACTGACAGTTGCTCAACTTGTTTTTGGAACCATTATTACACTACACCAACAGTTGGTTATTAATTGTGCATTGCTGACCATCTTGCCTTCGCTGGCTATCTGAAGGACACCCCAAACTTTTTAGGAATGCGCCAGCCAAGGTAAGGCAATCTACAGATTTTACCAGCTAAGTCTTACCTCTAACAACGGCAGAAATCATAAGTTCTTAAGACATTACTGCAGCTATATATGTTGTGAATGTGGACAAGGATTGATGTGTGAGGAAAACACTAATCAATTTCGATCATGAATACTACAGCCTCCTTCATCCTCTAGAGATAATAATGTTGCTCAGCTTGGTTAAAGGCCAGCGAAATTGTGGTAGTCCAAACTTTAAGGTGGACTGGCATACAAAGAATCATCGTCTCAATACTGATAATGGCTGACGGAGGCTACCAAAATGGACATGTTGAAAAGACTTCTGAGACTTCAATCAAGGGCGAATAGTGAGACAATAGTGGCAGCGAACTACCTAATCCATCACCTCCCATCGCCCTAGCATAACAAATTGGTAGCGTCTCCTAACATAATCGGTCCACTACTAAACAACACCAAATGCAACAAGCAGAGCAAAAAGAGTGTCGTCTCACATCTTGGAATAAAAACGAAATGACAAGGCTTCAGAATATTCAAAGTGATTGATAATAAGGCAGCGAACTCTCTCTCACGCCCAGTATACAATCTGCAGCGATGCTTGATAATATCCATCTGCTAGGAAATAATACCTAAAGAAACAAAATAAGAGAAAAAGAATCTCAGGCAGCCCGATATTCAAGTTTGACACCACTGCTCGCCAGTCTCACGTCTAGTATATGAGGGATTCGCCTAAGTATTTCTGCATTACACTTGCAATACAGGTGCGAACCTCATGACTAACCTCCATAGGATAAATGCTCAGCCCAAAATGGAACCAAAAGAAACTCGAATAATTGAAGAAGGATAAATTTCGCGGCACTCAGATCGTAGGTTTATTCCTCCATTAAAAGTAACTGCTGAATTATAAAATGTCATGTTCGAAAAAGTGTTCGCTAACCCTGAAAGAGAAACAAATGATTATTAGCTTATCACATAGGTCTCAACATTTATAGAGGTATACGAGCCTGTAAGGACAGAAATATGCCAGAAAAACCCCTATGTGACCTTTGTTTTTACTACAACTCTCTCATCGACACCGACTAGCAATGCGATCTCAATGGCGGCTAAGTTTGTTAAAAGTAGCGATGGCAGAAACGAAAATGGAAGATACAGGCAACTAGTTTCTTAAGAAATCTGGGATGGCATGGGGTAAATACCAAATCAGAGAACGCTACTCAACTTGCGAATTTAATATATTTTCCTATGATGGGGCTTCCTACGAATGATATACGAAAACCCTATTCACAGCCTGTTACGGTCTTTTTTTTTTCAGATGCAAGGTTCCGCAATACACCGAGGGCATACCACACAACACAGCATCATTTTACATCTACAAACCCTACCAATATTATGCCGGTCTGAGAGTGCATACAGAATGATTCGGCAAACAGTGGAAGGAAGACAATTGACTTACGGGATCCTTGAGCAGAAAAGAAGAATTTAAAACCCTAAGAGAAGATGCTGTTTAAACATAGAGAATACACATTTGCAGAAATGACAGAAACTATTTAACCAAAAATCATTTCATTTGCAGATTCGAAATAAAGTTCAGAGATAAGGCATTCGACGGAACCTGGCTACGCAATCAACTCAACGAATTTACTTCAATCACTATAGTTCCAAGCTGCTTATTTCCTTTCACCTGTGATGCTGTCCTTAATGCTCCTACCGCTCTTTTATAACACAGTCTCTCTCATCTACCAAGGACTTGGCACACGATCCCGAGCAACTCTCCTCTAAAAAATATATTTTATTTAATTTAAAGATCCCCAAATATTATTTATTTTACTTTATTATTATATTTTTTTTTAAATGTAAGCACATAGTTTCTGACAAAATCTAATTTCTTTATAGCCAACCCAATATATTGTTATTAATCGAATTGTACTATTTCGACAATCTATAATTTGTAACTATATTTTAATTTATTTTTATTAATCAAGTTGTAAATCACAATTTACAACATGATTACAACTATTTATTTATTTAAATATTTATTATAAATAATATTATATTGAACAATACAAATTTCTTACAACTTTATTTAACAACAACAATTCTAATAAAATAATAATTTATTTATAATGATAATTGACCACTACGACATTACGCTCATTTAACAACATTTATACTCTTTCATATAATGATTCTAATTAAAGCACAACACTACCACACATGCTTAGACACCTTCGAACTTAATTAGACTCCAAGGTACAGTATTACCTGACAGCAAGACATGATCGAATGACAAGCAATAACCACAAGGGTAAACTGACGACCAAGGAACACTGACTAGGGACCTCATGTTAACTCCAATCAACTAATCCATTGGCGAAGGCACACTCTGACCTGGTAATCAAGTGGAGTCGATGCCTAGTACCTGCATCCTGCAGCAATGCACGGTTAACCATAACAAGATATGTATATACATCACATGTAGTCCTATAGTGAATGGAAATCGCAGTGGGGTAGGGTACTCAAGAACGAGTAATACGACACTGTTCCATTCACATTTATGAATAACAATCAACTATATTGAACAAGGCATCAGATTACTAGTCTACAACATAAAATGATCAACTAACTGCCAATCCCATATAGTGAATAACATCAAAGCATCTAAAACATCCAGTTCATTTATCAAATTGTAAAGCATAAAATAACATAATCCAACATCAACATCTATTATCATAACAATTAGGTTCATACTGAAATAGCAAAATAACTAAAAATCCATCATCAAACGATCTAAAATACTGTCCTAATGTCCAGTACTATAAAGCAAACATCAGTCCAAAAGATGACAAGTTGAGGGGCACTACATATTCAGTGCCAATAGGGTAGATTCATCATGATATATCATAAAAAGTATTCTTCCCATGGTCCTCACATGATAAGGGACAGAGAGAAGTACAGTGTTCAATAAGAAGTTTCCAAATGTGCATTACAAAGCATAATAGGTGACAACACACATGGTTCATTCAAACCATCATCAAAGAAGCATTTGGACAACAATATATCAGGTATTTACCATTTGATGAAGTATGAAGTTATAATTCAATGTATGAACACACATAAAAGATCAAAAATTAGTCATAATATACTGTGTAAATGCCATAGTCATAATTTACAAGTGCAGCTATAGGAGGTAGCATAGGAAGATTATTCAAATGAACATATTGCTTCAACCACATGAGTAGCAACAATTGTAAAAATAAAGAAATGAGCATCCTTATCATAAATTAATGATCAAACATATGAGGAACATTTGAAACCATACACATAAATGTTCATGTTATACAGTCAAATGAAGGAGTCATCATCATTACGTATGATGTGTATGAGAATGCATTTGATGTAATACAGTAAGAAAGATAGAAAAACATATGCCATGTCATAAATTTATGGTGATCATGCCAAGTGCATACAAGGTAGATGAATAAAAGTGCCACAGTCATTTTGCATCCAATGCAGCAGAGGTCTCGAATCTTTGGGAGGTATTGGATACAAAAGAACAAGAAGCATGTCAGTAGAAAAGTGAAATAAGGTGAAATACATTAGAAGTAAAGCAATGTCTATTGTCTTGAAGCCAAGAACAATTCTAAAATGGAGAAATAATATCATATATGTGCCAGAAGATCTTACCTCAATAATATTGATAAGCAGTGCTCAAAAACTCCATATGCCCTTAGGCTTTTATTTTTGCAAAACCATCTAATATACCTTCATAATTTTCATTATTTTTATAGAAAATTAGATGCCAAATGAAATGTAATATACTTGGAAAGATAATCATATAAATCCTTGTAATATTTTATCAAAATCAAATCGAGACAGGATATGGATTAAAACTACAAACCATCGTAAAATGATATTTTAAACCAATATCTTATAAATTTCTTTAAGATATTCATTATTTATGCAGTTAAAGAAGAATAAAGAAAATAATATGTTTCTTTTTTAAAGTTTGCTTTCTTTTGAGAAGATATGGATGAAATGGAGTCTTATTGGGTAGATAAAGCATATTTTTGGTGGGGCCACCTTGGAGGAGTTTTTGGCAGCTTCTATTTTCAGTTTGAAAGTATTTTAGAGGATTTTTTGTCATCTTTTCATAGGAGCTCGAAAATGGGTTTGCATGGCTATTTTTAGGAGTTTTTCTCAGCTTTTTCTTGGATATCTCTTGGAAGGAATATATTAGAGAAAGCTAGCTCTTTCTCAAGTCAATGGAGATTATTGTTTCTTCTCTCTGGAGCACAGACAGAGATTTTGTAGACATTTTGGGCTCAGTTTTCTAGATTTTCATGTACTCCTTTCAGTTTAATACAATAGAGCATTCCTATTTCACTTCTTTTGCCTTCATTTTTGCATCTTTTGATCTGATGTTTCATTGTGACCAATACTATGTCCTTTGTTAGGTCTCATTACTATAAAACTGCATGCAGATAATTCATATGATCCTGGTTATATGTTGTGTTCAGATTGAACCTTCATATAAATCATTTTTGAATCATATGTTCTAAGTGAGGTTGTGAGAGTTCATGTTTAAAGAGCTATTTGTGAGTGAAATTATTGAAATAGGTCAGAAATCAATAGCATATTCTATTTAAGTTTAAATTTTATTTTAGTTCATCCTCTCACCTTTTCCCTTTGCAAATCATTTAGATTAGAAAAAATCATTAGCAGAACCAACTTACTCTGGAGGTTCACTTTGAGTTTAGGCAACCCACAGGCCTAAGAGTGTTCCCATGTGTCAACAGATAGCTAAGTCCATAGCTTAGCATAGGGTTCATAACTGATTGGTATCAATAAGGACCTCCAAATTAGGAGTGCCTCACAAAAAAAATTACATTAATACATGATTACAATACATATTCTTAGATCACCGAGTTGTATAATACATAAGAGAATATATCCAGGAAAGAAAAGAGAGAATGGAGTAGCCCTTGCTGACGTCGTCCTGAAAACCAATGTCGATATTTGAATCTCCATTGGTGGGTGCAACACCACCCTACCATGTGGAACCTCAAGGGTCCACCTCCCATGCTCAAAGATGATCACATGGCTATACACAAGCATAATAACAATAGGGACAAGGAGACATGTATACTCAGCCACACAAGAGATACCACAAGTCTCATAACTCACATGAACACATCACAAACACATGGTTCATAGAAGGCATACATAATGCACCTGGTAATCATGCCAAATAAAAACTACTCAGATAAGGTGGTGTGAGAGGATAGGGGTAGTAGAAGCAAGTAACTAAATAAATGTACTCTTCTAATAAATACAAGATTTACACAAAACACATAATTTGTTTTTCCCCCAATGGGCCTGCAAGTGAGCACTCTTGTTCAATGCCGCATTGCAAACTACTTCCATGCCTACCCTACCATCTACACTCAATGCCAACAGGATCAACATGCACTCATAAGTATTGAACCAGCCCATAAAGACTCACAAGGCCTAAAATACAAGGACATTTCCGAACACCGTCCTCAAGCATACATCTATGCTTAAAAATGAAGTAACAACAACAATCTCAATAGATAAATAGAAATGGTAACACATAAATCATAACACTGAACTCTGTGATGTAGTAATAATGGAAAGTCAAGAATAACATAATCATTTGATAGTATTGTCAAGTAATGACTATGCTGACAATCAAAACCATGACAAAAGGCATTCATGGTTATCAAGGTAACAGTGGCACTTATGCCTTTGAAAATAAACTATAAGCTCTTAATATGGCCAATCTCATCTAATCAAATAAATCAGTATTCCTTTGCAATCTCCCACACACCCATGTGTTGTAGAGGGAAATATACATACATTAATATATTATTATATAATATAATCATATAAGTAAGAGCTATGCATATTGCAGTCACATAAGAAAATCTATTTGTCGTAAAGCTACAATTGATTGTTATGAGTTCATGGTTGACCTTCTTGATAGTGCTAGATGTCTTGAGAGCACCCAAAACTCTATCATCAAGATGCCAATTAAAACTATGGTGGTTGTGTGGATGTGTTTACATGCTGCTGAAAGATGAAGGTAGCAAGGTGTTTTCTAGTTTCAAAATCTCGGAAAGCATTATTTCTCTACCACCAAGGCGAGAGGTTGGCAATGAATTTAGTTTGTTGAACATGCCCCATGGAACAACTATTAGAGTTGTTAAGAACCTTCAAGTATGTGCTGATGGCCACATGAGCACAAAACCTATTCTCAAGATTGTTGCAAGAGAAATCACTGTGAGAGATGTGAACAATTTCCATCATTTTAAACAAGGACAATTTCTCAGAGATTATTGGTGATGCTACATGAGGCAATCTGAAAATAGGCTCACAATGTAATATTGAATAGTGCATATCTCCAATAATGGTGAAGGGATATCCTTTACGGTATAACAGAAGAGGAATCTATTGGATGTTAGTTACAAGTTCCCTGGCCGACATGTATGCGAAATGTGGAACCATCGACAAGGTACGTAAACTGTTTGACAAAATACCTTGAGAGATGAGGTCCCATGGACTGCAATGATTTCAAGTTATACAGAAAATGGATTTGTTAAAAAGGATTTAGAAACTTTTAAGCAAATGCCATTGGTAGGTGTAAAGCCAAATTCCTAAACCTTTGCCAGCATCCTCGCTGCCTGCTCTAGAATGGGAGCTTTGGCATAGGGTATGGACATCCATTCAAAACATAGCGAAAGGGAAAATTTTACCAGATGTTATAGTTGGAAATGCTATGGCAGACATGTATGCAAAATGAGGAAACAAAGACAATGCATGATCTATTTTAAAGTCTTTAGAAACTTTCATGCAATGCAATTGTAGGTGTAAAGCTAGATAACAGAACCTTTTCCCACGGACTCTCTTCCCGTGCCAAAATAGAACTTTTGAAACATGGTATTGACATCCATCTAAACATAGTGGAAGGTAGATTGTTATTAGATATTATAGTTGGAGAGCTCTCATTGACATGTATGCAAAAGGTAAGGGCATAGACCTGGTGCGTGAACTATTTAACAGAATGCTACAAAGAAATGTGGTCTCATGGAAAGCAGTGGCCGCAGGATCTGCACAAAATAGATTTGTTGAGTCACTTTAGAAACTTTTAAAGCAAATGTAACTGACAGATATAAAGCCAGACTCCCCACCCTTAAATAACATCCTCCTTGCCCATGCCAAATGGAAGATTAGGAACAGGGCATGGACATTCCTTGAAACAAAACCAAAGGGAAATTTTGTCAAATATTATAGTTGAAAATGTTGCAGCAGACATGAATACAAAATGTGGAAGCACAAATAAAGCTCGATATGTTAGAAAGGCTTGAGGAACTTTTAAGCAACTGCCATTGGCAGATATAAAGCCACTTTCCACAACTGTAAACTATCTTCCCCTTGCCTGTGCTAATAGGGCAGAGTTCGAATGGGGGTATGTTTGACAAATATTTTAGTTGGAAATGCTCTAGTAGATAATATGCCAGATTGTGAAAATATAGACAAATCCATGAACTCCTCTACAAAATGTCTAGAAGAGAGATATTTTCTCATCCTCTAAAGTGGCTTCAAAATATGTACAAAATGGGTTTGTTGCAAGGGCTTTAGAAACTTACAAGCAAATGAAACTAGTAGAGTAAAGCCATGACCATGAACTTGACAGTATCCTCCTTGCCCAAAACCCTCACCTCATCTTTCTTCCTTTCTTCCCCAATTTCCAAAACCTTCTCCCATAAGAGTGAGAATGGGGAAAAATAAAGTATTTCCTTTCCTTTTACTCCAAAGAAGAGTATCATTATATTATTTTTTTTGGGTTATTTTAATCCTAAAGGTAGATGACGAAGGCTTATAAAATCCTCTCAAGAAAACCATACGAAAACAAAGTATGAGATCAATTTTCTAACACCATGCTGAAATAAAATTACAAATAAACAAAACACCTAACAACAACCCATAAAGACTAACTCAACACCAAAATCTTATAGAACTGACTCACAGAAGGATAGAACAATCAGGCAATAATTAGATGGTGTCTGATGTACGACATGATATTAGAAACTCAACTCAACATAGAGACAATGATGAGGCTAAGGTATATGGCCAATGTGTCATCTCCAACTCACCACCATTGGGACATTAGGCATGCTTAGACTTGTGAAGCCAAGTGGAGTTGGTGCCTAGTACCTGCACCACTCAAAACATATTATTACATATTCATATACATATCATATAATAGCCGAAGCAAGAATAGTCCACATCGGAGGATTCCAACATCCATGATAATTCACATAGTATGCCAATGTCAAGGTGTCATCCTCTCCACATGTACACCCAATCTCAATATGAAATCTAACATAACAAAATGTCAGTAACACAACATCATATAAGTCTTGAATTTTATACCTCAGTGTCACCTCGATTAGGCTAGGACTAGGGAGGCACTACACATAACACCATTGATCCTCTTCACTCAACCATCAGGGAATTGAATCAAGAATCTTCCATGACCAAAAATCATTAGGTGAGAGTCATCACCCAAGTACATCTTCCAATTGTCATATTCTTCATACTTTGAAAACCAACCCCAATGTGAGGTCATGTGGAATGATGCACCAGAGTCAATGAGCCACACATCTTCCGATGCATGTGTTGCCAAGACAATAACAAATGCTTCTCCATCCTCTTGAGAAGACTTGTCAAAATCTGAATCATAGTTCTTCTTTTTCTTCTTCTCCTCCTTGCACTCCTTACGGTGAGCAAGTTTGCTACAATTACAACATAGAGCCTTGGACTTTCCAAGAGAATGAGGTCTCCCACAAGATTTGGATCTTCCTTTTTCTTCCTTCTTCTTATCATTTTTATTTCCCTTCTCTTTACATCTACCACAAACCACAAGAGCCTCCTTAGCCATCTCGAAAGACTTTCTCCACACCTCTTCAAAAAATAACGAAGAAACCAATTCATCCATATTGAAGGTGGTAGTGGTAATCCCAATGGCCATAACAAGGTAGTCCTACAAATCTGGTAAGGAACACAGTAATGTCATACATCAATCCTCCTCCTCCATCTTGACACCAACAGAGATCAATTGGGAAACAAGCATATTGAATGTGTTCAGGTGATCAATGAAAGATCTTCCATCTTCTATCCTTATAGAATATAGTTTCTTTCATAGGAATAACTTATTCATCAGGGACTTAGCTTGATAAACATATCCAAGTTTCTTCCAAAGTTCTTTTGCAGTCTTTTCTTCGTAGATATTTAGGAGCACTAAATCAACCAAACAAAGTCTTATCAGACCCTTGGCCTTCCAATCCATTAGATCCCAATCTTCTTGTTTCATGCCTGATGGAATGGATCCATATATTGCAATCAATAAATCTTTATCCACTAATAAGTCCTCTATCTTGAGTTTCCGCAACTCAAAGTTGCCTCCATTGAAATTCTCTATATCAAACTTCCTAGATGTGCTCTCGATCTCTTTCTTACAACAAAGATTTCCTCTTCATAAGCTCCCACTTAAACAAAGATTAGCTCAAAAAAACCCTCTACCCAACAACTAGAACCAAAGGTGATCAGGCTCTGATACCAACTGAAAGGAAGCAAGGTATGCAGAAAAGCTTCCTACATTGATGTAATGAGGAAAGATTTATGCAAAATTTTCTTTTACAATTATAGATATGAGATGCACATTAATCAGAGAGATTATGAAAAACATTCAAATGCATGAATAACGCTCATGACACAAGATATACACGAGGAAAAACCTTTTGGGTAAAAAACCCCACACTCCAAAACCTACACAATGTATTACCAAATCAAATACTAATTACAATACACTTGCAATGCAAGTGCTTTCAAGAGTTCCCAAATGTCAAATTCTAGAGTAATTCTAGTAGCATAATAGTACCTACAAAATGAACCATACAACTCCAACTCCAAACACTTATATATAGAGAAGTACTATGAATGGAGGTAGCTTCTAGAGCAAGTCAACAAAGAATCTCATCTAAATCCATATAGCCCAATTTCCAAGGCCATAAAACATGCAAATGAGACTTGTAAGAGATTCCCTTTCATCCCTTACAACCCCCAAACTTGGACAACCCAAATTTTCCCAAAATAGGTAATGACAGATGTTCTTACGATGTCATACAATCTATCCTATATGACAACACTTACAAGTGTAAGAAAATCTATCATAATTGACTATCAATAACCAATTGTCTTACAACTTGTCATACTCAAACTTGGGTGCCTATCTTCTCTAAGCAAAGATGCTTCTTGACACTTGTCACACCTATCATAGAATCTTATGTTTTCAGTTCTTACATGTAATAGATTATATCATAGGAATTTGTCATAAATCTTATACGTCATAGACCTCTTACAACACCCAAAAGATGCCGACACGTGGCAAAATAACTTTTACCCCAAAATGGGACACCTAAATCTTCAAATGTTGACTTGACCATCCAAGTCACCTTCCAAATGGGATGACATGCCAACATGCCACCTCACACTAAGTGCCAAAACTAGATGACCATTATTAAATACAATTAATTAATAAATGCTAAGAAATTGCAAAGGTTGAGACACCTTAATTCCCAACATAGTTTGGCTCTCCCTCAAGGGTAGAAGCCAAGCTCGACTTGTGTTCTAATATTGAATATAAGAGGACCTAGCCTAGTTTAATCTCTTGGGATAAGTCTCCCTTTTCCATACAACAACAAAATACAAATGCACTAACAAATAGTCTAAAAATGCTAAATAGTCAAAAAAATGTGAGAATAACTAGAAATTTATACCTGAACTGACACAAGGGCCGAGAAAAATATGTAAAAGAGATAAATTCCTACAACACAAAGACCAAATGAATGCTAGAAGTTAGGGTTAAGATTCAAGGTTAAACACAGATATTTCTAGATTAGAATAAAACCCTAAAATCATAAATAAATCCCTTAAACAAGATGATTTTAGAATATGAGGGCAAGTTATCTTATAAAAACCCTAAATTCCTACAAAACAAAGGGTTAGTTTCTTGCAAGTAGATTGTAAGTGAAATATAAAGCTATAGGAACCCAAAAACTAATGAAACTTGAAGCAAAAACACCCTAAGCAAAGGTTGTCAATAGATGCAAACAAAGGTCCTACTATAAGAAAATAAATGCTAAAGTAAGAAAAAAATGCACCGACAGAAGGCACAAATATGTTGAAGTAAACCAAAAGCACTAAGCTAACACTTAGAAGAGTTGACTTGCAAAATAAACATGTTAGTCTTGATAAAAGTGCTAAATACCCCAATGTAGGTGCTAAAAGTATAGACAAAAGTGTTAATCCATAGTTGAAAGCGCTCACCTATAACCTACAAATAGAACACATACGATTTCTTTCAAAAAAAAATATTAGTTTAAGATTTT
Source organism: Cunninghamia lanceolata (assembly GCA_027924645.1). Lineage (NCBI taxonomy): Eukaryota > Viridiplantae > Streptophyta > Pinopsida > Cupressales > Cupressaceae > Cunninghamia > Cunninghamia lanceolata. Next base: position 10,679,424 of record BSBN01001099.1, read on the forward strand.
GGGGTCCCACCGGGCATGAAAAATGTAGGATGATAAAATATAATAGGGAAATGAACATAAAAGATAAACAAAATGACTCATTATACCTTTGAATCCACGAGCTATCTTACTCCTCTTGATAGAGTGGAGGAGTGCAGCACCCAAAAACATAGCCCTAGCTTTACTCAAATAGGTTGTGTAGCTAAGTATTGTAAATCTGGATTGATCTCTTCCAAAACCAGCATAGACAAAGTAACAATGGAGGCAAAGAGCAAGTATTTTGATAGCATGGGGATACTTAAAAATGATAAGTTAAAATGACTATAAGGAGGGTTTATTTATAGAGATTTTGGGAAGATTTGATCAATGGATGAGATGAGTTGACTTTGGATGGAGGGTTGAGATGAAGTGGTGGTGAGGACAAATAGGATTTTGAGGTGAGGAGGTCAAATGAGAAAAAGAGGTGGAATGAAGGGCCAAGATTGAATCTTAGGGCATCTTTCAAATGGAAGGTTGAGATCAAAAGTGGAGTTGACTTTCAAGATTTTGTCCTTTTGTGGAGGGAATTTTAAATTTGGACTTATCTGTGGAGTTTGTGAGGATGAGGACATGTGTCATTCCAATTAATTAAATAATGGAGATTATTTAATTAATTGTGGGAGGGGGATTAAGTGAGGGTTAAGTTAATTAAATAGGTGTTTATTTAATTAACCATGGCCAGATGATTTTAGTGGGATAAGCTAGTTAGTTAAATAAATGAAATTTATTTAATTAACAAAGGTTAGGAATGGTAAAGGGGGTAAAATTAGTTAAATAAATGGATTTTATTTAATTAATTTAGCCTAATGATAGAAAAGGATAATTAATTAAATAAAATAGAATTTATTTAATTAATTTGGGGTGATTGATAATAGGATAATTAATTAAATAATTAAGTTTTATTTAATTAATTTAGGATAGGGGATAATGGAATATTAGATAAAATCAATTAAATAAAAAAAATTATTTAATTAATTTAAATGGTGCATGATAATATGTTAGCATGAAAAAGGCATTAGTTTGATGTTAGTAGGATGGTGGAAATGGTGGTGTAGGCCTTGTCATTTTTTAGTGTCTACACTTTTCTGTTAAAAGGTGAAATTCTTTGACAAAAAACTTTGCTTTCACAATGATATACAGTTAGAGGATTGTTTCTATATCACATAACAGTGTGAACATAAAATTAAAAAAAATTGACCAAAATTAGCCCTATTCCATTCACATCTAATGCAACCTCCAATTAAGAAAATAAGGAATGCATATACAAATTAAGCTAACTAATTAGCTAAAAATACAAACCTTGATTGTTTTGGATTTTCTCTTTGATATTGGATGTGTGATTACTCCTCAAACTAGCAGCATAATATTGCATAACATGGAGGCTTGAAAATGGCTTGGGTTGATGGTTATTTATAGATATTGTGAATTCAAATATGCACCCTTGTTAAGCTTTGAGAAAACTTAACTACTTTCTGAAACATGGAATCTTTATCATATGTGGGTCTCCTTTCATGAGAACGAATCTCTAGAGTGAGGGTGTTGCCAAGATAATGGGTTACACTTTCTAGGACATCCTGATTTTTGCTAAAATCGTATATTTTTAGAAAATATAATGATTTAACTCTTGAAAGGATCCATTTAAAGGATTTTAATTAAAGAGGGTTTGATCAAACCCCCTTAGATTCAAACCCCCTTGGATAGAACCTCGTTAGTTTTAAACCATACCAATAATGGAGTCTCCTCTACACCTATCAAAATGCTGATAAAAAACCACTTTTGATTTACCTTTTGGGGGATCAAATAAATTCATTTAAAATTTATGTTTTGTAAGTATGTAGTCCTTATTATAAGCTTCCCAAAAAGTATAATTTTAAATATGTTTAATTTGATTATTGTATTTATTTTTATTTCTTGTGAATGTAGGCTTTTCAATGAACATCAAGGTCTTTGTTTCACACATATGAAAAAATAGGAAAATAGTGAAACAAAAGTCTAAAATATACATGTCCTCTAGGTATTGATGTCCTTATTCCAACAAAAAAATTTGAATTCTGATACATACTGTAGACACCCAAAATTGACCTAATTATCATTAGTATCAAAATATCGCATTATCTATCATCTGCATTTGTCTAACACACTTGAGAAAATTATTTATTTATCAAAATCACCTATTTCTTCTATTAATTAAATAAATTCATATATATTTAATTAATTCATTATCTATTTTCTTCTATTTTCTCTAATCTATAATTAAATAATCTTTAATTATTTAATTATCTTTATTCTATCTATTTTAATTAAATAAATCTTATTTATTTAATTAAAATCCATTCATAATCCCACTTTCCAATTAATTAAATAAATTTTATTTATTTAATTAATTTCTCTTATCGCTTATCTTCATCTTTCATCACGAGTCAACATGTGTGCATCTCTTATTTGAAACATGTGTGGTACTACATCTTTCATTTAATATTTTTCACATGTAGTACTTTTTATGTACACAATCACACATGATCCTTATCCTTCCCTCCACTTGTCATCTACACATTCACCTATGATTATCAATTCATCCCAACCGTTCACATAGCCACCAAATTTCTACCATTGATTGATTTTGGTTGAGGCCTATATAAACACCCTCTCATTCCATACTACATCTATCCATCATCTTTCATATAGTGTCTACATTATCATCCTGAGCATATCGAGCATTTTAGCATCCATTTAGCATATCATCATTATCATCCATCCATCATGGCATCTTTGATCTTCATAATTGTTCATTGTTGAGAAGCAATCCACATCACAAACAAGGAATCATACAATCTAGGTGATCTTGTTCTTGAATTGCATGCTTTTGATTTCACTTGCATTCAATTCTTTTACTGTGGTAGGATTAGGTTTTCATTTGCATGCTTGATCATATTAACCTAATTTTTACCTATCACACATACAAAAAAAGTTATGTTGGAGAGAATATGCCTATGTCTAAATTATAATTGGTTTGACTTCAAAACTTAATAAAAAAAATTCAACAAAACATTATGAAACCAAATGCATCCGTTAGATATTGGTGTTACCAATCTAAATTCAAAAGAATCTGAATTTTATCCTTCGTAGAAAAAATATTGTGTGCGACAGAATACACATCACTTTAAAAAAATGTTGTTTACTATTAAAAACTAGTTATCAAAGGAGATGCAAAAAAATTTACAATTTAAATCCAATTTTTTAACAATATATATATTTAAAATCTATAGACAAAATCTCACAAATCACTAGTTTGCATCATCTTCAAATTCCTAATGGTTTAGCAGCTATAGGTGTTAGAAAGTGAAGATTTAGTTCAAAATTTTGATTTCAATGTCATGTTTGGCAAAAAAGTGTAACCCATTATTCTGGGATGACCCTAACTCATGACCATTTCATGAGATCCACAAGATATGTCACACCTATCTTACTAAACCTAGGATGTTGGTGTGTTTTGCATGTCTTCATTGTCGAAACCCGTGAATCCCCTCAATCCAAATCAAATCCAAATCATTTGTAATAATTGTGCATGTATGTGTATTTATTTTATTTCAAAGTTGCCTAAGGTCAATCACTTAGCCATCCTTAATCACCCATATCAATCCTCATCCAAATCATCCATTTTCCTAATCCAAATCCAAATAATCCATTTTCCTCCTAATCCACATCATCCTAATCTAATTTCTTCCTAATCCACCTTATCTATATCTATTTTCCTCCTAATCACTCATCCAATTATCCAATTTCATCCTAATCATTATCATAGTCATCCAAATATACCCCCCATCAAAACCATCAATTTTAGAAGCCCATTTTCAAATTCCCCCACACCCTCCTAACGTTGGGTTGGGTCTTCTCCAAAAACCACTAAAAATCTCCCCTTATCAAATCCCATTATTTGATCTTAATCAATTCCCATCAATTGAGCTTACTCCAATCCCACTATTTGAGGGTAATCAAATCCACATCATAATCCTTTTTCCTAATCCAATTCTAATTTCCTCATCATTATTCTAACCCAGTCTTCTTATCCACTTGATTCCTTATCCATCCACTAATAGGATCCTCCTAATTCACCCAAATCTACTTCATCCATAATCATAATCCATCTCCATCACTTAATCCCCATCCATTCGATCTCTAATCTTAATCCAATCCATATCCCTAATCAAACCTATCATCCATTCTATTTGAACCACATCAAATATCCCAAACCACTTCATCCATTCCATCCCTAATCTTAATCCAACCCATCTCCCTAATCAAACCTATCATCTATCCTAATCCAATACCATCACCTATCCTTAATCATCTCATCCATTAATTCCCCTAATCCTAATCCCATTATTGAGCTTAATCCACTTGAATCATCCAAATCTCATCCTCATCCTAAATCAATCATCCATCATTCCTCTAACCATCCATAATTAAAATCCAATTCCAATCCTTAATCAAAAAATCACCCTTTGCAAATCAAAAAATTAGTTTAGGAATTAACCCCCTTCAACCCTCTCCAAATCCTAATTATACTCTGTCTAATTTCATCCAAATCACTATTCAAAGGGCCCTTGTCCTAATCCTCAATCACATTCAATCCAATCCAACCATCAAAGTGCCCTTGGCCTAATCTAAAATCAACCCCAATCAATCCAAATCTCGTCAAGTGTCATATATCATTGACCTTGACTAATCAAATCAAATCAAATCCATCCTAGCATCAAGTGTCATATATCATTGACCTTGATCATTCAAAATCCCAAATCAATCCAAAATCATCCAATCCTGATTAATCCAAATCAATTGAAATCCCCCTCTCATCCAAAATTAGGATCAATTTCATCAAGTCATCCTACGTCACAACATCCCATATCCCAATCTAATCATGACTTCATATCCTTTTGATGATGATGTTGTTGACCAAGTTAAACTCAAAATCATTGATGAAATCATTGCAAGTAAGCTTTCCATAAATCACTCTCACCCATCCATAAACATGCAAGCACCTTATGACCATGCAATCTCTAGCACAAGCTATGCCCCCGCACATCATTGCATATCCTATGGTCATCCTTATGCTACCCTTGACAAGGGAAATCCATTCTATCCACCATCCCTTAATCCATCAAACCCCTCTTATCCTTCCCCTGCTTATCACATCCTCCATCTTCTTATCCTTATTGAACTTATTCAAATCCATCCTCTATTTATTTAGAATCATCATATACCTATCTACCATCCCCTTATCCACCAACCCCACCATCTACTTCGTCATCCAATACACCATCTACCCCATTATCCAATTCTTCTATTAAATCCAAATCCTCGCTAAGAGTATAGAGAAAAATCAAGAAAACAAACTTGAGTCATGTCATTCCACTCCTCCCCAATACCTCAATGTATCATTGATGACCTTGTTAGCAACCTCACACCCTTCAAAACCACACCACCATCATCCTACATTTTGTCCAAAGCATCGACCTTTCCTCCATCCACATCATCCAAGGATCTAATTCAAACAATTGAAACTAGATGCTCCTCCCTCATCGCACCATCCACTCAAATCTAGATATGTCAAGAGCCTAGTCTAAAGCATGTCAAAGCATCCACACCACATCCTAATCATGATCCAAGCCTCGCAACTAATCCTATATCTACACCATCTCGTATTGATCCTCCATCCCCCCATCAATCCTTTACCATCTCCCATCATTCCTTCACCATCTTCCATTGACCCTTGACCATCAACTATCAACCCCATCCCAAATCCATCATATCATCCTCTTTGTCCCGCTACCTTCCTCTGTGGTGGTTCTCTCATAGGAGAGGAACAACTTTATTCCACCACTCATCCCCCTCCATCTAATAAAAGACTCATGTCTTTTTTCTAAAATAACACCCATCCCATTGCCCAACATATGCTCCAAAACATGAACTATCATGGTAAAGGCTTAGGCCTTCATGAATAAGGAATTTTGGAGCCCATCCATGTCAAAATCCATCCATGTGCACATGGCCTTGGCTATACATCCCAAGGCAAATAATCTAAACATGTTGATATCAACCATGCACCTCCCAAATCCACTTCATCCAAACCCAAACCTGGTCCATCTCATCACATCTTAAATCATATGCCTCCATCCCTCCTCTTCCATCTTATTTCATCCATCAATTCAATAAGCATGTGACCATACACCTCCCTAAGTCCACACTTCATCCACTACTCCCAACTCCTAATATCCCCATCCTTAGTGTCGCCATCCATAAATCCTGATCCCCCAAAATTTCTAATCACGAGCTTGTTCTCTTGTAACTTCTAAACTACTGACTTGAATGGAAAAGGGATAGAAAGATGTAACTGAAATATAAACTAACTCTGAAATCTAAGTTAGATGAAGTTCTATCACTCACAAGTAGAGCCTTTAACACAAACCATCACAATTGCACTGATAGTGACTCCTTAAGTAATTTGCAATGAGGTTTAGTGTCAAACACAAACTCCAATCAGGAAGAACTGAATTTAACAGTATTGAGACAAAATAAAGGACTGAAATAGTCACACTATAACATCAAATCAAGACTGCAAAATATGTGAAATAGGATAATTTTCTATTAGAATTGAAACGAATAGAATGCATAAAAAATAAAATGTGTGAGCCAACTACTCTATACAACTCTACAAGAGAGTAGAAACTAATGCTAACTGACTGAGAAAAAACTAAGTTTTCTCCTATAAATGTCTCCAAATGATCTCCTATGAAGAAAGCTGCTAAAGATCCTAAAAATAGACCCTAAGTCTATTTTCAAGCTACTCATGAAAGCCAAAAATAAAGCACTGAATCTGCCACCAATATATGAAACAAAGCTGGAAAACTGCCCTCTCATGTGGTCCCACCATAAAACTACTTTTCTCTGCTCATGAAAGCTCCAAAATTCGTCCTATATTATGCTAAATAAAACAAATCACAATAGAATATTTGATCTATTTTATTAGCCTATAAATTGCCTAAAAATAGTTAAACTTTAAAAGCAATTCATAGTTTCATTGCTTTAAAGTTAACTTTACAATGATATGGCAATTTTAATCAATATCCTATTGATATAATTTTTTGCAAAATAAAATGATATCTGGTTTATAATTCCACCAAGATATTTATAAGATATCACAAATTATTTTCTATAAATATCATAAAAAAATATGTACTATTACACATGTTTGCAAAAAATAAATATAAGCCTTAAAAGGCTTGACACCATGGACTCCAATGTGTTGATATTCTACCACCAATCCATTATCCATATGGCTCGAAAAAATGCCAACTCACTACCTCTATAGTGCCACCATGTGACATTGACTCCCTTTGACCATATTTTCATCTAGCATATTCTTCATATTCACAAGGTTCTTGTTTGATCTTATGCATATATTGAAATATGTGAAGGAATAGTAAAAAATGCATATGTGGGAGGTCAAAGACACTCGACCACATGCAATATCAAATGATACCTTGACTCCAATGTGAGTCAACCACGAATGATGTTAAGCTCATGTAAGATTCTAAAGGCACATTTCATGATCATGTCCACCTTTGACTTAATAAAATAGGCCATATTCTTCAGTTGTTGGCCACCTCTGCTTATTATTACTAGACACTACCAACATGAAGTGTTGACCCCGATCTCATTTGGATAAAAATTACTATATTTTGCATGGTCAAAATGAAAGGGACGTCGAAACAAAAGCAAGTGGGAAACCCTAAAACATCAGCCATTTCATTTGTTGTTGTTGGCATTGAGTTGGCTCTGCAACTATGGCCGCCGACTTGGGGTTTCATCCTTCTGTGTTTTGCTCCATTTGATGGTCTTCTATGGTCGAAAACTCTGCATTTCTTTGGCCAAAATAATAGGTTGCTCCTGGTAAGCTTGAATCTGAGCTTTAAAATGGTATTATACTATATTTTGATGGCTTCTATCTGTTAAATGGACGTGGCCATTATAACTGTTTCTTCAGTTTCTCTATTTTTGATATATACCTTTTGGTTTTCTATGTTGAACTTGTGAAAATGGGAAATAAAGACATGAGCCTTCAACTAGCTGTAGCCACTATTTTCTTCTCATGCTGCATTATCATTTGGTGAGTCTAATGTTGCTCTTTGTCATTACTTCCACTGTGAACTCTTTTAGCTCTGCATATCTGAAACTATGAAGAGGGTTTCATACTTGCTTTTGTTATGTGAAATGTCTTTTCATATAGCACGGTCGTGGCATGTAATATATTTTCTGTAGCTTCCTTTTGGTATTTTGATGTAAACAATGTGAAGATCTTGTGTTAGAAGTGAGAGTTTCAATTGTATTACATAGAACCTTGTTTACTCTATGCGGCCATGATCTTCTATGCTCTATTTGATCTTGCTCGACTGTGAAAAGAAAGAAAACTTTCTGGCTCGACAAGGGTTTTTTGTTTTTGTCACATAGAATTATTTTGTCCTTCATGGCCATAGTACACAGAAACTACTTCTATCTTGCCCAACTGTATGTAAGAAGAAAGAAGACTACTTTTTCTTTAAACCCGATAAGGGTTTCATTCTTTTGTTGTGTATAAACAGTTATTCATCACGACCTTGTCTCAACAATTTTGCTTATCATTTCTCTTTTCAATACTACAAAAATACATTGGTTATGGAAGTCCATGTGGGTATTTGATAAAAGAATGCCAAAGGCACTATATGCCACAGCCTTACTATGAATGTATCAGCATTTTTCCTCTTTACTGTGTAAACTCATATTTGAAAACTGAAGCAATGTTTGTTCTTTTATGAGCATAGAAACCTCTTTCTATAGCATACATGGTATATGGTATCACTTTCATCCTTATACTATCATTGTTTAATGATAATCACTGTTATTGTTCAAAAGAAGTGATGATAGCATGTACTATTCTCTCTTTGTAGCTCTACTTACTCTTTTAGTGAACTTTGCATATGGAATGATACTATCACTTTTCAACTTTGAACTCCTCCACTGTAGTAGCATGCATGTATTCATTCATGTAGCAGAAAATAAACTTTCATTTTTGTATCTCTTGCCCATTACGTGGATTGTAGCAATCAAAATTTTCATATATGATGATGACCTGGTTGTATCATGACATTGTGGCATTGTAGCACATGAAGGCAACACCTACTTGTTCTATATAAACTGTAACACATGAACCTCTGCTGTTCTTCTTTCTGTATTCTATCATATCAAATGCATTATATGAGATGTCCATTAGGACATCAATTAGGTCCATTGTATCTACTGTCTAGTTTTTGTAGATCACTTCTTACAATGAAAACTTCATTTGAACTCACTCAGCCACAGATGCAACCATACACTTATTCATTTCATTTTGTCACAACATGATATCCTGTAGCATAAAGGATGATGATCATACCAGTTTAACTACACCTTTTCATATGATGATGATGCTCTATTACACGCATGTAATGAAATGTTCTTTTTTATCCTTTTGGAGTTTGTCAAAGACAAAATGAGCCATCTGGATTGGCTGTCTTGTATTTTCTGCTTCAAATCTGCAATACTTGTCATGTTTCTTTTAAAGATATGCACTGAATGCAACATGTGATAACACTTGTTCTAATATTCATCTTATCAGTAGCAAAAAGTGAGGCATAATTGGATATATTTCATCATTTAAAAGGCAGCTTAGGTTATTGAATTCTGAATTTGATTCCGTCACTCCACTTAAATGAGAATGTATGAAGTTTGGTACTCACCTATCTTTGCAATTTGCTTATTGGTTTATAATGAACATTCCAAATGGACTATTGATCATGAATGAGTAAGCAATATTTAGATAGTCAATGCTTGTGAACACTTCTCCTTTATCAGTCTGATGATTACAAATGTATTGTGTACTCCTGATTATTATCATGCCTGAGAATGTCATTTCATAACAGTTGGAGTAGTGTATAAGCTATTATATGCATTGAATTTTGTCCTCCATTTGTTCAGGTCATGCTCTTTGTTGCATTTCATACTTTGAAGTGAAATCATGGTCATGTCTTGAAATGGGACTGATGCATATGATTGTCTTGTTACTCTTTCAGCTTGTCATGTGAATATTATCAATGATCTTCTTCTTCTATTCATCCCTTCTGAGATCAAGGGGCAGCAACATGCTGGGCTCAACCCTTGTGAGAGCCCATTTGATACCACATGTTGAATGTCTTCAATCAACTTCATAATTTGTCCTTTACCTACACATGAAACAAACAAATTAGAATAAAATAATGATGTTCTTATGTTTGCTTCCCTTTGGTTCCTTCTACATATGGATGTTCTCTTTTGATATGCAATTTTAATTAATATGGCAATTTTAGTCAATGTCCTATTGATATGATTTTTTGCAAAATAAATGGATATCTAGTTTATAATTTTACCAAGATATTTACAAGATATCACAAATGATTTTCTATAAAAAGCATAAAAAATATGAACTATTACACATGTTTGCAAAAAATAAATAAAAGCCTTAAAAGGCTTGACACCATGGACTCCAATGTGTTGATATTCTACCACCAATCCATTATCCATATGGCTCGAAAAAATGCCAACTCACTGCCTGTATAGTGCCACCATGTCGCATTGACTCCCTTTGACCATATCTTCATCTAGCATATTCTTCACATTCACAAGGTTCTTGTTTGATCTTATGCATATATTGAAACATCTGAAGGAATAGTAAAAAATGCATATGTGGGAGGTCAAAGACACTCGACCACATGCAACATCAAATGATACCTTGACTCCAATTTGAGTCGACCACAAATGATGTTAAGGTCTTGCAAGATTCTAAAGGCACATTTCAAGATCATGTCCACCTTTGACTTAATAAAATAGGCCATATTCTTCAGCGGTCAGCCACCTCTACTTATGATTACTAGGCACTACCAACGTGAAGTGTTGACCCCAATCTCATTTGGATAAAAATGATTATATTTTGCATGGTCAAAATGAAAGGGACATCAAAACAAAAGCAAGTGGGAAACCCTAAAACATCATCCATTTCAGTTTTTGTTGTTAGCATTGAGTTGGCTCTACAATTGTGGTCACCGACTTGGGGTTTCATGCTTCTGTATTTTGTTGTGTTTGATGGTCTTCTATTGTTGAAAACTTTGCATTTCTTTGGCCAAAATGATAGGCTACTCCTGGTAAGCTTGAATTTTAGCTTTAAAATGGTATTCTAATATATTTGGATGGCTTCTATCTATTAAATGGTTGCGGCCATTATAACTGTTTCTTCAGTTTCTCTATTTTTGATATATACCTTTTGGTTTTCTATGTTAAACTTGTGAAAATGGGAAAAAAATGACAAGAGCCTTCAACTGGCAACGACCACTATCTTCTTCTCATGCTGCATTATTATTCGGTGAGACTACTATTCCTCTTTGTCATTACTTCCACTGTGAACTCCTTTATCTCTATATATCTGAAACTGTGAAGAAGGTTTCATACTTGCTTTTGTTATGTGAGATGTCTTTTCATATGTCATGGTCGTGGCATGTAATACATTTTCTATATCTTCGTTTTGGTATTTTGATGTAAAACATGTGAAGATCTTGTGTTAGAAGTGAGGGTGTCATTTGTATTACACAGAACCTTCTTTACTCTGCGCGACCATGATCTTCTATGCTCTATTTGATCTTGCTCAACTGTGAAAAGAAAGAAAATTTTATAGCTCGACAAGGGTTTCATGTTTTTGTCACACATAATTGTTTTGTCCTTCACGGACATACTACATAGAAACTACTTCTATCTTGCCCAGCTGTTGTTGGGAATTAAGGTGTCTCAACCTTTGGGATTCCTTACTTATTTATGATTGTATTTATTAATTCATTGCCTATGTTTTAAATTAATTGTAAATTCCATATTGTTATTTTGTGGGATGTGGCACGGTGATGTGTCATCCTACATGGAAGATGACAACTTATAATTTTGTCTTCACATGAGGAGATAGGCATCCCATTTTGCCATGTGTCGGTATCTTGGATGTTGTGTAAGGGAATGTTTGACCAAAACGGTTATGAAAGATTCCTAGGACGAAGTTATGACATGTAAGAGTTAGAAAAAGAAGCTTGTAAGACAAGTGAAGACATGTGTCATGAAGCATCTTTGAAAAAGGCATATTTGGGTGCTGCAAGGTAGACTATGACATGTAAGAGAATATGCTATTTATAGCCTGTGTATGATAGATTCTCTTACAGTTGTAAGTTGTAACCGCTATGACATATTCTATGATGGTCGTAAGAGTCGTAAGAGCATCTATCATAGCCCATTTTGAAAATAGGTGACCTCTTTGGGACAGGTGTTGTGGGCAAGTGTCACACACATTCTACAATATTGACCAAGTGTCCTTAGGCTTGGGTTTTGGACCATGAGGCCAAGTTGAAAACCCATTCCAAGATAGGTCCAATATTGCCTTGTATATTCTATATAAACAGGTGCTTGGAGGAGGAGAAGAAGTATGTGATTTACAGGTACTGTTATGCTACCAGATTGACTCCAAACACGAGTGTTGAAGACTATTGAAGCTTGCATTGCAAGTGTATTGTAAAAAATATTCAGATTTGATAATACATTGTGCAGGTTTCTAAGTGTGGGGTTTTTCGCCTGATAAGGGTTTTCCCCACATTATATCTTTGTCTCTCTTCTTTTGTCTTCTTTCTAGTTCAGGTGTATTGCTGCAATATCTCATTTATGTGTTTCATGTTTTTATAGTTGCAAGGATTAAATTGAATTTGTATAGTTCTCCCCTCATTAGATTAGTGTAGGAAGCAATTTCTGCATGCCTAGCTTCCTTTCAACTGTATGTAAGAAGAAAGAAGACTACTTTTTCTTTAAACCCGATAAGGGTTTCATTCCTTTGTTCTGTATAAATAGTTATTCCTCACAGCCTTGTCTGGACAATTTTTCTGATCATTTCTCTTTTCAATATTGCAAAAATACATTGGTTCTAGAAGTCCATGTAGGTATTTGAGAAAAGAATGCAAATGGCACTATATGCCATTGCCTTACTATGAATGTATCTACATTTTTCCTCTTTACTGTGTAAACTCGGATTTGAAAATTGAAGCAATGTTTGTTCTTTTATGAGAATAGAAACCTCTTTCTGTAGCATATATGGTATATGGTATCACTTTCTTCCTTATACTATTACTGTTTAATGATAATCACTGTTATTGTTCAAAAGAAGTGATGATAGCATCCACTATTATCTCTCTGTAGCTCTACTTACTCTTTTAGTGAACTTTGCATATGGAATGATACTGTCACTTTTCAACTTTGAACTCCTCCACTACAGTAGCATGCATGTCTTCATTCCTATAGCAGCAAATATACTTTCATTTCTGTATCTCTTGTCCATTCATTAGACTATAGCAATCAGACTTTTCATATATGATGATGACCTAGTTGTATCATGACATTGTGGCATTGTAACACATGAAGGCAACACCTACTTGTTCTGTATAAACTGTAGCTCATGAAACTTTGTTGTTCTTCTTTCTACATTCTATCATATCAAATGCATTATATGAGATGTCCTATAGGACATCAATCAGGTCCACTGTATCTGCTGTCCAGTTTTGGTAGATCACTTCTTACAATGAAAACTTCATTTGAACTCACTTAGCCACAGATGCAACCATACACTTATTCATTTCATTTTGTCAAAACATGATATCCTATAGTATAAAGGATGATGATCATACCTATTTAACTACTCCTTGTCATATGATGATGATGCTCTATTACACACATGTAATGAAATGTTCTTTTTGATCCTTTTGGAGTTTGTCAAAGAAAAAATAAGCCATCTAGATTGGTTGTCTTGTATTTTCTGCTTCAAATCTGCAATACTTGTCATGTTTCTTTTAAAGATATGCACTGAATGCAACATGTGATAACACTTGTTCTGATATTCATCTTATCAGTAGCAAAAAGTGAGGCATAATTGGATATATTTCATCATTTAAAAGACAGCTTAAGTTGTTGAATTCTAAATCTGATTCTGTCACTCCACTTAAATGAGAAAGTATGAAGTTTGGTGCTCACCTGTCTTTGCAATTTGCTTATTAGTTTATAATGAACACTCCAATTGGACTATTGATCATGAATGAGTAAGCAATCTTTAGATAGTCAATGCTTGTGAACACTTACTCCTTTATCAGTCTGATGATTACAAGTGCATTGTGTACTCATTATTATCATGCCTGATAATGTTATTTCATAATAGTTGGAATAGTGTATAAGTTGTTATATGCATTGAAATTTGTCCTCCATCCATTCAGGTCATGCTTTTGGTTGCATTTCATACTCTAAAGTGAAATCATGGTCATGTCTTGAAATGGGACTGATGCATATGATTGTCTTATTACTCTTTCATCTTGTCATGTGAATGTTATCAATGATCTTCTTCTTCTATTCATCCCTTCTGAGATCAAGGGGTAGTAACATGCTAGGCTAAATCCTTGTCGGAGCCCATTTGATACCACATGTTGAATGTCTTCAATTAGCTTTATAATTTGTCCTATACCTACACATGAAACAAAAAGATTAGAATAAAACAATGATGTTCTTATGTTTTCTTCCCTTTAGTTCCTTCTGCATATGGATGTTCTCTTTTGATTAATGGATTACAACTAAAACATTATGTCTCTCTTGATTGATGAAGGATTTTCATAACTGGGGCTTCTAAAAGGACCTTCCCATATTTTTTCAGGTACATGCCAAAGTCAGGAGTGGGAACTGGAGGCTTGTACAAAGATCAACCAAAGAAAGGCAATGATGGCTATGTCTTTCCCTCTTCTTAATTAGATGCATAGTATTTTATTTGTATTTTCACAAGTTTAGCTATAACCCATGGCTTGTGTGGGACATCTAATATGTCTTAGTTTCCTTCAATGCAATATTTTCTCTCTTATGTATTCAAAAATTGTAAATGAACAATCACTTTGGTGAATGAATACTTATCTCTTTTACTGCTCTACAATGCAATGAATGATTGAACTTTTCTTTTTTGCATCTGAAAAACTAAACTACACTTGTCATAACAACTATGCAACTAGCACATAACAGAAATAAATCAATCCTCATTCAAAAAATGATAGATGATAAATCTGCTTAGCCAAGTTTTGAGTTGGGGTCAAAAAATGGTAACAATAGATTTTTGGGATGATGGATGGAGGGCCAAGATTGATTTGAAGGATCAATGGCTCATATTGGTTGAGAGGATTGGGTTGATTAGAGGCCATCAAGTGGCATGATGGGATTGGAGGACAAGTGTAGTCATTGGATTTAGGGGAGATCGATGGTGGAGAAGTGTGTTGGATAAAGTGGATGATGAGATTGAAAGAGGACCAAAGGGACCTTTTAGCAGGATGTGCAAGACCCTTGTTCATACCCTTGTAAGAGGACCCATGTGAATTGTACAAGGACCCATGCCTTTGTACATTTTGAGGAATGTAAGGGGTTTGAATGGGTTAACCATGGATTTAGGTTATACAAGTGTAGAACTAAGTTGATTAATTATTTTTAATCAACTTAATCAAAAGTGAACAAAATATTAATTAAATATATATGAAAATAATTATTTAATTTTTGGGATGAGGATGAGGTACGTAGGTAAATAGATATTTGGATTTATTTATCTAAGGTGGACTATAGAAGAAATGATGATTAATGATTAAATAATGATTTATGTTAGGAAGAGGTACATGTGAATAGTGATGAATAGTGCATAAATAGTGGTTTTATTAAATAAATAATAAAATATTAGCTAATTAATGTTAGAAGGTTAATTGTTTAAATAAGAATTTATTGAATTAATTATAGAAGAAATGGTCTAGTGATGCCCTGATTGTGGCTAGAATGGAGATGAGGCAATTTTAGGCGTTTAAGTTTTGCCCCTCTTTGAGATGATGTTGTAAAGAAACATCATTTCAAAGAAAGTTAAAGAATAGTGCTTGGTTGGATGAGAATATTTTGGTTTGGAAGAAAATGGTTGGACTAGAGATGATGATGCCCCAATCACTTGAAGTGGGAGTGACAAAGAGGAATGATGATAGGGATGATGCTCCCTCAAGAGGGAAGGTGGATTTGAAGAACATGGGTGTGCTTTCAAAATGAATGAAGAGGGGGTTTTTAGAAAGATGAGAATGTAATTTAAATAAAAGGTTTTGGGCTATGTAAGAGATCAAATGCAGGGGATTACGAGGAAAGGAGTGATGGGGGATCAATGATTGGGATGGGAGGATGGCTAGAGAAGGATGGATGTGGGGAATGTAAATGGATAGAGTGATTTAGTATGTTGTGTTGGATTGAGCAATCTTATATGATATCTAGCACTAGAGGTTATGTACCAAGGTATAAAGTACTAGGGTGAAAATGTGTCCCATGTGTAGTAGACAAAAGGATGCCCTAACACAACACAAGGTGTTATACGATCTTGGTGGGTACTATGGTGAGACAACCAATAAGGGAACAAGTAAACCTATGTTGTATAGCATCATGAAATGGAAGCCCATGATATAGCTTGTTATTGCTAAACTATACCTTATATTACTTATTCTAAGTAATTTATTTTAGCACATGGCTTTAAGCCACCTTAGGTGTTAGGTGTCAAACTTGGAGAGTTGTATTGGACTCTCCAAGCTATGTGTCGACACTCATTCAACACTTGGTGAGAGGAGTGTTGAAGTCAACTCCTAAGTTGACTCAACCTCTTCACCTCTCTCACCTATATATCTCACCTCTTGTTCATTGTTTAATCATTGCAATTTCTAATTGCTTTCACTCCATTATGTGACCAACTAATTCTTTGTCAATTTATGGTTTCTAATATAGCTATGGTAGGTAGAATATAGGGACTGATTAAGATGTAAGAGAAAATGATAATGCACACAAACAAGTAAGAAAGCATACACAAAATGATTCAAAAAGAAACACAATGTTGCCCCTGGTCAAGCTGAAAAGCTAAAGAGTGATTTGTTGATGATAAGTATACCATTGTTTACTATAAGAACAACACATGGATTGGAACAACATATCCCAATGATGATGATTGAAGAGTTGGATTGATGCTTGTAGCAAGCCTAGGAAAAAGACTAATGGATGTGATTGGATGACCTTGTATAGATTGCTTAGCTTGATATGCATGGATTAGGATTGGCTTCCAATCTTTGGATTTATTTGGAGGGATTGCATTGGATTGTATTTGGGTAGCCTTTAGCTAGATACCAATGATAAGAGAAAACATATTGTATGGACAAGGGATGCTAGGATGATGGGATGAGGTGATTGAGTGATAGATAGGGGAATGGAGTTCTCAAACCATACCCATGGGGTCTGACAAAACAACATCTAAGTCAAGTAGGGGAGGGAGACCACATAGGAATTGGGATAGGGGTTCATGATGGATAGGTGGTTTAAGATATATGGATGGAGGAGTTTATAGATGTGATATCCAAGGACTAGGTCAAATAGGAATAAGATGCCCCACTCAATATGTGTCACTCATGATGAATTTGGGAGTGTGGATTGGATGGAAATTGTGGTATATGCTAGAAATGGATAGGTGTATGCCAAGAGGTGTTCAAAGGATGTTATAACATTGTTTTCCTATCCTTATCACAATCAAAAGAAGGAAGGGGGGAAAGGATGGAGAGACAACAAGATAGATAATACAATGAATTGGTAGGATGGGAGTATTAGGATAGATGAGTCTTGCCCCCAAGTGTAGGGTGCTCTTGAGTAGTGAATTATGCATGATGCCCATGAGTGGTTTTCATTGTGGTACTTGTCCAAGGTGCCATAGAAATGGTTTTCACTATAGGATAACTTTTTCTTTTTTTCTCTTTTTAACAAATTATTTTGGGATTTTCATATATTTGGATCGAATGGGATGAATGGATTGGACTTGAGTTTCTATTTCCAAGAGCAGGTGATAATAGCCCATGTTGAATGGTTGTTATTGTTGTCAATTCAAGTATGGACCCTTGTTAAGCTTTGTGAAAACTTAATTACATGTTGAAACATGGAATCATTCTCGGATGTGGGTCTCCTTTTATGAGAACGAATCTCTTACTAAACTATTCACTTGATGGGAAAAGGGATAGAAAGATGTCACTGAAATGTAAACTAACTTTAAAATCTAAACTGGATGAAATTCTATCACTCACAAACAGATCCTCTAACCTGAATCCTCACAATTTCACTGATAGCTTATTCCTTGAGTAATTTGCAACAAGGTTTAGATCAAACACAAACTACAACTAGGAAGAACTAAGTTTTTAACAATACTGAGACACAATAAAGGACTAAAATAGTCACAATATAACATCAGATCAAGATTGCAAAAATATGTGAAACAGGATGATTTGCTATTAGAACTAAAAGGAGTACAATGCATAAAAAATAAAATGTGTGAGCCAACTACCTGTATACAACTCTGTAAGAGAGAAGAAACTGATGCTAATAGACTGAGAAAAAACTATTTTTTTCTCCTATAAATGTCTCCAAATGATCTCCTCTGAAGAAAGATGAAAAAGCTCCTAAAAATAGACCCTAAGTCAATTTTCAAGCTACTCATGAAAGCCAAAAATAAAGCACTGAATCCGTCACCAATTTGGAAAATAAGGCTACAAAAACTGCCCTCTCATGTGGTCCCACCATAAAACTACTTTTCTCTACTCATGATAGCTCCAAAAATTTGTCCTATATGACTCTAAATAAAAAAAAATCAAAATGAAATATTTGATCTACTTTTAGCCTATAAATTGCCTAAAATAGTTGAACTTTAAAAGCAATTCATACTTTCATTGTTTTAAAGTTAACTTTACAATGATATGGCAATTTTAATCAATATCCTATCAATATGATTTTTTGCAAAAATAAAATGATATCTGGTTTATAATTTCACCAAGATATCACAAATAATTTTCTATAAAAATCATAAAAAGAATGAAATACTACACATATTTGCAAAAAATAAATAAAAGCCTTAAAAGGCTTGACACCATGGTCTCCATGTGTCAATATTCTGCCACCTCATCATTATCCATATGGCTTGAAAAATGCCAAATCACTGCCTCGATTGTGCCACCATGTCAGGTCATCCCACAATAATGGGTTACACTTTTTGTCCAAACTTGACGTTGAAATCAATATTTTGAACTAAATCTTCACATTCTGACACCTATAGCTACTAAACCATTAGGAATTTGAAGATGATGCAAACTAGTGATTTGTGAGATTTTGTTTGTAGATTCTAAATATATTTAAAAAAAAAAATTGGAGTTAAATTGTAATTTTTTTTTGCATCTCCTTTGATAACTAGTTTTAATAGTAAACAACATTTTTTTAAAGTGATGTGTATTCCGTAGCACATAACTTTTTTTCTACAAAGGATAAAATTCTGATTCTTTTTAATTTAGATTGGTAGCACTGATATATAGTGTATGCATTTAGTTTTACAATGTTTTGTTGAATATATATTTTTTAATTAATTTTTGAAGTCAAACGAATTATAATTTAGACATAGGCATATTTCGTAAAACATAACTTTTTCTGCATTTATCAAAATTCAATTTTTTTTCTTTTGTTGAAACAAGGACATAAATACCTAGTGTATAGATATTTTTTAGAATTTTTTTTCAGTAATGTACTAATTTTCCATGTTTGTAGAATAGAGAACTTGATGTTGGGTGAAAAACATACATTCACAAGAAATAAAAAAGAAATATAATAATCAAATTAAATATATTTAAAATTATATGTTTTGGGAAGCTTATAATAAGGATTACATACTTACAAAGCATAAATTTTAAATGAATTCATTTGATCCCTCAAAAGATAAATCAAAATTGGATTTTTATCATCATTATGATAGGTGTAGAGGAGACACCATTATAAGTATGGTTTAAAACTAGCGGAGTTCTATCCAAGGGGGTTTGAATCTAAGGGGTTTTGATCAAACCCTCTTCAATTAAAATCCTTCAAATGGAACCTTTCAAGGCTTAAATCATTATTTTTTCTAAAAATATGTGATTTCAGTAAAAATTAGGATGTCCCAGAAAGTGTAACCCTTTATTGTGGCAGCACCCTATTGCATTGACCCCTTTGACCATATCTTCATTCTGCATACTCTTCACATTTCCAAGGTTCTTGTTTGATCTTTATGCATATATTCAAAACATATGAAGGAAAAAGAAAATGCACAAGTGGGAGGTCAAAGACACTCAACCACATGCATTAACAAATGATAATTAGACTCCAATGTGAGTCGACCACATATGAGATTAAGACCTTGGCAAGATTCCAAAGGCTCTACCTTTGACTTCATAAAATGGGCCATATTCTTCAGCTGTCGGCCACTTCTGCTTATGATTACTAAACACCATCAACATAAGGTGTTGACCCCAATCTCATTTGGATAAAAATGATTATATTATTTGCATGGTCAAAATGTGGAAAGGATGTCTAAAGAAAAGCAAATATGGAACCCTAAAACTTTGGTCATTTTCATTTGGTTAGCATTGAGTTTGGCTCTGCAATTGTGGCTCCTGACTTGGGGTTTCATGCTCTGTGTGTTTTACTCCATTCGATGGTCGTTTGAGGTCAAAAACACTACACTTCTTTGGCCAAAATGATAGGCCACACCTAGTAAATTTGAATCTAAAACTTTCAATGGCATTTCACTGTGTTTTCATGGCTTATGTGTCTTAAATGGTTGCAACTATGTAGATGTTTCTTCAGTCTTCTCAGCTTTGATATATACTTGTTTGGTTTTTTGTGTTGAACTTTATAAAAAATAGTAAAATGACAAGGTCCAATTCAACTGACCATGGCCATAATCTTCTTCTTTGCTATATCATATGGCGAGTCCTCCATATCATCGTTCCCACTATGGCTTCCTTTATTTCTATCTATATAAAACTTTGATGAGGGTTTTATTTCTTAGTTAGCTAGGTATATGAAATATCTTCTCATATGGCATGGCCATGGCATTTAACACATTCTGTAGTTGGCTCTTTGTCTTTTGATGTAAAAAATATGAAGTTTCCTTGTGTTCGAAAAGAGGGTTTCTTTTATCTTGCACATAAATTATTTTCTCTTTAGTAGCCATGGTTTCAATACTTCACTCTCACCTTGCTTGACTGTATATTGTGAGAAGAAAGGAAACTTTTTTTAAAACCTAATAAGGGTTTCATTTCTTTGTTCTGTATAAATAGTCATTCATCACGGCCTGCCTAGACAACTTTACTTAACCATTTTTCCTTTCTCTTCTCTGCAAAATATGTTGGTTTTGGAACTCGATATGGAAATTTGGAAAACAAAAAGTAAATGGCATTTTATGCCACAACCGTGCCATGAATATATTCTTCTCTTTTATTGTGAGAACTCAGATTTGAAAGTGAAACAATGATTCAATCTCTTGAGCACAAAGTTGTTCCTATAGCATATACTGGCATATGATATTTTCTTTCTCATGATCTCACTATTTAGTTATAATCACTGTCATTCTTCAAAAGAAGTGATGACTACATACACCATTCTCTACCTCTATATCTTTACTTGTCATTTCATAGACTTTGCATATGGAATGTATACTGTTAGTTTTCAACTTAGAACTCTTCAGTAGCATACATGTCTTCAATTCTATAGCTTTACTTGTCCATTCAATGGACTATAGCAATTAGACTCTTCATAAATGATGATGAACATGGATGTGTCATGACATTGAGGCATTGTAACAAATGAAGAAGCCACTTACTTGTTTTGTATACACTATAACACATGATGACTCTTGTTGTTCTGCTTTACTGTATTTTATCATATCAAATGCATTATATGAGATGTCCTGTAGGACATCAATTAGGTCCACTATATCTGATATTACCATTTTTGGTAGATCACTTCTTATAATGAAAACTTCATTTGGTCTTAGTCATGACCAGATGCAGCCATACACTTATACATTTCATTTTGACACAACATGACATCTTGTAGCATAAAGGATGATAATCATACCAATTTAACTACTCCTTTGTCACATGATAACGATGCTCTATTACACACATGTAATGAAATGTTCCTTTTGGTCCTTTCAAGTTTGTCAAAGACAAAAATAAGCCATCTGACCTAGCTATCTTTTATTATTCTACTACAGATCTGCAATGCTATCGTATGTCTTTCATATATATGCATTGAATGCAATAAGAGACACACAATGTTCTAATGCTCAACTTATCAGCAGAAAAATGTGAGGCGTAATTGGATAGATTTTACCATTTAAAAGGCAGCTTATGTAATTGAATTTTGAATCTAATTCTGCCACTCCACTTAAATGAGAAAGTATGAAGCTTATTACTCACCTTTCTTTGCAATTTGCTTACTAATTTACAATGAATACTCCAATTGGATTAGTATCATGGATGAGAAAGCAATCTTCAGATAGTCAATAATTGTGATCACTTACTCCTTTATCAGTCTGATGATTTCAAATGCATTGTATACTCCTTATTATTATCATGCTTGAGAATGTCATTTTCATAACAGTTGGAGTAGTACATAAGCTGTTATATGCACCGAATTTTGTCCTCCATCAGTTCATGTCATGTTCTTGGTTACATTCTATAATTTGAAGTGAAATCATCATCATGTCTTGAAATGGGACTGATGCATATGATTGTCTTGTTACTCTTTCATCTTGTCATGTGAATGTCATCAATGATCATCTTCTTCTATTCATCCCTTCTGAGATCAAGGGAGAGTAGCATACTGGGCTCAACCCTTGTGGGAGCCCATTTGATACCACATGTTGAAAGTCTTCAAATAGCTTCATGACTTGTCCTATACCTGCACATAAAACAAATAGATTAGAATAAAACAATGATCTTATATTTGCTTCTCTTCAGTTCCTTCTACACATGGATGTTCTCATTTAATCAATGCATTACAACTAAAGTATTATGTCTCTCTTGATTCATGAAGGATTTTCATAACTAGAGCTTCTAACGAGACCTTACAGCATTTTATCAAGTACATCCCAAGGTCAAGAGTAGGACTGGATGCTACTATGAAGATCAACCAAAACAAGGCAATGATGGCTATGTCTTTCCCTCTTCTTCGTTAGATGCATAGTATTTTACTTGTATTTACATGAGTTCAACTATAACCCATGGCTTGTGTGGGACATCTTATATGTCTTATTTTCCTTCAATGTAATGTTTGTTCTCTTATGTATTCAAAATTGTAAATGAACAATCACTATGGTGAATGAATACTTATCTCATTTTACTACTCTGCAATGCAATGAATGATTTGAAACTTCTCTTTTCTACATCTGAACAACTGAACTGCATTTGTCATAATAAATATGCAACTAGCACATTACAGAAATACATCAAACCTCATTCAAAATGATAAATGATAAATCTACTCAGCTAATTTTTGAGCTGTGGTAAAAAAATGGTAGCATTTCTAGCTTATTCTACTATATGCTTACCTGCTAAGCATATGACCAGTTGCATTAACATCCATTAGGCATAGAGTCATACTTCGTCCTTCTCAGAAACTCAAAAAACACTATACTTTAGCTTTCCAATAGTTCAAACAACAACAAAAAAATAAAAACAAACTCTACTAAAAGCAAACTAACATGCCCTAATGGCCAAAACAAAATGCTGAAACAAATGTGCATGAACACGTATTTACTGTAAAACTACTCTACTATATACAAAAGAAGTCTCTTATCCTCAGAGGCAATGTTTGAGGTGGATCCCATTAACTAGGATAGACAACACCTCTCCACTCAACTTGGATAGTTGAAATGCAGTGCTTCCTTTGCACTCTATGATAACATAAGGCCCATCCCAAATGGCATCAAATTTAGAATGCTTACTTGGCCTGCTCCTTAGTTCATTCCACTTGAACACTAAATCTTTGACAATAAAAATCCTTGGTATTGCTCTCTTATCAAATGCATTCTTCATTTGGGTTTGATGCATATCAATCTTTCTTAAGGCCTCTTTCCTTGTCTCTTCCAGCTCCATGAGCTGAGCCACAAGAGGATGTTCTTCTAGTAGCTCAAGTTCTTTGATAAAGGCCAATGTAGGCAATTCAACTAAAATAGGTAAGCGAGCCTCTTTTCCATAAGTAAGCACATATGGGGAACAACTAGTAGCCCTCTTAGGTGTGATTCTATTATCCCATAGAGCTAACTTTAACATTTCATGCCAAGTTTTCTGATTGTCTTGAATAGTCTTATTGATGATCTTTATCAGATTTTTGTTGGTAGATTCAACCTACCCATTACCTTGTGGGTAATAGTTAGATGAAGTATCCAAATAGATATTATTTCTAACAGACCAATCTTAAATTCTTAGTCCTAAAAAGGCTAGGCCATTATCAGAGATGATTGAATCTGGTGTATTGAATCTTAACACTAAGTCCTGATAAAAACTTAGGACAATAGATTCATTTGCTTCTTTTAAGGCAACAACCTCGGTCCACTTGGTGAAATAATCTGTGGTAGCCAAAATCCGCTTGTGGCCTACACTTGAAGGTGGGTTTATTGGTCCTATGAAATCTAATCCCCATTTTCCAAATGGTTGTTGAACTTTAACAAGATGTAGGGGTAAGGTAACAAGTCTTTTCTTACCTAAAAATAGGGAACAGTTCTCACATCTTCTCACCCAAGCAAAAGAATCTGTAAATAGATCAGGTCAGTAATAACCATCTTGCATAATCCTCAAGGCAGTTGTTCTAGCTACAAAGTGACCTTCTGAAGGTCCATTGTGAAATTATTCTAACAGTTTATCAACTTGATCAGGTCCAACACACCTCAGAAATACACCATTAAAGTCGCTCCTATATAAAATTCCATCAATAATAGCATAAGGAGTAGCTTGTAATCAAAAATACCTTCTACCTACCCTATCTAAACCAATTGGGCACTCACTAGTCTACAAATAATGCATCATCTGATGCACCAAGCTATCTATTTGAGCTAGTGTATTAGCTGGTTCATTATTATTCAGCACTATTTTGGTGTCCTCTTGTTGTTTTTGCTCAAACTCTTCACTTTCAGCAAGATGCTCAAATAAGCCCTTACCTCTAATCAACTTGTTTACTTGGATGTCAACATCAAATTCCATAACTTTGGTTATCTAACAAACTCTCTTGTCATTTATATCTCTGTTTAGTAAAAAACTCTTAACAGTGGGATGAGAAACCTTTAAGTGAATTCTATTATTAGACAGCATGTGTCTAAATTTCTTGAGGCTCCTTACAATAGCAAAGACATGTTTCTCCTCAAAAGAGTACTTTACCTCATACTCGTGCAACACTTGGTTGAAAAATGCAATTGGCTGCTCTAATCCTTCATTGTTTTGCTGACATAACATTGTAGAAATAGTGTCACCTCCTCCAAAAGCATATAAAATGAAATCCTTCTCATAATTAGGATTGATGAGAGTAGGGACAGTAGTGAGGGCTTCCTTAATCTGCTAGAAGCTTCATTTTCCCTCCTTAGACTAGCTGAATGGCATATTCTTTTTCAAAATGGTAGTAAGAGGTTGTAACAAAGCTACAATATTTGGAATAAACCTCCTAACAAAATTAATTCTACAAAGAAAGCTCTGCAAGCTTTTCTTATGTGCAAGTAGCGGTAAATCTAAAATAGTTGAAAATCTCTCAGGGTCAATACTAATACCTTCTCCTGAAACAATATGACTGAGGAGTCTTCCTTCATCAACTGAGAATATACACTTTTGGGGGTTCAATGAAACTCCAAACTCTCTACATCTTTGAAAAATCTACTTCAAGTGGTCAAAATGATCATTAGAATCTTTTGAAAAAATAGTTATATCTTCTAAATAGACTAGCACTATTCTATTCATAAGACCATGGAAGGCCATATCCATTGCCCTTTGAAAGGTTGCCCCTGCATTGGATAGATCGAATGGTATCTTCCGATAGGCCATGGTACCCCACTTAGTTGTGAATGCAGTTTTGTAGTGGTCCTCTTCTTTGACTAGAATTTGATTATATCCAGAGTATCCATGTAACAAAGGGTACCTATCAAAACCTAAAATAGCTTGCAGTATTTGTTCCATAGAAGGAAGAGGGTAATGGTCTTTCAATGAGGCCTGATTTAGATGACGAAAATCAACACAAAGTCAGATTTCACCATTCTTCTTCCTAACTGGGACCAAATTGGAAACCCATGAGGTATGTTTTATTGGAAAAATGATGCTACTCTCAATCAGTTTATTCAGTTTAACGTTCATTAAGTGCTCAAGTTTGGGATTGAGGGGTCTTTGCTTTTGCCTAATAGGCTTGGCATTAGGCTCTAACTCTATGGTGTGATGGGCTAAAGTGGGATCAAAACATCCCAAGTCCTTATACTCCCATGCAAAGACATCAGAAAAATCTTGACATAATTGAATAAAAGATTGTTGTTCTTCTGTAGTACATACCTTTCCCAGTTTCCACGGTTTATCCTTGAAAATTTCTATGGTTTGATAATGTTCTTGCTTCATTGTCACGCTGTACTTGTATTTTCTGAACTGATCATCAGTGTTAAACACTAATTCTAATGTGACTAATCCCTTGGGCAACTTGTTGGTCCTCAACTAAACAATCTGATCTTCAAATTGCTATTGATATTTATGCTAATTATCTGCTGCAAATTCACCCTCTACACTTAAAAAACTCAAGATTTGTTAATCACTGTTAAACACTCGCCATGAAACACTATGGTCAGGTACAAAAGGTCTAACAACTATCTTAACATATGGTTGTACTTTAACATTCTGAATCTGATCTTAACTTATTTTGATCTATGGGAACTAAAATCAGATTAAAAGCATCAAAAAATTCAATTGAATCCAACACTCTATGCTTGTACTTTTTGAGTAGATCATTTTAGCAACATTCAAATTCTTAACCTGGTTAACGATTAACTAAGAATCTCCATAAACTTGAACAAATTTGATACCTTTTTTTCAAGCCCATTCTAAACCATGGATTAGGGCCTCATACTCAGCCACATTATTTGTGTAGCTGAACGTAAACCTTAAGGCACCATAATACTTGTCTCCTTGAGGTGAAATTAACATATTACCTCCACTGGCACCTGTCTTGGTCCTTGGTCCATCAAAGTATAGCTTCCAAAGCCAATCTTCCTACTATTCTAACTGATTTTGATCCTTAATTAGATTAGGAATAACTGCATTAGGTTCTTGTATCATATAGATGCCTAATCCTACCTCATCCATGTGATAGAAAGGGTCACTTTCATGATCTTCAGTTGTCCAATCATCTAAACTTACATCTTCTATAGGTGCATTGGGATCTAAGCTCATGGGTTCATCCTGTATTGTTACTTTTGTACCATATATCATTCTAAAGAACAAGTGAGTCTAGTTAGATGAAAGAAACCCACCCAATTTGGCTGTGAACTCCCTAGAAAGGCAATTTGCAAAAGTAGGTGGCAGGTCAATAATGTAGATGTCTTGATGGATGGAAAAATTAGGACAAGCATGTAATGTGAGTGGTAGATTTTCTATTATCCCTGTAGTACTAAGTGCAGACCCATCTAACTGTACTACTGCTTTTTGCATAGGGCTCATAAACCAATCCTAAAGAGTCATGTACACTTTTGGGCATAACTTAACTACTTGCCCTTAAGTCCACCATACAGTTATGAACCAATTTATCACCAATAATGAGACTTAGATAGAAAGGGGGTGGGTTTACCTCATCTGTTTGTTGTCCACTCTTGATCTCATAACTATTGACAAGTAAAACCCTGGCCTTCTCGTGATTGGAACGCTCTTAAAGTGAGAGTTCAGTCAAAGCTTCTTGCAACAAATTTTTTTTGCTAGGTATACGTAAATAATCCATAATTGACATGTTCATTGTAGCTTTCTTAAGATAATCAACTATATTAAAAGCAACATGGGTTACCTTATGCCATCCTCTTGTTGTAACTGCATCAATCTGACCTTGTGAAGACTACTGTTGCATTTTGGGCTTTTTTTCATTGGTACTGTTTGGTCCCTTTGCAGAATTTGTACTTTCTACTATGGTACAGGGGCAATTTGTGATGAATAAACTTAGTTTTTATCCCTTATAGCCTGTTATTGTACTACAACAGCTTGCTGATTTATATCTACAGCCCTCAGTTTTGACCTTGTATTGGCTGAAACATGTGTACTTTGTTGATTCTGACCTTGGAAATAATTTACACCACAAAAATTAGATTCTTCCTAATTCATTAAGACCACATCAAGTTTATTCTGCTGAGTTGAAACTTCACCATTAACCCCCTCGAAGCTTGCATAGTTGTTCTGAACCATGAGTGCCTGATTTCTCACTCCATTTGTGCAGGCAACTTGACTATGTGGTTGGTGACATGGATAACACTACTCATTGTCCTGGACCAGATTATTCTATGTGGGTGCAAGCTCTCTTGAGGTACTAGCAGTATTCAGATTATAATCCTAAAAAGGTTGAGGGTTATAGTTCTTCCTTTGCCCTTGAGAATTAGCCTGAAAGGGTTGCTTATATTGTTGATTGAGCTGATACTGAGTATTTTGCTGATTAGGCTGATATTGATTTTGATAGGGAAAACATTTCTCCATATTTACTAGCTTATTTGTAATTGTCCTTAAAGTATTTTCCAACTCTAGGGTACTTTGGGTTTGAACTGGGACAACAGTTTGTTGGGCTATTTGATTTGTTGGAAGAGGTGGGACAATAGCTAGAGGAAGCACTACCATAGGTATAGATGGCTAGATTTCAAGGAAAATGGGTCAAGGGGGCCTAGGGGCTATCTTCCTTTCCTGAATAAAGCAATTGTCTGCTCTAATAGCAGTCTCAAAAGAATCAAGAAGGGTGGTCCCTCTCTTGGATTGTATCATTACAGAAATTTCATTGTTTATAGCTTTAAGGTAAAACAAAAAAGCATGCCTTCGCAAGGGTTTTACCGTTGTGGGAATCCTATCCCAAGTTCTCTGAAATCAGTAGTTGAAATTAGCCATGTGTTCATGGGGTGCCCTTTTTATGGTGCTCAGTTGCTCTAGCAGTGAGAGATGATCAGACTTGTCCTCAAAGTGTTTGTTTAATCTATCTCCCAGTAAGTCCTAGGATGTTATCAAATTTTCAGCAAGTCCTCTGAACCACTATAAGGCCTTTCCTTTTAACAAAGCAACTAAAAGCCTAATTGCTACATTTTCTTGAGTGACGTTGTGCATGAAACAGAAGGTCGCTACATCCTGAATATGTTCAGTAGCAGTAGTATGATCTTCTCCAGTGAAATAAAACAAACCTTTAAGGGCTGCCATTGGAATATCATCTCTTTGGGTAAGTTGTAATGGGTTGCCTCCATTGAAAGAAACAAATGCATATTGCCTAGCCATTATAGGTATCTAGACTATCAGCACTGGACTTCTACTTCTTTTGACTGGACTTGTAGATCTGAATCAGGAAGGTGCAGACTTTGATCTTCTTGATGACTTAGCTATTTTTCTTATTGATCTACCTCTCCTTTTAGGTGTAGACAGCTGTAAGTAGTCAAATGGGTATGGATTAGACCTCATTTTCATAAGTTGTAAGCACTAATCTACATCCAAACTAGAGGGAATGAGTCTCCAGGTATATTGAAAGCCTCCAAAGGCTGATAAAACTACTGCATATACTAGAATAACAGCTATGAGGGGTACAAATCTCTCCAAAATTACTTCCAGAGTCCCACCGGGCGTGCCAAAAATTATTGTCAATTCAAGTATGCACCCTTATTAAGCTTTACGAAAACTTAACTACCTGTTGAAACATGGAATCATTCTCAGATGTGGGTCTCCTTTTATGAGAATGAATCTCTAGAGTGAGCTAGTTCTCTTGTAATTACTAAACTACTGTCTTGAGTGGAAAAGGGATAGAAAGATGTCACTGAAATGTAAACTAACTCTAAAAGCTAAACTGGATGAAATTTTGTCACTCACAAATAGATCCTCTAACCTGAATCCTCACAATTTCACTGATAGCTTATTCCTTAAGTAATTTACAACAAGGTTTAGATCAAACACAAATGGCAACAAGGAAGAACTATGTTTTTAATAGTATTGAGACACAATAAAGGACTAAAATAGTCACAATATAACACCAGATGAAGACTGCAAAAATATGTGGAACAGGATGATTTGCTATTAGAACTGAAAGGAGTACAATGCATGAAAAATAAAACATTTGAGCCAACTGCCTGTATACAACTCTATAAGAGAGAAGAAACTGATGCTAACTGAATGAGAAAAAACAAAGTTTTTCTCCTATAAATGTCTCCAAATGATCTCCTCTGAAGAAAGCTGAAAATGATCCTAAAAATAGACCCTAAGTCCATTTTCAAGCTACTCATGAAAGACAAAAATAAAGCACTGAATCTATCACCAATCTAGAAAATAAGGCTGCAAAAACTACTCTCTCATGTGGTCCCGCCATAAAACTGCTTTTCTTTTCGCATGAAAGCTCCAAAAATTTGTCCTATATGACTCTAAATAAAACAAATCAAAATGGAATATTTTATCTACTTTTACCCTATAAATTGCCTAAAATAGTTAAACTTTAAAATCAATTCATAATTTCATTGCTTTAAAGTTAACTTTACAATGATATGGCAATTTTAATCAATATTCTATCGATATAATTTTTTACAAAAATAAAATGATATCTGGTTTATAATTTCACTAAGATATTTACAAGATATCACAAATAATTTTCTATAAAAATCATAAAAAGAATGAAATACTACACATATTTGCAAAAAATAAATAAAACCCTTAAAAGGCTTGATACCATGGCCTCCATGTGTCAATATTCTTCCACCTCATCATTATCCATATGGCTTGAAAAATGCCAACTCACTGCCTTTATAGTGTCACCATGTCACATTGACCCCTTTGACCATGTCTTCATTCTGCATACTCTTCACATTTCCAAGGTTCTTGTTTGATCTTTACGGATATATTCTAAACATGTGAAGGAAAAAGAAAATGTATAAGTGGGAGGTTAAAGACATTCAACCACACATATTATCAAATGATAATTAGACTCCAATGTCAGTTGACCACATATGAGATTAAGACCTGGGCAAGATTCTAAAGGCATAGCCTTGTCCACTCATGATAATGTCTACCTTTGACTTCATAAAATGAGCCATATTCTTCAGTTGTCAGCCACTTCTACTTATGATTTCTAGACACCATCAACATAAGGTGTTGACCCCAATCTCATTTGGATAAAAATAATTATATTGTTTGCATGGTCATGTTGATAACTGAGAGGGGGGGTGAATCAGTTATCCTAATTATTTCTTCTATCTGAACTTTATTTTTAATAAATGCAACATTAATTCAAATAAGCAAACATTATCATGAAATGGAAAAACACATGACACAGTATTTTTGACGTGGAAACCCTGTTAAGGGAGAAAACCATGGGGTGATTAACCCAAAGATTATTCTCTATTAGAAGAATAAGGAAATACAAAATGGCACTTGCCAATTAGGGCTCACTGCCCGAGCACACTGCTCACAAAGGAGGCACACTACCTACAAGGAGACACACTGTCTACAAAAGAATGTTATACAATACTTGAACTGATTGGAAGCATCCACATATGCTGGAGTTTAGTTCCGGTTAGGCTTAGTACACTGATCTGCTAC
The DNA here is from genome assembly GCA_027924645.1 of Cunninghamia lanceolata. Classification (NCBI taxonomy): domain Eukaryota; kingdom Viridiplantae; phylum Streptophyta; class Pinopsida; order Cupressales; family Cupressaceae; genus Cunninghamia; species Cunninghamia lanceolata. Next base: position 10,711,262 of record BSBN01001099.1, read on the forward strand.
ACTTCATCTTTCCTCTTCTCTTATGCTGCTTTCCTTTCACATACCGAACCTTCCTTACTGCTTCTACTCTGCTCTACTTTTTCGCATATCACATATATCAACAACACTTCTCACAACTAAATCCATCCTATATATATATCTGCACAAGTGATTTCATTATCTTTCTAGTCAGCACCCGGAACAATCAATCTTCTCACAAACTCTATTTTGTCAGCTGAATCCTTACACATCAAGTAATGCGGATCAAGTATATACTTGTAGAAATCATTAATCATGTCAGCCAAACATGATTCATCCCTTCATAACCTTTAACACCATTAGTAACACATCTGGAAAGTAGTCTGATGTTCTGTTAGTCAGTTCTTCCTCTGTTCACACTATCACTGAGGAATCCGGTACTCAACTATTCATATCTTTTTCCTTGTCCATCACCGAAGGATAAATCCTTGGAATCTATTACTCAAGGTAGTCCTCTTGACTTTTCCAAATCTGCATTTCACCAAGATACTTCATCTGAGAGATCCGGACCTGTCTGTTGGACCTTGCCACAAGCTCTGTTCTTGTTTACCAGACCTCAACAATCTTCATTCTGACTTCTGGTAGAGACACACCATGTCCTGCGGATGTGTGGGATGAACTTTGTTGCCATCAATGACAACAATCATTTTTCCATATAGTGTCTCTTGCCAACAATCTCCCCCTTTGGCATTGATGGCAACACTTAGTGAAAAATGACTAAGTGTTTACACTATGCTCCCCCTTGGCTGATGCTTTGTCTTTATATACATTTTTTAGAGCTCCCCCTTAGTTGGATTCCTCATTTTTCACTGCTCCTCACTCCCCCTTTGACATCAATGGCAAAGGGTAGGGTCCGCACACCAAAATTTTCAAAAATTTTACTATACTTAGCCGCATAAGTATATACATATGGCATACTTACATATACTTAAGTATGTCTGCAAAAGTTGTCTTCAACTGTACAACTTCTATCACCCAACTCTGCTTCATCCTGTCCAAAATTGAGATATGCCCACTCAACAGGAATGTAAACACATCTGCCCTTTTTAGATCTGTCGGGTCATTGGTCTGGGCTGTAATTTGGGCTTCTGTTATAGCCTCATGCATGGCCTCTAGCTTAGGGACAATTAACCCCATGAGCTCACTTAACCTGATTATTCTATTTTTCCTTTCCTTCTCCAACTTCTTGATTTCACTCAAGACTACGATAGTCTGACATTCTTGATTTGTTATAGAGGAGGAGAGAGGATCAAAATTATTTGATAAGTTTGATAGTTTATCCTCCTGTTCTTTTATTTTCTTCTCAATGTCCAGTGTTACTTTGGACCAGGAGATACAAAATTTGTATATTTCACCGCCATCCTTAAGAGAATTTTCTAAACTCTTTATCCCAATACTCATATTTCTTCTATCATTAGTGATTAATCCTTGTACCTCTTAGAATCTCTTATCCAAAAACTCCTTCTGGACCTTTTCTTCAGCTGATTTTTCTAGAGAATCAAAATGTGTACTAACACTGCTGACCAAGGTTTTGAGATTACCGGAAGAGGAGGTGGTGGGATCCTTTTGAAAAGATGGTATGATCTTTTCCAACACTCTGAATGCAACTTCTATCAACTCACAGTCTTCCATATGAGACTTTAGGAGTTTTTCATTAGCCTTAGCATTTGCAAATGAAGCTATTTTCATTGTCTATACCAAAGAAAGAGAATCAAAATTGAATGGACCTTGTAGAAGCTCCGGTTCATCAATCTCCATTGTTTCTTTGCTCAGAAATTCTTAGACAGTTTGTGCAGTGTCTCTTGCTGGAGACAGATGTTTCTTCTCTTCTGCAGTCTTGGAGCTGTCCTTTGGAGTTTTCACTCCTTCTACATTCCCACCACTAGCAGTTGTGTTTTTCTCTACTGAAGTCTTATGTCCCTCTGCAACCTTTGCACTGTCACCTTCTTTTTCCTTCACTTCTACTTCTTTCTCTTGTAATTTTTCTTCTTCCTTGGATCCAGAGACTATAGGAGAAACTGGAGGAGAAATGTTAGTATGTTTAGGGCCCACCTCTTCTGTCATTTTCTCAGAAGTTTCTTCTGCAACACTTGTGGTTGAAGGGTCAGTACCTAAGTCCTCTACAATAGGAAGATTAAATCATTTGAAGACCTTCCGGAGGATCTCTTTTGTATCCTTGGCTACCCTGTTAGTCTCACCAAGCATGAGTTGATTCATCCTTGCTTTGCTCCTAAACTTATCCTTGCAGTCTTTGAATACCATGTTCATTGTCTTGGGATCAATTAAAGGATATAGTTGAATAGCTATCTATTCCTGGATCTCAAGGTCTTTCGCCATGGCATTGGTCTTTCTCATTTCCAACTCCTTCTCTAGACTCTTAAGAATTAGAGAGATAATTTCAATAAAGGCTTTATTGTAAATGTTCAGATACCTAATTGCAGCTTCCTGCAGGATCTTTTGGTTGGCCTCATTGTAATCATCATAGAATTCGGCCATTGGTTGAAGGTTTCCATCCACAGTGACTGATTTGATTACACTTTCTAGGGACAGGGTGGGATTTTCAACAAATTCCTCTACCATTTCGTCATTGTCTTGGCTTGTGGAGGGCTTATCGGATCCTTTCTTCTTCTGCTTCTTTATTTCCTTTACCCCTCGCCTAATTCAGTTTCTTCTTCATCTCTTTGACTTGCATAAGCCCTTGTGGCTTTTGTCTTTGACCTTTTCTCTCCTTTGCCAGATGCTTGGACTTTCAGTTTTGAGCTTTTAGCTGGGAAAGGTGCTGGTCTCTTTGAAGATCTAGTCCGGGTGGAAGTTTCTACCAGAACACTTTTCTTGCTTCCTTTTTCTGCCTCTTTCTTCTTTTCATCATCTTTTTGTCTCTTTTCCCGATTGGCATCAAGTGCCTCCTTTGAGATCCCAAGGCCTTGTGCAATATGTTCTACTTCTTTTCTCACCTTCCTTTTCATCTCTGGTTCTCTGAGTTCCACATGGATCTTTACACTCAACTCCTCAAAGGTTCCAAACCTTTCTACCTTTGGATCTTTAGGCTGACTCAGCATGTGTTGAACATGCAGCTCCACAATCTGTTCATCAACTTCATACCCCACAGACATGATCCAGACTATCCTTGGTTCTACTACCTCCATTAGGCACTGATCAGTCTCTACCATAAAGCAGACTGTGTCCTTGTATTTCTCAACAAGAGACTGGGGAATCCTTTCTCTTGATTGCATCATGTTCTGAAAGTTTTTGAAGTATCCCCACATGGCTGTATTTCTTGCTTTAGCATCCCCAAGCCCATGCAAATAGTCTCTGATCGGAACTGCTACCGGTTTGTCATTCTGCCATACCCATCCATTTGATCCGGGCAACTCATTCATGAAGTAGAAAAATAAACATACTATTAGTGCACCATATTTGAAAGAGTTTTTCTTGTCCTTTTTGATCTTTTGTATGTTTTCCATTAACTGGCTCAAGAGAAGTTCATAGAGATCATATTCTACATTTTTTCTCAGCATCTCATAGGCCATGTATACTGCAGTTCCGGATACTGAATTCTCCCTACTGGAATGATATATCTTTTATCCTATTATCATAGATGCATACTTGATATCTGAGTCAGTAATATCTTTAATGGTCATTGCCCTCTTATCAAATTTTGATCTAGTGGCCTATGTGACAATGTTGTTTTTGACAGATTTGAGGACAAGAATTCCTCTAGAGGAATGTAAACCAGTTACTGCCCTAATTGCTTCCTTGGTGATCTTGCAAGGTCTATTCAGCCATAGGAAGTTATCATGTACCCTACTCAATACATACCAGATCCATTCATCTTCTTCAAAGTAGGGGAAATGAATGAACTGATCAAAGTGTTTTTCCCAGATGCTCTTATACTGAGGTTTGATCTCAAAAGAATCATCTATTAACTCCTTATGGTATAAGTCTCTTAGTTTGAATTCCCCAAACTCTTCAATGTTTGCATATATATAAACCCTAATATCTTCAGTGTGCAAAACGCCATGCGAAACACTGGAAAATGCACCTAGGGGGTCTACCTCCAAGGATTTGTATGGATGTTTCTTAAATGTAGGGCGAGGTCTATCAGAATCTTTACAATATTCAGAGTACCCATTATCAAGAGATTTGCAGTGAGATATTTGAAAACAGAAAATACCTTTTGCGCCTATCGGTTTCACGAAGTAGGTTGAATTGATCTCTGGAAGTAATGACTTCTGCAAGTGATCTTCGATGAACTTGAGGAATTTCATTGCAGAGCTCTACTTTTCATTTCTTCTTGAGTGCAGAATGAACGAGTGATTAATGAAAAACCCTTATATTGCTCCATGAGCCCTAATATCAGATTGCAATAAATGCTCGACCTACATTATTCTGGTTTGCCTGGTTTTCCTTGTTCAAGGAGGAAGAAACTCATCTGGATCATTATGATTCCCTTGTGATCGATGTTAGTGATGAATCATCATATCCACTTGTCCTTCTAATCATCTTATGTATCCACGGATCAAGCTATATCAATTTGGATTCATATCAGGCCAATCTTGTGAGAAACCTGTTTTACCGGAAGACTTGCTTAACAGGACCAATTCTGAAGGATTTGAACTTTTTAAATTTTCTTGCGGATCTCTCATATCTTTACCTGACCTTCTTTACATATTTCTCTAGAAACCCTTTGATCCGCAGCTTCTCATGTGCCAATTTCAAGCACCACTTAACTGGCTGGGGGAACAAGGTTTTCTTTGTGTCTCCCCCTAAGCCAGAGCTCACCTTTTAGTTTCCAGAAGGAATATCAGCACCAGAGTCTGGTGTGGATCCAACCTCTACATTCTCTTAACTTTTCTTCACCCAAATCTTGTTCATCTCATTCCTAACTTCATTCACATTCACCTTTTGTTTACCCTTATCTTGATTCTAATTATGATATACCGGACCTCTTTTCTCTTGATTCTTGCTTCTATAGAATTTTGCATTATGACCAGACCTATTACAGATTTGGCAAACAACATTTCTTTGCATATTTGACTGATATCCTCTTGATCTGCACTGATTAGCCATATGACCTACTCTATTGCATGCAAAGCATCTACCATTCAATGATTTGTTCATTTGCATATTTCTGCATTCATGAGACTTGTGACCATACCTTTTGCAGTTAAAACACTATCTGGAGAAGGATGAATTAGTCTGATTCATTCTCTTTCTGCACTGATTAGCTTTGTGACCAAAGTGATTGCAGTTGTGGCAGTATCCATTGAAGGATGGATATCTTTGAGCATTGGGCTGTCTTACCGGAGGTCTTCTAGGCCTGTTCCTTGAATTTTCTGATCCAAAATTCTTCTGACCAGATCCAGAGCTTTCTCCTTTCTCATATCCCAAACCACATTTGTCATCTACCTTCTTTTGACTTCCAAGAAGAACTTCAAGTTGAGCAGAACTTATCTTAAATTTTTCTTTATACTCATTTGCTGTTTGAAGATCCCTTTTGAGAGAGACAATTTGATCCTCAAGTTTTTCTTCATTATCTTTAGCATCTTCAAGATCAGATTCAAGATGTCTGATAATTCTATCCATCTTGTGGCAATCTTCTGATTTCTCTTTGAGAGATTGTCTTAGATTGTCTTCAGTTTTTCTTTTCTCTTCAATCTCTTGAGTAAACTTAATAACTCCTGATTCCATTTCATGTCTTACCATAATGACTTCTTTTGATAACTTTTCACATAACTTGGTTTTCTCAGTCAGCTCTTCATTTGTATTATTTTCTTCACCTTGTCTTGCCAATTGCTGAAGCAGCTCCTTTCTCTTTTTCATAGAGAGACTTAATTTATCTTTTAGTTCTCTCATGAAATCATCAGCCTGTTTGAGTCTTTCCTTTAATTCATTGACTTCAGAGTTTGACTGTTCAAGATCATCAAGGGCAGTCTTGAGTTGCTCTCTTAAGCCATATGCATCCATTTGAGCTCCCAGATCTTCCTCAAGCTGTTAGGCTCTGTTAGGAAGAACTTAGCTCTGATACCAATTGTTGATAACTGAGAGGGGGTGTGAATCAGTTATCCTAATTATTTCTTGTATCTGAACTTTCTTTTTAATCAATGCAACATTAATTCAAATAAGAAAACATTATCATGAAATGAAAAAATAGATGACATAGTATTTTTGACGTGGAAACCTTGTTAAGGGAGAAAATCACGGGGTGATTAACCCAAAGATTATTCTTTGTTAGAAGAATAAGGAAATACAAAATGGCACTTGCCAATTAGGGCTCACTGCTCACAAAGGAGGCACACTGCCTACAAGGAGACACACTATCTACAAAAGAATGGTATACAATACTTGAACTGATTGGAAGCATCCACATATGCTGGAGTTCAGTTCTGGTTAGGCTCAGTACACTGATCTGCTGCACTTCATCTTTCCTCTTCTCTTATGCTACTTTCCTTTCACATACCGGACCTTCCTTACTTCTTCTGCTCTGCTCTACTTTTTCGTATATCACATATATCAACAACACTTCTCACAACTAAATCCTATATATATATCTGCACAAGTGATTTCATTATCTTTCTAGTCGGCACCTGAAATAGTCAATCTTCTCACAAACTCTATTCTGTCGGCTGAATCCTTACACATCAAGTAATGCGGATCAAGTATATACTTGTAGAAATCATTAATCATGTTGGCCAAACATGATTCATGCCTTCATAACCTTTAGCACCATCAGTAACACATCCAGAAAGTAGTCTGATGTTCTATCAGTTAGTTCTTCCTCTGTTCACACTATCACTGAGGAATCCGGTACTCAACTATTCATATATTTTTCCTTGTCCATCACCGGAGACTAAATCCTTGGAATCTATTACTCAAGGTAGTCCTCTTAACTTTTCCAAATCTGCACTTCACCAAGATACTTCCTCTGAGAGATCCGGACCTATCTGTCGGACCTTGCCACAAGCTCTGTTCTTGTTTACCAGACCTCAACAATCTTCATTCTGACTTCCGGTAGAGACACACCATGTCCTGCGGATGTGTGGGATGAACTATGTTGCCATCAATGACAACAATCATTTTTCCATATAGTGTCTCTTGCCAACAGGTCAAAATGTGGAAAGGTTGTTGAAACAAAAGCAAATATGGAACCCTAAAACTATAGTCATTTTCATTTGGTTAGTGTTGTGTTTGGCTCTGCAACTGTGGCCTCTAACTTGGGGTTTCATGCTCTATGTGTTTTTCTCCATTTGATGGTCTTTTGAGGTCAAAAACACTGCACTTCTTTGGCCAAAACGACAAGCCGCACCGGGTAAGTTTGAATCTGAAACTTTCAATGGCATTTCACTGTGTTTTCATGGCTTATGTCTCTTAAATGGCCATGACCATGTAGTTGTTTCTTCAGTCTTCTCAGCTTTGATATATACTTGTTTGGTTTTTTGTGTTGAACTTTGTAAAAAATAGGAAAATGACAAGGTCTAGTTCAATTGGCCATGGCCATAATCTTCTTCTCTGTTGTATCATACGGTGATATATGACCCCACCTTAAAGTGATTGCTAACTCCATCAGGGAGCAATTACACATTTAATGTAGAGTGAGAAAGAAACATAAGACAAGCATGAGAGCTTTCTATAAGCACATGTCCAAATGGTTTGTGTTCTCCAAAAGCTACATCACAATAAGGGGTTTCCCCTAGAACAAGAAAACTGATGTGATGCTTATGGGCATGATACACAATGGCTTATGTAGTCATGGTATGATGTCAAGGATTGCAACAAGGTGTTATATACATATGAACACAATGGAAGAAAGATCACATGCACGTATATTCAATCAACATGCAAGGATGTTAAATCATATAAGAAGGATAACATAATTACACATTACAAAATATACAAGAATGAAGATACATATAGAGGAATGACACAACATGTTCTTACTCCTTGTGCCTTTGTGCTAAGAAGGGTGTCAAGGGAGAACCAAAAATCACAATACGGGGATAACATTACATACAAATATAAGACAAATGAGAAAGAGGGACCACACTTGTTAGTCGGCCTATAACAAATTATCCTCCCCCAACTTGATTATAAAATGGATGAAGTACAAGGTGCTTTAGGGACTACATCAAGCATGATGAGAAGTGCTAGAGCCAAACCTTGTTCTTAGTTGTTCAATTTTGCTACTCAAGGCTTGGCATTCATTAGTGGAATGGCCAAGCATTCAATGATATGCACAATAATGTGTTGAATGATTATTTTGCTGAATCTTTTTACATTATAGAGGAGGAAAAGTGATTAAGAAGTCTTTGAGTAGACTTGACAACATACACCCTTGTTGAGAGAGAAGAGAAGATTTAGGTGGAGTACGAAGAAAACCCTTTTTTTAACATGGTGGAGAGATAGTGGGAGAAGGCTAGAAACCCAAACCTACTTTAGACAAGTGTGGTATTGGTTTCATAGATTCCTTAATTCCTTGTTCTTTGCATCCTAACCCATTTCCATTATATCCTTGTTTTGAAATAATTTTGAGTCCACGCCCATAATGCTTCTCTAAGACCGAAGGACGAAGAGAGGTCATATGGCTAGCTTTTTTTTTAGAAGTACGATTATATGTTGAAGAAGAAGGATCATTATTTTTGTCATGGTGAGGAGGGTTAACCTTTGTTTCAACCATCCCATGGTAGCTAAAATCTAAAGAGACCACTTCATTACCAAGACATGCATTAGAATTAGATGATTCATTAGATTGAGATGATTAATTCTCACAATTGGCCACCATTTCTATAGAACAGGTAAGATCATCATTAATATCAAAAGTTCCATTGAAATTACTCTTGAGTTTAAACTGCATAGGGGTATGAGATTGTGTTGAAGAAATTGCATTTACCTTCAAGGTCTTAGGGTGTGAGGGTGGGATTTTATAATCACCCACAAAGGAGGGTGTAAAATCTAACGAACCCCAATAATCACCGAAAATGCATTTGAAGGACCAAAACTATCCTGAGAAAAAATGTTGTTAGCAGTGGGGTGTAGTGTTAAAAGAGGGATCAAACTACTCAAAGGAATTTGATGTCTCACTTCTATTTTCAAGTAGCTATCTAGAGTCAGATCAACTTCAATTGTATGTAATTTATTTTCAAAGATGAACTTTATTAAACGATGAAGGGTAGACGGAACCACCCCCATGGCACGAATCCATGGCCTACCGAGAAGAAGACTGTATGAGAGAGAATTAGGCATGACATGGATAAGGGAAGGTAATGTCACAGGACCAACCCTAGGAGGTAAGGTAATAGTACCTAATGATTTCCTACTAATATTATCAAAGCCACAAATGTTGATTTTATCTGGTTAAATTGTAGATGTATCAATATTGAGTTTATTTAACAAATCTATTCCATAAACATTAAGACTTGATGCACCATCAATCATAGTGCATATTATACTCTTTTTACTGAAGAACATGAATATTATAAGAGGCTAATTTTGTTGTTGAACTTCTATGGGAGGTAATTCATGTTGTTGAAATGATATATCAGATTTTGTCACCTGCATGTAACTAAATAGATATTGTACACTAGTCAAATGAAAAGCAGTTGGAACACTTACCTTTTGTAGAGCCTCGTGGAGCATTTCATGGTATGTAGGTGATGTTTGTATTAAATCCCATAGAGATATCTTAGGTGGAGTAGCGTGGAGCTTCTTGACAAGATCATATTCTTTACTAAAATGTGGAGGAAGGTGAGGTGCTTGAGGTAGGATAGGTTAAGAAGGTGGAGGAGAAATGGGCACATGTAGAGCTTGCTTATTTTGTTTGCTATTATGGGTGTTGTATGTGTGTGAAATTGTGTAATGCTGCAACACATTTTAAACACCTTGATTCTTTTGAGTAATTTGTTTTACATAATTGAGAATGTAACCTGAGGGTTGAGGTGGCATTGGATCACCTTGAACCATAATCACCAGTTTGAAGTGAGGAGGTGTATTAGAGGCCTCATGCACAATGATTGTTGGAAAATTAGTACACTTATTCACTACCCCTTAATGGGTGGAATAAGTCTATTAATGATGATTGAATTGACATTGTTTTCTTTTTTAATAAGCTCAACATCCGTCCTTGAGGGATTTAATGCGAGAGACCTCTCTTCATCCACTAATTCTTTGTCTTTGGAAGGGAGGGCATTGGAATGAAGGGAGGGTAAAATGTTGTTAAGAGAATTGTTCATGATTGTATCCTTAGTTATATCCAAGGGTTTTGAACATGCTAGCAAAAGAGGAAGATCCCAAGGGTGAGCCATAGAAACCTCATGTACTATGTTAGAAATAGAAGATTTAAGATGATGAGATGACTACCCATTATCTACCCATGGAGGATCCTTTGTGCAAGAAGGCCACTCATCCACTAATGCTTCATCTTTTGAAGAGATAGCATTGGAATGAAGAGAGGGTAGTGTGATGTTAAGGAATGTGTCAATGATTTCATCTTCTTGCGAAATAGCCAAAGCTAGGTCACCATCACATGTATTAGAGAGTAGATCCATGGCAGTAACCATGGCATTATCATGACTTGTAGTAGTAGAAGAAGAAGAGCTATGAACATCATTTTTCTCATGACACCTCATGGAGATTAAATTAGTAAAGTCCTTTAATATCAAAGGGTACACATTCATGAGAGTTATGAAGTTATCAAAATTAAATACATAATCAAGGATTTCAAATGAAGAGAATTTAAAGATATCAATATCATACATGGATGCTATATTATTCAAAACATAAGGATGAATATTAATGAATTTGTAAAAATTTTCAAAATCTATGATATATGCATACAAAGGTACCAAAGAGGAACAATTAGTAGAAGCCATGATGAGATGACTAGCTAGATTAGGAAGGTTAGATAGATTTCCTAAAAATGCACTTGATTTTTCAAGCCCTAACAATGAAATAATGCAAGTTTAACCTATATAACTATGCAAAATGATGAATGAATGGAATCTAATCAGATCTAAGGTGGAAAATAGCTCAGATCTAATGAAAGGAGGATTCCAAAGTGTAAGAAAAAATAGGTTCACCAAAATGTAATGTAGAAAAGAGAGACTAGCTCAATAGATCAAACTAGGTCAAACCCTCTTATACAAAACATGAGGACATGAACCAAGCTTGGATTATACCTAAGAAGGAGAGTCAAAATATAGGGGTTCTACCCTTTTGTTGTATAAAGAAGTAATTAACCAAATTCAATTAATCAAGCTAGAGTCAAGACATAAAACCCTAGTTGACAAAGATAGGAGTATAACAAACTTTTGGAACAAAAAACCTAGAAACCAAATGGATAGAAAAGATCAGTGACTAGTTTAGAACTTGACTTGAAAGGTCAGGATTCCTAGTACAAGGGTGCTTGGGTGCCCTAGTCCCAAATTAGGGTTTCTTACAACTGATTCCTCTATCGGGTCTATAACAACAACCTTAGTCTTCTTCTCAGAGATCACCTTCTGAAACATATTCATCTGACATGCATGCATGTAAGAAGGAAAATGGTTGGGTGCTATTTAGGAGCTTGCCTTAGTCAAGATCCATGAATGGTGTTTCCACCTCCACAATAGCAATAATGATTGATAAAGAGTGCATGCCCTAGGAGGGTAGAGGAAAATTTGAAGTAGAATCAAATCCTAAGACAAAGCATGAAGGAAGGAAGACACCATGAGAATGGAAACCCTAGCACACTTGTAGACGACATCATAAATTGACTCGAGAAGTTGGTGTAGCCCAAAGATCATCACATGACCTATAATATCTTAGTGTCACAGCAATAATCCATGAGAGAGCTATAGAGAGAATCAGAGATAAAGATCTAGAGAGTGCAAGAGTGCCAAAATTTGCTAGAGATAGTTAGATGTTCAAATGAATGACTTAACTTACTTTTATATGCATTCCCATTGATTTTCAAAGAATTAAACCACATGAGGCCTACCTTGGGAGTCATTTAAGAGGCCTAAGTCAAGAAGGCCACAATTTAGAGTAGGGATAAAGGAGGGTCCAGGGTGCTTGGGCACCCTAGTCCTTTAGCCACATAATCCTTGAAAGAGGGCACTTAAAGTATGCTTAGCCCTACCTTATAGTTAATTTCTAGGTTTCATGCATTGGGATCAAGGATGACACGCTTAATGCTCAAAAATGTATTAAAATAGGTCGTAACTAACAAGTGTAAATATTTGAGGACCATCTAGGAGCTAAACTAAGTGTAAAATGGTGATGTACACATTTTATGATGTTATAGAACTAAGGTACTTGTGTTATACAGAGGTGTTTCTTTATCACTACAAGTTCCTATTCATGGACAAAGGTGCTTATTTATGAGAAGTAGCCTCAAACTTGATGTTAGGGATTGGATTCAATGGGGATTTTGGTGGATTTGATGGGGATTGATTAGTGATTAGATCTAGGACCCTTGAATGATGATTTTGATGGTATTGTGATTACTATTTTTGGTGATTTGTGTTGGATTTAAGATAGACAACTGAGAGGGGGGGCTGAATCAGTTCTTACCAAACTTTTGTTCTTTATATACTTTAAAGCTTCTTCTATTTCAATAGCATATTAGAGAATCAATCATGAGGCACAATGCATGAATTTAAGAGCAAAAACAAATTAAAAATATACAACACAAAGATTTTTACGTGGAAAACCATGGGGTGACTAACCCAAGATTGTATTCTCTGTTAAAAGAATAAGAAGAATGAAATGGCACTTGCCAATTAGGGCTCACTTCCTGAGCACACTGCTCACAAGAGGCCCACTACCTATAGGGGACACACTATCTACAGAATAATATAAATATTACATACTTGAAATGGAGATTAGCATCGTCACTATGCTTGAGTCAATTCCATTTAAGCTCAACACCTCTGATATGCTTTTCTTTCTTCTTCCTTACCACCTTCTCATCGCTACTAGGGATACTTTTGAATGACTTTGCAATTCTTATTTATACAAGACATCAACTTTGGAATGATCATCAAAGTTGGCACAACATACACTTATTTAATTATAGAGCAAATGAAAAAATACAACTTGACTTATTACAAAAGCTTCATGCACACTACTACATTGTCAGCTACCCATAGCTGGGACTTCAATCTTCTTTGGGGAACATGCTAGGCTTCATAAAACATCTTCAAGATCATCTGTAGCATGTACAAAACATCCAGTCGGCCAAGACTAGGAAGAGCACTATCACTGGGAGGTAAATCTTCAATTACGAGCTCTATCTTCAATGCAAACCACTGAAACGAACTAGACACAATCTAGAGACTGCCACAAGCTTGTTTGAATCACTAAGAACATCTGCACCACTTTTGCTTACTGTAATCATTCATATCTTCATCTAGAACCTTAAGAACATAATTGCCCATCTCTATCACATTAGAAGGATTTCTTGTGGACCTCCAAACCATGAACCAATTGAGTTGTCAATTCACATTGGCCTCCCAAACATGCCACTAGATCCGCAGAACATGATATTGTATTTTCAGATCTCACTGGACTTATTTGTGTCACTCTGTCACTTCTGAACAATTACCAGAACCAATTTTACTCTTGTGGCCATAACTCCTCCATAATTTCATGCGGACCTCTCAAATCTTGACTGGATCATCTTTAGACACATATTTACAAACCCTTTGATGTGCATTCTCTTATCTTCATCTAGCTGGGATCTTCACTTCATAGAGCTTCACTATCTTCATTGATCTTCTTTATTTATGATATATATAATTATCTCAATATCCTCAGCATACAACTCATCCAATCCTTGACATTAATGCAACAAGAGTATGTTGACATCAATGCCAACACTAGTTAGGCCCATCCTTGCAACAATCTCACCCTTTTTCATTGATGGCAACATATAATGTGAAAAATTATTTTATCCATCAAGACAAGAACTTCTCCTTACTGAATGAAAAAGCTCCCCCTGACCACAGTAACCACTTTTTGTTTTTCACATGTCTTCTATCCCCCTTTGACATCAATGGCAAAGGGCACATGCTTGTAACAATTAAACCACCAACTTCTCATACTTTAGAATCATATAGACTACTCCCCCTGAGTAGCAGCTTCCTATCATCAATCTAGATCACAAGATATGACTGTGGGATCCAGTAGACTGATGCACACCAATGCACCTTAATTTAGAACCGGAGGGGTAATAACCGCTAACTTCCCCCTGAGATACTCAAAAGAGTCCTTAGGTAGAGATTTAGTAAAAATGTCTACAATCTGATCATTTGAGGGAACAAACTCCAATCTGACTTCATTCTTGTTCACCTACTCTCTCAAAAAGTGAAACTTTATGGATACGTGTTTTGTCTTTGAATGTAACACCAGGTTTTTTGATACATTTATTGCACTTGAGTTATCACAGAAGATTGTGATAGGTTCTTCATACTCCACTCTAATGTCTCTTAGCATTTGCTTCATCCACAATACTTGAGTGCAACTACTTACTGCTGCAATATATTCTGCTTCTATAGTAGACAGAGATATTGCCTCTTATTTCTTGCTTAGCCAAGAAACCAATCTCTTTCCCAAATAGAATGTACCACCACTGGTACTCTTCTAGTCATCCACATCTCCTACCCAATCAGCATCTGTGTATGCATGAAGAGAGAAGTCATGATCCTTAAGATACCATAATCCATACTCAACTGTTCCCTTCAGATATCTAAGAATTCTCTTGATTTCTATGACATGAGACTCTCTAGGATCAGCTTGGAATCTAGCAACAAGACCAACAACATTCATAATATCAGGTCTAGTTTGAGTAAGATAGAGCAGTCCTCCAATCATTGACCTATACTTTTTTTTATTAGCCTTAGGGGATTCATCATCTTTACTCAGCTTACATTCAGTTTCCATAGGAGTATTCATTGCCTTTGAGTATTCCATCCCAAATTTATTCAACAATTCTTTCACATACTTGGTCTATGATATGAAGGTTCCTTTCCTTGTTTGAGTGATTTGTAGATCCAATAAGAAATTTGTTTGCCCAAACATAGACATCTCAAATTCATTTTGCATTTGATTTGCAAAAGTCTTGCACATACTATATTTTCCTCTAAAGATGATGTCATTAACAAATACTTCCACAATCAAGATATTTTCATTATCAATCTTAAAATATAGATTGTTGTTAGCAGTACCTTTGTTGAAACCAATCTTCAAAAGATGTTTGTCCAATCTTTCATACCAGGCTCTTGGGGCTTGTTTGAGTCCATACAATGCCTTCTTCAACTAGCAGATCATATCTCCATGATCAGACAATTGGAATCCATCCGATTGCTCAATGTATACTTCTTCTTCCAAATCTCCATTTAGGAAAGCAAACTCGACATCCATCTGATATACCTTGAAATCCTTGAAGGTAGCAAAGGCAAGAAATAATCTGACTTCTTCAATTCTTTCCAACGGAGAAAAAGTTTCTTCAAAATCAATTCCTTCTACTTGAGAATAACCCTTACAGACCAATTTGTCTTTGTTTCTTACTACTTCACCTTCTTTATTTAGTTTATTCCGGAAGACCCACTTAGTCCCAATCACATTTTTGTCCTTGGGTCTTGGGACAAGATCCCAAGTGTTATTCTTTTCAATCTGAATCAATTCTTCCTCCATTGCTTTAGCCCAACTTTCATAATTGCAAGCTTCACTTATTATTTTTGGTTCAATTTTTGAAATCAAACAATACTTCGTTGAATCTTGAGCAATATTTCTTCTTGTTTGAACACCTTTGCTTCTGTCTCCTATAATTTAATCTTTATAATGATTTAGTCTTAAATACTTGGGAGTTTTGGGAATTTCTTGCACTTCTAATTCTTGGACAGGTTCATCCAAACTTGTCTCTTCTTCCTATATTTCAGGATTCTCCATATCAGTCTGAATCTAAACTACAATTGGGGTTTGTTCTTCTTGGACCAAGACATCATTTTGATCATTTGCTTCATACTCATAAAACCTTGAGGGATTTTTCATGCCTTCGTCAACCTTCACATTTGTACTTTCTACAATCTTTCTCAATCTCTTGTTATAACACTGGTATGCTTTGCTTTGAGTGGAATATCCCAAGAATATTCCTTCATCACTTCTAGCATCAAACTTCCCAAAGTCTTCATCTCTTTTGATGTAGGATTTACTACCAAAGACTCTAAAATACTTTACAGTAGGAGTGATACCAAACCAAAGTTCATAAGGAGTCTTACCAATATTGCCTTTGATTTGTAGCCAATTAAGAGTGTAGACAATAGTGCTCATAGCTTCTCTCCAATAGATCTGAGGAACATTTACTTCCATCATCATGGTCCTAGAAGCTTCCTGGATGGTCTGGTTCTTTCTCTCGACTACTCCATTATGCTGTGCAGTCCTCGGAGGAGATAATTGTCTCTTTATCCCATGCTTCTCACAAAATGTTATGAACTCACCAGATGTGAATTCTCCACCTCTATCAAACCTGAGGCATTTTATGCTTATGCAAGTTTCATTTTCTACCATAGCTTTGAATATTTTTAACTTCTCAAGTGCTTCAGATTTCTCTTTTAAGAAGGTCAGCCACATCATCCAGGAGTGGTCACCAATTAGCAACATAAAATACCTATCTCCTTGTAGACTCCTAACTCTTTCTAGACCATAGAGATCACTGTGCACCAGGTCTAACAATCCAGTTGAAGATTGTTCCTTACTTTTGAAAGTGACTCTACTTTGCTTACCTAATAGATATTCTTCACACAAACTGTTAGCAGGTTTCATCAGTCTTGGAAGACCTCTTATAGCCTGAGTGTTGCTTATCTTAATGATATTATCAAAATTCACATGGCACATTCTCATATGCCACAACCAACTCTGATCAATTTGAACAAATAAGCAACTTTTGCTAGTACCAACTAATTGGAAGATGTTACCTTTTGTTTGTGTACCGGATGCAATCTTAGTTCTAAAGCTTTCAAAGATCTTGCATTTTCCATTTTTGAAATGGAGATCATAGCCTTTGTCCACCAACTATCCAACATTGAGAAGATTATGCTTAAGACCTTCAACATACAAAACATCACTAGTTTTGTTCTTTCCATCAAAATAGATTCTTCCTATGCCTCTATTTTTGCCAATAGAATTATCTCCAAACTAAATACAACTCCACCTTCATATGTTTCCAAGCTTAAGAACTTACTCTTGTCGCCATTCATATGGTGAGAGCATCCACTGTCAATAACCCATTCATCTTTTTCTTCAACCTGAGCAGCCAAAGCACTTTCTATCATCTTATGATTGGCAGATTCAACAGGCATTGGATCTTCTTCTTTGATGGCAATAAACACCCATTCACTTCCAGATTTGTTTCCTATCTTAGATTCATCATCTGTTACTCCATCATCATCTTCTTGAACATAGTAACACTTTTTTTCTGAAACATTGATCTATTAGGGTTTTGCCTTGAAAACCTTTCCAAACATCTTGAGGAAAAAGACCAATCTTATTGCAAGCAAAGCATTTAAAAGGTAATTTTCCTTCATACTTACCGGATCCTCTTGGCAATCTCTTTGCAATGAGGGCCTCAAGTTGTTTAGCTTCTAATTCATCCTCGTCTAGATCTTTTCTTTCTTTCTCATACCAAGTTGATTTTCTTGAGGAACTTTCTCTTGGATCATATCTCTGTTTGCCTTTTGTAGAGGCACTAGCCTTGAATGCAGATTCAGTCTTGGGAAGTGCATCACCAAACTCAACTAACTTGAATGCAAATATCTTACCAACCAATTGATCCCTTGTGATATTTGTTAAAGATCTAATTTCCTCAATGGAAGTAACTTTGTGTTTATAAGTAGGGGGTAAAGATCTGAGAACTTTAGCAACAATTTCATCTTCATCTAGTACTCCACCAACACATCTGATGCCACAAACACGCTCATTTACTTTTATCATATAAGAAGTGATATTCTCATCTTCACTCATCTTTATGTTTCCAAGCTTTCCTTTCAGACTTTGCAGCTTGGCACACTTAACATATGTGTCTCCTTCATATAGATTTTCAAGCTTTGTCCAAATTTCATAAGCAGTCTTCAATCCCATAACATTTGTCATCTCTGAATCAGACAAGGCACTTAGTAGGGCTTCTTTAGCTCGAAGACTATTTTCTACATCTCTGACTTCATCTATAGTTGTTGGGTCATTCCTTGGGGGAACATATTTAGTTGAGGTTATGTTCCAATACTGATATCCCATGCATTATATATGACATTCCATGTTGTTTTTCTAGGCAATGGAGTTTGATCCATCAAACCTTGGACTGTCCTTCTTGTAGGTCAACATTCTAGATCTACTCAAGTGGTTAAGCTTCTTCTAGAGGAACTTAGATCTGATACCAATTGTTAGATTTAAGGCAGACAACTAAGAGGGGGGTGAATAAGTTGTTACCAAACATTTGTTCTTTATATACTTTAAGGCTTCCTCTATTTCAATAGCATATTAGAGATTCAATCATGAGGTACAATCCATGAATTTAAGAGCAGAAACAAATTCAACACATACAACACAAAGATTTTTATGTGGAAAACTTGGTTAAGGAAAAAACCACGGGGTGACTAACCCAAGATTGTATTCTCTGTTAAAAGAGCAAGAAGAATGAAATGACACTTGCCAATTAGGGCTCACTACCCGAGCACACTGCTCACAAGAGGCCCAATGCCTACAAGAGACACACTGTCTATAGAATAATATAAATATTACATACTTGAACTGCAGATCAGCATTTTCACTATGCTTGAGTCAGTTCCATTTAAGTTCAACACCTCTTCTCTACTTTTATTTCTTCTTCCTTACCACCTTCTCATCGCTACTAGGGATACTTTTGAATGACTTCACAATTCTTATTTATACAAGACATTGACTTTGGAATGATCATCAAAGTCAGCACAACATACACTTATTTTATTACAGAGCAAATGAAAAAATACAACTTGACTTATTACAAAAGCTTCATACATACTACTACACTGTCGTCTACCCATAGTTGGGACTTCAATATTCTTTGCGGAACATGCTAGGCTTCACAAAACATCTTCAAGATCATCCGCAACATGTACAAAACATCCGATCGGCCAAGACTAGGAAGAACACTATCACTGGGGGGTAAATCTTCAATTACGAGCTCTATCTTCACTATGGACTACCAACACGAATTGGACAGAATCTAGAGACCCCCACAAGCTTGCTTGAATCACCAAGAACATCTGCACCACTTCTGCTTACTGTAATCATTCGCATCTTCATCTACAACCTTAAGAACATAGTTGCCCATTTCCATCACATTAGAAGGATTGCTTGTGAACCTCCAAACCACAAACCAATTGAGTTGTCAAATCACATTTGCCTCCCAAACATGCCACCAGATCCGCAGAACATGATATTGTATTTCTAGATCTCACTGGACCTATTTGTGTCACTCTATCACTTCTAAACAATTACCAGAACTAGTTTTACTCTTATGGCCATAACTCCTCCCAAATTTCATGCGGACCTCTCAAATCTTGACTGGATAATCTTTAGACACATATCTACAAACCCTTTGATGTGCATTCTTTGATCTTCATCTAGCTATGATCTTCACTTCATAGAGCTTCACTATCTTCACTGATCTTCTCTGTTTATGATAGGACTAATTTTCTCAATATCATCAGCATATAACTCATCCAATCATTGACATTAATGCAATAAGAGTATGTTGACATCAATGACAAAACCAATTAGGCCCATACTTGCAACAATTTGATGTGGGATTTGGAGAAGGTTGAACGTGTCAAGTCCTTAACCAATTTTTATTGTCAATGGATGATTTTTATTAAGGATTGGGATTTCGATGTTGATTGAGATGGATAGATGGATAATTAATTAGGGATGAAGGGTGAATTGGATATTTATTAGGATTTGGATGAAATGAAATTAGATGGATGATGAGGTGATTAAGGATGGAGATTAGATTTGGATTAGGGACGATTGGGTTTGATTGGGATTAGGATGAAACAGGATTTGATGGGATAATGGATAGAGGATGAGGTTGATTAGGTATGTTAAGGTTAGATTAGGATGTGGATGAATGATGAATTGGATTAAGTGTAGGATTAGGATGGTGATTAGGGATTATGGTAAATGTCAATGTTGGGATTGATTAAGGATTATAATTGTGATTAGAGGGATGGATTAGATGGATTACGTGGATAATGTATAGGATTAGGGATGAACAATGGATGAGTCGATTGTGATAATTGGATTGGATTAGGATGTATATGAGATTGGATTAGGATAAGTGGATTAGGATGTGATTAGGGGTGATGATAAAACTCAATAATGGGATTGATTAGGATAATGATGGTGAGTAGTGAGATGATTAAGGTTGGATAGATTAGGACTAGGACATAGATTGGATTTGTTAATTTGATTTTGATTAGGGTCCTCAGTGAATTGATTTAGGATGAATTAGCTTAAAAGTATTAGGCTCAAACTTTATATTAAATGATTGATTGGGATAATGATTCAATGCCTAAAGTGAGGGTAAGGGATTATAGGGATGATTAGGATGATTAAGGGGTGATTAGGATAAGATGGATGGCTAACATAAGGTGGATGATTGGGATATCTTGAGGGTTTCTTGATTTTAGGACAATTTGCAAACAATAAATTTCACACTACATGGACAAGTTTACAAAATATTTATAATTTTTTTATTTTGGATTTAAGGGGATTACATGGGCTTTAACAAATTAAAACACACCAAACATAATAAAACCCTATATTATTCAAGTAGGAGTGTATATACTTGTAATCCCCCTTGCTTCCTTTGTTTAGGCATAACATGCAAGTCCCATGATAAGGAAACTAACTACTTTTGATCACCCAAGATCACTCGGTGGCACGAGAGGAGAGCATACATGACATGCACATTTTTATAGGGGGCATAATCACTTGTCTATGATAAGTAACCTTCAAATCCTAACTAGTTTCTAGTACATTACAAGCATATATGACCAAAAGGTCTTAATCTAGAATGAACATGGCTTCTAGGGGCATCCTTGATATATGCAAGGTATGTGAGGTTGATGTCCATGTGATGAGGGGTAAGCCCAATAGCATGTTTTGAGAGGGTAACTCACTCTCCTCCTTCACTTTACAAGATATAAATTTCTTGGAAACTAAGCCAAAAGTGACAAGTGTCCCCAATGGGGTAGTCTTTTGATTCTCTCCCAAATTTGTATACCTTGCTGGAACACGGGGGTTTAGGTTGTCCCCTAAGGTGATAAAATCATTAGGCAAGCCCACTAAGAGGAAAGAGACCTAAGTACTTTCAATCCCTAAGATCACCTTTCAATGTGAAGGGAGAGCATACACACACTAGGTTCTTGGTATTGCTAATTATAAAAGATCGATCAAGCAAAACTTTTTGGTCTCCAAAGTCACCTGAAGGAATGAGGAGGGAGCATATGCTTATGAATTGATCACAAAAAAAATATCAGATTGATTTCCCCTTAGAAAATGAAATGTGCCTAAGATTTTGTGATAAAAGATAATGTCTTCAACAAACATGGTAGAAAACACAAGTTAGTAGTTGATTTATTTGTCTTTGACAAGAGACACCTACACAAAATTATGTTAGGTGAAAAGGCACACCAAGAAAATGATCAGTGCAGAGGTTAGATTAGATAAAATCCCAAGAAAAAATGATTATTGAGTTAGTAGACATTACACTTAAACAAAGCTACAAACACTCAAATTTTATTGAAATGTTTGTCTATGAAAACTATTGGGAATTAAGGTGTCTCAACCTTTACAATTTCCTAGAATTGGTAATTTAATTGTATATTTAATAATTGCCTAATATTTTATTTTACTTGCACATTCAGTTTGGTCACATAGTGAGGTGGCATGGTGACATGTCAACTTACTTGGAATGTGACTTGGATGGTCAAGTCAATCCTACATGGATTTGGGCATCTCATATTGAGGTGGCATTAATTTGCCATGTATCGACATCTTTGGTATGTGGAAGGAAATATTCCATATGACAAAATCTATGACGCGTAAGGGCCAAGTTTGGAGATTGCTATGACAAGTAATGACAAGTGTCGATTGGCATCTTTCAATGAGAGAAAGGCATCTTTGGGTGCCCAAGTTGGGCTATGACATGTTGGAAGTAGAATATGCTATATTTAGCATTGTATGATGGATTCTTTTACGACTTTCAAGATTGCTACTGTGGGCAGATTTTATGATGGTTGTAAGTCGTGTAAGAGAATCTGTCATAGTCTATTTTTAGCCTAGAGCTCTCTACATTGGGAAAGTCAAATCTTCCATATATGACATATGTAATGGATGTAACGATAGCAAGGACAAGTGTCCTTTGATGATAGAAATGGTCATTTGACCAAGGTGGACGCCTATCTCAAGATGCTCTCAAGATATGCCTTGTAATCTCTATAAAATGCATAGTTTGGAGTTGTAGTTGCATAGTGTTTTTATAGGTACTGTTATACCACTAGAATAACTCTAGAATCAACATTTGTGAACTCTTCAAAGACTTGTATTGCAAGTGTATTGTAAACTGTTGTTGTTTTGATAATACATTGTGTAGGTTTTAGAGTGCGGGGTTTTTTACCTGAAAAGTTTTCCCCATGGTATATCTTGTGTCACCTTCTTTCTGTGTTGTGTTTTTGCTGAAATCTTTATGTTATTAGTTTAATGTTTCTGCAATTGTAAGGATTAAAATGAATTTGTGCTCCATTCCTCTCATTAGATTGGTGTAGGAAGTGTGTTCCGCTTACCTTGCTTCCTTTCAAAAATAGGTGTTTAGCCTGCACAAGTTCTTGAGTTTTACATAGATGCTTAACTATAAAAATGCTTGATTATTCCAAAAGGGCTCTCATCCATCTACATAGGTGCTCAAGTATAAAAATAGGCCTAAAATTGCAAGATCTTTATAAAAATCTAATAGAAAAGAGGTGTTAGACATGCATTGATTAAATTTTGACATTCTAACATCCTATAACAGTCAACACCTATCAAGAAACTTAGAGTTAGATTTTACAAATTTTGTAAAAATGATATTTTTGATGCCTAAATACAAAGGCACTCATCCATGTCATGCAGATGCTTGAATTTTATAGAAGTGCTCATCAATGATAGGGTTAGAAAAATAATATTTCAATCTATAAGAAAGATGGTTAGGCTTTAAAATAGGGTTAGGAGTATATATAAATAATTTTAATGATAAAACCTACAAAACCACCATATTTTAGCCAAAAAAGTGGTTAGAAAAGCCTAAAACAAAATTTTGAATTTTTGAGAAAATCAGCTCATATGCTTAATATATAGGTGCTTGATTATGCTACAAAATTTCTCAAGTATATCATAAAGGTTCTCAAGTAGATACAAATTTTCTCAATTGTGATATAGGGTGTTAAAATAGGTCATAGAGGAAATGAAATAGGCCATAGAGGTCTCAAAATAGGCCCATAGATGCTTAAGGAGACCCTGTAAGCTACAAGAGGCTTAAAAACACCACAAGGATGTTATATAAGGGACATAGTCTCCCACTGGATATGCCAAAATGTATTACATAAAAATGTAAACATAAACTATAAGAAAATAGCCAAAATTATCCTATTCCATTCACATTTAATGCAACCTCTGATTGAGAAAATAAGGAATGCATATACAAATGAAGCAAACTAATTAAGTACAAATACAAATCTTGATTGTTTTGGATGTGCTCATTAATGTTGGATGTGTGATTTCTCCTCAAACTAGTAGCATAACATTGCATAACTTGGAGGCTTGAAAATGTCTTGGGTTGATGGCTATTTATAGATTTTTGGGATGATCGATGGAGGGCCAAGATTGATTTGAAGGATCAATGGCTCATATTGGTTGAGAGGATTGGGCTGGTGAGAGCCCACCAAGTGGCATGATTGGATCAAAGGAAAAGTGGAGTCCTTGGATTGAAGGGAGATAAATGGTGGAGAAGTTTGTTGGATAAAGTGGATGGATGAGATTGAAAGAGGATCAAAAGGACCTTTTAGAGAGATGTACAAGGTACTTGTCCATACGCTTGTAGGAGGACCCCTATGATCTGTACAAGGAACCATGCCTTTGTACATAATGTGAGGGGTTTGAATAGGTTAACTATGGAATTAGAATGTGCAAGTGTAGGATTAAATTTATTAATTGGTTTTAATCAACTTAATCAAAAGTGAACAAAATAGGAATAAATAAATGTGAAAATATTTATTTAATTTTTGGGATGAAGATGGGGTAATTAAATAATTAATTAATGTTGGAAGGGGGATTGTATAATTAATTGTCTAAATATGTATTTATCCAGTTAATTATATTTCAAATGGTCTAGTGATGTCATGGTTGTGGCTAGAACGGTGATGAGGCAACTTTAGGTTTCTATAGTTTCTTTCATTTATATTGTCTCATCTTCAAGATTGAGTAGGAAACATCCTCATGAAAATCTTTTAGATGTGACGAGACTTTTGAGACATCAAACGATATAATTTGTTTTTATACAATCTCTTTAGTACTTTTTTTTAGTCTTTTTTAAAGTTGTTGAAATATTGATTGCACTCCTTGGTCTTTATTTTTCATTGTACTTTTTCAAACACTTGTCAATTTAAATTTTTTTGTAAACATTAATATCATTGTTATCCAAGGGTACATAAGGATGCATCCCTTCCCCTTTTGCCTACATTATTGTACTGGGGATGTTTAAAGGACATAAAGATGCCTTTGAAACAACTCTTGTCATCTCCAAATCATTGCCATATCTAGGAAACATGCTCAAAACCACATAGAAATTACCCAAAATATAGAAAATAGTTGGTCACGCCCTTAAAAAAGCATAAAAAATATTAAAAAAACTCCCCCAATTTGATATAAAAATTAAAAAAATTGTTGTGTTACAAACCTCCACACCACACAAAACCCTAAATGCACAAAACATAGTCCCTTTCCATTGCAAACATAAAAAATTAAAACATATTTTCACACCAAAAACAATCCAATAGAAAAGTTGAATTAGGAAAAAAATTGTTGATTGTTTGAACAAAGTGGTAGTTATGGGATCAAAGCTAGTGTAGAGAGGTGTAGTATTAGTGAACACTAAGGAGAAGAAGGGTTGAATCAGATGTTAGTGTGCATGTTTATTTCTTTAATTTTTCAACGTTTGAAGGGTTTCAAATTAAATTTTTGTTTTTTTTAAATCAGTTTCAATTTGCTCTTACATTTTATTTATTTCACAAAACAACATGGGTAGAAGTAATGAGGGCAATGAACATGAAATGGAAGAAAGATGTATAAGAGTTTCATTTTAAGGTGTGGGAGTGGTGTGGGTGAAGTAGGACAACTTTTGAATGTCTTTCTATCCTCTTGAAAACTTATGCAAAGGGCTCATTCAAACCATCTAAACCTATTTTACAATTTGTAACATCTTTAGACAAATATAACAAAAAATAAAAAATAGTGAGGAGAAGAGTTTGGTTGTGTCAAATTTGCAGCAAAGATTTTAGAGGAAGCTACACCAAGGTATATAGTCACCTTTTGGGCATTACTAGACAAAGTTAAGGTTTGTCAAAAAATAGCAACTAAGAAGGTAGAGATAAATAGGTTATTTATAGAGGTTAAAGAAAAGTCTAAGTGTATGTCTATGCTAATTACAATAGAGTCTAGAATTTCCTATGCCATCCGTTGTTGTTAGTGTTACTAATGATGTTTCTACAAGAGGAAAGAGAAATACTGGTGGTAGTCAGATGCTAGAAATAATTGCATGTATGTTCAACATGTAGTCACAAGGAGTGGCAGTCCTTGATTACCAAATTTTTCTTTGCGCATGCCATCCCATTCATATGGTACATTTTCCCTATTTCAAACAAATATTCAAAGATGTAATTTTTATTGGTCCCTCATTTACAACCCCTAGAGAACATAAACTACACACTAGCCTCCTTGATAAAATATTCTAAGCTGAGTTAGGTGATGGATGAGATGAGGCATACTTGGTTGAGGACAAACTACTCTATTATCATGAAGGAGTAGACCAATATTAGATATTTGATACTCAACTCATCAATATCATAGTCATATGTGCAACAAACTCTTATTTTATTAGAGCTATTGATTGCTCAAGGAAGTACAAGGATGGAGACTTCTAATTTCAAATTTTGAGATAAGCCCTAGAGAAATTTGTAGCCTCAAATGTTGTATAGGTGGTCACCAATTTCACATGTATACAAATTAACTACCATGATGGTGGAGGGTTCTTACAAGGACATCTTCTGGACCTCATATTGTGTTCATGCATTGAATAACACATCGAAAGATATGGAGAAAAGATAGATTGGCTAAAGAGAGTGGTGAAAGAAGCTAGAGATATTTTAATATCCATTTGAAACCACCACACCTCACTTGTTCTCTTTGAGTCCTTTTCAAGGAAGGAATTCTTCAAACTTGTGGATACTAGACATGCCAATTACTTCTTTTTGTTAGAGAGAAGGCTTGAGGTCTAGAAGCCTCTATGGGTAATGATGGTTAGTCCAAATTGGGGTAGATGGCTTGATACAAACACTATGAGGGAGAAGTTGTGGAACAAAAGGTCCTTGATGACAATTGGTAGTCCACTGTGAGGAAAGAGAATTCTAATTTAATTATTAAATTATTAATTTATTAATGTTTTTAGATTGGTAATCTTATTCATTTTTTATTAGCATTCACTCTTTGTCATTTGAGTAGATTGTAATCTTTGTTCTTTTTTGAATTTTTTTGTTTGTAAGTGTTTGCTCCTTTTTCTAACCTTATTTAGATATCATTAGATATTCTAATACAAACACTCCTATCCTTGGAGACATTTATGAGACATTTAATATGTTTTGAATAAGGAAACAATCAATTCATAACAAGGATCCTAATTGGGATCATATGAGTAGCATATTAGAGCCATTATCATGTGGTAATGGAACAATATGAACACCTTGCTTCACATGGAAACATATGCTCTTAATCCCAAATAGTATTCACCAAAGATTGAGAGACTACCTCATTCTAAAGATGAATAGGTGAAAGAAGGGTTAATGATATCCCTTTGAAAGATGTATTCAATTCAGGATGTAGCTTTGCTTCAAATGTAGTGGATTAGCCTTATTAATCTTTATGGTCTAACATTTAACAAACCAAGGGCAAGGATAAATAGAGCTACATGAAATCAATCCAACCCTATTTAATGGTGGATATGGCATGGTAAGGATACACCAGAGTTAAGGATGCTTGTTGTTTGCCTCCTTTCATAGGTTGTCAGTTCCTCTGCTATAGAAAGGAATTGGTCCACATACAACTTCATCCACTCTATCGAGAGGAACATGCTTAACTCTTGACAAGTAGAGAAGGTGGTGGTCATGCATAGTGCCTTGTGGTTTTAGGATCAACAAACTCTTGAGTATCAATAGACTCTATGTTATAATGGGATGTTAATCCTAAAGATGCCACACCAGTTGATAATGAGAGGCATAGGAGGAATTGATGGATTTTCCATTAGATGAGGAAACCCCTTATATTGGGGTGAATCAAATCAAAAGTTTAATTTTGATCTAGGTGAGGATAAGGCAACATAACAACGATAAATCTAGTTGTCTACATTTTATCATTTTGTACTTGTGGCCTTAAATATGCATTTTCATCTTGTTATACATACACATTGGTAATGAAAACTCAAATTGGAATGAAACAATGATATTGATTAGACATTGAAAGTTTACTAATTTGTATGTTTAGTCATGTGAATTCTCAATTCAACTCTAATGTTTTATAATATTGTTCTATAATGTATATGATGAATGCTGAATAATTGAAATTTCCTATATTTTTAATTTTTTCCTTTTTTTAAATTGTAGTCCCTTGCAGGCCTAGAATTTGATGGTCACCCCTCCCTCTCATATAATTTTTTTATGAGGTTTGGTCATTTAATTACCTTTTAATTGACATTTTAAGAAAAAAATAAATTGTCAAAACAAATTGACTACGGTTATCATGTTTTCATATTATGACATCCTTGGGTTTGGACTGTGGGTGGAATATTTTTTTGGTTTTTTGGATGAGAAGAGATTAAGTAGTATGGCTTTTTAATATTTTACAAATTCTTACACTTTTATTGCAAAATTGTTTTCTTTGATACTCTGATTTGGCAATGCCTAATTTTGTTTATTAAATGAGAATTATTATTATTAACTATTGCTCTTGAATTGAAATCAAATCTATAATCATGGAGTTTGCAGGAAGCATACATTGATCTATGATTGTCATTTAAAAAAAAACATAGCAAAAAATTAGATCTTTTAATTGTTAAACTATTAAAAACTATGTTTAACTATTCAACTAAATATACAATAAGAAAAGCCCAAATAAACCACTAAAATAAATACTTATGCAACATAATTGGAAAGAGATAGATTGTTCGATACCTCACAAATTATTGTCTTACTAAAGACAAAGGCAGTGTTAAAAAAATATTCTTTCAAGTAAATCAAAACATTAAAATATAAAAATACGATTGTGTTACATGTTACTTACAAGTTACACACTAGGAATTCTTTTTTAAGTAAATCAAACCATTAAAAATATAAAAATATGATTGTGTTATAGTTTACTTACAAGTTACATAATACTAATTTTTTTTATGTCTGTAATTGTAAATCAACTATTCTTTATCTCTCTAATTGTAAATCAACTCTTTTTTATCTCTTTAATTTGTAAATTTGTAAATTTGTACTCTATTCCATATAGTGTCATATATAAGGTTATGTAAAAATTTATCAAGTCAAGTTATAGGATCTAAAATTTTAAAAAAAAATCAAATAGACCATCAATTTTTTCCCTACTTCCTGCCATCCTGTCTCCAAAAACTTAATGGAACATAGTTCTTATCTTTAATCAACCTTTTAACCAAGTAGAAGCTAAAAATTATATTATATGATTTAAAAAATTGAACTTAAAATTCAACTAACCCTATTTTACAAAATAACTCCACCATAATAATGATTTTCAAGAAAGTCAAAACAGTTTTTTTTCACCGTAGCTACAATACTAGTATACTATAAAGCAAAATTACTGTCCACAATTTTAGCCCTAATTTACAAAATAACACCACCATATTAATGATTTTTGAGGAAGTTAATACAATGTTTTTCACCATAGTTACAGTACTAGTATAGTATAAAGTAATATTACTGTCCACTATCACTCCAGATTCCATACAGCCTAATATTAAAAATCAATGGGCTGGCTGATCAAAGGTAAATTTTTTATATGCTTAATATTAGCTACCAGGTGGTTATGCAGAGGTTCATGAACTTGTCTGCTCTAATTATTTATAGAGTACCTCTGCATAACCAAACTCTAATCCAGTTCATGAACGTATGCATAACCAAACTGGTTTTAAGAAAGTTTCAGATTTCTAGTTAACCAGTTGCGACTAAAATTCAGAGTTCCAAGAGTAGAAAGGCTTCCAAAAGAGAGTGTAAAAAGTTTGTAGTTTTAAAATATTGATATACCTTAGTGTGTATACCAAATTACTTACTTACCTTCTCCTCCACTGAACTGGCCTTTCTAATCGGCACACATTAAAATTTTCTGCCTTGTATTTTTTTTTTTTTTTAACCAGAAAAAGGGGAAAGGGCACCCATAGATAAAATAAAATAAAAAGTTTACAGCAGTTAAGGCCAAAGCCCAATCCATATAGACAAAAACAACAGATATCGAAGAAAAACCAGTTCCAGAACCAAAACATAACCAAGAAAAACAAAGGATATCACCCGAGAAACTAAGCAGAAGCCACCCCCACACAAACGCCAACCGAACGGAAACACAGTCAGCCAACCACCCATCCACACACAGCCACCAGAAAGACCCCACCAGCCCCGCAGCACGCTGTCAAAAGGAGTAAGCCAAACACCACCACCATACGCCGCAACCAACAAGCCAAGGCCACCAGTAACAGAAAAAACGAGGCCACTAGAGAACACCAGTAACAAAAAACACGAGGCCACCTGAGCAAAAGCCACAAACACAGCAAGAATCATTACGCCCCTGGTGGAGCAGCCGGCAGAGCTCGTTCATCCATCTCCACAGAAGGCGCAGACCGGTCACCCTTCTCCACCTCTGACAGTGCATAAAAGGGCATCCCCGGGGCCAGATCAGAAGCATGAATTCTAAGAAAACGAATGGCTGTGAAGACATCCTTGATTCACCTTGTATTAAGTATTTTTGAAATGAATAACAGAGCATTGCAAGAGAATCATTTACAAAATATTTACAGCTAGTTAAGCCAACCTCAACTGTACAGTGTGCAGTCAAAATAAACAAATGAATTCCATCCTTAT
The DNA here is from genome assembly GCA_027924645.1 of Cunninghamia lanceolata. Classification (NCBI taxonomy): domain Eukaryota; kingdom Viridiplantae; phylum Streptophyta; class Pinopsida; order Cupressales; family Cupressaceae; genus Cunninghamia; species Cunninghamia lanceolata. The sequence goes on from BSBN01001099.1 coordinate 10,741,738, forward strand.
AATACCTCGTGATAAATAGAAAATATTAGCAGAACCTCTGTTAAAAAATAAATTGATTTACAGAAGGCGTGCCCCTGAAAAAATGCTACAATTATTGATCTCATAAACAAATTAATAGAATACAAAATTTGGCATTTGCTGCCTGATATTTGTCATGTCGCATTTCCATGCTACCTTGGTAATTCTGAACCATGGGATCCGAACTAACCACTCCGTTTTCGATCAGTGAGCCCACAGCTGCTTTCCCCTGTGATTCAACCAATAGCGAATTGGTTATGTTCATGTGGGTGTGCAGCAATTGCAAGAGGATAGATATTTTCACTGCAGATGAGAATCAAGAAAAGTTCCATTAATTTAGATTAGGTTAGAGTTCAAGAACCGTATCATAACATTTGCACAAAAGACATCATACCTGCTCATGTCTGATAGAAAAAATTCAGAAGGAAGGACACGAAAAAGGAGCCTCAGGACATCTGCATCAAAAACACCAACAGCGCCATCACAGAAACTGACATAGGCTAGTTGGCTATCACACGAATACGTGGCACTTGAAATAGGTGCAGCCATTGAGTCCTGAGGTTCCCACTGCAACAGAAAGTTGCCAGTAGCCATTAGCTGTTTCTTCAAATATTAGACTCCAGTTTTCATGTATGAAGTTAGCATAACTCTAGATTAAAATTTTTAATGTCTGAAAGCAAAGCCCAACATATAAAGGCTCGGCATTTATACAAGTATAGAATCTTACATGGCATGTCCTTTCAAATCTTGAAGCATCATAAATTGCAATTTGGCTCTCCTGCACAACTAGCAAGTGAACCGGATCCTTGTGAAACTGTATTTTGCTAACTCCAACTAGTGATGATAACCTTTCTCCCTGTGGATATACAATTTTTTGTCTCTGTAGTCCCCATCCATCTAGGCTCCAGGCACAGAGCTGCCATCATAATACTTATCTCAATCAAAGCATTTGTTTCATGACTTAAATACCAGAAATGTAAATTAGTTGAGTAATTCTCAAGGAGCTAAAATTTTTACCAGACCATCAGCTCCAGCTGATATTAGCAATTTCAAAGTTAGCGAAAATGCTAGGCCAGTGATTTTCTTTTGATGGGGTCCTTGCAACATCTTTTCCTGGTATTAAACAAATTCAATGGCATTATAGAACCGGATCATAAATGAAAATCAGGAAAAATTGCTAGATACTAAATATTCATAAAAACTGATATCCATGGTACCTCAGCCGATGGGATATTCACTTGGCGTATAAGAATTTTTGAGTTCTCCAATCCAAAAGCAACGATATTATTATCATTTGGATGGAGAGCAAAATTTGTTGCTTCTAGGGAAGGGCACAACAATGTTGATTCGTGCTGCATTAGAATTTGCATTATGGCCTTTAGGAATCTTATATCAATCACGAGCAAATCATGAATTCAAGAATGAATATCATTTCACATATTACAATGTTCTGTAAAAAGTTTTTAACATATGACAACAGGGCATTTGTTCTACAGGATTAAGTATAGGTAGAATCATTTACAAATTTACCATATTTTCTAGCCGGAGAAATATTTAATAGAAAATGAAGACCATGATCAGTGAAGAAAGCATATAAAATTACAAACAAACCTATAAATATATCAATCACCTGCAATGTATTCAATTTGAGCAAGGACACATCTCCACCAGAAGTGGATAATACGAATGTGTCATTTTTTGACAAAACCATGCATGAGATCTGTTTCGCTGGATCTTTGTAACCTGAACGATGTGTGGTTGATTGACTAGTTGACTCTAAGAACCGAGTTGGATCGGTAGTTGTTGGCTGAAAATAAGTTCGTAATACTCAGTCAAATTAAATGCATAGATTATTTTAAAATACACCGACCTCCATTATAAGTCCAAGTGTCCATCTGAGAATCTGCACCTTGTGAGCAGCATTGGAGTCAAAAGCTAAGACAATAGAACCTTTGTTTGTATAGAGTAACTGAACAATCTGTAGAGCACAATAAGGAAAATTAGAGGTACACAAGAGAACAAGTAAATGAGATTCTGCATTTAACCACACAGTTTTATCTAGCTTATAGAGTACAAGAGCTTGCCTTTCCCTCTGGCTTTGAATCTGGTAATTTGAGAGACCTACAGTGGGTTGAATATGACACCCCTGCAAGGTTCAAGTTTTTTATCTTATTTGCATCCTCATCTCGAAGACTTTGTTTGACATCTGTTGGCCAGTTGCTATCAGCGTTGATCTGTGTATGTGTAACAGTCATTACAGTTAGCTATGGATTTCATGAAACAGTACTTTTAGATGCTTATAAATAAGCTGCCCTGTACTCCAGACCACAATTTCCCCATATCCTAACACCCACCTTAGAATTAAAATAAATCACAGCTCATTTAATATAAATATTCAAACATTGGACCACAATCAATGATTGGATCACAACTATGTAAGGTTTTTTCAAGTCTGCCATGAAGGCTTAAAAATTCCATCCTCTCTCGAGTATCAACTCCAAAATCTCCGTAGAGTTGATTTCACACACAAAAGTCCACTCATTGACATTTCTCAATGACTAATTGATTTTCTAGTTCTTCTGCTACTGAGAGGAATTGGTCTACTTATAGTTTCTTCCACTTTGTTAAGAGAAATAGACTTAACTTAGGAGGGTAGAGAAACCTATAGTTGTACACAATGCCTGGTGTCTCATTGACCACAACATGCTTACATACAAGGAGAGTCTAGCAGCTGATGGGATGTAGAGCTAGAGGAGCTAGCACAAGTGGATGAACATGCAACACACATAGGGTTGGTTGGTATTGCTTTGGAGGAGGTTGACATCAAGGAGTCTACCAATTCGAGTGATTAGGAGTTTAGAGCAGACCTTGGAGATGAATGATGATTCATTAATTTGTCGTTTGAGGCATTTGGCCATTGGCCAATTGTATTTTGGATTTTGAATGTCATCATCATTTTGGAAATTTGAATATAATATAAATATATTGATATTGGGCATTTTCATTGTTCAATGCAATTATGCAATGTGTTTGAGTATTTCAGATTTTCGTATGTTTTTCCTTGTATATTTTTTTATAGCTATTTTTCTAAATACTATATGTGTTTGTACCAGCCCTTGGCATGGCCCCGCCATCCACAAATCTAGGCCCTTGATCCTATTGATGTGTTTTCCTTGCACATACAACGCAGAATAAAATACTGGTGTACTTTATCCTCTCTTGAACAAAATCCCTCAAATGCTAAGCTAAGTGATCAGATAAGTAGACTCCAAGGTTCTTGATTAGTTACTTTTGGTGTTGTGACTTGGGATAACTTAGCAGTAGGATGCGAATTACTATTTGACACAAAGGGACTTACGTAAATGCTCAACAATAGGAAACTTGTTTCTCTTGGATAACATGTAACAAATCTTTTTCGAAGGTCTAACAATATGACAACTTAAGATATGACAGTGGAAGCCCTTGAATCTAAATCTAACAGGATTTTAAAGAAAAAGCAAAAGGAAATGGGTGTAGAAGACTCTAATCTAAATGCAGGCAGTCACCACTGATTCACCAGAATCTCAACCACACTTTGCTTCGCCATAAGGTAACAACTACACAAAGGTGATGCTATCTTCTAAGGGAAAAGTAAGATTTTCAGATTACTTATGCACACAAAGTAATTGAAGTTAAGCTTAGATGATGTTCAAACTAACCATGCACTACAATATGTCATCGACAAATTATAAATGGTATGAACTATGGAGACACCGAACATGAATCAGCAACAACAACTTCCATAAAACTAAATCACTGAAAATAAACTAAACTGATCTTATTCTATGAGTGAACACTTAGAAACCATGCAATCATTTGAAACAACACAAATCAGCATGAAAATTTCAGCAATGAATTTGTATTTATTTCAACAGAGTCTTGAGCAACAATTTCTCAGAGCATTCCCCCCTTTACAAATGAGAACAAAATGGGCTTATATAGGCCTCAAAATTCAATGGATGGCCAAGATTAAAACTTTAAATCGAGGGCCCTTACTGTGCCACACAGGCAAGTGGTTACAAAATTTACTAAAATTAGACCTTGCATTCATGATGTACCCACTAAGTGGAGTACCCTCATTTATGACCTCCCCTTTTTTGGTGAACTCCACAAATCTAGTCATGACACATGTAACCTCTTCCATAGGGACACTTGGCAGAGTTTGAATGGTGCCTTCTATGATTTGTAGCTCCTCTGTGCATTTGACAACTGTCATCTCCCAACCAGCCATGGATGTCTGAATCATGCCCATGAAAGTGGAAAGTGTGGAAATATCATTCAACAACTCCCTGGAAATAGCTTGTGTGTGCTGAAAATACTTTGCATGCATCTTATCTTTCAGCAAGTACTCATCAATCTCTCCATCGGAATTGACCACGTTGTTTACAAAAACAAGTATTTTGCTTTGAATTTCCTGAAGTACCTCTCTTGTTCGAGTGCTGTCACTCTCAATCTTTCCCAGAACCTGCTCCTTTATGCCGAGTGCACAATACCAAGAATGGAAATTATATGTTGAACCTTGTTCAATCACTCCTTCATCCAACAATGTAGCACTTGGAGTATAAATCAACCTTTTCAACTGAGGCATAACTTCTTGTCTTACATTTCTAAATTCTATGCAAGTAATCAGAATATTTTGAACTCTGTCGAATATTAAAGCAGCTCCCTTGTACAACTTCGCTATTTCATCAATGAACCCGTCAGCTTTGATCTTGAAATCTGCTGCCCAATCCTGCAATACTTGAGATGAGGACCTCATTCCCTCCAAATGTGCCACAGACTCCTGTGAAAGCAATGTAGGTGGTGCAACCATCTCTTTAGCCTATCTTACTAGCCTCATTAACTGCTGAATATAGTGTTGAAATGCCAAGTTATCCTTTTCTAACTAAATCCTCCATTCTTGTTCCCTTCGTAGTCTTTCTTTGATGACTGCAACCTAATCTTCCAACTCTTCTATCTCCTGTTCTGTTGTTGCTGGTCCCAAATCAAAAGTATTAATGTCATATGCACTTGGAACACCATCATCTGCCTCTTTTCTGATTTTTGGGACAGCAATATGCACTTGCCTTGACCTCGAGCTGCCCCTTCTGATCTTTGAGAATTTAGTAATTTTCTTCTTTCCTTTGTCAGGTTTGGCTTTGCTCAGCAACTCTTCCAAACTTAAGATGGGTTCCCTTTCAATAACAGACTTCTCCTTGACTTGATCTCTTAGCCACTCTGGTAAGTCAGACAAGTCTTCCTAATTTTCCTCCTAAACTCCCCTCTGCTGAACAGTAGGAAGAGCCTCCTCATCAAACTCATACAACTCCTTGTCACTTTGATTTTCAGCCTCTACTTCTATCATGACCACTTCTTTCTCCTTAGATGATCTTGACAGAACCTCATCAATTTGATTACCTTGTTTGATGACTTGATCAGTTTGTACTTGTAAAGCTACCTTTTCATCCTGTCTCACTTTATCTTCCTCAATGTTTATTATACCATTACCCTCCTGCCTTGAAGATGCACTAGCTGCCTTCTGATCATCAATCTTTACCTTTTTACTTGGCTGAATATCTTCATGTGGATCAGCACCTTGACCCTCTGAATCACTAGAATCACTGGAGTCACTGCTTGACTCACTACTTGAAGAATCTTTGGACTGATGCCTACTAATTCCTCCCATCAAGTTGTAAGTGAATTGGACATTCTTCTCCTGAAGCCTTCGAATTTGGAACTCCATATATTTTCTGGTATGTGCTACAATTGGCATCATCAAAACATCATTGCATGTGACTTCTTGTTCTGACCAATTGATGGTGAAGGGCCTATCCCTCTTCTCTTCATACGAACTTTGTGAAAGTCTTTTGTGATTCTCCTCAAGCTGATCTGGAATGTTGATTACTCTTGTTGCTCTGACCAAATCCACAGACAATCGGTAGCAACCTTTCTTTCTCATTTCTATGTCATCGTATGCATCTATCCAGTGATCCTCGAGTTGTGGCCTGTGCTAGTATATGCTCCCAAATTTCTGTCTGACTATACCAAATGGATCAAAGTTATTGTGTGCATCATTATGGCTCACCAAGTTGTAAGCCTGCAACTCTATCTCTGAATTTTTAGTTGCTAGTAATGACACACAAGTCTCAAGCCTCCTGATGCTGATTGGAAACTTAGTTGTGGTCTTCTTTCTCTTTCTCTAGACTTTGTCGAATGCAACCAGCTGTCGTGTTACTTCCAACAACACCATTCTGTCAGTGGGGTATCTAGGCAATCTATAAGGCAATGATGAGAAGCCTTCAACATGGATGTATCTGAATCTTGGAAACTAAATAAACCACTTTCTATATTTTGCTACAAAGTTTATGGCCTCCTTCGACAATCTCCTGCATGTGTTGGCTTGCAACAATCTGACAATGTGCATGGAAAAGGCATCATTAAACATTCTGTAATGAGATATAGCCTGCAGGTGCAGCTGAGGATAACAGTCATAAACCTTGTATTGTCCTTCTTCGTTTCCAACTCTCCCCTTGCAGTTCAGTCCTGGGTATCTTTCATTTCTGGCAAGCATATATGTGACATATGAGCTCATATAAAATGTGTTTGTCTTCTGCAAACCCTTCAACTGATCATCGATATTGTTGTTGATCATTTCTGCCCAATCTATCATTCTTTTTCCACTTATAATTTCTTCAATGAAGAAGAACATCCAAGGCTTCAAATTTGCCGATTGTGGATAGCCCATGATGCGGTTCAGAAATACAACCATATAATTGATTTCTTGATGGAAGTTAGATTTGTGAAGTTTTTTAGGCACCTTGCTCACATGCGACCTTGGTTGCATCAACCATTTGCTATTTATCACCTATGTACATTTCTCAGGTCTAGCCAGATAAAGCTGCAAAGCAGTCTTCTTGTCACAAAATGTAGTAGTCTTGTATGAGGGAATGTCAAAAGCTTCTATGATTGCTTCCTTCCTCAAATAAGCCAGTACTTTGCCCTCTCTTGTCATAATGGATCTCTTTTCATGATTATAATGCTTAGCGCATTCTAGCATCAGTTCCAGGCACAACATTGCAAGAGGGAAGCAAGCAACCTCAATAATCCCATTTTTCAACATCTGCCTAATCAAATCTGATGGATTCAGCTTGTATAGGTTTTGTTGAATCTCTTCCATGTTGGTCCTCCCAAGATTGATGTCACTAAGATTTCACCATTTTGATGTGATCTTCGTTTCGAGCCACATTCCCTTGAAATCACTCCTCATCAGTGTCTGTCTATCCTTCGCACTCATCATTCACCTACACAAATTTTAGACATTAGCTTAATAGAATAATGCATAAAAGACAAGAACATAAGACAAATTACACCGCCTAGTGCATGTGGGATAAAATGAATATGTGAATTTTGAATTACCTGGTTCCAATTCGAGAAGGCCAGAAATACAAATCCTTGTGAAAACAAAACTTGATCAACTCTGTACACTGCAATCGACAAACGCTACTCCAATCTGCCCACATCGAACCCTAGACATGCAATTTGTATATGAGCGGGAATACAACCAGCACCAAATGCACATCCAACCTATTTTCTTCTTTTGTTAATACTCTCGTCCCTTCTACAAAACCAAATGATATGCAAAGGAGAATTTTCTACATTACCTAAAATGAATCAAAGTTTGCATAGTGATGGATATCAGGCAAATACCAATCGAGTGGGCATTTTGAATAAGCCAATATTGCGCAAACAACCTTCCCAATGTTCTCCCTTAGAACTTCATTCCTAACACATAGCTTGGTGATGTGTGCCTTGAGCGGGCACTTTGATGCTCAATGCAAAGTTTAAAACTTATCTTCCACGAAATGACTGTCTGATGCATGCTCAAGCGGAACTCCAAAATGTGAATTGCTTATTACACCTGGCGAGTGTCTTGGGTGCTTGATAAGTAATATTAATGATGTAGAAGTGGGCAGCTTAATGGAATGAGGGGGCATATAGCTTAAACCTTTGGCGTTACACATTGGCCACTACTCCTATGAGGTGGAGCATATTTATCGATGTTACAGAGAATCGTTTGAATTCAGCTCACAACACACTTTAAACGACACGCTTGGGCAAGGATATTTAGGTCTATCGCACTATAACACAAGGATTGCAAAAGAATCACAAAAGTCCACCTGATCAGAGATCTTCGAGCGTTATGCATACTGCGAAGAATAATTACGTTAGGGCACTATAACGGGCTCATCAGTAAGAGATATGCACCAACGGGAATCAAGTAGCTGCATGTGTAGCCTGGTGAACAACTTAAATGAATGCGCTTAAGACGATGAGTGAGCCACAAACCATGAATTTTATTTGCTTGACAGAGGTTTAAATGTATTGAGTAACAATCGGCACACCTGAATGCAATCCATGGAGTTTGAAAATGTCCGCCCAAGCGGATATTTGACGCCACCTTTCATTAAGTAGAAAAAAAAAAGTCCACCAAGTGGACATTGGAGGGTGACATGGATGTTACTCAAAAAAAGTATCTAATGTGCCAACACAAGTCCGCCTAAGTGGACATTCAAACGCATCTTGCACTGTCAATAGTAAAAAATTTGAAGTTGAGGAGGGGTCTCTTCTGCGCTCTGACAACCAATCTTATTTTAGAGGACATGGAGGGATCTTTCAAATATCATCTAAAATGCTACTAATAATAGCGAGCAGGTTCTTGGAGTGCCAAGGTATATCCTAAAACCCAAATTCCATTGCAGACCACCAATTAGCTGGCATTCAAGCAGACACTAAAGACTCCTATGTAAATGCCAATTGCAACACTCAGGAGAATATGTGCTTGGGCGGATGCTAAGATGATTCATGCACAATTTGGATTTTGTTCATTACCAACTGACCCTAGGATCACTCTCAAACAGTCATTAAAGTCAATGAATCCCATACATTTAAGTGAGCATTATGAGTTCACAAGGCCCATTTATTGAAAACAATTTTTAAAAAACAAATACTACAAAGGTACCGTGCAAGTTTGCTTAAGCCGGAATTTCCAGGAGGCCACACATGTTTTTTTTGAAATTATGCTAAATGTAATGGACCACCGAGGATACTATACATAGTGAAGATCTTATGCTTGTAAGGGTAAGCGTAATAAAATGTCAAGGGTGAACCTATTATCCCCTCACGCATAAGGGCCATGAAAGCGAACACTTGAGTGAGCAATGCACATTAGAATGCACCGAGAGTGACCGGAAAGAATGGTTAACTCAAAATCCTGACTAGATGGATATATGAAAATCTAATGCATACCTAGAAGCTCAACTCGCATGTAACATGAACCACAAATCAAATAAAATAAAACCATTTGCAAGATTACATAACATGTGCACCTAAGCGAAGGCTTGGACCAATCTCACAATATTTGAAAGAATTGACAAAATGCAAAGTTGATTAAGACCAAAGTCTAAGTGGACACGCTAAGCAACGAGAGAATAAGTAGAAGCCAAAACACCAAACACCAAAACAAAAAGACCACAAACAAATAAAAAAAAGGGAGAAGGACGGTCCCCAACTTCAAATGGGGTGATGTTGGGAATTGGTCACAACATCTAGCGACACCATGAGAGAAATGTTCATGAACATTTTAGGGATAAAGACTCATTCAAAACCCTAAATCACCAAATAACCCCCTCAAGCCCATCCATCAGTTAAGAAATATACTCAAAAGGGAAAAAGAGTCATAAGTTGTATCACGACATTTCATCTTTGTTGTTTCATAAGATATTTCATTTAAAGCCCTTTGAATTTTCCAGAGATAAGCCAGAATCAAAAACTTCAAAATCCCTGCATACGCCCACATATTAGGTCAGATAAACATGAAAACTTAATCAAGGCATCAAAATCAAAAGCTTAGGGCAACCATTCTCATCCTAAAGATCCAAGTGTGTGCAATTGAGTTCATTCCCATCCATCAGCAACTAGGATCATCTCAGTTCCTCCGCATTAAGCAACGTAATTGGTACACACCTCATGAACTACCTGGACATGGCCCTGCTACCAGTGAGTGTCTATAGCCTTGATGGGTTTGTCTCGTAATTCCACTTGAGCAGAGCCCTACTGCTGGTCAGGCGTCCATAACCCCAGTAAAGATTACTCGATTGTCCATCTAACTGAGTTATATTGTGTGATTTGTGATTTGCTTTTCATTTCTTTTCTTTTCTTTTGATTTTCAACATGCTTTTGCTTGGTAGAGTACAATGTAGTACCGCTACGTGATAACTCAGCTAGCTGGGTGTGGACTTACGATGGCGGCAAAGGTGGACCTTTAGATTTTTCACTTAATGCGAGATCACAAAGATTTACTCAGGTACCTCTAGATTTTAAAAGTGAAAAGATATAAGATCTCAAAACATCTCAAGTCACTCTAAATAGTCAATTTATCCTCCCAGAGAAAGCAACATGCTACCGAACGCTAACAATGGAGTCCACAATTGATCTATCCATCTGACGCAAGTTTATCAAAATAAAACAAAAGCATTCATTTAAATATTAAACATTTTAAACATATAATCAAAGACCTTCATGTCAAAATACAATGCATGATTCCCTTCTCGAGTCAAGTACTGATCTTAACTAATAGACAAACTAAAGAAAATTACTTTCTGACTCAGTAAATCTCATAAATATTTATTCCCAAAATAAACTTAACATCACCTCATAAAGTCAACTAGAATGTGCTTGAATTGAAAATACTACCCTAAAAAGGGACCCCGAGGAAAGCAAAAAACTGCAGCAAGAGCAAACAAGCCCAAAATGTAGCAAACCTAACCTAAAACTAACCTACGAAAGTAGGAAACAACTATCCTAACTATGTACAAATAAGTCCCTAAAGGAACTTAGGGTTGGAAATAATGCTTTAAGAATTGTCCATTGACAGGCAATGGAACAGATTCTGCAGTGAGTGTTTTCAATTTGAAAGCACTTTCTCCTAAACTTTCAGCAATCTGGTAAGGGCCTTTCCAAAGATTATCAAATTTATCATGTTCACCCTTTCTCTCTTTAGCTTTGTCCCAGTATAGCACCAAATCAGATATGTGAAAAGATTTGATCTTTTCTTGTCTATCGAACTATCTCTTCACAACTCCTTGATGTTATGGAAAGTTTTCAAGTGCCATGTTTCGTTTTTCTTCTAAGTGGAGCAGTTGTGACAACCTAGTTTGGACTCTGTTGTTTTCTTCCATGTAATCTTGCATAAATTGTAATGTGGGAATTCTCAGTTGGATTGGGAATATAGGATCTTGGCCATAAACTAGATGATAAGGGGATGTACCTAGGGAACTCTTTATTCTTGTCTTGTTTGCCCAAAGAGCAAACTTAAGTTGTGTACGCCAATCTCTCAGGTTTTTGTCCAGTAGTTTCTTAATTGCACCTAGCAAGTTTTTGTTGGTGGATTCTGCTAGGCTATTTCCCTGTGGGTAATAGTTTGATGAAAATTTTAGTGTGATGCCAAATTCAAAAGCCCAGTTAGAAAATTTCAGTGAAGTAAAAGCAGGACCATTATCACAAACAAGTGCATGTGGACATCCAAACCTAGTGATGATGTTTTCTTTAATAAATTTAATCACAACATCAAAAGTACAAAATTTTAAAGCATGAGCCTCAGACCACCTAGTGCAGTAATCAGTAGTAGTCAGAATATACCTGTGTTGTGTTGAGGAAGGTGGGTTAATCATACCAATAAAGTCTAAACCCCATTGAGCAAAAGGTCTTACTTCGATCACCAGTTGAAGTGGCATGGCTAGATTTCTTTCCCTTGAAGCAGCTACCTGGCATGTGTGACATCTCTTGACATGGTCATATGTATCATGAAACAAAGTGGGCCAATAATAGCCTACCCTCAGAATCTGGTGTGCTGTAGCTAAACCACCTCCATGACATGTTCCAAATTTGCTGTGAAAATGTTCCATTATCTGACCTGCTTTGTCTTTTCCTATGCATCTTAGATATATCCCTTCATGATTCTTTCAGAACAAGACTGACCCTTGGAGCATAAAATGTTGACTTTTTATTCTCAAAGCTCTCTTTTGGGTTGAATTCATCTGCGTTGGACATTTCTGATTTAGCAGATAATATATAATGTCATTGTACCACTTGTCAGGTGATACATCCTCAAGAGTATAAACTTGTTGCACCAACCCTAGTCCATTAGTTGCAATCATTTGATTCAGTCCTTGTCCTCGAACAAGCTTCATTGGTTGTATTTCAATATCATATTCTTGAATAGTGGTGACCCACTTGCCTCTTCTTTCTCCCAATTCATTCTGCATAAGCAGGGTCTTAACTGCCACATCTGGAACAATAACATATATTTTACTCCTCAAAATGTAATGTCTAAATTTCTTAATTGCTTTGACCAGTGCATAAGCTTGCTTTTCCACATTAGGATATCTCAGTTCAGCATCTTTCAGTGGCGTGCTCATGAAAGCTATTGGGTGTTCATCTTTTTCTTCATTTCTTTGAGTGAGAGTTGCTGCACATGTATGCTCCGAGGCAAAAGAGTATAGATAAAATGGCCTTGTGTAATCCGGGCTTATCAAAATAGGAGCATCAACAGTAGCTTGCTTGATTTCTTCAAATGCTTTTCTTGCGGGAATTGTCCATTCTATCTTTGCATCTTTCTTCAACATGTCATTTAACGGCTTAACAATCTCTGCAAATCCTATAATGAACTTCCTGACGAAGTTTATCTTTCCAAAGAATGACTTCAACTCCTTCTTACTTGTAGGCATATCAATCTTGGAAATAGCCTCTATTTTGCCTGGATCTATTGAAATTCCCTTCTCTGAAATCACATGTCCCAATAATTTGCCTTCTGTTACTCCAAACATACACTTTTTTGGATTCAGTGAGATTCCGTGTTTCCTACATCTTTGAAATACTTTCCTCAAATCCTCTATGTGATCTTCCCTTCTACGAGAGAAAATTGTGAGATCATCCATGTATATGATTATACATTTTCCAATCAAATCATGAAAAGCAATGTCCATAGCTCTCTGAAAGGTTGCTCCAGCGTTAATCAGTCCAAATGGCATTCGCCTGTATGCATAATTTCCCCACTTGCAAGTGAAAGTAGTCTTCAATCTGTCTTTTGGTTCCACCATCACTTTGTTGTACCCTAAATATCCATCTAAGAGAGACATCATCTGGGAACCATTTACAATTTACAACACTTCATCCAATGAAGGCAGAGGATAATTGTCCTTTTCTGATGCTCTGTTCAAATTTCTGAAATCTATGCACAATCTTATTTCTCCATTTTTCTTATGAACAGGAACAAGATTGGTGACCCACGTTGAGTGCCTTACTAGAAATATTATTCTTGCATTCAACAGCTTCTTTACCTCTTTGTATATCAGTGGTTCTAACAGTGGATTGATAGGTCTCTGCCTTTGTCTGAATGGCTTGCTGTTGGGTTTCAAAGGAATGGTGTGTGTAATGATTGAGGTATCATAGGTTTTTAAATCATCATAGCTCCATGCTATAATGTCTAAAAATTCTTTCATAGATTTGAGTATACCTTCTTTTTCTTCAGATCTACACACCTTTCCTATTAACACATTCTTCTCTTCATTATTTGTTCCCATATTGACAGGTTCACATTTATCTCCTTGAATCTTATGATCTCTCAATGCACTCAATTGATCTAAATCAAAGAGTCTTTCTAACTCAATCATCCCTCGCGGTATTGTGTTATTGTTTAGGTTCAAGATACCCTCTGCATCAAATTCTGCTTGTTCCAAATCTTCTTCATCTATGATTTGAGCTTCAAAAACCCCAGAATTTGTGATGAAATCCAATATGTGTTTATCATCATTGAACACTTGAAAATTTGTAACATTATTTGGAACTGATGGTACTAAGACCAACTCTACAGTGAACTTTTTTAACCCACTCATAGCAAGTGGTGTAAGTGAACTTGCCGCCTATGCCAGGGAATTAGCAACTTGATTCTTTGATCTGTAAACTGATTCAATGTTGAATGCATCAAAACTTTCAATCAAATCCCAAACACGGTTCCTATACCTCTTCAATCTCTTATCATGACAAACATACTTCTTTCTTATTTGCTTGACAATTACCTCAGAATCTCCATAAACATGTAGAATCATAGCTCTTTTCTTGATAGCCATCAATAACCCATGAACTAATGATTCATACTCTGTAACATTATTTGTAAATGGAAATTGTAGTCTGTACGTAGCCAAGAATGATTCGCCTGATGGATTGATCAACTTGAACCGAGCACTAGCTCCTTGTTTCGACTTGGACCCATCAAAATGCAAAGTCCATACTTGATTTCCTTCTTGATCAATTGAAACTTTATTTGGATTTTCTTTTTTCTTACCCTTGTTGGGAGTCCTCGGTGAAACTGGATCCTTCTTTGGTTGATCGTCACTCGTTTCATCCTTTTCAATTATTTTAGTTTTAGTGGGCAATTCCACAGGGTTATCTTCTTTATTTACTTCTAGAATTTCTAGTTTTGCAGCCTGCGAAACTCTCCTGTATACTTGTTCTAAGGCAACTTTACACATAGCACAGGAAAAATTGGAATGAAAAGCACTGTGTATCCGGCACCAATTAGGTAATAACAGATCTTTGACATTTGCTTGCTGACCCAACTCTGCTACTTGCTGAACATTCTTGAGTACAAAATTTTGGAAATTTTCAAATGTGCCATCTCCTTCATCAGAAGAAGACTCATAATTGTGATCTATCAAAATTTTAGTTTCATTGAAAGATTTCTGACCTTCATCTTCTTTCATTCTTGAACCTTGTAGCATGAGGACTTCTTTCGTATTTGTCCTGTAATTTCCAAGATCGGTTTCTAGGAATAGGACCTCATTGTCTTCACCATATTATGTGATCATCGGTTTCAATCTTGGAGTACTATCAATTCTAATTTGATTTGGAATTCCTTTCCATGGTAGCCACATGTGTGAGAAATCCGTAGCTACATACCCATTCACTCATCTCGATTAGTCTCTACTCAGGAGCATGCCATATCTGCCTGGGATATCAACAACTGATATATCAATGTAGCTCTGGATTCTTGGATCAGATGACAGCTGCATGTGTATATTATTCAATTCTCCAACCACAGGCACTTCTGTCTTATCCAACTGTGTAACTTTCTTTGTGGTCAGGGTCAGAATCAAACCCAATCTTTTACATATGGTGAGTGGCATTACATTGCTTGATGCTCCTGAATCCATCAAACAATTATGTAACATCTTCCTGAAAATACGAACTGATAATAGGAATGGTGCAGGCTCATCTCTTCCTTGAAAGAAAACTACAGACTTTTCGTTTAGTAACTTAGAATGTGCATTCTTTTCCATATCATTTGACTGTGTAATTTGATCTTTTCATTTTTAACAATACTTCCTTCTTTTGTATCCTTTGTAGGGTCTTAGGCTATACATACTGAGTTAATAGATGGAGAAGCACCCTCTGGCACACTTTCCACAACATGTACATTCTAAACATGGGATGAGTTAGAAGGCCCTGCCGTAGCATTCCTTGGAGTAGATGTATCATTTAAGCTGTTTGAAATAGTGTTTCTGATTTTCAGGATTCTCATCATTTCAACCAAAGGCATACTCACCTTCACTTTCTTGAATGCTTCAGTAATAATTAAACTTAAACATTTCAGTCTATCATTTATTGCGGCACCATCTCGCGAAAGATTGGCTCCTTGTGGATTGTCTCGTGACTGAACTTCTCGTGTTGGAGTGACTCTTTGAGTAGCATCCCTTTGTCTATATTCTAGTGAATCCTTTGGAAAATTTGGATTATTACTAGCATTTGGATTTGGTGGAGTTTGAAAATTATTTGGAGGAACTGAAGTGGTTAATGGATCCCGTACTCGATGATTTCTTTGATAGACTTTTAGGGGTGGTTTCCCAGCTGATTATTGAAATGCTTGTACTTCCCCTGTTGCTTCAGCTTGAAAGTCATTACTGAATGGAAAGTAATAATCTAGATTTTCAATTGGTCCATTCACAGATCCTGGAGGAAACATTCCATTGTACTCCATTGTATCATAATCCATCACAGGAGGGAATGTGAAGTCTTCAATGATCAAGGCTTGATCATACCTTGTTGTAGGAACAATCTCATATCCTATCGTTGCTTGTGGAGCATCTTGAGCTTGCGTGCTTTGCATCTCATTTTGGAATATATTAGCAGCTATTTTGAACTCTGTACACTGCAACTCAGAATGCTGATTTGTGTTATGCAATCGACACCAACTTGATAAAGCTGCCTCAGCTAATAACACCTTGTTTGTAGGTCTAGAATCTAAATTTGAATTATTTTCCAATGGAGAGGGAACATTCCCATTGTTTTGAGATGTATTCCATGTTTTGTTTTGTCTTTGGGATCCTTGATTTGTTCCTCAAAATCCTTGATTATAACCTTGATAATTCCCTTGGTCTCTCTAATTTCCTTGATATCCATTTTGATTTCCCTGATCCCTCTGATTTCCTTGAAAATTCCTTTGCATATTTTGCAAATGATTATTTTGATTTCTCAAATGGGTAACTTCAGTGGATAATCTCTCCACTTGATCAATTATCTCTTTCATTTCATCCTTCTCTTCTTGAGTCCTTGTAGAGGATGAAGACCCTTGTAAGTATACAGGTTGTGCTAGTGAGGCTTGTGAAATGGGTGCTCCTGGATGCAACACCATTTGATTGCTAGGTGCCAGAATTGGATTCATTATAGGAGTATGTTGTGTCAAAGCTTGGTTGATTCACTAAATCTGATTTGGCATAGTTGGATGTCCCAGGTGATTAAGTGGCCCTTGAGTGTTCATGCCCAAGTCAGCATTCACTTTGACAGCCTCGGCATAGGCCTCTGTTGAAGTAGTTGGAGGTGCAATTGCTCTCTTCACAAACATGGAAGTAAGGCGGTCTAGTGCTGCGTAATATACTTCCCTCTCCATTACATCATCAACATTATACAGAGCTTGCAACCTTGTATAAGCCTTATGAAATCAATTGTTGAAAGAACTAATGGGTTCATGCTCTTGCCTCTTGACATCAACCAACTATTTGTAGAGCTCTGGCGGAATGATGGGAATCCTAAACTTTTCTAGAAAGGTGTTTTTCAGTCTTTGCCAACTATTGATGGAACCTGTAGGTAGATGAATGTACCAAAAGTATGCATCTTTGCCCAGTGAATAAGGAAACAACCTACACACTACATCTTCATGCTCAATTCTTCTATTTCAAAGAGTATCCTCAAAAATCTTAATATGCTCCTCTGCTGTCCTGTTCACATCACTGACCTGAAATTTGGAGGCAAATTGTTCAGGACTCTTGGGCATTTCATGGTAATTCACGAAAGCAACAAGAGGAGAAGCATTTGCTGGAAGCCAAGCCATTGGAATGTTTGCTTGTTGCACTAGAACTGTTTGAGTAACTCCTTGTGTATTACTTGGTTGAGCAATTCTTGTATTTTGTGGTGGAGTTTGAAACAAATCTACGATGACCCTTACGCTAGGTGATCCTTCACTTGATGAATTTGTCTTTTTATTGCGCTTGGCTTTGGAATTGAAATCCAACTCAACCAACTCTTTTGAAGTTTGTGGTGTAGACCTTAGAATTCTCTAGTGTTTTTTAGGTGAAAAAGAAATAATACGCTCCAGTGTGTCTAACTTTGTATTCCAAGAGAGGCTCTCCTTCTAGCACCAATTTTGTTGACGTGTTTTCCTTGTACATACAATGCAGAATAAAATATTGGTGTACTTTATCCTCTCTTGAACAAAATCCCTCAAATGCTAAGCTAAGTGATCAGATAAGTAGACTCCAAGGTTCTTGATTAGTTACTTTTGGTGTTGCGACTTGGGATAACTTAGTAGTAGGATGCAAATTACTGTTTGACACAAAGGGACTTACGTAAATCCTCAACAATAGGAAACTTGTTTCTCTTGGCTAACATGTAACAAAGCTTTTTTGAAGGTCTAACAATATGACAACTTAAGATATGATAGTGGAAGCCCTTCAATCTAAATCTAACGAGATTTTAAAGAAAAAGCAAAAGGAAATGGGTTTAGAAGACTCTAATCTAAATGCAAGCAATCACCACCGATTCACCAGAATCTCAACCACGCTTTGCTTCACCATAAGGTAAAAACTACACAAAGGTGATGCTATCTTCTAAGGGAAAAGTAAGATTTTCAGATTACTTATGCACACAAAGTAATTGAAGTCAAGCTCAGATGATGTTCAGACTAACCATGCACTACAATCTGCCATCAACAAATTATAAATGGTATGAACTATGGAGACACTGAACATGAATCAGCAACAACAACTTCCATAAAACTAAATCACTAAAAATAAACTAAACTGATCTTATTCTATGAGTGAACACTTAGAAACCATGCAATCATTTGAAACAACACAAATCAGCATGAAAATTTCAGCAATGAATTTGTATTTATTTCAGTAGAGTCTTGAGCAACAATTTCTCAGAGCATTCCCCCCTTTACAAATGAGAACAAAATGGGCTTATATAGGCCTCAAAATTCAATGGATGGCCAAGATTAAAACTTGAAATCGAGGGCCCTTACTATACCATGCAGGCAAATGGTTACAAAATTTACTAAAATTAGACCTTGCATTCATGATGTACCCACTAAGTGGAGTACCCTCATTTATGACCTCCCCTTTTTGTGGTGAACTCCACAAATCTAGTCATGACACATGTAACCTTTTCCATAGGGACACTTGTCAGAGTTTGAATGGTGCGTCCTATGATTTGCAACTCCTTTGTGCATTTGACAACTGTCATCTCCCAACCACCCATGGATGTCTGAATCATGCCCATGAAAGTGGAAAGTGTGGAAATATCATTCAACAACTCCCTAGAAATAGCTTGCGCATGCTAAAAATACTTTGCATGCATCTTATCTTTCAGCAAGTACTCATCAATCTCTCCATTGGAATCGACCACCTTGTTTACAAAAACAAGTATTTTGCTTTAAATTTCCCAAAGTACCTCTCTTGTTCGAGTGCTGTCACTCTCAATATTTCCTAGAACCTACTCCTTTATGCTGAGTGCACAATACCAAGAATGGAAATTATATGTTGAACCTTGTTCAATCACTCCATCCAACAATGTAGCACTTGGAGTATAAATCAGCCTTTTCAACTGAGGCATAACTTCTTCTCTTACATTTCTGAATTCTGCACAAGTAATTAGAATATTTTGAACTTTGTCGAATATTGAAGCAACCCCCTTGTACAACTTCCCTATTGCATCAATGAACCCATCAGCTTTGATATTGAAATCTACTGCCCAATGCTACAATACTTGAGATGAGGACCTCATTTCCTCCAAATGTGGAACAGACTCCTATGAAAGGAACATAGGTGGTGCAACCATCTCTTTAGCCTAGCTTACTAACCTCATTAACTACTGAATATAGTGTTGAAATGCCAAGTTATCCTTTTCTAACTGAATCCTCCATTCTTGTTCCTCTTGTAGTCTTTCTTTGATGACTGCAACCGAATCTTCCAACTCTTCAATCTCTTGTTCTAGTGTGGTTGGTCCCAAATCAAAAGTATTGATGTCATATGCACTTGGAACACCTTCATCTACCTCTTTTTTTATTTTTGGGACAGCAATATGCACTCGCCTTGACCCCGAGCTGCCCCTTGTGATCTTTGAGAATTTAGTAATTTTCTGCTTTCCTTTGTCAGGTTTGGCCTTGCTCAGCAAGTCTTCCAAACTTAAGATGGGTTCCCTTTCAATAATAGACTTCTCCTTGACTCGATCTCTTAGCCACTCTGGTAAGTCAGACAAGTCTTCCTAATTTTCCTCCTGAACTCCCCTCTGCTAAACAGTAGGAAGATCCTCCTCATCAAACTCATACAACTCCTTGTCACTTTGATTTTCAGCCTCTACTTCTATCATGACCACTTCTTGCTCCTTAGATGATCCTGACAGAACCTCATCAATTTGATTACCTTGTTTGATGCCTTGATCAGTTTGTACTTTTAAAGCTACCTGCTCATCTTGTCTCACTTCATATTCGTCAATGTTTATTATACCATTACCCTCCTACCTTGAAGATGCACTAGTTGCCTTCTGATCATCAATCTTTACCTTTTTACTTGGCTGAATATCTTCATGTGGATCAGCACCTTGACCCTCTGAATCACTAGAATCACTAGAGTCACTACTTGACTCACTACTTTAAGAATCTTTGGGCTGATGCGTGCTAATTCCTACCATCAAGTTGTAAGTGAATTGGACATTCTTCTCCTGAAGCCTTCGAATTTAGAAGTCCACATATTTTCTGGTATGTGCTACAATTGGCATCATCAAATCATCATTACGTGTGACTTCTTGTTCTGACCAATTGATGGTGAAGGGCCTATCCCTCTTCTCTTCATACGAACTTTGTGAAAGCCTTTTGTGATTTTCCTCAAGCTGATCTGGAATGTTGATTACTCTTGTTACTCTGACCAAATCCAAAGACAATCAGTAGCAACCTTTCTTTCTTATTTCTATGTCATCATGTGCATCTATCCAGTGATCCTCGAGCTATGGCTTGTGCTCATATTTGCTCCCAAATTTCTATCTGACTGTGCCAAATGGATCAAAGTTACTACGTGCATCATTATGGCTCACCAAGTTGTAAGCCTGCAACTCTACCTCTGAATTTTTAGCTGCTAGTAATGATGCACAGGTCTCAAGCCTCCCAATGCTGATTGGAAACTTAGTTGTGGTCTTCTTTCTCTTTCTCTGGACTTTGTCAAATGCAACCAGCTGTCGTGTTACTTCCAACAACACCATTCTATCAGTGGGGTATCTAGGCAATCTGTAAGGCAATGATGAGAAGCCTTCAACACGGATGTATCTGAATCTTGGAAACTGAATAAACCACTTTCTGTATTTTGCTACAAAGTTTATGGCCTCCTTCAACAATCTGACAATGTGCATGGAAAAGACATCATTAAACATTCTATAATGAGATACAGCCTTTAGGTGCAGCTGAGGATAACAGTCATAAACCTTGCACTGTCCTTCTCTATTTCCAACTCTCCCCTTGTAGTTTAGTCCTGGGTATCTTTCATTTCTGGCAAGCATATATATGACATATGAGCTCATATAAAATGTTTTTGTCTCCTGCAAACCCTTCAACTGATCATCGATATTGCTGCTGATCATTTCAGCCCAATCTATCATTCTTTTTCCACTTATAATTTCTTCAATGAAGAAGAACATCCAAGGCTCAAAATTCACCAATTGTGGGCAGCCCATGATGTGGTTTAGAAATACAACCATATAATTGATTTCTCAATGGAAGTCAGATTTGTGAAGTTTTTTAGACACCTTGCTCACATGTGACCTTGGTTGCATCAACCATTTGTTGTTTATCACCTCCGTACATTTCTCAGGTCCAACCAGATAAAGCTGCAAAGCAGTCTCCTTGTCACAAAATGTAGAAGTCTTGTATGAGGGAATGTCAAAAGCTTCCGCGATTGCCTCCTTCATCAGATAAGCCAGTACTTTGCCCTCTCTTGTCATAATGCATCTCTTTTCGTGATTATAATGCTTAGCACATTCTAGCATCAGTTCCGGGCACAACATTGCAGGAGGGAAGCAAGCAGCCTGAATAATCCCATTTTTCAACATCCGCCTGATCAAATCTGATGGATTGGGCTTGTATAGGTTTTGTCAAATCTCTTCCATGTTGGTCCTCCCGAGATTGGTGTCACTGAGATTTCACCATTTTGACGTGATCTTCGTTTCGGACCATGTTCCCTTCAAATCACTCCTCATCAGTGTCTGTCTGTCCTTTGCACTCATCATTCACCTGCACAAATTTCAGACATTAGCTTAATAGAATAATGCATAAAAGATAGGCACATAAGACAAATTACACCGCCTAGTGCATGCGGGATAAAATGAATATGCAAATTTTGAATTACCCGGTTCCAATTCGAGAAGGCCAAAAATACAAATCCCTGTGAAAATAAAACTTGATCAACTCTGTACACTACAATCGACAAACACCACTCTAATCTGCCCATGTCGAACCCTAGACATGCAATTTGTATTTGAGCAGGAATACAACCAGTACCAAATGCACATCCAGCCTATTTTCTTCTTTTGTTAATACTCTCGTCCCTTCTACAAAACCAAATGATATGCAAAGGACAATTTTTTGCATTACCTAAAATGAATCAAAGTTTGTAGAGTGATGGGTATCAAGCAGATACCAATCGAGTGGGCATTTTGAATAAGCCAATATTGCATAAACAACCTTCCCAATGTTCTCCCTTAGAACTTCATTCCTAACACATAGCCTGGTGATGTGTGCCTTGAGTGGGCACTTTGATGCTCAATGAAAAGTTTAAAATTTATCTTCCATGAAATGACCGTCTGATGCATGCTCAAGCGGAACTCCAAAATGTGAATTGCTTATTACACCTGGCGAGTGTCTTGGGTGCTTGATAAGTAATATTAATAATGTAGAAGTGGGCAGCTTAATGGAATGAGGGGGCATACAGCTTAAGCCTCTGGCGTTACACATTGGCCACTACTCCTATGAGGTGGAGCATATTTATGGATGTTACAGAGAATCATCTGAATTCAGCTCACAACACACTTTAAACGACACGCTCGGGCAAGGATATTCAGGCCTATTGTACTATAACACAAGGATTGCAAAAGAATCACAAAAGTCCACCTGATCAGAGATCTTCGAGCATTATGCATACTGCGAAGAATACTTACATTAGGGCACTATAACGGGCTCATTAGTAAGAGATATGCACCAGTGGGAATCAAGCAGCTGCATGCATAGCTTGGTGAACATCTTAATGAATGCGCTTAAGACGGTGAGTGAGCCACAAACCGTGAATTTTATTTTCTCGACAGAGGTTTAAATGCATTGAGTAACAATCGGCACATCTGAATGCAATCCACAGAGTTTGAAAATGTCCGCCCAAGCAGATGTTTGAGGCCACCTTTCATTGAGTAGAAAAAAAAGTTTCCAAGGGAGATCAAAAAGTCTGCCAAGCAGACATTGGAGGGTGACATTGATGTTACTCAAAAAAAGTATCCAATGTGCCAACACAAGTCTGCCTAAGCGGACATTCAAACACATCTTGCACCGTCCATAGTCAAAAATTTGAAGTCGAGGAGGGGTCTCTTTTGCGCTCTGACAACCACTCTTATTTTAGAGGACATGGAGGGATCTTTCAAATATCATCTAAATTGCTACTAACAATAGCGAGCAGGTGCCTGGAGTGGCAACGTATATCCTGAAACCCAGATTCCATTGCAGACCACCAATTAGCTGGTGCTCAAGCGGACACTAAAGACTCCTATTTAAATGCCAATTGTAACACTCAGGAGAATATGCGCTTGGGCGGATCCTAAGATGATTCGTGCACAATTTAGATTTTGTTCATTACCGATTGACCCTAGGATCGCTCTCAAAAAGCCATTAAAGTCAATGAATCCCATACATTTAAGCGAGCATTATGAGTTCGCAAGGCCCATTTATTGAAAACAATTTTTGAAAAACAAATACTACAAAGGTACCGTGCAAGTCTGCTTAAGCGGGAACTTCCAGGAGGCCACGCATGTTTTTTTTGAAATTATGCTAAATGAAATGGACCACCGAGGATACTACGCATTGTGAAGATCTTATGCTTGTAAGGGTAAGCGTAATAAAATGTCAAAGGTGAACCTATTATCCCCTCATGCATAAGGGCCATGAAAGCAAACACTTGAGTAAGCAATGCACATCAGAATGCGCCGAGAGTGACCGGAAAGAATGGTTAACTCAAAATCCTGACTAGATGGATATATGAAAATCCAACACATACCTGGAAACTCAACTCGCACGTAACATGAACCACAAATCAAATAAAATAAAACCATTTGCAAGATGACATAACATGTGCGCCTGAGCGAAGGCTTGGACCAAGCTCACAACATTTGAAAGAATTGACAAAATGCAAAGTTGATTAAGACCAAAGTCTGAGTGGATACGCTAAGCAACGAGAGAATAAGCAAAAGCCAGAATGCCAAACATCAAAACAAAAAGACCACAAACAAACAAAAAAAGGGAGAAGGAGGGTCCCCATCTTCAAATGGGGCAATGTTGGGAATTGGTCACAACAGATCCCCACATCCCCGAAACCCATCCCTGCATCTCCCTGTCCCCTAGGGCCATGGAACATTGATTCTTACCAATATATTCTGGGAGGCAGGAGGTAGGGGAAGGCATAATATAGACACTAGAGGGGAGGGACAAGTTGGTCAAATTTTGAGTAGCAATAAATGTCTCCTAATATATTTGGAGGGGAACACCCAACATGCAAAAAGAAACTAGCTTTCAGAAATCAACATTCTTAACCTTGCTTAGATACTTATGATATTTTTGTCATAGATTAATGTGCTCTGTTAGTAATAGTGATAGCAGTTTTGAAAATTTTATTTAAAATAATATCTATTCTAATCCATTGATTAAACTAATAAACTGTAAATTATCATGTCATAGCATACTCAAAATTATATCAATTTTTTTACCGAAAATATTAAATAGAGAAATATATGGCAGGAGAGAAAACACAACAAAGGACAAAGACAGAGCAAATCATTTTGTGCAATTAGAACAAGGTTGGAAGGAGTATTAAGAAACTTCAAAAACTTCATCATACATGGAAAGGATACCATTCCATACTTCATCAGATGAACCAATACAAGAACGCTTAACATGTTCAGGATTCACAAATTGATAATCGATTCCAGTATTATTTACAGGGGGAGTTCTAAGTTCTTTTCAGCAAACCTGTTGAAGCCATCAGTCATTAAACCTTTTCAGAAAACATACATTGTTTGGTTCATTATTTCTTTCCAGACAGCAGGGGAGATCATATTAGAATTCAGAAATCGAGAAACAACAGTTATTCTTATTAAGAAACCAACACCCCATGACACACATCCAAGAATGGCCAAGAAATTTATTGAATGAAAAATTCATTTTTTATAGACTATGAATTGTTTTACCTGCATTTCGAGGTGTAAAAAGATTCCCTGTGCCTGCAACTACAGGAGGATGTGGCATGGAAGGCTCAGAATTTGCAACCCATCTTGTAAGAGGCAAGCTACTATTACCAGAAAGATTAACCCCATGTGGAAATGGCTGCAAACAATCAGAAGAAAGGGTTATTACTAAGAAAGAGGCTATGACATCAACAAATGCCTAAAAATTAAACAAGAGACCAGAAAAGACACAAGGCAGGTATTAAAAATTTTAAAATAGGGATTGGTAACACAACTTACAGTATGTGTAGGAATGGGAAGAAAAGACATCTCTTGTGAAATTGCTCCAACAATTGAATAATTTGTACGAGTTTGAGATCCACCAATAGGTAGACATGTGAGATCAATAAACAAAGTTTTGATATCAGGATTAGAAGTTCGGTCTTTGCAAAGTTGATGCTGCCAATTTAGACTGGAAAACAAGGCATATACAAATTTATGAGCTAGTTGTAAGAAAAAATAAAAAATCAGACTCAGCCCCTGCTTAAAGTACAATATATTACCAGTGAAAATGTGGACAACAAACGTGAGATTTTATCTATTAATATGAACTTTTAATCACATTACTTGATCTTTAGGATGATATCTCTGGAATAAGGTTATAGGTGTTAGATTAATTCATAATTAGTATTAACTAGTTCTTTACCTAGCTCAATCAAACAACTCTCATTTAAAGACAATTTTCAGTGAAACATTAAATCTTGGAAGTTTCCAGCGAATCTGAGATGAGACTCTTGCAACTATTGAAAAGGAATATTTTTTCCAAACCAGTTTTGGAAGCTGTGGCAAAGTAAGGAGAGCCATCGGACCTTTGATTTATGAGATTTCTTAACCTAGAAGTTTGAAGATGTGGAAATTCTAGCTTATTACGAATTTGAGGGTTCTTTCCTATAAGTTTTCTCAGCTTCAGAAACATCAATTTCCGTTCGGATAGTGTATCCCCATGTCCAGAAAGCTTCTCATGTTCCCTACATAGAGCAAACTCATATTTTAAAAGTTAAAATCAATATGAAAAAGAGAAACAATGGGACGATGTGAAAAAGTAATAAAAACAAACATAAAACAAAGCACTACCTGATGTTTTTCAACGGAATTAACTGTGTGAGCTGTTTGTAAATGCCATTATTGACGGGTTCAAATACTTTGAGATCCTTTCTAAGTATGTCCACAGCTTTCAAAAACTCAGTGCTGCATTATTTAGATACAACTGAGAAATTTATAACCTTAAACTCATAATCTTTAAATGATTGTCTACAACATTCACGAAATATGAAAAGACTCAAAAATAAACTAACACAATCCACCAAGAATCTGAACCATGAAGAGTTTGAGAATAAGAAAAAAGCAATGTCTCAATAGCAAAATTAGAAGTATTAAACAGAATCACCAATTAACCGTACATTGAAATTGCAAACCGAAAATCAACTTTTACAAACAGAAAAATGAAAGATAACCCACAAACAGAAAAGCCTGAAATTTCAATTCTCAATCATTAAAGGATGAAAACATAAACTGACCTAGTGTTCATGCAGGAAATGCATTTAACAACTCAAACAACAAGAACCAATACAAATCAAATTCCAATAGAGAATAATGCTTACATGTCCAATGCTTCTAAATATTTTAGTTTCCTGATCTCAAAGAAAGTTTCCATAGAGATGTCATTCTCTTGAACTTTTGTAAAACCGGAGAGATAACACTCAACTGTATCCCATTCTCCTGCCAGAACTTGGGATTCAAAATACTCCATGTTGAAGTAGCAACCAGACTCTTGTTCCAACCTATGCAATGCAACACCAAAGTACATTAAAAATCAAAAGCAGACAAAAAGAGAGTTGTGGTATCTGATTTGATACATCATGCTAAAACAAAACCATGCTCAAGCAGGCATCAAAATTAGCAGACTTAGACAGATAGTACTTACTTGTGTGCCGTTTCCCTGAAACTCTCCTCATCCAGAAACTGCAAAATGAGGAGCAGCAATTCTCTGTTCAAGTTGGGGCTCATTGTGACCCAACTGCAAAGATCTGACCCAACGATCTGATCCAAATCACTTACCTTACCCCAATTCAACTCTTGCTCTGTGTGATCAGAAAAAAGAACCCAATTTCATCTTTTTCAGGGGTGTCAGAAAGGAAACTGAATAATCCTTACAGTGCACATAAAAACAAAGGAAAAAAAATTAGTTAAATTTTAGATGGCAATTTTTGAAAAAGGGCTAATCGTTCTCATCCCTGCACGAACCATGGCACTCAAATCTTTGTGACTTCAAAGCAACCAAATCTAAATAAATAAAAAGTTAACAATAAGACAAGGGTAAAAATATGTCCTACTGAAAACAACCGTATGTTTCTTTAAAAAATGACAGGCTAGGAACCAGCAGTCAACGCAAATGTTGAAGGAAAAGAATACAATAACTCATTATTGGTGAAACCTTTTGGGCTTTTATAGTATCCTAAACCTGACCCTGAATACATTCAAATAAAACAAAACGCAAACTCGTTGAATTTATTTATGGGGACCGAGGTCGTGTCATTTGCATTTATCACTAGCCTCATAAGTAGTCCTACTTATCGTTGATATCGATCGAGGAAATATAGATACTTTCTACAAGTTTTGTAGTTTCGCCGGGAAAGAACACACTTTTGTTTTTCGTCGATTAGTCGGTCCCGGGAATTTTCCCGGTTGCACCTCCCAACCAGCAACAAATAATGGTCATTTTTATTTTTTTTTTGGTTTTGGCATGTATTTTGATTGAGAAGATTTTGAGTTTGGGAATTATAATTAATATTTAATATTAGTATTTTTATTTTAAAATGGAGAATTATAATTAATATTTAATATTAGAATTTTTATTTTTAATTGATTACAATATGTCAAGTACGGGGAATTCTTGGTTTTACTTTGGGTAATAAATAATGGTCACTTTTTGGTTTTCGTATGCGTGTTTTGTTTGAGAAGATTTTAAGATTTTAAACTTTTAATGGATACAACGAAATTATATTTAATATTTAATACTGGTATATATATTTTAAACCGATTACAATATGTTGAGTACGGGGAACTCTTCCCGTTTCACTTTGGGTAACAAATAATGGTCACTTTTTAGTTTTGGCATGCATGCTTTGTTTGAGAAGATTTTAAGATTTTAAGCTTGTAATGGATACAAGAGAATTATATTTAATAAAGAAGATTTTAAGCTTTTAAGCTTTTAATGCATACAATGGAATTATATTTAATATTTAATATTTAATATTGGTATTTTTATTTTAAACCCATTATAATATGTTGAGAACTGAGAATTTCACTTCCCGGCAACAAATAATGGTCATTTTAGGTTTTGGCATGCATGTTTTGTTTGAGAAGATTTTAGGATTTTGTTTTTTTAATAGATACAATAATAATTAATATTGGTATTATTATTTTAAAGGGATTACAATATCTTAACTGTGTCATTTTTTTTACATCAATGTTTTAGATCACACTCTATGATCTACCATGAAAATGAGGATGGGAAACCAGAGAGAATGTAAAGAAGTCTTGCTAAAAACTAGGGGTTTTTGGGGGCAAGGTCAACACTCAAGAAGAAAATAGCCTTTTTTCAAGGCAGTTGGTAAGCCCATAGTTTTTATGTCCATTGTTTTGTAATACTACTTAGCTTCCTATTGTGATGTGCCTATAAATCAATGCACATGGTTTACAGTTATTATGGGCGAGGAGTGACTTATTATATAATTTCAGAGCAAGGTTAATTTGTTGAACCAACTCAAAAAGATAAAGTTGAAGATCTTTTATATCTCATGCTAATCACACTATAGCTCTACATTGTATTATAATTCTATTATTGAGATTAATACATTAATTGTGCTTTGGAGGTTGGGTTTTACCTAAAAGGGTTTCCCTAGGGTATATCTTGTGTAATCTCTTAGTTGTAATTCTACTAAAATTTGTAAAGATCTATTATTATTTTCATTGTTTCTCTCATATGAAAAGTGAAAAGTGTGAATCTAGTCTAGTTTCCTTTCATTGTCTATGATGTGGTTATGATGACACTAAGTGATATAGATTGATACGATGAGGTGCAATGTAATGGATATCTATAATAACCCTTGTAAAATAAATTATTATTTTGTATATGAAAAATTATCAAATTTATAAGTGGCTTGAAGATTATGGATGAGTGTGAGATCATGATAGGTCAAACAGTGGCAATGAGGAAAAGGCACGCTTGATGAAAAATTACTAACATTTAGAATTATATTTAGATTTGGATGGAAAATGTGTTAATATTTGTAGATCAAATATGGATTCCCTCAAAAAGGGATTACCTTAGATTTAGGCAAGTGGCTGTTCAAAACCTTGTTGAATGAACTTGCAAAACCACTCATTTAGTGTCATCCAAAATTTTTCCATGATTTCATTCTTGAAGTTGATAGACTTTTTTGTAATTAAATTTAATAAAATGAAAAAGTCTTTTTAGAGAAAATTATCAAGATTTTAAAAATATAATATGTCCTATTACAATTTTAATCAGTAATTATTGATAATTTTCAACATACACTATGCTTGATATATATGTGTGTGTGTGTGTTGCTGCTTACTCATCCAACTAATAGCACCACTAAAAATAGTGAACACATAAGCACTGGTGGATCTCTTGCTATTAATGTCACCTGCTCAATCCCGCAAATATCTGAACACTCTCTTCATTGCATCCTAATGTACCCATCCAGGATTAGCCATAAAATGAGTAAGGACTCCCATTGCTTGGGCAATGTCTGGTCTTGTACATACTATAGCATACATCAAGCTGGCAACTGCACTAACATAAGGAACTCTACTCATATCCTCCATTTCAAAGGGAGACTTTGAACAATCTGCAATAGATAACTTTGTCCCCATTGTAATAGGAACAATCAATGGTCTGTAATCTGTCATGTTGAATCTCTCCAACATAGTATTCACATACTTAATTTAGCCTAACCGAAGTTTTTTGTCAGTTCTGTCTCTTCTGATCTCCATCCCCAGTATGTACCTAGCTGCCCCTAGATCTTTCATCTCAAACTGTGCTAACAACTAAGACTTCAAATCAAATATCAAATTCTTACCATTCCCAATGAACAACATATCATCAACATACAATGCAATAATGAGATTGTGATCATTATCAAACTTGTAATAAACATAATGATCTGATTTCGATTTCAGAAATCCCAAACTCAACACAAATTCATCAAATTTTTGGTACCACTTCTTAGGAGATTGCTTCAAACCATATAAAGACTTTTTTAACTTGCAAACTAGATTTTCTTTACCTTTTACCATGTAGTGCTCTAGCTATGCCATATAAATTTACTCCTCCAAATCACCATGAAGGAAAGTTGTCTTCACATCCATCTTCTCAGCTTCAAGATCATATGTTGTAACAAGTGATAGAAAAAATATAATGGATGTCACCTTTGCAATGGGAGATAAAATCTCATCATAATCTATTCCCTCAACCTAGGAATAACCCTTTGCAACCAACCTTGCCTTAAAATTCTTAACACTGCCATCTGAACCAAACTTTTTCTTGAACACCCACTTGCATCTAACATTTTTACGTCCATCAGACAAGGGCACTGGATCCCAAGTATTGTTTTTCTTCAAGGAAGCCATCTCTTCTTCCATGGCCTCTTTTAAGGAATCTGCATCACTCATACCCATAGCCTCCCTTATGGTCCTAGGCTCATCAGTGTTAGAAATCAAAGAAAAAATAAAACTATAATCATGTAATGAATAACCAAACCTATTAGGTTGTTTCCTTGTTCACATGGACCTCCTCAAGGGTTGAGGTTGAGGTTCTTACTCTACTTCTTTTGAACTTTTAGAGCTACTAGAGCTTTCCTCATCATCAAGTCCAACAGATGTCTTTGGTTCAATTTTCTCAGGGGTGGAAGGAAGCTGAACCACATCCTCTTTCTTCTCCTCTTTCTCTAGTTGTAGGTCAATAGTAGGACTTAGCTCTTTGAAAATCACACTTTTGTTATACAAAACTCTCTCAGCCACTGGATCCCAAAGCTTGTACCCTTTCACACCGATGCCATAACCAATGAAGATACACTCCACTACCATGTTCTCAAACTTATACATCTTCTCCTTAGGCACATGTGCATATTCATCATGACCAAATACTTGAATGTGTCCCAATGAAGGATTTTTACCATACCACACCTCCATAGGTATCTTATCAATGAGCGTCGATGTAGGAGACATGTTCACCAGGTAAGAAGTGGTAGTAACAACTTCAGCCCAAAATTTTTGTTCAAGGCTAGCTCCACTTAGCATGCACCTAGCCCTCTCTATCAACATTTTGTTCATCTTTTCTGCAACACCATTCTATTGACAGGTATATGGAGTTGTATTGCACCTCTCAATGTCTTCTTCTTTACAGAACTTGTCAAAATCTGCTAAATGAAACTCACCATCGTTATCAGTCCTCAAACACTTAATCTTTCTATCCTTTTAATTATCTACAATAGATTTGAACTCTTTGAATCTTGCAAAGACTTCAGATTTACTTATAAGGAAATACACCTATGTCCTTCTACTGTAGTCATCAATGAATGGAACAAAGTAAATAGATTTTGAAATTGAAGGAACATTAATAGGAACAAATATATCAAAATGAATCAAGTCCAACACCTCAGAAGATTTTTGATAACTAGAATAAAACTGAACACGGTTTTGCTTTCCATAAATGCAATGTTCACATAAATCAAACTCAAGGTTACAGTCATTCATACCCTCAACAAAGTTTTTATTTTTCAAGGTCCTCAAACCCTTTTCACCAATGCAACCAAGCTTTTGGTTCCATAACATTGTCTTCTCGGCTAGATACTTCATCTTCATAGAATGAGCACTCTTAGGTACCCAAAAAGCATGACCATCATAAGTCAATGCAATACACTTCTTTGTTGCTAGTTCCAATGGTGAGGATGAAGATTCTAAAATTCTCTTCTTCAAAATAGAGGCACTATTGCACTGAACCATGCATGCATCAAGCTGAAAGAGAGTGTCAATCCGAACACCCTTAGCTAGCGCCATAGCTCCTCTAGTCATCTTGCATCCTGCATTCGAGAAAAAGACCTGCACACCCACATCATTCAACTTACTTACAGAAAGAAGGTTTCATGCCAAACCAAGGATATGCAGAATGTAATGCCCCAACCTAGGCACCAAAGAAACAAGAACCTAAAAAGGGGACAATAATTTTTTTTTGTAACAAAAAGGTAAACATATACAAGTATTCCAAAATTACTCAATGCATGAACTACAATGACATCCTATCGCCAAGATAGATAACATAAGCAGAAGATTATCACAATACATCTATTACATAAGAGTACAGCAAAGCCCTAATTACAAGTGTTATCAATTTTTCTCTACAACTCAAATTGGTAGAGCTAGAGTGCATTCAGTTCATTTTAGATGACAGAGTTTTTAACATTTTGTTATCTTCTTTTTGTATGATTGAAGTGCTTGAAAGATTTAGTTATGATGCATTCTTATAATAGAGGAAAGGGATTTAGTTCATCATATAATGCATTTGCAGAATAATTATCAGTGATATAAGTTATTTCATTTTAATACAATGATCATTTAATTTACAAATGAGATATATACAAATGGAATAAACATTGCATTGAATGAAAACATGGCAAATCAAATGTCCCACACAAGCCGTGGGAATAGCTGAACCAACACATCATAGAGAATGAACTATACAACTAAAGATAAACAAAGGAAAACAAACATATAATGAAAGACATATTCATCATTGCCTGTTGGTGTTGGGTGTTGGTCTTCATTGTAGTTTTCTCTTCCTCACTCCCGATTCTCGAGTGAACCTACATCATGATATGGAGAAGTTGGTTAGAGCTCCGAATATGTGTTTCATTATGTGCTCTATCTTTAGAATATAGTACATTGCCATGATGTATTGGATCAGTTGAATAAACATTAGAGAGAGCCTAAAAAATAAAGTATCACAGGAGAATTGAGCTTCATTGTTTCTATCTAACATGTTTGTTTCCTATGTAGGTATAGGTAAAAGTTATGTTGTTGTTTTTAAAGACAATTTCATCATGTGGTGTAAAGTGGGCTACCAGAAGGGTAGAGCTCAGCATGCTGCTCCCCTGAATTTCAAGGGGAGTGAAACAAGAATGCATATCCATATTGTTCAAATAGAGTATATTCAGCCAAAGGAGTGACATATGAAATGAATGCATGAACTAAAGTTCATTTCTCATCCATGATCATCAGTTCACATGATGAAATGACCACCATACATGAGCAATGAGCTTTAGTAGTAAGCTTGTCAAGACAAATCAATGAAGTATAAAACTGAATAAAAGGTATTTTTCAATATCAGAACATCTATTCACTGTCAATGCATCTACTTGTTGTTACAATATCATATTTTATGCATTCAAATCATAATATGGGGATAGTGAAAGCCATGGAACAACCAATTATCACTTTTGGCTATGAATAGATTATAAAGTTTGTCATTTGAACAACCACAATGTTTTCGTCCGTGTAATATGAACATTCAACCAAGAGTACATGAGATCCATAGATGCAAGGTACAAGTGAAGGATAATCTTTCTCAAGGTATAGCATACTCCTGAATCATGCATGATACAGTACATTTGAAAGTAGAGAGATATGTGTGCTTATAGTGTTTAGTTGTCATAAAGAAATTACAAATCATAGTCAAAATAAATTTAATATGATAGCCACCTGTGAAGGAGCAGCAATACTAAAAGTATAGGTGCAACTATAGTGAATAACGCCATGAAGTACAAGTAGAAATGAACAACATCACCCCAAGAAGCATATTACCTCAACCAGAGAAATGAAAGGAGTTATAATCATCCAATATGGTGGTGCAGAGAAAAATGGCATGAATGTTATCACTATAGAGTTTATATGGAACAATAAGGAGTACACTATCCATATGGAGTAATCACTTGGTCATAGTACAAGATATAGTTTCATAAGTTCCAGTGTGAGAACAAAAGATAATGATAGGAATGGCACTTAAAGAATGCTGCCTAAATAGGCATGAAGCTCTAGAAGACAATGATGCAAAACACAAGTGCCATCTCATTATGAAATACAATGCCAAACTTGGGAACTCTAATAAGGAGCAGTCAAAATCACTAAAGGTAGTCATATAAAGTATCGTACATGAAATCAAATAGTCATATGCATGATGGCATACATAGAAGTGTTCACAAATATAGGACAACACTCTTGTGCTGATAAAAGGATGTATTAATCAGTGCCAACAGGGTAGATTCATCATGATATATCATAAAAAAGTATTCTTCCCATGGTCCTCGCATGATAAGGGACAAAGAGAAGTATAATGTTCAATAAGAAGTTTCCAAATGTGCATTGCAAAGCATGACAGGTGACAACACGCATGGTCCATTAAAACCATCATCAAAGAAGCATTTGGACAATAATATATCAGGTATTTACCATTTGATGAAGTATGAAGTTATAATTCAATGTATGAACAGCCGTAAAAGATCCAAAATCAGTCATAATATATAGTGTAAATGCCATAGTCAGAATTTACAAGTGTGGCTAAAGGAGGTAGCATATGAAGATTATTCAAATGAACATATTGCTTCAGCCACATGAGTAGCAAGAATTGTAAAAATAAATAAATGAGCATCCTTATCATATATTAATCATCAAACATATGAGGAACATTTGAAACCATACACATAAATGTTCATGTTATACAGTCAAATGAAGGAGTCATTGTCATTACGTATGATGTGTATGAGAATGTATTTGGTGTAATACAGTAAGAAAGATAGCAAAACATATGCCATGTCATAAATTGAAGGTGATCATGCCAAGTGCATACAAGCTAGATGAATAAAAGTGCCATAGTCATCTGGAATCCAATGTAGCAGAGGTATCGAGTCTTCAGGAGGCATTGGATGCAAAAGAACAAGAAGCATGTCAGTAGAAAAGTGAAATAATGTGAAATGCATCGGAAGTAAAGCAACAACTATTGTCCTGAAGCCAAGAATGATTCTAAAATGGAGAAATAATGCCATATCTGTGCCAGAAGAGCTTACCTCCATAATAATATTCATAAGCAGTGCTCAAAAACAATGAAGAAATGGAGGGTTTCAACTCTATACCCTAGCTCCATGGCGGCAGAATGCAGAGCCAAAATTTCATCAAAACTCAAAATAACAAATGAGCTCGTGATCTTAGGGTTTCCTTTTTTTGTTTTAGGGTTCAATATTGCCCTAGCTAGAATGGCATGGTCACATTAATTCAAAAATATTTACTTCAACTAATACCCATCATGGTATAGTCCACATACTTAATCCTCATAACTTACAATAAGAAATGCCTTAGGTCCCTCTTGAGTGTTCGATGCCTAGGCTTTATGCCTTAAGGCGTTTTGATCACATTTTGCCTTCAAAACTCATTCAGTTCCTTTTGAGGATAGATACAAACTCCATATGCCCTTAGATTTTTTTGCAGATCATTTGGAGGGTAAGCCTTATAGGCTTTTATTTTTGCAAAACCATCTAATATACCTTCATAATTTTCATTATTTTTATAGAAAATCAGATGCCAAATGAAATGTAATATACTTGGCAAGATAATCATATAAAGCCTTGTAATATTTTATCAAAATCAAATCGAGACAGGATATGGATTAAAACTACAAACCATTGTAAACTGATATTTTAAAGCAATATCTTATAAATTGCTTTAAGATATTCATTATTTATGTAGTTAAAGAAGAATAAAGAAAACAATATCTTTCTTTTTTAAAGTTTGCTTTCTTCTGAGAAGATATGGATGAAATGGAGTCTTATTGGGCAGATAAACCATATTTCTGGTGGGATGACCTTGGAGGAGTTTTTGGAAGCTTCTATTTTCACTTTGAAAGCATTTTAGAGGACTTTTCATCATCTTTTCATAGAGCTCAAAAATGGATTTGCATGGCTATTTTTAGGAGTTTTTTTCAGCTTTTCCTTGGAGATCTCTTGGCAAGAATATATTAGAGAAAGCTAGCTCTTTCTCAAGTCAGTGGAGATTATTGTTTCTTCTCTCTGGAGTATAGACAGAGAGTTTGTAAACATTTTTTACTCAGTTTTCCATATTTTCATGTACTCCTTTCAGTTCAATACAATAGAGCATTCCTATTTCACTTCTTTTGCCTTCATATTTGCAGCTTTTGATCTGATGTTTAGTTGTGAACAATACTATGTCCTTTGTTATGTCTCATTACTATAAAACTACATGCAGATAATTCATATGATCCTGGTTATGTTACATCCCTCTTTTTGGAATCGAATATGCTATTTACTTTCCTGCAAATTTTTGTGTATAATGTGTTGTGGACGACATGGAAACTGATGATTTATTATACAAAGTTAGTTATATGAAATGTTAGAATCTATTGATTATGATCAATGTGATGTTGTAGACTAAATGTTCTTTTTGTTAATAGAAATGATGTTTAGGATATATTATGCTTTGATTTGGAACATAGGTGCTTTGACCACAAAATTGTATGTGAGACTGTCATTGCAGGAATAGGTAGACCATGTTCAACGGGAAGAGAAAGTATCTTTGAGAGAGAGTATAGACTCTAGAAATTAACCATGGGTGTTTGTTACTGAGAACGCCAAATAGGTAGATAAACCTTGAAGCCATCAATTTAGTCTTGTTTTTTTCGACTGGGATAGTTTAAGACTAGATGTCGACGTCTGAAGATAAGGTGTAACATCCTTTTCGTAAGTCATCATATAGAATCTTGGAATCGACGATGTTGTCACAAGTCCACCAAAGTGAGTCAACTTATATAGACAATTATTATTTCGTTTATAGGTAACTAAATGAACCTACTTGTGGCGGATTCATGAATCATGTCTCGTAGTCGAAAGATGCGAGAAGTAGGCTTTGTGCATCTAACAATGTAGGAAATTTGTTTTACGTTACGCTCAATCTGTCGTGATTGCCGTAACAACGCGTCGAACTTGTGTTGTGAATTTATTCTTTTTGGAAATTGACGAATGTCAATTTTGAAGCCATAACATGTAATAATTTGTTTTGGTCATTGTTGGGAATGAGACATTTTCTTCTAGCTTTGACAGCAAGCTATTATCGATCTAACCTTGAGTTTCCTTATTAAGTTGGTCTTTATCTCGTTTTCTTTTTCGACCAAAAAGATGCTTTAGACATTTCTTAACCGCTGCCTTATCGAGCTTAACCCCACAATTCAGCTTTTAGTTGCTCTTGGAGGATTGGATGCCTTAATGTTTGAGTGTGGGCAGGGTTGTTATGTCCACTAACAAGCCACGTCGTCATTTAGAACCTCCATCTTGTTGTGGCCAGTACAAATGTGGAGTCGGGTAGCATTTAGTTTTATCGACCACCTTTTGCTAAGGCATGTGACGGCAGTAGTTAATGCCTTATCTCCCATTGCTGTGGGTAGTCAAGTAGGTAGTTTTTTTCTATAGTTAATGCCTTGCTGTGCATGGCTTGAGGAGGGTGTTCGGTTAGAAGAAATGAAAATTGACTGAGTAAAGGCCATTATGCCACATCATGGTAGGCACTTTCTGAGGCATGAGCTTTCAGTTGTTAAGAGATCGGAAACCAGAGTGAGGGGGCATTAATTCTTCTTCATTTTGCATGGCCTGAACATTGTTTTCTCGATGTTAACCAGAGGAGGACACAAGAGGAGAGTTTGGTGGGATTGAGTCGAAGGGAAATACTTGGAGGATGTCACCGAAGAGCTCGGTGAGGACGAGCTAGCGACAGCAGACTTCGTAGTCCATCGACAGGTTCCTATTCTCCCACTTTGCACAGTCTATGATTGATATGTGTGTCTTATTCTGCAATGAAAGTGTAGGAATCATGCAATGTAGATGATAATGATAGTGTAAGCCTCAGTTCTTTCATGTTTTCGATGTAGTTATGAATGTAGACAACCTGTGTGTTATATTGCTAGGTAGAGGTGTAGAGTATTAAACTAGTAAAAGATCATACAACGATAAGGATTTGCAAATAACTTCATCATACTATAAGCTTAGAATGTGGGTTGATTACAAGGAATATGTATTATTGTTACCTTCTCACAAAATGAAACTATGCTATCTTCTTAGGAAATGATATCATTAAATATCATGAAACAGACCATAACAATCATAGAACACAGTTTTTAAATGTATTTATACACCAATGCTGATATACGCATGATGCAAGTTGCGAACTAGATTTTACTAGGTGTCGGTAAGGACGTATGCATTTAGTTGTTTCTATATGACTGTGTTACCAACTCAAATCAGAGAAGGATAGGATTTTAAAACATCTCTCAGTTCTCATAGATAAAGATTCTGAAAACAAGACATGGAACGTAGACAAATGTAACTAGCTATTGTCTTATTCGTTTTATACCTTTAGTTAGAGGTCAAGCATGTGTTTGGTCATCTCTAATATCGTAAGATAGATTCCAAATCCTTTTTTTATCTTATTTTTTTTTTACGATTCTTACCTCAATGACCCATGTGAAACTATTTGACTTGGAAAGGGGAGTAGAGAGTTAAAGTATTAGTATTGGTTGAAAACTGTTATGGTTTTGTAATGAACAAGTAGGGTGGAAAAACCCGCATTTTGAGTCTAGATTACATTGCATGCGATGATTCTAGTGTCGCTATTATTTTGTAGACCTTTATGAGTCTAAAACCTTTAAATTCTGGGATAACAGGAAATTGTTTTGTATACTTGGGTATGTTGTATAAACATGGGAACTGAATAGCCAAGTTTGGAAACCACTTACGAGTGGCTGTTATTAAAATGAGGTTTTATATGAATATGGGATTATGAAACTATAAACTCAGGATTAGAGTAAATGTTGCGCCATGCACTATTGCAGGAGAAAATCCTAAAACCTTGAGGTCATTGAGGTCGACATTTGATTAAACCTTACAAATAGGAAACTGTAGGATTTCGATCAGTTCAAGTCGAGTAGGGTGGGTGAACTAAGTTCATGCGTTCTTAGAATGCTATTTAAAAACAAATCCTTTGGCCAAGGTGGTGCACAATCCTCAAGTGCATTGAATGTTCACTGTGACTGGATGGCATTTCTTGTGGAGAGTCATGCATGACTAGAGGGTATCTAGGGATCGGCATGATAACAAGACACGTAAGTTACAACACCAGAGCTTAGATGAGAAACACCGATGGTTATCCTAAGTCTATCCTCTTGAGTAGGGTAGGGCCACTTCTGGTTAGGAAGGAGTGCGGGAGACCGACGGTTTGTGGTTGGAGGTTAAGCTCCTTGAAGATACTTTCTCTTCCAAATACTGAGGATTGCTGAGTCTTGAATGTGATGGGTTGACAATCGAGATGCATGTTAATGGTATGTTTCCAATATTTTATTTATTTCAAGAAAATTTTAAATTGTTAGAGAACAAAATGTTTATTGTATATCATTTCTTTCAGTTTTATGAAAAATGAAATCATGTTTAAGTTAAAGTGAAAAATGTTATACTTGGTAGTAGATAAGTTCTTTTGTATTTGATTACCTAGTAAAAAAAAAGAATTACCTTTGTGAAAACCTAGTTTTACTTGTCATTTCGGTTATGGATGTTACATATGGTATCAGAGCTAACCAGGTTCAGCACTAGGGCTGATGAGTCCACTAACCTGATTAGGAAATTAACATTATGCGGGTAGCTAATGATTTGATTTACTGTGCCAGGATGGTATACATCAAGAAAACCGCAAGAAAATCCTTCGCGGGTAAGAAGCATTATCTACAAGCTAAGCAGAAACGGCTTGCAATGATCAAGACCATTGAGAAAACTAATGACGAAAATGACATTTGGCTTGATGATGTGGAAACCTTAGCCAATGCAATGGCACGACTTAAACGAATGAGGAGAGAACTCCTAGAGGGAGCAGCGGCAGCAGTTCGAATCATGATCAACTACTGCCGCAGTATTGTACCTAATATTGTACCTGTTAGTGTACCTGAGAGTGTACCTATTAGTATACCCATGATAACTAGGGATCCTCGTGTAGTACCTAGAGCTGAGATCATTGAGCTATCTTCTGATAGTGAGTCTGAGGGGTATACATCTCATGATTATGTGTCGGACAATGAATCCGAAGGTTACACTCCACTAGATAATACTGAGTAAAAACATGAGATACGTCTATCTCTAATGATGTTGAAACAATTTTGCAAAATGAATAAAGATAAAATTTTGGTTTGAGAACAATTATGATTATGATCAATTGTTGTTTTCTTTTGATGATATATAATATGATAAGCATAAAACTAATTAGTATATGTTAATCAGGTGAGAAACTAAACTATAATGGACCAATCAGAGTTTAACGAGGGGGAGGATCGGGAAGGTCATAACTCTCAGGAAAACTCCACTGACAAGTTGGATAGGATTCTAAACATGCTTACTAAAACCAAGGAAAGGTTGAACAAACTGGAAAAGAAAATGGATGAAACTAGCAACACAAAGGGTGAAAACGAGAACTCACACTATACAAGCAAGAGTAAACATTGGGAAAATGGCACGTCAAGTGAAAATCCTAACGACAGTGAAGCCCAAAGTAAAACCAAGGATAAACTTGCATTAGATTTATCTAAGGATATGAAGAAGGTTAATCCTCCAAAGTTTGATGGAACGAAAACTGGAGATGCAGCAGAAGCATGGTTAACAAAGATGGAGAAATATTTTGAGATTAGAAATTACTCTGAGGTTACTAAAGCCATGTGGGGAGCATATCAGCTATCTGGGGAAGCTTCCACTTGGTGGATGAATAAGAAAATGGAGCTGGAATTAAGTCCCTTGAAGGTGACATGGGATGAGTTCGTAGAACTATTCTGAAAACGGTGGCTACCTCTATTATATTTTGATCAGAAGTTAACAGATTTCCAAAACCTCAGGCAAGGTGAACTATCTGTGGTCGAGTATGCAGAAAAAATCATTAAACTACTGAAGTATGTTCCTCAATACCAAAAGGATGAAAGGTTCCGAATCAGAAAATTCATCATGGGACTCAATCCCCAGATCGGCGGTCAGGTGGAGGTGCATGGTCCAAGCACAATGGATCAAGTATATGAAAAGGCAATTAAATAGGAGTAGAAGATCAAATCTATCTCTGCTTATCGTGATAAGAAATGCAAGAAGTTTGATAAGAACTACAATGATTAGCCTTATAAAAGGAAAATGAGAAGGGATATGGAAATAGGTGGTTTGATAAGGGAAATTGAAAGAATCAAGGGGGATTTGGTAATGAGCGAAGAGGTGAAGATTATAAGAGAAATGTTAATTTTAAGAAGAATGATGATTCTGCAAGTAGGCCATTTGAGAAGCGAGGACCTATAGGAGGATGCTTTTCTTGTGGAGGAGATCATTATGCCAACCGTTGCCCTAACAAGAAGCAGAATGGGAAGCCTAGGAACACAGAACTTCCTTTGCAATAGGAAGCATTTCAGCAAAGGATTCATGCCACTCTTGACAATTGACTAGCGGAGTACCAGATCACCCCTATTGAGATGACAGGTACCTTATTTGGAGTTCCTATTTCTATTCTATTTGATACTGGTGCAACAGAAAATTTTGTGTCACCTAGAGTCTTAAGTAAATTTTCTACAAAAGCTAGTTTTATGTCAAAACCATGGACAGTTGAGTATGCAAATAACTCAAAGGCTCAGGTAGAGCAATGTTTGTTCGAAGCTAAGATTGATGTTTCTAACTTCACCACTGAGGCAAACTTATACGTAGCGCCTTTAGGGTCCTATG
Organism: Cunninghamia lanceolata; assembly: GCA_027924645.1. Classification (NCBI taxonomy): domain Eukaryota; kingdom Viridiplantae; phylum Streptophyta; class Pinopsida; order Cupressales; family Cupressaceae; genus Cunninghamia; species Cunninghamia lanceolata. The sequence goes on from BSBN01001099.1 coordinate 10,783,773, forward strand.
ATGTCATCCTAGGAATGAATTGGTTGTGGAAACATCAAGCCAAAGTAGATTGTTTTCATAAAACCATTGAGTGTTTGGATGAGACAAGCAAAATAGTAAATCTCCAAGGAATTCAAAGGGAAATAAGGATTAGATCCATTTCATCAAAACAACTAAAATAGGCTAGGCGAAAGGGATGTCAACTTTTTGCAGTTAAAATGGACCTAGTAGAGGAAACCTTGGAGAAACAAACATTTGAGGAAAGATATCCATATCTATGCAACTTCAGGGATGTATTTCCTAAGGAGTTACCAGGTTTGCCTTTGAAGAGAACATTTGACTTTGGCATAGATATTAAACCAGGATCGGAGCCAATCTCTAAAGCTCCATATCGTATGACTACCACTGAACTTATGGAATTAAAAGCTCAGTTGCAGGAGCTATTGTCTAAGAATCTAATTAGGCCAAGTGTATCACCATGGGGAGCCCCAGTTATATTTGTCAAAAAGAAAGATGGAATTTTAAGGCTGTGTATAGATTATAGGATGCTTAACAAGGCGACAATAAAGAACAAGTATCCCTTGCCATGTATTGATGATCTATTTGACCAAATGCATGGTGCATCAGTCTTTTCTAAGATAGATCTAAGATCTGGATACCATCATTTAAGGTTGAAAGACGAAGATATTCCCAAGATAGCATTTAGAATGAGGTATGGTCATTATGAGTTCATAGTGTTGCCATTTGGATTGACCAATGCACCTACTGCTTTCATGAATCTCATGAATAGTGTTTTTAGAGATTGTCTTGATAAGTTTATGCTAGTTTTCATTGATGATATTCTGATTAATTCCAAAAATGAAGAGGAGCATGCACGACATCTTCAAATAGTCTTGCAACGACTAAGAGAACACAAATTGGATGCGAAACTCTCAAAGTGCACCTTCTTTCAGAAAGAAGTATAGTATTTGGGGCACATAATATTAGCCGATGGGATATCAGTTGATCTGACCAAAATAAAAGCTATTATGGAATGGCTTGAACCTACCAATGTGTCAGAGGTACAAAGTTTCATGGGATTGGCAGGGTATTACAGGAAATTTGTATTGAATTTCTCAAGCATTGCTAGCCTAATTACCTCCTTGCAGAGAAAAGGAAAAAGGTTTGTTTGGATGGATGAATGTCAAAAGGCTTTTGACTTGTTAAAAGAAAAATTAACAATCGCTCCAATTCTGAAAGTTCTTGATCCTGAGGGAGAGTTTGAGGTTATCACTGATGACTCGAGGGAAGGATTGGGAGGTGTGCTTATGCAAGATGGTAGGGTAGTAGCTTATGAGTCAAGGAAGCTGAAAAACTATGAGCAGAACTACACTCCTCATGACCTAGAGATGGCAGCAGTGGTTCACGCCCTTTAGATGTGGTGACATTATTTGTTGGGAAGGACTTTTATTCTAAAGTCCGATCATCAAAGCCTTCGTTACATATCAACCAAATCTCAATGCAAGGCAAAGGAGATGGTTGGAATTAATATCAAATTATGACTTTGAAATTTCTTATATCAAAGACAAAGAAAACCAAGTAGCAGATGCCTTAAGTAGGAGAAGGCACATAGCCTCTATAATCTCCATACATGCTAACTTTAAAGACTTAGTAATGCAAAACTTATCTAGAGATGAGTATTATGAACAAGTGAAACAAGCTCTGCACTTAAACCCTAAGGACCCAAGATATGACGGATTTAGTTTTGAATCCAACGGATTGATGAGATTCAAGGGAAGAATCTACGTTCCTGATTTAGTAGAAATTAGAAACCTTGTGTGGAAGGAGGTTCACTGTGCTCCTTACTCTGGACACCCTAGTGTAACAAAACTGTTAGTAGATGTCAAGACGCTATATTTCTAGAAGGGAATGAAAAGTGATGCTGCAAAATTTGTAGCTAGTTGTTTGGAGTGTCAGAGAGTTAAGGCAGAACACCAACATCCTGCTGGATTGTTATACCCACATGATATTCTGGAATGGAAATGGCAAGTTGTTAGTATGGATTTTGTCTAGGGGCTACCAATGTCTAAGAATAGGCATGATGCAATATTGGTTGTTGTGGATAAACTAACCAAGGTCACACATTTCATATCGAGAAATTTGACGGATGGAGCTCATCTTTTGGCTCGAAAATTTGTGCAAGAAATTTTTAGATTGCATGGGGTACCTAAAAAGATTATATCTGATAGAGATGCTCAGATAACTTCATGGTTTTGGTAAACCTTATTTTCTGCATTAGGGACTAAACTTAATGTGAGTACTGCTTATCACCCTAAAACTGATGGACAAACAGAAAGGGTGAATCAGGTATTAGAAGACCTCTTGAGAATGTATTGCATGGATCAGCAATACAGATGGGAGGAATATCTACCTCTTGTCAAATTTGCCTATAACAACTCCTATCATTCTTCCATTAAGATGGCACCATTTGCAGCATTATATGGAAGGAAATGTAGAACTCCTATAAGCTGGGATAAGCTGGAAGATAGGATAAGCATTGGACCTGAAATGCTTGCTGATATGGAAGAAAAAGTAAAAATGATTAGGAAGAGGTTGGTAGAAGCCAGTGACAGGCAAAAGAGTTATGCATATCGCAAACTAGTGCCTAGACACTTCAAAATTGGCTCCTCGTTATGTCAGACCTTTCGAAGTTCTTGAGATTATCAATCCACTTGCCTACAAAGTTGCTCTACCTCCAGCCTTGTCCAAGATGCATAATGTTTTTCATGTTTCATATTTAAAGAAATATTTTGTAGGTAATAACCACATCCTTAACTAGAATTCCTTACAGATGCAAGAACCTGGGGTGGTTGTGATCAAGCCACTCAAGGTGCTTGAAATGCATAAACTTCGTTTACATAATCAAGAAGTTTTGCAATGCAAAATTTAGTGGGACCAATATGGCGAGGATAGCGCCACTTGGGAAGACTATAAAGACATTTACCAAAGATTTCCTAAACTTTTCAAAAACATTAATGTTGCACTATAAAAAGTTTGTTTTAAGTTTACATTTTGCTTGATAAACTTAATCATCGGGGACGATGATTTTTAAAGGGGAAGGATATGTTACATCCCTCTTTTTGGAATCGAATATGCTATTTACTTTCTTGCAAATTTTAGTGTATAATGTGTTGTGGACAACATGGAAACTGATGATTTATTATACAAAGTTAGTTATATGAAATGTTAGAATCTATTGATTATGATCAATGTGATGTTGTAGACTAAATGTTCTTTTTGTTAAGAGAAATGATGTTTAGGATATATTATGCTTTGATTTGGAACATAGGTGCTTTGACAACAAAATTGTATGTGAGACTGTCGTTGTAGGAATAGGTGGACTATGTTTGATGGGAAGAGAAAGTATCTTTGAGAGAGAGTATAGACTCTGGAAATTAACCATGGGTGTTAGTTACTAAGAACGCCAAACAGGTAGATAAACCTTGAAGCCATCAATTTAGTCTTGTTTTTTTCGACTGGGATAGTTTAAGACTAGATGTCGACGTCTGAAGATAAGGTGTAACATCCTTTTAGTAAGTCGTCATATAGAATCTTGGAATCGACGATGTTGTCACAAGTCCACCAAAGCGAGTCGACTTATATAGACGATTATTATTTTGTTTATAGGTAATTAAATGAACCTACTTGTGGCAGATTCGTGAATCACGTCTCGTAGTCAAAAGATGCGAGAAGTCAGCTTTGTGCGTCTAATGATGTAGGAAACTTATTTTGTGTTATGCTCAATCCGTCGTGATTGCCGTAAAAATGCGTTGAACTTGTGTTGTGAATTTATTCTTTTTGGAAATCGATGAATGTCAATTTTGAAGCCATAGCATGTAATAATTTGTTTTGGTCATTGTTGGGAATGAGTGTTTTTCTTCTAGCTTTGACCATGAGATATTATCGATCTAACCTTGAGTTTCCTTATTAAGTTGGTCTTTATCTCTTTTTATTTTTTGACCAAAAAGATGCTTTAGACATTTCTTAACTGCTGCCTTGTCGAGCTTAACCCCACAATTCAGCTTTTACTTGCTCTTGGAGGATTAGATGCCTTAATGTTTGAGTGTGGGCAGGGTTGTTATGTCCACTAACAAGCCACGTCGTCATTTAGAACCTCCATCTTGTTGTGGCCGCTGCAAATGTGGAGTCAGGTAGCATTTAGTTTTATCGACCACCTTTTGCTAAGGCATGTGACGGTAGTAGTTAATGCCTTATCTCCCATTGTTGTGGGTAGTCAAGTGGGTTGTTTTTTTCTATTGTTAAGAAGTGCAACCGTGTGATAAAGGCCTGAGAATCTTGTTGCTATGTGCGGCTTGAGGAGGGTGTTCAGTTAGAAGAAATGAAAACTGATTGAGTAAAGGCCATTATGCCACATCGTGGTAGGCACTTTCTGAGGCATGAGCCTTCAGTTGTTAAGAGATGAGAAACTGGAGTGAGGGGGCATTGATTCTTCTTCATTTTACACAGCCTCAACATTGTTTTCTCGGTGGTTAACTAGAGGAGGACATGGGAGGAGAGTTCGGTGGGATTGAGTCGAAGGGAAATACTCAGAGGACGTCACCGAAGAGCTCGGTGAGGATGAGCTAGTGACAACAGACTTTGTAGTCCATCGACAGGTTCCTATTCTCCCACTTTGCACAGTCTATGATTGATATGTGTGTCTTATTCTGCAATGAAAGTGTAGGAATCATGCAATGTAGATGATAATGATAGTGTAAGCCTCAGTTCTTTCATGTTTTTGATGTAATTATGAATGTAGATAGCCTGTGTGTTATATTGCTGGGCAGAGGTGTAGAGTATTAAACTAGTAAAAGATCATACAACGATAAGGATTTGCAAATAACTTCATCATACTGGAAGCTCAGAATGTGGGTTGATTACAAGGAATATGTATTATTGTTACATTCTCACAAAATGAAACTATGATGTCTTCTTAGGAAATGATATCATTAAATATCATGAAACAGACCATAACAATTATAGAACAGAGTTTTTAAATGTATTTATACACCAATGTTGATATACGCATGATGCAAGTTGTGAACTAGATTTTACTAGGTGTCAGTAAGGACGTATGCATTTAGTTGTTTCTATATGACTGTGTTACTAGCTCAAATCAGAGAAGGATAAGATTTTAAAACATCTCTCGGTTCTAATAGATAAAGATTCTGAAAACAAGACATGGAATGTAGACAAATGTAACAAGCTAGTGTCTTATTCATTTTATACCTTTAGTTAGAGGTCGACCATGTGTTTGGTCATCTCTAATATCATAAGATAGATTCCAAATCCTTTTTTTATCTAATTTTTTTTACGATTCTTACCTCAATGACCCATGTGAAACTATTTGACTTTGAAAGGGGAGTAGAGAGTTAAAGTATTAATATTGGTCGAAAACTGTTATGGTTTTGTAATGAACAAGTAGGGTGGAAAAACCCACATTTTGAGTCTAGATTACATTACATGCAATGATTCTAGTGTCATTATTATTTTGTAGACCTTTATGAGTCTAAAACCTTCAAATTCTGGGATAATGGGAAATTGTTTTGTATACTTGGGTATGTTGTATAAACATGGGAACTGAATAGCCAAGTTTGGAAACCACTTAGGAGTGGGTGTTATTAAACGAGGTTTTATATGAATATGGGATTATGAAACTATAAAGTCGGGATTAGAGTAAACGTTGCGCCATGCGCTATTGTAGGAGAAAATCCTAAAACCTTGAGGTCATCGAGGTTGACATTTGTTTAAACCTTACAAATAGGAAACTATAGGATTTCGATCAGTTCAAGTCAAGTAGGGTGGGTGAACTAAGTTCATGCATTCTTAGAACACTATTTAAAAACAAATCCTTTGGCCAAGGTGGTGCATGATCCTCAAGTGCATTGAATGTTCACTGTGACTGGATGGTGTTTCTTGTCGAGAGTCATGCATGACTAGAGGGTATCTAGGGATCTGCACGATAATAAGACACGTAAGTTACAACACCAGAGCTCAGATGGCAAACACCGATGGTTATCCTAAGTCTATCCTCTTGAGTAGGGTAGGGCCACTTCCGGTTAGGAAGGAGTGTGGGAGACCGACGGTCTGTGGTTGGAGGTTAAGCTCCTTGAAGATACTTTCTCTTCCAAATACTGAGGATTGCTGAGTCTTGAATGTGATGGGTTGACAATCGTGATGCATGTTAATGGTATGTTTCCAATATTTTATTTGTTTCAAGAAAATTTCAAATTGTTAGAGAACAAAATGTTTATTGTATATCATTTCTTTCAGTTTTATGAAAAATGAAATCATGTTTAAGTTAAAGTGAAAAATGTTATACTTGGTAGTAGATAAGTTCTTTTGTATTTGATTACCTAGTAAAAAAAAAAATTAGCTTTGTGAAAACCTAGTTTTACTTGTCATTTTGGTTATGGATGTTACAGGTTATATGTTGTGTTCAGATTGAACCTTCATATAAATCATTTTTGAATCGTATGTTCTAATTGAGGTTGTGAGAGTTCATGTTTAAGGAGTTATTTGTGAGTGAAAGTATTGAAATAGGTTAGAAATCAAGAGCATATTATGTTTAAGTTTGAATTTTATTTTAGTTCATCCTCTCACCTTTTCCCTTTGCAAATCATTTAGATTAGAAAAAATCATTAGGAGAACTAGCTCACTCTAGAGGTTGACTCCAAGTTTAGGCAACCCATAGGCCTAAGAGTGTTCCCATGTGTCAACAGATAGCTAAGTCCATTACTTAGCATAGGGTACATATCTGATTGGTAATAACAAGGACCTCCAAATTAGAAGTGCCTAACAAAAAAAATTCATTAATACATGATTACAATACATATTCTTAGATCACTGAGTTGTATAATATATAAGAGAATGTATCTGGGAAACCAGAGAGAGAATGGAGTAGCCCTTACTGACGTCGTCCCCAAAACCAATGTCGATATCTAGATCTCCATTGGTGGGTGCAACACCACCCTACCATGTGGAACCTCAAGGGTCCACCCCCATGCTCAGAGATGATCACATGGCTATACACAAGCATAATAACAATAGGGATGAGCAGACATGTATACTCAGCCACACAAGAGATACCACAAGTCTCATAACTCACATGAACACATCACAAACACATGGTTCATAGAAGGCATACATAATGCACTTGGTAATCATGCCAAATAAACACTACTTAGATAAGGCAGGGTGAGAGGATAGGGACAGTAGAAGGAAGTAGCTAAATAAATGTACTCTTCTCATAAATACAAGCTTTGCACAAACACATAATTTGTTTTTCCCCCAATGGGCCTACAAGTGAGCACTCTTGCTCAAAGCCACCTTGTAAACTACCTCCATGCCTATCCTATCATCTACACTCAATGCCAACAGGCTCAACATGCACTCATAAGTATTGAACCAGTCCATAAAGACTCACAAGGCCTAAAATACAAGGACATTTCCCAACACTGTCCTCAACCATACAACTATGCTTAAAAATGAAGTAACAACAACAATCTCAATAGACAAATAGAAGTGGTAACACATAAATCACAGCACTAAACTCCGTGATGTTGTAATAATGGAAAGTCAAGAATAACATAATCATTTGACAATATTGTCAAGTAATGACTATGCTGACAATCAAAACCATGACAAAAGGCGTTCATGGTTATCAAGGTAACAGTGCCACTTATGCCTTTGAAAATAAACTACATGCTCTTAATATGGCCAATCTCATCTAATCAAATAAATCAGTATTCCTCTACAATCTCCCACACACCCATGTGTTGTAGAGGGAAATATACATACATTAATATATTATTATATAATATAATCATATAAGTAAGAGCTGTACATATTGCAGTCACATAAGAAAATCTATTTGCATTAAAGCTATAGCTGATTGTTATGAGTTCATGGTTGACCTTCTTGATAGTGTTGGATGTCTTGAGAGCACCCAAAACTCTATCATTGAGATGCCAATTAAAACTATGGTAGTTGTGTGGATGTGTTTACTTGCTACTAAATGATGAAGGAAGCAAGGTGTTTTCTAGTTTCAAAATCTCGAAAAGCATTATTTCTCTGCCACCAAGGTGAGAGATTGGAAATGAATTTAGTCTGTTGAACATACCCCATGGAACAACTATTAGAGTTGTTAAGAACCTTCAAGTATGTACTGATAGCCACACTGGCACGAAACTTATTTTCAAGATTGTTGCAAGAGAAATCGCTGTGAGAGATGTGAACAATTTCCATCATTTTAAATGGGGACAATTTCTCAGAGATTATTGGTGATGCTACATGAGGCAATCTAAAAATAGGCTTGCACTATAATATTGAATAGTGCATATCTCCAATAATGGTGAAGGAATATCCTTTACAGTCTAACAGAAGAGGAATTTGTTGGATGTTAGTTACAAGTTCCCTAGTCAACATGTATACGAAATGTGGAACCATCGACAAGGCACGTAAATTATTTGACAAAATATCTTGAGAGATGAGGTCCCATGGACTGCAATGATTGCATGTTATTCAAAAAATGGATCTATTAAAAAGGATTTAGAAACTTTTAAGCAAATGCCATTGGTAGGCATAAAGCCAAATTCCTAAACCTTAGCCAGCATCCTCGCTGCCTGCTCCAGAATGGGAGCTTTGGTGTAGGGTATGGACATCCATCCAAAACATAGTGAAAGGGAAAATTTTGCCAGATGTTATAGTTGGAAATGTTGCGACAGACATGTATGCAAAATGAGGTAACAAAGACAATGCACGATCTATTTTAAAGGCTTTAGAAACTTTCATGCAATGCAATTGCAGGTGTAAAGCTAGATAACACAACCTTTTCCCATAGACTCTATGCCTGTGCCAAAATGGAACTTTTGAAACATGGTATTAACATCTAAACATAATGGAAGGTAGATTGTTGTCAAATATTATAGTTGGAGAGCTCTCATTGACATTTATGCAAAAGGTAGGGCATAGACCTGGTGCATGAACTATTTAATAGAATGCCACAAAGAGAGGTGGTCTCATGGAAAGTAGTGGCCGCATGATATGCACAAAATAGATTTATTGAGTAGCTTTAGAAACTTTTAAAGCAAATGTAATTGGCAGATGTAAAGCCAAACTCCCCACCCTTTAATAGCATCCTCCTTGTCCGTGCCAAATGGAAGTTTGGGAATAGGGTATGGACGTCCCTTTAAGCAAAACCAAAGGGAAAGTTTGTCAAATATTATAGTTGAAAATGCTGTGGCATACATGAATACAAAATGTACAAGCACAAATAAAGCTCAATATGTTAGAAAGGCTTGAGGAACTTTTAAGCAACTGCCATTGGTAGATATAAAGCCAATTTCCACAACTGTAAACTATATTCCCCTTGCCTGTGCCAATAGGGAAGATTTCGAATGGGGGTATGTTTGACAAGTATTTTAGTTAGAAATGCTCTTGTAGATAGTATGCCATATTGTGAAAATATAGACAAATCCGTGAACTCCTCTACAAAATGTCCGGAAGAGAGATATTTTCTCATCCTCTACAATGGCTTCAGAATATGTACAAAATGGGTTTGTTGCAAGGGATTTAGAAACTTACAAGCAAATGAAATTGGCTAAGTAAATCCATGACTATGAACTTGACAGCATCCTCCCTACCCAAAATCCTCACCTCCTCTTTCTTCCTTTCTTCCCCAATTTCTGAAACCTTCTCCCATAAGAGTGAGAATGGGGAAAAATAAAGTATTTCCTTTCCTTTTACACCAAAGAATAGTATCATTATATTATTATTTTTTGGGTTTTTTTTAATCCTAAAGATAGATGATCAAGGCTTATAAAATCCTCTCAAGAAAACCATACGAAAACAAAGCACGAGGTCAATTTTCTAACACCACACTGAAATAAAATTACAAATAAACAAAACACCTGACGATAACTCACAAAGACTAACTCAACACCAAAATCATATAGAACTGACTCACAAAAGGATAGAACAATCAGGTAATAATCAGACAGTGTCTGAGGTATGACATGATATTAGAAACTCATCTCAACATAGAGACAATGATGAGTCTAAGGTATATGGCCAATGTGTCATCTCCAACTCACCACCATTGGGACATTAGGCATGCTCAAACTTGTGAAGCCAAGTGGAGTCGGTGCCTAGTACCTACACCACTCAAAACACATTATTACATCCTCATATACATATCATATAATAGCCAAAGCAAGAATAGTCCACATCGGAGGATTCCAACATCTATGATAATTCACATAGTATGCCAATGTCAAGGTGTCATCCACTCCACATGTACAGCCAATCTCAATATGAAATCTAACATAACAAAATGTCAGTAACACAACATCATATAAAGCTTGAATTTCATACCTCTGTGTCACCTTGATTAGGCCAGGACTAGGGAGGCACTACACATAACACCATTGATCCCGTTCACTCGACCATCAAGGAATTGAATCAAGAATCTTCCACGACCAACAATCATTAGGTGAGAGTCATCACTCAAGTACATCTTCCAACTGTCATATTCTTCATACTTTGAAAACTAACCCCTATGTGAGGTCATGTGGAATGATGCACCAAAGTCAATGAGCCACACATCTTCTGATGCATGTGTTGCCAAGACAAAGATAAATGCTTCTCCATCATCCTGAAAGGACTTGTTAGAATCTAAATCATAGTTCTTCTTTTTCTTCTTCTGCTTCTTGTACTCCTTGTGGAAGTGACCAGGTTTGCTACAATTACAACACAGAGCCTTGGACTTTCCAAGAGACTTAGGTGTCCCATAGGATTTGGATCTTCCTTTCTCTTCCTTCTTCTTATCATTTTTATTTCCCTTCTCTTTAGATCTACCACAAATCGTAAGAGCCTCTTTAGCCATCTCCAAAGACTTTCTCCACATCTCTTCAAAAAATAACAAAGAAACCACTTCATCCATATTGAAGGTGGTAGTGGTAAACCCAATGGCCATAACAAGGTGGTCCTAAAAATCTGGTAAGGAACATAGTAATGTCATACATCGATCCTCCTCCTCCATCTTGACACCAACAGAGGTCAATTGGGCAACAAGCATATTGAATGTGTTTAGGTGATCAACAAAAGATCTTCCATCTTCTATCCTTAGAGAATATAGTTTCTTTCACAAGAATAACTTATTCACCAGGGACTTAGCTCGATAAACATATCCAAGTTTCTTCCAAAGATCTTTTGCAGTCTTTTCTTCATAGATATTTAGGAGCACTGAATCAACCAAACAAAGTCTTATCAGACCCTTGGCCTTCAAATCCATTAGATCCCAAGCTTCTTGTTTCATGCCTGATGGCATGGATCTAGATATTGCAAGCCATAAATCTGTATCAACTAATAAATCCTCTATCTTGAGTTTCCACAACTCAAAGTTGTCTCCATTGAACTTCTCTATATTAAACTTCCTAGATGTGCTCTCCATCTCTTTCTTGCAACAAAGATTTCCTCTTCACAAGCTCCCACTTAAACAAAGATTATCTCAAAAAAACCCTCTACCCAACAACTAGAACCAAAGGTGATCAGGCTCTGATACCAACTGAAATGAAGCAAGTTATGTGGAAAAGATTCCTACATTGATCTAATGAGGAAAGATTTATGCAAAATTTTCTTTTACAATTATAGATATGAGATGCACATTAATCAGAGAGATTATAAAAAACATTCAAATGCATGAATAATGCTCATGACACAAGATATACATGGGGAAACCCTTTCGGGTAAAAAATCCCACACTCTAAAACCTGCACAATGTATTACCAATCCAATGATGATTACAACACACTTGCAATGCAAGTTCTTTCAGGAGTTCCCAAATGTCAAATTCCAAAGTAATTCTAGTAGCATAATAGTACTTGAAAAATGAACCATACAACTCCAACTCCAAACACTTATATATATAGAGAAGTACTAAAAATGGAGGTAGCTTCTAGAGCAAGTCAACAAAGAATCTCATTTAAATCCATATAGCCCAATTTCCAAGGCCATAAAACTTGCAAATGAGACTTGTAAGAGATTCCCTTTCATCCCTTACAACCCCCAAACTTGGGCGACCCAAATTTGCCCAAAATAGGTAATGACAGATGCTCTTACAATGTCATACAATCTATCATATATGACAACACTTACAAGTGGAAGAAAATCTATTATAGTTGATTATCAATAACCGATTCTCTTACAACTTGTCATAGTCAAACTTGGGCGCCTATCTTCTCTAATTAAAGATGCTTCTTGACACTTGTCACACCTATCATAGAATCTTATATATCTAGTTCTTACATGTAATAGATTGTATCATAGGAATTTGTCATAAATCTTACACATCATAGACCTCTTACAACACCCAAAAGATGTCAACACGTGGCAAAATAATTTCTACCCCAAAATGGGATGCCTAAATCTTCAAATGTTGACTTGACCATCCAAGTCACCTTCCAAATGGGATGCAATGGCAACATGCCACCTCACACTAAGTGCCAAAACTAGATGACAATTATTAAATACAATTAATTAATAAATGCTAAGAAATTGCAAAGGTTGAGACACCTTAATTCCCAACATAGTTTGGCTCTCCCTCAAGGGTAGAAGCCAAGCTCGACTTGTGTTCTAATATTAAATATAAGAAGACCTAGCCTAGTTTAATCTCTTGGGATAAGTCTCCCTTTTCCATACAACAACAAAATACAAATGAACTAATAAATAGTCTAAAACTGCTAAACAATCAAAAAAATGTGAGAATAACTAGAAATTTATCCCTGAACCGACACAAGGGCTGAGAAAAATATGTAAAAGAGATAAATTCTTACAACATAGAGACCAAATGAATGCTAGAAGTTAGGGTTAACATTAGAGGTTAAACACAGATATTTCTAGATTAGAATAAAACCCTAAAAGCATAAATAAATCCCTTAAACAAGATGATTTTAGAATACTAGGGCAAGTTATCTTATAATAACTCTAAATTCCTACAAAACAAAGGGTTAGTTTCCTGGAAATAGATTGTAAGTGAAATATAGAGCTATAGGAACCCAAAAACTGATGAAACTTGAAGCAAAAATACCCTAAGCAAATGTTGTCAATAGATGCAAACAAAGGTCCTACAATAAGAAAATAAGTGCTAAAGTAAGAAAAAAATGTACCGATAGAAGGCACAAATATGTTGAAGTAAAATAAAAGTGCTAAGATAACACTCAGAAGAGTTGACTTGCAAAATAAACATGTTAGTCTTGATAAAAGTGCTAAATACCCCAATGTAGGTGCTAAAAGTATAGATAAAAGTGTTAATCCATAGATAAAAGTGCTGACCTATAACCTACAAATAGAACACATAGGATTTCTTTCATAAAAAAACATTAGTTTAAGATTTGGTGGTCCCACCGGGCACATAAAATGTAGGATGATAAAATATAATAGGGAAATGAACATAAAAGATAAACAAAATGACTCTTTATACCTTTGAATCCATGAGCTATCTTACTCCCCTTGATAGAGTGGAGGACTGCAGCACCCAAAAGCATAGCCCTAGATTTACTCAAAGAGGTTGTGCAACTAAGTATTGTAAATGTGGATTGGTCTCTTCCAAAACCAGCATAGACAAAGTAGCAATGGAGGCAAGGAGCAAGTATTTTGACAGCATAAGGATACTTAAAAATGATAAGTTAAAATGACTATGAGGAGGGTTTATTTATAGAGATGTTGGGCAGATTTGATCAATGGCTGGGATCAGTTGACTTTGGATGGAGGGTTGAGATGAAGTGGTGGTGAGGACAAATATGATTTTGAGGTGAGGAGGTCAAATGAAAAAAAGAGGTGGAATAAAGGACCAAGATTGAATCTTAGGGCATCTTTCAAATGGAAGGTTGAGATCAAAAGTAGAGTTGACTTTCAAGATTTTGTCTTTTTGTGGTGGGAATTTTAAATTTGGATTTATTTGTGGAGTGTGTGAGGATGAGGACATGTGTCATTCCAATTAATTAAATAATGGAGATTATTTAATTAATTGTGGGAGGTGGATTAAGTGAGGGTTAAGTTTATTAAATAGGTGTTTATTTAATTAACCATGGTTGGATGATTTTAGTGGGATAAGCTAATTAGTTAAATAAATGAAATTTATTTAATTAACAAAGGTTAGGAATGGTAAAGGTGGTAAAATTAGTTAAATAAATAGATTTTATTTAATTAATTTAGGCTAATGACGGAAAAGGATAATTAATTAAATAAATTAGAATTTATTTAATTAATTTGGGGTGATCTATAATAGGATAATTAATTAAATAAATTAAGTTTTATTTAATTAATTTAGGATAGGGGATAATGGTAAATTAGATAAATCAATTAAATTAAATAATTTATTTAATTAATTTAAATGGTGAATGATAATATGTTAGCATGAAAAAGGCATTAGTGTGATGTTAGTATGATGGTGGAAATGGTGGTGTAGGCCTTGTCATTTTTTAGTGTCTACACTTTTCTATTAAAAGGTGATGTTCTTTGACAAAAAAGTTTTCTTTCACAATGATATGCAGTTGGAGGATTGTTTCTATATCACATATCAGTGCAAAAATAAAATGAAAAAACTGACCAAAATTAGCCTATTCCATTCACATCTAATGCAACCTCCAATTGAGAAAATAAGGAATGCATATACAAATTAAGCTAACTAATTAGCTAAAAATACAAACCTTGATTGTTTTGTATTTGCTCTTTGATATTGGATGTGTGATTACTCCTCAAACTAGCAGTATAATATTGCATAACATGGAGGCTTGAAAATGACTTGGGTTGATGGTTATTTATAGATATTGTCAATTCAAATATGCACCCTTGTTAAGATTTATGAAAACTTAACTACTTGCTGAAACATGGAATCATTATCAGATGTGGGTGTCCTTTCATGAGAATGAATCTCTAGAGTGAGGGTCCTGCCACAATAATGGGTTAGACTTTCAGGGACATCCTGATTTTTTATGAAATCCCATATTTTTAAAAAATATAATAATTAAGTCTTGAAAGGATCTATTTAAAGGATTTTAATTAAAGAGGATTTGATCAAACCCCCTTAGATTCAAACCCCCTTGGATAAAACCTCGTTAGTTTTAAACCATACCTATAATGGAGTCTCCTCTACACCTATCAAAATGCTGATAAAAAAACACTTTTGATTTACCTTTTGAGGGATCAAATAAATTCATTTAAAATTTATGTTTTGTAACTATGTAGTCCTTATTATAAGCTTCCCAAAAAGTATAATTTAAAATATGTTTAATTTGATTATTATATTTATTTTTATTTCTTGTGAATGTAGGCTTTTCAATGAGCATCAAGGTCTTTGTTTCACACATACAAAAAAATAGGAAAATAGAGAAAAAAATGTAAAAAATACATGTCCTCTAGGTATTGATGTCCTTATTCCAACAAAAAAAATTGAATTCTGATACATATTGTAGACACCTAAAATTGACCTAATTATCATTAGTATCAAAATATCACTTTATCTATCATCTGCATTTGTGTAACAAACTTGAGCAAATTATTTATTTATCAAAATCACCTATTTCTTCTATTAATTAAATGAATTCATATTTATTTAATTTATTCATTATCTCTTTTCTTCTATTTTCTCTAATCTATAATTAAATAATCTTTAATTATTTAATTATCTCTATTCTATCCATTTTAATTAAATAAATCATATTTATTTAATTAAAATCCATTCACAATCCCACTTTCCAATTAATTAAGTAAATTTTATTTATTTAATTAATTTCTCTTATTGCTTTACAAAAATACACATCACTTTAAAAAAATGTTGTTTACTATTAAAAACTAGTTATCAAAGGAGATGCAAAAAAATTTACAATTTAAATCTTATATATATATAATCTACAGACAAAATCTCACAAATCACTAGTTTGTATCATCTTCAAATTCCTAATGGTTTAGCGGCTATAGGTGTTAGAAAGTGAAGATTTAGTTCAAAATTTTGATTTCAATGTCATGTTTGGCCAAAACGTGTAACCCATTATTGTGGGATGATCCTAACTCACGACCATTTCATGAGATCCACAAGATATGTCACACCTATCTTACTAAACCTAGGATGTTGGTGTGTTTTGCATGTCTTCATCATTGAAACCTGTGAATCCCCTCAATCCAAATCAAATCCAAATCCTTTGTAATAATTGTGCATGTATGTGTATTTGTTTTATTTCAAAGTTGCCTTAGGTCAATCATTTATCCATCCTTAATCAGCCATATTAATTCCCATCCAAATCATCCATTTTCCTCCTAATCCACATCATCCTAATCTAATTTCTTCCTAATCCACCTTACCTCGATCTATTTTCCTCCTAATCACTCATCCAATTATCCAATTTCATCCTAATCATTATCATAGTCATCCAAATATATCCCCCATCAAAACCATCAATTTTAGAAGCCCATTTTCAAATTCCCTCGCACCCTCCTAACGTTGGGTTGGGTCTTCTCCAAACACCACTAAAACTCTCCCCTTATCAAATCCCATTGTTTGATCTTAATCAATTCCCATCAATTGAGCTTACTCCAATCCCACTATTTGAGCATACCAAATCCACATCATAATCATTTTTCCTAATCCAATTCTCCATCACTATCATAATCCAATTCTAATTTCCTCATCATTATTCTAACCCAATCTTCTTATCCACTTGTTTCCTTATCCATCCACTAATAGGATCCTGCTAATTCACCCAAATCTACTTCATCACTTAATCACCATCCATTCAATCTCTAATCTTAATCCAATCCATATCCCTAATCAAACCTATCATCCATTCTAATTGAACCCCGTCAAATATCCCAAATCACTTCATCCATTCCATCCCTAATCTTAATCCAACCCATCTCCCTAATCAAACCTATCATCCATCCTAATCCAATACCATCACTTATCCTTAATCATCTCATCCATTAATTCCCCTAATCCTAATCCCATTATTGAGCTTAATCCACTTGAATCATCCAAATCCCAACCTCATCTAATCATCCTTCATCCTAAATCAATCATCCATCATTCCTCTATCCATCCATAATTAAAATCCAATTCCAATCCTTAATCAAAAAATCATCCTTTGCAAATAAAAAAATTAGTTGAGGAATTAACCCCCTTCAACCCTCTCCAAATCCTAATTATACTCCATCTAATTTCATCCAAATCCTAATGATTTTCATCTAAATCATCATCCAAATCACTATTCAAAGGGCCCTTGTCCTAATCCTTAATCACATCCAATCCAATCCAACCATAGAAGGGCCCTTGGCCTAATCTAAAATCAACCCCAAGCAATCCAAATCTGGTCAAGTGTCATATATCGTTGACCTTGACTAATCAAATCAAATCAAATCCATCCTAGCATCAAGTGTCATATATCATTGACCTTGATAAATTGAAATCCCAAAACAATCCAAAATCATCCAATCTTGATTAATCCAAATCAATTGAAATCCCCCTCTCATCAAAAATTAGGATCAATTTCATCAAGTCATCCTATGTCACAACATCCCAAATCCTAATCTAATCATGACTTCATATCCTTTTGATGATGATGTTATTGACCAAGTTAAACTTAAAATCATTGATGAAATCATTGCAAGTAAGCTTTCCATAAATCACTCTCACCCATCCATAAACATGCAAGAACCTTATGACCATTTAGTCACTAGCACAAGCTATGCCCCCACACATCATTACATATCCTATGGTCATCCTTATGCTACCCTTGAGAAGGGAAATCCATTCTATCCACCATCCCCTAATCCATCAAACCCTTTTTATCCTTCCCCTGCTTATCCACATCCTCCATCTTCTTATCCTTATTCAAACCCATCCTCTCCTTATTAACAACCATCATATACCTATCTACCATCCCCTTATCCACCAACCCCACCATCTACTTCATCATCCAATACACCATCTACCCCATTATCCAATTCTTCTATTAAATCCAAATCCTTGCTAAGAGTATAGAGAAAAATCAAGAAAACAAACTTAAGTCATGTCATTCCACTCCTCCCCAACACCTCAATGTATCATTGATGACCTTGTCATCAACCTCACACCCTTCAAAACCACACCACCATCATCCTACATTTTATCCAAAATCCTATTCAAAGCATCGACCTTTCCTCCATCCACCCCATCCAAGGAGCCAATTCAAACAATTGAAACTAGATGCTCCTCCCTCATCGCACTAGCCACGCAAATCTAGATATGTTAAGAGCCAAGTCTAAAGCATGTCAAAGCATCCACACCGCATCCTAATCATGATCCATGGCTCCCAACTAATCCCGAATCTTTACCATCTCGTATTGATCCTCCATCCCCCCATCAATCCTTGACCATCTCCCATCATTCCTTCACCATCTTCCATTGACCCTTTACCATCACCTATCGACCCCATCCCAAATCCATTATACTATCCTCTTGGTCCCACTACCTTCCTCTGTGGTGGTTTTCTCATAGGAGAGGAACAACTTTCTTCCACCACTCATCCCCCTCCATCTAATAATGGACTTATGTCTTGTTTCTAAAAAAACACCCATCCCATCACCCAACATATGCTCCAAAACATGAACTATCATGGTAAAGGCTTAGGCCTTCATGAATAAGGAATTTTGGAGCCCATCCATGTCAAAATCCATTTGTGTGCATATGGCCTTGGCTATAAATCCCAAGGCAAACAATCTAAACATGTTGGTACCAACCATGCACCTCCCAAATCCACTTCATCCAAACCCAAACCTGGTGCATCTCATCATACCTCTAAATCATATGCCTCCATCCCTCCTCTTCCATCTTATTTCATCCATCAATTCAAAAAGCATGTCACCATACACCTCCCTAAGTCCACAATTCCTCCACTACTCCCAACTCCTAATATCCCCATCCTCAAATCCCCTTATCCCCCCATCCTTAGTGTCCCCTTCCATAAATCTTGATCCCCCAAAATTTCTAATCATGAACTGGTTCTCTTGTAGCTTCTAAACTATTGACTTGAAGGGAAAAGGGATAGAAAGATGTAACTAAAATATAAACTAACTTTGAAATCTAAACTAGATGAAGTTCTATCACTCACAAGCAGATCCTCTAACATAAACCCTCACATTTTCACTGATAGTGACTCCTTAAGTAATTTGCAATGAGGTTTGGTGTCAAACACAAACTATAACCAAGAAGAATTGAATTTAACAGTATTGAGACAAAATAAAGGACTAAAATAGTCACAATATAACATCAGATCAAGATTGCAAAATATGTGAAATAGGATGATTTGCTATTAGAACTGAAAGGAATACAATGCATAAAAAATAAAATGTGTGAGCCAACTACTATATACAACTCTACAAGAGAGAAGAAACTAATGGTAACTGACTGAGAAAAAACTAAGTTTTTTTCCTATAAATGTCTCCAAATGATCTCCTATGAAGAAACATGAAAAAGATCCTAAAAAAAAACCCTAAGTCCATTTTCGAGCTACTCATGAAAGCCAAAAATAAAGCACTGAATCTACCACCAATCTATGAAACAAAGCTGGAAAATTACCCTCTCATGTGGTCCCACCATAAAATTGCTTTTCTTTGCTCATGAAAGCTCCAAAATTTGTCCTATATGACTCTAAATAAAACAAATCAAAATAGAATATTTGATTGATTTTATTAGCCTATAAATTGCCTAAAAATAGTTAAACTTTAAAAGCAATTCATAATTTAATTGCTTTAAAGTTAACTTTACAATGATATGACAATTTTAATCAATATCCTATCGATATGATTTTTTGCAAAATAAAATGATATCTGGTTTATAATTCCACCAAGATATTTACAAGATATCACAAATGATTTTCTATAAAAATCATAAAAAATATGTACTATTACACATATTTGCAAAAAATAAATATAAGCCTTAAAAGGCTTGACACCATGGACTCCAATGTGTCGATATTCTATCACCAATCCATTATCCATATGGCTCGAAAAAATGCCAACTCACTGCCTCTATAGTGCCACCATGTCACATTGACTCCCTTTGACCATATCTTCATCTAGCATATTGTTCATATTTACAAGGTTCTTGTTTGATCTTATGCATATATTGAAATATGTGAAGGAATAGTAAAAAATGCATATGTGGGAGGTCAAAGACACTCGACCACATTCAATATCAAATGATACCTTGACTTCAATGTGAGTCAACCATGAATGATGTTAAGGTCTTGTAAGATTCTAAATGCACATTTCATGATCATGTCCACCTTTGACTTAATAAAATAGGCCATATTATTCAGTTGTTGGCCACCTCTGCTTGTGATTACTAGACACTACAAACATGAAGTGTTGACCTTGATCTCATTTGGATAAAAATGATTATATTTTGCATTGCCAAAATGAAAGGGATGTCGAAACAAAAGAAAGTGGGAAACCCTAAAACATTGGCCATTTCATTTTTTGTTGTTGGCATTGAGTTGGCTCTGCAAATATGGCCGCCGACTTGGGGTTTCATGCTTCTATGTTTTGCTCCATTTGATGGTCTTCTATGGTCGAAAACTTTGCCTGTCTTTGCCCAAAATAATAGGCCGCTCCTGGTAAGATTGAATCTAAGCTTTAAAATGGTATTCTACTATATTTTGATGGCTTCTATCTATTAAATGGTTGCGGCCATTATAACTATTTCTTTAGTTTTTCTATTTTTGATATATACCTTTTGGTTTTCTAAGAGCCTTCAACTAGGTACAACCACTATTTTCTTCTCATGCTGCATTATCATTCGGTGAGTCTATTGTTCCTCTTTGTGATTACTTCCACTGTGAACTCTTTTATCTCTGTATATCTGAAACTGTGAAGACGGTTTCATAGTTTCTTTTGTTATGTGAAATGTCTTTTCATATGGCATGGATGTGGCATGTAATACATTTTCTGTAGCTTTCTTTTGGTATTTTGATGTAAAACATGTGAAGATCTTGTGTTAGAAGTGAGGGTTTCATTTGTATTCCATAGAACCTTCTTTACTGTGTGCGCCCATGATCTTCTATGCTCTATTTGATCTTGTTCGACTGTGAAAAGAAAGAAAACTTTCTGGCTCGACAAGGTTTTATGTTTTTGTCACATTGAATTCTTTTGTCCTTCATGGTCATACTAAATAGAAGCTACTTCTATCTTGCCCGACTGTATGTAAGAAGAAAGAAGACTGCTTTTTCTTTAAACTTGATAAGTGTTTCATTCCTTTGTTTGGTATAAACAGTTATTCCTCACGGCCTTGTCTCGACAATTTTTCTTATCATTTCTCTTTTCAATACTACAAAAATACATTGGTTCTAGAAGTCCATGTGGGTATTTGAGAAAAGAATGCAAAAGGCACTATATGCCACAGCCTTACTATGAATGTATCTACATTTTTCCTCCTTACTGTGTAAACTCATTTGAAAACTGAAGCAATGTTTGTTCTTTTATGAGCATAGAAACCTCTTTCTATAGCATACATGGTATATGCTATCATTTTCTTCCTTATACTGTCACTATTTAATGATAATCACTATTATTGTTCAAAAGAAGTGATAATAGCATGTACTATTCTCTCTCTATATCTCTACTTACTCTTTTAGTGAACTTTGCATATGGAATGATACTGTCACTTTTGATCTTTGAACTCCTCCACTGTAGTAGCATGCATGTCTTCATTCTTGTAGCAGAAAATAAACTTTCATTTCTGTATCTCTTGTCCATTCAGTGGACTATAGCAATCAGACTTTTCATATATAATGATGACATGGTTGTATCATGACATTGTGGCATTGTAACACATGAAGGCAACACCTACTTGTTCTGTATAAACTGTAACACATGAACCTCTGTTGTTCTTCTTTCTACATTCTATCATATAAAATGCATTATATGAGATGTCCTGTAGGACATCAATTAGGTTCACTATATCTGCTATCTAGTTTTGGTAGATCACTTCTTACAATGAAAACTTCATTTGAACTCACTCAACTACAGATGCAAACTTTAACTTATTCATTTCATTTTGTCACAACATGATATCCTGTAGCATAAAGGATGATGATCATACTAGTTTAACTACTCCTTGTCATATGATGATGATGCTCTATTACACACATGTAATGAAATGTTCTTTTTGATCCTTTTGGAGTTTGTCAAAGACAAAATGAGCCATATGGATTGGTTGTCTTGTATTTTCTACTTCAGATTTGCAATACTTGTCATGTTTCTTTTATAGATATGTAATGAATGCAACATGTGATAACACTTGTTATGATACTCAACTTATTAGTAGCAAAAAGTGACGCATAATTGGATATATTTCATCATTTAAAAGGCAGCTTAAGTAATTGAATTCTAAATCTGATTTTGTCACTCCACTTAAATGAGAAAGTATGAAGTTTGGTACTCACCTGTCTTTGCAATTTTCTTATTGGTTTATAATGAACACTTAAATTGGACTATTGATCATGAATGAGTAAGCAATCTTCAGATAGTCAATGCTTGTAAACACTTACTCCTTTATCAGTCTGATAATTACAAGTCCATTGTGTACTCCTGATTATTATCATGCCTGACAATGTCATTTCATAACAGTTGGAGTAGTGTATAATCTATTATATGCATTGAATTTTGTCCTCCATATGTTTAGGTCATGCTCTTGGTTGCATTTCATACTATGAAGTGAAATCATGGTCATGTCCTGAAATAGGACTGATGCATATGATTGTCTTGTTACTCTTTCAGCTTGTCATGTGAATGTTATCAATGATCTTCTTCTTCTATTCATCCCTTCTGAGATCAAGGGGCAGCAACATGTTGGGCTCAACCCTTGTGGGAGCCCATTTAATACCACATACTGAATGTCTTCAATCAGCTTTATAATTTGTCCTTTACCTACACATGAAACAAACAGATTAGAATAAAACAATGATGTTCTTATGTTTGCTTCCCTTCAGTTCCTTCTACATATGCATGTTCTCTTTTGATATGCAATTTTAATCGAAATCCTATTGATATGATTTTTTGCAAAATAAAATGATATCTGGTTTATAATTTCACCAAGATATTTACAAGATATCACAAATGATTTTCTATAAAAATCATAAAAAATATGAACTATTACACATGTTTGGAAAAAATAAATAAAATTCTTAAAAGGCTTGACACCAGGGACTCCAATGTGTCGATATTCTGCCACCAATCCATTATCCATATGGCTCAAAAAAATGCCAACTCACCACCTCTATAGTGCCACCATGTCACATTGACTCCCTTTGACCATATCTTCATCTAGCATATTCTTCACATTCACAAGGTTCTTGTTTGATCTTATGCATATATTGAAATATGTGAAGGAATAGTAAAAAATGCATATGTGGGAGGTCAAAAACACTCGACCACATGCAATATCAAATGATACCTTGACTTGAATGTGAGTCAACCACGAATGATGTTAAGGTCTTGCAAGATTCTAAAGGCACATTTCATAATCATGTCCACCTTTGACTTAATAAAATAGGCCATATTCTTCAGCTGTCAGCCACCTCTTCTTATGATTACTAGACACTACCAACATGAAGTGTTGACCCCGATCTCATTTGGATAAAAATGATTATATTTTGGGTGGTCAAAATGAAAGGGACATCAAAACAAAAGCAAGTGGGAAACCCTAAAACATCGGCCATTTCATTTTTTGTTGTTAGCGTTGAGTTGGCTCTGCAACTATGGCCGCCGACTTGGTGTTTCATGCCTCTATGTTTTCCTTCATTTGATGGTCTTTTGCTGTCGAAAACTCTATATTTGTTTGGCCAAAATGATAGGCCGCTCCTGGTAAGTTTGAATTTAAGCTTTTAAATGGTATTCTACCGTATTTTGATGGCTTCTACCTGTTAAATGGTCACGACCATTTTAACTATTTCTTTAGTTTCTCTATTTTTTATATATACCTTTTGGTTTTCTATGTTGAACTTGTGAAAATGGGAAAAAATGACAAGAGCCTTCAACTGGTCGTGGCCACTATCTTCTTCTCGTGCTGCATTATCATTTGGTGAGACTACTATTCCTCTTTGTCATTACTTCCACTATGATCTCTTTTATCTCTGTATATCTGAAAGTATGAAGAGGGTTTCATACTTGCTTTTGTTATGTGAAATGTCTTCTCATATGGCACGGTCGTGGCAAGTAATACATTTTCTGTAGCTTCCTTTTGGTATTTTGATGTAAAACATGTGAAAATCTTGTATTAGAAGTGAGGGTTTCATTTTTATTACACAAAACCTTCTTTACTCTACGCGACCATGATCAATGCTGTATTTGATCTTGCTCGACTGTGAAAAGAAAGAAATTTTTCTAGTCTGACAAGGGTTTCATGTTTTTGTCACATAGAATTCTTTTGTCCTTCACGACCATACTGCATAGAAACTACTTCTATCTTACCTGACTATTGTTAGGAATTAAGGTGTCTCAACCTTGGCAATTCCTTGCATTATTTATGATTGTATTTATTAATTCATTACCTACGTTGTAAATTAATTGTAAATTCTATATTGTCATTTTGTGGGATGTGGCATGGTGATGTGTCATCCTACATGGAAGATGACAACTTGTAATTTTTTTCCTCACATGAGGAGATAGGTGTCCCACTTTATGGTGGGAGTATTTTTCCATGTGTCGGCATCTTGGATGTTGTGTAAGGGAATGTTTGACTGAAAAGGTTATGACCGATTCCTATGACGAAGTTATGACATGTAAGAGTCAAAAATAGAAGCTTGTAAGACAGGTGAAGACATGTGTCATGAAGCATCTTTGAAAAAGGCATATTTGGGTGCCCCAAGGTGGACTATGACATGTTATAAGAGAATATGCTATTTATAGCCTATGTATGACAGATTCTCTTATAGCTGTAAGTTGTTACCACTATGACATATTCATAGCCCATTTTGAAACTAGGTGACCTCTTTGGGATGGGTGTTGTGGACAAGTGTTAGGCACATTCTACAATATTGACCAAGTGTACTTAGGTGTGGGTTTTGGGCCATGAGGCCAAGTTAAATGCCCATTCCAAGATAGGTCCAATATTGCCTTGTATATTCTATATAAACAGGTGCTTGGAGGAGAAGTATGTGATTTATAACTGTTATGCTACCAAATTGACTCCAGACATGAGTGTTAAAGACTATTGAAGCTTGCATTGCAAGTGTATTGTAAACAACATTCAAATTTGATAATACATTGTGTAGGTTTCTAAGTGGGGTTTTTCACCTGATAAGGGTTTTCCCCACATTATATCTTTGTCTCTCTTCTTCTGTCTTCCTTCTGGTTAATGTGTATTGCTGCAATATCTCATTTATGTGTTTCATGTTGCTATAGTTGCAAGGATTAAATTGAATTTGTATAGGTCTCACCTCATTAGATTAGTGTAGGAAGTGATTTCCACACACCTAGCTTCCTTTCAGTTGGTATCAGAGTTTGATCACCTATGATCCTAGTTGTTGGGTAGGGGTTTTTTGAGTTGATCTTAAGTTTAGTGTGAGTCTATGTAGAGTATTCTGAATCTAATTGTAGCAAGGAGATGGAAAGCACATCCGGAAGGATAGAAGTGGTTAAATTCAATGGCAATAATTTCAAGCTGTGGAAACTCAAGATGGAAGACATGCTTGTTGATCAAGACCTCTGGGAAAGTATCAATGGAATGAAACCACCTGCAATGTCACAAGCTAATTGGGATCTCAAGGATTGAAAGTCTAAGGGTCTCATAAGACTTAGTCTTGCTGATTCTGTCCTGTTAAATGTCCATGAGGAAAAAACTACAAACTTGCTTTGGGAGAAGTTAGGATATGTGTATCAAGCCAAATCCCTGGTTAATAAACTTTTTCTGAGAAAGAAGTTGTACTCTCTTCGAATGGAAGACGGAGGATTTGTTACAGATCATCTAAATGCTTTTAACATGTTGGTTGCACAATTAACATCTGTTGGTGTGAAGATGGAGGAGGATTGTTGTATGACCCTGCTTTGTTCTCTACCATATTTGTGGGATCATCTTGTCATGGTTGTTGGGAGTACCACATCCACATTCAAAATGGATGAAGTGGTATCTTCGCTGTTATTTGAAGAGATGCGGAGAAAGTCTTCTAAGGCAGTGATGCAGAGCTCACAACACAAAGACCACAAAGGATAACAAAAACAACATAGGATGAAGAGGGATATAGGGGATGGTAGGGCAAAAACAACTCATCTAGGCCTCAGTGGACCAAATAGCAACACTTGACACCAAACAGGACAAGATTGTCCACTTACTCTCCATTGTTACAACACAACACAATATCACCATTTATAGGTTCAAACATATGGGGACCTTCCCAAACCTTCTAGGGACCCTAGCCTAACTAGTTTTGACTATCCCAAGCTCACAAAAATCACAACATGCACTGAGGGTACCTCCCTGTACCACTTCCTTCATAAACCCACTCACTCCCTTGTAGCCCTCTTTTTAGGACTGTCGTGCAATAACTTTTGACTCAGACCTCCTATCCAAACTTTTATGGGCTTTTTGGATACCCATTATCTTACCCTTCAACATACTAAACATGAACATAAGGTTGTTTTGGAATGCAACATTCAAATCTTGACTGTACCGATTTCTCAAGAGGCCTAAATAGGGTTATTTTACAAAGGAAGTACTCACTAACTCAAGCCCAAACTCCTCACTCCTGTTCCAAAGAATGAAATAAGATACAAATAGATAGATTTTGAAGGTTTTTTGGGTCTATGTTCATTACCACTCATTTTACATATGCTCAAATCTTCACTCCTCCAACACTAGTTTTCCTTAAAAATGACACAAAGAGGCCTCCATAGCCCCAAACTCCAACTTTCACTTGTCTTCTGCTCCGACATGCAAAACCCATTAGAAAGTACAACATAATAAGCTCATCCCACCCATTTTTGGGTCCTAATACAGCAATATGGAGTGGGAAAACAAAAAAACTCTCTAAAACCCCCAAATCAATGGTTTGCTGATACGACACAGGTAGTCTTGGAAAAAATGCAATTTCTTCTTATAAAAATTGAATCAAGACCTCAGACTAGATTCATTGGAAAGGTATCTCAACCATATTTCCATAAATATATGGATTGTCAATATATCTGTCCGTACAGAGGCGTGAAATGGATGGGAACAAGACTGTTGCAGAAAAAAAAATAGGGTTTTAGGCAGCTTTTAGAAAAAACGTGATAACTTTCACAAAAAAGAACGAACTCACCTCAAACCAATGGCATTGGTTAGTTATCTCACCCCTCTAGCACATCCAATAGGTTTAATGACATAAATATTCTTCAAAAACTCGTGGTATGGTCTGCAACAGACTGAGAAACAGCAGAAAAAATCAAGAACAGTCATATGTGGACAGCAAACTGAATTTTTTTCATTTTCTTCATTCAAACTTTTTTTTCCTCCAAAATTCAACCACCACCACTCCTTAACATGCATCCACCACATATATATCCTTTTTACAAAGGTTTCCATTGTGGGAAAAGCCTAAGAATAGCCAAACTGACTATTTTTCTCAAAAAAACTGATTTTCTAATAATAGACTGTCATAACTTTACTAAACTGTAGACCACTACACCAAATGACTAAAATAAAACTCCACTAACTGACTATGCCTTTTAAGGATTTATTAAAATATTTTAAACTAAAATCCACGATGTCTCTCATTAATGAGACCATTATACCAAAAAATTGACTAAGGGACAAACTATCTAGACTAGGAGAAAATAACTAAAACCATGAATTTGCTAAGTGCTCTGCACCATACTCCTGGGCTTGAAATGTTTCCAAGTCTCTTGTAAAGTTTGTTGTATATTTTCACACCTTTGACCTTTATACTTGACCTCCACAATTCCATTTTGCCTTGATTCTTTACTGTCTTTATCATCTTTGCTCTTGTCCTTCCTTGAAACTTGTTTCACTCTATCAGGGAGTGCTCTGTCAACTTCACTCCTCTTTACCTCTGTCAATACTTTCTTCTCAGCTCCTTTCTCACACCACTGCCTCATACTCTTCTTTCCACTATCATCATCTTTCTCAACCTCTGTCAGGCCTGCAACTAGTTGATTCATTGTCCTTGGAACCATGTAGACTGCTGCACCAGCTTCTCTTGGCTGTCTCTTCTTCATTACAGGGCACATGATTGTCCCTACTAAGACCCCTTCCCTCACTTCTTGATTTACCGCAAGCTCTACACTCTTGCACTTCACATTGTCAGTCACTTCCCTCTTCCACATGAAGATATTTCTCCTCACAATTGGCTGCAACTCAGCTTCACACTTCTTATTTTTTGTTTCAATAACTTCATGCCTTTAAAAGGCTGCACACTCCTTGATTTTACTCTCCTCAAACATCACTGTCTCCTTCTTGCCAAACATAATCATACTTGCTGCTCTTGATTGCTCCTCTAATGGCAGTAGCACAAAAGTCTTCTCATCCTTCTTGATAGTGAAGGTATTAGCTCTTCCATCATAGACTGCAAACCTCTCAAATTGCCATGGTCTTCCCAGTATCACATGACAACAATCCATTGGTAGGATGTCACAAAGTACTTTGTCCTCATATGCTCCAATCTTAAACTCAACTAATGCTTGCTCAGTTACTAAAATGGACTGATGATCACTCACCCAATAAATTTTGTAGGGAACTGCCCTAGGAACTCTTTTCAATTTCAGTTTGTTTACCATCTCACTAGACACCATATTGTCAATACAACCAGAATCCACTATCACTTTACATACCTTGTCCTTGCTCTTGAAATTTTTTCTAAACAATGCTCTCCTCTGAATCAGCTCCTTTTCCCTGGAGGTCTTCAGTAGTGCTCTTTCCCTCAGCATCAATGCTTCTCTTGCTTCAGCATCACACCTTGTGTAACTAGAACTACCACACTCTTCTTCTTGGACTAATTGAGTCCTTCTCTCACTCTTCCTCTCACCATCACTTGAAAAACTTTCTTTGTCAGGACACTTATATGCTGGGTGCCCAAACTCTTGGCAATTATAACATTTACCTACAAAGGTATTTGTAATCCTTCCACCACCAAATCTTCCTCTACCTCTACCTCTAAAATCTGCACTCTGTCCTTCTTTGAAATCAGCACCTTGTCCTTGTGCCTTGTTCATGTCTTCTTGACTCTCATTAACTTGCTTTGTATTGAAAGATCCTCTACCTCTAGAGGTATTTCCTCTGCCTCTAGCTGACTTATCTTGTCTCCTTTTCAACTTCTATTCCACTCTAACTGCCATCTGATAACAATCTTCAACACTCCTTGGATTTGTCAACACTAGTTCATCCTGCATGTTAAATCTCAAACCAGTATACCTAGCAACCTTTTGTACTTCAGTTTCATTTTGACCAGACCTTATACTCAACTTATAAAACTCTTCAGTATATGACTTAACATCCATTTCTTTTTTCCTTAAACCTTGAAGCTTCTTAAACATTTGAACTTCATAATCTTTAGGCAAGAATTTACCTTTGATTTTTTCTACCATCTTGTCCCATGAGAAAATCTTTGCCTTTCCTTGCTTTCTTCTCTCTGTCTACTAATAATCCCACCATAACAAAGCATGACCTATCAGCTTGGTCTTTGCAATCTTCACTTTCTGATCCTCAAGAACTTCTTCACACTCAAAGTGATTGTCCAATGCTGCAATCCAGTCTAACAACTCTTCATCATTTAGGCTTCCTCCAAACGTTGGAACATCTATCTTCATCTTGTGCTTGTCATCTTTCACTTCCCTCAGCAACTTGACCATCCTCTGATCCTCAGGGTCTAACTCTTCTTCCACATCTTCATACTCAACTTCTTCTTCTTCCTCAGATTCAATCTCTTCACCTAGAGCCACTCCTCTTCTCTGATTTTGTTCTAGGGTAGCCATTCTTTCCTTCAGCTCCCTCAACTCTCTAGCATGCTTCTCTTTCAGCTCATTCATCTCTTGAGCCATGTTTCTTGCTCTTGGAGGCATATTGATAAACTTCTTCTTCAACTCAACACTTCACAGACCTACTAACTGTGCTCTGATACCAATTTGATGTAGAGCTCACAACGCAAAGACCACAAAGGATAACAAAAAAAACACAGGATGAAGAGGGATACAGGGGATGGTAGGGCAAAAACAACTCATCTAGGCCTTAGTGGACCAAACAACAACACTTGACACGAAACAAGACAAGACTGTCCACTTACTCTCCATTGTTACAGCACAACACAATATCATCATTTATAGGTTCAAACATATGGAGACCTTCCCAAACCTTCTAGGGACCCTAGACTAACTAGTTTTGAATGTCCCAAGCTCACAAAACTCACAACATGCACTGAGGGTACATCCTTGTACCACTTGTTTCAGAAACCCACTCACTCCCTTGTAGCCCTCTTTTTAGGACTCTCATGCAATAAATTTTGACTCAGACCTCCTATCCAAACTGTTATGGGTGTTTTGGATACCCATTATCTTACCCTTCAACATACTAAACATGCACATAAGGTTTTTTTGGAATGCAACACTCAAATCTTGACTGTACCGATTTCTCAAGAGGCCTAATTAGGGCTATTTTACAAAGGAAGTACTCACTAACTCAAGCCCAAAGTCCTCACTCCTGTTCCAAAGAATGCATTAAGATACAAATAGACAGATTTTGAAGGTTTTGTGGGTCTAAGCTCATTTCCACTGATTTTATGCTCAAATCTTCACTCCTCCAACACTAGTTTTCCTTAAAAATGACACAAAGAGGCCTCCATAGCCCCAAACTCCAACTTTCACTTGTCTTCTGCTCCTGCATGCAAAACCCATTAGAAAATACATCATCATAAGCTCATACCACCCATTTTGGGGTCCTAACAAAGCAATATGAAGTGGGAAAACAACAAAACTCTCTAAAACCCCCAAATCAATGGTTTGCTGATATGACACAGGCAGTCTTAGAAAAAATGTAATATCTCCTTCTAAAAATTGAATCAAGACCTCAGACTAGATTAATTGGAAAGGAATCTCAACCCTCTTTCCATAAATATATGGATTGTCCCTATATCTATTTGTACAGAGGCATGAAATGGACGGGAATAGGACTGTTGCAGTAAAAAAAATAGGGTTTTAGGTAGCTTTTAGAAAAAACGTGATAACTTTCACAAAAGTGAATGAAATCACCTCAAACCAATGGAATTGGTTAGTTATCTCACCCCTATTGTACATCAAATAGGTTTAATGGAATAAAAATTCTTTAAAAACTTGTGGTATGGTCTGCAACAGACTGAGAAACAGCAAAAAAAATCAAAAACAGTCATATGTGGACAGCAAACTGAATTTTTTTCATTTTCTTCATTCAAACTTTTTTTTTCCTCCAAAATTCAACCACCACCAATCCTTAACATGCATCCACCACATCTATATCATTTTTAAAAAGTTTCCCATTGTGGGAAAAGGCTAAGAATAGCCAAACTGACTATTTTTTCAAAAAGACTGATTTTCTAATTATAGATTGTCATAACTTTACTAAACTGTAGACCACTACACCAAATGACTAAAATAAAACTCCACTAATTGTCTATGCCTTTTAAGGCTTTATTAAAATATTTTAAACTAAAATCCACCATGTCTCTCATTAATGAGACCATTATACCAAAAAATTGACTAAGGGACAAACTATCTAGACTAGGAGAAAATAACTAAAACCATGAATTTGCTAAGTGCTCTGCACCATACTCCTAGGCTTGAAATGTTTCCAAGTCTCTTGGAAAGTTTGTTGTAGCTTTTCACACCTTTGACCTTTATACTTGGCCTCCACAATTCCATTTTGCCTTGATTCTTTACTGTCTTTGTCAACTTTGCTCTTGTCCTTCCTTGAAACTTGTTTCACTCTGTTAGGGAGTGCTCTGTCAACTTCACTCTTCTTTACCTCTATCAATACTTTCTTCTTAGTTCCTTTCTCACACCACTGCCTCATACTCTTCTTTCCACTATCATCATCTTTCTCAACCTCTGTTAGGCCTGCAACTAGTCGATTCATTGTCCTTGGAACCTTGTAGACTGCTGCACTAGCTTCTCTTGGCTGTATCTTCTTCATTATAGGGCACATGATTGTCCCTAATAAGACCCCTTCCCTCACTTCATGCCTTACCACAAGCTCTACACTCTTGCACTTGACATTGTCAGTCACTTCCTTCTTCCACATGAAAATATTTCTCCTCACAATTGGCTGCAACTCAGCTTCACACTTCTTATTTGCTATTTCAATAACTTCATGCCTTGAAAAGGCTGCACACTCCTTGTGTTTACTCTCCTCAAACATCACTGTCTCCTTCTTGCAAACATAATCATACTTGCTGCTCTTGACTACTCCTCTAATGGTAGTAGCACAAAAGTCTTCTCATCCTTCTTAATAGTGAAGGTATTAGCTCTTCCATCATAGACTGCAAACCTATCAAATTGCCATGGTCTTCCCAGTATCACATGACAACAATCCATTGGTAGGATGTCACAAAGTACTTTATCCTCATATGCTCCAATATTAAACTCAACTAATGCTTGCTCAATCACTAAAATGGACTGATGATCACTCACCCAATAAATTTTGTAGGGAACTGCCCTAGGAACTCTTTTCAATTTCAGTTTGTTTACCATCTCACTAGACACCATATTGTCAGTACAACCAGAATCCACTATCACTTTACATACCTTGTCCTTGCTCTTGAAATTTGTTCTAAACAATGCTCTCCTCTAAATCATCTCCTTTTCCCTGGAGGTCTTCAGTAGTGCTCTTTCCCTTAGCATAAATGCTTCTCCTACTTCAGCATCACACTCTGTGTAACTAGAACTACCACACTCTTTTTCTTGGACAAATTGAGTCCTCTCACTCTTCCTCTCACCATCACTTGAAATTTTTTTTTTCTCAGGACACTTATATGCTAGGTGCCCAAACTCTTGGCAATTATAACATTTACCTACAAAGGTATTTGTACTCCTTTCACCACCAAATCTTCCTCTACCTCTACCTCTAAAATCTGCACTCTGTCCTTTGAAATCAGCACCTTGTCCTTGTGCCTTGTTCATGTCTTCTTGACTCTCATTAACTTGCTTTGTATTGAAAGATCCTCTACCTCTAGAGGTATTGCCTCTGCCTCTGGTGGACTTATCTTGTCTCCTTTTCAACTTCTCTTCCACTCTAACTGCCATCTGATAATAGTCTTCAACACTCCTTGGATTTGTCAACACTAGTTCATCCTGCATGTTAAATCTCAAACCACCAATATACCTAGCAACCTTTTACACTTCAGTTTCATTTTGACCAGACCTTATACTCAGCTTATAAAAATCTTCAATATACGACTTAACATCCATTTGTTTTTTCCTTAAACCTTCAAGCTTCTTAGACATTTGAACTTCATAATCTTTAGGCAAGAATTTACCTTTGATTTTTGCTACCATCTTGTCCCATGAGAAAATATTTGCCTTTCCTTGCTTTCTTCTCTCTATCTACTGATAATCCCACCATAACAAAGCATGACTTGTTAGTTTGGTCTTTGCAATCTTCACTTTTTGATCCTCAAGAACTTCTTCACACTCAAAGTGATTGTCCAATGCTGTAATCCAGTCTAACAACTCTTCATCATTCAGGCTTCCTCCAAACTTTGGAACATCTATCTTCATCTTGTGCTTGTCATCTTTCACTTCCCTCAGCAACTTTACCAACCTCTGATCCTCAGGGTCTAGCTCTTCTTCCACATCTTCATACTCAACTTCTTCTTCTTCCTCAGATTCAATCTCTTCACCTAGAGCCACTCCTCTTCTCTGATTTTGTTCTAGGGTAGCCATTCTTTCTTTCAGCTCCCTCAACTCTCTTGCATGCTTCTCTTTCAACTCATTCATCTCTTGAGCCATGTTTCTTGCTCTTGGAGGCATCTTGATAAACTTCTTCTTCAACTCAACACTTCACAGACCTACTAACTGTGCTCTGATACCAATTCGATGCAGAGCTCACAACGCAAAGACCACAAAGAATAACAAAAAAAACACAGGATGAAGAGGGATATAGGGGATGGTAGGGAAAAAACAACTCATCTAGGCCTCAGTGGACCAAACAACAACATTTGACACCAAACAGGACAAGACTGTCCACTTACTCTCCATTGTTACTGCACAACACAATATCACCATTTATAGGTTCAAACATATGGGGACCTTCCCAAACCTTCTAGGGACCCTAGACTAACTAGTTTTGACTGTCCCAAGCTCAAAAAACTCACAACATGCACTGAGGGTACATCCTTGTACCACTTGCTTCAGAAACCCACTCACTTCCTTGTAGCCCTCTTTTTAGGACTGTCGTGCAATAACTTTTGACTTAGACATTCTATCCAAACTGTTATGGCCATTTTGGATACCCATTATCTTACCCTTCAACATACTAAACGTGCACATAAGGTTGTTTTGGAATGCAACACTCAAATCTTGACTGTACCGATTTCTCAAGAGGCCTAATTAGGGCTATTTTACAAAGGAAGTACTCACTAACTCAATCCCAAACTCCTCACTCCTGTTCCAAAGAATGCATTAAGATACAAATAGACAGATTTTGAAGGTTTTGTGGGTCTAAGCTCATTTCCACTGATTTTATGCTCAAATCTTCACTCCTCCAACACTAGTTTTCCTTAAAAATGACACAAAGAGGCCTCCATAGCCCCAAACTCCAACTTTCACTTGTCTTCTGCTCCTGCATGCAAAACCCATTAGAACGTATAGCATCATAAGCTCATACCACCCATTTTGGGGTCCTAACACAGCAATATGAAGTGGGAAAACAACAAAACTCTCTAAAACCCCCAAATCAATGGTTTGCTGATATGACACAGGCAGTCTTAGAAAAAATGCAATATCTCCTTCTAGAAATTGAATCAAGACCTCAGACTAGATTCATTGGAAAGGTATCTCAACCCTCTTCCCATAAATATATGGCTTGTCCCTATATCTATCAGTACAAAGGTGTGAAATGGACTGGAACAGGACTGTTGCAGTAAAAAAAACAGGTTTTAGGCAGCTTTTAGAAAAAAATGTGATAACTTTCACAAAAATGAACAAAATCACCTCAAACGAATGGCATTGGTTAGTTATCTCACCCCTATAGTACATCCAATAGGTTTAATGGAATAAATTTCTTCAAAAACTCATCGTATGGTCTGCAACAAACTGAGAAACAACAGAAAAAATCAAGAACAGTCATATGTGGACAGCAACTGAATTTTTTTCATTTTCTTCATTCAAACATTTTTTTTCCTCCAAAATTCAACCACCACCACTCCTTAACATGCATCCACCACATCTATATCCTTTTTACAAAGTTTCCCATTGTGGGAAAAGGCTAGGAATAGCCAAACTAACTATTTTTTTCAAAAAGACTGATTTTCTAATAATAGACTGTCATAACTTTACTAAACTACAGACCACTACACCAAATGACTAAAATAAAACTCCACTAACTGACTATGCCTTTTAAGGATTTATTAAAATATTTTAAACTAAAATCCACCATGTCTCTCATTAATGAGACCATTATACCAAAAAATTGACTAAGGGACAAACTATCTAGACTAGGAGAAAATAACTAAAACCATGAATTTGCTAAGTGCTATGCACCATACTCCTAGGCTTGAAATGTTTCCAAGCCTCTTGGAAAGTTTGTTGTAGCTTTTCACACCTTTGACCTTTATACTTGACCTCCACAATTCCATTTTGCCTTGATTCTTCACTATCTTTGTCATCTTTGCTCTTGTCCTTCCTTGAAACTTGTTTCACTCTGTCAGGGAGTGCTCTGTCAACTTCACTCTTCTTTACCTCTGTCAATACTTTCTTCTCAGCTCCTTTCTCACACCACTGCCTCATACTTTTCTTTCCACTATCATCATCTTTCTCAACCTCTGTCAGGCCTGCAACTAGTTGATTCATTGTCCTTGGAACCTTGTAGACTGCTGCACCAGCTTCTCTTGGCTGTCTCTTCTTCATTACAGGGCACATGATTGTCCCTACTAAGACCCCTTCCCTCACTTCTTGCCTTACCACAAGCTCTACACTCTTGCAATTCACATTATCAGTCACTTCCTTCTTCCACATCAAGATATTTCTCCTCACAATTGGCTGCAAATCAGCTTCACACTTCTTTTTTGTTGTTTCAATAACTTCATGCCTTGAAAAGGTAACACACTCCTTGTTTTTACTCTCCTCAAACATCACTGTCTCTTTCTTGCCAAACATAATCATACTTGCTGCTCTTGACTGCTCCTCTAATGGCAGTAGCACAAAAGTCTTCTCATCCTTCTTGATAGTGAAGGTATTAGCTCTTCCATCATAGACTGCAAACCTATCAAATTGCCATGGTCTTCCCAGTATCCCATGGCAACAATCCATTGGTAGGATGTCACAAAGTACTTTATCCTCATATGCTCCAATCTTAAACTCAATTAATGCTTGCTCAGTCACTAAAATGGACTGATGATCACTCACCCAAGAAATTTTGTAGGGAACTTCCCTAGGAACTCTTTTCAATTTCAGTTTGTTTACCATCTCACTAGACACCATATTGTCAGTACAACCAGAATCTACTATCACTTTACATACCTTGTCCTTGCTCTTGCAATTTGTTCTAAACAATGTTCTCCTCTTAATCAGCTCCTTTTCCCTGGAGGTCTTTAGTAGTGCTCTTTCCCTCAGTATCAATGTTTCTCCTGCTTCAACATCACACCTTGTGTAACTAGAACTACCACACTCTTTTTCTTGGACTAATTGAGTCTTTCTCTCACTCTTCCTCTCACCATCACTTGAAAAAAATTGTTTGTTAGGACACTTATATGCTGGGTGCCCAAACTCTTGGCAATTATAACATTTACCTACAAAGGAATTTGTACTTCTTCCACCACCAAATCTTCCTCTACCTCTACCTCTAAAATCTGCACTCTGTCCTTCTTTGAAATCAGCACCTTGTCCTTGTGCCTTGTTCATGTCTTCTTGACCCTCATTAACTTGCTTTGTATTGAAAGATCCTCTACCTCTAGAGGTATTGCCTTTTCCTCTGGCTGACTTATCTTGTCTCCTTTTCAGCTTCTCTTCCAATCTAACTGCCATCTGATAATAGTCTTCAACACTCCTTGGATTTGTCAACACTAGTTCATCCTGCATGTTAAATCTCAAACCACTAATATACCTAGCAACCTTTTGCACTTCAGTTTTATTTTGACCAGACCTTATACTCAGTGTATAAAACTCTTCAGTATATGACTTAACATCCATTTCTTTTTTCCTTAAACCTTGAAGCTTCTTAAACATTTGAACTTCATAATCTTTAGGCAAGAATTTACCTTTGATTTTTGCTACCATCTTGTCCCATGAGACAATCTTTGCCTTTCCTTACTTTCTTCTCTCTATCTGCTGATAATCCCACCATAACAAAGCATGACCTATCAGCTTGGTCTTTGCAATCTTCACTTTCTGATCATCAGGAACTTCTTCACACTCAAAGTGATTGTCTAATGCTGCAATCCAGTCTAACAACTCTTCATCATTTAGGCTTCCTCCAAACTTTGGAACATCTATCTTCATCTTGTACTTGTCATCTTTCACTGCCCTTAGCAACATTACCATCCTCTGATCCTCAGGGTCTAACTCTTCTTCCACATCTTCATACTCAACTTCTTCTTCTTCCTCAGATTCAATCTCTTCACCTAGAGCCACTCCTCTTCACTGATTTTGTTCTAGGGTAGCCATTCTTTCCTTTAGCTCCCTGAACTCTCTAGCATGCTTCTCTTTTAGTTCATTCATCTCTTGAGCCATATTTCTTGCTCTTGGAGGCATCTTGATAAACTTCTTCTTCAACTCAACACTTCACAAACCTACTAACTGTGCTCTGATACCAATTTGATGTGGAGCTCACAACGCAAAGACCACAAAGGATTAAAAAAAAAACATAGGATGAAGAGGCATATAGGGGATGGTAGGGCAAAAACAACTCATCTAGGCCTCAGTGGACCAAATAGCAACACTTGACACCAAACAGGACAAGACTGTCCACTTACTCTTCATTGTTACAACACAACACAATATCACCATTTATAGGTTCAAACATATGGGGACCTTCCCAAACCTTCTAGGGACCCTAGACTAACTAGTTTTGACTGTCCCAAGCTCACAAAACTCACAACATGCATTGAGGGTAACTCCTTGTACCACTTCCTTCACAAACCCACTCACTTCCTTGTAGCCCTCTTTTTAGGATTGTCATGCAATAACTTTTGACTTAGACCTCCTATCCAAACTGTTATGGGCTTTTTGGATACCCATTATCTTATCCTTCAATATACTAAACATGCACATAAGGTTGTTTTGGAATGCAACACTCAAATCTTGACTGTATCGATTTCTCAAGAGGCCTAATTAGGGCTATTTTACAAAGGAAGTACTCACTAACTCAAGCACAGACTCCTCATTCCTGTTCCAAAGAATGCATTAAGATACAAATAGATAGATTTTGAAGTTTTTGTGGGTCTAAGTTCATTTCCACTCATTTTATGCTCAAATCTTCACTCCTCCAACACTAGTTTTCCTTAAAAATGACACAAAGAGGCCTCCATAGCCCCAAACTCCAACTTTCACTTGTCTTCTGCTCTTGCATGCAAAAACCATTAGAAAGTACAACATCATAAGCTCATCCCACCCATTTTGGGGTCCTAACATAGCAATATGAAGTGGGAAAACAACAAAACTGTCTAAAACCCCCAAATCAATGGTTTGCTGATATGACACAGGCAGTCTTAGAAAAAATGCAATATCTCCTTCTAAAAATTGAATGAAGACCTCAGACTAGATTCATTGGAAAGGTATCTCAACCCTATTTCCATAAATATATGGTTTGTCCCTATATCTATCTGTACGGAGGCATGAAATGGACGGGAACAGGGCTGTTGCAGTAAAAAAAATAGGGTTTTGGGCTGCTTTTAGAAAAAACGTGATAACTTTCACAAAAAAGAACGAAATCACCTCAAACCAATGGCATTGGTTAGTTATCTCACCCCTCTAGCACATAAAATAGGTTTAATGACATAAAAAATCTTCAAAAACTCATGGTATGGTCTGCAACAGACTGAGAAACAGCAGAAAAAATCAAGAACAATCATGTGGCCAACAAACTAAATTTTTTTCATTTTCTTCATTCAAACTTTTTTTTTCCTCCAAAATTCGACCACCACCACTCCTTAACACGCATCCACCACATCTATATCATTTTTAAAAAGTTTCCTATTGTGGGAAAAGGCTAAGAATAGCCAAGCTAACTATTTTTTTCAAAAAGATTGATTTTCTAATAATAGACTGTTATAACTTTACTAAACTATAGACCACTACACCAAATGACTAAAATAAAACTCCACTAACTGACTATGCCTTTTAAGGCTTTATTACAATATTTTAAACTAAAATCCACCATGTCTGTCATTAATGAGACCATTATACCAAAAAATTGACTAAGGGACAAACTATCTAGACTAGGAGAAAATAACTAAAACCATGAATTTGCTGAGTGCTCTGCACCATAGGCCCATACTTGCAACAATGTCTCCCTTTTTCATTGATGGCAACATATGATGTGAAAAAACTGTTATGAACACCAAGACAAGAACTTCTCCTTACTATCACAACTCCCCCTATTAGGAACAACCATTCACATGTATTCTCTTCCTTTCTTGCCCCCCTTTGATCAGCAAACACTTTTTTTTCACATGTCTTCTCTCCCCCTTTGACATCAATGGCAAAGGGAACATACTTAAACTTCCACCATTTCAGAATCATATCAGCTGCTCCCCTAGAGTAGCACCTCTCATCATCAATCTGGGTCACAAGATATGACTGTGATATCCACCGGATTGATGCACATTAGTGCATCTTAGTTCATCACCGGAGGGGCAATAACCCCTAACTTCTACCTGAGATACTCAAAAGAGTCCTTAGGTAGAGGTTTAGTAAAGATGTCTGCAATCTGATCCTTAGAAGGCACAAACTCCAATCTAACTTTATTCTTGTTCACTTGTTCTCTCAAAAAGTGAAACTTGATGGATATATGTTTAGTCTTTGAATACAACACCAGATTCTTAGATATGTTTATTGCACTTGAATTATCATAGAAGATTGTGATAGGCTCCTTATACTCCACTCTTATGTCTCTTAGCATTTGCTTCATCCACAAAACTTGAGTGCAACTACCTGCTCCTGCAATATATTCTGCTTCTGTAGTGGACAGAGATATTACCTCTTGTCTCTTGCTCAACCAAGAAACCAATCTCTTCCCCAAAAAGAATGCTCCACCACTGGTATTCTTCCGGTCATCCACATCTCCTACCCAATCCGCATCTATATATGCATGAAGAGAGAAATCATGATCTCTGGGATACCACAATCCATACTCAACTATCCCTTTTAGATATCTAAAAATCCTCTTGATTGCCATGACATGAGATTCTCTAGGATCATCTTGAAATCTAGCAACAAGACCCACAACATTCATAATATCAGGTCTAGTTTGAGTGAGATACAACAATCCTCCAATCATTGACCTGTACTTTTTTTGATCAGCCTTAGTAGAGTCATCATCTTTGCCCAATTTACATCCAGTTGCCATGGGAGTATTCATTGGTTTTGAGTCTTCCATCCCAAATTTCTTCAACAATTATTTCACATATTTGGTCTGAGAAATGAAGATTCCTTTCTTTGTTTGAGTGATTTGTAGACCCAAGAAGAAATTCATTTCCCCAAGCATGGACATTTCAAATTCACTTTTAATTTGATTTGCAAAAGTTTTACACATACTATCTCTTCCTCCAAAAATGACATCATCAACAAATACTTCAACAATCAAGATATTTTCATGATCAATTTTGAAATACAAGTTACTATCAACAGTACCTTTGTTGAAACCAATCTTCAAAAGATGCTTATCTAATCTTTCATACTAGGCTCTTGGGGCTTGCTTGAGTCCATATAGTGCTTTCTTCAACTTGCAAACCATATCATCATGATCAGACAATTGAAATCCATCTGGTTGCTCAATGTATACTTCTTCTTCCAAGTCACCATTCAGGAAGGAAGACTTGACATCCATATGATATACTTTGAATTCCTTGAAGGCAGCAAAAGCAAGAAATAATCTGACTGCTTCAATTCTTTCCACTAGAGAAAAAGTTTCTTCAAAATCAACTCCTTCTATTTGAGAGTAAACCTTGCAGACCAATCTGGCTTTATTTCTAATTACTTCACAAACTTCATTTAGCATGTTCTGGAAGACCCATTTTGTTCCAATCACATTCTTGTTTCTAGGTCTAGGAACAAGATCACAAGTGTGATTTTTCTCAATTTGCATCAACTCTTCCTCCATTGCTTTAGTCCAGTTTTCATCATTGCAAGCTTCATTCACTGTCTTAGGTTCAATCTTTGAAATCAGACAATACTCATCTAAATCTTAAGCAATTCTCCTTCTTGTTTGTACACCTTTTCTTTTATCACCTATGATCTAATCTTTAGAGTGGTTCAGTCTTACATACCTGGGAACTTTGGGAGTTTCTTACACTTCTGATTCTTGATCAGGCTCATTAAAACTCAACTCTTCTTCCTTATTTACCGAATCAGTTTGAATCTAAATTTTAGAAGGGGCTTGGGCTCCTTGAATTAGAACACGATTCTGATCATCTTCATCATATTCATAAAACCTTGAGGGTTTTTCAATTCCTTCATCAACCTTCACATTTGTACTTTCTATAATCTTTCTTAGTCTCTTGTTATAACACCGGTATGCTTTGCTTTGAGTAGAGTAACCCAAGAATATTCCTTCATCACTTCTAACATCAAACTTGCCTAGATCTTCATCTCTTTTGATGTAACATTTGCTACCAAAAACTCTGAAATACCTCACAGTAGGAGTGATGCCAAACCAGAGTTCATAAGGAATCTTACTAGTATTGCTTCTAATTTGTACTCGATTGAGAGTATAGACTGCAGTGCTAACAACTTCTCTCCAATAGATCTAAGGTACATTTTCTTCCATCATCATTGTCCTAGATGCTTCCTGAATGGTCCAGTTCTTTCTTTCCACTACTC
Source organism: Cunninghamia lanceolata (assembly GCA_027924645.1). Classification (NCBI taxonomy): domain Eukaryota; kingdom Viridiplantae; phylum Streptophyta; class Pinopsida; order Cupressales; family Cupressaceae; genus Cunninghamia; species Cunninghamia lanceolata. The sequence goes on from BSBN01001099.1 coordinate 10,826,031, forward strand.
CATTATGCTCTGGAGTCCTAGGAGTAGACAATTGTTTCTTTATTCCATGTTTCTCATAGAATTCTATGAATTCACTGGATGTGAATTCTCCACCTCTATCAGACCTCAGGCACTTTAATTTTAATCCGGTTTCATTCTGTACCATAGCCTTCAATATTTTGAATTTCTCAAGAGCTTATGATTTCTCTTTCAAAAAAGTTACCCATATCATCTGGGAGTAGTCATCAATTAGTAACATGAAGAATCTACCACCTCGTACACTCCTGATTCTTGTCGGACCACATAGATCAGTATGAACTAAGTCTAATAATCTTGTAGAAGATTATTCCTTGCTTTTAAATGAGACTCTACTTTGTTTTCCCAACTGACATTCTTTGCACAAACTATTTGTAGGTTTTACCAGTTTTGGAAGATCTCTTACTGCCTGAGGATTGCTTATCTTGATGATATTATCAAAATTCACATGACACATTCTCCTATGCCATAACCAACTCTGATCAATTTGCACAAACAAACAACTTTTACTAGTACCAACTAAATGGAAGATATTACCTTTTGTTTGAGTACCGGATGCAATCTCTGTTCCTGAACTTTCAAAGATCTTGCATTTTCCATTCTTGAATCGGAGATCATAGCCTTTGTCCACCAACTATCCAACACTGAGAAGATTGTGCTTCAATCCTTCAACATACAGTACATTACTAGTTTTGTTCCTTCCATCAAAAGAAATAGTTCCTTGACCTCTGATTCTACCAGCAGAATTATCACCAAATTTTACCACTCCTCCTTCATACCTTTCCAAATCTATGAACTTATTTTTGTCACCTGTCATATGGTGAGAGCATCCACTGTCAATGACCCAATGATCCTTTTCTTCAACTTGGGCAACCAGAGCTCTTTCTACAACTTTATGATTGACAAATTCAAAGGGCATTGGATCTTCCTCCTTGATGGCAATAAACACCCAATCACTTCCGAATTTGTTTCATGTCTTTGATTCATCATCTGTTACTCCTTCATTATCATCTTCTTCATGCACATAGTAACAATTCTTTTGGAACCTTGATCTGTTAGGATTTGGATTTGAAAATCTTTCCAGACATCTTGAGGCAAAATGACCAATCTTATTGTAGTTAAAACACTTAAAAGGCAATTTTCCTTCATACTTACCGAATCCTCTTGGCAGTCTTTTTGCAATAAGGGCTTCAAGTTGAGTAGTTTCTGCTTCTTCTTCCAGGTCTTTTCTTTCTTTTTCATACCATGATAGTTTCCTTGAAGAGTTCTCTCCTGGATCAAACCTTTGTTTACCTTTTACAGAGGAACTGGCTTTGAATGCAGATTCAATCTTGGGAGGGGTATCTCCAAACTTGGTCATTTCAAATGTGGCTAATTTACTAGCCAATTGATCTCTTGTGACAGCTGTATGGGCTCTGAATTCTTCAATAGCAGCAACCTTGATTTTATAAGGAGGAAGGGATCTGAGAATTTTGCCAACAATTTCATCTTCATCCAAGACTCCACTAGCACATCTAATTCCACAAACAAGCTCATTTACTCTTGGCATAAAAGTAGTGATATTTTCATCTTCTCTCATCTTCAAATTTTCAAATTTCCCTTTCAGACTATGTAGCCTTGCACATTTAACATACTTGTCTCCTTCATGTAGAAGTTCTAGTTTTTCCCAAATCTTAAAAGTAGTTGGTAGGTAAACAACATTTGAAAGATCTGAATCAGATAATGCACTTAGAAGAGCTTCTATAGTCCGCAGATTGTTTTCATAATCTGTGATTTCATTTGGGGCTTTCGGGCCACCATGTGGAGGAGTATACTTCGTTGAAGCCATGGTCTAGTACTGCATTCCCATACATTACAAGTGACATTTCATGCAACTTTTCCAAAGATTAAAATTGGTTCCATCAAACTTTAGACTATCCTTCTTGTAGGATGACATCCTGGATCTCCTCAAGCGGTTAAGCTCTTTTAGAGGAACTTAGCTCTGATACCAATTGTTAGATTTAGGGCAGACAACTGAGAGGGGGGTGAATCAATTGTCCAAAACTTTCTTCTAATTAAACACTTAAATCCACTTTGTAATTCAGCAGCATAATGATAAATCAATCATGAAAACATAATGCATTAAATCAAGAGCAGAAATACATTAACACATAGGACACCAAGATTTTGACGTGGAAAACCCAGTTGAGGGAAAAACCATGGGGTGATTAACCCAAGATTGTATTCTCTGTTAGAAGAATAGAAAGAATAAAATGGCACATGCCAATTAGGGCTCACTACCCGAGCACACTACTCACAAGAGGCCCACTGCCTACAGGAGACACACTGTCTACAAAATAATAAGTATTACATACATGAATTGGAGAATAGCATCTTCACCATGCTTGAATCAGTTCCATTTAAGTCCAATACTTTTGCTCTCCCTTTCACTCTCCTCCTTGCTACCACACTCACATCTCCACAAGACACACTTTGAAATGACTTTCTAACTCCATATATATACAACACATTGACTTAGGAATAATCATCTAAGTCGGCAAACATCTACAAGAACATCCACAAGATGTGTAACTCATCCAGTCGGCCAGTCTCAAGAAGAACACCATCATTTGGAATTTATTCTTCAATTGTAATCTTCAACTCCAATACGGATCACCAACATGAACTGGACACGATCCAAAGACCTCCACAAGATTGCTTGATTCACCAAGAACATCCATACTTCATTTGCTTACTGAAATCCTTCTCTCCTTCATTCAGAACCTCAAGAACACAGTCTGTCATCACTATCACAAAGGAACAGATGCTTGCGGACCTTCAAACCATGAACCAATCGAGTTGACACTTCATAAAGACTTCCTCAACACTTCCTCAAATCCGCAGAATAGGATAATGCATTTCTGGATCTCACCAGACCTATCTGTATCACTCTGTCACCTCTGAATACCTGCTGGAACCAGTTTTACTTGAGTAGCGATAAATTCTTTAGATCTTCATGCAAACCTCTAAAATCTTTACTGGATCACCTTAAGACACATATCTACAAACCCTTTAAACCGTATCCTCTGATCCTCATCTATCTTGGACTTTTACCTTATTGTCTTCACTATTCTTCACTGTTCCTGATATGATCAATTTTCTCAATATCCTTAGCAAACAGTTCATCCAATCCTTATCATTAATGTAATAGGAGTATGTTGACATCAATGACAACACTAGTTAGGCCCATACTTGCAACAATATGAGATAAGTGTAACAATCACATGCTAGAGGCAAAGATGCAAATGACAGATGCATACAACATGCTCTTTGAAGAGCACTCATCAAATGATAAAGAATATCACTTACTATCAGTGATCTTAAAGGAAGAACAAGCTAGGAACAACATTCATATATCATCATTGATGTGACAGTCATGTACAAATCCAAAAGCAAGAGACAATCATATTTAGAATGGAAAGGTGCAAATACATTAAGCACATTGGAATGTTAGGAATGCCATAATCCAGAGATAACAAGGTGGATTCCATGCATTTCATCAACTATTTTGATCAAACAAACCCTACCTAATACACTTTGGAGCTAGAGTGATGCCATGGTGCAGTCAAGAAGGTGCCATGCCTTAAGGAAAGGTACAGATACAGTCACCTTAACCATGAAAAGTTAGGATAGGATCAATAAAGTGGCTTATACAAGCAAGATATAGTCATGATTTATCATAAATTGCCATACCCATCTATAGAAGTGCATCAATGATGAAGGAGTAACATCAGAAGAAGAACAAGACTTATATCAAGTGCTACAGTGAAGATTGACAAAAGAACATGAAATTCACAAGGTAAAAAGTCTTCTTTCTACTATGACATTTGTTCTATCATGATATAGTCATAGTAATCAGTTATCATGGTCAAAGATAAAGAAGAATGCTTGATATATGTGTTACTGTTAGACCCAAATGATAAGATAATCAGTCATTATGCACAAAGGCAGATACAGATGTATTTAAATAATGCATAACAACCAAGGAGAGATATGAACATGTTAAGGATGCTACAAGTATACCTTTAAAATGTACAAGGATAGCTACAGGTGCAAGGAGAGATAAGAACATAAAATCTATGATAAAGTATAAATCCAGATGCAACAAAGATAGTACACAGTCAAAGATGATGCTACATGCGAAAGGACAATCATACTACAATTTGCAAGTTGAAGAGTACAAGTTCATCATATGTAAATAAGTTAAAGAAGCCATTTATGCTATAGCCTTCCAGAAATGTTAAAGATAGCTACAGGTGGAAATAAATGAATAACTTGTTATCATACAAAATATCAAGAAACTTGCTATTAAACCCAGTAGCTACAATGGGACAGTCAAGTAAAATGTATCATCATTAAATGCCATGACAGTCACAAAGAGAAGGAGGAGATGGTGTTGTGTGAAGCTCCATTTATTAACACTTCAACTCTTAATGCTTTTCCCTATAGGGAGACCACAATCAAGGAAGTGCTATACAAAAGGAGAGAATGTAATGATAAAGAGTAAACCCACTTGATAAAAGATCAAACCCTAATGTCATTTTTTCAAACATAGTCAATAAGATTCAAATAAAGGAGAGTGGCCATAATAGTTTGAAGCCATGAAAGTGTAAAATGAGAAAACCCTTGAAAGAGGGTTCAAACCCTTGTTTTTTCTCTTCAGTTATAGTTAAATGAGAAAGAGCTAACAACGAAGAGCATGGCCATGGTAGTATGAAGGATTTTTTTGTGCAAGAAGGGTTGAAACCCTAGTTTCAAAACTGAACAAACCCTTGACAGTCTACACTTTTTGATTCTTGTATACAGATGGAGCATAGCCATAACAGGTAGAGGTTTTGAAAATGCAAAAAGATGTCAAAACCCTCATCTCAAAAACTCAAATGCTCAAGTTTTCTCCATCTATAGACAAATCAAAGCCAAAAGGAGATATATAGAGTCATGGCCGACAGTGATAACCCATTTGTTATCAAAAAATGCAATACCCATGACCACATAGAATCTTGTCATTATTCAAAGTGTAAAAACCAGAGATAAATGAAGTTACAGAGGTAAAAACCGACAAGAACTTACCTCTTTTTGCTGACTGGAAGAGAAATCTTTCCATAGCCTCATAGTGGCCTTAATCTTTCAAGAACAGATGAAGAGCATGAAAGAAGAAAGATACACAAACATGAAAGAAAGGTGTTAAAGAATGCATGATGATGGACAGAGTTATTCAAAAGAAGAAGGTCAGAGCCATGAAAGGATAAAGATACAAATAAATAAAATGCTTCATATAAAACTCAAACAAATGTTACCTTCCCCATTAATGGTGTAGAGTTCCAAGGTTTCAAAAGAAGAGCCATTGAAGGGTGAAAAAATAGAGCCATGATGAAAGCATTCAAACCCTAGGTCGGAGAAGCAAAGTTGCAGAGCTTTGAAGGAGGAAAACCAAATGAGTAATGAGAAACTTTTAGGGTTGTCTCCTTACTTTTGTTCGAAGATTCTTTTCTCTCAAGTGTAATTTTTGACTTACAAAACAAATAATTACCTTATCCAAAGGAGTGTCGTGCTCAAGACCTTTTTCTTGAAGATCCTAGCCATCATAGCATGGAGTGGCCGACAACAATGCTTAGGACTTAATTCTTATTAAGTCAAGAAGGCCCATATGATGGGAGAGAAAGGCTTTATGCCTTATAAACTTTTTAAAGATTCCTTGGTGGTCGACAATGCATGGACAAGATACACATACTAAAATTCCTTGTCTTTATTCAAAACATCCATAGGTAATGATACTTCAAGATTATGCATGGTGTCTAACAAAGCCAATAAGGTGTATTTTTTTTTTTGACATGGCATGCATGAGGACAATATATAGAGTTGTCCAAGGTAAGAAATTATGCATGATGACATTATAATTGTGGCAGTGTATGATGATACAGTGATGGATTCATGGAGTTGATTTCTTTCCTTCCTTGACTTTAAGTTGCATATGGAGATATATTGTGATTTAGAAAATGTAATGATATATATGTGCACTAAGGCATCAAAGGGGAGTCATAAGGATGTTATGCATACTGTTTGATGCATGGAGTGACTCACTTTTTTTTTATTTTGTAGAGGAAGATAAATGTTTTCTCATTTATCTTGGAGTGATAAGGCTATTTTTTTTTCCCTTAATGTGTAGTTGAATCATGCATAATAGGGATATTTTCTCACATGGAGACATAAGGAGTTTTCTTTTTCTTCTAAGTCCTATTTGTACTCATATCATGCAAAATAGGCAAGTGTAATTGGAGTGATAAGGAGTGATATTTTTTCTTCTAGTCATGCACAATTTTACAAAATCATTAATTGTAAATAAATAATAAAGTGATATTTTCCAAATTACTTTATTATTTTTCACAAGTTGTAAAATCAAAAATAGAAGAAATTGTTACCAATAATATAGTAATTTTCTATTATTTTATTATTTACTCATAATCAATTTTGCTCATGCAAAATCATACAAATTGATTAGTGGAGTTAACTAGGCCACCTAAGAGGTTTTGCATGACTTTTAGGAGTATTTTTAGGGTCCTTGGTCAACTTTTTTGGTCAGACACATCGAGAGGTCCAAATTGAAGCTATTTTTGTTCAATTTGTGGCAGTTTTAGGCCCTATTTTTGAGAATTTTGGAGGTTGCTTGGGAATGATTATTTTTTGCATGTCTCTTGGAGAGAGTATACCTATATATTGTAAAGAAAAAGTTTGTTTTTGCTAGTTCTTGATTCTCATTCTGATTCAAACAGATTGGAGAGTTCTTGTAGTTCACTTTTATAGTTTTATTCAGAGATCGCCATGTTACATGTTATACTTTTTATCTTCTTTGTAGAACTTTCCTTTGTTTATTTTACATTAGTTGAAGTACCTTTCCTTTTAGTGCTGATTATTGAAGTGATTTAATGAAATTTTGTTGTGTTTTATTATTAAACCTTTAAAATTATTGTCACAATTCCTTGCTGGCAACATTAAGCATATATTCATCATAGGTCTTAGGTTGTGTTAACCAGAAATAGTCTTTTTGTGTTGTAAAAAAACTATTTCCTTCATAAAAACCCATTTTCAAACCTTCTTTAGAAACACTTTTGTGATATTTATGCCAAGTCTAGATTGTGTAAAAGTCAAATTTCTGAGCAAACATTGTGGATTAGATTGCATTATTTTTATCCAAATCAGGTGCATCACCAATTTTTATCTTTTTGTATTCAATTAATTTCTTTCTTCCCTTTTCCTAAATAGTAAGAAAATACATCTCAAAAGAATATTTGAAAGGAACCAGCCCATAATCTAGAGGTCTAATTTCATCATAGGGCACCCACAACCTAAAATTAGTCCCATGTTACACAGAATTGCAGTGCTTCACCAACTTTGCATACAGGTACAATTCCCAGTGATACCAATTATGAATTGCTTTTAAAGTTTAACTATTTTTTGGCAATTTATATGCTAATAAAACATATCAAATATTCCATTTTGATTTGTTTTATTTAGAGTCATACAGGACACATTTGGGAGCTTTCATGAGTAGAGAAAAGAAATTTTATGGTGGGACCACATGAGAGGATGATTTTGCATCTTTATTTCACAGATTGGTGGTAGATTCAGTGCTTTATTTTTGGCTTTCATGAGTAGCTCAAAAATGGACTTAGGGTCTATTTTTAGGAGATTTTTTAGCTTTCTTCATAGGAGATCATTTGGAGATATATATAGGAGACAAACAAAGTTTTTTCTCAATCAGTTAGAATCAGTTTCTTCTCTCTTGTTCATAGGCAGAGTTGTATACAGGCAGTTGGCTCACACATTTTTTTATGCATTGTACTCTTTCTAGTTCTAATAGCAAAACATCCTATTTCACATATTTTGCAATCTTGATCTAATGTTATATTGTGACTTTTTTTATCCTTTATTATGTCTCAATACTGTTAAAAACTTAGTTCTTCCTAGTTGCAGTTTGTGTTTTTATCTAAACCTTGTTGTAAATTACTTAAGGAATAACTATCAGTAAAATTGTGAGGATTCAGGTTAGGGGATCTATTTGTGAGTGATAGAATTTCATCTAGTTTAGATTCTAGAAATAGTTTGCATTTTAATTACGTCTTTCTATCCTTTTTCTCCTTAAGTCAGTAATTTAAGAATTATAAGAGAACCAGCTCACTCTAGAGATTCATTCTCATGAAAGGAGACCCACATCTGAGAATGATTCCATGTTTCAGCAAGTAGTTAAGTTTTTGCAAAACTTAACAAGGGTGCATACTTGAATTGATAATAGTTTTTGGCATGCCCGATTGGACTCTGGAAGCAATTTCAAAGAGATTTGTACCCTCATAGCTGCTATTTTGGTATATGCAGTAGTTTTACCAACCTTTGGAGGATTTCAATATACTTGGTGACTCATTCCCTCTGGTTTGATATGCAAATTAGTGTCTGCACCTTATGAAAACCAGGTCTAATCCAGACCCATTTGACTACTTACAGTTGTCTACACCTAGAAGGAGAGGCAGATCAGCAAGTAGAATCGGTAAGTCATCAAGAAGATCCAAGTCTACACCTTCCTGATTCAAATCTACAAGTATGGTTAAAAGAAGTAGAACGCTAGTGTTGATAGTCCAGATACCCATAATGGCTAGGCCATATGCATTTGCTTCTTTCAATATGGACAGCCCATTACAACTTGCCCAAAGAGATGATATTCCAATGGCAGCCCTGAAGGGATTTCCTTATTTCACTAGAGAAGATCATACTACTGCTACTGAACATATTCAAGATGTAGCAACCTTGTGTTCTATACACAATGTCACTCAATAAAATGTGGCACTCAGACTTTTAGCTACTTCGTTAAAAGGAAAGGCTTTAAAGTGGTTCAAAGGACTTTCTAAAAATTCAATAACATCTTAGGACTTACTCAGAGATGGATTACACAAACACTTCGAGGACAAGTCTGATCATCTCTCACTGCTGGAGCAACTGAGCACCATCAAAAGGGCACCCCATGAACACATGGTTGATTTCAACTACTGATTTCAGAGAACCTAGGATAGGATTCCCACAATGGTAAAACCTTTGCCAAGGCATGCTTTTCTATTTTATCTTAAAGCTATGGGAGCGACCACCCTTCCAGATTCTTTTGAGATTGCTGTTAGAGCAGAAAATTGCCTTATTTAGGCAGGAAAGATAGCCCCTAGGCCTCCTTTACCTATTTTCCCTGAAATACAACCATTAGTGCCTATGGCAGTGCCTCCTCTAGCTATTATCCCACCTATTCTAGCAATAGGATATCAAACAGCCCAACAAACTACTATCCTAGTTCAAACCCAAAGTACCCCAGAGTTGGAAAATACATTAAGCACAATTGTAAATAAGCTAGTAAACATGGAGAAACATTTACCCTACCAAAATTAGTATTAGCCTAATCAACAAAATACCCAATATCAACCCAATCAGCAATATAGGCAACCCTTTTAGGCTGATCCTCAGGGGCAAAGAAAGAACTATAACCCTCGACCTTTCTAGGATTATAATCCAAATACTACTAGTACCTCAAGAGAGCTTGTACCCACATAGAATAATCTGGTCCAGGACAATGACTGGTATTATCCATATCACCAACCACATAGTCAAGCTACCTACACGAATGGAGTGAGAAATCAGGCACTCATGGTTCAGAATAGTTATGCAAGTTTGGAGGGGGTTAATGGTGAAGTTTCAACTCAACAGAATAAGGCTGATGTAGTCTTAATGAATTGGGAAGAATCTAATTTTTGTGGTGTAAATTATTTCCAAGGTCAGAATTAGCAAAGTACACCTGCTTCAGCCAACACAAGGTCAAAATTGAGAGCTGCAGATGTAAATCAGCAAGCTGCTATAGTACAATAGTAGGTTGTAAGGGATAAAAACCAAGTTTATCCATAAAAAACTACCCTTGTATCACAGTAGAAAGTACAAATTCTACAAAGGGACCAAATAGTACCAACAAAGGAGCAACCCAAAATGCAACAACAGTCTCCACAAGGTTAGATTGATGCAATTGCAGCAAGAGGACATCATAAGGTAATCCCTATTACTTTTAATATAGTTGATCATATTAAGAAAGCTACAGTGAACATGTCAATTATGGACGCTTTACACATCCCTAGCAAGAAGAATTTGCTACAAGAAGCATTGACTAAACTCTCACATTCTGAGCATTCTAGTCAAGAGAAGGCCAAGGTTGTACTTGCTAATAGTTCAAAAATTAGGAGTGGACAGCAAGCAGATGAGGTAAAACTACCCTCTTTCTATCTAAATCTCATTATTGGTGATAAATTGGTTCGTAACTATATGGTAGATTTAGGGGCAAGTAGTTTAGTTATGCCCAAAAGTGTACCTAACTCATTAGGATTGGTTTATGAGCCCCTTGCAAAAGGAGTAGTTTAGTTACATGGGTCTGTACTTAGTACTGCAGGGATAATCAAAAATATGACACTCACATTACATGCTTGTCCTAATTTTGCCATTCATCAAGACATCTACATCATTAACTTTCCACCTAGTTTTGTAATCTACCTTTCTAGAGAGTTCACAACCATTCTAGAGAGTTCACAACCAAATTGGGTGGGTTTCTTTCATCTGAATGGACTCACTTATTCCTCAGAATGAGATATGGTACAAAAGTAACAATATAGTTCAAACCACTTGCAAAAGACCATATTGATCCCTATGTTCCCATCCCAATAAATGCTAATCTCTACATCACCTGCGGGCAGCAAGATGAACCCATGAGCCTAGATCCTAGTGCACCTATAGAAGAGATAAGTCTAGATGATTGGGCAACTAAAGATCATGAAAGTGACCCTTTCTGTCACACAAATGAGGTAGGATTAGGCATCTATATGATATAGGAACCTAATGTAGTGATTCCTAATCTGATTAAGGATCAAAATCAGTTAGAACAACAGGAAGATCAGCTTTGGAAGATGTACTTTGATGGATCAAGGACCAAGACGGGTGCCAATGGAGGTAATATGTTAATTTCACCTCAAGGAGACAAGTATTATGCTGCCTTTAGGTTTACCTTCAGCTGCACAAATAATGTGGCTGAATATGATGCCCTGATCCATGGTTTAGAATGGGCTAAAAAAAAAGGTATAAAATCTCTTCAAGTTTATGGAGATTCTAAGTTGATCGTTAATCAGGTTAGGAATCTGAATGTTGCTAAAAATATTCTGTTCAAAAAATACAAGCATAGAGTGTGGGATTTAATTGAATTTTTTTATGCTTTTAATATGATTTTAGTTCCCAAGGATCAAAATAAGTATGCAGATAGGTTGGTAACCTTGGGATCTCAATTTGTGATTCCTGATCAGATTTAGAATGTTATAGTATAGCCATATGTTAAGATAGTTGTTAGGCCTTTTGTATACGACAATAGTGTTTCATGGCAAGTGTTTAACAGTGATGAACAAATATTGAGTTTTTTAAGTGCAGAGGCTAAATTTGTAGCAAATAATCAAGATAAATATCAGCAGCAATTTGAAGATCAGATTGTTCAATTGAGGACCAATAAGTTGCCTAAGGGATTAGTCACATTAGAATCAGTGTTTAACACTGATTGATCAGTTCAAAAAATATAAGTACAGTATGACAGTGAAGTAAGAACATTATCAAACCATAGAAATTTTCAAGGACAATCTATTGAAACTGGGAAAGGTATGTACCATAGAAGAGCAGTAGTCTTTTATTCAATTATGTCAAGATTTTCTGATGTTTTTGCATAGGCGTATAATGACTTGAGAGGTTTTTATCCCAGTCTGGCCTAGCACACCATAGAGTTAGAGCCTAATGTCAAGCCTGTTAGGCAAAAGCAAAGACCCCTCAATCCCAAACTTGAGCACTTAATGAAGGCTGAGCTGAATAAACTGATTGAAAGTAGTATCATTTTCCCAATAAAACATACCTCATGGGTTTCCAATTTGGTTCCAATCAGGAAGAAGAATGGTGAAATTTGACTTTGTGTCAATTTCTGTGATCTAAATCAGGCCTCATTGAAAGATCATTACCCTCTTCCTTCCATGGAACAAATACTACAGGCTGTTTCAGGTTCTGATAGGTACTCTTTGTTAGATGGATACTCTGGATATAATCAAATTCTGGTCAAAAAAGAGGACCAATACAAAACTGCATTCACAACTAAGTGGGGTAACATGGCCTAGCAGAAAATACCATTTGGTCTTTCCAATGCAAGGGCAACCTTTTAGAGGGCAATGAATATGGCCTTCCATGGTCTTATGAACAAAATAGTGTTGGTCTATCTAGATGATATAACTATTTTTTCCAAAGATTCTAATGATCATTTTGACCACTTGAAGCATATTTTCAGAGGTGCAAGGAGTTTAGAGTTTCATTGAACCCCAAAAAGTGTATATTCTCAGTTCATGAAGGAAGACTCCAGTCACATTATTTCAAAATAAGGTATTACTATTGACCCTAAGAGAGTTTCAGCTATTCTAGATTTACCGTTGCCTGCACATAAGAAAGGCTTGCAAAGCTTTCTTGGTAGAATTAATTTTGTTAGGAGGTTTATTCCAAATATTGCAGCTTTGTCACAACCTTGTACTACCATGTTGAAAAAGAATGTGCCATTCAGCTGGACTAAGGAGGGAAAAGGAAGCTTTGAGAAGATAAAAGAAGCCCTCGTTGCTGCCCCTACCCTCGTCAATCCTAATTATGAGAAGGATTTCATTATATATGCTTTTGGAGGAGCTGACACTATTTTTGCAATGTTATGCCAACAAAATGATGAAGGATTAGGGTAGCCAATTGCATTTTTCAGCCAAGTGTTGCACAAGTATGAGGTAAAGTACTCTTTTGTGGAAAAACATGTTTTTGTTGTTGTAAGGAGCCTCAAGAAATTTAGACACATGCTGTCTAATAATAAAATTCACTTAAAGGTTGCTCATCCCACTGTCAAGAGTTTTTATTAAACAAAGATATAAATGACAAGAGAGCTAGTTGGATAACCAAAGTTATGGAATTTGATGTTGATATCCAAGTAACCAAGCTGATTAGAGGTAAAGGCTTATGCGAGAAGCTTGCTGAAAGTGAAGAGTTTGAGCAAGAACATCAATAGAACACCAAAATAGTGCTGAATAATAATGAACTAGCTAATACACCAACTCAAACAAATAGTTGGGTGCATCAGATGATGCATTATTTACAGACCAGTGAGTGCCCAATTGGTTTAGATAGGGCAGGTAGAAGGTATTTTCTATTGCAAGCTACTCCTTATGCTATTATTGATGGTATTTTATATAGGAGAGACTTTAATGGTGTATTTTTGAGGTGTGTTGGACCTTATCAATTTGATAGACTATTAGAAGAGTTTCACAATGGACCTTCAAGAGGTCACTTTGCGGCTAGAACAACTGCCTTGAAGATTATGCAGGCTGGTTATTACTAGCCTTATTTGTTTAAAGATTATTTTTCTTGGGTGAGAAGATGTGAGAAGTGTTCTTTATTTGCAGGTAAGCAAAGACTTGTTGCCTTACCCCTACATCCTGTTAAAGTTGAACAACCATTTGCAAAGTAAGGATTGGATTTCATAGGACCAATAAACTTGCTTTCAAGTGTAGGACACAAGTAGATTTTGACTTCCACAGATTATTTTACCAAGTGGATTGAGGTTGTTTCCTAAAAAAGAGGTAAATGAATCTGCTGTCCCATGTTTTTATCAAGACCTAGTGTTAAGATTCAGTACACCAGATTCAATCCTCTCCAATAATGGTCTAGCCTTTTTAGGATTAAGAATTTTAGATTGGTAATGTTAGAAATAATATTTATTTGAATACTTCATCTAACTATTATGCACAAGGTAATGAGCAGGCTGAATCTACCAACAAAAATCTGATAAGGATCATCAAGAAGACTATTCAGGACAATTAGAAAACTTGGCATGGAATGTTAAAGTTAGCTTATGGGCTGACAAAATTACACCTAAGAAGGCTACTGGTTGTTCCCCATATGTGCTTACTTATCGAAAAGAGGCTCAGTTACCTATTTCATTTGAATTGCCTACATTGGCATTTACCAAAGAACTTGAGCTGCTAGAAGAACAACCTCTTGTAATCAGACTTGCTCAGCTCATGGAGTTGGAAGAGACAAGGAAAGAGGCCTTAAGAAAGCTTGATATGCATCAAACCCAAATGAAGAATGCATTTGATAAGAGAGCAAGACCAAGGAATTTTATCATTGGAGATTCGGTGTTCAACTGGAATGAACTAAAGAGCAAGCCAGGTAAGCATTCTAAATTTGATGCCATTTGGGATGGGCCTTATTTTATCATAGAGTGCAAAGAAAACAATGAATTTTAGATATCCAATTTTAGTGGAGAGGTACTATCTATCCCAGTTAATGGGATCCACGTCAAGCATTGCCTCTGAGGATAAGAGACTTTTTTTGTATATAGTAGAGTAGTTTTGCAATGAATAAGTGCTCATGGACATTTGTTTTAGCGTTTTGTTTTGGCCATCAGGGCCTATTAGTTTTCTTTCAGTAGAGTTTGTTTTCAATTTTTATGTTGCTGTTTGAACTGTTAGAGAGTTGAATTACAATGTTTTTTGAGTTTCTGAGAAGGACAGAGTATGACTCTAAGCCCAATGGATGTCAAGGCAACTGGTCAAATGCTTAGTAGGCAAGCATATAGCGCAAGTCACCAGAAATGTTACCATTTTTTAACCACAACTCAAAAATTGGCTGAGCAGATTTATCATTTATCATTTTTGAATAAGGTTTGATTTATTTCTATTATGTGCTAGTTGCATAGTTATTATGACAAATACAGTTCAATTGTTCAGATGTAGAAAGAGAAGTTTCAAATCATTCATTGCATTGCAGAGTAGTAAAATGAGATAAGTATTCATTCACCATAATGGTTATTCATTTACAAGTTTGAATACATAAGAGTATAAACATTGCATTAAAGGAAACTAAGACATATCAAATGTCGCACACAAGCCGTGGGTTATAGCTAAACTCATGCAAATACAAATAAAATACTATGCATATAATGAAGAAGAGGGAAAGAAGTAGCCATCATTGCCTTGTTTTGGTTGATCTTCATAGTAGCCTCCAGTCCTGCTCCTGACCTCGGCATGTACCTAAAAAATTACGAGAGGGATCCCATTAGAAGCTCTGGTTATGAAAATCCTTTATCAATTAGGAGAGGCATAATACCTTAGTTATAATGAATTGATCAAATGAGAACATCCATATATAGAAGGAATTGAAGGGTAGAAAACATAAGAGCATCATTATTTTATTCTAATTTGTTTGTTTCATGTGCAGGTATAGGACAAATCATGAAGCTGGTTCAAGACTTTAAGCATGTGTTATCAAATGGGCTCCCACAAGGGTTGAGTCCAGCATGTTTTTGCCCCTTGATCTCAGAAGGGATGAATAGAAGAAGGAAATCATTGATGACATTCACATGACAAGCTGAAGGAATAGCAAGACAATCATATGCATCAGTCCCATTTCAAGACATGACTATGATCTCACTTCAAGGCATGATAATAATTAGGAGTACACAATGAATTTATAGTCATCAGACTGATAAAAGAATAAATGTTCACAAGTATTGACTATTTGAGGAGTGCTTACTCATCCATGATCAATAATCCAATTGGAGTATTCATTATAAACCAGTAAGCAAGTTTGCAAGCACAATGTGTATCACATATTACATTCAATGCATATCTATGAAAGAAATAGGACAGTATTGCAAATCTATAGTAGAATAATACAAGATAGCTAAAGTGTCATTTTTTGTCAAAATGAAATGTATAAGTGCATGGCTGCATCTAGTCATGAGTGAGCTCAAACAAATTTTCCATTATAATAAGTGATATGTCATACTGGTAACATCAGATACAGTGGACCTGGTTGATGTCCTACAAGACATATTACATCATGCATTTGATATGATGAATTACAGTAGAGAGGAAGAGCAGAAGGTTCATGTTATTATAGTATATACAAAACAAGTAAGTGACTTCTTCATTTATTACAATGCCACAATGTCATGACACAACCAAGTCATCAATCATATAAGAAAAGTATATTTTCTATAGTCCACTGAATGGATAGGTGAAGCTACAAAAACGAAGATATCATATGCCAGTGTTTACAGAAAGAAGAGATTGTGCTCAAAAGATATAAACCATTGTTCAGTTTTGAGAAAATCTGGGTCATACAGTGAGGTGAAGTGTTGTAGACACGGTCGTAGCATATAATGTCATTTACATTCATTTTTCAAAATACCCATATTGAGTTTCAGAACCCCAATGCATTTTGTAGTGTTGGAGAGAAAGAATGGTAATGTAAAGCTGTCTAGGCAAGGCCGTAGGTGAAGTTCCTATTTACATAGTAAAAACATGAAACCCTTGTTAGGTATAAAAAGAGTTTTTATTCTTCTTACAATATATAGTTGAGCAAGGTGAGAGTGAAGTGTTGTAAACATGGCCGTGAAGGAAAGAAGTTCTGAGTAATATAAAAGAAACTCTCACTTCAAACACAAGGAGCTTCAAAATTTTTACATCAAAAGACATAGAGCCAGCTACAAAATTTATTATATGCCATGGTTGTGTCATGTGTGAACGTATTTCACATACCCAGCAAACAAAAAATGACACCCTCATCATAGTTGCACATACAGAAGTCAAAGAAGCAAGGATGAAAAGAGACATTGAGGACTTACAGTATGGCATGGTGGAGGAAGGAAACTATATGGCTGCGGTCTATCTTACACTTTGTGATTTTTTTGCCATTTTCACTAGGTTCAACACAGAGAAACCAAGCAATATATATCAAAGCTGAGAAACTGAAGAAAGAGCTACATGGTTGCGGCAATTTAAGAAATAGAAGCCATGAAAAAATAGTCAAATGCCATTTTAAAGCTTCAAATTTAACTTACCCAGTGCAGCCTATCATTTTGGCTTAAGAAGTGCAATGTTTTCAACCTCAAAAACCATCGAATGGAGAAGGAAGGTGTAGAGAATGAAACCCCAAGTTAGCTGCCATAGTTGTAGAGCCAAACTCGACACCAACAAATGAAAATGACCAAAGGTTTAGGGTTGCATTTTCTTTTGCTTCGACATCCTTTCATATTTTAACCATGCAAACAACATAATCATTTTTATCCAAATGAGATTGGGGTCAACACCTTGTGTTTGATGGTGCCTAGTAATCATAAGGAGAAGTGGTTGACAACTGAAGAATATGGCTTATTTTATGAAGTCAAAGGTTGACAATATCATGAGTAAACAAGGCTTGTGCCTTTAGAATCTTTGCAAGGTCTTGGTCTCATATGTGATCGACTCACATTGGAGTCTAAGTTTCATTTGACAATGCATGTGGTTGAGTGTCTTTGACCTCCCACTTATGCATTTTTCTTTTTCCTTCACATTTTTCATGTGTATGCATAAAGATCAAACAAGAAACTTGGAAATGTGAAGAGTATGCAAGATGAAGACATGGTCAAAGGGTTCAAATGCAACATGGTGGCACTATAGAGGTAGTGAGTTGGGGTTGTCCAAGGCATATGTAGAGATGAGGTGGTAGAATATTGACACATGGAGGCCATGGTATCGAACCTTCAAGGCTTTTATTTATTTTTGCAAATATGTGTAATATTTCATCTTTTTATGATTTTTATAGAAAATCATTTTGTGATATCTTGTAAATATCTTGGTGAAATTATAAACCAGATATCATTTTATTTTTGTAAAAAATCATATCGAATAGGATATTGATTACAATTGCCATATCATTGTAAAGTTAACTTTAAAGCAATGAAATTATGAATTGCTTTTAAAGTTTAACTATTTTTAGGCAATTTATAGGCTAATAAAACAAATCAAATATTCCATTTTGATTTGTTTTATTTAGAGTCATATAGGACAAATTTTGGAGCTTTCATGAGTAGAGAAAAGTAGATTTATGGTGGGACCACATGAGAGGTCAATTTTACAGCTTTATTTCACAGATTGGTGGTAGATTCAGTGCTTTATTTTTGGCTTTCACGAGTAGCTCAAAAATGGACTTAGGGTCTATTTTTAGGAGCTTTTTTAGATTTCTTTAGAGGAGATCATTTGGGGACATCTATAGGAGAAAAACAAAGTTTTTTCTCAATCGGTTAGCATCAGTTTCTTCTCTCTTGTTCACATGCAGAGTTGTATACAAGCAGTTGGTTCACACATTTTTTTTATGCATTGTACTCTTTCTAATTCTAATAGCAAATCATCATATTTCACATATTTTGTAGTCTTGATCTGATGTTATATTGTGACTTTTTCTATCATTTATTATGTCTCAATACTATTAAAAACTTAGTTCTTCCTAGTTGCAGTTTGGGTTTTGATCTAAACTTTATTACAAATTACTTAAGGAATAATTATCAGTGAATTTGTGAGCATTTAGGTTAGAGGATATGTTTGTGAGTGATAGAATTTCATCCAGTTTAGATTCTAGAAATAGTTTGCATTTTAATTACATCCTTCTATTTGTTTTCCCTTCAAGTCAGTAATTTAGGTATTAGAAGAGAACCAGCTCACTTTGGAGATTCGTTCTCATGAAAGGAGACCCCAATCCAAGAATGATTCCATTTTTCAGCAATTAGTTATGTTTTTGCAAAACTTAACAAGGGTGTATACTTGAATTGACAACAATAGATAAAGATCGATATGTTAGAAAGGCTTGATGAACTTTTAAGAAACTGACATTGGCAGATATAAAGCCAATTTCCACAACTGTAAACTATATTCCACTTGCCTGTGCCAATAGGGTAGAGTTTAAATGGGGTTATGTTTGATAGGTATTTTAGTTGGAAATGCTCTGGTAGATAGTATGCCAGATTGTGAAAATATAGACAAATCCATGAACTCTTCTACAAAATGTCTAGAAGAGAGATATTTTCTCATCCTCTACATTGGCTTCAGAATATGTACAAAATGGGTTTGTTGTAAGGGCTTTATAAACTTACAAGAAAATGAAATCAGCAGAGTAAATCCATGGCCACAAACATGACAAAATTCTCCTTGCCCAAGACCCTCACCTCCTCTTTCTTCCTTTCTTCACCAATTTCTAGAACCTTCTCCCATAAGAGTGAGAATGGGGGAAAATAAAGTATTTCCTTTCCTTTTAGTCCAAAGAAGAGTATCATTATATTTTTTTTGGTTTTTTTAAAATCCTAAAGGTAGATGACCAAAGATTATAAAATCCTCTCAAGAAAACCATACGAAAACAAAGCACAAGGTCAATTTTCTAACACCATGCTGAAATAAACTACAAATAAACAAAACTCCTGACGGCAACCCACAAAGTCTAACTCAACACCAAAATCATATAGAACTGATTCACCAAAGTATAGAACAATCAGGCAATAACCGGATGGTGTCTGAAGTACAACATGACATTAGAAACTCATCTCAACATAGAGACGATGACGAGGCTAAGGTATATGGCCAATGTGTCATCTCCAACTCACCACCATTGGGACATTAGGCATGGTCAGACTTGTGAAGCCAAGTGGAGTCGGTGCCTGGTATGTATACCACTCAAAACACATTATAACATCTTCATATACATATCATATAATAGCCGAAGCAAGAATAGTCCATATCGGAGGATTCCAACATCCGTGATAATTCACATAGTATGCCAGTGTCAAGGTGTCATCCTCTCCACATGTACACACAATCTCAATATGAAATCTAACATAACAAAATATCAATAACACAACATCATATAAAGATTGAATTTCATACCTCGGTGTCACCTCGATTAGGCCAGGACTAGGGAGGCACTAAATAGAACACCATTGATCCCCTTCACTTGACCATTAGGGAATGGAATCAAGAATCTTCCACGACCAACAATCATTAAGTGTGAGTCATCACCCAAGTACATCTTCCCACTGTCATATTCTTCATACTTTGAAAACCAACCCTGATATGAGGTCACGTAGAATGATGCACCAGAGTCAATGAGCCACTCATCTTCTGATTCATGTGTTGCCAAGGCAGCGACAAATGCTTCTCCATCATCCTGAGAGGACTTGTCAGAATCTAAATCATAGTTCTTCTTTTTCTTCTTCTCCTCCTTGCACTCTTTGTGGAAGTGACTAGGTTTTGCTACAATTCCAACATAGAGCCTTGGACTTTCCAAGAGACTTAGATCTCCCATAGGATTTGGATCTTCCTTTTCCTTCCTTCTTCTTATTGTTTTTCTTTCCCTTCTCTTTAGATCTACCACGAACTGCAAGAGCCTCCTTATCCATCTCGAAGACTTTCTACACATCTCTTCAAAAAATAACGAAGAAACCACTTCATCCATATTGAAGGTGGTAGTGGTAATCCTAATGGTTAGAACAAGGTGGTCCTACAAATCAGTAAGGAATACAGTAATGTCATACATAGATCCTCCTCCTCCATCTTGAAACCAACATAGGTCAACTGGGCAACAAACATATTGAATGTGTTCAGGTGATCAACGACAGATCCTCTATCTTCCATCCTCAGAGAATATAGTTTCTTTCATAGGAATAATTTGTTCACCAGGGACTTAGCTTGATAAACATATCCAAGTTTCTTCCAAAGATCTTTTGTATACTTCTCTTCATAGATATTCAATAGAACTACATCAACCAAACAAAGTCTTATCAAACCCTTGGCCTTCCAATCAATCAGATCCAAATCTTCTTGTTTCATGCCTGATGGCATGGATACAGATATTACAATCCATAAAACTCTATCTGCTAATAAGTCCTCTATCTTGAGTTTCCACAACTCAAAGTTGCCTCCATTGAACTTTTCTATATCAAACTTCCCAGATGTGCTCTCCATCTCTTTCTTGCAAAAAAGATTTCCTATTCACAAGCTCCCACTCAAACAAATATTATCTCAAAAAAACCCTCTACCCAACAACTAGAACCAAAGGTGATCAAGCATGGATACCAACTGAAAGGAAGCAAGGTACGTAGAAAAGCTTCCTACATTGATCTAATGAGGAAAGATTTATGCAAAATTTTCTTTTAGAATTATAGATATGAGATGCACATTAATCAAAGAGATTATAAAAAATATTAAAATGCATGAATAATGCTCATGACATAAGATATATGTGGGGAAAACCCTTTCGGGTAAGAAACCCCACACTCCAAAACCTAGGCGATGTATTACCAAATCAAATGCTAATTACAATACACTTGCAACTTGCAATGCAAGTTCTTTTAGGAGTTCCCAAATGTCAAATTCTAGAGTAATTCCAGTAGCATAATAGTACCTGCAAAATGACCATACAACTCCAACTCCAAACACTTATATATAGAGAAGTACTACGAATGGAGGTAACTTCTAGAGAAAGTCAACAAAGAATCTCATCCAAATCCATATAGCCCAATTTCCAAGTCCATAAAACATGCAAATGAGACTTGTAAGAGATTCCTTTTCATCCCTTACAACCCCCAAACTTGGGTGTCCCAAATTTGCCCAAAATAGGTAATGACAGATGCTCTTACAATGTCATACAATCTGTCATATATGATAACACTTACAAGTGTAAGAAAATCTATCATAATTGACTATCAATAACTTATTCTCTTACAACTTTTCATAGCCAAACTTGGGCACCTATCTTCTCCAAGCAAAGATGCTTCTTGACACTTGTCACACCTATCATAGAATCTTTTATTTCTGGTTCTTACATGTAATAGATTGTATCATAGGAATTTGTCATAAATCTTAGGTGTCATAGACCTCTTACAACACCCAAAAGATGTCAACATAAATCTTCAAATGTTGACTTGACCATCCAAGTCACCTTCCAAATGGGATGACATGTTGACATGCCACCTCATACTAAGTGACAAAACTAGATGACCATTATTAAATACAATTAATTAATAAATGCTAAGAAATTACAAAGGTTGAGACACCTTAATTCCCAACATAGTTTGGCACTCCCTCAAGGGTAGAAGCCAAGCTTGACTTGTGTTCTAATATTGAATATAAGAGGATCTGCCCTAGTTTAATATCTTGGGATAAGTCTGCCTTTTCCATACACAAAAAAATACAAATGTGCTAACAAATAGTCTAAAAATGCTAAACAATCAAAAAATGTGAGAATAACGAGAAATTTATACCTGAACCGACACAAGGGCTGAGAAAAATATGTAAAAGAGATAAATTCCTACAACACATAGACCAAATGAATGCTAGAAGTTAAGGTTAAGATTCAAGGTTAAACACAGAAATTTCTAGATTAGAATAAAACCCTAAAAGCATAAATAAATCCCTTAAATAAGATGATTCTAGAATACTACGGCAAGTTAGCTTATAAAAACCCTAAATTCCTACAAAACAAAGGGTTAGTTTTCTACAAGTAGATTGTAAGTGAAATATAGAGCTATAGGAACCCAAAAACTAATGAAACTTGGAGCAAAAAAACCCTAAGAAAAGGTTGTCAATAGATGCAAAGAAAGGTCCTACTATAAGAAAATAAGTGCTAAAGTAAGAAAAAAATACACCAAGAGAAGGTACAAATAAGATGAAGTAAAACAAAAGCACTAAGATAACACTCAGAAGTATTGACTTGCAAAATAAATATGTTAGTCTTGATAAAAGTGCTAAATACCCCAATGTAGGTGCTAAAACTATAGACAAAAGTGTTAATCCATAGATGAAAGCACTACCTATAACCTACAAATAGAACACATAGGATTTCTTTCATAAAAAACATTAGTTTAAGATTTGGTGGTCCCACCAGGCAACACAAATGTAGGATGATAAAATATAATAGGGAAATGAACATAAAAGATAAATAAAATGACTCTTTATACCTTTGAATCCATGAGCTATCTTACTCCCCTTGATAGAGTGGAGGACTGCAACACCCAAAAACATAGCCCTAGATTTACTCAAAGAGGTTGTGTAGCTAAGTATTGTAAATGTGGATTGGTCTCTTCCAAAACCAGCATAGACAAAGCAACAATGGAGGCAAGGAGCAAGTATTTTGATAGCATAAGGATACTTAAAAATGATAAGTTAAAATTAATAAGAGGAGAGTTTATTTATAGAGATTTTGGACAAATTTAATCAATGGCTGAGATGAGTTGACTTTGGATGGAGGGTTGAGATGAAGTGGTGGTGAGGTCAAATAGGATTTTGAGGTGAGGAGGTCAAATGAGAAAAAGAGGTGGAATGAAGGGCCAAGATTAAATCTTAGGGCATCTTTCAAATGGAAGGTTGAGATCAAAAGTAGAGTTGACTTTCAAGATTTTGTCTTTTTGTGGAGGCAATTTTAAATTTGGATTTATTTGTGGAGTGTGTGAGGATGAGGACATGTGTCATTCCAATTAATTAAATAATGGAGATTATTTATTTAATTGTGGGAGGGGGATTAAGTGAGGGTTAAGTTAATTAAATAAGTGTTTATTTAATTAACCATGTTTGGATGATTTTAGTGGGATAAGCTAGCTAGTTAAATAAATGAAATTTATTTAATTAACAAAGGTTAGGAATGGTAAAGGGGGTAAAATTAGTTAAATAAATGGATTTTATTTAATTAATTTAGGCTAATGATGGAAAAGGATAATTAATTAAATAAAATAGAATTTATTTAATTAATTTGGGGTGATCGATAATAGGATAATTTTTTAAATAAATTAAAATTTATTTATTTAATTTAGGATAGGGGATAATGGCAAATTAGATAAATCAATTAAATAAAACAATTAATTTAATTGATTTAAATGGTGAATGATAATATGTTAGCATGAAAAAGGCATTAGTGTGATGTTAGGAAATGGTGGTGTAGGCCTTGTCATTTTTTAGTGTCTACACTTTTCTGTTAAAAGGTGACATTCTTTAACAAAAAAAAATTCTTTCACGATGATATGCACTTGGAGGATTGTTTCTATATCACATAACAGCGTGAACATAAAATTAAAAAACTGACCAAAATTAGCCTATTCCATTCACATCTAATGCAACCTCCAATTGAGAAAATAAGGAATGCATATACAAATTAAGATAGCTAATTAGCTTAAAATACAAACCTTGATTGTTTGGATTTGCTCTTTGATATTGGACATGTGATTACTCGTCAAACTAACAGCATAATATTGCATAACATGGAGGCTTGAAATTGGCTTGGGTTGATGGCTATTTATAGATTTTTGGGATGATGGATGGAGGACCAAGATTGATTTGAAGGATCAATGGCTCATATTGGTTGAGAGGATTGGGTTGATTAGAGGCCATCAAGTGGCATGATGTGATTGGAGGACAAGTGTAGTCACTGGATTGAGGGGAGATCAATGGTGGAGAAGTGTGTTGGATAAAGTGGATGATGAGATTGAAAGAGGACCAAAGGGACCATTTAGCGGGATGTCCAAGACACTTGTACATACCCTTGTAAGAGGACCCATGCGAATTGTACAAGGACCCATGCCTTTGTACATTTTGAGGAATGTGAGGGGTTTGAATGGGTTAACCGTGGATTTAGATTGTGCAAGTGTAGAACTAAGTTGATTAATTATTTTTAATCAACTTGATCAAAAGTGAACAAAATATGAATTAAATATATATGAAAATAATTATTTAATTTTTAGGATGAGGATGAGGGACTTAGGTAAATAAATATTTGGATTTATTTATCTAAGGTGGACTATAGAAGAAATGATGATTAATGATTAAATAATGATTTATGTTAGGAAGAGGTACATGTGAATAGTGATGAATAGTGCATATATAGTGGTTTTATTAAATAAATAATAAAATATTAGCTAATTAATGTCAGAAGGTTAATTGTTTAAATAAGAATTTATCCAATTAATTATAGAAGAAATGCTCTAGTGATGCCCTGATTGTGGCTAGAATGGAGATGAGGCAATTGTAGGCATCTAAATTTTGCCCCTCTTTGAGATGATGTTGTAAAGAAACATCATTTCAAAGAAAGATAAAGAATAGTGCTTGGTTAGATGAGAATATTTTGGTTTGGAAGAAAATGGTTGGATTAGAGATGATGATGCCCCAACCACTTGAAGTGGGAGTGACAAAGAGGAATGACGATAGGGATGATGCTCCCTTGAGAGGGAAGGTGGATTCAAAGAACATGGGTGTGCTCTCAAAATGAATGAAGAGGGGGTTTTTAGAAAGATTAGAATGTAATTTAAAGAAAATGGTTTTGGGCTATGTAAAAGATCAAATGTAGGGGATTATGAGGAAAGGAGCAATGGGGGATAAATGATTGGGATGGGAGGATGGCTAGAGAAGGATGGATGTGGGGGATGTAAATGGATAGAGTGATTCATTATGTTGTGTTTAATTTAGCAATCTTATATGATATCTAGAACTAGACATTATGCACCAAGCTATAAAGAACCAGGGTGAAAATGTGTCCCATGTGTAGTAGACAAAAGGATGACCCAACACAACACAAGGTGTTATACGATCTTGGTGTGTACTATGGTGAGACAACCAATAAGGTCACAAGTAAACCTATGTTTTATAGCATCATGATATGGAAGCCCATGATGTAGCATGTTAGTGCTAAACTATACCTTATATTACTTATTCTAAGAAATATATTTTAGCACATGGCTTCAAGCCACCTTAGGTGCTAGGTGTCAAACTTGGAGAGTTGTATTGGACTCTCCAAGCTATGTGTTGATACTCATTCGACACTTGGTGAGAGGAGTGTTGAAGTCGACTCCTAAGTTGACTCAACCTCTTCACCTCTCTCACCTATATATGTCACCTCTTGTTCATTGTTTAATCATTGCAATTTCTAATTGCTTTCACACCATTATGTGACCATCTAATGCTTAGTCGATTTATGGTTTCTAATATAGCTATGGTACGTAGGCTATAGGGACTGATGAAGATGTAAGAGAAAATGATAATGCACACAAACAAGTAAGAAAGCATGCACAAAATGATTCAAAACGAAACACAATGTTGCCCCTAGTCAAGCTAAAATCTAAAGATTGATTTGTTGATGATAAGGATACCGTTGTTTAATATAAGAACAACACAGGGATTGGAACAACATATCCCAATGATGATGTTTGAAGAGTTGGATTGATGCTTGTAGCAAGCCTAGGAAAAAGACTGATGGATGTGATTGGATGAGCTTGTATAGATTGCTTAGCTTGATATGCATGGATTAGGATTGGCTTCCAATCTTTGGATTTCTTTGGACGGACTACATTGGATTGTATTTGGGTAGCCTTTATCTAGATACCAATGATGAGGGAAAACATATTGTATGGACAAGGGATGCTAGGATGATGGGATGAGGTGATTGAGTGATAGCTGGGGAATGGAGCACTCAAACCATACCCATGGGGTCTAACCAAACCACATCTAAGTCAAGTAGGGGAGGGAGACCACATAGGAATTGGGATAGGGATTCATGATGGATAGGTGGTTTAGGATATATGGATGGAGAAGTTTATAGATGTGATAGTCAAGGACTAGGTCACATATGAATAAGATGCCCCACTCAATATGTGTCACTCATGATGAATTTGGGAGTGTGGATTGGGTGGAAATTATGGTATATGTTGGAAATGGATAGGTGTATGCCAAGAGGTGTCCAAAGGATGTCACAAAGTTGTTTTCCTATCCTTATTAGGATCAAAAGTGGGAAGGGGGGCTAGGATGGAGAGACAACAAGATAGATAATACAATGAATTGGTAGGATGGGAGTATTAGGATAGATGAGTCTTGCTCCCAAGTGTAGGGTGCTCTTGGGTAGTGAATTATGCATGATGCCCCGCCCATGAGTGGTTTTCATCATGGTACTTGTCCAAGGTGCATTGAAATGGTTTTCACTATAGGATAATTTTTTCTCTTTTTCTCTTTTTTGACAAATTATTTTGGTATTTTCATATATTTGGATGGGAAGGGATGAATGGATTGGAGTTGAGTTTCTATTTCCAAGAGAAGGTGATAATAGCCCATGTTGAATGGTTGTTACATATGGACCATGCCAATTGTTGTTATGCTCATGGATGCTCGTAGATGGAAAAGTGGGCTTCGCCAAGGTGTAAATGAGGTGCCATCATAGGTTTTATGATAGAGGATGTTGTAAAAGGGGACATGGAGTGGATGGTAGAGGGAATGGAGTATAGGTGGATTATGTAAAAGCAGGGAATGGAGGGGTGCAATTGGGGATAAATGTAAGATAGTGGATATAAGATGGGGGTGTGTTGGAATATGCTGTCATTGATGTCAATGGTGTAGTGTTATTAAGGTCATAAAATCAAAATTATTGGCCTCACATGATTGATAGATTGACAAGTGTCTTGTTTGCTAGTTGTACATTGTGACTTCACTAGTGGATAGTGAGTTGTTTTTACAAAAACAATTGTTTAGGACAATTAGTGCCAATAAATTACCTTTATAGTTAGTTTTTTAGAAGTTTCATTGATTTAATTCAAAAGGTTTCAAGGTCATATCTCTTACGGTTTGGGAGAATTAATTGTTTTGTGACTTATGTAGCTACCAGTTTATGAGAAATTTAATTTATTGAGTTTGGTGAGATTTAAGGAAAATTCCTTTGGTGGAATTCTTTGTTTTCATACTATACAATGTCAGGTAAGTTTTTTCTAAAACATCTATTGGTGATAAAAAAATTATGCATCAAATTCATTTTTAGGCACATAGATGCTACAAGGATGAAACTAATTTTTTTGGAATTTTATGCCAAATGGAGTTTACAATTTTTCATAATTATTTTTGAAGGATTTTATTCATTAATAATCAATCTTGTGAGTCAAACTAAAATATTTTCTAGGACATAGTAGTTTTGATTTTTTGCTCGTCGTAATTCCACCAGTTCCCTATAAATTTGCACTTAAAGAAAACACAAATTGAGTAAATAAGTTAATTTTTCAGAAGTAATTGCTCGACACCTCTTCAAATAGAAAAAGAATTTTGTATTGATGATGTGGATGATGGCGTAACGTGTATGAAGTCAATGATTGGTTGTCAGTAAAGCAATTTTGAAAGATGAATATAATTTTAGTAAAGAATTTTTAGACACATGTTAAAATTTAAAAAAATGCTTATAATAGAAAATGGTGGTGGCATAGGAGGTTATGATTGCAGTCTTAAATATGGGTGCATGCAAATATAATATGTGGGAACCACAAATTTATAATTGGAAATTAGAAATTATTTCTAGTGGCTATAGGACGCTGCATGGAACACACAATGACAAGTTTATTTCATCAAAACTTTTTTTTTCAAATAAATAATTAATGGTTGCATCGTAAATATAGTCTATGGAATCAAGGTTGATATTATTCAATGGAAGCAATGAAGTATCTAGTTAATGATTTCAAAATGGGGCTGTTGTAGAAGAGAGTATTGGTTTTTATGTTCATAAAAAAATTATATTGTTGATGAAAAATGATATCTACTACGCAAAAATGTAGACGTAAAATTTTGTTCCTGATGCTACAGGAAGTCAATTTTACAGTGAAAATCAAATAGCAGAATCAAGTGTGTAGCATTATATTTTAATTTTTCCTCAGAGATAAAAGATGTGCTAAAACACTTTCATAGTAGATTTTAAAAATGTTTTGAAAAATATAAGGATGAAGATATTGCATTGCTGAAGAAGTAGATGAAGTGTGTGGAGTGTAGGAAGTACAATTTGTCTAAAGTTGCATAGTATTGAAGAGTGATTTTTCTTACTGAGTATAAGTCTAATTATGAGCAGGTAATAGAGAAATACAGTAAAGGAATTTGGTCAAAGTATTGCAGAACAAAGCGAAGAGGGAATCTTCATCGACAAAGTTTATTTTGTTCATATTTTGATTGTTCGAGTTGCAGTTGGGGAGTTGGAGCTCTTTGAGGGTTGATGCCCACACTACATTTTGGAGAGTTGGTACTCTCTATGATTTGGATCTCACATTGTATTATGAGATTGGTGTCTCCAGTGGGTTGCTGCCCACATTTACAAGTGAAATAATAAAAGCAATATATCATCCGTAGTTTTTTCTTAAAAGGGTTTTCCACATAAAAACTGTGTTATGTATTTTTGCTCTTTGTTCTTGATTTTGTGTTATGCTTACTTGTTTTGAAGGTTTTAAATTTCTCTAAGACTGATTCACCCCCCTCTCAATATTAGTCTATGCTCTTCAATTGGTGTCAGAGCGAGTTCCTTCAAAGAGAGCCTGACAAGCTTGAAGGTTGATTTGGATAGCACATATGGTTTGTCGTGATCCATATGGTTTTTTGTCCAATAGGGAAACTGTGTTCGATGTAATTGTTGGCAAGAGACACTATATGGATTCATGAATGTTGTTATTGATGGCAACAAATTTCATCCCACACATCCGCAGGACATGATATGTCTCTACCGGAAGTCAAAGTGAAGAATGTTGTGGTCCAGTAAACAAGAACAGAGCATGTGGCAAGGTCCGACAGACAGGTCTGGATCTCTTAGAGGAAGTATCTTGGTAAAGTGTGGATTTGGGAAAGTCAAGAGGAATATCTTGATTGATAGATTCCAAGGTTTGAGCCTCCGGTGTGAAAAGGATAAAGAGATATGAATGTTTGAATGTCAGGTTCTCATGTGACAGTGTGAACAGAGGAAGAACTGACTGGCAGAACATCAGACATTATTTTGGATGTGTTACTAATGTTGGTGAAGGTTATGAAGGCACGAATTTTAGTTAACCAACATGATTAATGATTTCCACAAGTATATCATTGATCTGCGTTACTTGGTGTGCAAGGATTCAGCCGACAGATCAAAGTTTGTGAAAAGATTGACTATTCTGGGTGCCGACTAGAAAGGTGATGAAATCACTTGTGCAGATATATATACATGATAGATTTAGTTGTGTGAAGTGTGAAAGTTGTTATTGATGTGTGAATAAAAGTAGAGCAGAGCAGAAATAGTAAGGAAGGTCCGGTATGTGAAAGGAAAGTAGCATAAGAGAAGAGGAAAGATGAAGTACAGCAGATCAGTGTATTGAGCCTAACTGGAAATAACACTCTTTTTGTAGACAGTGTGTCTCTTGTAGGTAGTGTGCCTTCTTGTGAGTAGTGTGCTCGGGCAGTGAGCCCTAATTGGCAAGTGCCATTTTGTATTTCCATTCTTCTAACAGAGAATACAATCTTGGGTTAATCACCCTGTGGTTTTCTCCCTTAACAGGGTTGCCATGTCAAAAATATTGTGTCATGTGTAATTCCATTTCATAGTTATGTTTGCTTATTTGGATTAATGTTGCATTGATTATTAAGAAATTTAAGAAAGAAGAAAATAGTAGGATAACTGATTCACCCCCCCTCTTAGTTATCAACAATTGGTATCAGAGCTAAGTTCCTCCTAACAGAGCCTAACAGCTTGAGGAAGATCTGGGAATTCAAATAGATGCATATGGTTTAAGGGAGCAACTCAAGACTGCCCTTGATGATCTTGAACAATCAAACTCTGAAGTCAATGAATTAAAGGAAAGACTCAAACAGGCTGATGATTTCATGAGAGAACTAAAAGACAAATTAAGTCTCTCTATGAAAAAGAGAAAGGAGATGCTTCAGCAATTGACAAGACAAGGTGAAGCAAATAATGCAAATGAAGAGCTGAAGGAAAAAATTGAGTTGTGTGAAAAGTTATCAAAAGAAATCATTATGGTAAGACATGAAATGGAATTAGGAGTCATGAAGTTTACCCAAGAAGTTGAAGAGAAAAGAAAAACTGAAGATAATCTAAGACAATCTCTAAAGGAGAAATCAGAAGATTGCCACCAGATGGATAGAATTATCAGACATCTTGAATCTGATCTTGAAGATGCTAAAGATAATGAAGAAAAACTTGAGGATCAAATTGTCTCTCTCAAAAGGGATCTTCAAATAGAAAATGAGTATAAAGAGAAATTCAAGATAAGTTCTGCTCTACTTGAAGTTCTTCTTGGAAGTCAAAAGAAGGTAGATGACAAGTGTGGTTTGGGATATGAGAAAGGAGAAAGCTCCAGATCTGGTCAGAAGAATTTTGGATCAGAAAATCCAAGGAATAGGTCTAGAAGACCTCCGATAAGATAGCCTAATGCTCAAAGATATCCATCCTTCAATGGATACTACCACAACTGCAATCACTTTGGTCACAAAGCTAATCAGTGCAGAAAGAGAATGAATCAGACTAATTCATCCTTCTCTGGATAGTGTTTTAACTGCAAAAGGTATGGTCACAAATCTCATGAATGCAGAAATATGCAAATGGACAAATCATTCAATGGTAGATGCTTTGCATGTAATAGAATAGGTCATATGGCTAATCAATGTAGATCAAGAGGATATCAATCAAATATGCAAAGAAATGTTATTTGCCAAATTTGCAATAGATCCGGTCATATTGTAAAATTCTATAGAAGCAAGAATCAGGATAAAAGAGGTCTGGTATATCATAATCAGAATCAAGATAAGGGGAAATAAAAAGTGAATGCGGATGAAGTTAAAAGTGAGATGAACAAGATTTGGGTAAACAAAAGTACAGAGCATGTAGAGGTTGGATCCGCACCAGACTCTGGTGCTGATATTCCTTCCAAAAATTAAAAAATGAGCTCTAGCTCAGGGGGAGACACAAAGAAAACCTTGTTCCCCCAGCCAGTTAATTGGTGCCGGAACTGGCACAAAAAGAGTTGCGGATTGAAGTGTTCATAAGGACAACATCCAAACAAACTATGGTAAAGGTTTGGTAGATCTGCATGATGTTTAAAGATCAGGATTGGTCCGGTTCTCCAAGTCATCCGAATAAGGCGAACCGGAATAACTTAGGTCGAGCATTTATTGCAACCTGACATTAGGGTTTGCAGAGAAATATAAGGGTTTTTCTCATTAATCACTTGTTCATTCTGCATTCAAAAAGAAACAAAAAGTAAAGCTCTGCAAAAAAATTCCACAACTTCATCGAAGATCATTTGCAGAAGTCAATTCAACTAGAAATCAATCTAGCCAACTACGTGAAACTGAAAGGCGCAAAAGGTATTTTCGGTTCTCAATATCTCTCTGCAAAGCTTTGAAAGATGCATACTCTTAATATAGTAAAGTTCTCTGATAGGCCCCGCACTAAATTCAAGAAACATCCATACAAATCATTGGAGGTAGATCCCCTAGGAGCATTCTCTAGTGTTCCGCATGGCATTTTGCACATAGAAGACATTAGGGTTTACATACATGCAAATATTGAAGAGTTTGGGGAATTCAAACTAAGAGACATCTATCACAAACAATTGATAGATGATACTTTTGAGCTTAAACTAGAATATAAGGGCATCCAGGAGAAACATTTTGATCAGTTCATTCATTTCCCCTATTTTAAAGAAGATGAATGGGTCTGGTATGTATTAAGTAGGGTGCATAATAACTTCCTATGGCTGAACAGACCTTGCAAGATCACAAAGGAGGTAATTAGGGCAGTAACTAGTTTATACTCCTCTGGAGGGATACCTGTCCTCAAATATGTCAAAAATAACATTGTAACTAAGGCCATCGGATCAAAATTTGATAAGAGGGCAATGACCATTGAAGATATTACTGACCCGGATGTCAAGTTTGCATCTATGATAATAGGATACAAGATATATCACTCCAGTAGGGAGAATTGAGTATCCGGAACTGCAGTATATACTGCCTATGAGATGCTGAGAAAGAATGCAGAATATGATCTCTGTGAACTTCTTTTGAGTCAATTAATGGAAAACATACAGAAAATCAAAAAGGACAAGAAGAATTCCTTTAAATATGGTGGACTAATACTATGTCTATTTTTCTACTTCATGAATGATCTGCCCAGATCAAATGGATGGGTATGGCAAAATGACAAACCAGTAGCAATTCATATTAGAGACTACTTGAATGAACTTGGGGATGCTAAGGCAAGGAATATAGCTCTGTGGGGTTACTTCAAGAAATTTCAAAATACAATGCAAATCAGAGAAAGAATCCCCAAATCAGTAGTTGAGAAATACAAAGATACAGTGTGCTTCATGGTAGACACTGATCAATGCCTAATGGAGGCAGTAGAGCCAAGGACAGCCTTGATCATGCCTATGGGGTATGAAGTTGATAAACAAATTGTAGAGCTGCATGTTCAACACATGCTCAGTCAGCCAAAGGACTCAAAAGCAGAAAGATTTGGAACCTTTGAGGAGCTGAGTGTAAAGATTCATGTGCAACTCAGAGAACCTAAAATCAAGAGGAAGGTGAGAAAAGAAGTAGAAAATATTGCCCAAGGCCTTGGCATCTCAAAGGAGGCACTTGATGCCCACAAGAAAAAGAGGCAAAGGGCTGAGGAAGAGAAGAAAGAGGCAGAAAAGAAAAGCAAGGAAAGTGCTCTAGTAGAAACCTCAACCTAGACAAGATCATCAACGAGATCTACACCTATCATAGCCAAAAGCTCAAAAACATCAAAACCAAAAGTCCAGGCATCCGGCAAAGGAGAGAAAAGATAAAAGACAAAAGCCACAAGGGCTTATGCCAGTCAAAGAGATGAAGAGGAAACCAAATCAAATGAGGAGATAAAGAAACTAAAGAAGAAGAAGAAATCATCCGGTGAACACTCTACCAGTCAAGGAGAAGAAGAGAAGGAAGAGGAATTTGTTGAAAAACCCACTCTATCCTTAGATGTAGTAAAAGCAGTCACTGTGGATGGAAACCTGCAACCCTTAACAGAATTCTATGGTGATTATAATGAAGCAGATAAACAGATTTTGGAGGAAGCCACAATTCAGTTTTTGAACACTTACAACAAAGCTTTTATTGAAATTATCTCTCTAATACCCAAAAGCTTAGAGAAAAGGCTTGAAATGAGGAAGAATAATGCTCGAGCAAAAGATCTCGAGATTCGGGAATAGATAGCAATTCAGCTATTTCCTTCAATCGATCCCAAGACAATGAATATGGTATTCAAAGATTGCAAGGATGAGTTCCAGAGCAAAGCCGGGATGAATCAGCTAATGCTTGGTGAAACTAACAAAGTGGCAAAAGAGATCGAAGAGATCCTCTAGAATGCTTTTAAGAAATTCAACATTCCAATTATAGAGGACTTGGGTACTGACCCCTTGACCACTAGTGTTGCAGAAGAATCTACTGAGAAAATGACAGAAGAGGTGGGCCCTGAACAGACTAACATTTCTCCTCTGGTTTCCCCTATAGCTTCTGGATCTAAAGGAGAAGACAGAATATAGGAGAAAGAAGTAGGAGTGAAGGAAAAAGAAGTTGACAGTACCAAGGTTGCAGAGGGAGAGAAGACCCCAACAGAGAAAACCACAACTGCTAGTGGTAGGAATGTAGAAGGAGAGAAAGCTCCAAGGGACAACCCTAACAATGCAGAAGAGAAGAAACATATGTCTCCGGCAAGAGACATTGTAAAAACTATCCAAGAATTCCTGAATAAAGAAACAATGGAGATTGATGAATCAGAGCTTCTACAAGGACCATTTAATTTTGATTCACTTTCTCCAGTACAGACAATGAAGATAGCCTCATTCGCTAATGCAAAGGCTAAAGAAAAACTCCTAAAGTCTCACATGGAAGACTGTGAGTTGATAGAAGCTACTTTCGAAGTGCTAGAAAAGATTATGCCATCATTTCAGAAGGATCCCATAGCCTCCTCATCCGGTAATCTCAAAACTCTAGCCAATAGTGTTAGCACACATTTTGATTCTCTAGAGAAGTTATCTGAAGAAAAGGTCTGGAAGGAGTTTTTGGATAAGAGATTCTCAGAGGTACAAGGGTTGATCATTAATGATAGAAGAAATATGAATATTGGGATAAAGAGCTTAGAAAATGCTCTTAAAGATGGCAGAGAAGTATACAAATTTTGTATTTCCTAGTCCAAAGCAACATTGGAGATTGAAAAGAAAATAAAAGAGCAAGAGGATAAACTACTAAGTTTTTCTCAAAGTTTTGATCCTCTCTCATCCTCCATAGTAAATCAAGAGTGTTAGACTATTGCAATTATAAATGCAATAAAGAATTTTGAGAAGGAAAGGAAGAACATAATTAGTCGGATGGGTGAACTTAGAAGGATCATCATCCCTAAGTTAGAGGCCATGCATGAGGCCATAAGTGATGCTCAGACTACCGCCCGAACCAATGATCCGACAGATCTCAAGAGGGCAGAAGCTTTTGCGTTCCTGTTGAGTGGTCACATCTCAATTTTGGACAGGATGAAGCAGAGTTGGGCGACAGAAGTTGTACAGTTGAAGAATACTTTTGCAGACATACTTAAGTATATGTAAGTACAACTTGTATATACACCTATGCGAATATGTATAGACTATTTTTGGAAATTTTGGTGTACGGACCCTACCCTTGGCCATTGATGTCAAAGGGGGAGTGAAGAGCAGTGAAAAATGAGGAATCCAACTAAGGGGGAGCTCCAGAAAATGTATATAAAAATAGAGCATCAGCCAAGGGGGAGCATAGTGTAAACACTTAGTCATTTTTCACTAAGTGTTGCCATCAATGCCAAAGGGGGAGATTGTTGGCAAGAGACACTATATGGATTCATGAATGTTGTCATTGATGGCAACAAAGTTCATCCCACACATCCACAGGACATGATATGTCTCTACCGGAAGTCAGAGTGAAGAATGTTGTGGTCTGGTAAACAAGAACAGAGCATGTGGCAAGGTCTGACAGACAGGTCCAGATCTCTCAGAGGAAGTATCTTCGTAAAGTGCAGATTTGGGGAAGTCAAGAGGAGTATCTTGACTGATAGATTCCAAGGTTTGAGCCTCCGGTGTGAAAAGGATAAAGAGATATGAATGTTTGAATGTTGGGTTCTCATGTGACAGTGTGAACAGAGGAAGAACTGACTGGTAGAACATCAGACATTATTCCGGATGTGTTACTGATGTTGGTGAAGGTTATGAAGGCATGAATTTTAGTTAACTGACATGATTAATGATTTCCACAAGTATATCATTGATCCACATTACTTGGTGTGCAAGGATTCAGCTGATAGATCAAAGTTTGTGAAAAGATTGACTATTCTGGGTGCCGACTAGAAAGGTGATGAAATCACTTGTGCGGATATATATACACGATGGATTTAGTTGTGTGAAGTGTGAAAGTTGTTATTGATGCACGAATAAAAGCAGAGCAGAGCAAAAACAGTAAGGAAGGTCCGGTATGTGAAAGGAAAGCAGCATAAGAGAAGAGGAAAGATGAAGTGTAGCAGATGAGTGTATTGAGCCTAACTGGAACTGAACCCTAGCATATGTGGATGCCACCAATTAGTTCAAGTATTGTATAACACTCTTTTTGTAGACAGTGTGTCTCTTGTAGGCAATGTACCTTCTTGTGAGCAGTGTGCTCGGGCAGTGAGCCCTAATTGGCAAGTGCCATTTTGTATTTCCATTCTTCTAACAGAGAATACAATCTTAGGTTAATCACCCCGTGGTTTTCTCCCTTAATAGGGTTTCCACATCAAAAATATTGTGTCATGTGTAATTCCATTTCATAGTTATGTTTGCTTATTTGGATTAATGCTGCATTGATTATTAAGAAAGTTAAAAAAGAAGAAAATAGTAGGATAACTGATTCACCCCCCCTCTCAGTTATCAACAGTAATGAATAATACATTCTAGAGCATAAGGATGAAAATGTATCTAAATGCACTTGGCTTCGATATTTGGCAATCAGTTGTAGATGGGTATACAACTCTCCAACTAACCTTGCAGATAAAAAGCTTAGTGAGAATAATGCAAAGGTAAATAATGCTAGTCTTTGTGGATTATCCAAGAATGAATTTGTGAAAGTAATGCATTGCAAATCAACCAAAGAAATGTGGGTGAAGTTGAAGCACATCTATGAAGGTGATGACAACGTCAAGAAGGAAAAACTTCAAAAACATACAACATAGTTCGAAAGCCTCAAGATGGAGGAAGATGAAAAGATTTCTCAGTACTTGCTCCATGTGGATGAGATAATGAATACAATCCAAGGCCTTGGTGAAGAAATTCATGAACCTATAATTGTTTATAAGATTCTCAGATCTCTTCCTATGCGCTTTGATGCTAAAGTGTCTACTATTGAAGAAATGAAGGATTTGGACAAGTTATCAAAAGACAAATTACATGGAATTTTGACAGCTTCTAAAATGAGAACAAGTGATCATACATCTAAAAAGGAGGAAGCCTTCAAAGATCTAAGGAAGGAAAAAGATAAAGAGTCAACAATGAGTAACAGTTTGATTAGTGACTCAAATAGTTAAGAGGCACCCTTCATGAGAAAATGGAAGAAGGGTTCAAAAAAATACAAAGTCAAGTTGCCTTTCAAATGCTTCAACTGTGGTAAGGTAGGACATTTTACAGCCAAATGTCCATATGTGAAGAATGAGGACAGAAACAACAAAAAGAAGCCCAAGTACTACAACAAGAAGTATAGAGGAAAGAAAAAGAAGTCTCAAAAATTCAAGAAGAGCCTCTATAACAAGGATGAAAGCAGTTCATCAGATGAAAGTAGTTCATCAGATGATAATGAAGAAAAATCTTCTACATAAGAAGTTCTCTTCATGACTAAAGAAGAAGACCTTGCTAAAAATGAAGAAGATTTATAGATCATTTTAATGAAAAAGAAGGAGAGGTGAACCTTGAAGAACTTATAAGTGCCCTAAGTGAAATAAAAAAACTTAGGAAGAAAAATCAGAACTTGAAGTTGCAGCTACATGTAGATAAGGAAACATAAACTAAGACATCTCAAGCACTTGGAGAAGCTGAAAAAGTGATTGTTGACTTGAAGATTAAGATTGAAGAGGCAAAGAGGATTGAGGAAGAAATTTGAAATCAGATAAGGATAATAGAAGAGAATGGAGAGAAACTTGAATTTGGAATTGTGTCTCTTAGAAAACAACTAGAGAAGACAATGGCTCAGCTAAATAGAGAAACAAAAAATGAAAAGAGTGCTGTGTTGTTAGAAAAAATCATCCATTCTCAAAAGTCTTCTTCCAATAGATGTGGTATTGGTTTTAAAGAAGAAGCCCATTCTTCAAAATTGGCAAGTGGAGAAAAGCAAAAGAGTTATACTAAATCACTCAAAAGTGAAAGCGACAAAGTAAGGAACATTCACAAGGAGGACACACAACAAAATGTTAGAAAGCATACTTTTGACACATCTTTTCCTTCAAGGCAAGCACATATGGCCAAGTTCAATAATTCATTCTTTGGTTACTGTTTCTCATGTAATAATTTTGGGCATAAGGCCATGGATTGTAGAATAAATGCTAGAAAAACATTTCAGCCATACATAACATTCTAGGAATAAATTTGCATGGAGAGTTAACTGAAATCAAAGTTTCTTAGATAGAAATTCTTTTGCTCCCCTAATGAATTTTAATATTAACAAATGCAATATCTTTGGTCATACTGCAAAGACTTGTAGAAGCAATTTTGCAAAATCTTCCAAGTAAAGCAAAAAGAAAGAGCAACAGATGGCTGAAAAAGAAGTTGTTAAGAAGGCTTAGAGGAAGAAGTTGGGAGTGAACTCACTCCACCTTTGAGTAGATGTTTAGAATTAGGAGGAGCTCTCCATTGTCACACTTTATCATTCCCATTTCAGTTATGTAGGTTGTTCAATTTGTCATTGATGTCAAAGGGGGAGAATGTACTTTTGGGGGAGTAGTGACACAGGGGGAGCATAGAAATTGTGAAGAAGTGTTGCCATCTATGACAAAGGAGGAGATTGTTGTAATATGTTGTCATTGATGTCAATGGTGAAGCATTATTAAGGTCATAAAATCAGCATTATTTACCTCACAGGATTGGCAGATTAACAAGTGTCTTGTTTGCAAGTTGCACATTGTGACTTCACTCATGCATAGTGAGCTGCTGTCACAAAAAGAATTGTTCAGGACAATCGGTGCTGAAATTTTGAAATTACCTTTTCAATTAGTTTCTTAAAAGTGTGCTTGATTTAATACAAAAGGTCTCAAGGTCATATCCCTTATGGTTTGGGAGAATTAATTGTTTTGTGACTTATGCTAGCAGTTTACGAGAAATTTAATTTCTCAGGTTTGGTAAGGTTTCAAGAAAATTCCTTTGGTGGAAGTATTTGTTTTTGAATTATGAAGATTTAAGTAAGTTTTTTTTTTTTCAAAAGTCTTTTTGTGAGAAAAAGTTATGCATGAAATTCGTTTTCAATCACATAGGTGCTACAGGGACAAAACTGATTTTTTGGAATTTTATACCGAATGGAGTTTACAAGTTTTTAGAATTATTTTTGATGGATTTTATTCATTAATAATCCATATTTTGAGAAAAATTGAAATCATTTTTTGGGAAATAATAGTTTTGATTTTGTGCTCGTCATAATTCCACTTGCTTGACGCCTCTTCAAATAGAAAAAAAAAAATTCTATTGATGATGTGGATGATGCTGCAACATGTATGAATTTAGTTAAGTAATTTTGAATGTTGAATCTAATTTTAGCAAAGAATCTTCAAACACAGGTTAAAATAAAAAAAATGCTTATAATAGAAAATGGTGCTAGCGTAGGAGGTTATATTTGTAGTCTTGAATATGGATGCATGAAAATCGAATATGTGGGAATCATGAATTTATACCTAGAAAATCAGAAATTAATTTCTAGTGGCTACAGGTAGCTGCGTGGGACACACAATGACAAGTTTTTTTTTTATCAAAACATTTTTTTCAAATAAATAATTAATGGTTGTGTGGTAAATATAGCCTATGGAATCAACATTGATATTATTCAATGGTAGAAATGAAGTGTCAAGTTAATGATTTCAAAATGGGGCTGTTGTAGAAGAGAGTATCAATTTTTATGTTCATAAAAAAATTATATTGTAGATGAAAAATGATATCTTTTGCACTAAAACTGCAGAGGTAAAATGTTGTTCCTAACACTAAAGGAAGTCAATTTTATGGTGAAAATCAAATAGAAGAATCAAGTGTGCAGTGTTATATTTTAATTTTTACTCAAAGATAGAAGATGTGCTGAAACACTTTAACAGTAGATTCTGAAAAAGTTTTGAAAAAAATAAGGATGAAGATGCTGGGTTGCTAAAGAAGTAGATGAAGTGTGTGGAGTGTAGGAAGTGCAGTTTGTCTAAAGTTGCATAGTATTGAAGCCTAATTTTTCTTGTTGAGTCTAAGTCTGATTATGAGTGCAGGTAATTGAGAAGTGTAGTAAAGGAATTTGGCCAGAGAATTGCATAATAGAGAGAAGAGGGAGTCTTCATCAGGAAAGTTGATTTTGTTCATATTTTGATTGTTCAAGTTGCAGTCAAGGAGTTGGTGCTCTTTGTGGGTAGGTGCCCACACTGCATTTTGGAGAGTTGGTGCTCTTTATGAGTTGGTGCTCACATTGTATTATGAGATTGGTGTCTCTAGTGGGTTGGTTCCCACACTGCATTTTGGAGAGTTGGTTCTCTCTATGAGTCGATGCTCACATTGTATTACGAGATTGGTGTCTCTAGTGGGTTGGTGCCCACATTTGCAAGTGAAATAATAAAAGCATTTTTTTTACCATGGTTATTTCCTGAAAGGGTTTTCCATGTAAAAATGGTGTTATGTGTTTTTTCTCTCTGTTCTTGATTCTGTGTTATGCTGATTTGTTTTGAAAGTTTCAAATTTCTCTAATATTGATTCACCCCCTCTCTTAGTATTAGTCAGTGCTCTTCAGGGTGGATGTTTGAGGGAATCTCATGG
Organism: Cunninghamia lanceolata; assembly: GCA_027924645.1. Lineage (NCBI taxonomy): Eukaryota > Viridiplantae > Streptophyta > Pinopsida > Cupressales > Cupressaceae > Cunninghamia > Cunninghamia lanceolata. The sequence continues at coordinate 10,866,829 of BSBN01001099.1, forward strand.
GGTTGAGGGGAATCAAAGCCAACATTTACACACATCATGTGGGATTTGAATCTTGTGATTTTGATGAGGGATTTTGGATGCATGGGATTTGGGATGTATGGGGATTGTGGATTTCAAGCATGGGGTTGGGATGGGGAATTTTGGGTATTTAGGGATCCAAATGGACTTGGGATTTTTGGGATATTTTGGTTGGGGCCAAGATGGGGATGGGGATTTGGGATTTTAGGGAGGAGTGGGATTTTAGGGAAGCAGATTTGGATGTGACACTTGGATTTATCTTCTTATACTTGGGGACCCACATTATTTTCATTTGTACTTGTGGATTGGTGGGCGTTTGTGGCCTCTTAGATGAAGTTGGGTTTTGGACTAGATTTAGATTTGTTTTCGCATGTTGGCATGGTGTGACATAGTGATCTTGTGATTTTTGTGGGTTTTTTACTTTATATGTGGAGGTATTCAAAGTGATTTCAAGGTTGATGGGTGGTCCCATGATGAGATGTCATCTATAATTCACATGAGGGTGGTTATACCTTCATCATTTTTTAATAAATCAAATGATGTGTGCATTTTCTAATCTTGAATAGGGATTTTGGGGGATGGGGGATTATGGGTGGTAATTAGGATGGAAGATTTGTGGATGGGAGGATTAGAAAATTTGTGGGTGGAAGGAATAAGGGATTTATAGATGAAATGATTAGTGGATTTATAAATGAAAGAATTAGTAGATTTATGGATGAAAGGATTATTATATTTTTAGATGACAGGATGAGTGGACTTATGGGTGGAGGGATGGGGTTATGAAATCAGATAGTGGAAAAAATAATTGCATCAAGAGGATGAAGGAGGAGGGATGGTAGAAAATGGTTTGGAGTAGTGACAAGAGGCACTAATTTTGGATTGAAGAAGCCTACTTAGAATTTATGAAGTTGGTACAAACATTTTTGGATTGTTTTCCTTGATATGTATAGCCAAGGTCTTGTGATCCTGAATGGATTTGGACATGGATGGGCTCCAAAATGCCTTGTTCATGGAGGCCTAAGCTTTTTCCCTGATAGTTCATGTTTTGGAGCATGCAATATAAAATGGGATGTTTTTTTTTTTTGAAAACAAGATGTGAGTCTATTATTAGATGGGGGAGGATGGGTAGTGGATATAATTTGTTCCTCTCCTACAAGATAACTGCCATGGATGAAAGTATTGGAACCAAGGGGATAATGTGATCGTTTTGGGATGGGCTTGATAAGAGATGGTAGGGGATTGAGGGACAGATTAGATGGGATGTTTGGATCTTGATTTATATGGGGATTGGATGGTTTGACATGCTTTGGAGTGGGCTCTTGACATAGTTGGATTTGATTGGGTGACATAATGGAGGAGTGCTTAGCTTCAATTGTTTCCATAGGCTCCTTGAATTGGGTTGATGGAGGATGGAAAATGGTTCATGTTTTGAGATTGTAGATTTTATGGATGTAATAGGATTATGTATAGGTGTTGGGTCAGTGACAACATCATCAATGATGCAATTAGGTGAATTCAGTGTTGGGAATTAAGGTGTCTCAACCTTTACAAATTCCTAATGTTGTATTTATTTATCCCATGTTGAGTTGGCATAGTCAGAACCTTGTGTACATGTAGCAAGATAAATTTTGGTGACTTTGGCAGCCACGGTTTCCCCCTTGAATAATTAACAGGGGTTTGGGGCCAGTGCCCCCAAGATGGGGTCAAGGGGTGGAGCCCCTGTGGGGGCTCAGGGGCAATGCCCCCAAAACTTCAACCAACTGTTATTTAATGACAAGTGTCGGTGAGTATCTTTACACGAGAGAAATGCATCTTTAGGCGGTCAAGGGAGGTTATGACATGTTGTAAGAGGAATAAGATATTTTTAGTCAGTGTATGACAGATTCTCTTACAACTTTAAGTGTTGTCAGTTATGACAGATTTTATGATAGTTGTAAGGTGCGTAAGAGCATTTGTCATAGCCTATCTTGGGACAAGGTGCCCACATTGGGATGGGATGTTGGACAAGTGTCCTTAGGCATGGGTTTTGGGGCATGAGTCCAAGATGGATGCCCATCTCTAGAAGGTTCCATATTTGCCTTGTAAACTCTATAAAAATAGGTGCTTGGATGGGAGATATGTAGTGTGTTTTTACAGGTACTGTTATGCTGCTAAAATATCTCTAGATTTGACATTTGAAGACTCCTAAAAGAGCATTGGCTCTAGAACTATATTGTAAGCTATTATTGTTTACTGTAATACATTTGATTTATGTTTTGGAGTGCGGGGTTTTTCACCTGCAAGGGTTTTTCCCACGTATATCTTGTCTCTCTCTTCTGTCTACTTTCTCTGTGTATGTGTATTGTTGCAATATCTCTATTAGATGTTCTATGTTACTATAGTTGTAAGAATTAAATTTGAATTTGCATACATCTCTCCTCATTAGATTAGTGTAGGAAGCGATTTCTACACACCTAGCTTCCTTTCATTCAGGTTAGTGGGATGGCATGACTCCACAAGTTTGTTTTTAAGATTTTGTTGAAGATCCTTAGCTAGGAGTCCTTGGAGAAATCCCAAAAATAATGATTTGGGTTTAATAGGAGAATTGAATTGGAGATGAGATGGTTGGATTGGTTGATAGTGAGGTGGTGGATTTAGATAGGAGGGATAAGGGGATGAAGGATTTGGGTAAGAGGTGGAGGTGACAGAAAACTCATATGAGGATGGATCTTGTTATGTAGATGGAGGTTGATATATGGATGTTGGATAGAATGGGTTTCCCTTGTCAAGGGTACCACAAGATTACCATAAGATATGCAATTAAGCACAGAGGGGTAGCTTGTACTAACTTAATCATGGTCAAAAGATGCTTGCATGTTCATAGATGGGCAAAGGGAACTTATGGAAAGATTATGTGTGATAGTTTCATCAAGCTTATCAATTTCATATTCATATCCATCAATAAGACACTAATTATCATTAAATTTGTAAAATGGACCAATGATGATTTGAGTTCCTGATGAGTTGGTTATTGTGATAATGTGTTTTTGGATGACTTGTCGATTTGGGATTTCTAATGTCTGGGACTTAAGATTTGCTTTGATATTGAAATAACCTTAGATTTTGGATTTAAGAGGCTTGAATGATCAGTTTAACTAATTTTGGATTAATCAAGGTCAATGATGCATGACACTTGATTTTTGATAGATTCAATTGATTTTGGATGGAGTCAATTGATTTTGATGGATTTTGATTAGGCCTAGAGCCCTCTAATGGTTGAATGACTAATTATTTTGATTAGGCCAAGGACATTTTGATGTTTGATTTCTTGGATGGGGGAGTTTGGGATTGATTTTATAGAAACATCCAAGTATGTCACACTAGTGCTTAAGTATTACTAAGGTTCCTATATATGGAAGTGATGAGATATTCTTACAAACACCCAAGTATGAACTTGTAATGTAGAAAAGAGAGACTAGCTCAATAGATCAAACTAGGTCAAACCCTCTTCTACAAAACATTAGGACATGAACTGAGCTTGGATTCTACCCAAGAAGGAGATCCAAACTATAAGAAAAAACATTTGTTGTATAGCGAAACAATTAAACAAATTTAGTCAATCAAGCTAGAGTCAAGACATAAAATCCTAGTTGACAATGATCAGAGTACAACAGACTTTCATAAGAAAAAACCAAGAAAACAAATGGACAATAGAGATTAGTGATTAGTCCAAAACATGATTCTAGAGGTCAGAATGCCTAGGACAAGGACACTTGGGTGCCTTGGTCCCAAATTAGTGTTTCCTAAAATTGATTCCTTTGTCAGCTCTATAACAGTAACCTTAGTCTTTTTCCCAGAGATCACCTTTCAAAACTTGTTCATCTAACCTACACACATGCAAGAAAGAAAATGGTTTGGTACTATTTAGGATATTTCCTCAGTCGCTCCCTGAATGGTGTTTCCACCTCCAGAATAGAAATAATGATTGACAAAGAGTATATGCCCTAGGAGGGTAGAGGAAAATCTGAAGTAATATGGGATGCTAAGACAAAGCATGAAGGAAAGAAGTTGCCATGAGCATGGTGTTGATATGTCTCAAACAACTAAGAGGGGGGGTGAATCAGTTGTCTCAAAAACGTAAACACTTTTGCAATTAAACATCAATCACTTATCCACAATTATTATGATTTAACAATGAATGCATGGAATCATAAACTTAACCACATATACAACATCAAACACAAGAGACATCATATTTTATGTGGAAAACCCCAAGGTGGGGAAAAACCATGGAGAGGATTAGCTCTCAATATAATTGCAATCTTGAAATAATGATGTTCAATCTTGGTCACTCCACAAGCCTAAACATACTGGATCATTGCCATGAAGAACAACTAGGTCTGGCAGGCTCACTGCCTCAACCCTAAACATAGAAAGATTACAATAAGGGTTGTTAAACCCTACTGGTGGCTCACTACCACAATCAACACCTTTTTAGTGTCTATGATTGAAGTACAATAATTCCTAGGCTCTACTCGGCCTTTTCTCTGCTCTGCCTCTCCTCTACTCTACCTCTTCTCTACTCTGCCTTTTGGACCTTTCTTATTATCTGTACATCTTCTCTCAAGGAAAAAATTTAGACATCTCAACTACAAGTATTTATACACTTTATCAACCTTGGAATGATCATCAAGGTCAGCATTACAATCATCAACCATTGGAGCAATCTCCAAGGTCGACAATACAAGCATTTACAAAATATGTCCTGACCTATTACAACATAATGCAAATAAAATGAAGTAAAGATGTATGCAGATCACACCATGTCTTAGTTGGGCCTCAAATACTATCTTCCATACTTCAACATGCTTTCATGATCCTAAATGGATCTCTACAATTACTAGAATTAACCAAGTCAGCTAAGACTGGTTACACACTACCTTATCTGGGAACAATCTTTAAACATGATCTCAATTCCTTAACGTGGACCAATGTCAAGGTAGGAACATGATCAGAAGCCATCCATAAGCATGTTATAATTACTAGGAGCAACCACACAAACCTTAGCCACTTTAACAAGAGGATCTTCTCACTGGAACGCATGAACTTCACTATCTTCGACTATCATAAAAGAAAGATAGCTTGCAGACCACCAAAACATGAACCACTACAATTGTAGGCACTTATCATCATCCCCGACTTCCCTCTAGAACCATAGAGAAAAATACTTTACTATGGAGGAATGTGGAGAAAAATAGTTTCTCCCTATCACTAGAGAATAATCAGGAGCAAGGTTTACTCTGGTGAATGTAACTTTCTCACAACCTCATACGAGAGTCTCAAAATTAGGATTTAGCATTTTTAGACATCCCTTTAAATAACTTCCAATCCACAAACTAAGATCTTCATCCAGCAAGAGATGTGGAGCAGTCTACTGGACTGTTCTTCAGCATACAACTCTCTATCTATACTGCACTTCACTGTAAGTCACTTGATTCTTCCAGAGAGGCCAATTTTCTCAATATCCTCAACACACAAGGATTCTAAACAAGTAATAGAATAGGACACATTTTACACCAATGACAATGAAGATATGTTGACATCAATGACAACATTGATTAGGCAATACTTGCAACACATGGAAACCCTAGCATCCTTGTAGACGACATAACAACTTGACACAAGAAGTCAGTGTACCTTAAAGATCTTCATAAGACCTGCAATATGTTAGTGTTACACCAATAATCCACAAGAGAGAGTTGTAGAGATCATGAGAGAGAAAGAGAGAGTACAAGAATGCCAAGACTCACTAGAGAGAGTTAGATGTTCAAATGAATGAATTAACTTACTTTTATATGCATTATCGTTGATTTTTCAGAGAATTAAAACACATGAGGCCGACCTTGGGAGTCATTTAAGAGGCCTAAGATGACAAAGCCACAATTTACGGAAGGACTAAAGGAGGGATTAGTGCACTTGGGTGCCCTAGTCCTTTAACCACATAAGCCATGGAAGAGGGCACTTAAAGTATGCTTATCCCCACCTTATAGTTAATTTCCACATTTTGAGCATTAGGATCAAGAATTACATGCTTAATGCTCAAAAAGGTATTAAAATAGGTCCTAATTAATAAGTGTAAATATTTGAGGCCCATCTAGGAGCTAAACTAAGTGTAAAATGGTGATGTACACATTTTGTAATGTTATATTTAGCCCCCACTTTAGTTTGGTTATGAACTTGTGTTCCAACTCATACTAGAGGATGGAGAAGACACAATTCAAGCACAACAAACATAGAGGCAACATAATGATACTAAAATTAAAGGGTGGCCAAGCCCCCATGTTTAGGATTCTAGGAGTCAATGATGATTGGCGTACACATAAGACACATAACATGATTCACTCATACGTGAAGTATTTAGAAAATAAAGCATATGCAAGGTATACACTTGAAAAATCACAATTCATACACACTTGACATGAAGCATACACATGTAAGTCATAAGTATACATAGAATAGACATGGAATACACATAAAGCACTTAAGGAAGAACATACAAGGAATACATAGAGAACACAACACATAACAGAAGACCTTGAGTCAACATGACAAAAGAGACCTTGGTCTAATAGGTGTCACAATCATCATGTATCATTCCCAAAGATGCGATAAAGAAAAATGATAAGGGGCTAGCTAGAAAAGAGAAGAATGGTAAGAGGAGTACAAACACATCATACACATAATCCATCTCAAAAGGAAAGTGTTTTCACTCAAGATAATACACCAAGCTACCTCTCGGAAGAGGAATTACATGAAGCCTTACAAAATAAGAAGATGAAGTGACCTTACTACCAAACTCTAGTTATTGGCGCAACCCTTCTCCTAAACATGCAAGGAGCTTTAACTTAGGAGAACAAGATACACTCAAGATCTTGATTCTAAGTTAGCCATACTCCTTTTGAAGAGTGTAATAACAAAGATAATCAACAAGTGTCTAGATAGAAAGAAGAAAGTAAGGCTCATAGAACAATATATGCCCCCACCTTAAAGTGATTGCTAACTCCATCAGGGAGCAATTACACATTTAAGGTAGAGTGAGAAAGAAACCTAAGACAAGCATGAGAGCTTTCTATAAGTACATGCCCAAATGGTTTGTGTTCTCCAAAAGATACATCGCAACAAGGGGTAGCCCCTAGAACAAGAAAACTGATGTGATGCTTATGGGCATGATACACAATGGCTTATGTAGTCATGATATGATTCCAAGCATTGCAATAAGGTGCTATATACATATGAAGACGATGGAAGAAAGATCACATGCACATATATTCAATCAACATGCAAGGATGCTAAATCATCTAAGAAGGATAACACAATTACACATTACAACATATACAAGAATGAAGATACATATAGAGGAATGACACAATGCATTCTTACTCCTTGTGCCTTTGTGCTAACAAGGGTGTCAAGGGAGAACCAAAAATCACAATATGGGGACAACATTACATACAAATATAAGATAAATGAGAAAGAGGGACCACACTTCTAAGTCGGCCTATAACAAATTATCCTCCCCCAACTTGATTATAAAATGGACAAAGGACAAGGTGATTTAGGGACTTCATCAAGCATGGTGAGAAGTGGTAGAGACAAACCTTGTTCTTAGTTGTTGAATTTTTCTACTCAAGGCTTGGCACTCATTAGTGGAATAGCCAAGCATTCAATGATATGCACAATAATGTGTTGAATGATTATTTTGTTGAATCTTTTTACATTATAGAGGAGGAAAAGTGATTAAGTGGTCTTTGAGTAGACTTGACAACATACACCCTTGTTGAGAAGAGAAAATTTAGGTGGAGTAGGAAGAAAACCTTTTTGTTTCGAACACAGTGGAGAGATCGTGGGAGAAGGCCAGAAACCCAAACTTACTTTACACAAGTGTGGTGTTGATTTCATAGATTCCTTAATTCTTTGTTCTTTACATCCTAACCCATTTCCATTATTTCCTTGTTTTGAAAGAATTTTGAATCCACACCCATAACGCTTCTCTAAGATAGAAGGACGAAGAGGTCATATGGCTAGATTTTTTTTAGAAGTACAATTATATGTTGAAGAAGAAGGATCATTATTTTTGTCAGGGTGAGGAGGGTCAACCTTTGTTTCAACCATCCCATGGTGGTTGAAATCTAAAGAGACAACTTCATTACCAAGACATGCATTAGAATTAGAGGATTCATTAGATCGAGATGATTATTTATCACAATTGGCCATCAGTTCTATAGAAGAAGGAAGATCATCATTAATATCAAAAGTTCCATCAAAATTACTCTTGAGCTTAAACCACGTAGGGCTATGAGATTGTGTTGAAGAAATTACATTTACCTTCAAGGTCTTAGGGTGTGAGGGTGGGATTTTATATTCACCCACAAAGGAGGGTGTAAAATCTAATGAACCCCAATAATCACCGAAAATGCATTTGAAGGACCAACACTATCCTGAGCAAAACTATTGTTAGCAGTGGGAGGTAGTGTTAAAAAAGGGATAAAACTACTCAAAAGAATTTGATGTCTCACTTCTATTTTCCAGCAACTATCTAGAATAAGATCAACTTCAATTGTATGTAATTTATTTTCAAAGATGAACTTTATTGAATGATGAAGGGTAGACAGAATCACCCCCATGGCATGAATCCATGGTCTACCGAGAAGAAGATTGTATGAGAGAGAATTAGGCATGACATGGATAAGGGAAGGCAATGTCACATGACCAACCCTAAGAGGTAAGGTAATAGTACCTAATGATTGCCTACTAATATTATCAAAGCCATGAATGTTGATTTTATCTAGTTAAATTGAAGATATATCAATATTGAGTTTATTTAACAAATCTATTCCATAAATATTAAGACTTGATCCACCATCAATCATAGTGCATCTTATACTCTTTTTACTGAACATGAATATCATAAGAGTCTAATTTTGTTGTTGAACTTCTATGGGAGGTAATTCATGTTGTTGAAATGATATATCAGATTTTGTCACCTGCATACAAATAAATAGATATTGTACACCAATCAAATAAAAAGCAGTTGGAACACTCACCTTTTGTAGAGCCTCATGTATCATTTCGTGGTATGTAGGTGATGTTTGTATTAAATCCCATAGAGATATCTTAGCTAGAGTAGCATGGATCTTCTTCACAAGATCATATTCTTTACCAAAGTGTCGAGGAAGGTGAGGTTCTTGAGGTAGGATAGATTAAGAAGGTGGAGGAGAAATGGGCACACGTAGAGCTTGCTTACTTTGTTTTCTATTATGGGTGTTGTATGTGTGAGAAATCGTGTGATGCTGCAACACATTTTGAACACTTTGATTCTTTAGAGTAATTTGTTTTGCATAATTGGGAATGTAACCCGAGGGTTGAGGTGGCGAGGAGGTGTATTAGAGGCCTCATGCACAATGATTGTTGGAAAATTAGTACACTTATTCACTATCCCCTTAATGGGTGGAATAAGTCTATTAATGATTATTGAATTGACTTTTTTTTCTTTTTTAATAAGCTCAACATCCATCCCCAAGGGATTTAACATGAGAGACCTCTCTTCATCCACTAATTGTTTGTCTTTTGAAGGGAGGGAATTGGAATGAAGGGAGGGTAAAGTTTTGTTAAGAGAATTATTCATGATTGTATCCTTAGTGATGTCCAAGGGTTTTGAACATGCCAGCAAAGGAGGAAGATCCCTAGGGTGAGCCATAGAAACCTCATGTACTATGTTAGAAATAGAAGATGTAAGATGATGAGATGACTACCCATTATCTACCCATGGAGGATCCTTTGTGCAAGAAGGCCACTCATCCACTAATGCTTCATCTTTTGGAGAGATAGCATTGGAATGAAGAGAGGGTACTGTGATGTTAAGGAATGTGTCAATGATTTCATCTTCTTTCCAAATAGCCAAAGCTAGGTCACCATCACATGTATTAGAAAGTAGATCCATGGGAGTAACCATGGCATTATCATGACTTGTAGTAGTAGAAGAAGAAGAGCTATGACCATCATTTTTCTCATGACACTTCATGGAGATGAAATTAGTAAAGTCCTTTAATATTGAAGGGTACACATTCATGAGAGTTATGAAGTTATTAAAATCAGATACATAATCAAGGATTTCAAATGAAGAGAATTTAAAGATATCGATATCATACATGGATGCTATATGATTCAAAACATAAGGATGCATATTAATGAATTTGTAAAATTTTTCAAAATCTATGACATATGTATACAAAGATACCAAAGAGGAACAATTAGTAGAAGCCATGATGAGATGACTAGCTAGATTAGCAAGGTTAGTTAGATTTCATAAAAATGCACTTGATTTTTCAAATCCTAACAATGAAATAATGCAAGTTTGAGCTATATAACTATGCAAAATGATGAATGAATGGAATCTAATCAGATCTAAGGTGGAATATAGCTCAGATGTAATGCAAGAAGAATGCCAAAGTGTAAGAAAAATTAGGTTCACCAAAATGTAATGTAGAAAAGAGAGACTAGCTCAATAGATCAAACTAGGTCAAACTCTCTTATACAAAACATGAGGACATGAACCAAGCTTGGATTATACCTAAGGAGAGTCAAAATATAGGGGTTCTGCCCCTTTTTGATATAAAGAAGCAATTAACCAAATTCAATCAATCAAGCTAGAGTCAAGACATAAAACCCTAGTTGACAAAGATAAGAGTACAACAAACTTTTGGAATAAAAAACCTAGAAACCAAATGGATAGAAATGATCAGTGATTAGTTTAGAACTTGACTTGAAAGGTTAGAATTCCAAGGACAAGGGTGATTGGCCCCCCTAGTCCCAAATTAGGGTTTCTTAAAATTGGTTCCTCTATTGGGTCTGTAACAATAAGCTTAGTCTTCTTCCCAGAGATCACCTTCTGAAACCTATTCATCTGACATGAATGCATGCAAGAAGGAAAATGGTTGGGTTTTATTTAGGAGCTTGCCTCAGTCAAGCTCCATGAATGGTGTTTCCACCTCCACAATAGCAATAATGATTGATAAAGAGCGTGTGTCGTAGGAGGGTACAGAAGTAGAATGGAATGTTAAGACAAAGCATGAAGGAAGGAAGTCACCATGAGAATGGAGAACCTAGAAATCTTCTAGACAATGTAATAACTTGACTCAAGAAGTTGGTGTAGCCCAAAGATGTTCACATGACTGCAATATATTAGTGTCATAGCAATAATCCATGAGAGAGTTGTAGAGAGAATGAGAGATAAAGAGAGAGAGTGTAAGAGTGCCAAAATTTGATAGAGATAGTTAGATGTTCAAATGAATGACTTAACTTTCTTTTATATGCATTCCTATTGATTTTTAGAGAATTAAACGACATGAGGCCGACCTTGGGAGTCATTTAAGAGGCCTAAGTCAATAAGGCCACAATTTAGAGCAGGGCTAAAGGAGGGTCTAGGGCGCTTGGGTGTCCTAGTCCTTTAGCCACATAATCCTCGAAAGAGGGCACTTAAAGTATGCTTAGCCCTACCTTATAGTTAATTTCAAGGTTTCATGCATTGGGATCAAGAATTACACGCTTAATGCTAAAAAATGTATTAAAATAGGTCCTAATTAACAAGTGTAAATATTTGAGGACCATCTAGGAGCTAAACTAAGTGTAAAATGGTGATGTACACATTTTATGATGTTACATAACTAAGGTGCTTGTGTTATACAGAGGTGTTTGTTTATCCCTGCAAGTTCCCATTCATGGACAAAGGTGCTTAGTTATGAAAAATAGCCTCAAACTTGATGTTAGGGATTGGATACAATGGGGATTTTGGTGGATTTAATGGGGATTGATTAGTGATTAGGTCTAGGACCCTTGGATGATGATTTTGATGGTATTGTGATTACTATTTTTGGGTGATTTGATGTGGTATTTGGGGAAGGTTGAAGGTTTCAAGTCCTTAACCAATTTTTATTGTCAATGGATGATTATTATTAAGGATTAGGGTTTCAATGTTGATTGAGATGGATAGATGGATAATGGATTAGGGATGAAGGGTGAATTGGATTTTTATTAGGATTTGGATGAAATGAAATTAGATGGATGATGAGGTGATTAAGGATGGAGATTGGATTTAGATTAGGGATGATTGGGTTTGATTGGGATTAGGATGAAAGCAGATTTGATGGGATAATGGATAGAGGATGAGGTTGATTAGGGATGTTAAGGTTTATTAGGATGTGGATGAATGATGAATTGGATTAAGTGTAGGATTAGGATAGTAATTAGGGATTATGGTAAAGCTCAATGTTGGGATTGATTAAGGATTATGATGGTGATTAGAGGGATGGATTAGATGGATTAGGTGGATAATGGATAGGATTAGGGATAAAAAATGGATGAGTAGATTGTGATTATTGGATTGGATTAGGATGGATATGAGATTGGATTAGGATACGTGGATTAGGATGTGATTAGGGGTGATGATAAAGCTCAATAATGGGATTGATTAGGATAATGATGGTGAGTAGTGAGATGAGTAAGGTTGGATAGATTAGGACTAGGACATTGATTGGATATGCTAATTTGATTTGGATTAGGGTCCTTAGTGAATTGATTTAGGATGAATTAGCTTAAAAGCATTATGCTCAAACTTTAGATTAAATGATTGATTGGGATAATGATTCAATGCATAAAGTGAGGGTAAGGGATGATAGGGATGATTAGGATGATTAAGGGTTAATTAGGATAAGATGGATGGCTAACATAAGGTGGATGATTGGGATATCTTGAGGGTTGCTTGACCTTAGGACAATTTGCAAACAATAAATTTCACACTACATGGACAAGTTTACGAAAGATTTATAATTTTTTATTTTGGATTAAAGGGGATTACATCAGATTTGACAAATTAAAACACACCAAACATAGTAAAATCCTATATTATTCAAGTAGGAGTGTATATACTTGTAATCCCCCTTGCTTCCTTTGTTTAGGCATAACATGCAAGTCCTGTGATGAGGAAACTAACCACTTTTGATCACCCAAGATCACTCGGTGGCACACGAGGAGAGCATACATGATATGCACATTTTTTTATAGGGGGCATAATCACTTTTGTGTGATAAGTAACCTTAAAATCCTAACTAGTTTCTGGTACATTACAAGCATATATGACCAAAAGGTCTTAATATAAAATGAACATGGCTTCTAGGGGCATCCTCGAATATATGTAAGGTATGTGAGGTCGATGTCCATGTGATGAGGGGTATGCCCAATAGCATGTTTTGAGAGGGTAACTCACTCTCCTCCTTCACTTTACAAGATATAAATTTCTTGGAAGCTAAGGCAGAAGTGACAAGTGTCCCCAATGGGAGAGTCTTTTGATTCTCTCCCAAATTTGTATACCTTGCTAGAATACAGGGGTTTAGGTTGTCCCCTAAGGTGATAAAATCATTAGGGAAGCCCACTAAGAGGAAAGAGACCTAAGTACTTTCAATCCCTACGATCACCTTTCAATGTGAAGGGAGAGCATACACACACTAGGTTCTTGGTATTGATAATGATAAAAGATCGATCAAGCAAAACCTTTTGGTCTCCAAAGTCACCTGAAGGCATGAGGAGAGAGCATATGCTTATGAATTGATCACAAAAAAAAATATCAGATTGATTTCCCCTTAGAAAATCAAATGTGCCTAAGATTTTGTGATAAAAGATAACGTCTTCGACAAACATGGTACAAAACACAAGTTAGTAGTTGATTTATTTGTCTTGGACAAGAGAAACCTACACAAAATGATGTGAGGTGAAAAGGCACACCATGAAAATGATCAGTGCAGAGGTTAGATTAGATCAAATCCCAAGAAAAAATGATTTTGAGTTAGTAGACATTACACTTAAACAAAGCTACAAACACTCGAATTTTATTGAAATGTTTGTCTAAAAAAATAGGTGTTTAGCCTACACAAGTACTTGAGTTTTACATAGATTCTTAACTAAAAAAATGATTGATTATTCCAAAAGGGATTTCATCCATCTACAAAGGCGCTCAAGTATAAAAATAGGCCTAAAATTGCAAGATCTTTACAAAACTATAATAGAAAAGAGGTGTTAGACGTGCATTTATTAAATTTTGACACTCTAACATCCTATAATAGTCAACACCTATCAAGAAAATTAGAGTTAGATTTTCAAAATTTTGTAAAAGTGATATTTTCATGCCTAAATATAAAGGCACTCATCCATATCATGTAGATGCTTGAATTTTGTAGAAGTGCTCATCAATGATTAGGGTTAGAAAATAATATTTTGAGCTGCAAGAAAAATGGTTAGGCTTAAAAAATAGGGTTAGGAGTATATATAAATGATTATAATGATAAAACCCTACAAAAGCACCATATTTTAGCAAAAAAAAGTGGTTAGAAAAGCCCAAAACAAAATTTTGAATTTTTGAGAAAATGGGCTCATATGCTTGATATATACGTGCTTGATTATGCTACAAAATTTCTCAAGTATATCATAAAGGTTCTCAAGTAGATACAAATTTTCTCAATTGTGATATAGGGTGCTAAAACAGGTCATAGAGGAAATGAAATAGGCCATAGAGGTCTCAAAATAGGCCCATAGATGCTCAAGGAGACCATGTAAGCTACAAGAGGCTTAAAAACACAACAAGGATGTTATATAAGGGACATAGTGTCCCACTGGATATGCCAAAATGTATTACATAAAAATGTAAACATAAAATATAACAAAATAGCAAAAATTATACTATTCCATTCACATTTAATGCAACCTCCGATTGAGCAAATAAGGAATGCATATACAAATGAAGCAGACTAATTAAGTACAAATACAAATCTTGATTGTTTTGGATGTTGTCATTGATGTTGGATGTGTGATTCATCCTCAAACTATTAGCACAACATTGCGTAACTTGAAGGCTTGAAAATGTCTTGGGTTGATGGCTATTTATAGATTTTTGGGATGATCGATGGAGGGCCAAGATTGATTTGAAGGATCAATGGCTCATATTGGTTGAGAGGATTGAGTTGGTGAGAGCCCACCAAGTGGCATGATGGGATCAAAGGAAAAGTGGAGTTCTTGGATTGAAGGGAGATAAATGGTGGAGAAGTTTGTTCAATAAAGTGGATGGATGAGATTGAAAGAGGATCAAAAGGACCTTTTAGAGAGATGTACAAGGTACTTGTCCATACCCTTGTAGGAGGACCCCTATGATTTGTACAAGGAACCATGCCTTTGTACATAATGTGAGGGGTTTGAATGGGTTAACCATGGAATTAAAATGTGCAAGTGTAGGGTTAAATTTATTAATTGGTTTTAATCAACTTAATCAAAACTGAACAAAATAGGAATTAAATAAATGTGAAAATATTTATTTAATTTTTGGGATGAAGATGGGGTAATTAATTAATTAATTAATGTTGGAAGGGTGATTGTATAATTAATTGTCTAAATATGTATTTATCCAATTAATTATATTTTAAATGGTCTAGTGATGTCATGGTTGTGGCTAGAACGGTGATGAGGCAATTTTAGGTTTCTATAGTTTCTTTCATTTATATTGTCTCATCTTCAAGACCGAGTAGGAAACATCCTCATGAAAATCTTTTATATGTGACGAGACTTTTGAGACATCAAACGATATATATTTTTTTAATACACTATCTTTAGTACTTGCTTTTAGTCTTTTTAAAAGTTGTTGAAATATTGATTGCACTCCGTGTTCTTTATTTTTCATTGTACTTTTTCAAACATGTGTCAATTTAAAACTTTTTGTAAACATTAATATCGTTATTATCCAGGGGTACATAAGGATGCATCCCTTCCCCTTTTGCATACATTATTGTACTGAGGATGTTTGAAGGACATATGGATGTCTTTGAAACAACTCTTGTCATCCCCAAATCATTTCCATATCTAGGAAACAGCTCAAAACCACATAGAAATGACCCAAAATATAGGAAATAGTTGGTCACCCCCTTAAAAAAGCATAAAAAATATAAAAACCTCACCCAATTTGATATAAAAATTAAAAAATTGTTGTGTTAAAGACCTCCACACCACACAAAACCCTAAATGCATAAAACATAGTCCCTTTCCACTGCAAACATAAAAAATTAAAACACATTTTCACACCAAAAAAATTCCAATACCAAAGTTGAATTAAGAAAAAAATTGTTGATTGTTTGAACACATTGGTAGTTATGGGATCAAAGCTAGTGTAGAGAGGTGTAGTATTAGTGAACACTAAGGAGAAGAAGGGTTCAATTAGATGTTAGTGTGCTTGTTTATTTCTTTAGTTTTTCAAAGTTTGAAGGGTTTCTGTCGGGAATTAAGGTTTCTCAACCTTGGTAATTCCTTGCATTATTTATCTTTGTATTTATTAATTCATTGCCTATGTCGTAAATAATTGTAAATTCCATATTGTCATGTTGTGGGATGTGGCACGGTGATGTGTCATCCTACATGGAAGATGACAACTTGTAATTTTGTCCTCACATGAGGAGATAGGCATCCCACTTAGTGGTAGGAGAATATTTCCATGTGTCAGCATCTTGGATGTTGTGTAAAGGAATGTTAACCAAAACAGTTATGATGGATTCCTATGATGAAGTTATGACATGTAAGAGATGGAAATAGAAGGTTGTAAGATAGGTGAAGACATGTGTCATGAAGCATCTTTGAAAAAGGCATATTTGGATGCCCCAAGGTGGACTATGACCTGTTGTAAGAGAATATGCTATTATAGCCTATGTATGATAGATTCTCTTATAGCTATAAGTTGTAACTACTATGACAGATTCTATGACAGTCCTAAGAGTTGTAAGAGCATCTGTCATAGCCCATTTTGGAAATAGATGACCCCTTTGGAATGGGAACTGTGGACAAGTGTCAGGAACATTCTACAATGTTGACCAAGTGTCCTTAGGCATGGGTTTTGGGCCATGAGGCCAAGTTGGATGCCCATTCCAAGATAGGTCCAATATTGCCTTGTATATTCTATATAAACAAGTGCTTGGAGGAGGAAATGTATTACAAGTTTTACAGGTACTATTATGCTGTCGAATTGACTCTAGACATGAGTGTCGAAGACCATTGAAGCTTGCATTGTAAGTGTATTGTAAACAACTTTCATATTTGTTAATACATTGTGTAGGTTTCTGAGTGTGGGGTTTTTCACCCGATAAGGGTTTTCCCTATCGTAAATCTTTGTCTCTCTTCTTCTGTCTTCTTTTTCATTCATGTGTATTGCTACAATATCTCATTTATGTGTTTCATATTACTATTGTTGTAAGGATTAAATTAAATTTGTATAGATCTCCCCTCATTAGATTAGTGTAGGAAGTGATTTCCACACACGTAACTTCCTTTTAGTTGGTATCAGAGCTTGATCACCTTTGATCCTAGTTGTTGGGTAGGGGTTTTTTGAGCTGATCTTAAGTTGAGTGGAAGCTTGTGCAGAGTATTCTGAATCTTATTGTAGAAAGGAGATGACAAGTACATCTGAAAGGATAGAGGTTGAGAAATTCAATGGCACTAATTTCAAGTTGTGGAAGCTCAAGATGGAAGACATGCTTGTAGACCGAGACCTATGGGAAACTATCGGTGGAACTAAACTAGCTGTAATGTCACAAGCTGATTGGGATCTCAAGGATCAGAAGGCTAAGGGTCTTATAAGACTTAGTCTTGTTGATTCTATTCTATTAAATGTCCATGAGGAGACTAGTGCAAACTTGCTTTGGAAGAAGTTGGGAGATGTGTATCAAGCCAAACAATCTTTTTCTGAGAAAGAAGTTGTATTCTCTTCGAATGGAGGATGGAGGATCCATTGCCGAACATATGAATACTTTCAACATGTTGGTTGTACAATTAACATCCATTTGTGTGAAGATGGAGTAGGAGGATTGATGTATGACCCTACTTTGTTTTCTACCAAATTTGTGGAATCATCTTGCCATGGATATTGGAAGCACCACATGCACATTCAAAATGGATGAAGTGGTTTCTTCACTATTGTCTGAAGAGATGCGGAGAAAGTCTTCTGAGGCAGCCAAAGAGGCTCTTGTAGTCCATGGAAGACCCAAGGAGAAAGGGAAAAAGAAGGAGAAGAAAGCTGAGAAGGGTAGATCCAAATCTCATGGGAGATCCAAATCTCCTGGAAAGTCCAAGCCTCTTTATTGGAACTATGGTAAAACTAGGCATTTTTGAAAGGAATGCAAAGATGAGAAGACAAAGAAGAAGGAAGCTCCTGATTCAGATTCTGACAAGTCATGAGATGATGGTGATGCCTTCATTGCAGCCCTGGTAACCCAGACATCTAATGATGTGTGGCTGATTGACTCTGGTGCATCATTCCACATGAACTTGCATCACGACTGGTTTACCAAGTATGAGGAGTTCGATGGTGGAAAGGTGTATCTGGGTGATTACTCTCATCTGAAGATTGTTGGTCATAGAAGAGTCTCTATCTGATTCCCTGATGGATGAGTGAAGGGGATCTATGAGGTTATGCACATTCCAAGATGAGCATGGAACCTGCTTTCTATAAGTATGTTGAATGATGCAGGTGTGTAGGTTGTCTTTTCGAAAGAAGGATGCAAGATGACTAGAGGAGCTATGGTTCTTTCTAAGGGTACTAGGTCAAGTACTTTGTTTTAGCTGGAGGCACGCACTTCACAATGCAATAGTTCTTCTGACTCAAGGAATAGGGCAAAAGTCACTTCATCCTCACCATTTGAACGAGTAGTGAAGAAATCTCTTGTATCTAGTCCTGATGGTTGTAACCGTGCATTGGAAGTTAAGCTTCTTGCTGAAAAGACAATGTTATGGCATAAGAGATTTAGCCACATTGGTGAGAAGGGTCTGCATACCCTAAAAAATAAGAACCTCGTTGAGGGGTTAGATGATTGTAATCTTGAGTTTAATTTTTCTGAACATTGCATATATGGAAAACAAAACCATGTTCAATTTTACTCGAGTTCTCATAAGTCTTATGGTGTGTTGGACCTTATTCATTTTGATGTGTTTGGTTCTATTAATGTTCCTTCATTATCAAAATCTGTATATTTTGTATCTTTCATAGATGATTACAGTAGAAGGACATGGATTTATTTTCTCAAAAGCAAATCTGAAGTCTATAGCAAGTTTAAGGAGTTTAAGGCCTTTGCTTAAAATTAGACTGGTAAAAAGATTAAATGTTTGAGAAGTATAAGGCCAGATTGGTTGCAAAGGGGTATTCACAAGTGGAGGGTATAGATTATGGTGAGATCTTCTCTCCCATTGCAAAGTTGACATCTATTTGATTCATGTTGTCTTTTGTAGCAGCTTATGACTTAGAGGTAGAATAAATGGATGTGAAGATAGCTTTCCTTCATAGTGGCTTGGAGGAAGAAATCTACATGTCATAGCTAGAGAATTACAAGGTGAAAGGTAAAGAAAATTTCGTTTGCAAATTAAAGAAGTCTTTGTATGGTTTGAAGCAGTTTCCTAGGAGGTGGTACTTGAAGTTTGATGTCTTAGTGTTTTCAATTGGATTTGTGAGATCAAAATTAGATCACTATGTGTACTTTAAGTTTGATGGTGATCGTATTCTCATTGTTGCACTATATGTTGATGATATGTTTCTCATTGGGAAGGATAAGAATATGAATTCTAATTTTAAATCTCAGTTGTCAGCACAGTTTGAAATGAAAGATTAAGGGGTAGCTGAGTACATTCTAGGAATGGAAATCATAAGAGATAGAGCTAACAGTAAACTTTGGTTAAGCCAAAGTAAGTATGTGAAGATTGTGTTGGATAGGTTCAACATGGCAAATTGTAGACCATTGTGTGTTCTTGTTTCTTTGGGGACAAAGTTGTCTGTTGAGGATTGTCCAAACTCTCCTAGTGAGGTAAAGGACATGAGCACAATACCTTATTCTAGTGTTGTTGGCAGTTTGATGTATGCTATGGTCTGCACAAGACCAAACATTGCCCAAGCAGTGTGACTCCTTAGTCAATTTATGGCTAATCCTAGATGGGTTCATTGGGATGCAGTTAAATAAGTGTTCAGATACTTGAGGGGTACTTCTGAGTATTCCATATTCTATCATGGTAATGTTATAGGACCTCTGTATTCTATTGATATTCATGGATTTTTGGATTCAGATTGGGCAAGTGACATTGATAGTAGGAGATCCACCAATGCTTATGTGTTTACACTATTTGGTGGTGCGATTAGTTGGATGAGTAAGCGACAACCTGTGGTTGCTTTGTCAATGATAGAAGCTGAGTATATGGCAGCAACTCATGCTTGTAAGGAAGCCATTTGGCTTAAGAGATTGTGTTCAAATATTGGTGTTGATGTAGGTTAGATAATGATCAATTGTGATAGTCAAAGTGCGATTTGCTTTGTGAAGAATCCAACTTTCCATGCTAGAATAAAGCATATTGATGTTCAGTTTCACTTCGTATGATACATGGTATAGAATGGGAAGGTAAAATTAGAGAAGGTAGATACTTTGAAGAATGTTGCAGATGCATTAACAAAGCTAGTGAGCACAGAGAAGTTTAGATGGTGCTCAGAGTCTATGGGCCTCTCAGCCTATAGCAGTTAAATCATGTTATTCTATTAGCTCTTACAAGGTGTTCGACAAGTGGGAGAATGTTGGGAATTAAGGTGTCTCAACCTTGGTAATTCCTTACATTATTTATCTTTGTATTTATTAATTCATTTCCTATGTTGTAAATAATTGTAAATTCCATATTGTCATGTTGTGGGATGTGGCATGGTGATGTGTCATCCTACATGGAAGATGACAACTTGTAATTTTGTCCTCACATGAGGAGATAGGCATCCCACTTAGTGGTAGGAGAATTTTTCCATGTGTTGGCATCTTGGATGTTGTGTAAGGGAATGTTGACCAAAATGATTATGACAGATTCCTATGATGAAGTTATGACTTGTAAGAGTCAGAAATAGAAGTTTGTAAGATAGGTGAAGACATGTGTCATGAAGCATATTTGAAAAAGGCATATTTTGATGACCCAAGGTGGACTAGGACATGTTGTAAGAGAATATGCTATTGATAGCCTGTGTATGATAGATTCTCTTATAGTTGTAAGTTGTAACTACTATGACAGATTCTATGACAGTCATAAGAGTCGTAGGAGCATATGTCAGCCCATTTTGGAAATAGGTGACCCCTTTGGGATGGGATCTATGGACAAGTGTCCTTAGGCGTGGGTTTTGGGCCATGAGGCCAAGTTGGACGCCCATTCCAAGATAGGTCCAATATTGCCTTATATATTCTATATAAACAGGTGCTTGGAGGAGGAAATGTATTATAGATTTTACAGGTGCTGTTATTCTGCTGGATTGACTCCAGACACAAGTGTTGAAGACCACTGAATCTTGCATTGCAAGTGTATAGTAAACAACTTTCATATTTGTTAATACATTGTGCAGGTTTTTGAGTGTGGGGTTTTTCACCCGATAAGGGTTTTCTCCACTGTAAATCTTTGTCTCTCTTGTTTGTCTTCTTTCTGGTTCATGTCTATTGCTACAATATCTTATTTATGTGTTTCATATTGCTATTATTGTAAGGATTAAAATGAATTTGTATAGCTCTCCCCTCATTAGGTTATTGTAGGAAGTGATTTCTGCACACCTAGCTTCCTTTCAGTTTCAAATTAATTTTTTTTTTTTTAAAATCATTTTCAATATGCACTTACATTTTATTTATTTCACAAAACAACATGGGTAGTAGTAATGAGAGCAATGAACATGAAATGGAATAAATATGTAAAAGAGTTTCATTTTGGGTTCATCAAGGTGTGGGAGTGGTGTGGGTGAATGGTGCAGGAGCACATTCTCTGTAGTGCAGGGTCATCTTTTCTTTTGTTTTCTCATAAGGCTCTTAAGCCATTTCATTTTGTAATAAGGGTCAATTTGGTCCCATGGATGTACATGTGTAAGGCAAACAAGTGATTTGCTTGTATGAAGGGTAACCCAACGGCTAACTGATTTGAAAATTAGTTTGCACGGTTGGAGGGGGATAACTGCTATCTCTACATCTTCTTTAGAGGCAGGTTGTATGTCACACAGAGCAGAGAGAGAAGTGTGTATTACAACAAGTTCTTTTTTTGATAACTGAATAAAGAGAGTTCTGGGTATGATCTGTGTTGATTTTCTTGGTTGTTCTTGGTGATTTGATATCTTTATTCTGATTTTGTAAATAGGAACCCTAACTGGATGCTATCTGTCAATCCGTAGTGTTTCTATAGTGTATAGATGGTGTAAAACCAACGGTTCCACAGAGGTTGGTTTGTAACCTAGGAGTAGGGTTTTGATTCATACATGGAGACCCTTTCCTCTGTCCACTGAGGCCTCGTGTAGTATCAGTGTGATGGGGGAAAGACTTTTCACGTTTGTTGTTGTTAACTTCTTGCCCAGGAAGCCAGATAACTCAGTTAGATTCGACTAGACATCGTCATGTGGCTAGTCGGGAAATCGGAGTGAAATTGGATAGTTTTGATGTGGGATCAGATTGCTACAAGTGATCGAGGGTTTGATATATGAAACGGCCAAATTCCATTGTTCAGTTGAAAGGAAATCTAGTTCAGCGCCTCAGAATAGTTGGAGATCCATCGGCGTGAAAGGCTCTCCGTCTTGTCGAAGATTGGTATAGTGTCGGAGACACATACCATTGTTATTCGCATCGGTGAGAGAAACGATATCGGGCTAAGGAAAATACACTTAGCCGACGGTATACAGTTTCACCGATCGGTGAGACATCTTTGGAGTATCGCCGATAAAGAGTATCGGTGTGAGGAACCTTGTCGGGGGAAGCCGAAGAAGTCACGGCGACCGTTAGAGTCCCACCGATAGAAACTCATCGGAATGAGATGAACCATCGGGGCCGCGAACTAGAGTCTCACCGAAGCGGAGGATCTGGCTGATGTGCTTGACGATATCGGCGAGAGACAAGGTGTCGGTGTAGGTGAAAGAAGCTTCACCGAAGGAGGAAGTCTGGTCGACGAAGATTGGTCATCGGAGTAACAGAGTCTATCGGCCTGAGATATTTCTCATCGCCCGATAGTCTAGGTGTTGCCGAAGGCAACCAATGTCAAACTTTTCATCGGCGTGAGGGAAGCTTAGGGGAGACTTCTGGTGGACTGGCCGATGTATGAGGTGTTGCCGATAGGCAACTAACCGCTACAGGGATATCGGTGAGAACTTGGGAGACCTCTTGCCGATAGTGAAGATATAGTCAAATCTTCATTCGTTCTACTGGCACTCTGCATCAAATTGGTATCAGAGCCAATATTCTGAATCATAGCCGTGTATGTTAGATGAAGAATAGGAGATAGAAACAGAGGCTAGCACAATGCCTCCCAAGACGATGAGTAAAGCAGCCATCCAGAAGATGGTGGAAGAAATGCTCGAAGAGAGACTGAAGGAAGAAAGATCCAAAGAGAAGGATGGAAGCACTTTTGAGTCAGAGGAGGATGAAGAAGGAGAAACTGGGGAGAATCCTCAAGGAAAAGGTATGACTGCTGATCAAAAGGCATTTCTGAATGCACTCAAGGGTCATGGAGATAGTGGTGATCCGAAAATGGATGTCCCCACGTTCAATGGGAAACTGGATGGAGATACTCTTGTGGACTGGATTGAAGCCATAAGTAATTACTTTGACTTCAAAGAGTATAGTGACAGTAAGAAAGTAAAGTTTGCAAAGACCAGACTGAGAGGTTCTGCATTGGTTTGGTGGAACTAAGCTCAATGTGAAAGGGAGAAGGTTGGGAAGAGTCCAATCACCAAGTGGAGTAGAATGGTGGCCATGCTGAGAGCCAAATTTTTACCATGTGATTATGATCTACAGACCATCAGAAAGTTTAATCATCTTAGGAAGAAAGATATGGACGTGGCTACATACACTGAAGAATTCCACAGATTGAGCATGAGAGCCAATCACAGAGAAGAAGAAAAAGAGATGGTGGCCAGATACCTGGATGGTCTGAGGTACAATATACAGGATGAGTTCAGTATGGTGGTTCCCAAGACTGTGGATGAATGTTTTCAGTTAGCCTCTAGGGCAGAGGATAAACTGAAAAGGAAAGGTGATCAAAATAACAGAGGAAGAGGTGGCAGGAACAATAGAGGAAGAGGTAATTTTAGCAGAGGACAGCCAAACAAAGGTGAAAGTTCAAGTCAACAAGAGTCACGTTCTGACACAGAACAGAAAGGTGGTGGTTTCAGAGCTTGGAGAAGACCTAATGGCAAAGGTAGAGGTGGTGGTGCAGGCAGAGGATGTGGAGTCTTCACTGGAAGATGCTACAACTGCAATCAAGTAGGCCATACTGCAAGTAAGTGCCCTGAGAAGGCATCTAGCTCTCATGATGGTGGGAGAAGGAACCAACTATTGCAGGAGGATGATTGTCAAAGTGTAAACTCACCAATTGGTAGTGCTGCACTAGTGCTTGAAGGAGAGAATATGATGATTAAAAGGACCCTCGTGAAGATGCCATTGAAGCAGGAGCCCCCACAAAGGAAGAATCTCTTCAAAACCCAAGGAAAAGCATATGGTAAGCTCTGTAAAATCATTGTTGATTCAGGTTCTACTGAAAATGTAGTGTCTACTGAAATGGTAGAAAAGTGTAAACTAAAAAGATTACCTCATCTTAATCCTCACAAAATATCTTGGTTGAATAAGAATCAGAACTATTTGGTGGAAGAACAAACTTGGGTAGAGTTTGAACTAGGTGATTATAGGGATAAGGTGCTATGTGAAATTATTCCTATGGATGCTTGTCACCTTCTTCTTAGACGACCTTGGCAGTATGATGTGAAGGCACATCATGATGGTGAAAAGAATACATATATGATCACCAAGAATGGTAAGAAGTTTCAGATGGATCCCTTACCAGAGCAGGTTGGAGAGAAGAGCAATGACAACAGTGTCATGTTAGTGAGTGGCAAAGAGTTCCTACAACTCATGAAGGAGGAGGATACCCAAGGGTATGCACTGATGATGAAGCCTGTATCCAATCAGCAAAGCAAACAGCAGAAGGAGATTCCATTGGAAGTGCAACAATTACTGGATAAGTACCAAGATCTTGTGGTAGAGGATACTCCTAACTCCTTACCACCTATGAGGGACATAAGTCATCAGATTGACTTGATTCCTGGAGCCACATTACCCAATAAAGCTGCCTATAAGTTGACACCACAGCAGAATGAAGAAGTAGGTAGACAGATTCAAGAACTTTTGGAGAAAGGTTTGATTAGGAAAAGTCTCAGTCCATGTGCAGTCCCTAGTGTACTTGCTCCTATGAAAGATGGCAAATGGAGATTATGCACAGATTCAAGGGCTATCAATAAGATCACCATAAGGTATAGATTTCCTATGCCAAGAATTGAGGATCTGTTGGACTATCTTGGTGGTTCATGTTACTATTCCAAGATTGATTTGAAATCTGGTTATCACCAGATCAGAATAAGGCAGGGAGATGAATGGAAGACTACCTTCAAAACAAATGAAGGTCTCTATGAGTGGCTTGTCATGCCATTTGGACTTAGTAATGCTCCAAGCACATTCATGCGGTTGATGAATGAGGTACTTGTAGAATTTATTGGAAAATTTGTTATTGTTTATCTTGATGACATATTGATTTTCAGCAGGACCAAAGAAGAGCATGTGAAGCATCTTGGACAGGTGTTAAAGAAACTGCATGAGAGTAAGTTGATGATCAACTTGGATAAATGTGATTTTATGAAAACGGAACTAGTGTATCTTGTATTTGTGATTTCCAATGGCTATTTGAAAATGGATCCTACAAAAGTTGAGGCTATTCTCAATTGGCCTACTCCTAAGACAGTAAGAGATGTAAGAAGTTTTCATGGTTTGGCAACTTTTTACAGGAAGTTCATTAAAGGGTTCAGTCACATAAGTGCTCCTATTCTCAATACCATCAAGGGTGGAGTGAAGTGTAAATTTCAATGGACAAAACAAGCAGATGATAGTTTTGAACTGTTGAAACAGAAAGTGGCCGAGTTACCTATGTTGGTACTCCTTGATTTTGACAAAGTATTTGTTGTGGAATGTGATGCAAGCCAACAGGCTATAGGTGCTGTTCTTAGTCAGGAAGGACATCCAGTAGCATTCTTTTCAGAGAAGTTGAATGAGGCCAAACAGAGGTATTCTACCTATGACCTAGAGTTGTATGCAATGGTGCAAGCTCTGAAAAAATGGAGACATTATTTACTGCCAAAAGAGTTCATTGTTTTTACTGACAACCATGCTCTTAGCTTCCTAAATAGTCAAGAAAAGTTGAATCATAGGCACGTCAAGTGGATGGAGCAATTGCAGGCCTATACCTTCACTATTAAGCATAAGAAAGGTGTTGCCAACAAAGTGGTAGATGCTTTGAGTAGAAGGGTACTGATTATACAGGAAGTACAAATGGAACATATGGGTCTAGAATGTCTGAAGGAGCTGTACAAGGAGGATGCAGATTTCAAGGCTGCCTATGAAGTGTGTGCAAGTTTGGCTAACACTTTTCATGGTGAGTATTTTGATTTTGTGGTGCAAGAAGGGCTCCTATTTAAAGGTAGTTTGTTGTGTGTTCCTAAATGTTCAATGAGGGATAATATCATCAAGGAGAAGCACAATGGAGCCTTAGGAGGACATTTTGGGTTGGACAAGACTTTGGAACAAGTCACCAAGTTCTATTATTGGCCCAAGGTACAGACAGATGTAAGGAGATATGTTGCAAGCTGTACCATATGTCAAAAGGCCAAGGGTATGTCTTCTAATGCTGGTTTGTACCAACCACTGCCCATTCCCACCAGACCTTGGGAAAGCATTAGTATGGACTTTGTGCTTGGTCTTCCTAGGACAGCAAGGGGTGTAGACAGTGTTTTTGTCATTGTGGATAGATTCAGTAAGATGGCTCATTTTGTGTCATGCAAATGCACAAATGATGCATCTCATATTGCTGGTCTCTTTTTCAGAGAGGTGGTCAGAATTCATGGTTTACCCCTATCAATTGTTACTAATAGAGACTCCAAATTTGTTGGTCATTTTTGGAGGACCCTATGGAGAAAATTGGGCACTCAGTTGTCTTTTTCATCAGCCTACCATCCCCAGACTGATGGTCAGACTGAGATTGTTAATAGGTCCTTGGGAAACCTTTTGAGATGCCTTACCAAACAGCATGGATTGGCATGGGATTTAGTGATCAGTCAAGCTGAATATGCTTATAATGATTCAAGAAACAGAAGTACTGGAAAAAGCCCTTTTGAAATAGTTTATGGTTTCCACCCAAGAGGACCACTTGAACTCAAAGACCTCCAAGGATGGGATAAAAGGAGTGCTCTAGGAGAAGACTTTGCTGCTACCATGAAAACAGTACATGATCAGGTCAAGCTTCAGTTGGAGAAAACTGTCTCCAAGTACAAGGATAGGGCAGATCTGAAGCGAAGGGAGGTACAGTTCAAGGTAGGAGATTTGGTGATGGCCTACCTTAGAAAGGAAAGATTACCTAAGGGGCAACCAACCAAATTGTTGATGAAGAAGATAGGACCTTGTAAGGTAGTGCATAAATTTCGTCCAAATGCATATGAGATAGAATTACCATCTGGCCTTGGTATCTCTCCCATTTTCAATGTTGCAGACCTGTTCCCTTTTAGACCTCCATTACATGCTGAAGATGGCTCAGATGCTGTGATTGAAGATGAAGACTGGATCAGAGATTTACCTCCAAGTAAGCCTTTGCAATTGGAATGCATTTTGGATTCCAAAATTGTCAAGAAGACAAGAAAAGGGGTATACAAAGACTACTTGGTCAAGTGGTAGGATCTTCCTGATTCAGAGGCAACCTGGATGAGTGAAGCAGATATTCTAAAGCATGGGAAGACACTTCAGCACTTAGCAACTCAAGGGACTTGAGTTTTTTCCTGCAGGGGGAGTATGGTGCAGGAGCACATTCTCTGTAGTGCAGGGTCATCTTTTCTTTTGTTTTCTCATAAGGCTCTTAAGCCATTTCATTTTGTAATAAGGGTCAATTTGGTCCCATGGATGTACATGTGTAAGGCAAACAAGTGATTTGCTTGTATGAAGGGTAACCCAACGGCTAACTGATTTGAAAATTAGTTTGCACGGTTGGAGGGGGATAACTACTTTCTCTACATCTTCTTTAGAGGCAGGTTGTATGTCACACAGAGCAGAGAGAGAAGTGTGTATTACAACAAGTTCTTTTTTTGATAACTGAATAAAGAGAGTTCTGGGTATGATCTGTGTTGATTTTCTTGGTTGTTCTTGGTGATTTGATATCTTTATTCTGATTTTGTAAATAGGAACCCTAACTGGATGCTATTTGTCAATCCGTAGTGTTTCTATAGTGTACAGATGGTGTAAAACCAACGGTTCCACAGAGGTTGGTTTGTAACCTAGGAGTAGGGTTTTGATTCATACATGGAGACCCTTTCCTCTGTCCACTGAGGCCTCGTGTAGTATCAGTGTGATGGGGGAAAGACTTTTCACATTTGTTGTTGTTAACTTCTTGCCCAGGAAGCCAGAGAACTCAGTCAGATTTGACTAGATATCGTCATGTGGCTAGTCAGGAAATCGGAGTGAAATTGGATAGTTTTGATGTGGGATCAGATTGCTACAAGTGATCGAGGGTTTGATATATGAAACGGCCAAATTCCATTGTTCGGTCGAAAGGAATTCTAGTTCAGCGCCTCAGAACAGTTGGAGATCCATCGGCATGAAAGGCTCTCTGTCTTGTCGAAGATTGGTATAGTGTCGGAGACACATACCATTGTTATTCGCATCGGTGAGAGAAACGATATCGGGCTAAGGAAAATACACTTAGCCGACGGTATACAGTTTCACCGATCGGTGAGACATCCTCGGAGTATCGCCGATAAAGAGTATCGGCGTGAGGAACCTTGTCAGGGGAAGCCGAAGAAGTCACGGCGACCGTTAGAGTCCCGCCTATAGAAACTCATCGGAATGAGATGAACCATCGGGGCCGCGAACTAGAGTCTCACCGAAGCGGAGGATCTGGCCGATGTGCTTGACGATATCGGCGAGATACAAGGTGTCGGTGTAGGTGAAAGAAGCTTCGCTGAAGGAGGAAGTCTGGCCGACGAAGATTGGTCATCAGAGTAACAGAGTCTATCGGCCTGAGATATTTCTCGTTGCCCGATAGTCTGGGTGTTGCCGAAGGCAACCAATGTTGAACTTTTCATCGGCGTGAGGGAAGCTTCGGGGAGACTTCTGGTGGACCGGCCGATGTATGAGGTGTTGCCGATAGGCAACTAACCGCTACGGGGATATCGGTGAGAACTTGGGAGACCTCTTGCCGATAGTGAAGATATAGTCAAATCTTCATTCGCTTCTGCTGGCACTCTGCATCAGTGAAGTAGGACAACTTTTGAATGTCTTTCTATCCTCTTGAAAACTTATGCAAAGGGCTCATTCAAACCATCTAAACCTCTTTTACAATTTGTAACATATTTAGAAAAATATAACAAAAATTAATAAACAGTGGGGAGAAGAGTTTGGTTGTGTCAAATTTGCAGCAAATATTTTAGAGGAATCTACACCAAGGTATATAGTCACCTTTTGGGCATTACTAGACAAAGTTAAGGTTTGTCAGAAAATAACAACTAAGAAGTTAGAGATAAATAGGTTATTTATAGAGGTTCAAGAAAGGTCTAAGGGTATGTCTATGCTAATTCCAATAGAGTCTAGAATTTGCTATGTCATCCATGGTTGTTAGTGTTACTAATGATGTTTCTACAAGAGGAAAGAGAAATACTGGTGGTAGTCAGATGCTAGAAATAATTGAATGTATGTTCAATATGTAGTCAAAAGGAGTGGTGGTCCTTGATTGCCAAATTTTTATTTGCCCATGTCATCCCATTCATATGGTACATTTTCCCTATTTCAAACAAATATTCAAAGATGTAATTTTTATTGGTTCCTCATTTACAACCCCTAAAGAACATAAAATGCACACTAGCCTCCTTGATAAAATATTCTAAGGTGAGTTAGGTGATGGATGAGATGAGGCATACTTGGTTGAGGACAAACCACTATATTAATATGAAGGAGTAGACCAATATTAGATATTTGATACTCATCAATATCATAGTCACATGTGCAACAAACTATTATTTCATTAGAGCTATTGATTGTTCAAGGAAGTACAAGGATGGAGACTTCTAATTTCAAATTTTGAGATAAGCCATAGAGAAATTTGTAGCCTCAAATGTTGTATAGGTGGTCACCAATTTCACATGTGTGTAAATTAACTAACATGATGGTGGAGGGTTCCTACAAGGACATCTTTTGGACCTCATATTATGTTCATGCATTGAATAACACATTGAAAGATATGGAGAAAAGATAGATTGGCTAAAGAGAGTGGTGAAAGAAGCTATAGATATTTTAATGTCCATTTGCAACCACCACACCTCACTTGCTCTCTTTGAGTCCTTTTCAAGGAAGGAATTCTTCAAACTTGTGGATACTAGACATGTCTATTACTTCATTTTGTTAGAGAGAAGGCTTGAGGTCTAGAAGCCTCTATGGGCAATGATGGTTAGTCCAAATTGGGGTAGATGGCTTGATACAAACACTATGAGGGAGAAGTTGTGGAACAAAAGGTCCTTGATGAAAATTGGTAGTCCATTGTGAGGAAAGAGAATTCTAATTTAATTATTAAATTATTAATGTTTATAGCTTGATAATCTTATTCATTTTTTATTAGCATTCACTCTTTGTCATTTGAGTAGATTGTAATATTTGTTCTTTTTTGAATTTTTTGTTTGCGAATGTGTTTTCTCCTTTTTCTAACCTTATTTAGATGTCATTAGATATGCTACTACAAACACTCCTATCCTTGGAGAGATTTATGAAACATTTAATATGTTTTGACTAATGAAGCAGTCAATTCATAACAAGGATCATGATTGGGATCATATGAGTAGCATATTAGACCCATTATGATGTGGCAATGGAACACTGTGAACACCTTGCTTCACATGGAAATATATGCTCTTAATCCCAAATAGTATGCACGAAAGATTGAGAGACTACCTAATTCTAGAGATGAATAGGTGAAAGAAGTGTTAATGATATCCCTTTGAAAGATGCATTCAATTGAGGATGTAGCTTTACTTCAAATGTAGTGGATTAGCCTTGTTAATCTGTATGGTCTAACATTTAACAAACCAAGGGAAAGGATAAATAAAGCTACATGAAATCAATCCAACCCTATTGAATGGTGGATATGGCATGGAAAGGATGCCCCAGATTTAAGGATGCTTGTTGTTTGCCTCCTTTCATAGGTTGTCAGTTCCTCTGCTACATAAAGGAATTGGTCCATATACAACTTCATCCACTCTATCAAGAGGAACATGCTTAACTCCTGACAAGTAGAGAAGGCGGTGGTCATGCATATTGCCTTGTGGTTTTAGGATCAACAAACTCTTGAGTATCAATAGACTCTATGTTATAATGGGATGTTGATCCTAAAGATGTCACACAAGTTGATAATGAGAGGCATAGGAGGAATTGATGGATTTTCTATTAGATGAGGAAACCCCTTATATTGGAGTGAATCGAATCAAAAGTTTAATTTTAATTTAGGTGATAAGGCAGACATAACAATGATAAATCTAGTTGTCTACATTTTATCATTTTGTATTTGTGGCCTTAAATATGCATTTTCATCTTGTTATATATACACATTGGTAATGAAAACTCAAATTGGAATGAAATAATGATATTGATTAGACATTGAAAGTTTGCTAATTTGTATGTTTAGTCATGTGAATTCTCGATTCAACTCTAATGTTTTATAATATTGTTCTATGATGTATATGACGAATGCTGAATAATTGAATTTCCTACATTTTTAATTTTTTCCTTTTTTTTTTTTTAAATTGTAGTCCCTTGCAGGCCTAGAATTTGATGGTCACACCTCCCTATCGTATAATTTTTTTATGAGGTTTGGTCATTTAATTATCTTTTAATTGACATTTTAAGAAAAAAATAAATTGTCAAAAAAATTTGACTGTGGTGATCATGTTTTCATATTATGACATCCTTGGGTTTGGACTGTGGGTGGAATATTTTTCTGGTTTTTTGGATGAGAAGAGATTAAGTAGTATGACTTTTTAATATTTTACAAATGCTTACACTTTTATTACAAAATTGTTTTCTTTGATACACTGATTTGGTAATGCCTAATTTTGTTTATTAAATGAGAATTATTATTATTAACTATTGCTCTTGAATTGAAAGCAAATCTATAATAATAGAGTTTGCAGGAAGCATACATTGATCTATGATTGTCATTTAAAAAAAACATAGCAAAAAATTTGATCTTTTAATTGTTAAACTATTAACAACTATGTTTAACTATTCAACTAAATATACAATAAGAAAAGCCCAAAGAAACCACTAAAATAAATACTTATGCAACATAATTGGAAAGAGATAGATTGTTGGATACCTCACAAATTATTGTCTTACTAAAGACAAAAGCAGTGTTAAAAAAAATTCTTTCAAGTAAATCAAAACATTAAAATATAAAAATATGATTGTGTTACATGTTACCTACAAGTTACACACTAGGAATTCTTTTTTAAGTAAATCAAAACATTAAAAATACAAAAATATGATTGTGTTATAGGTTACTTACAAGTTACACACTAGCAATTGTTTTTTATGTCTGTAATTGTAAATCAACTATTCTTTATCTCTCTAATTGTAAATCAACTCTTTTTGATCTCTTTAATTTGTAAATTTGTAAATTTGTAAATTTGTACTCTATTCCATATAGTGTCATATATAAGGTTATGTAAAAATTTATCAACTCAAGTTATAGGGTCTAAATTTTTTAAAAAAATCCAAATAGACCATCAAATTTTTCCCTGTTTCCTACCATCCTGTCTCCAAAAACTTAATGGAACACAGTTCTTATCTTTAATCAACCTTTTAACCAAGTAGAAGCTAAAAATTCTATTGTATGATTTAAAAATTTAAACTTAAATTTAACTAGCCCTATTTTACAAAATAACTCCACCATAATAATGATTTTCAAGGAAGTCAAAACAGTTTTTTTTCACCGTAGTTACAATACTAGTATAGTATAAAGAAAAATTACTGTCCACAATTTTAGCCCTAATTTACAAAATAACACCACCATATTAATGATTTTCGAGGAAGTTAATACAGTTTTTTTCACCATAGTTACAGTACTAGTATAGTATAAAGCAATATTACTGTCCACTATCACTCCAGATTCCATACAGCCTAATAATAAAAATCAATAGGTTGGCTGATCAAAGGTAAATTTTTTATATGCTTTATATTAGCTACCAGGTGGTTATGCAGAGGTTCGTGAACTTGTCTGCTCTAATTATCTTTACTGTACCTCTGCATAACCAAACTCTAATCCAGTTCATGAACCTCTGCGTAACCAAACTGGTTTTAAGAAAGTTCCAAATTTCCAGTTAACCAGTTGCGACTAAAATTCAGAGTTCCAAGGGTGGAAAGGCTTCCAAAAGAGAATGTAAAAAGTTTGTAGTTTTAAAATATTGATATACCTTAGTGTGTGTATACCAAATTACTTACTTACCTTCTCCTCCACTGAACTAGCCTTTCTAATAGGCACACATTAAAATTTTCTGCCTTGTATTAAGTATTTTTGAAATGAATAACAGAGCATTTCAAGACAATCATCTACAAAACATTTACAGTTAGTTAGGCCAACCTCAACTGTACACTGTACAGTCAAAATAAACAAATGAATTTCATCCTTAGAAGGCATGCCCCTTAAAAGAATAAATTGCTTTACGGAAGGTATGCGCCTAAAAAAAATGCTACAATTATTGATCTCATAAATAAATTAATAGAATACAAAATTTGGCATTTTCTGCCTGATATTTGTCATGTCACATTTCCATGCTTCCTTGGTAATTCTGAACCATGGTTGCTCATTGAGGGATCCGAACTAACCACTCCGTTCTCCAGTGAGCCCACAGCTGCTTTCCCCTGTGATTCTACAAGTTCAATCAAGTACACTGCCCCATCAGTTAAACCAATAGCGAATTGGTTATGTTCATGTGGGTGTGCAGCAATTGCAAGAGGATAGATATTTTCACTGCAGATGAGAATCAAGAAAAGTTCCATTAATTTAGATTAGGTTAGAGTTCAAGAACTGTATCAATAACATTTGCACAAAAGACACCATACCTGCTCATGTCTGATGGCAAAAATTCAGAAGGAAGGACACGAAAAAATAGCCTCAGGACATCTGCATCAAAAACACCAACGGCGCCATCACAGAAACTGGCATAGACTAGTTGGCTATCACACGAATACGTGGCACTTGAAATACGTGCAGCCATTGAGTCCCGAGGTTCCCACTGCAACAGATAGTTGCAAGTAGCCATTAGTTGTTTCTTCAAATATTAGACTCCAATTTTCATGTATGAACTTAGCATAACTCTAGATTAAAATTTTTAATGTCTGAAAGCAAAGCCCAACATATAAAGGCTCGGCATCTATACAAGTAGAGAATCTTACATGGCATGTCCGTTCAAATCTTAAAGCATCATAAATTGCAATTTGGCTCTCCTGCACAACTAGCAAGTGAACCTGATCCTTGTGAAACTGTATTTTGCTAACTCCAACTGGCGATGATAACCTTTCTCCCTGTGGATTTACAATTTTATCTCGTTCTAGTCCCCATCCATCTAGGCTCCAAGCACAGAGCTGCCACCATAAAATTTATCTCAATCAAAGCATTTGTTTCATGACTTAAATTCCAGAAATGTAAATTAGTTGAGTA
The DNA here is from genome assembly GCA_027924645.1 of Cunninghamia lanceolata. Lineage (NCBI taxonomy): Eukaryota > Viridiplantae > Streptophyta > Pinopsida > Cupressales > Cupressaceae > Cunninghamia > Cunninghamia lanceolata. The sequence goes on from BSBN01001099.1 coordinate 10,901,722, forward strand.
ATTCTCAAGGAACTAAAATTTTTACCAGACCATCAGCTCCAGCTGATATTAGCATTTTCAAAGATAGCGAAAATGCCAGGCCAGTGATTTTCTTTTGATGCGGTCCTTGCAACATCTTTTCCTGGTATTAAACAAATTCAATGGCATTATAGAACCAGATGCTAAATGAAAATCAGGAGAAACTGCTAGACACTAAATATTCATAAAAACTGATATCCATGGTACCTCAGCCAATGGGGTATTCACATGGCGTATAAGAATTTTTGAGTTCTCCAATCCAAAAGCAACGATATTATTATCCATTGGATGGAGAGCAAAAGTTGTTGCTGCTGGCGAAGGGCTCAACAATGTTGATTCGTGCTGCATTAGAATTTGCATTATCGCCTTTAGGGATCTTATATCAATCACCAAGAAATCATGAATTCAAGAATGAACACCATACCGCATATCACAATGTTCTGTAGAAAGTTTAACATATATATTCAACAGGGCATTTGTTCTACAGTATTAAGTATAGGTAGAATCATTTGCAAATTTACCATATTTTCTAGCCTAAGAAATATTTAATAAAAAATGAAGACTGTGATCAGTGAAGCAAGCATATAAACTTACAAACAAACCTATTCATTCTAAATAAATATATCAATCACCTTCAATGTATTCAATCTGAGCAAGGACACATCTCCACCAGAAGTGGATAATACGAATGTGTCATATTTTGACAAAACCATGCATGAGATCTGTTTCGCCGGATCTTTGTAACCTGAATCATGTATGGTTGATTGACTAGTTGACTCCAAGAACCGAGTTGGATTGGTAGTTGTTGCCTGAAAATAAGTTCTAATACTCAGTCAAATTAAATGCATATATTAATTTAAAATACACCGACTTCCATTGTAAGTCCAAGTAAGTGTTCATCTGAGAATCTGCACCTTCCCAGTTGGATTCTCCTCGTTACGTGTCCATGTCCATCGCTTGTGAGCAGCATTGGAGTCCAAAGCTAAGACAATAGAACCTGTGTTTGTATAGAGTAACTGAACAATCTGTACAGCACAATAAGGAAAATTAGAGGTACACAAGAGAACAAGTAAATGAGATTCTGCATTTAGCCACAGTTTTATTTAGCATATAGAGTACGAGAGCTTGCCTTTCCCTCTGGCTTTGGATTTGGTAATTTGAGAGACCTACAGTGGGTTGAATATGACACCCCTGCAAGGTTCCAGTTTTTTATCTTGTTTGCATCATCATCTGGAAGATTTTGTTTGACATCTGTTGGCCAGTTGCTATCAGCGTTGTTCTGTATATGTGTAACAGTCATTGCAGTTAATTATGGATTTCAAGAAACAGTAATTTTAGATGCTTATTTATTAGTGTCAAACGAAGGTAATGAGAATGGAGAGAACATGATATAGTATTAACTATTAAGAATGTAGAAACAATTACGCATGACTAGCCTGAAATAGGCTGCCCTGTACTCCACACCAGAATTTTCCCATATCCTAACACACCCCTTAATAAGTCACAGCGCCTTTGATGTAAATTTCCAACATTGCACCACAACATTGCACCGCAATCAAGGATTGGATCACAACTGTCTAAGGTTTTTCAAGTCTGCCATGAAATCTTCAAAAGTCTATCCTCTCTCCAGTATCAACTCCAAAAGCTCCATAGAGTTGGTTTCAAACACAAAAGTCCACTTATTGACATTGCCCAATGACTAACTGACGTAGGATACTGCCAACAAATGGACCCACCTAGACATTCATACTGATTCCTGAATCAAGGTATATTCAGATTGTCATCACCTTTGTAAAGATAGAATTATACCTACGATGCCAAATTCACCTAGACATTCATCCTTACTGAACCACCCAATCCACCAACATTTTTACTTGATAACTTTCACATTATACTATTTCTAGATTTTTGGAAAAACTGCATTTGAGGGGATGACATTTTCAATATTTATTGATTCATACATCCAACACTTCAAAAAGCTAGAGAAGGCCTTATCTTACCTAAAAGAAAGGACTGGATTTTGGATACTGTCTTATATCAAGTCACAGATTACCATCAAATTTGACCAAGATAAATGTTGAACAGGGTGGTCAAATTTTACATGGACACTGTCTTATAATCTGTTTTTTCACAACAAATTTAGAGATATAAGCAGTTCAAAACTGCAATACACCACACAGAATCAATATGAAAGGCATATGTTAAAAAATAAAAATAAATAAATGATTCCCATTATATATATAAAGTTTAGAATCTTAAAAAAAAATCACTCCTTTTAACAATATGTTAATGCGAACATTAACATTGACTTTGTAGAAAAAATTGAATACTCAAACAAACAATTATTATTCCTTGATTTCATTCTTCCCATGTCCAGGAGTTGTTATTATGTAATCAATCTTTATAATAACAGGCCTATGTTCTGATACTGTATCAGTAAATATAAGTGATTGTACAATAATATCCAATAATACTGGGGAGATTGGAGAGAGTGGCATTACATGATGTGGCTAGCTTGAGGTAGCCAAATCTGTGATTCAAACGACAACTACTCACCATAAACAATTTCACATTTCATATTCGTACCGACAAGAATGAGATAAGATCGTTGAAATTTTGAATATCCTTATCCTCAACCAGAATATTAATTTTATATTGGTCACATGTGACCCTTCCATTTTCATGTTATGTTCTTCACAAACTTAAATGACTAGCAGATGCATTGTATTTCTTAAACTGCATGATCCAGGCAGAAGACCACATAACAATGGAAGTGAAGCTACTTACCACTGGTACTGCTGATAGAATCCTTTCTAGGCAACCCGTGGTAGTAGAGAGTGGGGCAGTTTCCTTTACAGAAGCAACAGGATTTAGAACCGTGTCCTGCATTCAGATGATATGATAAATGTTTGTGTCATTGGGTGCTTGAACATGATAAGTGTATGATGTAGCATTGTACCTTTGTTACTAATGCCTCTGCAGGCACCTTTTCTCCATGAAGCACTTCATTTTTTAGTATGTGAAGCAACTGCAGTCCATCTGCATTGGCTAAGATCTTGATCCCACTGTTCTTTGTTGTCACAGCCAATAAGGACCCTTCTTTGTTGAAACAGAGACGAGGGCTGGCCTGCAAAATATGACAGGGCCTAGTCAATGAAGAGTAATAATTTATAAAATAATATTTTTTCGTAACTGTAGAAAATTGTACCAATGGGCATCACGGTAAGTCTCCTTTTACCTCCAAGCAACCTTCCTCAACATCAGTTGTTGCCAATATATTGACATTGTCCATGTCCCAAAACTTAATTTGGTTATTATCTCCTGCTGCTAGGAACCTATTCCTTGTTGTATCAAATTGCACCACCCCAAAGGAGGGCTTTAGAAGGCCAGAATATGTACGCTTGATTGTCCTGTCCCTTTCATTCCACTCAACTAGGTATGATTCACCTTCTCTGCTTGTTCCACATGAGAAAAGTCTAATCCAACAGAAGATAAAGAGAATCAAAGAATATCTCTAGGAATTCCATTAACTGATCAGAAAAAACTAATATCAGTGAATTGCCACTATATTCTGTAGTCAAACCACAAAATAAGGACTTCTAACTTAGAATATCACATAGTACCGTGATCCATCATCACAATAAGCTATTGCAGTGCAGAACTTCCCAGGCGCATCATAGTCAAACGCAGACCCCCTACCATCATAAAACCAGGCTTTGATCTTGCCATCAATAGCTGTAGAGAAGATCAACTGCAACGAATGATGAAAGATTATGAGGCATGTTCTCAACATTTCAGATCATTTATTTTAAGGCTAGAGCAATCTGAAATTGGCAAGAAAAGATTTAGAGACATGCAGTTTCCAATTTTCTACATAAATGGCTTATCCTTCAACATTCTTTTGATTATGAAGAGCCTTCTGGGATTCACATGCCTGGGTGTTCTCTTTCTGATGAGGAAAAATGCAATAGACGGGGGCTTCATGACCTTCAAATATGTACTGCATGTGCCCCGTTACTGCATTCCATACCTTCACAGACAAGTAATTTGAGACAGGGCACTATCACAGTGCTATATAGTATAATTGACTACTTCAAATCTCCTATTTCAAAAGAATTGATGTGTCCTCATGATGAACAGAATTATTGTTGGTCAGTAGAATAAGTATATGATTTACCTTTATGCACTTATCATCCCCACATGTGATAACACAAAGCTGCTGGTTATGACAGTTGAAGGCAATATCATTTACCCCACCAATATGAGCATTGATCTGCAAATTTTGAATTTAATTTTGTTAGTTTCAGTTGAATAGAAAATAGAGGAAACAAAGCACATCTTATTTCTGAAGTTGTGTATGAACCTCAAGGTGTGGTCTCAATTCTCCAGCCCCGGTATAGGAATATATGTGAATAATACACTTCGAAAATGCAACTCCTGGAAGTCAGATCATAAGAACTTAGAAAGCAAATCCTTCAAAAAAATTATTTCTATTTATTTAGTATCTTTGTCTACTTATCACAAGGGATCACTAGCACTAACACAAGAAGTGAATATCTAAATGCCTATCTTAGAGGCCAATAAGGTAGATCAACATACCAATCAATTCTCCATTTGGGCTCCAAATACAACGGTTCACTGAGACGGCTGGTTCATCAACAAGAAGTACAGACTAGCACAAAATGGCAGGAAAAACAAATATAAGTTAGTTCTTTGTTATTAAAATTCACTCTATTTGTAATGAGAAGATCTGCAAACAACTAACATAGTAGATGTTCCTTCACCTAGGTTGATCATCACTAACATTACAGACAGAAAAGAGACCTGCATCTTTGTGGTGCAATTTGAGGCATCCCAAACTTCAAAGGTCTTGTGAACTGATTTTTCACCTGATCCCACGTCCCAAATTCCAAGATCACCAGTGCTTGTTCCAACTGAAATACTCACCACAGTCATTATGGTTAGATTTCATTCTACTAGAAGGAAATTGATAGATTTTCTGGAAGAGCCTTGTAGACTACAATGTTAACTTTTGGCAAGTTAGAGTGAATATTACCTAACAGAATTGATTGCTTCTGGGGATTAAAGTCCATGCTAATTACTTTTGAGCCTTGGCTGAGGCTTCTAACAGCCTTCAGAGGAAGATCATCTTGCGAACAAATGTTATGAGGTTGAGTTGGTCCTCTATACATCACCTGTTAATCAAATGAAAAATAGTAAATGTTAAATTTTGGGTATAATTAATCCATAACAATGAATATCAGGTAAAGAAAACTTTATGGTAAGTATATATAGCTTTCTAATAATGCTCACAACATTAAAGACAAAATTATTACTAGTTTTTTAATTCAGAATTTAATGCTTATATACTAGGGCCTAATCTGACAGTCATGACCCTCTAAATTCTGCAAACTCCTAGCTTTAAATAATCATTTCCCAAAGTACAAAAAGAATATTAGAAAATAGATTAGATATAAACTTAAAAGAATGGAGAAAACTGCATTTTTTATCAAAATGAAGGAAGAGTTCGTTCTTAAGTTAAAGGGATAGTCAAGAATGATGTCCATCTCACTCAAGTAGTAAAATTCATTATCGCTATCTTGAGTTTTGGTACAGATTTTTAGTGTTATATCGAAGAATTATTGTTAGGATCCCTACGTGTAACTTGAATATAAAAGCGATGCTCTGTAACTGATTGTTAGGCTTTAAGAATTTAGGAAATTGATAGTGGTAGTAAGGCTGAAGCTCTCAATTTTTACCAATATTTTTGGGGAGGCAGGAGGTAGGGGAAGGCATAATAGAGACACTGGAGGAGTAGAGACACGTTGGTCAAAGTTTGAGTAGCAACAGATGTCTACTAATATATTTGGAGGGGAACACCCAATATGAAAAAAGAAACTAGTTTTCAGAAATCAACATTCTTAACCTTGCTTAGGTATTTATTGATATTATATTTTTGTCATGTAGTAAGATACAATGATACATTAATGTGTTATGTTTGTAATATAGTAAGATACAATGATACATTAATGTGTTATGTTTGTAATAGTGATGTCAATTTTGAAGATCTTATTAAAATAAAATATATTCTAACCCATTGATTGATAATAAACTGTAAATTATCATGTCATGGTATACTCAAAGTTCTATCAATATTTTTATTGAAAATATTAAATAGAGAAATATATGACAGGAGAGAAAACACAACAAAGGACAAAGACCAAGCGAATCATTTTGTGCAATTACAACAAACTTGGAATGAGTGTTAAAGAAACTTCAAAAACTACATCATACATGGAAAGGATACCATTCCGTACCTCATCAGGTTGACCAATACGGGAACGCTTAACGTGTTCAGGATTCACAAATTGATAATCAATTCCAGTATTATTTGCAGGGGGAGTTCTACTTCGTTTCAGCAAACCTTTTGAAGCCATCAGCCATAAAACATTTCAGAAAACATATATTGTTTGGTTCATTATTTCTTTCCAGACAGTAGGGGAGATCCTATTAGAATTCAGAAATTGAGAAAGAACAGTTATTCTTATTAAGAAATCAACATCCCATCACACACATCCAAGAATGGCTGAGAAATTTATTGAATGAAAAATTCATTTTCGATAGACTGAGAAATATTTTACCTGCATTTTGAGGTGGAAAAAGATTCCCTGTGCCTGCAACTACAGGAGGATGTGGCATGGAAGGCTCAGAATTTGCCTTCGATCTAATAAGAGGCAAGCTACTATTACCAGAAAGGTCAACTCCATGTGGAAATGGCTGCAAAAAATCAGAACAAAGGCTTATTACTAAGAAAGAGGCCATGACATCAACAAATGCCTGAAAGTTAAACAAGAGAACAGAAAAGACACAAGGCAGGTATTAAAAGTTTTAAAATACTGATTGGTAACACAACTTATAGAATGTGTAGAAATAGGGAAAAAACTACCCTTCGTGGAATTGCTCCAACAACAGAATTATTTGTACAAGTTTGAGATCCACCAAGAGGTACACATGTGTGATCAACAAACAAACTTCTGATATCAGGCTTAGAAATTTGGTTTTTGCAAAGTTGATGCTGCCAATTTAGACTGGAGAAAACAGAGACATACAAATTTATGAGCTAGTTGTAAGAAAAAGTAATATTTCAGACTCAGCCCCTATTTAAAGAACAATATCTGAACCTTAAAGGGTTTTCTAATTCAAAAATTGTACTCTACAAACTGGCTCATTTTGAAACATTTTGCAGATTACCAGTGAAAAAAAGGACAATAAACGTTAGATTTGCTCTATTAATACAAACTTCTAATCATATTACTTGATCTTTAGGATGATTCAGCTCTGGAATAAGGTTATAGGTGTTAGATTAATTCATAATTATTATTAACTAGTTGTTTAGGTAGCTCAATCAAACAACTCGCATTTAAAGACAATTTTCAGTGAACAAATTATATCTGGGAAGTTTCCTGCGATTCTAAGATGAGACTTGCAACTGTTGAAAAGGAATTTTTTTGGGAACCAGTTCCTTAGAAACTGTGTGAAAGTAAGGAGAGAAGTGGGACCTTTGATTTATGAGGAGTCTTAATCTAGAAGATTGAAGATGTGGAAATGCCAGCTTATTGCGAATTTGAGGGTTTTTTTCTATAAGCTTTCTCAGCTTCAGAAACATCGATTTCCGTGCGGATGTTGTATCCCCATGTTGAGAAAGCTTCTCATTTTCCCTACATAGAGCCAACCCATGTTTTAAAAGTTAGAATCAATAGGAAAAAGAGAAACAATGGGATACGATGAAAAAGCAATAAAAACAAACATAAAACAAAGCACTACCTGATGTTTTCCAAAGGTATTAACTGTGTGAGCTCTTTGTAAACACCATCGTCGACAGCTTCAAATACTTTTAGATCCTTTCTAAGTATTTCAACAGCTTTCGCATAGTCTTTCCTGGAAAAGTAGAAAACTACTCTGAAATATGACCTAAAAAACTCAGTGCTGCATTATTTATATACAGCTGAGGAATGTATAACTTTAAACTCATAATTCTTAAAATGATTGTCTACAACATTCACAAAATATGAAAAGACTAAAAAATAAGCTAGCACAATCCACCAACATTGTATAACCATGAAGAGTTTGAGAGCAAGAAACAAGCAATATCTCAATAGCAAAAACAGAAGTATTGAACAGAATCACCAATTGCAAACCCAAAATCAACTTTTACAAACAGCAAAATGAAAGATAACCCAAAGTCCAATATTTACAAACAGAGAAGCCTGAAAATCTCAATTCTCAATCATTAAAGGTCGAAAACATAAACCGACCTAGTGTTCATGCAGGAAATACATTTAACAACACAAACAACAAGCACCAATACAGATCAAATTCCAATAGAGAATAATGCTTACATGTCCAATGATTCTAAATATTTCTGTGTCCTGATTTCAAAGAAAGCTTTCGTAGAGTGGCCATTCTCTCGAACTTTCGTAAAACTAGAAAGATAACACTCAACTGTATCCCATTCTCCTGCCAGAACTTGGGATTCAAAATACTCCATGTTGAAGTAGCAACCAGACTCTTGTTCCAACCTAAACAATGCAGCACCAAATTACATTAAAAATCAAAAGCAGACAAAAAGAGAGTTGTGTTATCTGATTTGAAGGATCATGCCAAAACAAAACCATACCAGACTTAGACAGATAGTACTTACTTGTGCGCCGTTTCCCCGTAATTCTCCTCATTCAGAAACTGCAAAATGAGGAGCAGCAATTCTCTGTTCAAGTCGGGGCTCATTGTGACCGAGCTGCAAAGATCTGGCCCAATGATCTGATCCAAACCACTTACCTTGAACTAATTCAACTCTTCCTCCTCGACAAGGGTCAATAGCACCTGTAACATCAGAAAACCAACAATCTTTGTGGTCACAATAAGGAACCCAATTCCATCTTTTTCAGGAGTGTCAGAAAGGAAAGTGAATAATCCTTACAGTGCAGATGAAAACAAAGAAGAAAGATTTAGTTAAATTTTAGATGGCAAGTTTTGAAAAAGCGCTAATCATTCTCATCCCTGCACGAACCATAGCACCCAAATCTTTGTGAATTCAAAGCAACCAAATCTAAATAAATAAAAAGTTGACAATAAAATAAAGGTCAAAAAAATGTGCTATTGAAAACAACCGTATGTTTCTTCAAAAAATGAAAGGCTAGGAACCAGCAGTCAACCCAAATGTTGAAGGAAAAGAATACAATAACTCATTATTGGTGAAATCTTCTGGGTTTTTACAGTGGAGATCTCAAAAGGTAAGTTACATATTGATTCAGGCCTTTCGTAGTTTAAACCCATGTTCAAATCTTCAAAAGACATTTTACATACTCATTAACACATTCAATTCTCCCTGGCCTTACTCCAACTGACCAAGCCAGGTGTAGGTTCAAGTTAAATTTAACAGCACACATGGCATACAGCAACAGATCAGGCCAGACGAAAGGCAGGATTAGGTTTTAGAAAAATATAATCCAACAAATTTAACTGTTTCAAGTCCTAGGTAATTCTAGAGGGTTCAAGGCCTCCAAAATTTAAATCTAAATTTATGATCTAAACCTGACCCAACATCAAGGTATGAGTATCCTACTGAACATGGGCGTATCCTAACCCAAAGGACACTCCTCAAAGAATTTAAGAAAACAGAAAATTTAAAAAAAAAAAAAAACTAATTAGTTGGTTCTGCCATTCAAACATACCCCAAGACCACAGAACAGAATACCTCAAGACCACAGAACAGAACACCCCAACAATCAAAAGGCATGTAAGAGAACTAGAGGAAACCACATGAACATACTTAAAGCTAATTTTAATTGTTGGGTACAGCTGAAAAATGCAGCAGTTCAAGTAGATTTTCTTTTTCTTCCTCCTTCTGCCGATGCGGCTGTTATTGTACCTCTGCTTCTTTCTCCTCACCACAGACGAAGTACAACCGAAAAGAATGAAAAGAAAGCTTGTCTAAACACGCTCATTCCACCCACGGAATTGATGAGAGAATGGAGTGATGCCCATTATATAACGAAGCCAAATGTAAGTTCCCCCTCCTCGAATTTATCACAGCCAATACAAATCAATGTCATCCTTCCCGGAAAGAATTCCCCTCAAATAAAACAAAATGCAAATTCGTTGAATTTATTTTTGTTTTGCGGGTTGTCTCCGTGCAATGAGGGCCCGATTTCGTGTCATCTGTATTTATCACCAGCCTGTCAAGCAACTCTACATATCGTTGACAAGTCCATTGCATATGTCATAGTACGGACGATGGGAAATGTGTCCGTTGAGGAAATGCCTTTTACCCGTCTTATTGGGGCACGTTAACTGAAAAGGACAGACTTTTTACACGTTTTATGGATTCGCCGGGAAAGAACACACTTTTGTTATTCGTCGATTTGTCGGTCCGGGAACTCTTCCGATTTCACTTGCCGGCAACAAAGAATGGTCGTTTTTGGTTTTGGCATGCCTGTTTTTAATAATGGTACTTTTATTTTAAGCTGATTATAATATGTTAAGTATAGTGAATTTTTTATTAAGTTTAGAGTGAGTTCCCAAGGGTCACTACTTCAAGTAATTCTTTTTAAGTCCCTTTAAAAAAAAAAATTAATTAGATTATTTTTCTTTTTACTAGTTAGAGAAATAAAACACATCTAAGATAAATGTGTAAAATAAATAAAATACCTCTAAGATAAATGTGTAAGATAAATAAATCTAATAAAGTAGACTCTCTAAATTATTAATTTCATGAATATTTTAAGAAAATTCTTACTTTTCACATTAAATTTGACAGTCATTCACATGTCAAAATATTAATATTTAATAATAGACATAATATAAATCCAAAATAAGTATCATGTAAAAAAAGATATGTTGTGATCAATAGAGAACTTTGGATAATCTTCCTTTGTCCTTTACAAAGTGTAACAAGGAAAGTAGAAAAATAAAACTCAAGAAAAATGTTAGAACAAAAATATTGTTTTGTATTATATTAAATGAAAGGAAAGGGTGTGTAATATATAAATCCAAAATAAGTAGCATGTAAAAAAATGACCATAATCCAAAGTTCTCTATTCATCACAACATATCCTTTTTTATATGCTACTTATTTTGGATTTATATTATGCTTATTGTTAAATATTAAGATTTTGACATGTAAATGACCATCAAGTTTAAGATAAAGGTAAGAGCCTTAAGACACTCACGGCATTACACTCCACCCCTTACTGTCATTGTAAAATGTCTCTAGGCATTAATTACTAATTTACTTTACTCAATTACAATTCTAAAATTTTATTATTTTTATACCCCTTTATTTACTTCAAGAGTCATTTATAGTTTCATTTGTTTTTAGGTAGTTGTGTTTTAGTTTTTATGTACATGGTCACCATATGATACTACACCTAGCAATATTTAAGTTTGATATGAAACTTTAATATATAATAATTTATTATAATTATATATTATGTTAGTATTACTATGATATAATGTCATATGATTATCACATATTACTATAATAATATTATATTACTATTATTATTAATTATAATATTATTAATAACATATCTATAATTATTAATGGATATCATGCTGCGTCATTTTTGGAAAACCAACTCTCCTTTCCAACCCCTTCTAGCTCACAGTTGGTTCCCACTTCACACCCGTATCTTTCTCCTAGGATTTCTTTATATCCATCATTTTTGGAAAACCAACTCTCCTTTCCCAACCCCGTCTAGCTCAGAGTTGGTTCCCACTTCACACCCGTAACTTTCTCCTAAGATTTCATAATATCCATATATTTTGGAAAAACAACTCTCCTTCCCAACCTCGTCTAGGTCAAGTTGGTTCCCACTTCACACCCGTAAATTTCTCTTAGGATTTCTTTATATCCATTATTTTTGGAAAACCAACTCTCTTTCCCAACCCCTACTACTAAAGGCATTATTTTCTAAATTTTTGGGTTTTTTTAAGTAAGCAATTTATTTTTTGGAACTTAGGGTAGGTTCCCATGTAACTGCTTAGATTATTTTGGGTGGTAGCTATCACTCAACAATTTTAGGAGTTATTTGTGGAGCTACTCACCCCATGAATAAATTGTAGTTTTTATTATATAAAAAATAAAAAAAATATTAATATCTAAAATTTAGGGGATAAGATTTAAAATAAAATCAAAAAAGGGAAGGAATTTTTCATTATGCGGTTGCATTTGTGCATAATTTCAGTCCCCTATTTTCAAAGGTTATTTTCAATCCCTAAAATTAGCTGCTCAACTATAATAGGGAAACATTCTAAATTATCCTTTATGCATAATTTAAATTTACATGGGGTTACCTCTCTTGGTAATTCCATCTATGCAATTGCACATGGGGACATGTCCATATTTTTAATTTTTAAGCACAAATACGTGATGTTCATGTGTTGACATGTTATTCACATGGAAGGAACATTCTTCTCTTGTGCTAATTCTCAACTAAAATAGGTAAATAATAATTACCCTATGAGTTTTTTCTTGCTTATGCCCCTCCAAAAGGAGTAATTTTTGGACCACTCAAATAGCATATTTCCATTACATAAATGTGAAGCCCATTTAATGTTTTTTACTATATTTGGCTTACTACTTTTCTTATATTATTTAGAGGGTTTCAATAATAAGTCAAATTATATGTATTTTAATGAAAATAATATTCAAATTGCATGTATTATAATGAAAATAATTATTTGGTTTAGTTAAAATTAGGGAGGTTATAAATGGCTTCATCTTAGTCTTTAAATAGAATCCAAGACAATGTTTTGGTATCTAAGTTTTAACAATTTTCTTAATATTCATCTATTTAATTAAAATAATTCTAAAAATTTAATAATATCATTTTGTAATAAAATAGTTCAGGTATATATTTTATAATTAAATAGAAAAATGATTATTAATTGAGAAATCTTTTAAATTTAAAATTTATACTTTATATTTCCAAATAATATATTAAAATATAATTAATAAATTATTTTTAATTAAAATAAAAATTGGAATATAAATTAAAATAAAATATATTTTAAATTATCTATTTTTTAGATACTTAAAAATTAAAGTGATGTTAATGATTTAATTGTTAATGTAAATAGTGGTTTTATCTAATTAGTTAGTCTCTACTCTCCATAGTCAAAACCCTATTCAAACATAAGCTTAAGTTTACTTTTTAGTAAGTTGTCTCACATCATATGGTGAAGACATGTGTCCTCATACATATGAGACACCTCTTTAATTTTAACTTGCCACTTTCCCTCACACATGTCATGTGAGTTAGACAAGTGTTGCATACTTGTAGGGGTAGTCAATAGTTGATTTCTACCTGTTGCCAATTTTTCACCTACAACTCAAATTGACAAGAGTTGAAGTAATTTTATTATCTTAAAGGTGAAAAGATTTTAACATATTTCTATTTTGCTTAACCATTGCATGTATTAAAGTTTAAAAGGAGTACAATTGTATTATGCAACTTGTTTATATTAAAAGGAAAGAATCTAGTTTGTCATTCAATGCTTTGCAACATAAAGGAGAATACATGAATCATAAGAAGTTATTTCATTCATCGTACAATGCTCATTCCTTTTGCAAAAAGAAGTATAAATAGAATTGTACAAATGTTGCATTCATATTCATTGGAAAGAAAGGAATAATCAAATATCCCACACAAGCCATGGAAATAGCTGAACTAAAGTAACACATGCATATCCTATACACCTGAAGATGGAAGAAATGAAAAGAAGCATATAAGAAAATACATGTTCATCATTGCGTGATTAAAGTCTTGAATTAGTCTTCATTGCTGCTAGCCCCTCCTCGCTCCCAATTTTTTAGTGAACCTGCATCATGATAAGAGAGTTGTTAGAGCTCTAGATATGAATCTTCCTATGTGCCTGATCAATAGAAATATAACATATGCCTATGGTGCTTTAAGTCGGATCAACAAACATCAAATGTATGCAAGAGAGCATGAAAAGTAGAACATCACAGGAGCATTGAGATTTTATCTAACATGTTTGTTCACTGTGCAGGTATAGGAGAAATCATGTTGCTAATCCATTTCTAAAGACATCATAGCATATGGTGCAAAATGGGCTCCCATAAGGGTTGAGCCCAGCATGCTACCCCTAATTATCAAAAGGGGAGTGAGATAGGAATTCATATTCATAATGCTCAAATAGAAACATTTTCAGCTGAACGAGTGATTCATAAAGTGGCTTCAGGAGTCAAAGGCATTGATCATTCATGACAGTCAATTCGAAAGTGCAATGAAGTGAAAATCACAAATGAACAATGGCTTACCTGAGTACTTAATAAATATGCAGAGATGAATAAAATGCATCATTTCTTCATTAAAGGATTTCTATTTGCATACAAAGTTCTTATGTTGTCATGGTTTTGCCTCATTGAATGATGGTGGTCATCATATTTTGTGTTTTATTGCTGTTATATATCATGTTTTCTACTAACCATGTTGTTTGAAACATATATATTGGAGATATAGCCATCAAGAAACAATAAATAATGGCAAACAGTGATTGCATAGATTAGGGCAGCAAAGAGTGCATTGTCATGGAATGCTAATGTGAAACAACCATCGTATGCATAGCTATCAAATGACGTATTCAGCCTATCATCAATGATAGGACAACATTCAGGGAGTGAAAAGGGTATTGAGAATGCATTACTACAAGTGTAAAATCAAATAGAAATAAGATAGAGTTGTTGAAACCATAATGCATTTTTAGCAACGTGGGTAATATATGAAGATCGTTGTAAACCTGTATGCAAAACTTGAAGGAGAAACAATGATTTTTGCCTAGGGACCGCATCAGTTTTTGAGGCAAAATAATATGCAAAGAATACATAATAGAGGCCACGGCCTTGCATGGGTTAATAGTTTCTTTTTCTTTCATTCAATGAAATGAAACTTTGTCTCCTTTATCACATTCAGGGAAGCGAGGAAACCCACAAGCTAGTTTGAGAATAGGAAAACCTATAACAAGATAGTGAAGCCATGGGCAAGAAGGTGTGAAGAGCTCAGAAAATAAAGAGAAATGCAAGTAAGGTTGCGGCCTAAAAATACAAAGATGTTTTTTTGCTTAATCAAAGAAACCTATCAAGATTAATGCATAGAAGCATGGAAAATAAAAACATTTGCGACCTCTGTACTTAATAAGTTTAAATCAAGCTTGTGTTTGCAGAAAGAAAAGAGATATTGCAAGATTTGAATGAAGAGGAGCTTACCTTCATTTTTTTCTTTGTGTAAAAAATACATTCAAACCCGCATTTTGAAGATTCCCAAGCCAAGCCAACACCATCTCATGGCGGCATCAAGTTAAGGAAAGGCATCAACAGAATGTGGAGATGAAAATACACCAGAAACATTTACAGTGGCCACGACCAAGAAGGCCAACAATGATTCAAAAATGGAAATCATTGTTCAATTTTGTAAAGGAGAAGACATGCCCGCACATTTATTTTCCTACAAAAGATCCATGAAAGGCTCGAGCTCAAGCAAATCATCCATGGAGGCACCAAGCTTTCCAGCAAAAAAAAATGAAGTGAATGAATGATGAGAAAAGTTGGAGATCGAATTGGTTTTGTGATTAGGGTTTCTTTGCTTCCCTAAGTCAACTTTATTTTCCACTTTGATATAAAATTTATTATGCCTTAACTAATACTACCGCCCTTTATGCCTAGGTTGAGCTTCATGCCTTAGGCTTTCTTTTGATTTTAGGAGAAAATCATATGGTCATATAGCTTCTTTTTATGATTTTATTAGAAAATCAAATAGGCCTTGAATATTCTATACTTGGCAGAGATTTGTACAAAACCTATCGCTTTGTGCCTTGATTATTTTCTGATTTTTAAAATGCCTAGGTGAGATTTTTATACTTTGCAAAAACTAAATCAAGACTAAGGTCGAGCTTTTCTTTTGTAATTTTGAAACTGCATAAAAATGTGAAACAATATTAAGGTAATATTCTATAAATTGCCTTAATACTTGTTATTTTCTAAAACACAGTTGAAACAAAGCAAGTGTTGATAGAGTTTCTCTTTTTAGTTTGAGCCTTTTGGGTGAAACGAGAAAGAACTAGGCAAACTGAAGATTCTATTTCAGTTTTTAGTCAGTTAGAGTCTGATGTTTTAAGTCTTTTTGGGTCGATTTGCTTTGGAGCAAATCTTTCCATCCTTTTCACTTAGTTTGGATCAGTTTTGGGCACTAATTTTGAGACTTTTCTTTGGAGCTTGAAAATGTCTCTGAGGTTGCTTTTGTGAGGAGCAGTTGATTCAGATTTTTCCATTCTCACTTTTTGGAGGCTTATATTGGAGAAAAACTTAGTTTTTTCTCAATGGAGATTTTATTCTTACTTTCTTGCACACTGCAAAAAGCTTTGTAAGATGATATTTGTACTTAGATTTCATATTTGCATACTCCTTCAGTTTTAATAAAAATAGTAGAGCATTCCTATCTCATTTCTTGTCTCATATTTGCAGTAGCAATTTGATGTTCATTGTGATTCGAAGTACCGAATCCTTTTTATGTCTTGTTATTGTGAATCTATGTGCAAGAGTTTCATATGATTTAGGTTGTGTGTTGTGTTTAGTTTTTTGGGCCTTCATACAAATTATTGTTGATTTGTATGTCCTAGGTGAGACTGTGAAAGTTAATGTCTTGAGAGATTGATTGTGAGTGAAGGCATTAAAATAAGTAAATTTTTGATGTATCACTCGTTAGGAGTTTAGGATTTTCATTTTCAGTTATCTTTCTAAACCCTTTTCCTTAGAAAGTTTTGTAGTTTGGGTGATTTGGCAGGGGAACCAACCTGCTCTGGAGATTCATTCTCACCATAGATCAGCCACAACTTGAGAGTGTTTCCATGTTTCAGCAGGAAAGTTAATTTTAACTTGGCTAGGGTGCAATCTTGATTGACAATAGTTTTTGGCACACTGGATGGGACTCTGAAACTTGTTTAAGAGAAAGTTTTTCAAAGTTTTTAGCTGTTGTTCTAGTATATGCATCAGTGTTTCCAGCCTTTAGAGGTTTTAAGTTATACCTAGCGACTCTGTTCTCTGATTTTGCATGTAGATCTAAGTGCTGGTTTATTTCAGAAGATCTAATTTGCACTTGTTTGTCAGCTTTTCAATGAATGAATAGGCCTATGTTTCATAAAATATGTCCTACCATTCATCATACCATGAAAATGTTGCTTATCCATCTCCATACCAGCCATATTAGATCAATCATGTTGTTGGTTTCAATTCCATGGCTTTTCAAAACCAGCATGCCGAATATAATTACCACCCACCCACCCTTGCTCAGCCTCCATTTCAACCTTCATATACTCAAAGGCAGCTCCAAGAGTGTGAAAAGGAGGAGATTGCAAGCATAAAGGGTATGTTGTTTGACTTCATGCATGACTTCACAAAGTAGGTAGAGGAGATTAAGAGGTAGAATGAGTATAATCGGCAACATGAAGAGATGGCTTATCAAGCCTATCTCTATTAACAAGTGTTGGAAACACAAAGGCACGAAGCCCAAGCAACTCCTGCAGTTCTAGATCCACTTGTTCAAGAAGAGGTTTGTAAATGTAAGTTTTCAAGTTTTAGACAAAATGAGCCTCTTAGGATTCCTAAAGTTGAGATTCCAAGTTTTAGGTACGAAAATGTCTTTAACTCCCCAAACCAACCTCTTAAGCTTGAAATCCCAAGTTTTAGAAGCCTTCATCCATTGCAAATTGAAGAAAATGATCGGTTTCAACCTAGGATAGTAACAAAACAACCCCTTGAGCAATATTCTTCCTCTCAAGAAACCCAAGAAGCTCCCCAAATTTCCCCACTTGATGAATCTAAGGAGGAACCCTTTGATCAGGATGTTGTACTCCTCTAGAAGAAGATTAGAAGGGTAGATCTATCACTTTTAATTATGGAGTGTTCTCAATTAGAACAGCAAAAGATCGAACAAGAAAATATTTCCCAAAATGAGTCTTTGTTTTGTTTTTATTGATGAGCTTCTTGGTTTTATTGAAGAGGATGAAATTGTTTTAGTATTTATCTCAAAGGATCAACCAGTGCAATGGGATATTGATAACTATTTTGAGGTATCCAGCTGGTATAGCAATGAGGAAGATGAAGAGAAGGAAGATGTCAAACATTGTGGTGAGTTGCTGAGTGAAGATCGTCAATATAATAATAGAACCTTGGATCAAGAGGAAGGGAATAAAGATGAACCTATTTTGGAGTCCAATAGGCTTAGTGAAAGATGTCATGAGGTAAAGGACATCCCCTTTTCATCAAAAAAGTAGGAAAATTGTGAAGAAAATTTGCTTTGTAATGATCTGAAGGTCTATGTTACAAACTTAGATAATGTGTAAGAAATCAGTGTTGAACCTCAGTTTCTAGTTAATTTGTTTGATGAGCTTCCTAAATTTGAGCATGAAAGTGAAAATGGCATGACTATGCCAAGTTTTGACCACCACAGTGATGAGGACCATTTAGATAATGTGTTGAACCAAGAATAGATATGTGAAAGCAACCTTGATTTGAATGACCAAGAGCTTGAGGAGGATCTATTCCAAGTTGAAATTGAACTTTTTTGCTCACACTTAGATGTTATGCCAGCATATTTGGAGGAGGGTTATCTTTAACAGCAAAAGCAAGTGGTGGAAGTGGTTGTATTCCCAAATGAGTCACTGGTTATGGAGCAGCCTAACTAGCAACATGATCTTGATTGGTTAGAGGATCTACCTTTATATTTCATAGAGGAGCTTGAAGCTGATGTGCCAATTGATGGTTTGTTGAAAGAGGCTAGATCATTATTTGAACACTTGCCTTCATTCATTGAAGAAGAGACTCATGTTTCAAAGTGTACCTCCTTGAGTAATAATGAGTATTTTGAGCCTAGTCCAACTCTTACTAAGAGCCTTCCAAGAGTTGATAGATTTGATGAGCTATTAGCTACTCGGACAGAGAAGGATGGCCCATTGACTATGGAGGAGGAAGCAACATGGCAAGCTATCATGCAAAGTGAAGGTGACGCTATTGTTTCCAATCATTCAAATTGCTTTCTCTCTAGTCCAAATCTTTCGAGGGGATATCTTATTAGGCATCTGGCTGGCTTGGAAGCCAATAAAAAGGAGCAGCCTCATAGCGACACTGATCCAGATCATCAAGGAGGGTATCAATTTGAGCACAACCAATCTACTTGCTCACTTGATTAGATCGCCAAACAAGTTAGGTGGGTAAGTGACTGCATTTTCCTTCTCAAAAAGGTGTTGCAATAGTTTACTAGATATTTGATTTTTCTCCACCTCTTTTGGTTGACTCACAAACTTATGGAGTATTGTAGATTGCAAAGGAGGGGCAATTATTTTCTCGAACCAGTAAATGGTTTTGTTTAGGTAGCCTTTCTTCAGTTAGTAGGTTAGAGTAGTGTTTTCTGTTAATAAGTGCTTAAGGCACATTTATTTTAGTTTTTTTTCTCTCCCTAAGTGTTGTTACACATGTTTTCTAGCCACCAAGGCCCTTTAGTTCACTTTCAATTTGGTTTTGTTTGATTTTCTATTGCTATTTGGAGTAGTTTGTTGTTTAATTTTATGGTTTTCTAAGTCTGAAAAGGGGCTGATTTGACTCCGCACCCAATGGATTGTTTAAGGAAACTAGTCTATATGCTTCGTAGGAAAGCATTCAAAAAAAATTGCCAGAAATGTTGCCAATTTTTCACCTACAGCTCAAATTGCCAGAACTGAAGTAATTTCATTATCTTAAAGGTGAAAATATTTTAACATATTTCTACTTTGTTTAACCATTGCATGTATTAAAGTTTAAAAGGAGTACAGTTGTATTATGCAATGTGTTTCAATTAAAAGGAAAGAATCCATTTTGTCATTCAATACTTTGCAGCATAAAGGAGAATACATGAATCATAAGAAGTTGTTTCATTCATCTTACAATGCTCATTCCTTTTGTAAAAAGAAGTACACACAGAATTGTACAAATGTTGCATTCATATTCATTGGAAAGAAAAGAATAATCAAATGTCCCACACAAGCCATGGGAATAGATGAACTAAAGCAACACAGGCATATCCTATACATCTGAAGATAGAAGAAATGAAAAGAAGCATATAAGAAAAGACATGTCCATCATTGTCCGATTAAAGTCTTGAATTAGTCTTCATTGCTGCTAGCCCCTCCTTGCTCCCGATTTTGGAGTAAACTTGCATCATGATAAGAGAGTTGTTAGAGCTCCATATATGAATCTTCCTATGTGCCTTATTGATAGAAATATAACATATGCCTATGGTGCTTTAAGTCAGATCAACAAACATCAGATGTATGCAAGAGAGCGTGAAAAGTAAAACATCACAGGAGCATTGAGCTTCACTATTTTTTATCTAATATGTTTGTTCACTGTGTAGGTATAGGAGAAATCATTTTGCTGATCCATTTCTGAAGACATCATAGCATGTGGTGCAAAATGGGCTCCAATAAGCATTGAGCCCAGTATGCTGCCTCTAATTCTCAAAAGGGGAGTGAGATAGGAATTCATATTCATAATGCTCAAATAGAAACATTTTTAGTTGAAGGAGTGATTCATAAACTGGCTTCAGGAGTCAAAGGCATTGATTAGTCATGACAGTCAATTCAAAAGTACAATGAAGTGAAAATCACAAATGAACAATGGCTTACCTGAGTACTTAATAGATATGTAGAGCTGAATAAAAATGCATCATTTCTTCATTGAAGGAGTTCTATTTGCATACAAAGTTCTTATGTTGTCATGGTTTTTCTTCATTGAATGATGGTGGTCATCATATTTTGTGTTTTATTGTTGCTATATATCATGTATTTTACTATCCATGTTGTTTGAAGCATATACAGTGGAGGTACAAACATCAAGAAACAAGAAATAATGACAAACAATGCTTGCATGGAGTAGGGCAGCAAAGAGTGTATTGTCATGGAATGATAATGTGAAACAACCATCGTATGCATAGATATCAAATGACTTATTTAGGCTATCATCAATGATAGGACAACATTCATGGAGTGAAAAGTGTATTGAGAATGCATTGCTACAAGAGTGTAATCAAACAACAAAAAGATAGAGTTGTTGAAACCATAATGCATTTTCAGCAACCTGGGTAATATATGAAGATCATTGTAAACCTATATGCAAAACTTGAAGGAGAAAAAATAATTTTTTCTTAGGGACCAAATCATTTTTTGAGGCAAAACGATACACGAAGAATACATAATAGAGGTCACAACCTTGCATGGGTTAATAGTTTCCTTTTGTTTCATTCAATGGAGGAAGCCACAAGATGGTTCGAGAATAGGAAACCCTAGAACAAGATAGTGAAGCCACATCCAAGAAGGTGTGAAGAGATCAGAAAATAAAGAGAAATGAAAGTAAGGCTGCGGCCTAAAAATACAAAGATGTTTTTTTGCTTAATCAAAGAAACCCATCAAGACTGATGCATAGAAGCATGGAAAATAAAAAACATTCACTACCTCTGTACTTAATAAGCTTGAATTAAGCTTGTGTTTGCAGAAAACAAAGAGATATTGTAAGATTTGAATGAAGAGGAGCTTCCCTTGATTTTTTGCTCTGTGTAAAAAATACATTCAAATCCACATTCTGAAGATTCCCAAGCTGAGGCAACACCATCTCATGGCAGCATCAAGTGAAGGAAAGGCATCAACAGAATGTGGAGATGAAAATACATAGAAACATTTACAATGGCTATGGCCAAGAAGGCTAAAAATGCTTCGAAAATGGAAATCATTGTTCTGTTTTGTAAAGGAGAAGACTTGCCCACGCAATTTCCTTCCTACAAAAGATCCATGAAAGGCTTGAGCTCAAGCAAATCATCCATGGTGGTGCCAAGATTTCTAGTAAAAAAAAATGAAGTGAAGGAATGATGTGAAAAGTTAGGGATCGAATTGGTTTGGTGATTAGTGTTGCTTTGTCGCCCTAAGTTGACTCGATTTTCCACTTTGATTTAAAATTTATTATGCCTTAACTTATACTGCAACCCTTTATTCCTAGGCCAAGCTTCATGCCTAAGGCTTTCTTTTGATTTTTGGCGAAAATCATATGGTCATATACCTTCTTTTTATGATTTTATTAGAAAATCAAATAGGCCTTGATTATTCTACACTTGGCGGAGATTTGTGCAAAACCTATGGCTTTGTGCCTTGATTATTTTCTAATTTTTAAAATGCCTAGGTGAGATTTTTATACTTTGTAAAAACCAAATCAAGACTAAGGTCAAGCTTTTCTTTTGTAATTTTTAAACTGCATAAAAATCTAAAACAATATTAAGGTAATATTCTATAAATTGCCTTAATAATTTTTATTTTCTAAAACGTAGTTAAAACAAAGCAAGTGTTGATAGAGTTTCTCTTTTCAGTTTGACTCTTTTGGGTGAAATGGGAAAGAACTGGGCAAACTAAAGTTTCTATTTCAGTTTTCAGTCAGTTAGAGCCTGATTTTTTCAGTCATTTTGGGTCAATTTGCTTTGGAGGGAATCTTGCCATGCTTTTCACTCAGTTTGGATCAGTTTTGGGCACTAATTTTGAGGCTTTTCTTTGGAGCTCGAAAATGGCTTGGAGGTTGCTTTTTTGAGGAGCAGTTGATTTAAATTTTTCCATTCTCACTTTTTGGAGGCATATATTGGAGAAAAACTTAGTTTTTTCTTAGTGGAGATTTGCTTCTTACTTTCTTGTACACTGTAGAAAGCTTTGTATGCTGATATTTGTACTCATATTTCATATTTGCATACTCCTTCAGTTTTAATAAAAACAATAGAGTATTCCTATCTCATTTCTTGTCTCATATTTGCAGTAGCAATTTGATGTTCATTGTGATTTGAAGTATTAAATCATTTTTATGTCTTGTTATTGTGAATCTATGTGCAAGAGTTTCATATGATTCAGGTTGTGTGTTGTGTTCAGTCTTTTGGGCCTTCATACAAATTACTGTTGGGTTGTATGTCCTAGGTGAGATTGTGAAAGTTAATGTTTTGAGAGATTGATTGTGAGTGAAGGCATTAAAATAAGTAAAGTTCTGGTGTATCACCCATTAGGAGTTTAGGATTTTTATTTTCAGTTATCTTTGTAAACCCTTTTCCTCAGAAATTTATGTAGTTTAGGTGATTTGCCAGGGGAACCAACCAGCTCTGGAGATTCATTATTGCCATAGGTCACCCACAGCCTGAGATTGTTTCCATGTTTCAACAGGATAGTTAAGTTTAACTTGGCTAGGGTGCAATGCTAATCGACAACACTACCATCCTACCTCCTCCTTACCTCTTTATGCAAGGCTTCTATTTGTATTTTACACACTCTCATTGTATATGATAGATATGTTATTGTGCTCCATTTTTCACTTGTGGAAGGTTATTCTATTTGTACTTGTTGATCTTTGTTGCTCCAACATGCTTGCACATTCCTTTCCGAGTCAGTGACTCCAACACTTAAATCTATCATTGGAGCATCATGGAGCCAAACAGATATCGCCATTACATCTAGAAGGCTCAGGAGAGTTAAGGCGACCCTTCAAATGATGATTTTCAGTAAATTGAATTTTTACAAAAAAAAATTTACGCTTTGCCCTATATTATATGGTCATAGGGAGAAATCCATACTATATGGAATTTTGTAAAAAAAATGATTTTTTTTTGTAGAGGGCAAAATTTGCCCCCTACAATTTTGTCATTTGGGCTGATTGAAGGTTTTTGTGCAGAGATCTCTATTTTTTTGGCCCTATTCTGGGTCCAAATTAGTGTTCGCGACCATATGAGGGTTTATAATATCTGGATCATCGGTTATCTATTTGGAAGATTATTATTCTGTCACTATCTTCCACACATTGTAATTTCAAGGGTTTTCTATATCTTCATAGGCCCCTCAGCCACTGTTGAGAAGCCCCTACTCTTTGTAGTATTTCAACGACCTCTTCAAAGGCCACTTGGCCCACACTCAGGCCTTGAAACCTTATTTGCATCCCATTTAGGGATCTTTGCATGCCCTTAACCATGACATCATCTCCTACAACCTGATTTTGGCCTTCATTGGTCTCTACTCGACCTTACATCAATGACCTATTCTTCATGTGCTACCTCAGCCATTCCAATCCTGGTTTCAACATTTGAAGTGCTCAACATTTATTGTTATCTCTACCATTTTATATCATAGACAAGAAATAAATTAAATATTTGAGGCGACTTTGTTGCATGCCACAGTTATTTTATGGGGGTCATGGCATTAACCACACTCCACAAGCTGTAGTTTGGTCACAATGTTTACCTTTGCATATCCGACCATGTGAAAGATCGCTTCAGGGTTTGTGGATTAATGTTTCGCATTGCTATGCTTCACCTTACATCTATTACATTTTTTGGTCTTATCTACCAAGCTCCAGAAGGTCAAATCTTGCTTATTGGATGTTGTTTTCAGTTGATAGTCTTCAACATTCACCATCGAATGCCAAGGCTGACCAATTAACACCCTTTATGTAACAACACTCCAAAATAACCATACATCATACATCAATATCGACTTAATGCTCCATTAAGCATTACAACATATAATATATCATTTGATCACTATGTTAAGGTGAGCTAGCATGTTAGGATATCTATTAAAAGATAGATTTCCATAAGGTATCTTCACAACTTAACCCCATAAGAAATGATCTTATAGTGTACATCAAAATGAAATACATGTTCCTAATAATAACCATATAACATATATGAACTTCGTACCATAAGGAGCATCATATAAAATATCATATAAGCTTTCCAAGGTAAGTCTTATCATGAAATGATTAAAATACTAGCAATGAGTGATAAGTTCATAATAGTACCTTAAGTATTTAAGTCTTTAAAATTTTATCACATAAATACAATAGATTTCCTATAGGTTTTCTTTCCTTCAATCAATTATAATTGAACTTGTTAAGAGTGAATGATAGGGCATTTGAACTTAATTATGCATCTTATCCGTTGCCCTTGCAACACTTAGGTATGTAACCCCATATCCAAAAGGTGGCAGCCATGATATTCAATCCTTTAGATTGAAATGATTTGTGTCATTGAACTAGTTAGATCATGATCTACTACAATACATGTCTATTTAATCAAGGTTACAAGAACGGGTTTCTTCTTCCATCAACTCCATGCAATTGCAACATGGTGAAAATAGTAGTTAGATAAAGATTTCCAAGATAATATAGACATGAAAACCTTATCTCATATAGTAATCCAATAAGGTAAAGAACTCATACCCAGTAATATAGTAAGGCTAGACAACTTGTCATATCTCTACTTGGTAAGTTACTTGATACTTTACCCCACCAAGGTCTTAAGAACTTACAAGTTCATTTAAGGACCCGTCCTAAGGGCAGACTTATGCCTTGGGGGCTCATCCTAGATGAGCCTTGCCTACGCAATGCACAGAGGCTTCGTAGTTTGACAATTAAGTCTTCCAACAAGTCTAGGTTATCCTAGACATGTTTCCTCAAATTAACAAATATTTAGTACTTTCAAACTAGGTTTCATAACAAGGAGCTAGGCTCTCTTTGTTGGTATTAATTTCACCCACTGTATCACTCAAAGGACATTTAATGTAGAAGCTTCTCACCTACTCCCACCAACCACAGACCTGCAGAAAGACTATGTGCATTGAATATAGAAACATGTGTTTTGACTGTATTCCTGGAGTCTAGATTATTCTAAAGCCCTCTATAAATAGAGGCAAATGTAATGGTTTAATTATCAAGAAATAGCAATTGCTTCAAGCATTGGCATTTTACATGTTTGGTTAATTTCTTTGTGTGTTTTATATTTTGTGTTTGTGCATCTGTTGCACCCTCCTACAATTGGTATTAAAGCAGGCAGATCTGGGAAGATTGTGCAAGTTTATCAGAGCCAGATTGGGCAGTAAGATTGATTATGTTTGCAGGTTATAAGTTGCGGCTACTATTAAAGGAAATTCCAACGTTGATACAAAGATCACGGGTTTGAAGGTGTCTGAAGACAGCCAAGCCACTTGAAGAGACAAAAACAATCGTGGGACTCTGAAGAAGTGGTTGCTTAATATCAGGTCAAAGCCAAGAAGGAGACCGTGTGATGTTTGAAGCTGCAGAAAATTTTAAGCCGCTGAAAAAGAGATTGTGAATTAAAAAAGGAGATCGCTGTTTAGTCAAACAAATTGTTGTTTGTGAAGAAGCCGCATTGATCAAAGTCATAGGAGCTACATATCAGCCAAAGGAGGTGTTTTTGTCTAAAGACAATTAAAAGAGATTGCTTGAAGAAGATTAAGATGCGGTTTTTTGAAAGAAAAAAAAGAATCGTAAATTACAGCTGAAGGAGACTTAGATACAAAGGAAAGGCCGCAACCAGTGAAAATCACAAAGGAGTCGTAATTGTCAAAGGGAAATCACTGTATTAGGGTTCAAGCCACCATGAAAGTCAGGAGGCAGAAGTGAGTAAAGCGCTGAAGGAAGCTGTCACAAGAGGATGTTGGTTTAAAGAGGCCGATCTGGAGTGTTTGATTGTAAAAGTCATAGAAATTTTAGCCAGTCGAAGCACCTAAAGGATTTAGCAGGGGCCAAAGAGGAATGATAAAGGTGCCAATAAGGGCAAAGTTTTTAAGAGCAGAAGCTACTATCAAAAAGATTGCAGAGCTAATGAGGCTGCAACCGTTGAAGGAAATCAAAGTTTAAAAGTAAAAAAAAAAAAGAGGGCGCTTAAGTCACAGAAAGTCTGCAAAAGGAGGACACCAGAGGAATCTGCAAATTGAAAGAAGGTATAGCCAAAGAAAAGAGGCTAGAGATAGTTAATCGTTGTAGCAGTCAGCAAGGGGAAGTTTCCTGAATGCAAAAGGTAGATCGTAGAAAAGAGGTTGTTGAAATCATAGTATCACTATAGCAACAACAAAGGGCAATAGCACGTCTTGACATGAAAGGCATTCAGGAGAGTTATTTGAAGATTGAAAGATCTGAAGATCATTTGGCAATGACATTAAGGCAAAGACAGAGTTTGAGGAATGAAGATGCTGAAGTATTTGAGGTTGAAATTAAGGGGGAGTATGTTGGTATTAATTTTGCCCATTGTATCATTCAAAGGACATTTAATGTAGAAGCTTCTCATCTACTCCCACCAACTACAGACCTGCAGAAAGACCATGTGCATTGAATGTAGAAACATGTGTTTTGACTGTATTCCTGAAGTCTAGATTATTCTAAAGCCCTCTATAAATAGAGGTAAATGTAATGGTTTAATTATCAAGCAATAGCAATTGCTTCGATCACCAAGCATTGGCATTTTACATGTTTGGTTAATTTCTTTGTGTGTTTTATATTTTGTGTTTGTGCATTTGTTGCACCCTCCTACACTCTTCTAGAGCCAAAGAATTAATCAAGCCTACGAATTAAGTGTCCTAACATCTCACAATTACCACCTTGGCTTATAAAAGTAAGTTTAAATAAATTTTCAAAGAATGATGCTTACTAAATGTATATCCAAGGATGTCATTCCACATCATAACATAAGATACAACTATCATAGTTAACTCAATATGGTAATAGTTACATAGTCATACTAATCGGTTGATGATAGCCATATAGGAATAGTATTGTATTATAGTAACATTATTGGGCTTCTATCAACCTTGGTGACTAAACCAATATCCTATCCATATTCTATAGAAATATACGCTAATTAAATAATCTTGCATGCCCTTGATTACTCACATAATGTAACCAATCAATCCATACAAGTGAGTGTCATAACAACACACTAAGTACCTTAGCACTAGATACAATTAATATATATATTGTTTATTACATAACTAACAACATCAAACATATTATTGTTCTTATCATCAGTTGACATTGCTTTGATGGAATTCAAAGATCTTAAAACTACTAACATATTAGTTGTTACATCATCACTAGCTTTAGCTCACAACTGGATATGAAAATATATATGGATCAATCTCTAAAAGACTAATTCACTACTTAACATGTAAAAGTGTCCTAGTCTCCTCATGACATTTGACTTTCAACATTGATAATATTAAAGTTTAATGTTAGAAGTTTGCCCTTTGGTGACATTATACTTATGTATATCAAATCCTATATTGGTTATTGTACTAGAGTAAATAAGAGAAATAAATTTGATTCTTAAGAAGATTTTAATTCTAAGGTTTATAGGATATGTCCACATAGGACAATCATATCGAACATAAGAAAAGAAATGGTTATAGTCAGTTAGTTTAGCTTATCCCTAATGCCATGCCAAATCCTCATCCTAGGCATAACATTGTGATGACAAACATTTGGTTTAATTAACAACTTTGAGGTATACCAAAAGGTTCAAATAAGGAAATAGAATAAAAATCCCTTTATCATCATGGATCACTTTTCTTTAAGACTAATATTAGAATACAAATGAAGTCATAAAACATAAGTACTTAAACTTGCATTTGAATTACTGTGAAAGTAATGGATAATTGATTCTCTACCATCATTGCTATACCAATTTGTTCAGGAATTTAAAGGTTCTCATTTGGTTTTGAGTATTTTGCAACCATGGTTCCTTCCATATACACAATGGTTACCTATAATCACTTTGGTTTCATTACAATATTTTGTATTGATGATGTTAACATTTATCAAGTAGTATATTCCTTCTTCATATTGCTAAGTATCTCATATATAACTTGATAATTATCTAATATGTATAAACTTTTCCATACTTCAGTTATCATCTCCCTTTAACCCCATGCTTGTCTTTGTTCTTTTAAATTCATTGTCATTTTAGGTTTAAGAAAATTATATTGTAGTCATGAAATTCAGGTATAAAATCTTTATGTATTTAGATGTAATTTTCTAGTTACATCTTGTATTCTGGTTCTAAATAAGTTTTTGAACTCTTCTTAATGGGAGTAAAGCATTACAACACTATACAGTAATATAGCAGTAAGTGCATTATGTATCCATATATAGTTTTATACTATGAATAATGACAGGAGCAATTTGTGAAGGATTTTAGTCCTTACAATCAACATTTCATAGCTGAAATAGTGGCAGTTTTACAAGAAATTAGAGGTTTGAGTTTTTACTACCCATGGAAGAGAAATAGTATAACACTTATGTAGTCTTTAAATAGTAGTAAGTGGATTATTATATCAATCTCTAGTTTTATATAATGGATATTAATAGAGAAATAATTTGTGAGGGGTTTAAATCCTTACATCAACTTTTATAGCAGTTTACAAAAAAATCAATAATTGGCTATTAAAAACCATGTAGCAACAACTATTACAAGGTTTTGGAATATACTCAGGTAGATATAAAGCTGCATTTTTTCTTAGAGGGAGACACCCCCTTAAAGGAGCCATCTCCATTAGAGAGGACACCACTCTAATGGAGGCAACTCCTTTAGAGGGACGTGCCTCTCCTCGGGAGAGCGCAACTCTCGATGGTAGCCAAAAACATTTCTTTATTTCATATTTGAGCAAGATAAAACTTTTCTAAATTTTGTCAGATATATTTCTAATTTTAAACAGATGATTTATTTATTTTTAGACAGGAAGAAAAATTATTATGTGCTACCCAAAAATTTCTGATTTCTCCTTCCTTTTTGAGTTTTAAAGAAAAACAAACAACTCTAATTGTAGATGGTCCCTTTCTATGTTTCTTATCCATGTGATATAATCTAAATGAGCTATATTAACTATCAATTTGCATCATCTACTTCTGATAACCAGAAGGAGGGTTTTCTCTACACTCATAGCTGTCATATTTTCCTATTGTGTGACACAAAAGCATTTAAGAGGACCTTCATACAATGAATCTTCCAAAATTTGCAAGATTTTACCCATACCTACAATTAACTTTCTTATTCCTACTAAAAATCTTTCATTTCCTTCTTCCTCCAATTGTTTTCTCCCCTTCCTCAAAATCCTAAATTCCCTTATAATAAATTTCTCTCGACACATCCCCAGGCTAGATGTCAAGATTCCTATTCTTTTGTTGATAGATAGAATTCCTGAGCCCACATCAGAAAATAAGCACACAGGGAAGATCCAAAATCTCGCATTTGTCTTTTCTACAAACTTGGAGTTATTTATGAATTTTATTATAAAAACATACATTCATTGCTGAAAGTAATATTATAATACTTCCATGCCCTAGTCATATATGGCTGGAAAGAAATGAATTTTTTCTATGTTTTTGCCTCTTTAAAGAGCTCACAAATATCATTATCTAATATGTTTATACACTTTGCTATTCATTTATTTAATTAATAGATACTTAGTTTTAATAAAGTGAACTTATTTAAAAATTGATTAAAAAACATCTCTTTAACTTAATAAATTTTCTTTTAATCCTCTAATTTTACTACTATTATTATTTTTCTTATTTAAAGGTAAGTAAAATTATATTACTATATCTTATTGTTTAACTCAATTAACTATTTATATGAACCATATTATTAATCCTAAATTGATTCATGTCCAATACTTACTGATTGTGTAATAATTGAACCTTAAATAAAAATTTGCATATATCGACAATATAACATTAAATATAACCATTTAATGTAATTGCTAAGTGTTAAAGAAGAGGGCTATGGCATCCCTCCCCTATAAAACTAATCATCATCTCGATGATAGTAAGGATGCATAGAAATTCAAAAAGGTGAGAAAAAGTCATGGCTCCTCTGTAACATTTCCCTAAATGACATAATCCCAAGAGAAGTGATTCCTTTGTACTTTGCATTGAACTTCTTCATGTTGTATGACAGATCCTCTCTACCCAAGAACACATAGGTTCCTACTTGAACCCTTTCTGAATTCAGAACATGTTAAGGAATTTGAATTCATATGCGGTTTCCTTCTTTGGATCACTTTGTCCCTACTAAAGCTAATATTTTCTTCATCTATATGGAAATATGTTTCCAAAGGCATACTCTTTTATCAAATAGAAGATCACTGGAGGATTTCTCAAATGATGATAATCAAACCTTAAGTCAATTTTTAGAGAACCATCTACACTTTTCATTAAATTAAATGTCTTTGTATTTCTAGGCAAAGTATCAATTTTGATATTCACCTCATGGATCATCCCTATGATTTTTACACACCCAAGAGTACCTTTCTTCTCTTATATAGATTATGATATACCTTTCCTAGCATCTACCATCTATCCAATGTAGATGAACTAGGATTTATCATTGCTATAAAATTAATATTTCACAATAGTAACAAGTAGGATCAAATTCTATCATGTACTATTATCTCCTTATGGCAAGCTTCATATTTTCTTACCTTCTTAGGTTTCCAAGTGTTACCACTTTGGTTTATCCATATTTCATATAATGGTTCAAGGTCATTTGTCATTAAATTGAAGGTTGCACATGTAATGTAATGCCCCGCCATGGAACTCCAGAGAACAACACAAATATACTAAACAACAGGGCAATTATTTTTTTAAATGATAGAAATAACAAAGTAATGTTAAAGATATCTATACATATCATTAAACTAACATTATCCTCCAAGGTTCCATGACTGCATCACTAACAAAAATATTAACATACATCATGAATTAACTAACATCAATAATTTTATTCTAAATCTATTGCATTAAATGGATAAACACATACATCTCCATATCATGACATCAGATAAATAATCATCAAGATCAAGTACATTTATAATTTTTCCTCACACATGAGTACATCATTACATTGTTACACTATCACCTTCCTGCTAACATTGAAATACTTACATAATAATTTAACTAATACACAGGGCTAGTACATGAGTATAAATAATTGTCTCTATAGACTGGTACAAGATCTAATATTTGATACAAGAGATTCATCCTCCTCGCACATGAACAACGGCAAGGGAAAAAAACCAATAGAGATAAACCACATCCACCTGACCATGTGGAACCCTGAGGTCGACCCCCCATGCTAGGAGATAACATAAGATCCCACTACAACAAACAGTCAGGTAGATAGTAGACTATAAGGAATAAGGACAACACATTACTCCAACAACACAAGTCAATATCACAAGCAACTCCATCATCCCTCCCAGAGGTAATCACATAACAAATGGGGAGATCACAACTAGGGAGTGCTCAATTACAGTAGGGAGAGCATTATCGCATGGTTTTGATATGGGTTACCCTGGCAGTCTCTCATTAGACACCGGCCCCATAGGGTAACACATGTGGTATCAACATTCCTTTCATGAGGACAAGGAAGTTGATTTTGCCAACCAGGCCTTCTCATCTCATCCTTAGTCTGAACTAGCACTACAGACACGAGTGGGAATCCAATTATCTTGTTTAATGTGAAATCTACCATTTCCCCCTAATTCATTTTAGGTTATCACTTGTTTACCAACTTTCAATGGATTACCCTAGCTACCCACTTTGGACACCAACCCCACATTGAAAGCCACTCCCCTACCTGCATCTAGAAGACCCTATCCATCAAGCAAAACAATTATCTTCATAACAACAAGTACACATGAACAATGCAAGGTATCAACCTTCTTGCATACCAACTTAATTAGAAGGACAATTTCACAAATCATTGCCCATAGCTTCCAAGTGAAGTAATCCATAACAACATACTTCTTTTATGATTACCAATGCCTCCCCATTCCCAAAGTCCAACACAATATTTTATCACATGCTCAATACACATAATGAACCACAACATCCATGAAGGACTTCATTCCACATGATACATTTTCAACATAACATAAACATGAAATCAAGACATCACAGCCTATGCCTCTGGAAGACTAGATCTTGACCTCATGACCCTATTACAACCTCTGATACATCTTACACAAGTTTCACTTACATTTTACATTTAAACACACAACAAACCAATTTTCTAAAAGTAATACTTATAACTTAAATCTCAAATACATTTTTAATAAAATCAATGTCAATTTAAATTAAATTTCATCAACCATTAATATATAGTCACATCGATTTTTGTTTAATCAAATTAACAATGAATGATAACATTATTATAAATTTCTAATTTATTTGGCTTTTAACCAATCAACTATTACTTTTGAATTAATAATAATAATAATAATAATAATAATATACCTTGGATCATTGGATGGTAAATATTTTTCATCCAAAGACACTAAATAAATAACGTTAAATTCTATTATCAGACAAATCTACTATAAATAAATAATCATATCAATTTTCATTTAATGGAATTAAATGATTGTATCAATACAATACAATTTATATCAACTACATTTTTTATAGTTCAATAATCTAATCAAATATATCTCATTAATTTAATCTAAATAAATCACATGATGTAACTATAATATTTGATTTATAATTATAATCGAATACAATATATTTATATGATCTATATATGTTTTTAGTACCTTGATTCTTAATTAAAATTTATATATCAAATGTCTTCCTTATACTATTCCTACAAGTGGCAACAATACCAAACTAGTGCTTGCACCCATAGGAGGTTCAAATGATACGCCAATAGAAAATTCAAAGGTAACATTTGATTGTATAATTAACAATATATTCATATGTACTTTAAGAATAGTGAAATATTAATGATGAAAATAAAATGAAATCTTTCTTATTTATGGAAACCCTAAAATAATTTTATAACTTTAATTGGAAACATCTTGATATTAAACCCCAAACCGATGGGATACATTTCTCTGGCATACCTACATGATTGTAGAACCGATTTCCTTAATACATACATGAAATGTATTGAGAATATAGATTATGATAGACACATGGTAGAAACAATGAAGGGAAAAGTGGATAAATTGTTTAGACACTGACAAGCAATAGTTCTAGGCTGCACACAAAATGAAGCTATTAAAAAGGCTTTAGAAACTTTCAAACAAATGCAATGCACTATGAACGGTCATCCAAGGTTGTGAACTATTTGATGTAACTTCTCCAAGGGATGTCATCCCATGGAATGCAATGATTACAAGATAGGTGCAAAATGGATTTGTTTGAAGAACTTTAAAACTTTCAAACAACAATGATTGGCTGGTTTTAAACTAGACCTGGAACCATCATTACATCCTCCAGCCTAAGCACGGCCACGTAGATTTCGTGCAAGGGAACTATGCATATTTCAATCACATTTATATCCCTTATTGCATCACACCTACAGTGATCCTTATGTGTACATGGTTGTATCGATGTGTTACCTTGGTGTCTATTGATCACATATTGATGCAGCACACAACATACACTCAACAGAATTGTGCCATTAAACATGAGAGACAAAGATTTGGAAGCTAAAACATAACAAAACTTCTATTCATCAACTCTACCCCTACAATGAGAGAAAACTCTCTTATATCTAAGAAAACAAAAAAAAAAAAAAAAACCTTGTTTGGCAGATTTCGACAATTGTTAGATTTTGCCATTTTAGGTAATTTTACAATCATATCTTGAGAATCTAGTTTTTTCCCAAAAAAAATATAAAGCTAAGGTAGGATGAAAAACCAACTAACATCCTAAATTTGAAACATGAGTTTCGAGTTATTAAAAAAAGCAACTTTTTAAAAACTAGAAAAAAATACTAATTTGCCATTTTGAGGGCCAAGATGAAAGTTTCAAGCCCCGAAAAAGTACCAAGATGAGGTCTAATCGACTAGGGTGGTTGGGAAACCACTGGCCACCTCATAATGCATCCACCTATAAAATTTTGTAGAAAACCCACATCCGAGTCAAAAGTTATGACCTCCAGAATTCCCTGCATCATTCTCCTCTGGTTGAAAAGAACGCAACTCCTACAAGTGAGTGTCTTCAAACTACTGCCATTTGACCGGATCTAACCTCTGCACTTCCCACTCTATAATCCATGTGCTATCTGTTGGTGGCAATCCTTCCCACTGTACTAAACACTTGTTGTAACGCCCTTGCCGAGTGTAGATAGTGTTCTTATCAAGAACCTGTGCAATCTTTTCCTTCTTCTTATGGGAAATGTGATTGTGCCATGCCACCTCTAGTTGACTATCTTCAGCATCAACCTCACCATGGAATGCATACAAATCAAAAAAATTAAACACAGGAGAAATATCAAGATCATCTGGTAAAGTGACCTCATATGCATTATCATTGATCTTCTTTGTAATTCTGCAAGGATCAATTTTCTTGTACTTCAACTTGTGATATGTTACAGTAGGAAACCGCTCTTTTCTCAAATATACCATCACTAAGTCACCTTCATTGAATGTCTGATGTCACCTACTAGTATCCACTAAATTCTTGTACCTCTCATTACTATCTTGTAACTTCTGTCTCACGTCTTTCTGCAACTGTTGAAGGTGTTCTGCAAATGCTTCCCCATCATCACTGACCCTATCTTTCATTGGTAGCTGTACCAAATCTAGAACACCCTGAGGATTCCTGCCATACACAATCTAGAAAGGGGACTTTCCCGTTGATCTGTTAACAGAACTATTATAGGCAAATTCAGCCTGGGGTAATGCCAAATCCCATTGTTTTGGCTTTTCTCCAACAATACACCACAGCAAATTTCCCAGACTCCGATTGACTACCTCTGTTTGCCCATCTATTTGAGGATGATAGGTACTACTAAACTGTAACTTGGTCCCCATCTTCTTCCATAAAGTCCTCCAGAAATGACTGAGGAATTTGGTATCCCTGTCAGAGGTAATAGTCTTTGGAACACCATGTAGTCGAACAACTTCTGAAAAAAATAACTCTGCAACCCTCATGGCATCATTAGTTTTCTTATAGGCAATAAAATGAACCATCTTGGAGAACCTATCAACAACTACAAAAACTGAGTCATTACCTCGTTGAGTATGTGGAAGTCCTAACACAAAGTCCATGCTCAAATCTGTCGATGTGCAGCTGGTACTGGTAAGGGCATATACAACCCTGTATTATGTGAATGTCCCTTAGCCACTTGGCAGATTCTACACCTTGTTACATACTTAGTTATATCCCTTTTCATCTTTGGCCAATAATATTTATCTTCTATCAAGGCTATTGTCTTGTCCTTACCAAAATGTCCAGCCAACCCACTACTATGAAATTCTCTGATAATGTTCTCTCTCATAGAGCTAGCTGGTATGCATAGTTGTTTTCCTTTAAATAAATACCCATCTTGCATAAAATATTCACCCCAAAAGTCATCCAAGTTACCAGATACTGGTGCCTTCAATTGTTCCACAATCTCCCAAAAGTCATCATTAGACTCATACAAATTTTTGATGGCATCAAAACCAATCACCTCAATTTCCATTGTGGTCAAAAGTGCAACACGCCTACTTAACGCATCTGCAACCCGATTTTGTTTTCCAGACTTATGCTTCAACACAAAGTTGTAACCTACAAGAAAGAGACCCACTTGGCATGCCTACTATTCAACTTTTTCTGTGTGTTCAAGTATCTCAGTGCAATATGATCTGTAAACAATATAAACTCCTGGGGAACTAGATAATGTCTCCAATGCCTCAATGCTTGAACAATTGCATAAAATTCCAAATCATAAGTAGAATAATTCTTTCTCACTGCATTCAGCTTTTCACTAAAGAAAGCTATAGGTTTTCTAGCTTGGCTAAGCACAGGACCTATTCCCACATGGGAGGCATCACATTCTACTTCAAATACCTTATCAAAATTTGGCAATGCAAGTATAGGTGCTTCTGTTACCTTTTTCTTCAAGTTCTTAAAGCTCTCCTCAGCATCCTTGGTCCATACAAACTCCCTCCATTTGGTGCAATCTATTATAGGAGCTACAATACTACTGAAATTTTGAATGAACTTTCGATAGAAAGTGGCCAAGCCATGAAAACTTTTTACTGTTGTGATGCTGCTTGGACTAGGCCATTCTAGAATTGCCCTGACCTTTTCTGGATCCATTCTGACACCATCTTTAGAAATGACAAAGCCTAAAAAAACCAAATTGTCCTGCATGAACCTACACTTTTCCAAATTGGCATAGAGCTCCTCCTTCCTTAACACACCAAAAATGATCCTCAAGTGTTGTAGGTGCTCTTCTTTGCTGTTACTAAATACTAAAATATCATCAAAATAAACTACCACAAACTTACCAATGTAAGGGCGTAGTATAGTGTTCATCAATCTCATAAATGTGCTAGGTGCATTTGATAACCCAAATGGCATAACCATCCACTCATATAATCCATCTCTAGTCTTAAAGGCTATCTTCCACTCATCCCCTTCTCGATTCCAGATTTGGTGGTAGCCACTTCGTAGGTCGATCTTGCTGAAATATGTAGCGCCTGCAAGGACATCCATCATGTCCTCCATATGAGGTATAGGAAACCGATACTTGATGGTAATCTTATTAATTGCTTTGCTATCAATGCACATCCTCCATGTTCCATCTTTTTTTGGGGTTAACAATGCAGGTACAACACATGGGCTCATGCTCTCTCTCACCACACCTTTACTTATGAGTTCTATTACTTGCTTATTCATCTTTGCATGTTGTGTATTCATCCTATAAGCCGCTTGGTTGGGTAGAGTTGCTCCTGGAATCAAATCAATGTGATGCTGAATATCTCTCTTTGGTGGTAGACCATCAGGGAATTCATTAGGTAAAATATCAACAAATTCTTTCAATAGCTCAGCTACTTCTAGGGGAACTGAAATGTCTTCCTCTTCACCTTTTTTCACTACTAATGCATAGCAACACCCTGTCACCTTCATTTCTTTAACAAGATCTCTTTCAGACAACATGGTCTCACCTTTTCTTTCATCCTTGAGAGGCAATAAAATCACCTTAGTGCCATCTTTCCAAAAGGTGTATGTGTTTTTCTCTCCATCATGCATAACTTTTCTATCATACTGCCATGGCCTTCCCAATAACACATGACAGGCATCCATTGGGACAACATCACACCATATCTCATCCTGATAGATCTTCCCTATGCTAAACTTAATTAGGCATCTTTTATCAACAGTGACTTCATTTCCCCTTTTAAACCATGCAATGCGATACGGATGAGGATGTTTTTCATAGTGTAAATTCAATTTTTCTACCATTTCTTTAGAAACCATATTTTCACAACTACCTCCATCAACAATGACTTGACATATCTTGCCACCTGAAGTGCATCTAGTTCTAAAGATATTGGTTCAAAGCCATGAACCATCAGAGCTTTTGGCTTGTGTTTTCTCCTTCTCTGGAATCACCATTGCTCTTCTCATCATGAGACTTTCTCCCACATCTGGTGGAACCTCCAGTTCTGTCCCTTCCACTTCATGCTGCATTTGAATCATGTTCACCCTAGGTTGTCCTCCTTGATTTCTTTCTTGCATGTTATAATTTGAGCATTCAAATGCCCTATGACCTTCTTCTCCACATCTGAAACAAGTGAAAGGCCTTCTCTAGTTTTCCCATCCTCTACCGCTACCATAACCTCTACCTCTTTGAAATCCCCTTCCGCGTTCTTGATTCAGAGGATCTTGTCGAGTGTCTACTTGTTTTTCCAAACCATGGGATGACTCTCCCCTGCCATAATTTGAACCTCCTCGAAATGGGGTTGATGTACCCCTTCTTCCTCCTCTATTCCTTTGATGGTACTATCTGTTTTAT
Source organism: Cunninghamia lanceolata (assembly GCA_027924645.1). Classification (NCBI taxonomy): domain Eukaryota; kingdom Viridiplantae; phylum Streptophyta; class Pinopsida; order Cupressales; family Cupressaceae; genus Cunninghamia; species Cunninghamia lanceolata. The sequence goes on from BSBN01001099.1 coordinate 10,940,451, forward strand.
TTTTCTTCAGCCTTTAGAGCCAATTAGTAAGCCTCTTCCATATTGTTGAGTCGATGCATGCTCAATTCATCTTCAATAGAAAATTTCAGGCCATTCACATATCTAGCAGCCATTTGTTCATCAGTTTCTTGATGCTCTATATGTATAGACTGTGTATAAAACTCATTTCTATAATCTTGCACAGAAGAGAGGTTCTGCTTTAAATTTTGAAACCTACGAAAAAGGGTTTGCGCATAATCTATGGTTAAAAATTTTTCTCTCAACTTCTTCTCCATTTTATTCCATGTCCTAATCTTATCCTTGCCTTTCCTTGTTCGTTCCTTTTGAAGATGATCCCACCAAATCATTGCATGACCCTTTAATTTGGTGCATGCAAATTTTACCTTCTTCTCCTCTGTCATGGATTTCCATTCAAAAAAATTTCTCATGCCATTCAACCAGTCTATCAACTCCTTTGGTTTAAGACTACCTACATAATCTAAAACATCTACCTTAATCCCTTCATTTTTTCCTTCTAAGGCCTTGAGCATCCTCTCTTCAAAACTCATGCCTTCTAATTCTTCTTCTTCATGTTCTATATCTTGATTTGCACCTCCTTGACCTATCTCTTCATCAGATTCATCTCCTCCTCTACCCAGTCTTTGGGTTTCCATCCGTGTTGTAAGTTCTACTATTTGCCTTTGCAGATTTTGCATTTCTCTATGCATCTGGGCAAGACCGCCTCTTCCTCTTCCTCTCCCAGCCATCAACCTAGTTCTGATACCAAATGATGCAGCACACAACATACACTCAACATAATTGTGCCATTAAACATAAGAGACAAAGATTTGGAAGCTGAAACATAACAAAACTTCTATTCATCAACTCTACCCCTACAATGAGAGAAAACTCTCTTATATCTAAGAAAACAAAAAAAAACAAAAAATTACCTTGTTTGGCAGATTTCGACAATTGTCAGATTTTGCGATTTTAGGTAATTTTACAATCATATCTTGAGAATCTAGTTTTTTCCCAAAAACCTCATAAAGCTAAGGTAAGATGAAAAACCAACTAACATCCTAAATTCAAAACATGAGTTTCGAGTTATTAAAAAAAGCAACTTTTAAAAAACTAAAAAAAAACACTAATTTGCCATTTTGAGGGCCAAGATGAAAGTTTCAAGAACTGAAAAAGTGCCAAGACAAGGTCCAACCAACTAGGGTGGGTTGGGAAACCACTGGCCACCTCATAATGCATCCACCTATAAAATTTCGTAGAAAACCCACATCCGAGTCAAAAGTTATGACCTCCGGAAGTCCTTGCATCATTTATGAATCTAGGCTTAGGAGAATTTACAACAACACTGTCTTTTTCATTTATTTGGATTCTAAAAATGTTGTATAACTCTATTCTTCTCTCAAACATCTAGGTAGAAGCAAGCAAGTAAGGTGAAGATCAAATGGTTAAGGAAATTTGTGAAAGATAGTAGATTTAAACAAAATTAATAAGCATGATTAAAACTAGATCTAAAACCTTTGCCAGCTTCCTTCTAGCCTGCGTCGAAATTGCGTGCATTGGGATAGGATATTGGCATCGACCAAGAATAGAGAGATGGTTGTAGGTTATGCAAAAAATGGCATTGTTGAAAAGACTTTAGAAACTTTCAAGTAGTCGCAATCGGTAGGAGTACATCAAATTTGACAACCTAACATTTTAGTCCTTGCCTTTTTTCGGTACACACAGCCTTGCAAGTTTGGTGGACAAATTGATATGATGGGTTTTGTGGGTTGCTAGCCTTGGCCATGATCTAGGACTACCTTGTGGATAGGACACAGAGATGATCTGATTGTGCCATTTGGTGGAATGACTAGGTTATAATTTTTTGATATTTGTAACAAAGGACACACAATAAAGCGGAGCAAGGAGGAACATAACTGGAGCCCATGAGTCTATAGGTATCTTTAGATGAAGATTTTTTTTAATTAAATTAAATAATTAACTACACAAATGAATCATAGACAAGCCCTATTAAAAATAATGGAATAGACAATCTAAAAAAATGGTTAATCGAATAGAAAAGAAAAGAATGTAAATGACAGTTATCAACATGACTGGCTTGCATTAGATTTGTTCGACCACGGTCATATTGCGTAGGTTTACGACCACATTCAACTCTTCAGTGAGCAGAAATAGCTGAAGTGCTTGGAATTAGCCTTCTGGAAATGAGAAAATAGTCCCATAATTCTGTTAATTTCGATGCTTGCAATCAGTAGATTTGTGGGTTTAAACTTTAAACCCTCTGGTAGAGGCCCTTTTCAGAGAACTATGGGATTTATGGGCCACATTTAACCATCACATGAAGTAGTTAATAAAACATGATGGATTTCTCAAATTTAATAGGATTGACGGGTAAATCTATATGCAAAATGTGGAAATAAAGACAAAGCATATGAATTGTTTGATAGGACACCTCAAAGAGATATCGTCCATGGAATGCAATGATTGTAGGAGGCGCCCAAAATGGATTTGCTGAGAAGACCTTATTTCAGTATGGTTATAGATCATATACAAGCTTAAGGAATTTGGCTAATTACATAACAAAACACAATAATGTCCAAAAGAAAAAGAAAACAATAGCAGAGATCAGTTTATTCCAAACATTCATTTCAAAGAGATCAGAGATAAATATAAGAGATGATGGAAACTGGATTCCCATTACTTGACTTGCTATGGGTTGATGTTGCTTCCAGCTCCCAACCTGCAACCCCAACCTCTCCAAAGTTGTTCCCCTAATGAATCCTCCAAATTTTCTTTTTAGAGAGAGATCTTCCCCTTCTTTCCAGAACCTTCTCCACCTTTTTAGGAGGCTTGACACAAATACTCAAGCACCCATTTCCTGAGCATGACAACCCATTACCACTTTTCATTTTTTCTTTAGTTTTTAATTTACAACCTTTAATATAATTTTATTTTAGTATTCATTATATATTTATTATATAACAATTCATAATTATCTATAAATAGTTATTTATCAAATTTATTTAAATTTAATAATACCTTTATAATTCTATTTTTTTTATAACATTTTATTCATTTCATAATTATTATTATTATTTATTGACCCTAGATTACAATATAATATATTTTCTATATAACTACAATTTTCATTAGGCATTTATATTTAGTTACAAAAAATGCCTTCTTAACATTTATAATTTTATTTAAATGTAACAATTAACCAAACATTGATCGAACAATTCCAAAAAAATAATCCAAATACCAACAATACCTGACCATTATCCACAGTCAGAAAACAAGACCACACAACAACGAAGATAGACAGTCCTGCCCAACTGACGACAACGGCTAGATAAAATATTGGTTACTCATCCTCTTCAAGGATGATGATAACTATGGACCTTATGTTAACTCCATTCAACAGATTCCATTGGTTAAGGCATGCTCAGACCTATTAATTCAAGTGGAGTCCATGCCTAGTACCTGCAGCCTATAGGGAACAACACGGTCAAACATATATATATATATATATATATATATATATATATATATATATACATATAAAATCAAGCAATCATACACACCATGAAAGGAAATTGCAGTGTAGTAGGGTGCTCATGCATGTGTAATTCGACACCATTCCTTTCACAGAAACATATCAACAAGTAACTACATTACACATAACAACCCATTACTAAACAATCAAGATAGGATAGTCAGTTACATAACGATCATATACAAGCAATCATCAATAATAGCATCACAACGATGGTCAGAAAACACATAAAACTCCTAATTAAGTTAATCCACATCATCTAGTATGTCCATAAACTAGTCATAACATAAACATAAACACCAGTAATTAAAACATCATCAACTAGGTAACATGATATCAGTAAGTCTACCATCAAATAACATGTAAAAATGTCTAGTCCTAGTAGGATAGCTATCAGTCTGATAGAAGGCTAAATGAGGGGCACTACATCCTCCCCCTAGAACTAGGCTTACTCCTAGAAGCCTGCAAACAAATATCGATATAACTCTTGCATATGGGGTATATCCTCCCAGGTAGCTGAGGCCTCATTATTAGCATCACACTGGACCCTTACCTACTCCATGTTTCTACTCCTGAGGGCAAGTCTCCTGTGCTGTAAAATACCTATGGGCTCTAAAGCTAGTTGCTCGTCCTCTACCCATAAGACAATCCAGTCTAGAACATGAGAAATATCTGCATAATATGGCCTGAGGATGGAAACATGAAATACATCATGGATGCACAATAGACTGGGTGACAAAGCAAGATGTTATGCAAAAGGACCGATCCTCTCCAAAACATCAAATGGCCCAACAAAGTGTGGTGCGAGCTTAGAGGTTTATCCATATTAGATCAAACTCTTTTGCGGACGCACCTGCAAGAACACCCGGTCTCCAACCGAGAACTAACAATCAACCCTATGGGCATCTGCATATTTCTTTCACTTGTCATGTGATTTGACCAAATGCTCTCTTATATGATCAACCTACTACTCCATCTCCCAGAGCATCTCTGGTCCTAGGAGAAATCTATCCTCAAGATGATCCCAACTCAGTGGGGTCTGACAAGGACGACCATACAAATATTGAAAGGGAGACATACTAATAGAACTGTGATACCCATTATTGTATGCAAACTCCACTAAGTACAAATAATAGTCCCAACGAGTCTACTGATCCATGACATACATTCTGAGCATATCGTCGAGGACTTGATTAACCCTCTCGGTCTACCCATCAGTCTCTAGATGATAAGCTGAACTGAAGTTGAACTGAGTTCCCAATGCATGCTGGAAGGATGTCTAGGGAGGTGAAGTGAACATTGGATCCCTATCAGAGATGATCTTATGAGGAATCCCATGTAATCTAACTATATCCTCCATGAAAATTCTAGCCACAAAAGAAGCATTATATGACAACCAAACAAGAGAGAAGTGTGCTACCTTAGTCAACCTGTCCATAGTGACTGTAATAGCATCATGACGATGAGAGGACATAGGCAAATCGACTATAAAGTCTACTGAAATGATATTCCATTTCTATTCCAGAACAAGATGTGGCTGAAGAAGGCCTGCGGGATGTTGATGTTCTGCCTTAACCCTCTGACATTATAGACACCTCAAAACAAAATCAGAAATATCCCTCTTCATTCCGACCCAAAAATACAACTGACGGAGGTATGCGTGCATCTTTTTGACACCTAGATGAGCTGAATAGGGTGCTCGATGTGCCTCTGACATAATTAGAGTACGAAGTCTCTCTAAAGAAGGAACATAGATGCAACCTAAGTGCCACAAGAGACTATTGTGATGTTCACAACACGCCCCATTATGCTCCTTAGCAAAATGGGGACCCCTGCTGATGTCTTGCTTTTTTGCTTCTGCTTGTGTTTTTTCTGCTTCCTGGCGGTCTGGTAAAAATGAGGGTCAGGTGCATCATCATCATGATATATGATGAGGTAGGTCATCATCATGAGGTCTGTTTGTCAAAGTTCATATTTTGTTTCTGTGACCTCATATTTTAAAAGAGCTTGAAATTCCATGCAGGTTTGCCTTTTACTTCACTTGAAAATTCGTCCATATGTGGAAGTTATGCATGGTCAAAGTCTTGGTCAAACCTGATATTCGCAGGAGGATCATCATATTTTTTATCCTAAGTCATGTTGACAGGATCATCATCATGATCTTGGTCTATCACCCGCTAAAAATCATGCAGTCGCAATATCCGGACGTCAATTTTAGGTGGTAGTTCCCTTTACCCGTCAAAAGGCCTTGTGCGCATTATGCAGCATCATGATTTTCTTAGGAGCGTCATATGTTATAAATTCAGTTTTGGTTGCATGATGATGATCATCATCATCATATTTGAACGCCCCCCCGATAATATCCTGAGGTTCAAATATCATGATGATATCGGCTTTCAGTCAAGGTAAGTTCCCCCCGTCGAGCGGTCTTTGTATCGCAAGCATCATCATGATATTTCAACATTACCTGATCTTATGTTATCATGCTGATCACCCAGACTTAGAAAAATCCACCTTCGGCATATTTGCATACGCGTGCTATAAACCTATTGCAAGGTCATCATCATGATATTTGCTGAACTTCACGAAGATGATGATGACGACTTCATATCATCCTGATCTTTCACGAGGATCATTCGCTGAAATTCGCTAAGTGCTGGAATCGTCATCATGATAATTCGAGAAAGAGGATCATCATCTTCATATCCTCCTGATCTCCGGTTAGCGAATATCATGACGATCACCCTATCTATTAAGAGGTGGTCGATATTGCATTTCTTAAACAGCATGATCTTATTTTGTAATATCACCCTAGCGCAAATATCATGATGACCAACTTATCCTTGTGCTCCAAAAACAAATTATGATGATGACGTCATCCGGATAATTCGATAGGGAGGATCATCATCATATATTTTTTTATCCTGTCCTATTGTCAAGATCATCATGATCTTGTTTGTTCGCCCAATATTTCGTGAAGTCCTCCTGCCGAAAATGCGACCTTTATGCAATTATCCTGATGATGATGATCATCATCATCACATTTTCCCTTCGGTAGGATTTTTCTCAAACATGATCAGGTTGGCGAAATATCATGATGACGTCATGTTCTAAGTTTAACAAAGGACCCGAATATCATGATGACGTCATCCCGATCTGAATAACGAAAAAACAAATATCCTCCTGATGGTCATCATCATCATTTTTCCTTCAAGCGGGATATTTTTTCAAGCACGATCTGGTTCCCAAATATGATGATGACGTCTTATTCCAAGTTCGACATACGCCCCAAATATGATGATGATCTTCATCATGCTGATCTTTCGAGAGGGTTACCTTGGCCGCAAGAGGATCATATTCACTTCATCATCCTGATCATGCTCCTCAGGTAACCCGATATTGCAATTATCCCCCTGATCTTAACCAAACATGATGATGACGTCATCCTTAGCATTTCAATGAAGCCCGAATATCATGATGACGTCACCATCATCTTCCTTTCCTCGGCAGCATGATCATATTCGCATCCTCCTATTCTTCTCAAATGATGATGATGATGTTGTTCTTTTCCCCGATATGCAGAAGCGAAACATCATGATGACATTCATCTGGACCTTCAAGAGGGAATGCTATTTCCGGAATATCATGATGATGAGGTATATCGACTAACCTATTTTTTGACGCACCAACAGCGAATATCATGCCGATGGGCGGGAAATGAGGCGGTAGACATTTTAAAGTGTTTTTTTGGCACCTCTGGCATTTTTTTTTTCAGTCAGCGATAGTTGACCTGATCAATTTTGAGCAGCTTGGGCACATTTTGGACGCGTTTTTTGGAGTTTTCTGGATCCGATCTCCTCATCTTGCGCTGTCACCCGGATTTAAACGCTTATTCTAATTTCATGCTATTTTTGTGATAAATGTGAAACTTATTGCTTGTCTTGTCTTGCAGGCTTGCAGTTGAGGAAGCAGCTGGAAAGTCAATACAGTGACCTCATGGAGGAAGAAGATCTGATCTCAGGAGCAAGAAGATAGAGATGAAATGCAAAAGGTCAAGGCCATTCAAGTAAAGAAGAAGGTCGCAGTTGGAGGTATTATCACAACAGACAAACAGAAGTTATTGCCCACCTGCCAGAACTTCTCAGAAGGGGCAATATTTCGCCCAGATTTGACCACTGCTCTGAGATATTTTTGAGAACTGGTTCACCTGCACTTATTGCTATAACTAGGGGTTTGAACCAGGGGTTCAGTTAGGTTTTTTGCTGTAGTGAGGACAATCAGAATGTCTTTATATTGTGCCTCTCTACACTGTAATACTTTACAACAGGGGCTAGACACAGGGATTTTAGGATTTTGCAGAATTGTAGAGTCTTTCTGGGCATAGTTTAGAGTAGAAGAAGGAGGTCGCCTGTTTGTCTGCAGTAAGGTGCGCGTGGAATGTCTGGCTGCCTTACTGTATCTGTAAAGCTTGTAAGTTCTCTGTAGTATGATCAATGAAACTAAAAGTCATTCTTACATTGTAAATCATGTATGGCTATTCGTTTCTAATACAATAGAATCGGGAGTTCTGCATCTATCTTCTGAGTGTTCTCCTGCTCTTCTTTGTGTTTTGAAATATCTTCTTTGAGAGCTTGCAATTTTAAATGTATGTTTGTGAAAATGCTCAGGACTTACATTTAAGGTTTTTATTGTGGATTTGATCAAACTACTGTGGTATTTACATAGTGCATAACAGAAACACTTAGATCCTTCGGTAGATTAAGTGAGGTATAGTTTAGATCTTTCTAACTTTTCCCAACCCATCTGAAATATCTAGCTGAAAACGTAGAAATCCAAAGGAAATTGTCTCAAATTTGAAGAAGCATGCATAACAGAGCTATAGGTAGACAGTTTTCATAAATAGATAAGGAAGACAACTGCAAAGATCCAAGAAAACCCTCTGAAACTTGCAGCGCAGTATCACTCTTATGCAAAGGAATGAAAAGCATTGACATATCTCATGACCTCTTTGCATATTCTTAGTCCAGTAAACCACAAAATAAACCTAAACTACGTAAGGCCCCTTGAACATTACAGCTTCACATTGACCAACTGAACTTGACCAACCGAACCATTGTAGACTTGGGATTAGTTGAATCACCAGATGATTCCTTCTTCTCTTTCAAGTATAGTTTCAGTTCATTTTATGTGAATTTTAACTTATTGTTATGATTGCATCAAAACAGTCATCAACAGAGACCATCTGACTCAAGAGAGTAACCGACAAATCTACCCTCCAAGGGTCTACCTGACTCAACCTCTTCCTTCACCTCCTAATACTAAATATCAGTAGGAAGTGCAACAAGAATCTATCTTCTCAAATCCACTCCAAGAGTGACTGATGAAAGCTCATGCCTTCACCGACTAAGAGCATCTACCACCACATTATACTTACCCTAGATATACTTTACCTCAAAATCATACTCATAGAGGAATTCCATCCACCGCCTCTACCTAGAATTCAAGTTTGGTTACATGAATATGTACTGTAAAATGCGGTGATCACTGTGCAGTTCAAACTGATGCCCCAATAGAAAATGCCTCCATCTCACGAATGCATGCATGACGGTGGTTAACTCTAGATCATGCATGGGATAGTTCAACTCATGATCCTTGATTTTGCGAGATTCATAGGCTATCACACGACCATCCTACATCAAAACTGCTCCTAGACCCTCCAAAGATGCATCAGTACACACCACAAAATCTTCGGTAGGGTTGGGAACTTCCAAAATGGGTGCACTAGTCAACCGCTCCTTGAGAGTCTGAAAAGCTACTTGGCACTATTCTAACCAAACAAACTTCTTTCCTTTCCTCTGAAGGAAAGTTATAGGGTGAGTTGTCTTCAAAAAACCCTACATAAACTGTTGATAAAAGCCTGCTAAACACACAAAACTGTGAACTTCTGAAACATTAGTGGGCACAGACCAATCAATGATAGCTTGGATCTTCGAAGGATCCATGGCAATGCCCTTATTAGAAATAACATGCCCCAAATATCGCACCTCTGTCTGAAAGAATTCACACTTTGCCAAATTTGCATATAACTAAGTCTTTCTTAAACACTGTAAGACCTGTCGCAAGTTCTCTTCATGTTCCTCCATAGTCCTCAAATAGATCAATATGTCATCCAAGAACACAAGGACAAATTTTTCAAGGTAGGTGTGAAATACACCATTCATTAGGCTCATAAACATATAAGGTGCATTCATCAACCCAAATGGCACAATAGTGAACTCATAGTGCCCATAACGAGTGCGAAATGCTGTCTTATGAATGTCTGGCTCAAAGATACGCAACTAGCGATACCTGACTTTAGGTCTATCTTGGAAAACACCTTAGCCCCCTTAATCTAATCAAAGAGATCATCAATCCATGGCAAAGGATATTTGTTCTTCACAGTCACCTTATTCAGCTGCCGATAGTCAATACACAATCTAAGGGATCCGTCCTTTTTCTTCACAAAAATGACAGGTGCTTCCCAAGGAGAGACACTAGGACAAATGAACCCCTTTACTAACAACTCCTCTAGTTGCAACTAAATCTCCTTAAGTTCCTAAGTGGTCATCCGATACAGAGCTCGCGAGATAGGTTCTGCTTCGGGAACAAGGTCTATCTTAAAGTCAATATCATGCTTAGGTGGCATTACCAAAATCTCCCTAGGAAAAACATCTGTAAACTCCTTAAGGATAGGATGATCATTGAGGGACACCTCTCAACTCTCCCCTAACTCCAAATCATTAACCGTCATGGTAAACAACCATCAACCTTGATGCATACATCTCCTCAATTGTATGGTATAAATCATATACAAGGAAATGGGTCTCTGAATGACAACTACTTCTACCTCACTGCCAGAATCATCCAAACACCATACTGACTTACTCCAGCAATCTATCACTGCTTGATGAGTCATCCAACCAATCCATACCCAAAACTATATCATAAGATCCTAGGGGTATGATGCAAAGATCCACCGTGGTAAATAGAGGACCAATCCTCAAACCACAACAATACACGATGGATTCTACTGCTATTCTAGCTCTAGAGACCACTTCCTAGACAAACACCACCAAAAGACAACCTCAGGTTGTTAGGCAAGGATGACAAAAAGACGTAATCCTTAGAGTTTAAGCAACTAGCACAACCTAATGGGTTCATATAAAACTAGAGTACCCAATGTTAGAACTGGGCTCTGATACCAGATGTAACCGCCCACCATGGAACTCCAGAGAACAACACAAATATACTAAACAACAAGATATATATATTTTTAAATGATAGAAATAACAAATTAATGTTAAACATATCTATACATATAATTAAACTAACATTATCCTCCAAGGTTCCATGACCACATCACTAACAAAACTATTAACATACATCATGAATTAACTAATATCAATAATTTCATTTTGAATCTATTGCATTAAATGGATGAACACATACATCTCCATATCATGACATCAGATAAATAATCATCAAGATGAAGTACATATACAATTTTTCCTCACACATGAGTACATCATTACATTGTTACACTATCAACTTCCTGATTACATTGGAATACTTACATAATAATTTAACTCATACATAGGGCTAGTACATGAGTATAAATAACTGTCTCCATAGATTGGTACAAGATCTGATATCTAATACAAGAGATTCATCCTCCTCGCACATGAACAATGGCAAGGGAAAAAACCAATGGAGATAAAGTACATCCACCCAACCATGTGTAACCCTGAGGTCCACCCCCTGTTCTAGGAGATAACATAAGGTCCCACTACAACAAATAGTCAAGTAGATAGTAGACTATAAGGAACAAGGACAACACATGACTCCAACAACATAGGTCAATATCACAAGCAACTCCATCATCCGTTCTAGAGGCAATCACATAATGAATGGGGAGAGTAGAACTAGGGAGTGCTAAACTGCAATAGGAAGAGTGTCATCACATGGTCTTGAAATCGGTTGCCTTGGAAGTCTCTCACTAGACACCGACCCCCATCTATGGTTATCGTGGTAGTCTCTCACTAGACACCAGCCCCATAGGGTGACACATGCAGAATCAACATTCCTTTGGTGAGGACAAGGAAGTTGATTTTGCCAACCAGGCCTTCTCATCTCATCCTTAGTCTAAACTAGCACTATAGGCATGAGTGAGGAATCCAATTATCTTGTTTAATGTGAAATCTACCCTTTCCCCCCAATTCTTTTTAGGTTATCACTTGTTTGCCAACTTTCAATGGGTTACCCTAGCTAGCCACTTTGGGCACCGGCCCCACATTGAAAGCCACTCCCCTACCTGCATCTAGAAGACCCTATCCATCAAACAAAACAATTATCTTCATAACAACAAGTACAAGGTATTAACCTTCTTGCATACCAACTTCATCACAAGCACAATTTCACAAATGATTACCAATGCCTCCCCATTACAAAAGTCCAACACAATATTTTATCACATGCTCAATACACATAATGAACCACAACATCCATGAAGGACTTCATTCCACATCATGATACATTTTCAACATAGCATAAACATGAAATCAAGACATCACAACCTATGCCTCTGGAAGACTAGATCTTGACCACATGACCCTATTACAACCTCTGATACGTCTTAGACAAGTTTCACATTACATTTTGCATTTAAACATACAACAAACCAATTTTCTAAAAGTAATACTTATAACTTAAGTCTAAAATACATTGTTTATAAACATTAATCCAACCTATTAATCAATTTCCACTAATCAAAACCATTATAAAGAAATTGTATTATAATCATTATCAATTTAAATTAAATTTCATCAACCATTAATATATAGTCACATCAGTTTTTGTTTAATCAAATTAACAATGAATGATAACATTATTATAAATTTCTAATTTATTTGGCTTTTAACCAATAAACTATTACTTTTGAAATAATAATAATAATAATAATAATAATAATAATAATAATAATAATAATATACCTTGGATCATTGGATGGTAAATATTTTTCATCCAAAGACACTAAATAAATAACGTTAAATTTTATTATCAAACAAATCTACTATAAATAAATAATCATATCAATTTTTCGTTTAATGGAATTAAACGATTGTATCAATATAATACAATTTATATCAACTACATTTCTTTATAGTTCAATAATCTAATCAAATATATCTCATTAATTTAATCTAAATAAATCACGTAACGTAACTATAATAATTGATTTATAATTATAATCGAACACAATATATTTATATGATCTATATATGTTTTTCGTACCTTGATTCTTAATTAAAATTTATATATCATATGTCTTCCTTATACTATTCCTACAAGTAGCAACAATACCAAACTAGTACTTGCACCCATAGGAGGTTCAAAGGATATACCAATAGAAAATTCAAAGGTAACATTTGATTGTATAACTAACAATATATTCATATGTGCTTTAAGAATAGTGAAATATTAATGATGAAAACAAAATGAAATCTTTCTTATTTATGGAAACCCTAAAATCATTTTATAACTCTTTAATTGGAAACATCTTGATATTAAACCCTAAACCGATGGGATACATTGCTTTGGCATACCTAGGTGAGTACAGAACCGATTTGCTCAATACAGACATGAGATGTGTTGAGAATATAGATTATGATAGATGCATTGCAAGAAAAATGAAGGGAAAAGTGGATGAATTGTTTAGACACTGAAAAGTAATAGTTTTAGGCTGCACATAAAGCGGAGTTGTTAAAAAGGCTTTAGAAACTTTCAAACAAATGCAATGTAACTGTGAACGCTCAGCCAGGGTCATGAACTATTTGATGGAATGCCTCCAAGGGAGGTCATCCCATGGAATGGAATGATTGTAGGATAGGTACAAAATGGATTTGTTTGAAGAACTTTAAAACTTTCAAACAATAGCGATTGGCTGGTTTTAAACCAGACCTACAACCTTTCCTACATCCTCCAGCCTAAGTGTGGCCATGCAAGTTTAGTGCAAGGGAACAATGCATACTTCAATCACATTTATATCCCTTATTGCATCGCACTTGCAGTGATCCTTATGTGTGCATGGTTGTATTGATTGGTTATCTTGGTGTCTATTGATCACATACGAATATAGGCTTAGGAGCATTTACAACAATGCTGTCTTGTTCATTTATTTAGATTATAAAAATGTTGTATAACTCTGTTCTTCTCTCAAACATCTAGGAAGAAGTGGGCAGGTAAGGTGAAGATCAAACGGTTAAGGAAATTGGTGAAAGATAGAGGATTTAAACAAAAGTAGTAAGCATGATTAAATCCAGATCTAAAACCTTTTCAAGCTTCCTTCCAGCCTGCGCCAACATTGGGTGCATTGGTATAGGATATGTGCATCGACCAAGCATAGAGAGATGGTTGCAGGTTACGCACAAAATGGCATTGTTGAAAAGACTTTAAAAAATTTCAAGCAGTCACAATTGGTACAAGTATAGGGAATTTCACAACCTAACATTGTAAGCCTTGCTTGTTTCCGGCACACACAACCTTGCAAGTTTGGTGGATGAATTGATACGATGGGTTTTGTGGGTTGCTGGCCTTGGCCATGATCTAGGACTGCCTTGTGGATAGGGCGCAGAGATGATCTGATTGTACCATTTGGTGGAATGACTAGGTTATAATTCTTTGATATTTGCAACAAAGGACACAAAAAAAAGCGGAGCAATGAGGAACATAACTGGAGCCCATGAGTCTGCAGGTATCTTTAGATGAAGATTTTTTTTAATTAAATTAAATAATCAACTTCACCAATGAATCACAAACAAGCCCTATTAAAAATAATGGAATAGACACTCTAAAAAAATGGCAAATCTAACAGAATAGAAAAGAAACTAAATGACAGTTATCAACATGACTGACTTACATTAGATTTGTTCAGACATGGTCATATTGTGTAGGGTTACAGCCATGTTGGAGTCATCAGTGAGTAGAAGCGGCTGAAGTGCTTGGAATTAAGCTTCTAGAAATGGGAAAATAATCTCATAATTCTATTAATTTCGATGCTTACAATCAGTAGATTTGTGGGTTTAAACTTTAAACACTCTGGTAGAGGCCTTTCCAAAGAATAGTGAGATTTATGGGCCGCATTTAACCGTCACATGAAGTAGTTCATAAAAATCGGTGGATTTCTCAAATTCAATATGATTGATGGGTAAATTTGTATGCAAAATGTGGAAATAAAGACAAAGCATATGAACTGTTTAATAGGACACCTCAGAGAGATATCATCCATGGAATGCAATGATTGCCAGAGGCACCCAAAATGGATTCCCTGAGAAGGCCTTATTGCAATACGGTTATAGATCATATACAAGCTTAAGGAATTAGTCTGATTACATAAGAAAACACAATGATGTCCAAAAGAAAAAAAGAAAAAAAACAATAGCAGAGATCGAATTATTCCATACATTCATTTCAAAGAGATTAGAGATAAATATAAGAGATGATGGAACGTGGATTCTAATTGCTTGACTAGCTATGGGTTGATTTTGCTTCCAGTTCCCAACCTGCAACCCCAACCTCTCCAAACTTGATCACCCCAATCAATCCTCCAAATTTTCTTTTTAGAGAGAGAGATCTTCCCCTTCTTTCCAGAACCTTCTCCACCTTTTTAGGAGACTTGACACAAATACTAAAGCACCCATTTCCTGAGCATAACAACCCATTACCACTTTTCATTTTTTCTTTAGTTTATAATTTACAACCTTTAATATAATTTTATTTTAGTATTCATTATATATTTATTATATAACAATTCATAATTATCTATAAATAGTTATTTATCAAATTTATTTAAATTTAATAATACCTTTATAATTCTATTTTTTATAATATTTTATTTATTTCATAATTATTATTATTATTATTTATTGACCCTAGATTACAATATAATATATTTTCCATATAACTACAATTTTCGTTAGGCATTTATATTTATATCCAAAAATGCCTTCTTAACATAATAATTTTATTTAAATGTCACAATTAACCAAACATTGATCAAACAATTCCAACTAAATAATCTGAATACCAACAAGACCTAACCATTATGCATAGTTGGAAAACAAGACCACACAACAATGGAGACACACTCCTGCCCAACTGACGACAATGACTGGATGAAATATTGGTTACTCATCCTCTTTAAGGATGATGACAACTGGGGACCTTATGTTAACTCCGTTCAATAGATTCCATTGGTTAAGGTACGCTCAGACCTATTAATTCAAGTGGTGTTGATGCCTGGTACCTGGAGCCTGCACCAAACAACACGATTGAACATGTATATATATATATATCTGTGTGTGTATGTGTGTATATATATATATATATATAATCAAGCAATCACACACACCATGAAAGGAAATCACAGTGTAGTAGGGTACTCATGCATGAGTAATGCGACACCATTCCTTTCACAAAAACATATCAAAAAGTATCTACATTACGCATAACAACCCATTACTGAACAATCAAGATAGGATATTTAGTTATATAATGATCATATACAAGCAATCATCAATAATAGCATCACAACCATGATTAGATAACACATAAAGCTCTTAATTAAGTTAATCCACATCATCTAGTATGTCCATAAACTATTCATAACATAAACATAAACACCAATAATTAAAACATCATCAATTGTCATCATAGCAGTAGGTCCATCCTCAACTAGGTAACATCATAACAGTAAGTCTACCATTGAACAACATGTCAAAATGTCTAGTCCTAGTAGGATAACTATAAGTCTGATAGAAGGCAAAATAAGGGGCACTACACGTAAGTTGTTCAAACTAAACATATCATCATTTCCTCAAAAGAGATACAATTCTCTTATTTTAATGTTTAAGAGCGATTTCATGTGTTGGCACACACATTGAAGGTAATAACTAATGATTTCTTTTCCTTATTCATGCTCCACACATATGACACTCATATGTATCTTGGTTAAGTGTTTTATTCAGGAAACTTTATGGTACCCATATAAAAGGCTACAACATGTCCATCTTTGCCATTCATGTTTTCTACATGTGTGACACAAAACATCTATATCCATCTCTATCATACACACTTCTGTGTGTATGATACTAGACATTTATGTCCATCTCTGTTATGCACATTACCCATGTGCATAAGACTAGACATATTTACGTGTCCATCTCTATCATACACACTTCTATGTGTGTGATACTAGACAATTTTTTCCATCTCTATTATACACATAGTACCCATGTATATAACACTAGACATATCGACATGTACATCTCTATCATACACACTTTTGTATGTGTGATACTAGACACTTATACCCATCTCTCTTATACACATTACCCATGTGTATAACACTAGCCATATCTACGTTTTCATCTCTATCATACACACTTCTCTGTGTGTGATACTAGACACTTATGTCCATCTCTGTTATACAAACTACCCATGTGTATAACACTAGACATATTTGAACATTTATAACATGTTCATATTCAAACCATGTTTCTGGCTACTACCTTCCCTGATGACATACAAGCACTCCATATTACTTGTAGTCATCACTAGTAAGTAAAATTATGTTATAGAAACAACATTTGTTTACTTATATCTAGACCAACAATATTTTCTTAGTTCATTTCTGTGTTCTTTTTCTCACCATTCTGGCACAAGAACAAAAACTGAAATTAACTTATTTTCTATTCAACAAAACCTTTGCAATGAGCTCCAAGGTCCAGTATTGGACCTACTTCACTCTGATACCACATGTAACAGCACTCCAAAATAACCATACATCAATATCGACTTAATGCTACGTTAAGCATTACAACATATAATATATGATTTGATCACTATGTTAAGGTGAGTTAGCATGTTAAGATATCTATTAAATTATAGATCTTTGTAAGGTATCTTCACAACTTAACCCCACGAGAAATGATCTTATAGTGCACATCAAAATGAAATGCATGTTCCTAATAAAAACCATATAACATATATGAACTTAGTACCACAAGGAGCATCATATACAATACCATATAAGCTTTCCAAGGTAGGTCTTATCATGAAATGATGAAAAGACTAGCAATGAGTGATAAGTTCATAATAGTACCTTAACAGTTTAAGTCTTTAAAATTTTATCACATTAATACAATAGATTTCCTATAGGTTTTCTTTCCTTCATTCAATTATAATTGACCTTGTTGAGAGTGAATAACAGGGCATTCCAACTTAATCATGCATCTTATCCATTTCCCATGCAACACTTAGGTATGTAACCCCATATCTAAAAGGTGGCAGCCATGATATTAAATCATTCAGATGAAATGATTTGTGTAATTGAACTAGTCAGATCATGATCTACAACAATATATGTCTATCAATCAAGGTTACAAGAAGGGGTTTCTTCTTCCATCAACTCCATGCAATTGGTACATGGTGAAAATAGTAGTTACATAAAGATTTTTGAGATAATATAGACATGAAAACCTTATCTCATATAGTAATCCAATAAGGTAATGAACTCATACCCAATTTAATATATAAATGCTAAACAACTGGTCGTATCTCTACCAGGTAAGCTACTTTATACTCTACCCCACCAAGGTCTTAAGAACTTACAAAAACTTATGGAACCATCCATTGGGTAGACCTATGCCTTGGGGGCTCAACCCTCATGAGCCTTGCCTACGTAATGTGCAGAGGCTTCATAGTTCAACACTTAAGTCTTCCAACATGTCTAGGTTATCCTAGACATGTTTCCTCAAATTAACAAACATTTAGTACTTTTAAACTAGGTTTCCTACCAAGGATTCAGGCTCTCTTCTAGAGCCAAAGAATCAATCAAGCCTACAAATTGAGTGTCCTAACATCTCACAATAACCACCTTGGCTTATGAAAGTAAGTTTAAATAAATTTTCAAAGAATGATCTACTATCATAGTTAACTTAGTATGGTAATAGTTACATAATCATACAAATCGGTTGATGATAGCCATATAGGAATAATATTGAATAATAGTAACAATATTGGACTTCTGTCAAACTTAGTGACTAAACCAATATCCTATCCATATTGTGTAGAAATATAAGCTAATTAAATAATCTTACATGCCCTTGATTACTCACATAATATAACCAATCAATCCATATAAGTGAGTGTAATAACAAAACACTAAGTACCTTAGAACTAAATACAATCAATCTATATATTGTTTATTATGTAACTAACAACATCAAACATATTATTGTTCTTATCATCAGTTGACATTGCTTTGATGGAATTCAAAGACATTAAAAGTAATGACATAGTGGTCTTTACATCATCAAAAGCTTTAGCTCACAACTAGGTTTTAAAATATACAAATCGATCTCTAAAAGACTAATTCATAAATTAACATGTAAAAGTGTCCTAGTCTCCTCATTACATTTGACTTTCAACATTGATAATATTAAATTTTAATGTTAGCAGTTCACCCTTCGATGATATTATGCTTCTGTTTATCAAATCCTATATAGTTTATTGTACTAGAGTAAGTAAGAGCAATAAATTTGATTCTTAAGAAGATTTTAATTCTTAGGTTTATAGGATATGTCCACATAGGTCAATCATATACAGCATAAGAAATTATTACAGTCAATTAGTTTATCTTATCCCTGATGCCATGCCAAATCCTTGTCCTAGGCATAACATTGTGACGACAAACATTTAGTATAGTTAATGACTTTGAGGTATACCAGAAGGTTCAAATAAGGAAATATAATAAAAATCATTTTATCATCATGGATCACTTTTTCTTTGTGACTAATATTGGAATAAAAATGATGTCATAAAACTTAAGTACTTCAACTTGCATTTAAATTACTATGAAAGTAATGGATAATTGATTCTCTACCGTACCACTACAATCATTTATATACTAATTTGTTTAAGAGTTTAAAGGTTCTCATTTGGTTTTGAGTATTATGCAACCATGGTTCCTTCCATATACACAATGGTTATCCGTAATCACTTTGGTTTCATTACAATATTTAGTATTCCTAATGTTAACATTTATCAAGTAGTATTTTCCTTCTTCATATTGTTGAGTATCTCATAAATAATTTGATAATTATTTGATAAGTATATACTTTTCCATACATCAATTATCATCTCTCTCAAACCCCATGCTTGTCTTTGTTCTTTTAAATTTATTGTCATTTTAGGTTTAAGCAAACTATTATACTTATGAAATTCAAGTATAAAATATTTATGTATTCAGATGTAATTTTCTAGTTACATTATGTATTTTGGTTCTAAATAAGTTTTCTAACTCTTCTTAATGGTAGTGAAGAAATATATCATTATATAGTAATACAAAAATAAGTACATTATGTATCCATTTGTAGTTTTATACTATGAATAATGACAGAGGAGCAATTTGTGAAGGATTTTAGTCCTTACAATCAACATTTCATAGCTATAACAGTGGCAATTTTACAAGAAATCAGAAGTTTGTCTTTTCATACCAACGACAGAGAAATAGTATAACACTTATGTAGTCTTTAAACAACAATTAGTGGGTTATTATATCAACCTCTAGTTTTATACAGTGGATATTAACATAGCAGTAATTTGTGAAGGGTTTAAATCCTTATAATCATCTTTTATAGTAGTTTACAAAAAAACTAGAAATTGACTATTAAAAACCATGTAGCAACAAGTATTACAAAGGTTTTGAATATACTTCCGCAGATATAAAGATGCCCTTTTTATTAGAGGGAGACACCCCCTTGAAGGAGGCATCTTCATTAGAGAATACACCTCTCTAATGGAGGTGACTCATTTAGAGGGGCGTGCCTCTACTTGGGAGAGTGCAACTCTCTATGGCAGCCAAAAATATTTCTTTATCTCATATTTAACCAAGATAAAACTTTCTGAGCTTTGCCAGATATATTTCTAATTTTAATGGATGATTTCTCTATTTTTGGACAAGAAGAAAATTATTATGTGCTACACAATTTTTTTTGATTTCTCCTTCCTTTTTGAGTTCTATAGAAAAAAAATAGCTCTTATTGTATATGTGATGCAGGAGCATCCAGGTCCATGAGCAATCCTCATCAACCAAAAAGATTTCTTTTCTTTCTTGCTTCTTTATTTTCCTTCTTGTTTTGTTGTTGGAGGTGATGATCAAATTTCCAGAGAATTTCCTAAAGATTCTTGGCCAAGTGTTGACTTTATCTTGAAGAAGATCCAAATGGGTGCTCACATGTCAATTTTGGTGAAGATTTGAGCTAAATTGGACAAGTTATGCAAAAGTGGGTCTTTTAGTGTCAACATGATATGGATATATGCACCCTTGAAATCCTGCAAAAATTCATGTCATGATGTCATCTTGCCAAAAAGCCAAATGGGTGTCAAAAATTTCAAGTTGTGCAAGATTCTGAGCAAAATTGAGTAAGTTATACTTAGGTGGAACTTTAGCCTACAATAGGATATGGAGCACTTTTCTCGGCAATAGTATATATCTAGTAGACCCCAAAATCGCCGCAATGCCTAGCAGACCCCAAAATCCCCACAATGTCTAGTAGGGTCATGTTTTCTCGCAATGTCTAGTAGGGTCACTTTTTCTTGAAATGTCCAGCAGGGTCACTTTTTCCTACAATGTCCACCAGGATCACTTTTTTCTACAATGTCCAATAGGGTCACTTTTTCCCGCTTTTTCAGTTGGAAGTGCTTAGAAAGTGACAAAAATGTTTTTTGATCACCTGTACAGCTGATCCAAGAGCCATTTAATGATTGACAAGTGTCCTATTCACATGATGTGTATGGTGGCTGCCTCAAATGCCTATAAATAGGGGAATTTCACACTAAAAGAGGTTGATTTCATGATAGTGAGTTTTTTTGGCTTCTGCTAGAAGATTTTTCTGGGTTTCACATGAAAGATAGGGTTAGTCTTAACTGACTATTGGAATGATTGTAAGGCTTAGGCCAAGGTATGTATGAAGACCATTGTACTCCTACTATAATGTTTTCCATTTCATATGAATAAAGACTTTGTTGTTTCATTATTGTGTGTTGTTCATTTTTCTTCCTGGTTCAGTAGCTTGGCAAAGCCCCTGGACCTTGATTTGCATCAAGATGGTCCCTTTCTATGTTTCTTATCCATGTGATATAACCTAAATGAGTTGTATTAACTAGCAATTTGCATCATCTTCTTCTAATAACTAGAAAGAGGGTTTTCTCTACACTCATAGTTGTCATATTTTCCTATTGTGTGATTCATGTTCTTTTGTTGACAGATAGAATTTCTGAGCTGAAAGCTCATAAATTAAGCATGCAGGGAAGATCCAAAATGTCACATTTGTCTTTTTCATAAACTTGCAGTTGTTTCTGAATTTTATGATAAAAATATACATTCCTTACTAAAAGTAATATTATAATACTTCGAAGCCCTAGTCATATATGGTTGGAAAGAAAAAAATGTTTTTTTTAATGTTTTGCCTCTTTAAAAGGATCACAAAATACCATTATTTAATATGTTTATACATGTTTCTATTCATTTATTTAATTAATAAATACTCTATTTTATTAAAGTGAAGTTATTTAAAAATTGATTAAAAAACAATCTCTTTAACTTAATAAATTTTCTTTTAATGCTCTAATTATTATTATTATTATTTATTATTATTTTATGGTAATTTAAAATATATTAATATATCTTATTATTTAAATCAATTAACTATTTACATGAATCATATTATTAATCCAAAATCTATTCATGTCCAATACTTCTTGATTGTGTAATAATCAAAGGGTTCCCACAAGAAATTTGGTCCACACATAGGGGAAGTCACAGGCAAAGAAAAATACCAACAAAAATGAGTACCCATTTTAAAATAAATGGGTACTCGTTTAGGAACAGGTACCCATTTCTAAATAGGTATTTGAATTTTAAAAAAAGTCCTGCACGTTTTTTTTTTCCCACACAAAAGGAATGGGTACCCATTCTTAAAAGCTTAGGCTCAAGAAAGGCATGGTAAGTCAATCCCTTGCCTTGGACCTGTAAGTACAAGTCCATGTTTAGAGTAAGAGAAAAGTCCAACTTTACCAATATGGCTAATGATGTTTTTTTTTAAAATTTTTATACGAAATTAAAACCTATTAGAGATGATGATGTGTTGTTTTCAAATATGCAATTTTTCTTATTCAACTTGTTTTTATATTTATTAGTTAATTTATGATATATTTATTTATTAATTAATTTTAAAAAAATTATGTCATAAATCTACACATGATTCTTTACACAATGAAAACAAATAAATTTATGATTAGTTTTACTCAAATTATGTTGGTCATACATGAGGGGTTTTCAAAAACAACAATTAGAGCCAATAAAAAATTAATTAAAAAAAATGGAAAAAAATTATAAAAAAATATCCTCATCAAGCTTCACTATACTACACATCTTTACCCAAAAGGATTTAGAATAATACTTTTATTTAGGTCAACTTATGTTGGTCATACACATGCATGCTATGGTAAAAAAGAAACTTTTAAACAATGGTTTTTAAACATGTCTATTAAAAATCAATTTGTATCATTTGGGTATTAAAACAAATTACATATTTGGAAACTAGACTCTGAGTATTGTATTTCATATTACTGATTTTTTTTAAAGATTCAATTTTCAAAGGTTTAGGTCAAATGTGACAAATTCTAAAAATTAGGGAAAACACTTTCACTTTTTAGCCAAAAAGTGGACCCAACATCTTGCACTGACCCCAAAACTTACATAAAAAGTTCCCTAAATTAGCAATATAATGCTAAATATAACCATTTAACATAACTTCTAAGTGTAACAAAAGAGGGCTATGGCACTTGAACACACAAATCATAGTGCTCATCGAAGTTTGTTCATTGTTTTAGTTGAAACATTCTAGTTTCTAACTTGTTAAGCTTCAGGCTTCAAGTCTTAGTATCAAAAGGGCCACCCTTATTCACTCTAGTTGTTGTATCTTCAGTGAAGACTGTGTCTCATTTCTTGGCAGTCTTCATAGTCTCTTATTGCAAGATGATTTTAAACCACTTATTCGCAATTAGGAAGCTTCATAGAGTTTGATAGTGGTCACCTTTAGAAGTGTTTTCCACCTGGCTAACAGTTCAATTAACATTAATTGTTAACTTTTTTGGGCATGTTTTCAATTAAAATTTATGTTGCATTAATAGTCATATTTTGGTTAAACCATTATGCATTCCATTTATTGTTAGCTTTTATGCTAACATTAAAATTTATTGTTACAGTAACTACAACATTTATTGTAACTGTTGGAGCCCATTTTTTTTATAAGTCACATATTATAACCTAACTGCCAACAAACCATTAAGGTTAACAAACTACAAGCCTTAGTCATTAGTGCCAAGTAGACCACCAGGGTGTGTCCAAGTGCATGAATAGGGTTTTTTTCATTTTTCCACAACTCTCACCCACGGAGGTGAATTTTTGTAAAATTATAGTCAATGGAAAGATGTTTTTGTGTACTTCACTTTGGTGAAGTGAAACTATTTTTTTTTTGGCTGATTTTTATTCCCAAACTTCATTGTAACTGCAAATTTTGACAGGGCATAACTTTTGCCCATGACATCTAGATTTCATTAAATTTTTTTTGAAATTGCTAAGAATTTTGCAAGCAACTCATTATTACAAGTAAAACTGAGTTTTGGATAGACATTTTTTAAAAGTTTGTACAAATCTTTGTGTGTTATAAATAGATGATTTGGCTTCCAAACCTACACAAATTATAGTTTTTCTCTTGCACAAGTTTCTGGGGGGCTTTTAAACTAGTCATACTCATTTGGGGGGATTTCATTTCTTCTTAGATATTGCTTAAATTTGATCATGTCTCACACACACAATCCTTTCTATTTGGGTATTGTAATTAAACCTCGTAATAAATGGAAAATCAAATGTGGATATTGTGGGATGAAAAGGAAAACAATAGATGAATGTATTCTTCATTAAATCGACAAAATAAAACAAATCCTTAATAAATATGATATTTCTATTGATCATTATAAAGCACTTATAGAAAAATCTTGTCTCACTAAGCCAACTTGTGAGATACCACCAATTGGGTATGTACATTGTAGTTAGATGAATTAAATTGAGATCTCATCTACACCATCGTCAATTGTTGCTACATCTAAATCTAGAGTTGATAGCTCCATGGATTCCAATGATTCTCATCGCTATGCTATTGCTATCAACTTTCAAGATCTGCCACATTGATGCATATCTACCTGATATTTTGTGTCTTTTCTTAGAGTCCCACATTTTAGATTTGGGAGACACCATTGAAGACATTCATCTTCTATTTGATGCCATCTTTAATGAAGTTGCATCACCATATTAGACTCTTTAGATATTATTGTTCTTACCTTGCCTACATCAACTTTTATAGTGATAACTTCTGTAGATATTTATGAGTCCACAAATTTGACTTCATTATCATGTATTTTGACATCCTTTGTAGAAGTATCAAATTCTCATCAATCTAATTATCACCATACATCTATGGTCCCTATGGTCCTTGTTCCTAAATCTCAACATTTGTCACATGTCAGCATTGGCTTGGAGATCCTTGATCATCCTTTGAAGATATCATTTGCATCTTTGAATCATGTGCAAAATTTAGAGACCTTCATACTTCTTGTATGTTCCTATTTGGAATAGGAAGATCACATGCACACTTATGTGGTTTGATTTCTTCCTAAGTGGAGAAATGTGGCTTAGCATTCATGGATCCTATTCAACATCTAGTGTCAAGATTCTACCAAGACTACAAGAGGTATTTTGAGAGGAGGTTGCATGGTTAGTCCTCTCATCTTAGTTTTGGTAGGATCTATTTCTTCACATGGAGTTCTTTCCTTCAAATTTTTTAGGGGGTCACATTGACCTTCTCATTCTTTCTCTCCTATGGGGAGAACATATATTGTACATTCATGATAGAAGTAGTCCTTGGGGGTTTATCATGAGTCTTCCATCTATATTTTTCTTATTATTCACTTGTACAATTCTATTTATATCATTTTTCTTTTGGAGAAAAGTTTTTTCCCATAGGGTTTTTTTCTTTCTCCACTTTATTAGAAATTCATTTGTACATGGGTACCTCACATGGCCTAGTCACCGAGACCCATCTTCATCTTTGTATTCTCCCTAAGTTGCACTTAAGGGGGGTGTTAGTGTAAATAGTGGCTTTATCTAACTAGTTAGTTTCTATTCTAAATAGTCAAAGTCCTATTCACACATAAGATTAAGTTTACTTAGCTTTTTAGAAAGATGTGTCACCTCATGTGGTGAATACATGCATCCTCATACCTTTGAGACACCTATTTCATTTTGACTTGCCACTTGCCCTCACACATGTCATGTGAGTTAGACAAGTGTTGCATACTTGTAGGGGTAGTTAGTAGTTGATTCCTGCCTTCTGGTACCTCCTCCTCCTTGCTTATTTATGCAAGGATTCTCTTTATATTTTACACACTATCATTGTATATGATAGATATGTTACTGTGATCCATTTTTCACTTGTGGAAGGTTACTCTATTTGTGCTTGCTGATCTTGGCTGCTCAAACATTAACAAGTAGTAAGTTGTACAAAGACAACCCATATAGTAATGATAATGTTTCACTTTGCAACTCTCTCACCCAAAAATCTTTTGAATTCAAGTGGGAATAATGTTTCATAGCCTGGGGAGCGCCCATGTGCCTCCCTTGTTTCCTCCAACACAATATTCACTTGGTACTGTCTCAAGTAGCTCCTCTGAACATGTGACTATAGCTTTAGACTTAGGGCTAAAAGGATGAAAGAATGTCCTTGTGGGGAGAGATTAAGGGGACAAACTTTTGGGACTGATGTTCCTTTCCTCTTATGGTTTGAGGAAGGAACAACTCTTAAGTTTCTTGACTTGACACTAAACATGATCCTACCAACCATGGAGAATGCCTTGGTTGGGAAATTATTTTCCTATCATCCTAATATTTATTTGGTTAGAACCTAATGGAAGCTGAAAGGTAGTGTGACTATTAGTGCTATGGCTGGAGGTATGTTTCTGTTTAAATTTACTGCTAAGGAGGACCTTCCCTAGATCTTATTAGGGGATCCTGGTTATATAGGAAGCATTCCCTTTCCATATGTAGGTGGAAGCTAACATTTGATCCCAAGGTAGTTTTAAACAAATCAACTCTGGTTTGGTTAGGCTACTTGGCTTACCTCTAGAATATTTAGATGAAGAGGTTTTTCTTGGATCAGTCACTCCTTTGGGAACTATGTTATTGTGGATAAAGTCACTAAGGGAAAAACTAGGCTTGTTTATGCTAGATTTTGTGTGAATGTTGATATCCTCAAAACCCTTCCAACCTCCATTATCCTTGACTTGAGACTCAAGAAATGGACACAGAGCATTCTTTATGAAAATTCTAGGGTTTTTTTCCAAAACTGTATGAAACCAGAGCATGACATTACATAGCGCAGAGCCCCCATAAAGTCTAAGGAATCTATTAAAAGGACTGAGGATGTTTCTGATGAATATCCCTTCAAAGAAGATATTTAGAATATCATCAGCTCACTGTCCACCTCCTTGGAGAAGTCCATATCCCTGGAGAATGTTACACAAGGGGAAACCAAGGAAAGTCCTTTATAGAATATCTTAGTCTTGTTTGAGAAGAAACAAACTAACAATAGACTAGAGGAGGACATTGAACAACAGACTACACTAATTGCTAAGGGGGAAGAGGAGACCTCTCCACTTGAGGTTGATAGGGAGGAGACAAAAATCCCAACATAGAATGAGGGTCTTATTATTGTTTAAAAGGAATCTAAGGAACGAAAGGGTTCTAAGGAAAATTAGGCCGATAGGGAGGAGAGAGAAATCCTAACTCAAAATGAGGGTCCTATGGTTGTTGAGAAGAAACTTGAGGAAGGGAAGGTTTCTAAGGAGAACCAAAGACATATTGAGGTGGCACATAGCCCACTCAAGAAGGTTAATGGGTCACCAGTTGGAAACATCTCTAAGGATAGCCATCTTGACATGACACTAGAATAAGCAAAGACCTATATCCCACTCAAGAAGGAAAGTGGGTCACAAGGTAAGGACTATCTTAACTCCCCTTTCAGACTCAAACAATTTTCTCCATCCCCAGGGATAGGACCTAGAAAGATAAATCCCTATGACCTTGAGGGTTGGTCTACTGCCAAAAGAAAGGACAAAGGGAAGAACAAGAAAATGATTGATGTTGGGGTCGACCCGAAGACTAGGAGGCCTTCACACTAGGAAACTAGACAACATGAAGTTACTAAAGTGACAGCCAATGGAAGGAAGACCACTTTGTATATTCCTTCCAAGAAGCCTCAAAAATGAAGATCCTCTCTTGTAATATCCAAGGACTTAATAGTCCTCATAAATAATTTTTGGTAAAAAACTATATTTTTGAGAATAAGATTGATATTTTGTTGTTGGAAGAAGTTAATATGTCTAGGGAAATTTTAAAAGTTGTTAATAATATCTGGCCTAATGCTAATTTTTGTATTAGTGAAGCTCAGGGGGCATCTAGAGGCATGTCAGGTCATGTGGATATAAAATGTGAAAGGATCCTATGTTGCCCATACCAAACACTATCTTGAGGTCTCCTTCTCTTACTATAATAGAGAATGGACCATTGCTAACATCTATGCCCCTAACACCAAATATTCTAGGAAGGAAATTTTGGCTTATGTGTCTTCTATAATCAAGGATAACAAGGAGATTCATTGGATGCTTGTTGGAAATTTTAACACCCCACTTTTTCCTTCTGAAAATCTTGGTGGCATAATGGACTACTCTGATAGTATGGAAGATTTTGCTAAGTTTTTGAATGATACTGGCCTAATGGATATTGAGCTTTCAGGTCAATCTTTTACTTGGACTAATAAACGTCAAGGAGAATACCTCATCCAACTCAATCTAGACATTTTTCTAATCTCTTCTAATTGTGATATTACTAATCACACCAAGTTCTAGTATACTCTCTAAAGAATTAGATCAGATCATAACCCTTTATTGCTTAACTTGTTGGAAAGAGTTCATAGAGGACCATAGCTATTCAGGTATTCAAGATAATGTGGGATTCTTATCCAAAGTTTAGAGACTATATTTCCAACTAGTGGAGGATCCCTATCCAAGGATCGACAATGTTTAGGTTGGTCCAGAAACTCCTTAATATCAAAAATTGTGTTAAAGGATGGAATAGAATCTCTTTTGGCAACTTCTTGGAGGAGAAAAAGTTCTACTAGCAGGCTGCCTAAAGTTCAAACTAAAATGGATGACGGTGACAGCTCGGAGAGAGTCTTTTCTCTTGAAAAATCCTTGACCTAGGAATGGTACTCTATCTTAAAGAAGGAGGAGCTCTTTTGGAAACGAAAATCTCAAGTCTAATAGTTAAAAGAGGATGATAGGAACACTTATTTCCTTCATCAATCCACCTTATGACATAGAAAAAGAAACACTATAAATAGGTTACTGGATGAGAGAGGTATGGAAGTCATAATGGATGTGTAGATTGGGCAATTGGCCTCTAGGTATTTTCAATCCCTTCTTGCTATTCAACCCACCAATTTCTCCTCCTCTAAAGAATCTATCTTGGATTCTATTCCTTTACTTTTGTCTGATGAGGATAACTACCTTCTCACCAAGCCAACCACTAAGGAATAAGTTCAGGCTATAGTCTTTTCTATGGGATCTTTTAAAGCATTGGGACCAGATGGGTTCCCTTATTTGTTTCATGAATTCTAGGAGATTGTGGGGAAATATGTTACTGATGGTGCAAGAGACTTCTTTAGGACAAGAAAGATGTTAAGACAACTAAACAATATTTTCATTGCTTTAGTCCCTAAGAAGTCTAATCCTATATCCATGGTTGATTTTAGACCTATAAGTCTATGCAACATTATTTACAAGATTTTCACTAAGATCCTAGTTTTTAGACTCCAACCTTTATTGGACAAGCTTATTGTTGTTAATCAAAAAGGTTTTGTCCAAGGAAGACAAATTCTAGATGTTGCCATATCTACTCATGAAACCATTCATTCCATGGATAGGAGTAACATTCGAGGTATGGTCTTTAAGCTTGATATTTCCAAGGCATATGATGGAGTTAGTTGGGATTTATTAATGAATGTCCTCAGGAAGTTTGTATTTCAGGATAGTGTCATAAACATGACTAAAGAATGCATTTCTATGGCTAAATTTTTTGTTCTTGTTAATGGGATTCCAAGAGGATTTTTTCATACTAGAAGAGGTATTAGACAAGGTGATCCTCTCCCTTATCTCATTATTATTATGGCCAAGGTCTTAGGCTGAACTACTATTAAATGTTGAGGTTGTGCTCCCTTCAAGGTATTAAACCAGATTCCTCATTACAACCTTCAGCTATCCATAAGTTTGTGGATGATACCATCCTCTTTGGTATTACTTCTGTGGTTCAGGCTAGAAGATGGAAACTTTTGTTGAATGATTATCAGGCTATCTTGGGTCAAAGTTAATTTTGATAAAAGTTAAATATACTTCTTCAATACTCTTGATGACTTGAAACAAAAAATTGAAGTCACTTTGGGTTTCTCTAGTGCCCAACTCCAAGCCTCTTACTTTGGGCTTCCTCTTACCATAAAAAAAGTTACTCCAGCATATTGGAACTCAGTTTTGGAAAGAATTATGAAAAAAGGCTATTTGGAAGGGCATATTGCTTAGCTAAGTTGGGAAATTCTAGCTCCTTAAAGCTTCTCTCCACCTAGGTATTCCCATTTACTTCCTTAATATTTTTAAAATCCCCAAGTATATGGCTGAGGAGTTTTAACATATCCAAAGAAATTTCCTATGGTTGGGGGTGGAGGATAAAAAGAGAATTTCCTTTGTCAGCTAGGATAAGGTATGTTTTCCTAAAACCTAAGAGGGATTGGGAATAAGAAAAATTCACCTAATCAATAAGGCCTTAATGACCAAAGTTGGGTGTATCTTGGTTAATGATAATAAGGACTACAGTTAAATCATGAAATCCAAGTAGCTTAGTGGTATATCAGGTATCAATATCAAATTCCTCTCAGAATCTACTCTCCCCAAAGGTTCTATTATTTAGAACAACACTCTTAAGATTAGAGGTCTATTGCAGAAAGGAATTAAATGGAAGATCGATGATGGTATATGCATTAACTTTTGGGAAGATGGATGATAGAGCTAACAATTTATTTCATTCCTCTATTGTTGACTATGTTCTTCATAATGGCTCTGTGAGCAACTAGAAATGCTTGATGGATTTTTGTCAAGGCCAAAATGACTTGATTTATCTTTCTTTAGAACTCGAAAGGGATCTTAATAACTATAGACTTCCTTTGTTCCCGAAGGAGGATAGGTTTGTTTGGGAAATAGATAATAGAGGCATATTAATTGTTAGAACTACCTATAATTTGTTGTTATACCCTACAGTTGACATATTTTAGAACAAAATCTAGAATCATAAGCTACTTCCTAAGATTAATTTCTTTTGGTGGGCTACCAATCACAAAAGAATTCCCACATTAGATAATCTTCAAAAAAGAGGATTTCAACTTCCCAAAAGGTGTGTTTTATGTCAAAAAGAAGAGGAATCAGTTTCTCACTTGCTCTTTCTTTGCAACTTTACCAGGGGTATTTGGTGTCTGACTTTGTAGAAACTGAGAATAGTTTGGGTCTTCAACAATAATCTGAATTCTTTTACTAAGGAATAGTCCCTCCATTTTCCTTTCTAGTGGTTAAGGAACTTTCATGACAAATTCCTCCACACCTTGGGTGGAGCCTCTAGAAGGAGAGAAACAACAAATTTTTTAGGGATACTGCTAGGACCCCTCTTGATGTCTTCCAAGCTTTCTTGAAACTTCTTCAAAATATGTCCACTTGTAAAATGGACTCTATTGAAGCTTCCCTAGTCATATTAAGGTTGAGATTGTGAACAAATGGATATTTCTAAAGACCTCTCTAAGGTGGATAACTCTAAGAATCTTGACAAGGGTGATAGTTGTTGGAGACCCTCCCAAGTGGGTTGGTGTAAGCTAAATTTTGATGGGGCTGCCAAGGGCAAGCTAGGTCAGGCTAGTGGAGGGGGGGAATTATTAGGTCTGACAAGGAAGATTTCCTAGTTACTTTCACATATTGGGTTGGAATTAGGACTAATATTGAATTAGAGGCTTTGGCCATGATTTAAGGTGTTAAATTGATACAATCTCTAGGAATTACTAAACTTCATATTGAAGGAGATTCTAAATTGATGGTGGATGTGGTGTTAGGCAAAGCTAATCTTCACTGACAGTTGTTGGATCTTTTCAGTGATATCAAAATTCTTCTTAGTGGTTTTGAAGAATATTAAGTTTCTCATATCTTCCAAAAAGGTAACAAAGTCATAGACGCCATGGCCAACTTATGCATAAACAATAGTTCTTGGAGGTGTTGGAGGAAGATAGGGAACAAACCAGACAATATTCAAATCCTAATAACTAAAGATGTTGATGACCTTTGCAAATAAATTTACTTATAATTTCCTCCCTTTAGGGGCTTATAGTTGGTCTTTTTGGCTTTGGGTTCATTTGTTTGGGGTGGCCTTGGTAAAGGCCCCCTCTGTAATTGTAACTATGATATAATTGAGTATATGTTTCATAATCCTAAAGGGGTTGTTGATCATTCGAATTTTGATCCTTATGTTAGTCTTAATCCTAGACCACTTATGGGAAAAGGATCCCAATGGAATACATTTCATTTTGGTTGGAGGACCATTGCTAAGGAGGAATTTCAAATTCATCACTTTATTATGAGGAATAAGCTTGTGAATGATGACTAGAACTATGTGAGTCAGTAGGATAATATCGATTGGATTGGGATTTGGGGGAGTTCACATGCCAATGCTAATTGGCAGACATGTTGGATGGGAAGTAATGATTACAATACTCTTCAAAGGATTTACATTAATTATGATCTAAGGTAGTGGGCATACTTCCTATACTTGGCATTGGATAGATGTGAGCTAAATTCTTTGATTATTTCTCAGCATTTTAATTCCCATGAGTTCCAATAGAGAAATCATTACTTTGGCATGGAGAGAAGGGAAGGATTGAGAAACCCCATCATGAAATTAACCTTCACATTTTATTAAGGATTTGTAAAAGGGGTGAAGATTTGGTTGCAGAGTTATATTGTTATCCTTCTCTACTTTCAAATTGAATTTGTTGCTTACTCTTGATAACAGATTAGCGGCCATGGGAGGTGACAAGGTAATGATGAATCCCTTATCTTGCAAAGAATTTTAATAGGACCCACCTTGTGGCATATTTGTGAGGAGAGTGGTGTGTCATCTTTTCTGGAAGTGTTGAATGACCATGACGAGAACCTTTCTAAGAAAGTCACTTACTCAAGGGACAATCACCATGTTTGACTAAGTGGCATTGGCTTTGAAGTAATGAAGGAGGTCATTGGTAAAGAAATGGGTCTATCATGTACTAGGAAAAGCTCCACCTACAGAGCAAGGTTCCCGACCCAGATAGTATGACTTCTTTTTTCAAGGAAGGAGAATCTGTGGTGAAGTTGCAAGAGGGCTTCGAAAGAGAAACTCTCTAAACCATGGGACCAAGTTTGTCTCATTATCATGAAATATATTACTTTAGAAATTTGGTTGAGGGTTTAATTTAGTATCACTTCACCTTATTGAATCATTTTTGATATAAGTCTTGGATTATTTTTCCTTTTTACCTATTATCATATGTTCAGAGCTCCATCCATGCTATTAGAGAATCTCATGATAAGAAACCCTACATCCCTATTATTCCCCTTCACCAGGGGTTAGTCTTCCATCTTTATCATTTTCACTTGGCCCTTTGCCCCCGAGGACCATCAAAGTCAATGAGTTAGAGGAAACCCAGTGGTTATGTTGCAGTTACTCCTCCAAGTGCTAAGGGAAAGGGCAAGAAGTCCGTGTCTTATCAAAAGAAGGTAGATTCTTCTCCTAGGCCCTCGGCCAACTAATGATCCTTTTGACTTGCCTAGGATTAAGGAGGTTGAACCTAAGCATACTTTGTTAGCTTCATCCCCTAATCCTAAATCCATTCTCAAACCCAAAGATAAATCTCCTAAAACCCAAGTTAAGAAAAAATCCCATGTTTCCAGTTAGGGTATTCTTAGAAAGGGAGAAATGTCCTTTGTCAAAAGAACTTGTGAGGGGGATGAGAGTTAGACTCATAAAAATCCAAAAGGGAACCAGGTGGTCAAAGGGGTACAATATGTGGTGGCAGATTCAAACTTTGTGGATATGGATTTAATTGCTAAATAAGAGGGTAAAGGGGCTAGGGAGATTGGTGGGGTGAAAAATAAGAAAATACCAAAGGTGAGAAGGTCCAATCGTATTGTAGGCATTTAGTCCAACAACCTTAAGGATGTGGATGTGTCTACAAATTCTAAATTTAAAGAGGATTTTTTTGTGGAGGAGGATCTGGCACTCCTAAAGTCTTTCATGAGGGGGAAGGTAATAATTTATTCCTCAAGATGAATACTCTTTATTTTGAGGATGAAGAGGAAGTCCAGGTTCAACCGAAGGAAGAGGAAGTCTAGGTGCAACCTATGGAGACAAAGAATTATGATAGGTGTGACCAAAATACCAAGGAGATTGTTGTTCTAAGGCCCGAGGTGAAATATCTAGAGAAGAACTAGAGTGTGATGGGTGAACTTCACTGCTAAAATGTTGCATCATTCTACTACTTCACTCTTAGTTAGGTAAGACCTAAAGACCAAGACACATGTCATCACTATTGACTGTATGGGTGATTATAAGGAAATGCTTAAATTCCTCACTCAAAACAAGGCTAATGTTTTCCCTTAGTTTCTATTGCTTTGTTTGTTGCTTTAGGTTTTTGATTAAGTATTGTTTGTCTGCTATGAAATCTAGTTTTAATATTGGTTGGTAATATGTTGCCGATGTGTTGTTTCTAGCCAGTGAGGGTCTTTTTTGCTCTACCCTTTTCATTGTTTTTGTAAAGGCATCTAGACCCTTTTTTATAGCTTACTTAATAGAAAACATGTAGTATAGATATCTTAAATAAATCTATCTATAAAAATGTGGGAGATATCAATTTGAAGTTATTTTATTTACTTTAAGTGATTTTATTTTAAAATTACAAATATTGTATTTACTAAATACATGTATACATTAATTTTATTGCAAAAATTATATTTTAATTATAAAATTTTATTTATATTTCTGATTTTAGTATATCACATTCAATACACATAAACTAACCAAATACAATAAAATTTGTGTCCACAAAATAAAATAAGTCAAAGTACATAAAATATATTGAAATTTATATCTCTCCACATCTTTTAGAAATATTTATTTAAGATATCTAAACTAAATTTAGATAAATAAATAAGGTTTAGAAATTTGTAAGTTAGAGTATTTTTGGAATTAACTGTATCATTTATTTATGTCAATGCTTTTAGATCACACTCTATGATCTATCATGAAAATGGGGATGAGAAATGAGATAGAATGTAGAGAAGTCATGCTAAAACTTGGGGAAGGTAAAAATGAGAAGTTTAAGAGGAAAGAATGTAGGATAGGACAATAATACAACTAAGAGTGAAGGACAATAAATAGAGAGAAAAATGTGAATTAAACTAAAACTGTAATAATAGAAGAAGGCTAATGTGTAAAAAATAAAATAAGTATAATATCAACAATGCTCATAATGACTAGAATACCTATTTTTAGAAAATCTATGTAAAATACATATATCATTCTCAATAGGCACTAAATTTGATGGTCGACCTTGCCTGTCAAGAAATATTTTTATGATAGTTATCTATTTAATGGTGCCCTTAAAACAATATGACATACCTTAGTACAAGTAAAATTATATATAAACCAATTATATATCATCATAATCCTATATAAATTTTGACAGTTTGTCTAAAATCTCTCCTTTCATATGGTGTGATTTTTTAAAAATTTTGATCATGTTTTACAACAAAAATGCTTAAATATGGCTATACAACTATCAAATTTAGGCCCTGATTCTCAAGTTGCCTATTCCACTTAAATAAAAAATCTAGTAAAATCATAGGTACAAAATATATATTAAATACATCTCTCTAAAAATGCCATTTTGAATCATTTTATTTATTTAAGAGTTATTTTATTTTACTTTACAACTATCTAAGAATTATTTTATTTTATTTAAATTGTTTAATCTATTTACATCATGTTATACAATGGCATTAAGGGGAAGAATGTTACTGTGTACATAAAAGGGCCAACATATATATTTGAAAAAAATAGATTATATTTTTAACATATATATTTGGCACCCTCACATGGCAGACTCAAGATAAATTTTGATGGAGCCTCTAGAGGCAATCTCAAAGCCTCGGGTGTAGGGTGCATTATAAAAGATGAGGTAGGAACAATCATCTGGGAATCCTAAAAAAGCTCTATTTCAATACCAACAATGAGGCGTAGATGTGAATCCTAAAAGAAGGTCTTAGAATCTATATTCAAAAGAACATAAAAGAAATAGATATTGAAGGGGATTCACTCATATGCATTAATTTGATCAAAAGGAAGGAGATCTTGAGTTGGAAAGTCTAGAATTTTGTTGATAAGATATGGGAATTGTTGGATGAGATAGGAAATTATACCATACACCACATCTATAGGGAAGAAAACAAAGCTACAAACTTTCTCATGAACCAAGGCATTGATCAATCAGATATATGCAGAGTAGCTAATTTAGACTTGGTTTGGGATAGATTGGTAGACATACTGAAGGTTGACAATTTGCATGAATGAAAGAAAGGACCAACATATTTAGAAGCATAGATATGAAGTATTGAAGGATTATTTGGTTCTTATTAGGCTACCTAATATCCACTCCCATTTTATAGTCTTAATAGATTGTTTAGCAGAAAAATTCATTGAAAACTGGACAAACATATGATATGTGAATGCAGGTGTAGATGCATGGAAGAATTGAAGAAGAAGAGGATGAGGAAGCTAAGGAAGAGATAAAAGTAGAGGAGGAGGAGGAGGAATAATGTTGGGATAAGGTGCCATTAGCCTTTTAAATTCTAATATTGTATTTATTCTATTTTATTATTTGAAATTTATAATTACCCATAAGGGAATGAGGTAGTTTCACTGGCAGTGGTAATTCTGGATTCATCGAAGGTAATTAAGGAGTGACATTTATGGTTGGCAATTTTAAAACTCAATAGAAAATGAGCATAGGCGCCACCTTGGGAAAATCTACTATTTTTAGCATATATGATGCACGTCATAATTTTTGGTGGGTGCATGTAAAGAATCTATGACAACTGCAAGTTGTCATAAGATTCTATGACACTATGA
Organism: Cunninghamia lanceolata; assembly: GCA_027924645.1. Classification (NCBI taxonomy): domain Eukaryota; kingdom Viridiplantae; phylum Streptophyta; class Pinopsida; order Cupressales; family Cupressaceae; genus Cunninghamia; species Cunninghamia lanceolata. Next base: position 10,977,521 of record BSBN01001099.1, read on the forward strand.
CACATATGACAAATATTTATTAGTTGTGAGTTCCTATGTTTAGCCAATTGTGTCCATCTTGGAAAGATACTCTTTTGTGGAATCTATGATGGTTATGACGCATCATAAGATGTTGTAAGAGGCTAGATTTAGTCTTGGGCGCCCAACCTTGCATGGCTATTTTTTGACAAGCTAAAGGTGCTTGTAAGATAACATTTAATGTTTACAGGTTGGAGATTCTCAAGAGAGAGAAAGTGAATGCCTAGGGAGGTGTGAGAGAAATTATATATATATATATATATATATATATATATTTTCCATTGTATTTGTTTCTATAATATAGGTTTTAGGTACTCAGGTGTTGCAGGAATGTTGTCAGATTAAAGACTGGTGGAGAGAGTTGTGTAGTTGATATATTGTACAATCTTTTACAGATTAATAGAAACTTGTTCCTCTTTCCTGGTGGAGTTTTTTACCCACACGGGTTACCTCCATGTAAACATTATGTCATTGTGTTGAGTTCTTCATACTTGATATTTTCTCTGTAGTGGGTTTTATGTTTTGATGTAATCTCCATTGATAATACACTGATATAAGATCATTAAATATATTTGAATCAGATTTCCATTTGAAGAAGTGCTTTCATTTCTAACATTTGGTATTAGAGCCTGGCCAGCTTTGACTCTTGGGTGGTAGTGTGGAAGTTGTACCTGTAGTGGGAGATTCGGTTGCATTTGTTTTGCAAATTTTGAGTTGATATTATGGTTGCATCCATTGTTGCTTCAACCTCTCGATTGGACATTGAGAAGTTCAATAGAATAGGGTATGAGTTGTGGAAGCTAAAAATGGAGGATTTGTTGAAAGAAAGAAACTAGTGGTTGGCTATCCTAAAAGAGAAGAAACCTGACGATATCTCTCAAGATGAGTGGGATAGACTAGATAAGAAGGCACAAGAACCAATCTGCCTGTGTCTTGTAGATTCTATCCTATTGAATGTCATGAGGGAATAGACCGCACATAGTTTGTGGAAATAGTTGGCTGAGATCTACCAAGCCAAGAGTATGGTAAATAAACTTTACTTGAAGCGTAAACTATTTTCTATGAAAATGAAAGAGGGTGAATCAGTTGCAGAGCATTTAAATTCATTTAATTTGTTGTTGAGTCAGCTTACATCTATAGATGTTGATGTTAATGAGGAAGATAAATGTATCTTACTTCTTTGTTCTTTACCCAAGTCTTTAGAGAATGTTATACTTTCTATCACCGCTAACCTTGTGGATTTGAAGTTGGATGCTCTTGTTGTAGTTTTACTAGCACAGGAATTAAGGAAGAAGAGTTTAGATAGTTTAGGTGATGATCTCAGTGTCAGGGGAAGGTCCAAGGAAAAAGGGTTGAAAGGAGATCACAAAGGGGCTAAGGACAAGTCTAAGGGTTGATCTAAGGCTCCTGGGAAGAAGAACAGACTTAAGTGTTGGAACTATGGTAAAAGGAGACATGTGAAGAAGGAGTGTATAAACCCAAAGAAATAGTGGGAAAGTGCTTCAAATAAGTCCTCAAATGTAGGTGAAGATGTTTTAATTTCTTATGTAATGTTGTCTCTAATGATCACTGGTCAGTTGACTCAGGATGCTCATTTCATATGACCCCACATAAGGAATAGTTTTCCACACATGAAGAGTATGATGGAGGGGGACAAATCTACTTATCCGATAGTTGGGAAAGGCAAGGTATTGTTGTGTTTCAGTGATGGGAGGAGTAAAACCCTCGGTGTTTTGTATGTTCATGGATTAGCTAGAAATCTGATTTTAGTTTTGAAGTTGAATTATTTGGGAATACATGTAACATTTGACAAGCATGGTTGTAGATTGGTGAGAGGAAACTTGGTGGTAGCAAAGGGAAAGAGATTGGGAAACTTGTTTAGACTAGATGCCACTACAATTTCTAATTTCTCTTATGTTTCTGAGGCTTCTAAAAATACATGTATGTTGTGGCACCATAGGTTGGTCCACACAAGCAATAATGTATTGAAAACTATTAAAATAAAAATTTTGTTGGACGGTTTCTCTTATTCCAATGAGCACTTTGATTTCTATACCATTGTGTTTGGCAAACAAAATAGAAAATAATTTCCTTTAGGAAGCAATAGAGAAAAAGAGAAGTTAGAAATTATTCATATGAATGTGTTTGGACCTATGGATAATGATTCTATTGGAGAATATCATTATTTTGTCAGCTTCATTGATGATGCATCCCAGTTTACATGGATATATTTAGCGAAACACAAATCTAAATTTTTCACTAAGTTTAAGGATTTTAAAGTCTTAGTTGAAAACCAATTGGGATTAAGGATAAAAATATTAAGATTTGACAATGGAGGAGAATATTTCTCTAAGGAATTTGACAATTTTTCCAAGCATGTAGGTATGATTAGATAAAATACAACTCTGTATACACCACAGCAGAATGGTGTTGTAGAAAGGATAAACTAAACAATCATGGAAAGAGCCAGAAGTATGCTGAGTGATGCACAGTTGGATAAATGTATTTGGGCAGAGGCCGTGTGTACTGCTTGCTACTTGATTAACAAATGTCCATGTAAGGCTCTTGATTTGACACCTTATGAAGTGTGGATAGGTAAGAAACCTTTTGTTTCACATTTAAGGGTTTTTTGTTGTGAGGCTTTTGTTCATGTGCCTAAGGAAAAGTGATCTAAGTTGGATCTGAAAGCTAAAAAGTGTACATTCATTGGAAATGGTGATAATGTCAAAGGTTATAAGCTTTGGAATCAACTAACCATAAGATTACCTATTCTAGAGATGTTATTTTCAACGAATTTAGAGCTATTTCTAAACCTGAATAGCCAAAAGAAAAAGAAGAAAATGTAAAGCGAGTGCAATTTAATTTAGAGAAGCAAGATGCACCTCAGGAAGAACACAATGATGGATTGGGGGGTGAAGAAGAAGAAGAATATTTGAGTAGTTTTGATGAAGATGAATCTGTTATTACAGAGGAAGTTGGTGCAGATGATCATGCAGAAGAACAAGCTGAGACTCTTACTCCACCCTTGAGGAGATCCACAAGACAATAGAATCCAATTGATAGGTATAACCCACCAGATTTCTATTGTATATTTACTTTATTGATTACTGACAATGAGCCTAGATCCTACAGGGAAGCTATTCTTGCAGATCATAGTGAGTCTTGGCAGTTAGCCATGCAGGAGGAGATGATGGCTTTAGACTCTTGTAAAACCTAGGATCTTGTTCATTTTCCTAAAGGTAGAAAGGCCATAGGTAGCAAATGGGTCTTCAAGAAGAAGTTTGGAGCAAATGGTTCATTGGAGAAGTACAAGGCTAGACCGATAGCCAAGGGTGACTCCAAAAGAGAGGGAGTTGATTTTGGTGAGATTTTCTCTCATGTTACTAAATTGACTTCTATTCAATTTCTTTTATCCATTTCTGCAGCTTATGATTGGGAGATTGAGCAAATGGATGTTAAGACTACTTTCTTGCATGGAGATTTTTGAGGAAGAAATTTATATGCAACAACCTATAGGTTTTGAGGTAAAAGGAAAAGAACATTGGGTTTGTAAGTTGAAGAGGTCTCTCTATGGTTTGAAATAGTCCCCCAGAATGTGGAATCAAAAGTTTGATTCATTTATATTGAAATTGGGTTTTTTTAGTAGTGAGGAGGATCGCTATATTTTTTTTGCTCAGTAAGTAAGGGATTTTTAGTCTAGCCCACTCTAGCGGAGGTCACAAGAGGGACCTCCTCCCCAATGAACTACCATCACTGTAACCATCCTGCTTTTGGCACGGATCGCCAACAATGAATTCATCACTATACACCATTGTTGCCACGACCTATCGAGCTACAGAGACCAGAGTGCACAAGGATTCAAAATCACTCCACTTAAGGACCATGGAGTGCCAAGAGTCACCTACATAGAACCATAACCATTTAGAAGCCAAGATGTCTTTGGGGGGATTCAAACCTTGGTCTCCACAATAATGACCAAGTGGTCTTAACCACTAGACCACACCCACTCGACTTGGAGGACCATGTAAAAGTTCAAATCTGTGTCACACTTTGGGCCAACTTATCAACATAAATGAATAATTTAAGTATTTCTAACTAAAAGTTAATTTTAGTGAAACTTATGTTCTATCTGGATTCATTCTAGCTAAATTAGATCTAGGCCACAACTTTTCCAATTGGAACCATCCATTAAAAACATATGTACCATCACTTTGGGGCTCATTTACAAAAAAAATGAAATTATTGAAAAAATTTGATGCTCTAACAAATTCTACTCGTGCAAATAATCATTTTAAAAGAATCTAACAATACTCTTTTGTAGATCAATCAATCTACTTTGTAAAAATATAATTTTTTAAACATTTCAATTAGTATTTATATTTTATTTTTTTATTTATACTAAAATTAGGTAATCAACACCAAAATATGGTGTCGATTGTCCTCTCAAGAGAAAATAGTAAAGTTTATCAAAAACATTTGAAAAAAATATGATGCACTAGAGGAGAGATTCGTTGTCAAGATGACATAATTTTTTTCCTATTTTGGATAAATAATGAAGACAAAAGTTGGCATCCCATCGACACAGTTGTGTTTTCATCACATGCAACTTCCAAGATTTATTTAAAAATATATATTTATCAAGTGGGCGAAGAAAATAATCCACCCACTAAAGTTTTGAGCTATGAATACACAAACAAATATAGAATGAAAATAAATGAAATTTACTATATAAAGTATGATGTCCCATTCAACCTTTTTTTTAGCATTTTATCAGCAACTAAATTATAGTGTCAATTTTATAAAATACTTTTTTTTTTTTTTTTTGAAAAATAGAAACATAAAATACACCAAAGAATCTACATTTTATTGGTTTACATCATTTTAAAATTTAGAACATATACGTCACTTTGTAGTGATTCAAGTTAAAAAGTTAGACCAATGTTGGTTGTTTCCTTTATAAAAGTGTGACACAGGTTTGTGCTTTTACCCGATCGCTATATTTACATTTATTGTAGTGTTGATTATATACTAATCATTGCATTGTATGTTGATGACATGTTATTTTCAGCAATACTAAGGGTATGATTAATGAGCTGAAAGCTCAACTTTCAAGTATATTTGATATGAAGAATCTTGGAGCTTCCAGGTATATTCTACGAATGGAGATTAAGAGGGATAGAGGTAATAGAAAGCTTTGGTTGTCACAAAGTAATTATGTGAATACTATATTGCAGAGATTCAGTATGCAAGACTGTAACCTAGTTAGATTTTGTTCACCCATTGGTACAAAGCTTTCATTAGATATGTGTCCAAAAAATGAAGATGATTTTGAGGATATATGTCTAATGTGTTGTATGTTAGTGTTGCGGGGAGTTTGAAGTATGCAATGGTTTGTACTAGGATAGATATTGCCCAAGCAGTGGGAGTTTTGAGCATATTTCTTTATAACCCTAGTAGACAACATTGAAATTATGTGAAGAGGGTGCTTAAGCATCTTAGAGGTACTCCTTATTATTGTTTAGTTTATTCTGGTACTGATAGTGTTGATAAATATTTTGACATATAGGGTTTTGTTGATGCAGATTGGGTAGGTGACTTGGATAGTCGAAGGTCCACTAGTGGCTATGTGTTTACTTTGTTTGGAGGAGTAGTGAGTTGGATGAGTAAGAGGCAGCCCACAGTTACTTTGTCCACCATAGAAGTAGAGTATATGGCTGCTACTCATGTCTCTAAGGAGGCAATTTGATTGATGAGACTATGTATAGGCATTGGTTTTGATTGCAGAGTCATTCAGATTGGTTGTGATAGCTAGAGTGCTATCTATTTGGCCAAGAATCCTATGTATCATGCTCAGACTAAGCATATTGATGTTCAGTATCACTTTGTTCGAGAATTGGTTGCAAATAGATAGATTGAGCTAAAGAAGATAGACACTTAGGAGAATGTTGTAGATTCATTGACCAAACCTGTGAGCAAAAAGAAGTATGTGGTATAGAGAGGCCATGTGCCTTGTTTCTAGTGCTTGATTATTTTCATTTGATTTCCTATGGTTTGATTTACAATTTATAATGTAAAGTGGGAGAATATTGGGATAAGGTGCCATTAATCTTATAAATCCTAATATTGTATTTATTCCATTTTATTATTTTTAGTTTGTAATTACCCATAAGGGAATAAGGTAATTTCACCGGCAGTGGTAATTTTGAATTCACCAGAGGTAATTAAGGAGTGACACTTATGATTGGCAATTGTAAAAATAAATAGTAAATGAGTGTAGGTACCACCTTGGGAGAATCTACTATTTTTAGCATATATGACGCATGTCATAATGTTTGGTGGGTGCATGTAAAGAATCTATGACGGCTACAAGTTATCATAAGATTCTATGACACTATGACACATATGACAGAGTTTTATTAGTTGTAAGTTGCTATGTTTAGCCCAAGGTGCCCATCTTGGAAAGATACTCTTTCGTTGAATCTATGAAGTTATGACATGTCATAAGATGTTGTAAGAGGCTAGATTTAGTCTTGCATGCCCAACCTTGCGTGGCTATTTTTGGACAAGTGGAAGGTGCTTGTAAGATGGCATTTAATGTTTATAGGTTGGAGATTATCAAGAGAGAGAAAGTGAATGCCTACGGAGGTGTGAGAGCACTTCTATATATATTTTTCATTATATTTGTTGCCGCAATACAGGTTTTAGGTACTCAGGTGCTGTAGGAATGTTTTCAGATTGAAGATTGGTGGAGAGAGTTGTGTAGTTAATATACTGTACAATCTTTTATAGATTAATACAAACTTGTGCCTCTTTCTTGGTGGATTTTTTTACCCACAAGGGTTTTCTCCATGTAAACATTGTGTCATTATGTTGAGTTCTTCATGCTTGATATTTTCTCTATAGTGGGTTTTATGTTTTGATGTAATCTCCATTGATAATACACTGATATAACATCATTAAATATATTTGAATTAGATTTCAATTTGAAGTCGTTGTGCTTTCATTTCTAACAAAGAAGAGCTGGAAGAAGAAGAGGTGGAGTTAGAGGAGAAAATAATAAAGATTTTCATTGTTGTTTCCATGGATATTGTGAAAGTGATAAAACAAGTAATCGACTCCCATATCTTTGGCATATGCGATATCCATGAAAATAATTTATTTGAGGAGTTCTTGATGAATGTGACTTTGATCATGGGAAGGAAGAAGAGTGGTAAATTGATGGAATATTGGTTCATTAAGTAGGAGCAGAGGGAGATGGCATATGCAGCAATTTTGGGTTTTGACAAAATGCTTGAAGCTAGTATGTTGGAAGGGATTTTTGATGTCACTACTTTCAAGAAGAATATAATCATAGCACAAGTCTAAAACTTGTTTTTGTGACAAAAATTGTAGAGACAATATGGAATTTTTCAACTTCCACTTGAGCCAATATGAAGATCTGTTATCTCCATCTCACATTGGCAAAGCTTTTGAGGTCTCTAAATGCTTAAGATACCTATGGCACTTGGGAAAGCCCAATGAATTAATTTAGTTTATTTGCATGCTTGTATGAGATGATGCTATGTCTATGTTTTTTATCTAGTTAGCACATGAGAAGGCCCAATGATATGTCTATGTTTTTATCCAGTTGATTTAATGAAATAGGAACTACCCCTATGGTACAACTTACTGATCAAATAATATATATAAAATAAAACTAACTAAATATCCATATCTAATATTTTAGGTAAATTTATTTTGGATATTATATATAAAACTTATAAAGAGAGATAAATGTACTTTAATCTAAAATAAAATTATATAAACCTTTATAGAAACCCTCTTTAAGTAAATAAATGTGAGGCTGAATTACTTCACTTCCCTATTTTGATCATTTCATATTATAGTTGGAAACTTATGAGACATTGAAAGACTATTGACTTCCATTATGCAGATTTAGACTATATCTCCTTATTTTGGATTAGATTTCATTAGTATGTGGTGATTTGATTATATCCTATTTTGATACTCATATGATGTTAGACATGTGAGATACACTTGATGATTATTAGTGATATTGATTATGAGCTCATTATGTGGATTTTCTATGAGATTTTGATTCTGAGATAGTATATAGAAAATGCAATTATGAATCTTAATTATGATATGAGTTGTTTAATGTTTTATATGAATTATGCGATGACATGAGTGTTACTTTCCATTTCTTTGGCTATGATATATACATGTTGGATTGACCATTTGTTCAAGTGCGCAGGTGATTTTCTAGGCCACAAAAAATTGGAGGTCGATCTCACACTTATGTGTTTCCTTGTTAAGCCGATCCATTCCCAAGAGGGATAAGGATCATGTGTGATGGAATGATGTTTTCATGAATGCCTATATTTAATTATTGGCATACTTCACCCTTTTCTTTAATTTAATTGATGTGGTGTAAAATATGTGTTTAATTCACACCATTTCGTGTTCTTTTTATTTTTGGGCCATTTAATGTGAATTTATACCTCCTTAAGTGTTTATTAGAGGTCTAAACTAACCCTAGGTGGTACCCCTAGGGTCTAGGGTCCATTTGGGCTTAATAAACCCTAGGGTAACTCCCATCTAGTCACCCTAAACTTTAAAAAAAAGTGACAAAAATTCAAAATGGCTAAGGGTGGGAGATGAGTCATTCCTTGAAAGAAGGCTCATCTCCCTTCCCAAGGATTGGGGATTCCTCCACATTGAAGACTTGGGGAGTCTTCAAGACCTCCAAGTGTGTGGAACCTTCCTCCAAGACACTCACACATGTGTGAGAGCATCTTCTAGTGAAGGGGCTCCCTTGGAGAATAAGGTGATGACATGTGTCATCCCTTATCCTCATGGAGCCATCGAGAGAGATGCCACCTCTCCACTTTTGCTCTCACACATGTGTCCGATCACAAGTGGAGAGGGTGAGGGTTGGAATGCATAGGAGGGTGACACATGTCACCCTCACATTCTTTCTCCTTTGCAAGTGGCATGGGATGAGGAAGGAGAAGGTGGCATGTGTCACCTTCTCATTCTTGAAGGCCTAGATTGGAGGCCTATTTTAACTCCTCTTGGAGAGGAGTTGGGGGTTCTTTCTTTTTGCAATTTTTCTATATTTGGAGGGTTTTGTGAAGGAGTTCTAGGATTTTGTAGGATTGGAGGCTTGGAGAAAGTTTGTGGGCTCTTCTTCAACTTGCATCCATTGTTGGGCTCTTGAGGTAAGCCTCATGGCATTTAGTCATTCCTTTCGCTTGTTATATTTTTGCTTATGTACTTGGATATGTTTTTAGGTGTATTTTCTTTTTTGTGAGGTTTTGGATGTATTGGGATGAGACTACCTATTTGGGTGTGTCCTTTCTTGTGTGGGGTGGGGGAGGAGTGAACCTCCTCAAGGTCACCTTTCTAGTGTTGGTATTCTTATGGCCTTGAGGGCATTATATTGAGTATGGGATTATTTTGGTTGGCATGAGTGCCATAGTGATTTTTTATTTCATGAAGATATCATTTTTTTGGCTTGAGGCCTTTTGGTGTTGAGACTATGAGTTTTTGGAGTGACCTCTTGAGTCAAGCGGTCCACGCCCCTACCCCTCCAAACTCATTTCTATGAGTTTTGTTTTTGTGTTAAAGCTATGGGTGATTTTGTGTTGTTGGTTGGTATTTTGATTTTGTTGTGGAGTGATAGAACCTATTTGAATATCGACCTCCCAGCTAGGGGGAGGCCCACTTGTGGGTCTATGGTAGGGAGGAGAGCAGTTTTTGTGGCTTGGCTTCCCCCTCTTTGTGTTAAAATCTTACAGGTTATTTTTGGTGGTCTTGGAGCTTTGGGAGAATGGTCATTGTGGCCTTATTTTTTATTATATTGTTATCTATTTTTGTGAGCCATGGTCTTGGAGACCTTTCTGAAAGTTGAAGCTATGTAATGAAATTTCCCTTATGTATGCAATTGTTTTCTTCAATTTTTAATGAAATTTTAGTTGTTGTTGTAAAAGGAAGAAAAGAAAGAAAAGAAATCCCTTTGCTGACCTATGATAAATATTATTTTCTTGCTAAAATGATGTATTGCATTTGTATAGAAAAGAAAGGAATGATAAATTGCTATTCAAAGTTATTTGTATGAGTTGCTGTTATTTTGTTTCAAAGAGAAATTAAACAGACAAACTGTATGTTATTATGGTCCTTAGAAAATTTTACTTCCCTCTTATTATTTACTGGCTTTAAAAGAAAAAAAAACAATATAACTGTCATACTTTAATTCTTCTATAAAAAAGAATGGTTTGCCTAAAGCTCTCCTATATTTATATTTTATGTTGCTTAAAATCTGTTTATATAAAGTATTTCAATATGTATATATATATATATATATATATATATATATATATATATATATATATATATATGTCTATATATATGTATATATATGTCTATATATATGTATATATATGTATATATATATATGTCTATATATATATGTATACACATATATATATGTATATATATGTATATGTACATATATATGTGTGTATGTGTATGTATATGTATGTGTATGTATATGTATATGTATATATACATATACATATACATATACATATACATACACATACACATATATATGTACACACACACACACACATATATATATGAAATGTTTTAATAAAAAAATCAGATAGCAAGTGTTACTATCCAAACCCCATATTAAACACAGAGAATATAAAAAAAAAAGAAGTCTAATAATTATGTTAGGGCCGATCCCTTTAAATTTTTGGATTTAATGTTTTTAATAAAAAAAAATGTCTGTGACTGTGTGGACGGTGACCACAAGCCACCACCCACACAACCGTCGGCCCTCTTTGAAAGAGGTGTGGGGAGGCGGGGTCGAACCCCCACCCACACACAAGGGTGTGGGTGGGGGCTCGACCCCTCTCCTCTGCACACATTTCACCAACGTTAATACTAAAACCTGCAATTTTCATCGTGTCGACGTTGGTAAAATTAATCTGCTGTCGTCCTAAGTTTCGAACTTGCAATATGTTTCATTTTCGTTTCTTCATAAAATATAAAATTTCTATAATAATATATATAAAGAGAGAGAGAGACTTTGTGTGCAATATACTTAATGAATATATACCTTATTGGGGGTAGCATGTCCATGGCTACCATTATCAGAACATAAAACCCTAACCTACAACAAAACAAAGAAAGAGAACAAAATGGAGGAAAAAAATTTGAGAAGAATAGAGGAAAAGAAAGAGAATAGGGTTAGGGCAAATAAGAAAAAACTAATAGAATAATAGAGGGATTTTAGAGTTGAGGGGTGAGTGGAGGAAAATAGAATAAATTAATGTTTGCCTCATTTCCTTTGCACGTGAATTTTTAGTTTCCCTCTTTTATTTCTTTTTGAAATTTATTATAGTTCTATGTTTTGATTAATATTGGGGTCATTTTCTATTTATTTTTGATATATGATTAATGTTACCTAGGAAGTAAATATTGGAATGTGGAGTGTTTTAATTTAATTATCTATTTTAATTTTGGGATAGTGTAGTTAGAATTTATGTGGGGTTTTCCTATCCGTTATACCTTGTAATTTTTAGACTTTTGATTTAATCTTTTATAATGGTTTTAATTTATTTAAATTGGAGATTCTTTTATTGACTTAATTTTCATTATTTGATTTTTATGGGGTGGAGAAGATTGATTTAATTCCCATTTCTTCAAAATTTTACTTTTGACCTTTTTGAATAAATATAATTGTTGGAATTATATTTATTAGTAGACCTTATTATTTTGGGGTTAATTATTTAATAGTTTTATTTAATTTAATTTTCGATTATTTGGGTGGGTAATTTTTGATAATGTTATTTAGGTAAACTTAATTTAATCCTTTTATCTAAATTTTCTCATAAATGTTTTAGAGCGAGACCTTTTTAAAATATTTATTTCAAACATTAATAACGTGTTATGCTGCTAAAATTTTCTGATATTTAGGGCATTTGTTTAAATAAATTTTATTGGCATTTAGTTAAAATTCTATTTTACCTTGTGATTATTATTTTAATGAAAGTGTATTTTAATCTATTTTTTATGCTCTAGATTTAGAGTTAGATTTCGACTCCTCTCGAAATCCTATCACTCACCTAGGAAACTTAGGGTTTGGGTCAAATAGATCCTAACCCTAGTAGTGACGCTCCTCGCATCACATAACCCCCTAATCAGATATCATCATGTATTAGATTGCATATGTAATCATTCTACCCCGAGATTTGATTGACATGTTTATGCCTTAGGCGTATTGTCACAGAGCACGCTGATGCGTGCGAGGGGGTTTCTAGGGACATGTGGAAAAGTTTTTGATATTTTGTGTCATGAGCACATGAAAAATGTGGACATGACACGTGTGTTATGTGTCGTAGCCGCATGAGAAATGTGGGCATGGCATTTGGTATCAGAGCCCAAGTTCAAACACTGGGCTTGTTTGGACACATTATATATTCTTCAATTTTGATTAATTTGTGAATACCTTGTTCTTGTGGGATACCTCCCTGATGAAATAGGTGAGCGCATTCACACCGTATGGAGTCCATAGAGGTACATAGAGACTCATTAGCCGAGGGTCAAGGACCGCTAGCACCACAAGCACCATAGGCACCACCCGCACTTGATATTAGACCACAAATCTTACAGGCTTTACCAACAATGCTAGATAGATTACCACTGGCTGTAGTTGAGCCACGTATCAAGTCTCGTGTTGATCTGCGAGAGGAGCCACAAGAGGAGCCACAGGTTGAGTCATGTGTGGAGCCCTGCGTCGAGCCGTGAGAGGCACCACATGTAGAGCCTTATGTTGAGATACCTAATATGACAGGAGAGGAGGTTGGTTCATCTCACAAAGTGCATAGTAGGAGTCCTTCGCACAATGCGAGGTGAGAGGAGGTAGTGATGATTGAGCAGATTTATCATAGACCCTATGATTATGGGCGACGAGAGGAGGTGGATGAGCTTCACAGAGGGCACATAGACCGAGGAGACCCTATCAGAGACATGCTTAGGCTAAATCCACCTACTTTTATAGGGACCATAGAGGGAGCCGAAGTTGAGGCTTGTCTTATCAGTTTAGACAGGTGCTTTGTATTGTGTCCTTACGAGGGCAACATGAAGGTACGCGTGGTGGTTCACTTGTTGAGAGACATAGCAGTGACTTGGTGGTGCATTGAGGAGTGCAAGCATTGCTTATCATTGGATACACTTTCATGGGACACATTTAATGAGTGCTTTAATGCGTGATATTTATCAGACCACTACAGGTAGCATCGTATTGATGAGTTCCATGATTTAGAGTAGTGAGAGTCTACTATACCATAGTATGAGGGTAGGTTCATAAAGCTATCACATTATGCATAGTATCTCCATGATGAAAAATTTTGGTTCACAAGTTTATCAGAGGTTTGAATCAGGGGATATCGAGGCCTGTGCGCATGGCAGACCCATAGACCTTGAGTGAGGCTACTGAGAAGGCATTAATTGTCAAGGAGATACAGGGATGAGGTTAGAGTTCATGCCCTCAGTTTCAGGATCATGGCCAACAGCAGCAGAGTTACCGTAGACCACCACCACCACCTCAGAGAGGAGGGTTTAGTTCTATACTTTTATCTCCTAGGCCTCCATAGCAGAAGCAATAGTTTCAGCAGAGGTCCAAACCCCAACAGAAGGCACATGGGGGTCATAATCAAGGTTGGTAGTGGTAGGGCCCGTGTAGGGATCAAAGATAGTAGGAACCACCTGTGGGACTTGCGAGATCATAGCAATCTTATAGGGGTTCTCAGGGGTCCACGGGTTAGACTCGACAATAGCAGAGTAGTAGGACTCAGATTGGATAGGTACAGGCTAGGGGCCCATGCTATGTATGTGGTGGGGTAGGACATTTAGCCAGGGAGTTCCTACACAGCTTTACGGCAGGGGGACAACAACATGCAGGAGGATTAGAGCAGACGGTTGGAGATGTGGATAGGTCCCACCGTATGTTTACAGCGGTTGATAACCACTAGGCCAATTTTCAAGCAACAGTGATCGAGACCACAGGTATGATTGGGGATATCCCCATTGCTATTCTATTTGACTCTGGTGCTACTGCTTCATTCATATCTCCATCGTTAGTGGAGCATTGCAGGCTGGTGGCCTCTAGGCAGGGTGATAGGTGGGAGGTTGAGTTGGCCACAGGGGCCAAGATGGAAGTAGATGCCTTGGTTCATGACTGTGAGATATCTTTGGGGGCCTTTCCTACATTATGTGACCTTAGGGTTATGCCTTTGGGATCATATGGTGTGGTTTTAGTCATGGATTGGCTTGCAGCTCATAGAGCCAAGCTAGATTTTCACCGAAAGGTGATTAGCTGCTTAGACAATCATGACATGTCAGTCGCGATAGTGGGCATTTAGAAACCCATGACAGTTTGTATGATATCTATTCAGCAACTTAAGCACTGCATGTGGAAGGGATGCTAGATGTTCACCATCACTGTTAGTGAGAGATCAGAGGATGAGCCAGAGGCATCATTAGATGACCATCCCATCTTGAGAGAGTTTGCCAATGTCTTTCCACCAGAGTTACTAGGGATGCCACCCCATCAAGAGGTAGACTTTCATATTGATCTAGTGCCAGGGGCCAAGCCAGTGTCTCATGCACCCTATAGAATAACCACTCATGAGCTCATGGAGCTCAAGTTATAGTTAGAGGAGTTGCTCGAGAAGGGGCACATCTAATCTAGCGTTTCACCTTGGGACACACTGGTCATCTTCATGAAGAAGAAGGATCGGTCTCTTCGTCTATACATGGATAATAGGTAGCTAAATAAGGTAACGGTGAAGAACTGTTATCCTCTACCTAGGATTGATGATCTCTTCCACCAGATGCAGGGAGCTAGAGTGTTCTCTAAGATAGACCTAAAGTCTGGTTATCACCAGTTGTGTATCATAGAGGTGGACATCCATAAGACCACCTTCTGGACTCATTATGGCCACTTTAAGTTCATTGCGGTACCCTTCGGCTTGATGAACGCCCCTGCAGTGTTCATGAGTCTCATGAACAAGGTGTTTCATACCTACTTGGATCGGTTCACGATTATTTTCCTTGATATTCTGATCTATTCATAGACCGAGGAGGAGCATGAGGAGACCTATGCCAGGTTTTGCAGTGCTTGAGGGAGTAGAATCTTTATGGCAACTTGGAGAAGTGTGCATTTTTCAGGATAGAGGTGCAGTGTTTGTGACACATCCTATCTAGTGATGGTATCTCCATAGATCCATTGAAGATCATGGCTATCAGGGATTGGCTAGCACCCACCAATGCGACTGAGGTCAGGAGTTTCATGTGGTTAGCTGGTTATTACTTTAGATTTGTTAAGGGCTTCTCCAGGATAGTGCACCCCATCACTTCCCTTTAGCAGAAAGGGAAGAGTTTCACTTGGACTAAGTAGTGTGAGAGTGCCTTTGGGGTCCTGAAGAAGCATATTACTAGTGCTCCCATCTTAGCCATTCCAAATCTAGTAGTAGATTTCATGATTTACATTGATGCATCACTTGAAGGTTTGGGATTCATACTTATGCATGGTGGTAGAGCGATTGCATATGAGTCATGAAAGATCAAGACCCATGAGCTTAATTACCCCACTCATGATTTAGAGCTCGCAATAGTGGTTCATGCTCTAGTTAGTTGGATTCATTTCCTATTGGGTTGTTTCTTTGAGCTTCATTCAAATCATCATAGCCTTTAGTACATATTCATGCAGCTAAATCTGAACGCTTGTCAGTGGTGTTGGATGGAGTTTCTATGTGAGTATGACTTTGATGTCCACTACATCAAAGGGAAGGAGAACATGGTTGCTGATGCATTGAGTTAGTGGCGCCACAAGATCCTGACCTTGACTCTGAGTGTGGACTTGAAGGGATGCATTATTCAGCATCTACATAAGGATGAGTGGTTTCTTGAGGTGCAGCAGGAGATCCAGTCATAGAGGGCCCTTGTGGGCAAGTTTGCAGGATACTCCCTTGAGGCAGATGGGCTACTTCATCATCAACAACGCATCTATGTACCCCGTGCAGGTGACCTACATACAGTAGTGTTATCAAAGGCTCAAAGAACACCTTATGTAGTGCACCTGGGGGTGAAGAAGATGCATGCCGACTTGCAACAATTGTACCATTGGGTGGGTATGAGACCCTAGGGTTTAAGGTCCATTTGGGCTTACTAAACCCTAGGGTAACTCCCATCTAGTCACCCTAAACTTGGGTTAAATAAAAGTGAAAAAAATTCAAAATGGTTAAGGGTGGCAGATGAGTCATGCCTTGAAAGAAGGCCAATGTCCCTTCACAAGGCTTGGGGATTCCTCCACCGTAAAGACTTGGGGAGTCTTCAAGACCCCCAAGTGTGTGGAACCTTCCTCCAAGACTCTCACATATGTGTGAGAGCATCTTGGAGTGAAGGGGCTCTCTTGGAGAATAAGGTGATGACATGTGTCATCCCTTATCCTCATGGAGCCATGGGGAGAGATGCCACCTCTCCACTTTTGCTCTCACACATGTGTGAGAGCACAAGTGGAGAGGGTGAGGGTTTGAATGGATAGGAGGGTGACACATGTCACCCTCACATTTCTTCTCCTTTGCAAATGGCATGGGATGAGGAAGGAGAAGGTGACATGTGTCACCTTCTCATTCCTCAAGGCCTAGATTGGAGGCCTATTTTAACTCCTCTTGGAGAGGAGTTGGGGGTTCTTTCTTTTTGTAATTTTTCTATCTTTGGAGGGTTTAGGAAAGGAGTTAGAGGATTTTATAGGATTGGAGGCTTGGAGAAATCTTGTGGGCTTTTCTTCAACTTGCATCTGTTGTTGGGCTCTTAAGGTAAGCCTCATGGCATTTAGCCATTCCTTTTGCTTGTTATATTTTTGCTTATATTCTTGAATATGTTTTTGGGTGTATTTTGTTTTGTGTGGGGTTTTGGGTGTATTGGGATGAGACTACCCATTTGGGTGTGTCCTTCCTTCTTTGGGGTGGGGGAGGAGTGAACCTCCTCAAGGTCACCCTCTTGGTGTTGGTATTCTTATGGCCTTGAGGGCATTATATTGAGTATGGGATTATTTTGGTTGGCCTGAGTGCCATGTTGATTTTGTATTTCCTGGAGATATCATTTTTTTGTCTTGAGGCCTTGTGGTGTTGAAACTATGAGTTTTTGGAGTGACCTCTTGAGTCGAGTGGTCCACCCCCCTATCCCTCCAAACTCATTTCTATTGGTGATTGTTTTGATGCAATCATAACAATAAGTTAAAATTCACATATAATGAACTGAAACTATACTTAAAAGATAAGAAGGAATCATTTAAGATTCAACTAATCCCAAGTCTACAATGGTTTGGTTGGTCAAGTTCAGTTGGTCAATGTGAAGCTGTAATGTTCAAGGGGCCTTACGTAGTTTAGAGTTTCTTTGTGGTTTACTGGACTAAGAATATGCAAAAAGATCATGAGATATGTCAATGCTTTTCATTCCTTTGCATAAAAGTGTTACTGTGCTACAAGTTTTAGATGGTTTTCTTGAATTATTGCAGCTTTCTCCTTTATACATTTATGAAAAACTGTCTACCTTAAACTCTGTTATGCATACCTCTTCAAATTTGAGACAACTTCCTTTTCATTTCTACATTTTTAGCTAAATATTTCAGATGGGTTGGGAAAAGTTAGAAAGATCTAATCTATACCTCATTTACTCTACCGAAGGATCTAATTGTTCTGTTATGCACTATGTAAATACCACAGTAATTTGATCAAATCCACAGTAAAAACCTTAAATGCAAGTTCTGAGCATTTTCACAAACATACATTTAAAATTGCAAGCTCCCAAAGATAATATTTCAAAACACAAAGAAGAGCAGGAGGACACTCAGATGATAGATGCAGAACTCCAGATTCTATTGTATTAGAAACAAATAGTCATACATGATTTACAATGTAGGAATGACTCTTAGTTTCATTGATCAAACTACAGAGAACTTACAAGCTTTACAGATACAGCAAGGAAGCCAGACATTCCACGCACACCTTACTGCAGACAAACAGGTGACCTCCTTCTTCTACTTCTAAACTAAGCTAACTTGCTGTGTGTTTCTAAAAAATCCCTTTTGTAAAGTATTACAGTGCAGAGAGGCACAATATAAAGACTTTCTGATTGTCCTCACTATAGCAAAAACCCTAACTAGGCCCCTGGTTCAAACCCCTGGTTACAGTAATAAATACAGATGAACCAGTCCCCCAAAATAACTCTGAGCAGTGTCAAATCTGGGTGAAATATTGCCCCCTCTAAGAAGCTTTGGCAGCTCAGCAATAACTTCTGTTTGTCTGCCGTAGTAATACCTTCAGCCACAACCTTGTTCTTTATTTGGTTGGCCTTGACTTCTTCGCACTTCATCTTTACTTCTTGCTCCTGAGATTAGATTTTCTTCTTCCATGATGTCGCTATGATCAAGTTCCAGCTGCTTCCTCAACTGCAAGCCTACAAGACAAGATAAGCAATAAGTATCACATTTATCAAATAAATAGTAGGAAACTCAAAATATCTATTTAAATCAGGGTGACTGTGCAAAAATGAGGAAATCTGGCTCAAAAAACCCTCAAAACGCGTTCAAAATGCACACAGACTGCCCAAAACCAAACAGGTCAACCATCACTGACCAGAAAAATGCCACGGGTGCCAAAAATGTGTTTTAAAATTCCCACCGCTTCATCCATTCCTGCCCATCGGCATGATAATCGCCATTGGCGGGTCCAAAAAATACTTGGGCGATGTTCGTTATTTGGCCGATGGCCTTTCTCGTTATTCCTCCTTATTTATTTCCATTGGTGTAAGTTTGTACTATCAGTGAGCCTCAAAATTCTTTCACCGATTATTTTGCTCCATCGATGCTTCTTCACTGCTCTCCATCAGTGAGAGGTTCGCCTATCGGTAAGCCTAAAATTTCCTTCACCGATCGCGTTGGCTATGCCGATACCCTTATATTGGTGACAGTGTTGCTGATGTCTTATTGGCCTTCGTTTCCTTCTCATCGGTGAGAGATTCGCCTATCGGTAAGCCCAAAATTTCCTTCACCGATCACGTTGGCTATGCTGATACCCTTGTATTGGCGAGAGTGTTGTTGATGTCTTATTGGCCTTCATTTCCTTCTCATTGGTGAGAGATTCGCCATCGGCAAACTCTAAATCTTCTTCGCCGATCATTATTGTTAGGCTGATGGCCCCCTTTACTTTGTTATTTCTTCCATCGGCAAGAGAATCACCATCGGCGAACTCACAAATTTCTTCACCGATCATTATTGTTAGGCTGATGGCCCCCTTTGCTTTGTTATTTCCTCCATTGGCAAGAGAATCGCCATCGGCGAACTCACAAATTTCTTCACCGATTTTCACTGTTTCATCGATGTCATTCATTGGTGAGACTCTTACCGACAACCCTTCATATCATCCTCCTTACTTCCATCGCCCTGACCTTGCCCATCGGCAAAGGTCCAAACGCTCGCACCGATCTATATTGCTTGGTCGATGACCTCCCATCAGCGACAGATTATACCATCGGCGGGCTCTAAACTTCTTCCGCCGATGACTTACCTTATACCAACGCTCTTTCGTTGTTCTCCATCGGCGTGAGATCGCCCATCGGTGACTCACAAACTCCTCCTTCTGATGGCATTACCTCGGCCGATGGCCTTTATCGGTGTAAGTGCTGCCGATATTGCCCCCCATGCTCTATCGGTGAGAGCCCCTTATATCGGCAAAGGCTAGAAAAACCTGGCCGATGAGTACCACTATACCGATAGCCCTTGGCTATTGGCGAGACCATACCCTTCGGCACGATGAATTCAAACTAGGCCGATTCAAAATGTTACACCGATGGCACTCGTTTTATATCCGGCCAAGTCCCCTTTCATTTATTTGCATGACTTCGCCCATCGGCGAAAGTCAAAAACAATACTCCGATAGCCAATTCTATGCCGATGGCCTACCATCGGCGACAGTCTCGCCGAAGCCCACTCCGTCCATTGAACCATTGAACCAAAAAGAGGTTCAATATGGTGGTTCAATGATATATCCTTTATGCAGAGCAATCGTATTGACATGATTTTGTTAGAAGAGAGAAAAACAAGACTTTGAACCCCGAACCTTTGAACCCTGCCACTATCAGCATGACTCCTGCCGATCTCCCTTTCGTTTATGCTTTATCAGCGAGAGATTCCACTTCGGTGGAACACTCCAAAGCCCCACCGATGGCAACTGTTATGCTGATAGCCCTTGTCTTGAACCCAAACCCTGAACTAATGAACCATCGAACCAATGAACCCCGCGAAGGTTCAACACGCAGGTTCAAACCTGCGAAAAAACACTTCCAATGAATAAGTAATGGCGATTAAAGTGAATCGATGTATTTTCCACAAAACAATCAAATGTAACATACAGAGTGGAACCCAGACAAAATTGCCCACGACCCGAAACCACTAAGTATGAATTTTTTTGAAATTTAAAACGAATGCCAACAACAACAAAAAAAAGGCATGCAAAACCTGATAGTACATTTTACCTAAATGATCATAACTTGCAGAATATGATGAATTTTAAGATGGTTCAAAAAGCAACCCTGGCTCATTTTTCACAAGGAATCCTACCATATTATGCAATGATATTGAAAATACAATTTTCTATATTTTTAACAAGGTTTGTAAATCTGACTCTCTTTTCCCTTTACCACCAGACAAAACAAACACAAGCAGAAGCAAAAAAGCAAAGCAACAGCAGGGGTCCTCATTTTGCTGAGGAGCAAAATGGGGCGTGTTGTGAACATCACAACAACTAGCAACCAAACAAATCAACTAAATTTAGAGTGTTCAAGAAAACTAGATGAAATGAACTCATAACCTTCAACTATCCCTCCTGCAAACTACTATTCAGCTTGAGACTTAAAGTATTCAATAAGGGTGCCTGAATTTCCATTTTTAGTTTAATTGTGTGCATGTGATTAGTTATCCTCATCTTGAAGATCAGTTGAACAAACCAGTGACTGACATTAGCCTACGTAGGTGAGGATATTCCCTCATAGCTGACCGGATAGAGCCTTGCTGCCAGCGAGCGTCCATAGCCCCGACAAGGTTATCATTACAATTCTCCTAAGTAGAGCCCCACTGCCAGCGAGCGTCTATAGCCCTGGTAGAGTTACTTAGATGACTTAATCTAGATTTTTAGTATAATCCATTTTATTTGTTTATTTATTTTTTTATTTTCTAATTTTTTGAGATTTCACAAGATATAACAATTTGTAAATTCATGATGGAAGGAGTGGACACTTGCTGAAATTAAGTGGAGAATTGTAATGGTAGCAAGGGTAACCTCTGATTTTTCACCTAATATCTACACTAGTAAGTTCAACAAATCCAAGGATTTTAGGTGTGTTATCACGAGAAACTTGCTTCGAATTCTCAATCACATTTATTGAACACAAAACTTCAAAAGACAAATAAATCTCTACATTCATGACAGTGACAGGTTATGTGTAAATTGCAATGATTAACTTGAATATCCTAAATTTTATATTGTTTTGAATGGTTGCTAGTTTGCTCCTTAATACTCTAAAGTAAAACAAAGATCCCTACTGAGGAGACAACCAACAAACCAAACAAACAGGCTGTACAAAAAGCAAAAAAAACCAAAAAAACTGTACAAACAAAAACAAATCAAACAGAAAGAAACAGAAAACAGAAACCAACAGAAGACAAACTGTACAAACAGCCAACCAAAAAGAAAATAGCAAAAGAAGAACTGTACATTACTCATAGCACTCTACACCAAAATGAACTGCCCTTTACCTCAGGCCTGGAAGTAGTGTTTCAAATGCTAGCCATTAATTGGTAATGGCACATCTTCTCCAGTCAAGGTCTTAAGTCTGAATGTGTTATCTCCTATTATTTCTGAGACTTGTAAGGGACCCAGCCATAATTTATCGAATTTTCCATGGCTTCCTTTCTTTTCATGTGCTTTGTCCCAGCACAACACTAAGTCTGATATCCTAAATATTTTGACTCTTGCCCTTTTATCAAACCACCTCTTAACAACCACTTGGTGTTTGGCAAACTTCTCGATGGCTTGACCTCTTTTCTCATCTAGTTGTAGCATTTGTACTATTCTAGCTTCCCTATGGTTATCAAAGCCTAGATACTCATTAGCAAACTTCCAGGTTGGTATTCTCAGATTTACTGGAAGTATGGGATCAGTCCCATAAACTAAATGATAAGGTGTGCTACCTAAAGCCGTTTTAAACTTGGTCCTATCTACCCATAATGCATATCTTAACAGGGTATTCCACTCTCTAGGATTTTTTGCAACTAACCTCTTGATTATGTCTAATTAAATTTTATTTGTTGATTCAGCCATTACCTTGAGGGTAGTAATTTGAAGAAAACCTTAAAATAATCCCGTATTCAAATGCCCATTTAGAAAACTTTAAAGAAGAGAAAGCAGGGTCGTTATCACATACCAATGAATAGGGAGTTCTAAACCTAGTGATGATGTTTTCTTCAAGAAACTTGATAACTACCTTAGTCGTGGAAAATTTGCAGCAGGTGGCCTCAGTCCACCTTGTACAATAGTCTATTACCGTCAGTATTGTAGGAGTTCAGACAACACTGAGAGGGGGGGTGAATCAGTGTTGTATTAATTCTCAAACATTTTACAACTTTTTACAAGCTTTCTCTTACAGAACTGATAGAAAGGAATACATTAATGATTTGTTGAGTTTATATGCACAAGACTTACAATAACAGATGTAAACAAAACATGATCAAACTAATAATATGTACACACATAGAAGAAATCAAGACACAACTTTTTACCAAGTGGAAAACCCTCAGGGGTAGAAAAACCACTCATGAAGTGCCTCACTGGCTTAACTGAAAAACATGCCTCACTGGCAATACAAATTGTCTCACTGACAAATATAGAGGTCTCACTGACCACAAGCCTCATAGGCATACTGTGCCTCACTGGCAACCACAATCACTATAAACAAAACATCAAACTTTGTGTGAAAGACATGATTGCTGTTCAATCAGATTTGCACCATTGTATACAACCTTATACCTCCTGTTTGATTTTCAAATCAAAACAAGCTTCATATACAAATCTCTATAAACAATTTTCTCTGCAAATTAATCAGATCCATTCAACAACACTGCATATCAATCTTGTATTCTAATCCATTCAATAACACTGCATTTCAATCCTGTATTCTGATATGCTAAACAACACTACTTTACTCTGTATGTTTCATCTCTGTCTTGCAAGTCCCTCAATCAATGCACCTAGAAAAACAATTTTATACAGATTGAATGTCCTCCCTCTTACAAAGAAAAATCTTTTCATATTCCTTTCCTCTGCAAAAATTCATTGACCTTTCATATTTATTTCAATCTGAATATTTTGTCTTCAATGTCTTTTCATTTACTTATTCCCTGCAAACATCTCAAAAAATAATATCTCAATAAATCCATTTTCAAGAAGAAAATCTAATTTACAATGTCTTATATTTCTCTTTCAAAAATTGATCCTTAAGAAAAACTTTATGTATCTCTTTATAAAAAACTTGATATGTTCTTTCAATGCCCTGTCTGACTGACTTCATCTTCCATTTGTAAAACCATTCATATTCCTGCAAGAAACAATCCTTCAAAATCTCTTTCATCTTTCCAAGCCCTTCACAACAAGACTCTTCATTTCCTGTGAGCTAAAAAATAACTTTTTATATTTCCTTGCATTTGAGCAACTTCATCTTCAATCTCTGCAAAAAAAATTTTACTAATCTCCAATAAAATCATCTGGAAAAAAAATAAATCTCTATTTTGCAAAAGACTTTTCATTTTCATGCAAGCTCCTCTGCACAATATCTCCAATAAAAACTTGCTATAAAAAAAACTCTCCTTTTAAAAAAATCTTTTCTAAATAATTCCTTAATCCTCGTGAGTGGGTTACTTCTTGTTTTAGAAAAAGAATCTTAAAAATATTTCTAAAAAAAAACCTTAAGAAAACTCTTTCTAATCGGGCACCAAAACATTCTATAAACTGCCTCAAAAAGAAGCTAAAAATAACCAGTCAACTTAGAGCCATGACGTCCATATGCACGTCAATGTGCATTGTCGAGGGAGGTGGCAAGTTTAAAATCTGACCACCGATCTACCAAATCGCGCCCAAACTTCATTCAAATGGAACCTTAGATTAGGTCTTGGCGCCCATGCGCTCATCACATTACCAAAGCCATCGGTCTCCAAGGGAAAGGGCCGGTCACTGCCATGTGTTAGGAACCCTTTACTAGGTCACCTTAAGTGACCCGACTTGCTATAGCAAGTCAACAAAAGATTAAAACATAAAGAACATTTGATATATGACGGGCTTAAAATGGAATGAACAACTTAGTTTAGAATCAACAAAGACTTAGGATTATCTTCATAGGTAAAACACTTAAGTCCCTTGAGACCAATTTGTCTCATAAAAGCGGTGATATCAAAAAATCTAAAAGAGCTCATTTGAAGCAGACAGAGAGAAAAAATAGAATGTAGAATATCCTTGAAGCATGAAACCCACTTTATACCTCTGTACTTAAAACACCAATATAGTGAGCATGATTGATACATGAACACCAAAAAAGACCAAATGAAATCATTAATAAGAACATTGCAAACCTTTGGATACCAACAACTGATATCATCAACCTTGTCAAGAACCAACACATTGCAAACCTTGGAATACCAACAACTGATATCATCAACCTTGTCAAGAACCTGATGAATAATGAAGACCATGCCTACCAAGAATATGTTATGTTCACTGATAAATCATGACATTGTAAAGAACACATCTCTCCAACTGATTGTATGAACCAAGTAAACCATGAATGAAGATCACACAAGATGATGTCTCATGCTCCTGCTCCTATCAACAACAAACAAGATTATGTACTCTTGATGATGCAAGATCAAACCTGTGAAGTATAAAACCATTCTCTATATTTGCAAGATGATGTCTCATGCTCCTGAACACTTTTGACATCAATGACAACCTAACACCATCAATCTCCCCCTTTGTCATTGATGGCAAAACCACCTGATGCATATTTTTCTTTCTCCCCCTTTTTGACATCGGATGACAAAGACTATTATCTCCCCCTGAGAACAACTCCACTGAAAAGATGTTATAGCTTGATAATTGCAATCACCCTGCAATATGAGAACTTTGAAAACATAAACTTTTGTTATCTTTGAACCACTTACCAAAATCTTTGAAGCCATTTGTCTTTCATGAAACTTACATCTGATGACAATACCACTGTGAAGATGAAGACTGACACACTCCTTCCTGATAACATCACAAACTTTCAAAACAAACAGTTCTTCTTCAATCAACAACCTTTTTGACCTGAAATAACAAATCTCCAAGATCTTCCATGTATTAAAGATCATAAACAAATTACTACTCAGAAATACCATTGGTAAACACTGACAAGACTAACCAACATGACTCAACTCAACTCAACACTTATCCACTTCCTGAATTAGTCCTGAAGCAACATATCAACCTGAAGTATACCTTCCAATTACTGACATACCATCCATTTACTAACATTCAACCTTCTGAACACTTTTGCAAAGAAATCATTAGCATACCAATACTCTTTGATAAACAAATTTGCAGGCAAAAAAAAATCATGAAGACTCCTCATCAATTAGTTCCCAACATTAGATGATATGATGACCACTTTTTATAAAAACTATTCAAGTTTTCCATGATAGTAATAATTCAGTCCTGATGCCACTTCAAAACTGGAGACACACAATTTGCACATACCCTTCTGAATCATATTAATGAGGAAGATTATTAATGGAACATGTAAAATTATCACTTCAGAAAACTCCTCAATATCTCTTGGTTATCATCTTCTTTTGACACTATCTTCAAATCACCTGAAAGCTCCAAGATACATGTCATAAAACATAACTCAACAAAGAAATATATATAATCAACAAACTGATTTCCTGATATGAACAATTATCCTGCAACCAAACTATTCTGACACCTTTCTTGACATGATAAAGAATGAAGACCATCTGAATAAATGAAGACTATCCTCCTGTTCTGCACAAGACATTTTTCACACCAAAATGTCAATTCTGATATATACATAAACACATCTTAACAAGAACTCTTGCCTCTTGACCTTATCATTCTAATCAACCTCCTTAGCCATCATATCCAAACATCTGAAGAGAATTCCTTGAGAACACCTTTACTGAAGCAACATGACAACTCAACCCTCAATACACAAAATAGGATCAAGTCACAACATCACCAAACTCTTTGAGCATTAAATCCTTTAACAACTTATCAACACCTTGCATTCACTGAACATGTCATTGATCAAGGACACCTGATACCACTGGAATCATACAATTTGTACATACTACCCTGAAACATATTACTGATGAAAAAAAATATCAAAGAACCATGTGAGATTATTACATCAAGAGCATTTCCATATGAGCATCCAGTCCATCAATTTTGCATAGCAACTACATTAATAAGCTCTTCCTGCATCACTGATATATACTAAAAATCAACTTAGTTAGCAGCATCTTCAACAACTATCTCACAAAATTGAAAATATGATAAACAAGACAAGATAACCATTCAAATGATCTCCTTCCTGAAACTTCTTGGGGTCAATTGATAGCACATGAACAACTCCCCCTTACTTCATGTTATCTGTTATGCAACAGATGAAATGACTTGTGCAAGATGCACAAGCTTAGATTCTGACTTCTCTTTACCTTTTTTTTGCTTCCAAATTTTCACAGGTGCTTTCTTCCTCCAAACCTTTTCTGCCTCTTTGCATTTCCAACCTATCAAATCAGGTGATACTTTTCTGCAACTAAATGCTTTGTGACCAGGAGAATTGCAATTATAACAAATTATTCTATAATCATAATCAAATGATTGAGTATTTATATTATGCTTCCAAGTAGTATCATACCTTTTATTCATTTTGCAGTTTCTTTGAATGTGACCAGCATTATTACACTTGTAACATACAAGGTTAGTACTCCTTCTGCAATCAACTGCTTTATGCCCAAAATGATTACAAGTATAACAGTAACCATTAAATGAATAGTTATACCTGAACATGTAAGCTTGTCTTATAGATGCAGGTTTTCTGAAATTTCTTCTTTGATTGTGCACAAATTCATCTCTCATTCTCTGTTCAGCTTCACTCTTCCTTTTTCCTTTTGTGGCAACATGACTTAAATCAATTTTCCTTTTAGGTGTCTATCTAGCTTTTGAACATTCTCCTTCTTCAAAACCAAGTTCTGTAGTGTCTCCATATAATTTTTGTTTACCAAGCATCTCTTGTAGTTTGCTTGTGCTTTCTTCAAATTCCTTATACTTCTTAAGACCATCATACTCTTTTCTCAGATTGATAATTTTACCTTCCAGTTTTAGATTCTCAATCCTTGAAATTTCAAGATTAGAAATTGAGACATCAGTTATTCTCTTAGCTTCAACAATTTCTGATTTCAAACTGACAATCAATTTATTTGATTCACTTGCTTGATTCTTCAAGTCTGCAATTAGGTTTCTAGCATCTTCAAGATCTGTAAGAGCTTTATCTTTTGAATCTCTTTCTTGTTGCAACTGCATCATTAATTTATTGTTCTTCTTCTTATAATTCTTGAGCTCACTCAGAGCATATATGAGCTCTCCTTCCAAATCAATCTCACAATCTTCTTCATCATCATCACTTGTAGTGCTGGCTTCTTCTGAATCAGATTGGGATTGAACTTCAACTCCTTCATTGTCACTTTCCTCACACACCAGAGTGTCCTCTTCTTTATCTTTATCTTGATAAATTCTTATTAGTTATTTCCAGATATCCTAAGCTGTTTCACACTGCACAACCTTACAAGAAATATCATTAGATAAACTAGATAAAATAACTTTCTTGGCTATATGATTGCTTTTAAGAGCCTCTTTGTTATTTGAAGAATTACCATTCTCAATTGACCTAAGAACATCATATCCTAAGGAGGATAAATACACTTGCATTCTAACATACCAAACTGGAAAATTTGAACCATCAAACTGAGGAACATCTAAAAAATTTTCTTCTAACACAATATCAGATTCAACTTGGAGAACATTTTTATCAACTGTCTTTATATCAACATCTGGAATTGATATGAATGATTTCTTTTGTGTCTTCTGATTAGAAAGAATCTTACCATTTCTCATGTTCTTATTTCTCCTGCACTTACCCATTGAACTCCACACACAGGACCTACCCAAGCTGATTAAGCTGCAAGAGGGAAACTGGTTCTGATACCAATTGTAGGAGTTCAGACAACACTGAGAGGGGGGGTGAATCAGTGTTGTATTAATTCTCAAACATTTTACAACTTTTTACAAGCTTTCTCTTACAGAACTGATAGAAAGGAATACATTAATGATTTGTTGAGTTTATATGCACAAGACTTACAATAATAGATGTAAACAAAACATGATCAAACTAATAATATGCACACACATAGAAGAAATCAAGACACAACTTTTTATCGAGTGGAAAACCCTCAGGGGTAGAAAAACCACTCATGAAGTGCCTCACTGGCTTAACTGAAAAACATGCCTCACTGGCAATACAAATTGTCTCACTGACAAATATAGAGGTCTCACTGACCACAAGCCTCATAGGCATACTGTGCCTCACTGGCAACCACAATCACTATAAACAAAACATCAAACTTTGTGTGCAAGACATGATTGATGTTCAATCAGATTTGCACCATTGTATACAACCTTATACCTCCTGTTTGATTTTCAAATCAAAACAAGCTTCATATACAAATCTCTATAAACAATTTTCTCTGCAAATTAATCAGATCCATTCAACAACACTGCATATCAATCTTGTATTCTAATCCTCCATTCAACAACACTGCATATCAATCTTGTATTCTAATCCATTCAATAACACTGCATTTCAATCTTGTATTCTGATATGCTAAACAACACTACTTTACTCTGTATGTTTCATCTCTGTCTTGCAAGTCCCTCAATCAATGCACCTGGAAAAACAATTTTATACAGATTGAATGTCCTCCCTCCTACAAAGAAAAATCTTTTCATATTCCTTTCCTCTGCAAAAATTCATTGACCTTTCATATTTATTTCAATCTGAATATTTTGTCTTCAATGTCTTTTCATTTACTTATTCCCTGCAAACATCTCAAAAAATAATATCTCAATAAATCCATTTTCAAGAAGAAAATCTAATTTACAATGTCTTATATTTCTCTTTCAAAAATTGATGCTTAAGAAAAACTTTATGTATCTCTTTATAAAAAACTTGATCTGTTCTTTCAATGCCCTATCTGACTGACTTCATCTTCCATCTATAAAACCATTCATATTCCTGCAAGAAACAATCCTTCAAAATCTCTTTCATCTTTCC
This sequence comes from Cunninghamia lanceolata, assembly GCA_027924645.1. Lineage (NCBI taxonomy): Eukaryota > Viridiplantae > Streptophyta > Pinopsida > Cupressales > Cupressaceae > Cunninghamia > Cunninghamia lanceolata. The sequence goes on from BSBN01001099.1 coordinate 11,007,110, forward strand.
AAGCCCTTCACAACAAGACTCTTCATTTCCTGTGAGCTAAAAAATAACTTTCTATATTTCCTTGCATCTGAGCAACTTCATCTTCAATCTCTGCAAAAATAATTTTACTAATCTCCAATAAAATCATCTGGAAAAAAAATAAATCTCTATTTTACAAAAGACTTTTCATTTTCATGCAAGCTCCTCTGCACAATATCTCCAATAAAAACTTGCTATAAAAAAAACTCTCCTTTAAAAAAAATCTTTTCTAAATAATTCCTTAATCCTCGTGAGTGGGTTACTTCTTGTTTTAGAAAAAGAATCTTAAAAATATTTCTAAAAAAAAACCTTAAGAAAACTCTTTCTAATCGGGCACCAAAACATTCTATAAACTGCCTCAAAAAGAAGCTAAAAATAACCAGTCAACTTAGAGTCCTGACGTCCATATGCACGTTAATGTGCATTGTCGAGGGAGGTGGCAAGTTTAAAATCTGACCACCGATCTACCAAATCGCGCCCAAACTTCATTCAAATGGAACTTTAGATTAGGTCTTGGCGCCCATGCACTCATCACATTACCAAAGCCATCGGTCTCCAAGGGAAAGGGCCGGTCACTGCCATGTGTTAGGAACCCTTTACTAGGTCACCTTAAGTGACCCGACTTGCTATAGCAAGTCAACAAAAGATTAAAACATAAAGAACATTTGATATATGACAGGCTTAAAATGGAATGAACAACTTAGTTTAGAATCAACAAAGACTTAGGATTATCTTGATAGGTAAAACACTTAAGTCCCTTGAGACCAATTTGTCTCATAAAAGCGGTGATATCAAAAAATCTAAAAGAGCTCATTTGAAGCAGACAGAGAGAAAAAATAGAATGTAGAATATCCTTGAAGCATGAAACCCACTTTATACCTCTGTACTTAAAACACCAATATAGTGAGCATGATTGATACATGAACACCAAAAAAGACCAAATGAAATCATTAATAAGAACATTGCAAACCTTTGGATACCAACAACTGATATCATCAACCTTGTCAAGAACCAACACATTGCAAACCTTGGAATACCAACAACTGACATCATCAACCTTGTCAAGAACCTGATGAATAATGAAGACCATGCCTACCAAGAATATGTCATGTTCACTGATAAATCATGACATTGTAAAGAACACATCTCTCCAACTGATTGTATGAACCAAGTAAACCATGAATGAAGATCACACAAGATGATGTCTCATGCTCCTGCTCCTATCAACAACAAACAAGATTATGTACTCCTGATGATGCAAGATCAAACCTGTGAAGTATAAAACCATTCTCTATATTTGCAAGATGATGTCTCATGCTCCTGAACACTTTTGACATCAATGACAACCTAACACCATCAAGTATAAATTTGTGTCTTACAGAAGATGGGGGATTGATGACTCCAATAAAATCCAAGCCCCACTGTGCAAATGGTCTGGATTCAATCACAGGTTGTAGTGGATTGGCCTGATTTCTCCCTTTGTTTGCTTTAGTCTGACAGATGTGGCAAATTCTGATGTGACTCTTAGTGTCTTTGAATATCATGGGCCAATAATAGCCCGCCCTCAGTATTTTGTGTGTTGTGGCTAGATGGGAACCATGGCCGGTTCCGTACTTCTCATGTAATTCTGTCAACACTTTATAAGCTTCAGCTTTGTTTATGCATCTCAGATAAATTCCATCATGGTTCTTCTTGAATAGAAGACCTCCTTACACCATATAATTTTGTGCCTTAATCTTCAAAGCTCTCCTCTGAGAAGCCTTCATCCTGTTTGGGTACTTTCCAGCTATCAAGAAGGTGTTTAGATCATCATACTAGCCTAATGCGCTCTGGGAATTCAATACATATTGCTATTTTATTAGATCTGGATCTGTATTTGCTATTGTCTGCACCAACACCTGCCCTCTGACCAGCTTCATGGGAATGATTTCCACATCAAATTCTTGCAGCGTTGTGATCCACTTGGCTCTTTTTTCTCCAGGCTCGTTCTGCATCAGCAACATTTTTACTGCTGCGTCTGGTACTATGGCTTTGATTTGGCTACGTAGAATGTAGTATCTGAATTTTTTAACAGCCTTTACTAATGCAAATGCCTGCCTCTTGATGTCTAGATACCTCAGCTGTGCATCCTTCAGAGGCGCGCTCATAAATGCTATGGGCCTCTCTTCATTGTTTTCACCTTTTTATGTCAAGGCAGCCGCGACTGAATGAGAAGATGCAAAGGAGTAGATGTAAAACGGGCTTGTGTAGTCTGGACTTGCCAATATAGGGGCATCAGAAATTGCCTCCTTAATATCTTCAAACATGGCTCTGGCCACTGACGTCCATTCCATCCATGCATCTTTCTTCAACATGGCATTTAATGGCTGCACAATCTCTGCAAAACCCGTTATAAACTTCCGAACAAAGTTAATTTTGCCAAAAAATGATTTCAATTCTTTCCTACTGTTTGGGATTTGCAAACCTTTTATGGATTCTATTCTATCCAGATCAATTAAAATTCCCCCTTTAGAAATGACATGGCCTAAGAATTTACCTTCAGTTACACCAAATATACATTTCCTAGGATTAAGGGAAATCCCATACCTTTCACATCGCTCGAGTATTTTCCTGAGGTCTTCAGCGTGAGTAGATGCATCCTTGGAATACACAGTTAAATCATCCATATACACAACAATGCACTTACCTGATAATCCATGGAATGCAATGTCCATGGCTCTCTGAAAAGTGGCGCCTGCATTGATCAGACCAAAAGGCATTCTTCTATATGCATAATTTCCCCAAGTGAAGGTGGTTTTTAATCTATCTTCTCTGTCAATTAAGACCTGGTTATAACCTAAAAAACCATCTAAAAAAGACATCATTCTCGTGCCATTTACTGCTTGCAGCACTTCATCTATTGGGGGTAGAGGATAATTATCCTTTTCAGACGCCTTGTTTAAATTTCTAAAGTCTACGCATAACCTGATGTCTCCATTTTTCTTCCTTACTGGTACTAAGTTAGCTACCCAGACAGAATGTCTGACTGGAAAAATTATTCCAGCAGACTGCAATTTTTTAACTTCTTTGAAGATTAAATGCTCTAGAATGGCATTCACACGCCTCTGTTTCTGTCTAAATGGTTTGACTTCTTTTCTCAAAGGTATTACGTGAGTTATGATGGACTCATCAAATGTTTTCAAGTCTTCATAAGTCCATGCTATGACATGTTTATACTCTTTCAGAATGTCTAAAACCACTTTTCTAATTTTTTTAGAGAAAGCTTTCCCAATTAGTACATTTTGTAAATTTAGTTCTGTTCCTAAGTTATGTAAATCACACTTACCCCCTTCTGTTTTAGGCAAGTCCTTTTGTCTCATTACTCCGTCGAAGTCAAAGATATGTTCTAATTCAATTACTCCTTTTGGTAAGAAGTTGCTTTTCAAGTTGATTATATCCTCTTCGTCCCATGTTACTTCAGGCCTTTCGTGCTCATCAATGATTTGAGCCTCAAATGCCTCATTACAAGTCAGAAAATCTATAATTTGTTGGTCTCCTCCAAATACCTGAAAGTGTGTAACGTTGTCTGGTATACTGGGCACGTTAACTAGCTCAACAGCAAATCATCTCAATCCCGATAGTGTCAATGGTTCTAATGTACTAGCAGCAACTGCTAGCGCATCCGGCTTGTGGTTCAGTTCTCTGGGGATGTGCTCTATGTTAAAAGCATCAAACGAATCTGTTAAACCCCATACTCTATGTCTGTAACTAATCATTTTCTTGTAATTACAGGCATATAGTTTCCTCACTTATCTGACTACTAATTTAGAGTCTAAAAATACTCTGATGGTCTTCACCCTTTTCATGATGGCCATGACAAGTCCTAAAATTAGGGCCTCATATTCAGCAATATTGTTAGTGCAGGAAAATTGTAATCTATATGCTGCCAGATGTGATTTACCCTGAGGATCTATGAGTTCAACACCTGCACCTACACCCTATTTTGATTTAGACCCATCACATTTTAACGTCCACATGCCCTCTTTACTTTTCTGACCTTTTATCTTAGCATGCATTATCTCTTTTATTGCCTGTGGGGTGTTGTCCTGTTTATTCATGGGTTTTTCTATTTGGTTAACTTGCATATGTGTGTTTTTAGTTTGCAACTCAGAAATGCAACTACCCTTGTCTTTTATTTCTTTTCCTAAATCTGGAATCAAAGTATCTATATTATCTTGAACATATTTCTGTGTTGGATCAGGATTCTTATTTTCCTCTTGTAACTCTGCCTTTCCTATGCACCTTTTGTATTCATATTCAATGATGTCTTTGCATATTTCACAACTTTCCTCAGAATGTTGCCTATCATGGACTCTACACCTGTTTTTATATAATTTACATTGGACCGGGAGATTGTGTTTAATGCACTCTTCCACCTCTAGTCTAATGGCATGACCAAATTTGTCTATTGCATTGTTTTCTTCATCTGAGGAATTTCCATCAGACTCAATGAATAATGATGTCCTATTGCTGACACATTTCTTTCTACTGTTTAACATCATGATCTCTTCAATTTATACCCCATTGTTGGTAATTCTATAGACACTCGGTTCAATAGCAGCATATAATATTTCATTAGTTCGATTATACTCTGTTATCATATGTTTCATTCTGGGTTTTGCCTCTATTCTGATCTGGTTTGGGATGCCTCTCCAAGGTAACCACATGTGTGAAAATTCAGTGGCCATATATCCGTTTAATGTCTTGGACCAATCCCTACTCAGCAACATTCCATAATTTACGGGTATATCTACTACTTGAATGTCAATGATTTGGCTTACCCTAGGGTCTGAAGCTAATTGCATTTGAATGTTCATGAGCTCTCCTATCACGCTAACCTCAGTCTTATCTAGTTGTGTGACAACCTTGGTAGATTTGGTGGGAGTCAGCCCGAGAGTTTTACATATTCCTAAAGCCATTACATTGGCTGAGGCACCAGAATCTACCATGCAATTGTGTATATTCTTCCCACACAATCTAACAGTTAACAAGAAAGGGGGAGTATCCCTCTTATCCGCATGTATTACTACATTTGTATTGGAAGGCTGCTCAATTTTCTTATTCTTCTCTTTAGGTGATGAATCTCTATTAGGCACAGTTATATCAGCAGACATCTCATTTTTCATGGATGTGCCCAGAGATTTTATAAAAGCATTTATGATCCCTGGGGTCTTCAATAATTCATTTAGGGGTATACTGACCTTAATTTTCTTTATTTCTTCTAAAAAGTAACTCATTAACCTTGTTGTCTCTATTGCTTCAGTTTTACTTGTTTGATCCTTTTGTATTGTTGTTCCATTATCTATGTGCTGATTAGCTTTAAGTGTGGCAGGATTGTTGCTAGCATTCTAATCTGGGGGTGTATTGATGTTAGTCAGAGGAATGGAAGTGGTAAAAGGCCCTCCTGGCCTAGGGTTGTTCCTCAAATTGTAAGTGTGGCTTTTATTTGTCTGTTGAAAGGCCTACACCTCCTCTGTTTCACTCAATATCTCATTTTCAGATTCAAAGGGAAACTGAAAAGCATTTAACACAAAGGCTGATTCAGGATAAAGATTCTCACAACAGTATGGTTCATCTTCTAGCAATTCATCCTCTTTCTCTTCTGTAGTTGCAAAGGTAAATGTTTCTAAGACTAATGCTGTGTCATATCCTGAGGGTACTACCTCATCACCCTTGGGAATGAGAAATTCAGAGGTAGGAGGTTGCACATCTATGTTGAAAATGCTAGCTGCCAAGTGGAACTATGGACAGTCGTGCTCAGCATGGGCATTTGTATTGTGAAATCTGCACCAAATTTTGGGTACTGTACTGGCCATTTGTATACCAGCTGTCTGTTTTGCATCATGATTATCTATATTCTCAAAAGGAGAAGCTAGAATACCATTGTTGGGCCTAGTGTTCCATGTCTTGGGTGGCCTAGGTTGATTCTGATTTCTGTTATTATTGCCCCAGGTCCTATTATCTATCACTGGCCCTCTATTTTGCATTGGTTGCCCTTGGCTGGGGCCTTGATGCTGATTATAGTTTTGGTTCTGATTGTTCTGCTGATTTTGATTGAAACTATAGTTCTGATTTTGGCCTTGGTTGTGATTTTGATGTTGATTGTAGTTTTGGTTGCCTCTTCCATAGAGGTTCTCATTTCTTAGTTGCGTCACTTTGGTTGTTAACCTTTTCAAATGTGTAGTGATCTCTTTGATTTCTTCCCTATCCTCTTGTGCTTTTGCCACAGTTGTATCCCTAGGAGGTTGGAAGAAAGGCTGACCATTGTTTTGACTATTATTGGAAGTGCTAGCCGTGTAAGGAGTTATAGCTTGAATTGGGGTAGGAATATACATAGGTGTGTAAGAAGGAACTGGATTTAATAGTGGAGTGTTCTGCATAGGGACTCCATTCCATGGTTTTGCCTGATTCTGCACCCCAAAACTTCCTCCATTAACAAATGGGTTATAAGTTGTATGCCTCATCTCTTGGTTCACTGAGGCTGCCTCTTTATAGGCTTTGGATATTGAATCTATGTCAAGTTTTCTTTTGACAAACATGGAAGTTAAAGGATCCAAGGCAACATAGTACATAGCCAACAAGGGATCATCATCTATGGTATAAGGGGCTACTAGCCTAGAATAGGCCTTTTGAAATCTGTCATTGAAATTATCAATCAGCTCTCCCTAACCACGTTTTAGAGCAGCCAATTTATGATACAAAGCACAAGGGTCAATGGGTCCCCTAAATCTTGACAGAAATGCTTCTTCCATAAGCGGCTAGGAAGAAATGTAACCATTGGGTAAGTTCACATACCAGCTAGAGGCTTGCTCATTAAAGGTGTAGGGAAACAATCTACACACCACATTCTCGTGCTCTAACCTAGCTCTAAAATATGCTTCCTTAAATATTCTAATATGGTCTTCTGGGTCCTGATGCAACTGGTATTTGGGACATATCTTTTCTGGATTTTTAGGCATCTCATGATAATCATTGAAGAGTATGGGAGAATTGGCATCGAAATAAGCCATTGCAGGTGTTTGAGCTTGACCTGAACTTGTAGGAATACCTGGATTGATTGGTGGATTAGGATTTATAGGAGGATTGAGACCTCCAGGAGTGTCTGAACCAAGATTTAAAGATCTGAACAGGGATCTGTCAGGACTCACAATACTACGGATATTAAAAGGTGACCCAGGTGGTGTTCCAGATGAACTTCTAGCTTACGATATATTTGGATTCCAAATTAAAGGGTTCCTAATTCACCTAATATCAGGTAGTTGCACAAATATATCCCCTGAACTGGATCTAGACCTAGTCACTCTATTACTGTTATTAGCAAGTTTGAAATAAACTCTAACTCAGAAAGGCCCTCCTTCTAGCGCCAGAAAACTATTGGTGATTGTTTTGATGCAATCATAACAATAAGTTAAAATTCACATATAATGAACTGAAACTATACTTGAAAGATAAGAAGGAATCGTTTAAGATTCAACTAATCCCAAGTCTACAATGGTTCGGTTGGTCAAGTTCAGTTGGTCAATGTGAAGCTGTAATGTTCAAGGGGCCTTATGTAGTTTAGAGTTTCTTTGTGGTTTACTGGACTAAGAATATGCAAAAAGATCATGAGATATGTCAATGCTTTTCATTCCTTTGCATAAAAGTGTTACTATGCTGTAAGTTTTAGATGGTTTTCTTGAATTATTGTAGCTTTCTCCTTTATAGATTTATGAAAAACTGTCTACCTTAAACTCTGTTATGCATACCTCTTCAAATTTGAGACAACTTCCTTTTGATTTCTACGTTTTCAGCTAAATATTTCAGATGGGTTGGGAAAAGTTAGAAAGATCTAATCTATACCTCATTTACTCTACCAAAGGATCTAATTATTCTGTTATGCACTATGTAAATACCACAGTAATTTGATCAAATCCACAGTAAAAACCTTAAATGCAAGTTCTGAGCATTTTCACAAACATACATTTAAAATTCCAAGCTCTCAAAGATAATATTTCAAAACAAAAAGAAGAGCAGGAGGACACTCAGAAGATAGATGCAGAACTCCATATTCTATTGTATTAGAAATAAATAGTCATACATGATTTACAATGTAGGAATGACTCTTAGTTTCATTGATCAAACTACAGAGAACTTACAAGCTTTACAGATACAGCAAGGAAGCCAAACATTCCACGCACACCTTACTGCAGACAAACAGGCGACCTCCTTCTTCTACTTCTAAACTAAGCTAACTTGCTGTGTGTTTCTAAAAAATCCCTGTTGTAAAGTATTACAGTGCAGAGAGGCACAATATAAAGACTTTCTGATTGTTCTCACTACAGCAAAAAACCCTAACTAAACCCCTGGTTCAAACCCCTGGTTATAGTAATAAATACAGATGAACCAGTCCCCCAAAATAACTCTGAGCAGTGTCAAATCTGGGCGAAATATTGCCCCCTCTGAGAAGCTTTGGTAGCTTAGCAATAACTTCTGTTTGTCTTCCATAGTAATACCTTCAGCCGTAACCTTGTTCTTTATTTGGTTGGCCTTGACTTCTTTGCACTTCATCTTTACTTCTTGCTCCTGAGATCGGATTTTCTTCTTCCATGATGTCGCTATGATCAAGTTCCAGCTGCTTCCTCAACTGCAAGCCTGCAAGACAAGACAAGCAATAAGTATCACATTTATCAAATAAATAGTAGGAAACTCAAAATATCTATTTAAATCAGGGTGACTATGCAAAAATGAGGAAATCTAGCTCAAAAAACCCTCAAAACATGTTCAAAATGCACACAGACTGCCCAAAACCAAATGGGTCAACCATCGCTGACCAGAAAAATGCCACGAGCGCCAAAAATGTGTTTTAAAATTCCCACCGCTTCATCCATTCCTGCCCATGGGTGTGATAATCACCATTGGTGGGTCCAAAAAATACTTGGGCGATGTTCGTTATTTGGCCGATGACCTTTCTCGTTATTTCCTCCTTATTTATTTCCATCAGCTTAAGTTTGTACTATCGGCGAGCCTCAAAATTCTTTCACCGATCATTTTCCTCCATCGATGCTTCTTCGCTGCTCTCCATTAGTGAGAGGTTCGCCTATCGGTAATCCTAAAATTTCCTTCACCGATCGCGTTGGCTATGCCGATACCCTTGTATTGGCGAGAGTGTTGCTGATGTCTTATTGGCCTTCGTTTCCTTCTCATTGGTGAGAGATTCGCCTATCGGTAAGCCCAAAATTTCCTTCACCGATCGCGTTGGCTATGCCGATACCCTTGTATTGGCGACAGTGTTGCTGATGTCTTATTGGGATTCGTTTCCTTCTCATCAGTGAGAGATTCGCCATCGGCGAACTCTAAATCTTCTTCACCGATCATTATTGTTAGGCTGATGGCCCCCTTTGCTTTGTTATTTCTTCCATCGGCAAGAGAATCACCATCGGTGAACTCACAAATTTCTTCGCCGATCATTATTGTTAGGCTGATGGCCCCCTTTGCTTTGTTATTTCTTCCATCGGCAAGAGAATCACCATCGGCGAACTCACAAATTTCTTCGCCGATTTTCACTGTTTCATCGATGTCATTTGTCGATGAGACTCTTACTGACAACCCTTCATATCATCCTCCTTACTTCCATCACCCTGACCTTGCCCATCGACAAAGGTCCAAACGCTCGCACCGATCTATATTGCTTGGCCAATGACCTCCCATCGGCGAGAGATTATACCATCGGCAGGCTCTAAACTTCTTCCGCTGATGACTTACCTTATACCAACGCTCTTTCGTTGTTCTCCATCAGCGTGAGATCGCCCATCGGTGACTCACAAACTCCTCCTTCCGATGGCATTACCTCAGCTGATGGCCTTTATTGGCGTAAGTGCTACCGATATCACCCCCCCATGCTCTATCGGCGAGAGCCCCTTATATCGGCGAAGGCCAGAAAAACCTAGCCGATGAGTACCACTATACCAATAGCCCTTGGCTATTGGTGAGACCATACCCTTTGGCACGATGAATTCAAACTCGGCCGATTCAAAATGTTACGCCGATGGCACTCGTTTTATATCCGACCAGGTCCCCTTTCATTTATCTGCGTGACTTTGTCCATCGGCGAAAGTCAAAAACAATACTCCAATAGCCAATGCTATGCCGATGGCCTACCATTGACGACAGTCTCGCCAAAGCCCACTCCGTCCATTGAACCATTGAACCAAAAAGAGGTTCAATATGGTGGTTCAATGATATATCCTTTATGTAGAGCAACCGTATTGACATGATTTTGTTAGAAGAGAGAAAAACAAGACTTTGAACCCCGAACCTTTGAACCCTGCCACTATCGGCATGACTCCTGCCAATCTCCCTTTCATTTATGCTTTATCAGCGAGAGATTCCACTTCGGTGGAACACTCCAAAGCCCCACCGATGGCAACTATTATGCTGATAGCCCTTGTCTTGAACCCGAACCCTGAACTAATGAACCATCGAACCAATGAACCCCGCGAAGGTTCAACGCGCAGGTTCAAACCTGTGAAAAAACACTTCCAATGAATAAGTAATGGCGATTAAAGTGAATCGATGTATTTTCTGCAAAACAATCAAATGTAACATACGGAGTGGAACCCAGACAAAATTGCCCATGACCTGGAACCACTAAGTACGAATTTTTTCGAAATTTAAAACGAATGCCAACAACAACAAAAAAAAGGCAAACAACTGATTGTTTATCATGCAAAACCTGATAGTACATTTTACCTAAATGATCATAACTTGCAGAATATGATGAATTTTAAGATGGTTCAAAAAGCAACCCTAGCTCATTTTTCACAAGGAATCCAACCATATTATGCAATGGTACTAAAAATGCAATTTTCTATATTTTTAACAAGGTTTGCAAATCTGACTCTCTTTTCCCTTTACCACCAGACAAAACAAACACAAGCAGAAGTAAAAAAGCAAAGCAACAGCAGGGGTCCTCATTCTGCTGAGGAGCAAAATGGGGTGTGTTGTGAACATCACAACAATTTCTATGAGTTTTGTTTATTGTTAAAGCTATGGGTGATTTTGTGTTGTTAGCTGGTATTTTAATTTTGGTGTGGAGTGATAGAACCTGTGTGAAGATTGACCTCCCAGCTTGGGGGTGACCCACTTGTGGGTCTATGGTAGGGAGGAGAGCAGTATTTGTGACTTGGCTCCCCCCTCTTTGTGTTAAAGTCTTGCAGGTTATTTTTGGTGGTCTTGGAGCTTTGGGATAATAGTCATTGTGGACTTATTTTTTATTATTTTGTTGGTTGTTTTTGTGAGCCATGGTCTTGGAGACCTTATTGTATTGGTTGTAAAAGAGTTACTCTCAAAGTTTAAGTTATGTAATGAAATTCCCTTATGTATGCAAGTGTTTTCTTCAATTTTTAATGAAGTTTTAGTTACTGTTGTAAAAGGAAGAAAAGAAAGAAAAGAAATCCCTTTGCTGACCTATGATAAAAATTATTTTCTTGTTAAAATGATGAATTGCATTTGTATAGAAAAGAAAGGAATGATAAATTGTCGTTCAATGTTATTTGTATGAGTTGTTGTCATTTTGTTTCAAAGAGAAATAAAATAGACAAACTATATGTTGTTATGGTTCTTAGAAAATTTTACTTCCCTCTTATTATTTACTACCTTTAAAAGAACAAAATAATATAACTGTCATATTTTAGTTCTGCTGTCAAAAATAATGGTTTACCTAAAGCTCTCCTAGATTTATATTTTATGTTGGTTAAAATCTGTTTATTTAAAGTATGCAGTATATATATCAATGAAATGTTTTAATAAAAAAATCAGATAGCAAGTTTTACTGTCCAAACCACATATTAAACATAGAGAATATAAAAAAAAAGATTGAAATTTTTGTTAGGGCCGACCCCTTGAAATTTTAGGGGTTTAAAGTTTTTACAAAAAAAAAATTGTTTGTGACTATGTGGACGACGGCCACAAGCCACCTCCTACACAGTCATCAGCCCTCTTTGAAAGGGGTGTGGGGAGGGGGGCTTCACCCCCCCGTCTCCACACCTGTCACCAACGTTAATACTGAAACCCATGATTTCCATGGCATCGGCGCTGGTAAAATAAATCTGTCACCGTCCTAAGTTTCGAATGTACAATATATTTCATTTTCGTTGCTTCATAATATATAAGTTTTCTACAATTATATATATATATATAGAAACTCTGTGTGCAATATACTTAATGAATATATACCTTATTGGGGGCAGCATGTCCATGGTTGCCATTATCATAACAGAAAACCCTAACCTGCAACAAAATTAAAGAAACAGAACAAAATGAGAAGAATAGAGGAAAAGAAAGAGAACAGGGTTAGGGCAAATAAGAAGAAACTAATAGAATAATAGAGGGATTTTAGGGTTCAGGGGTGAGTGGAGGAAAATAGAATAAATTAATTTTTGCCTCATTTCCTTTACACGTGAATTTTTAGTTTCCCTCTTTTATTTCTTTTTAAAATTTATTATAGTTCTATGTTTTGATTAATCGTGGGGTCATTTTCATGTGGGTGGTTTTATTTATTTTTGATAGATGATTAATGTTACCTAGGAAGTAAATATTGGAATGTGGAATGTTTTAATTTAATTATCTATTTTACTTTTGGGATAGTGTAGTTAGAATTTATGTGGGATTTTCCTATCCTTTATGCCTTGTAGTTTTTAGACTTTTGATTTAATCTTTTATAGTGGTTTTAATTTATTTAAATTGGAGATTCTTTTATTGACTTAATTTTCGTTATTTGATTTTTATGGGTTGGAGAAGATTGATTTAATTCCTTTTTCTTGAGAATTTTACTTTTGACATTTTTGAATAAATATAATTGGTGGAATTATATTTATTATTGGACCTTATTATTTTGGGGTTAATTATTTAATAGTTTCATTTAATTTGATTTTGGATAATTTGGGTGGGTAATTTTTTATAATGTTATTTAGGTAAATTTAATTTAATCCTTTTATCTAAATTTTCTCATAAATGTTTTAGAGCGAGACCTTTTTTAGAATATTTATTTCAAACATTAATTATGCGTTATGCTACTAAAATTTTCTGAGATTTAGGGCATTTGTTTAAATGAATTTTCTTGGCATTTAGTTAACATTCTATTTTGCCTTGTGATTATTATTTTAATGAAAGTGTATTTTAATCTATTTTTATGCTCTAGATTTAGGGTTAGATTTTGACTCTTGTCGAAATCCTATCACTCACCTAGGTAACTTAGGGTTCAGGTCAAATTGATCTTAACCCAAGTAGCGACGCTCCTCACATCGCATAACCCCCTAATCAGCTATCATCATGTAGGGGATTGCATATGTAATCACTCTTCCCTAAGATTTGATTGACATGTTTACGCCTTAGGCGTATTGCCACTGAGCAGCTGATGCACGCAAGGGGGTTTCTAGGGACATGTGGAAAAGTTTTTAATATTTCATGTCATGACCACATGACAAATGTGGACATGACACATGTATTGCATGTTGTGGCCACATTGGAAATGTGGGCATGACAATAAAAATAACTCAAAATTTAAATAGATGTATTTAGGATATTATATATAAAAATTTATATAGAGGGAGAGCTCTAAATGTACTTTAAATGTAAAATAAAATTATGTAAACCTTTATATATATATATAATATACAAACCTATATATATTTATAGGTAACTCTTACATAATTAAATTAGATTTATATTCACCTAATAAGGGGTTGGAAGTAGAAAGATCTAGAAGTAGTCATTATTAGACATCCGAGAAGTGAATTGATGCAAGTGGGAGTGACAACAGGTGTGAGTTTCTCATGCATGTGGGCATTCATGGCTATAAATGCAACTCATGCAGTTTAAGGACTAATATTGGGTATGCTAGTTTTTATTGTTATGTTGCATGTCATCTACTCGGGTCTTTTGTCTGTGGTCTAGTGTTTTTTTTCCATTGCATGCCATTCATGGCTACTTCTATGAGTAAACACCATATTAGTGGCACGATGATAAAGGGGAAGAGGTTAAGGGGAAGAGGGCTAAGGCCTATACCAAGAGGAGGAAGAAAAGGGTCTTCGATGAAGAGATGATAAGAAACTTTATTACCTTCATCGATAGGGAAATTGAGAATCCTAATCTATGGAGGTTGATGAGGAGAGTCTAGGAATTGTCTAAAGAAATGGATAAGAAACTAGAAGTTGGGTTGCGCTCAGCAATGGTGAAGTATTTGCTAGTTCCTAGGTACACTCGTGGCCATTTGAATGCTTTTGATGCTGCTCAGTCATTATCTTGTGCTTCAGTTATGTCTATTGTGGTGTGTTCCTATTTGATGCATGATGATGTGGGAGACATGGTCCAACAGGATGATATTTATCATGACTATTTGATGGCACATATGCATGCAATTAAAAAGAGACAAATCTGCCTAAAACTAGTGGTTAAAGAGTTATCAAAGAAACTCAAGGTCGAGCTTCTAGAGGATGCCATTCCCTTGTTTTCTAATTGTTTCTACTCCGACAATGATAGCAAGGAAGAGGAGGTTCTAGTGTCTAAAAATATAATGATATGCAAGAATTGTAATTCAATACATCAAGGTGGGATGGGCCCTATGTAATTTGCCCCATCACTTGAATAGGTTTTATATGGTTTTTGCTACTCTATGGTGTTTGCTAGGTGGATATATTTTAGAATCTTCAACCATTTTAGTTCAAACATTGTTGGGTCAAGTCTTTATAGTATAACTATTGGGTGTCTATGTAGATTTCGTTCAAATAAACTAAGTTATATGAAAAACTAAATTTTTATTATAATACCTTACATTAATATATATTATATATGATTCTATCTTTATATATAAATATATAAATTTATAGAAGAGGTTGATAAATTATATTAAAAGGGATAACTCTTTAAGTAATTAAAATACATTTATATTATTATATATATAAAAGAGGCAGATAAGTTATATGAAAAAATATAAACATTAAGTAATTGAAATAAATTTACGTTATTGTAACGCTTTGCTATCTATATACATATATATGAGGTGGATAAGTATATGAAGAAGGGGTCAATAAGATTAGTCTCTTCAATTTTAAATATACACTAACATTCTATAAATTATTTTAATTTTTACAATCTCTAGATGTACACTTTCCATTATTTTTGTGCCCACTCAATTCTTTTAATAGTTGCTCTACTTTTTTGTGTTGAAGGATATATCTATGGAGGTAATTATGTTATCTCAATCTTTTTGAAGAACTTTTTCTAGGATTACAAGAGTTCCCTACATTGGATATATCATAATCTTTTCCATTTCAACTTCTTTTCGAATATCTCAAATTGCACTAAGTACTTCATTTATGAACTTCATGTCTTCCATTGCATGTTAATATTTTTCAAAATTAATTGTGGCTTTAACCATTAATCATTACTCACCACGTAAGATAACATAGAGTCTGAACAATTTTGAGCATGTTCTTTTTTAAGATAAGTAGGAAATTAGGGCCCTAAACCCTTTACAAAATAGCCCCTCAGGCAAGACAAAACACGTCCCTAAATGGCTAGAATCATCACACAAATAGCACACAAATAGTGCAAGCACGAAACAAGGGTCCCAACCCTTTACAACAAATTCCCTAGGGCAAGGAAAGATAGGCCCAAAGTGGCCAGAACTAGAAGTCAAACAACAAATGCATAAGGGAAAGCTACGATAAGGCCGTGAGATTGACTAAAACAAAAGATAAACAATATCATAACTAGACCTAATAGGTTGTAAACCCTTGTCTTGAGTGTGAGTTTGAAAGACATTCTTTAGAAGACCTTTCTTCCTTCTTTGGATGACAGTCCAAAAATCTTCATTATCCTGATCTGTAAAAGCAAGGGATGTAGGAGGGGAAACTCACACCAAAACCCCAGAAGGAGGTGGTGCATGGGGAGATAGCACACCTGTAATAGAAAAAACTCTTGTCGTAGATGACACATCAATAGTAGCAGCCCCTATTGAAGATGGTACACCAACAATAGCAGCTCCTATCACAGATAGTGCACTAGAAAAAAAAATCCCCATCGTAGATGGCACACCAAGAGCAATAACAACAAAGAAAGTCCCTACAACAGGTAGTGCCCCAATAGAAAACGAACCCTACACACCAGCACTAGGAGTTGTAGAAGAAACATGTAACATGAGTGGGGAAGGGGCCTCCTTCCCATCATCGGTAAGAGGCTTGGTGGTTCAGGAGCTCCTCAACACCATTAAGACTCAATAGAGTAATATTGTACTAAGGGAAAAAATTTAATATTTTGATGATGTATCAAGGTCCAAGGGACCATATTGAACATGTAGTAGGGTTTAGATTATGGTTTTGGGTCTATTTTCCAAATATGGCATAAAATGCAAATGTTGGCAATTTGTTGCAATGTAGCCCATGGTGGAAAAGTAATGAATTTGTAAGTAATTATGTTGAAATAGGGTCATAAGGCCATGTTGAGGCTATTGGAGTAGGTATTGAGTCATTTGGGAAAAAGAGAAAAAGTTACAAAAATGTTGGCAAGATTGTCAAATTGCAAAATAAGTTGCAAAATGGACAAAATATGGAATATGAAAGGTCAAGTAGGTGAATAGTTAGTTTTAGGAATTTGGGTAGTTGGCTCAGGATGGTAGAAAGAATTTAAAAAAGTCCTTTCCCTTGTTGTATAAGGAGATGGATGGATTTGAAAGGAATATTGCATATTTTGCTTGTTTTCCATGCTTTGACCATCTTCTGTGGCTGAGTACGGTCTTGTACTGACTGTAAATCCATCATTTCTCAGGTTTTATTGAAAGGTCCATGAGTATAATAAATTCTGCAATTTGTTTCATGTCATTTCATTGGATATTAAGAAAGATATGCTAGATTTACTAAAAACTATCCAAACCCTCACTAGGGTAAACATCGAGCTTTGAAATTGTGTAACTTTTGTTCTAGTTATTGGAATCTCCTAATTCTTGGTTTGCAAGCCTATTTTAGTATGTGCTTTAAGACTCTATAGGTGGTAGTTCTCAAGAATCAAGATATGGGCAAATGACGTGATGCCCAAGGTTGATAGTCATGATTTTGGAAGCCATTGAAGTGGCTCAAGGGTGGAGTTTGGAGAATAATGCTTGGAAGGGCTTGGGTGAAGGATCATTCTCCATTTGTACACCTAATGAAGTTTTCTTGAACCATTGGTTAGGCTTGAGGAGTCATGGAAGGTATATTTTCAATAAGGTACCTCTATTTTAGCCTTGTACAAGCATGAAAATATGAGTCTACACCTTTTGGATGAACTTGTATTCATACTCGATACCCTTAAAAACTCGTAACCTATTCATTTGTGCTTGGTTTGAGATAATGGAATGATGGTTCAAGGTTCATAGAACATTTTTAGTGGAGTTGCAAGGGGGTTGAAGAGCTATGGAAACCTTGTTGCATGGTAAATGAATCATGAAGATTCTATGTTATTGTTGATTAGACTTGAAGTGCACACTTGTGTTTTGTATCCACATATGGAAATGGACCACTAATTGGTCCTAGAATGAGTGTGTTCATGAGGTTTTAGACCTCATTGATCAAGCTATTTAGTTAGAGTTGCCTCCTAATTGAAGAAGTTCAGTCAATTGAACCTGTTTATGCCATGAAATTGGCAAAATTGGATGGTGAATTTCTTTGCATTGCATTAATTGGTATCAGAGCTCAGAAAGGTCTCGACTAGTGAGTTTATGGCTTTGGGTTTGTGAGTTTGTGGTTGTGTGCAAGTTAAGAAAGAACATGTTTCTGGCCAAAAGACTAGGTAGAGGAAAGACTTAGGTGAGGCTAGAGAAGTTGAAGCAAGGTGAAAGAGACTTGCTTAAGGTTGGTTTGGTACTAGCAGGCTGAGAGTTCACACAAGAAGAGAGAAGCAAGGCTGAAGTATCTTGCTTGAAGGAAGAGAGAAGAAGAAGAAGAAAGGCAAAGCAGATCAGATGAAGCTGATTCAAGAAGAAGAAGGAAATAGCAGCAAGGAGGAGAACTCTAGGTTGAAGAACAGCAATCCAAGGGGACTTGGATTTCTTTTTGGTCAGGACTTTGGTGCAAGGGCATCTTAGCACCATTAAGCCTCAATAGGGAAATATTGTACTAAGGGAAAAAATTAATGTTTTGATGATGTATCAAGGTCCAAGTGACCATATTGGACATGTAGTAGGGTTTAGATTATGGTTTTGGGTCTATTTTACAAATATGGTATAATATACAAATGTTGGCAATTTGTTGCAATGTAGCCCATGGTGGCAAAGTAATGAATTTGTAAGTAGTTATGTTGAAATAGGGTCACAAGGCCATGCTAAGGCTATTGGAGTAGGTATTGAGTCATTTTTGAGTCATTTGGGGAAAAAGAGCAAAAGTTGCAAAAATGTTGGCAAGATTGTCAAATTGCAAAATAAGTAGCAAAATGAATAGAATATGGAATATGAAAGGTCAAGTAGGTGAATAGTTAGTTTTAGGCATTTGGGTAGTTGGATGATGGTATAAATACTTTAAATAAGTCATTTCCCTTGTTGTATAGGGAGATGAATGGATTTGGAAGGAAAAATGAATAAAGAAGATTGCATATTTTGCTTGTTTTCCATGCTTTGATAGTCTTATGTGGCTGAGTATAGTCTTGTGTAGACTGTAAATCCATCATTTCTTAGGTTTTATTTAAAGGTCCATGAGTATACTAAATTTTGCAATTTTTTTCATGTCGTTTCATTGGATATTAAGAAAGATATGCTTGATTTACTACAAACTATCCAAACCCTCACTAGGGTAAACAACGAGCTTTGAAATTGTGTAACTTTTGTTCTAGTTATTTGAATCTCCTAATTCTTGGTTTGCAAGCCTATTTTAGTATGTTCTTTAAGATTCTACAGGTGGTAGTTCTTGAGAATGAAGATATGGGCAAATGATGTGATGCCCTAGGTTGACTGTCATGATTTTGGAAGCCATTAAAGTGGCTCAAGGGAGGAGTTTGGAGAATAATGCTTGGAAGAGCTTGGGTGAAGGATCATTCACCATGTACAGACCTAATGAAGTGTTCCTAAACCATTGGTTGGGCTTGAGGAGTCATGGACGGTATATTTTCAATAAGGTACCTCTATTTTAGCCTTCTACAAGCATGAAAATTTGAGTCTACAACTTTTGGATGAACTTGCATTCATAGTTAGTACCCTTAAAGTTGTAACCTGTACATTTGTGCCTGGTTTGAGATAATGGAATGATGGTTCAAGGTTGGTAGAACATTTGTAGTGGAGTTTCAAGGGGGTTGAAGAGATATGGAAACCTTGTTGCATGGTATATGAATCATGAAGATCTATTCTATGGTATTGCTTATCAGACTTGAAGTGCACACTTGTGTTTTATATCCACATATGGAAATGGACCATTGATAGGTCATAGAATGAGGGTGTTCATGAGGTTTGAGACCTCATTGATCATGATATTTAGTTGAAGTTGCCTCCTAGTTGAAGAAGTTCAGTCAATTGAACCTATTTATGCCATAAAATTAGCAAAATTGGATGGTGAATTTCTTTACACTGCATTACTTGGATGTGTCTGAGGTAGACCCATCATCAATAATACCCATCATAAAGTGTTCCTATAGATCATTCTTCCACTAATACAAAGAACATGATACCTTCAAGTGTGGCTAATATAATGCCAAATGACCCATACCTTCAAGTGTGGCTAATATACGAGCATTGGTGGTTTGAGAGAATAAAGTTGTGGCATGATCCACCATGATGAAATGCCCCACCGAGTAACCAATGCCTTTATAAAAAGAGTCACACCATAAATGAAGATGAATATTTGGAAGATGAATCCAAATTGGTAGCTAATCGAAAGATTCAGTTAGAGGTTAAAGTAGAAACCTAAGGCTTGAACAAAAAGCATGTTGTCCCCAAAACCAAGAGTGACCATCAAAAATAGCATTTCAATAAGAGAACAAATTGAATGTGATTACAAAAATTCTTTGGCACATGGGTAAATTTCAATTTTCCCAACTATAAGAGGGTACCACTACTCTAAAATCTAGGTATTAAGATCTTGAAGTTTCAGCCAAGTCTATCGAATCTACATATCAATCTTGTTGATGATTGTTTTGATGCAATCATAACAATTAATTAAAATTCACATAAAATGAACCAAAACTGACTTGAAATATATGAAGGAATCGAATAAGATTTGTTTAATCCCAAGTTTAATATGGTCAGGTCTTAACCAGTTGGGCAAATTCAGTTGGTCAATGTGAAGCTGTAATGTTCAAGGGGCCTTACGTAGTTTAGGGTTTCTTGTTGGTTTACTGGACTCAAACTATGCAAAAGATTAATAAATGTCAATATGTTGTTCATCCCTTTTGCATAAACTTATACTTGTGCTACAAAACTTTAAATAGTCTTCTTGGATTATTGCAGCTTTCTCCTCTTAAATATTTATGAAAACTGTCTACTTTCAAACTCTGTTATGCGTGCTCTTTTCAAATATGAGACAAATTTCCTTCAAATTTCTATGTTTTAAGCTAAGTATTTTCAGATGGGTTGGGAAAAGTTAGAAAGATCTAATCTAAATTTCATTCACTCTATTCGAAGGATCTAATTGTTCTGTTATGCACTTTATAAATCATACAGTAACTTGATCAAATCCACAGACAAAACCTTAAATGTATATTCTGAGCATTTTCACAAACATACACCTAAGATTGCAAGCTCTAAGAGAAAATGTTTCAAACACAATGAAGAGCAAGAAAACACTCAAAAGATAGATGCAGAATTCTAGATTCAATTGTATTAGAAACAAACAGTCATATAAGATTTACGATGTCTGAATGACTCTTAGCTTCAATGATCAAACTACAGAAAACTTACAAGATTTACAGATACAGTAAGGAAGCCAGATGTTCCACGCATTCCTTATTGCAGACATAGGTGACGTCCTTCTACTCCTAAACTAAAAGGTCCCTCTACTCTAAAATGCTAAAACTAGTTACAAGTGCTGGCTATTTTCTAAAAAATCCCTGTGTAAAGTATTACAGTGTTTCAAGGCACAATATATAGACTTTGATTGTCCTCAATACAGCCCAAAAAAACTCTAATTTAAACCCTGGTTCAAACCTCTGGTTACAACAATAAATGCTGGTGAACCAGTCTCCCAAAATATCTCTAAGTATACATCAAATCTGGGTGAAATATGCCCTTCTGAAACCCTAGTAGCTCAATAGTAACTTCTGTTTGTCTGCAGTGATGATGTTTCAACTACATTTTGTCTTCATCAATGAAGACCTTTGACTTCCTCACCCTTCAT
The DNA here is from genome assembly GCA_027924645.1 of Cunninghamia lanceolata. Lineage (NCBI taxonomy): Eukaryota > Viridiplantae > Streptophyta > Pinopsida > Cupressales > Cupressaceae > Cunninghamia > Cunninghamia lanceolata. Next base: position 11,028,496 of record BSBN01001099.1, read on the forward strand.
CCTTATCTCCCTCTACTGTGAGATCTGATTTCCTCCTTCGTGATGTCACCACCATCAAGCTTCAGCTGCCTTCCTTAACAGCAAACTTGTAAAAAATGGATAAGCAATAAGTATTGTCCTAAAAAAACCTACAGGAAGGAAAACAACTGCCGAAAGTCGCGACTATGTGAACGTAGAAATTGGGCCCCAAATCTACAAAAATACGCAATCAAAATGCTTATTTGGTGCCCAAAATAGTCGGGTCAACCACCGTTGACCAAAAGTATGCAGTCGGGCTCCAAACAAAACCCTGTCGCTTTGTCTTCCCGCGCATTTCTCCTCATTTAAATCCTTGTATGTCGTAATATACAAGTTGGACATGACGCTTCCGTTAAATTGGATTTCAATTTCCTTTTAATTCTGGCTTGTATATCGCAATGTATATCAGTTTGTATATCTCAATGTACAAGCTGGAAATATACAAGCAATTAATTCTATTTAAACCACTCTTCAATTTCGCCCAATGTACATATGCATTGTATCCTCCGATATACAAGTCAGACACAATACAAGCAATAAATCAGTTTTGATTTCCTTTGGGCTCCAGTTTGTATGAGCGCAATGTATATTGGCTTGTGTATAAGAACATACAAGTGCAAAATATCATGCACTTATCTTCAATTTATAACTTTTCAAATCCGCCATATAAAGCAACCTATCGAATCCGCAATGTATCTCTTGATATGCAAACTCAGACGTGATACATAGGATAAATCCGATTTCAGATTCATTTGGATTCCGGCTTGTATGTGTAAGGTGTAACGTATGTTTCAAAATATACAAGCCAGAAATATACAACGAATTAACATTATTTGATAACTCCTTTAAGTCTGCGTTGTATATATTGCTTGTATATTCTACTTGTATCTTTCGATATACATTTGGGTTTGATACAAGCACTTAACCAATTTTAATTCCTCGCTAAGATCCATGGATTGTATATCCTCAATATACAAAGCACAAAATATGCAAGGATTTAACCATGTCCAATAAATTTTTGAGTCCGCCGCATGTATATAACCTTTGTATGTTTAAACTTGTATGTTTTGAAATATACAACTATTTAACTCTTCTTCATGATGCTTTTGGGTCTGCCCTGCATGTATACATAACATATTATCGAAATGCATAAAAAAGAACATACAAACAACTTTGTATGTAGACCGATATACAAGACCCATCTCGTGACTTTGTATGTGAGTGACATACAAGAGACTTTGTATATGCATGACGCGATATACAAACTATTTTGTATGTGCAACATACAAAGGCCAAACATACAAAATCAAATGCATATGCAACCCAATTGCAAAAGGCAAATGCGACTAAGTACAAAAAACAAAACCCTTTGCATATACAAACGACCCTGTATGTGCAAAGCGATAAACAAACCTGAATGTACATTTTACCAAAATGATCATAACCTGCAAAATATGGTGAATTTTAAGATGGTTCAAAAAGAAATCCTAGCTCATTTTTCACAAGGAATCCAACCATATCGTGCACTAGTACTAAAAATGCATTTTCTCTATTTTTAACAAAGTTTGCAAATTTAACTCTCTTTTCCCTTTACCACCAAGCAAACAAAACACACACAAGCAAAAGAAGCAAAGCCACAGCAGGGGTCCTCATTTTGCTAAGGAGCAAAATGGGGCGTGTTGTGAACATCACAACAACTAGCCACCAAACAAAACAATTAAATTCAAAGTGCTCAAGAAAACTAGATGAAATAAATGCATAATTTCCAACTATCTTTCTTGTAAATTATTATTCAACTTGAGACCTAAGGTATCCAATAAGAATGCATGAACTTTCATTTTCAGTTTAAGTATGTGCACGTGATTAATTATCCTCATCTTGAAGATCGGTTAAACAAATCAGTTACTGATATTAGCCTACATAGGTGAGGACATTCCCTCATAGCCAACAGGATAGAGCCTTGCTACCAACGAGTGTCCATAGCCCCGGCAAGGTTATCGTTACAATTCTCCTAAGTAGAGCCCCATTGCTAGCGAGCGTCTATAGCCCTGGTAGAGTTACTTAGATGGCTTAATCTAGATTTTCAATATAATCCGCTTTATTTTTTTTTTTATATTTTATATTTTTATTGATTTTGATGCTTGATAAAACTTTCAGAAGATATAGCAATTTGTAACTTTATGATGCAAGGAGTGGGTACTTGCTGAAATTAAGCTGAGAATTGTAATGGTAGCAAGGGTGACCTCAGATTTTTCACCTAATATCTACACTGGTAGGTTCAACAAACCCAAGGATTTTAGGTTTGTCATCGTGAGAAACCTTCTTCAAACTCTCAATCACTGTTATTGAATACTAAATTTCAGAAGTTAAACAACTCTCTACATTCATGACAGTCACAAAAAGTTATGCATAAATTGTAAATGATTAACCTAAATATTCTAAATTTTATACTATTTTCAATGGTTGTTAGCTTGCCCCTTCATACTCCAAAGAAAAACAAAGATCTCTGCTGAAGAGATAGAAACAAACCAAGCAACAAACTGTACAAACAACAAAAATAGAAACAACAAAAAGAAAAAAACAAACTATGCACTATTCACATTATATTACACAAAATATGGATTGCCCTTTGCCTCAAGCCTAGAAGTAGTGTTTCAAATGTTGGCCATTAACTGGTAATGGCACATCTTCTCTAGTCAAGGTTTTTAGTCTAAATGTGTTGGCTCCTATTATTCCTAAGACTTGTAATGGACCTAGCCATAGTTTGTCAAATTTTCCATGACTCCCTTTCTTTTCATGTGCTTTATCCCAGCACAACACTAAGTTTGATATCCTAAATATTTTGACTCTTGCCCTCTTATCAAACCACCTCTTAACTACTACTTGGTGTTTGGCAAACTTCTCGATGGCTTGACTTATTTTCTCGTCTAGTTGTAGCATTTGTACTACCCTGGCTTCTCTATGATTATCAAAGCCTAAATACTCATTGGCAAACTTCCAGATTGGTATTCTCAGATTTATTGGAAGTATGGGATCAGTCCCATAAACTAAATGATAAGGTGTGCTACCTAAGGCTATTTTAAATTTGGTCCTATCTACCCATAATGCGTATTTCAACAGTGTATTCCACTCTCTAGGATTCCTTGCAATCAGCTCTTAATTATATCTAATAAAATCTTGTTCGTAGACTCAGCTAATCCATTACCTTGAGGGTAATAATTTGAAGAAAACTTTAAAATAATCCCGTATTCAAATGCCCATTTAGAAAACTTTAAAGAAGAAAAAGCAGGGCCGTTATCACATACTAATGAATAGGGGGGTCCAAACCTGGTGATGATGTTTTCTTCAAGAAACTTGATAACTACCTCAGTTGTGGAAAACTTATAGCATGTGGCCTCAGTCCACCTTGTACAATTGTCCGTCACTATCAGTATGAACTTGTGTCCTACAGAAGATTGAGGATTGATGACTCCAATGAAATCCAGGCCCCATTGTGCAAATGGTCTTGATTCAATCACAGGTTGTAGTGGATTGGCTTGATTTCTTCCCTTATCTGCTGCAGTCTGACAGGTGTGGCAACTTTTAATGTGACTCTCAATATCTTTGAACATCGTGGGCCAGTAATAACCTACCCTCAATATTTTATGTGTTGTAGCCAGATGGGAACCATGACCTGTTCTGTATTTGTCATGCAGTTCTGTCAACATTTTATTCGCTTCAGCTCTATTTAGACATCTCAAATAAATTCCATCATGGTCTTCCTGAATAGAAGACCTCTTTGCACCATATATTTTTGTGATTTAATCTTCAAAGCTCTCCTCTAAGAAGCTTTCATCCTATTTGGGTACTTTCTAGCTATTAAAAAAGTGTTTGAATCATCATACCAGTCTGATGCGTTCTGGGAATTCAATACATACTGCTATTTTATCAAATCTGGATCTGTATTTTCTATTTTTTGTACCAATGCCTACCCTCTGACCAGCTTCATGGGAATGATTTCCATGTCGAATTCTTGCAGCGTGGTGATCCACTTTGCTCTCTTTTCTCCAAGTTCATTTTGCATCAGCAACATCTTTACTGCTGCATCTGGTACTATGGCTTTGATCTGGCTACGCAGAATGTAATGTTTGAATTTTTTCATGGCTCTCATTAATGCAAATGCTTGTCTCTCAGTGTCTAGATATCTTGACTGTGCATCCTTCAGAGGCACGCTCATGAATGCGATGGGCTTTTCTTCATTGTCCTCACCTTTCTGTGTCAAGGCAGCCACGATTGAATGGGAGGATGCAAAGGAATAGATATAAAATGTTTTGGTGTAGTCTGGGCTTGCCAATACAGGAGCATCAGAAATTGCCTCCTTGATATCTTCTAATGTAGCCCTAGCCAGAAGCGTCCACTCCATCTGTGCATCTTTCTTCAACATGGCATTTAATGGCTGCACGGTCTCTGCAAAACCTGTGATAAACTTCTAAACAAAGTTAATTTTACCAAAAAATGATTTCAACTCTTTCCTACTATTTGGTATTTACAAATTTTTTATTGATTCTATTCTATCTAGATCAATCAATATTCCATCTTCAGAAATGACATGCCCAAGTAATTTACCTTCAGTTACTCCAAATGAACTTTTTAAGGATTCAGGGAAATTCCATACCTTTCACATTGCTTAAATATTTTCTTGAGATCTTCAACATGAGTGGATGCATCTCTAGAATACACAGTCAAATCATCCATATACACAACCATGCACTTACCTGATAACCCATTGAATGCAATGTCCATGGCTCTTTGAAAAGTGACACTTGCATTAATCAGACCAAAAGGCATCCTCCTATACGCATAATTTCCCCATTTACAAGTGAAGGTGGTTTTAATCTGTCATCTCTATCAATTAAAACCTAGTTATAACCCAAGAAACCATCTAGAAAAGACATCATCTTTGCCCTGTTTACTGCTTGCAGCACTTCATCTATTGGAGGCAGAGGATAATTATCCTTTTCAAATGCTTTTTTCAAATTTCTAAAATCTACGCATAATCTAATGTCTCCATTTTTCTTTCTTACTGGTACTAAGTTAGCTACCTAGACTAAATGTCTGACTGGAAAAATTATTCCAGTAGACAGCAATTTTTTCACTTTCTCAAAGATTAAAGGCTCTAGAATGGCGTTTACAGGCCTTTGTTTCTGCCTAAATGGTTTAATCTCTGGTCTCAAAGGTATTACGTGAGTTATGATGGACGTATCATAGGTTTTCAAGTCTTCATATGTCCATGCTATTACATGTTTGTAATCTTTTAGAGCATCTAAAATTTCTTTTCTAATTTTCTCAGAGCAAGCTTTTCTGATTGGCACATTTTGTGGATTTTGCTCTATCCCTAAGTTGTGTAAATCACACTTACCCCCTTCTATTTTGGGTAAGTCCTTCTATCTTATTACTCCATCGAAGTTAAAAATATGTTCTAATTCAATTACTCCTTTGGGTAAGAAGTTACTCGTCAAGTTGATTATATCCTCTTTGTCCCATGTGGTCTCAGGCCTTTCTTGTTCGTCAATAACCTGAGCCTCAAATACCTCATTACAAGTCAGAAAATCAATAATCTGCTGATCCCCCCAAATACCTAAAAATGTGTAACATTGTCCAGGATACTGGGAACATTAACTAATTCAATAGCAAATCATCTCAGACCTGACAGTGTCAAAGGTTCTAGTGTGCTAGCAGCAACTACTAGCACGTCCGGCCTGTGGTTTAGCTCTCTGGGGATATGCTCCATGTTAAAAGAATCGAATGAATCTATTAAACCCCATACTCTATGTCTGTAACAAATCATTTTCTTGTAATTGCAAGCATATAGCTTTCTTACTTGTCTGACTACTAGTTTAGAGTCTGAAAGTACCCTGATCATTTTCACTTTCTTCTTGATGGTCATGACGAGTCCCAAAATTAAGGCTTCATATTCAGCGGTATTGTTAGTACAGGAAAACTACAGTGTATATACTGCTAGGTATGACTTACCCTGAGGATCTATGAGTTCAATACCTGCACCTGCACCCTGTTTTGATTTGGACCCATCACATTTTAATGTCTAGATGCCATCTTTAACTTTTTTACCTCTTATCTTGGCATGCTTTTTCTCTTTTGTTACTTGTGAGGTGCTGGTCTGTTTATTCATGGGTATTTTTGCTTGGTCAACTTGCATATGTGCATTTTTAACTTGCAAATTAGAAGGACAACTACCCCTATCATTTATTTCCTCTTCCAAATATGAAGTCAGAGCATCTACACTACTCCAAAAGTATCCTTGTGGTTGATCGGGATTGTTATTTCCCTTTTACAACTCTACTCTCTTTATGCATTTTTTGTATTCATATTCACTGATGTCTTTGCACATTCCACAACTCTCCTTAGAATGTGGGCTATTGTGAACTCTACATCTGTCTTTATACAGTTTACATTAGACTGGAAGATTTTGTTTAATGCATTCTTCCACCTCTTGTCTAATGGTATGACCAAATTTTTCCATTGCACTATTTTCTTCATCCGAAGAATTTCCATCAGACTCAATGAATAATGTTGTCTCCTTGCTTACACATTTTTCTCTAATGTTTAACATCATGATCTCTTCAATTTGCATGCCATTGTTAGTAATTCTATAAACACCAAGTTCAACAACAGCATACAATATTTCATTCGTTTGATTATACTCTATTATCATGTGTTTCATCCTGGGTTCTGCCTCTATTCTAATCTGGTTTGGGATGCCTCTCCAAGGTAGCCACATATGTGAAAAGTCTGTGGCCATATATCCGTTTAATGTCTTGGACAAATCCCTACTTAACAACATTCCATAATTCACGAGTATGTCCACTATTTGAATGTCAATGAATTGGCTTACCCTAGGGTCTGAAGCTAATTGCATTTGAATGTTCATGAGTTCTCCTATCACACTAACCTTAGTCTTATCTAACTATGTGACAACCTTAGCGGATCTGGTGGGAGTCAGCCTGAGAGTTTTGCATATTCCTAAGGGCATTACGTTGGCTGAGGCACCAGAGTCTACCATGCAGTTGTGTATGTTCTTCCCACACAATCTAACAGTTAACAAGAAAGGGGGAGAATCCTTTTTATCAGCATACATTACTACATTTATATTGGAAGGCTGCTCAACTTTCTTACTTTCTCTTTAGGTGGTGAATCTCTATTAGGAACAGTTATATTAGTAGCAACCTCATCTATCATAGATGTATCCAGGGATTTTATAAAAGCATTTCTGGTCCCTGGAGTTTTCAATAATTCATTCAAAGGTATACTGACCTTAATTTTCTTTATTTCTTCTGACAAGTAACTCATTAACCTTATTGTTTCTACTATTTCAGTTTTACTTGTTTGGGTCTTTTGTACTACTGTTCCACTATTTGTATGATGATTAGCTTTGAGTATGGCAGGGTTGTTGTTAGCATTTTGATCTGGGGGGGTATTGAAGTTGTTAGGAGGAGTGGAAGTGATGAAAGGTCCTCCTGGCCTAGTGTTGTTCCTTAAATTGCAAGTGTGGTTTCTATTTGTCTGTTGAAAAGCCTGCACCTCTTCTGTCTCAGTCAATACTTCATTTTCTGTTTCAAAAGGAAACTAAAAAGCATTTAACACAAAGGCTAATTCAGGATAAAGATTTTCAAAAAAGTAAGGTTCATCTTCTAACAATTCATCTTCCTTCTCTTCTGTAGTTGCAAAGGTAAAGGTTTCTAAAACTAAAGCTGTATCATACCCTAAGGGTACTACCTCATTACCCTTGGGAATAAGAAACTCAGAAGTAGGAGGCTGCACATCTATATTAAATATGTTAGCTACTAAAAGGAACTGTGGACAGTCAAGCTCAACATGGGCATTGGTCTTGTGAAATCTGCACTAGTTTTTTAGTGATGTATTGGCCATTTGGATGCCAGTTGTTTGTTTTGCATCATGATTATCTATATTCTCAAAAGGAGAAGCTAGAGTACCATTGTTTGGTCCTATATTCCATGTTTTGGATGGCCTAGGCTGATTCTAATTTTTGTTATTATTACCCCAGGCCGTATTGTCTATCACTGGCCTTCTATTCTATATTGGTTGCCCTTGGTTATGACTTTGATGATGATTATAGTCCTGGTTGTAGTGTTGATTCTGATTTGAACTATAGTTCTGATTATGGCCTTGGTTATAGTTTTGATTTTCATTGTATCCTTGGTTGCCTCTTCCATAAAGATTCTCATTCTTAGTTGTGTCACTTCAGTGGTCAATCTTTTCAAATGTGTAGTGATCTCTTTGATTTCTTCCCTTTCCTCTTGTGCTTTTGTTACAGTTGTGTCTCTAGGAGGTTGGAAGAAAGGCTAACCATTATTCTGACTATTATTAGCAGTGTTACCTGTGTAAGGAGCTATAGCTTGGATTGGGGTAGGACTATACACAGGTGTGTAAGAAGGAGCCAGATTTAATAATGGAGTGTGATGCATAGGGGCTCCATTCCATTGTTGTGCCTGATTTGACATCCTAAATTTTCCTCCATTAACAAATGGGCTATATGTCGTGTGCCTCATCTCTTGATTTACTTAGGCTACCTCCTTATAGGCTTTGGATATTGAATCTATGTCAAGCTTTCTTTTGACAAACATGGTAGTTAAAGGATCTAAGGCTACATAGTACATAGCTAACAAGGTATCATCATCTACGGTGTAAGGGGCTACCAACCTAGAGTAGGCCTTTTGAAATATGTCATTGAAATTATCAATCAACTCTCTCTCTCCTCTTTTTATAGTAGCCAGTTTATGATACAAGACACAAGGATCGATGGGTCCTCTAAATCTGGACAAAAATGCCTCTTCCATAAGTGACCAGGAAGAAATGTAACCATTGAGTAAGTTTACATACCAGTTAGATACTTGTTCATTGAAAGTGTAGGGAAATAGTCTACATACCATGTCCTCGTGCTCTAATCTAGCCCTAAAGCATGCTTCCTTGAATATTCTAATGTGGTCTTCCGGGTCTTGGTGTAGCTGGTATTTGGGAGATATCTTTTCTAGATTTTTGGGCATCTCATTATAATCATTAAAGTGTATGGGACAGTTGATATTAAAATAAGCCATCGCAAGTATTTGTACCTAACTTGGACCTATGGGAATACCTAGATTTCCTAGGGGATTAGGATCTTTAGGAGAACTAGGACCTCTAGGAGTACTTGAATCAAGATTTAAAGATCTGAATAAAGATCTGTCAGGACTCACAAAGTTATGAATGCTAAAAGGTGAGCCAAGAGGTGTTCCAGATGAACTTCCTGCTTGCAATATTTTAGGAATCCAAATCAGAGGACTCCTACTTTGTCTTATATCAGGTAGTTGCACAAAAATATCCCCTGAACTAGATCTGGATTTAGTCACTTTATCACTGCTATGAGCCAGTTCTACTTAAAATAAAACCTTAACTCAAGTCAAGCCCTCCTTCTAGTGCCAAAGACTGTTGATGATTGTTTTGATGCAATCATAACAATTAGTTAAAATTCACATAAAATGAACCAAAACTGACTTGAAACATATGAAGGAATCGATTAAGATTCACTTAATACCAAGTTTAATATGGTCAGGTCTTGACCGGTTGGGCAAATTCAGTTGGTTAATGTGAAGCTGTAATGTTCAAGGGGCCTTACGTAGTTTAGGGTTTCTTATTGGTTTACTGGACTCAAACTATGCAAAAGATTGATAAATGTCAATATGTTGTTCATCCCTTTTCCATAAACTTATACTTGTGCTGCAAAACTTTAAATAGTCTTCTTGGATTATTGCAGCTTTCTCCTCTTAAATATTTATGAAAACTGTCTACTTTCAAACTCTGTTATGAGTGCTCTTTTCAAATATGAGACAAATTTCCTTCAAATTTCTATGTTTTAAGCTAAGTATTTTCAGATGGGTTGTGAAAAGTTAGAAAGATCTAATCTACACTTCATTCACTCTATTCAAAGGATCTAATTGTTCTGTTATGCCCTTTATAAATCATACAGTAACTTGATCAAATCCACAGACAAAACCTTAAATGTATATTCTGAGCATTTTCAAAAACATACAAGTAAGATTGCAAGCTCTAAGAGAAAATATTTCAAACACAATGAAGAGCAAGAAAACACTCAGAAGATAGATGTAGAATTCCATATTCAATTCTATTAGAAATAGACAGTCATATAAGATTTACAATGTCTGAATGACTCTTAGCTTCAATGATAAAACTACAAAAAACTTACAAGCTTTACAGATACAGTAAGGAAGCCAAATGTTCCACTCATTCCTTATTGCAGACACAAGTGACCTCCTTCTACTCCTAAACTAAAAGGTCCCTCTACTCTAAAATGCTAAAACTAGTTACAACTTCTGGCTATTTTCTAAAAAATCCCTATGTAAAGTATTACAGTGTTTCAAGGCACAATATATAGACTTTGATTGTCCTCAATACAGCCCAAAAAAAACCCTAATTTAAACTTTGGTTCAAACCTCTGGTTACAACAATAAATGCTGGTGAACCATGTTGGCAAGAGACACTCTATGGATTCATGATTCTTGTCATTGATGGCAACAAAGTTCATTCCACACGTCCGCAGGACATGGTGTGTCTCTACCGAAAGTCAAAGTGAAGAATGTTGTAGTCCGGTAAACAAGAACAGAGCATGTGGCGAGGTCTGACAGATAGGTCCGAATCTCTCAGAGGAAGTATCTTGGTGAAGTGTGGATTTGGGGAAGTCAAGAGGACTACCTTGAGTAATAGATTCCAAGGATTTAGCCTCTGTTGATAGATGAGGAAAAAGATATGAATACTTGAGTACGGGGTTTCTGAGTGACAGTATGAATAGAAGAACTGACTGGCAGAACATTAGACTTTATTCTGGATTTGTTACTAAAGTTGGTAAAGGTCATGAAGGCATGAATTATGTTTGTTCGACATGATTAATGATTTCTACAAGTATATGCTTGATCCGCATTACTTGATGTGCAAGGATTTAGCCGACAGATCAGAGTTTATGAAAAGATTGACTATTCTGAGTGCCGACTAGAAAGGTGATGAAATCAGTTGTGCGGATATATATGCATGATGGATTTAGTTGTGAGAGGTGTTGTGGTGGTTGTTATTGATGTGTGAATAAAAGCAGAGCAGAGCAGAAGCAGTAAGGAAGGTTCGGTATGTGAAAGGAAAGTAGCATAAGAGAAGAGGAAAGATGAAGGGCAGCAGATCAGTGTACTGAGCCTAATCAGAACTAAACTCCAGCATATGTGGATGCTACCAATCAGTTCAAGTATTGTATAACACTCTTTTTGTAGACAGTGTGTCTCTTGTAGGTAGTGTGCCTCCTTGTGAGCAGTGTGCTCGGGTAGTGAGCCCTAATTGGCAAGTGCCATTTTATATTTCCATTCTTCTAATAGAGAATACAATCTTGGGTTAATCACCCTGTGGTTTTCTCCCTTAACAGGGTTTCCACATCAAAAATATTGTGTCATGTGTATTTCCATTTCATAATTATGTTTGCTTATTTGAATTAATGCTGCATTGATTATTAAGAAAGTTAAGAAAGAAGAAAATATTTGGATAACTGATTCACCCCCCCTCTCAGTTATCAACAATTGGTATCAGAGCTAAGTTCCTCCTAACAGAGCCTAACAGCTTGAGGAAGATCTGGGAATTCAAATGGATGCATATGGTTTAAGGGGACAACTCAAGACTGCCCTTAATGATCTTGAACAGTCAAACTCTGAAGTCAATGAATTAAAGGAAAGACTAAAACAGACTGATGATTTCATGAGAGAACTAAAAGACAAATTAAGTCTCTCTATGAAAAAGAGAAAGGAGCTGCTTCAACAATTGGCAAGACAAGGTGAAGCAAATAATGCAAATGAAGAGCTGAAGGAAAAAACTGAGTTGTGCAAAAAGTTATCAAAATAAATCATTATGGTAAGACACAAAATGGAACCAGGAGTCATGAAGTTTACCCAAGAAGTTGAAGAGAAAAGAAAAACTGAAGATAATCTAAGACAATCTCTTAAGGAGAAATCAGAAGATTGCCACCAGATGGATAGAATTATCAGACATCTTGAATCTGATCTTGAAGATGCTAAAGATAATGAAGAAAAACTTGAGGATCAAATTGTCTCTTTCAAAAGGGATCTTCAAACAACAAATGAGTATAGAGAGAAATTCAAGATAAGTTCTGCTCAACTTGAAGTTCTTCTTGGAAGTCAAAAGAAGGTAGATGACAAGTGTGGTTTGGGATATGAGAAAGGAGAAAGCTCCGGATCTGGTCAGAAGAATTTTAGATCAGAAAATCCAAGGAATAGGCCTAGAAGCCCTCTGGTCAGACAGCCTAATGCTCAAAGATATCCATCCTTCAATGGATACTACCACAACTACAATCACTTTGGTCACAAAGCTAATCAGTGCAGAAAGAGAATGAATCAGACTAATTCATCATTCTCTGGACAGTGTTTTAACTACAAAAGGTATGGTCACAAATCTCATGAATGCAGAAATATGCAAATGAACAAATCATTCAATGGTAGATGCTTTGCATGCAATAGAATAGGTCATATGGCTAATCAATGCAGATTAAGAGGATATCAATCAAATATGCAAAAAAATGTTGTTTGCCAAATTTGCAATAGATCCGGTCATATTGCAAAATTCTGTAGAAGCAAGAATCAGGACAAAAGAGGTCTGGTATATCATAATCAGAATCAAGATAAGGGGAAACAAAAAGTGAATGTGGATGAAGTTAAAAGTGAGATGAACAAGATTTGGGTAAAGAAAAGTACAGAGAATGTAGAGGTTGGATCTGCACCAGACTCTAGTGCTGATATTCCTTCCAGAAATTAAAAAGTGAGCTCTGGCTCAGGGGGAGACACAAAGAAAACCTTGTTCCCCCAGCCAATCAACTGGTACTGGAACTGGCACAAGAAGAGTTGTGGATTGAAGGGTTCATAAGGGAAACATCCAAATAAACTATGGTTAAGATTTGGAAGATCTGCATGTTGTTTAAAGATCAGGACTGATCCGATTCTTCAAGTCATCCGAACAAGGCCAACCAAAATAACTTAGGTCGAGCATTTATTGCAACCTAACAATAGGGTTTACGGAGCAATATAAGGGTTTTCTCATTAATCACTTGTTCATTCTGCATTCAACAAGAAGAGAGAAAAGGAGCTCTGCAACTACTTCTCCCAAAGATCAAGACAATTCTTCATACAACTCAATCCGGATTCCATCGTGTGCCCTAAACTACGTAAAATGTATTCTTCATTCTTGATATCCTTCAGTAAGATTCTTTGATGATGGCTACTATGAATATAGTGAAGATTTCTGATAGACCTCACCCCACATTTAAGAAACATCCATACAAATCCTTGGAGGTAGATCCCCTAAGAGCATTTTCCAATGTTCCACATGGCATTTTGCACACCGAAGATATTAGGGTTTACATACACGCAAATGTTGAAGAGTTTGGGGAATTCAAACTAAGAGATATCTATCATAAACAACTGTTAGATGATTCATTTGAGCTCAAACCCTAATACAAGGGCCTCTGGAATAAGCACTTTGCACAATACATACATTTCCCCTGTTTTACTGAGGATGAATGGGTCAGGTATATTTTGAGCAGAATACATGACAACTTTATGTGGTTAAATGGACCATTCAAAATCACAAAAGATGCCATCAAGGCAGTTATCAGATTACACTCATCTGGTGGGATTCACGTTCTTAAATCTATGAAGAATCAAACTATGAGTGAGGCTACTAGATCCAAGTTTGACAAAAGAGCAATGACAGTAGATGACATCTCTGATCCAGATGTCAAGTATGCCTCCATGATCATTGGATATAAAATATATCATTCTAGCAGGGAAAATTCAGTACCTGGAACTGCCATCTACACCACTTATGAAATGCTAAGAAAGGATGCAGACTATGATCTTTGTTAGCTTCTCTTGAACTAACTCTTGGAGAATCTACAGAAAATAAAGAAAGATAAAAAGAATTCATTCAAGTATGGTGGATTAATATTGTGCTTATTCTTCTACTTTATGAATGAGCTTCCCGGATCTAGTGGCTGGGTGTGGGAGAATGACTAGTGGCTATCCAAATAAGAGATTATTTGCATGGACTTGGTGATAACAAAGCACAAAATACAGCTCTGTGGGGATATTTCAAGAATTTTTAGAACATGATGCAAGCAAGAGAAAGGATTCCCCAGTCTCTTGTTGAAAAATACAAAGACACAGTTTGTTTTATGGTAGAGACTGATCAGTGCCTAATGGAGGCAGTAGAACCAAGAACTGTATGGATCATGCCCATGGGGTATGAAGTTGATGAACAAATTGTAGAGCTCCATGTTCAACACATGCTATGTCAGCCAAAGGATCCAAAGGCAGAAAGGTTTAGAACCTTTGAGGAGCTAAGTGTAAAGATTCATGTGGAACTCAGAGAACCAGAGATCAAAAGGAAGGTGAGAAAAGAAGTAGAAAATGTTTCCCAAGGCCTTGGCATCTCAAAGGAGGCACTTGATGCCAATAGGGAAAAGAGGCAAAGGGCTGAGGAAGAAAAGAAAGAGGCAGAAAAGGAAAGCAAGGAAAGTGCTCTGGTAGAAACCTCCACCCGGACTAGATCATCAAGGAGATCTGCACCTACCACTACCAAAAGCTCAAGGGCATCTAAACCGGAAGCACAATCATCTGGAAAAGGAGAAAAGAGAACAAAGAAAAAGGGAACAAGGTCCTATGTTAGCCTAAAGGATGACAAGGAAACCGAATCAGATGAGGAGATAAGGAAACTGAAGAAGAAGAAGAAAACATCCGGCCAACCCTCTACCGATCAAGGAGAAGAAGAGAAGGAAGAGGAATTTGCTGAAAAACCCACTCTATCCTTGGATGTTGTAGTGAAAGCAGTCACTGTGGATGGGAACCTGCAACCCTTGATAGAATTTTATGATGAATATAATGAAGCAGATAAAAAGATTCTGGAGGAAGCCACAGTTCAGTTTTTGAACACTTACAACAAAGCTTTTATTGAAATTATCTCTCTAATTCCCAAAAGCTTAGAGAAAAGGCTTGAAATGAGGAAGAACAATGCTCAAGCAAAAGATCTCGAGATCTGGGAATAGGTCACCATTCAGCTCTTCCCTTCAATCACTCTGTAGCAAATGAATATGGCCTTTAAAGAGTGCAAGGATGAGTTCCGGAGCAAAGCCAGGATGAATCAGCTCATGCTTGGTGAAACTAACAAAGTGGCAAAAGAGACTGAAGAGATCCTCTGAAATACTCTTAAAAATTTCAACATTCCCATTACAGAGGACTCTGGTAAAGACAAGGGCTCAGAATCCTCTATTCCAGAAGAGATGACTCATGAATAAACAAATATCTCTCCTTCAGTTTCCCCTACAGCTTTCGGATCTAAAGGAGAAGACAGAATACAGGAGTGAAGGAAAATAAAGTTGACAGTACCAAGGTTGCAGAGGGAGAGAAGACCCCAATAGAGAAAACCACAACTGCTAGTGGTAAGAATGTAGAAGGAGAGAAAGCTCCAAGGGATAGCCCTAAGAATGCAGAAGAGAAGAAACATCTATCTCCAGCAAGAGACACTGCAAAAACTATCCAAGAATTCCTGAACAAAGAAACAATGGAGATTGATGAACTAGAGCTTCTACAAGGACCATTTAATTTTGATTCACTTTCTCCGGTACAGACAATGAAGATAGCCTCATTCGCTAATGCAAAGGCTAAAGAAAAACTCCTAAAGTCTCACATGGAAGACTGTGAGTTAATAGAAGCTACTTCCAGAGTGCTAGAAAAGATTATGCCATCATTTCAGAAGGATCCCACAGCCTCCTCATCCAGTAATCTCAAAACTCTAGTCAATAGTGTTAGCACACATTTTGATTCTCTAGAGAAGTCAGCTGAAGAAAAGGTCCGGAAGGAGTTTTTGGATAAGAGATTCTTAGAGGTACAAGGGTTGATCATGTTGGATCTAAGGCATACAACTGAGAGGGGGGGTGAATCAGTTGTATAAAAACTTTCTCTATATTTCAAACACTTGATTCATCTTGTTAGTTAACAGCATATCAATTAATCATCCATGAAAGTAAAACACACAAACACAAGAGTAGATAAACATCAGCACATTAAACACCAAGATTTTGATGTGCAAAATCTGGTTAAGGGAAAAACCACGGGGTGATTAACCCAAGGATTATTCTCTGTTAAAAGAATAAGAAAAAGAATGGCACTTGCCAATTAGGGCTCACTGCCTGAGCACATTGCTCACAAAGAGGCCCACTACCTACAAGGAGACACACTATCTACAAAGTGATAAGAATCACAATCTTGAACTGGAGAATGACATCTTTACCATGTCTGGATCAGTTCCATTTAAGCCCAAAAACCTCTGCTCGACCTTTCGCACTTCTGTTCGCTACACCACTCTCATCCACACACTCCACACTTCAAAATGAACTCACAAACCTTTATTTATACAAGACATCAACATAGGAACAATCATCTAAGTCACCAATCAACCATAAGAATATCTGAAAGATGAATAACACATCCGATCGGCCACCACAAGAACATTCGTAGGATGAACAACTCATCCGGTTGGCTAGTCGAAACAAGAACTTCATCTGGAAGAATATCTTCAATTTCAGGCTCTACTATCAATGCGGACCAACAACACAACCTCAACATGATCCACGGACATTTCCAAGCCTGCCTGAATGACCAGGTACATCTGCACTTTCTCTACATACTGGAATCTCTTCTCTTCCTCATCTGAAACTTCAAGAACACTATCTGTCACCACTGTCACAATGCAAAAGGTACTTCCAGACCTCCAAATCATACACAACTTGAGATGACACATCACAAGGACATCCCAAACACTCCTTCCAATCCGTAGATTAGGATTATACAGTTCCAGACCTTACCAGACCTTTCTGTGATCCTCTGTCACCTCTGAACACTTGCCGGAACTGGTTCTACACTAACAACCACAACTCCTTCAGATCTTCATGTGGACCTCTGAAATCTTAACTGAAGCATCTCAAGACTCATATCTACAAACCCTTTAATCTGCATCCTCTGATTCGCATCCTATACAATACATTTGTCTTCTTCTCATCACTGTTCTTCACTATTCTTGACTGAGGCTAATTTTGTCAATATCCTCAGCACACTGCTCATCGAATCCTTCTTGTCAATGCAATATGAGTATGTTGACATCAATGACAACACTGGTTCACCTCATACTTGCAACAATCTCCCCCTTTGTCATTGATGGCAACATATGATGTGAAAAACCATCAAGACAAGAACTTCTCCTTTCTGTCACAGCTCCCCCTATCAGCAACATGTCTTCTCCTCATTTACTGCTCCCCCTTTGATCATCAGCTACTTGTTTTTCACATGTCTTCTCTCCCCCTTTGACATCAATGGCAAAGGGCTCATACTTGCAATTCTAACACATCAGAATCATACCAGCTACTCCCCATCATCAATCCGGATCACAAGATATGACTGTGATATCCACTAGACTGATGCACATCAGTGCATCTTAGTTCATCACCGGAAGGGCCATGACCCCTAACTTCTCCCAGAGATATTCAAAAGAGTCCTTGGGAAGAGGTTTAGTAAAGATATCTGCAATCTGATCCTTGGAGGGAACATACTCCAACCTGACTTCTTCCTTGTTCACTTGTTCTCTCAAAAAGTGAAATTTGATAGATATGTGATTAGTCTTAGAGTGCAATACTAGATTCTTGGAAATATTAATTGCACTTGAATTATCACAGAAAATTGTGATAGGCTCCTCATATTCAATTTTAATGTCTCTTAGCATCTGCTTCATCCATAAGATTTGAGTGCAACTACCTGCTGCTGCAATGTATTCTGCTTCAGTTGTAGACAGAGATATTGCATCTTGTTTCTTACTTAGCCATGAAACCAATCTCTTCCCCCAAAAGAATGCTCCACCACTGGTGCTCTTCCGGTCATCCACATCTCCTGCCCAATCTGCATCTGTGTAAGCATGAAGAGAGAAATCCGGATCTCTAGGGTACCATAGTCCATACTCAGCTATTCCTTTCAAGTATCTAAAAATTCTTTTGATTGCCATAACATGAGATTCTTTAGAATCAGCCTGGAATTTTGCTACAAGACCAACAGCCTGCATTATATCTGGTCTGGTCTGAGTGAGATACAACAATCCACCAATCATTGATCTATACTTTGTCTGATCTGCCTTGGGGGAGTCATCATCTTTGCTCAACTTACATCCAGTTGCCATGGGAGTGTTCATTGGCTTTGAATCTTCCATACCAAATTTCCTTAACAATTCTTTGACATATTTGGTCTAGAAATGAAGATCCCTTTCTTTGTTTGAGTAATTTACAGACCCAAGAAGAAATTCATTTCACCAAGCATAGACATTTCAAACTCACATTTCATCTGATTTGCAAAATTTTTGCACATACTATCTCTTCCTCCAAAAATGATATCATCCACAAACACTTCAACAATCAAAATGTTTTCATGATCAATTTTGAAATATAAGTTACTGTCAGTAGTACCTTTGCTAAATCCAATCTACACAAGATGCTTATCCAACCTTTCATACCATGCTCTTGGGGCTTGTTTTAATCCATACAATGCTTTCTTCAACTTGCAGACCATATCATCATTGTCAGACAATTGAAATCCATCTGGTTGTTCAATGTAAACTTCTTCTTCCAGATCACCATTTAGGAAGGCAGACTTGACATCCATCTGATATACCTTGAAGTCTTTAAAGGTAGCAAATGCAAAAAAATAATCTGACTGCTTCAATTCTTGCCACCAGAGCAAAGGTCTCTTCAAAATCAATTCCTTCTATTTGAGAGTAGCCTTTGCAGACCAATCTAGCTTTGTTTCTGATTACTTCACCAGCTTCATTTAATTTGTTCCAGAAGACCCATTTGGTTCCAATCACATTCCTATCTCTAGGTCTGGGAATAAGATCCCAAGTATGATTTTTCTCAATTTGCATTAATTCATCTTTCATTGCTTTGGTCCAGTTTTCATCATTGCAGGCTTCATTTACTGTTTTAGGTTCAATCTTTGAAATCAGACAACATTCATCCTGATTTTGAGCAACATTCCTTCTAGTTTGCACACCTTTGCTTCTATCACCTATGATCTGATCTTCAGAGTGGTTTTGTGTTACATACCTTGGAATTTTGGGAGTATCCTACACTACTGCTTCTTGATCAGGCTCATTCAAACCTATCTCTTCTTCCTGATTTACTGGATCAGGCTGATTCTGACTTACCGGAGAGGATTGAGTTCCTTGAACTTGAACACCATCTTGGTCATATTCATCAAACTCATAAAATCTTGAGGGCTTCTCAATTCCTTCATCAACTTTCACATTAGTGCTTTCTATCATCTTCCTCAGTCTCTTATTATAACACCGTTATGCTTTTCTTTGAGTGGAGTAACCCAAGAAAATTCCTTCATCACTTCTAGCATCAAACTTTCCTAGATCTTCATCTCTTTTAATATAACACTTGCTACCAAATACTCTAAAATATTTCACAGTAGGAGTGATGCCAAACCAGAGTTTATAGGGGGTCTTACCGATATTGTTTCTAATTTGAACTCGATTTAGAGTGTAGACTACAGTGCTGATAGCTTCTTTCCAGAACATCTGAGGAACATTTGCTTCCAACATCATTGTCCTAGCAGCTTCTTGGATGGTCCGGTTCTTTCTCTCGACTACTCCATTCTGATGTGGAGTCCTAGGAGCAAACAACTGTCTCTTTATACCCTGCTTCTCACAAAAGTCAATGAACTCACCAGATGTAAATTCACCACCTCTATCAGACCTTAGACACTTCAGTTTCAATCCGGTTTGATTCTCTACCATAGCTTTGAAGATTTTGAACTTCTCAAATGCTTCTAATTTCTCTTTTAGGAAGGTAACCCACATCATTCGAGAATGGTCATCAATTAACAACATGAAATATCTATCACCTTGCAGACTCTTGATTCTTGTCGGACCACAGAGATTAGTATGTACTAATTCCAACAATCTGGTAGAGGACTGATCTTTGCTTTTGAAAGAGACTCTGCTCTGTTTACCTAGCTGACATTCTTTGCACAAACTATTTGTAGGTTTCATCAATTTTAGGAGATCTCTTACAGCTTGAGTATTGCTTATCTTGATGATGTTATCAAAATTTACATGACACATTCTTCTATGCCATAAGCAACTTTGATCAACTTGAACAAACATACAACTTTTATTTGAACCAACCAGATGAAAGATATTACCTTTTATCTGAGTACCAGATGCAATTTCAGTTCTGGAGCTTGTAAAGATTTTGCATTTTTCATTCTTAAACCGGAGATCATAGCCTTTGTCTACTAACTGACCAACACTGAGAAGATTGTGCTTCAATCCTTCAACATATAGTACATTACCTATTTTGCTCTTTCCATCAAAGGAAATAGTTGCCCTACCTCTGATTCTGCCAGCAGAATTGTCACCAAACTTTACCATTCCTCCTTCATACCTTTCCAAATCCAAGAACTTATCCTTGTCACCAGTTATATGGTGAGAACATCCACTGTCAATAACCCAATCATCCTTTTCTTCCACTTGAGCAGCCAAAGCTTTTTCCACAACCTTGTGATTGACAGATTCAGAGAGTATTGAATCTTCTTCCTTGATGGCAATAAACACCCATTCATTTCTGGATTTGCTTCCTAGTTCTGATTCATCAACTGTTACTCCTTCATTGTCATCTTCTTCATGAACATAATAGCAGTTCTTTTGAAACCTTTGTCTGTTAGTATTAGACCTTGCAAATCTTTTGGGACATCTTGAAGCAAAATGACCAATCTTATTGCAGTTGAAGCACTTAAAGGGTAGTTTTCCTTCATACTTACCAGATCCTCTTGGTAGTCTTTTTGCAATGAGGGCTTCAAGTTGAGCTGTTTCTGCTTCTTCTTCTTCCATGTCTCTTCTTGCTTGATCATACCATGACATCTTTCTTGAAGAGTTTTCTCCCGGATCAAATCTCTATTTGCCTTTCACATAGGCACTGGCTTTGAAAGCAGATTTAGTCCTGGGAGGATCATCTCCAAACTCAGTCATTTCAAATGCAGCTAGCTTGCCAGCCAATTGTTCTCTTGTGACAGTTGTGTGGGCTCTGAATTCATCAATTGCAGCAACCTTGATTTTGTAGGCAGCAGGAAGGGATCTGAGGATTTTGCAAATAATCTCATTTTCATCCAGAGTACCACCAGTATTTCTAATTTCACACACTAGTTCATTCACTCTTGGCATAAAAGTAGTGATGTTTTCATCATCTCTCATCTTCAATCTTTCAAATTTCCCTTTCAGACTTTGCAACCTTGCACTCTTGACAAACTCATCTCCTTCATACAGAAGTTCTAGTTTAGCTAGGACCTCATATGCAGTTGGTAGGTCAATAACATTTGAGAGATCTGAGTCATTCAATGTGCTTAGAAGAGCTTCCTTGGTCCGCAGATTGTTTTTAGCATCTGTGATTTCATTCAGAGTTGTCGGACCACCTTGTGGAGGTACATATGGTTTTGAAACCATGGCTAAGTATGCTTTTCCCATACATTCCAAGTGACATTTCATGCGACCCTTCCTAAGAGTGAAATTGGTTCCATCAAACTTAAGACTATCCTTTTTGTATGACGACATCCTGGATCTCCTCAAGCGGTTAAGCTCTTTTCAGAGGAACTTGGCTCTGATACCAATTGTTGGATCTAGGGCATACAACTGAGAGGGGGGGTGAATCAGTTGTATAAAAACTTGCTCTGTATTTCAAACACTTGATTCGTCTTGTTAGTTAACAGCATATCAATTAATCATCCATGAAAGTAAAATGCACAAACACAAGAGTAGATAAACATCAACACATTGAACACCAATATTTTGACGTGGAAAACCCAGTTAAGGGAAAAACCACGGGGTGATTAACCCAAGGATTATTCTCTGTTAAAAGAATAAGAAAAAGAATGGCACTTGCCAATTAGGGCTCACTGCCCGAGCACACTGCTCACAAAGAGGCCCACTGCCTACAAGGAGACACACTATCTACAAAGTGATAAGAATCATAGTCTTGAACTGGAGAATGACATCTTTACCATGTCTAGATCAGTTCCATTTAAGCCCAAAAACCTCTGCTCGGCCTTTCGCACTTCTCTTTGCTACACCACTCTCATCCACACACTCCACACTTCAAAATGAACTCACAAAACTTTATTTATATAAGACATCGACATAGGAACAATCATCTAAGTCGGCAATCAACCACAAGAACATTCGTAGGATGAACAACTCATCCGGTCGGCTAGTCGGAACAAGAACTTCATCCGGAAGAATATCTTCAATTCCGGGCTCTACTATCAATGTGGACCAACAACACAACCTCAACATGATCCATGAACATTTCCAAGCCTGCCTGAATGACCAGGTACATCCGCACTTTCTCTACGTACTAGAATCTCTTCTCTTCCTCATCTGGAACTTCAAGAACATTGTCTGTCGCCACTGTCACAATGCAAAAGGTACTTCTGGACCTCCAAATCATACACAACTTGAGATGACACATCACAAGGACATCCCAAACACTCCTTCCAATCCGCAGATTAGGATTATACAGTTCTGGACCTTACCGGACCTTTATGTGATCCTCTGTCACCTCTAAACACTTGTCAGAACCGGTTCTACACCGACAGCCACAACTCCTTTAGATCTTCATGCGGACCTCTGAAATCTTAACTGAAGCATTTCAAGACTCATATCTACAAACCCTTTAATCTGCATCCTCCGATTTACATCCTATACAATACATTTGTCTTCTTCTCATCACTGTTCTTCACTGTTCCTGACTGAGGCTAATTTTCTCAATATCCTCAGCACACTGCTCATCGAATCCTTCTTGTCAATGCAATATGAGTATGTTGACATCAATGACAACACTGGTTCACCTCATACTTGTAACAGATCATTAATGATAGAAGAAATATGAATATTGGGATAAAGAGCTTAGAAAACGCTCTTAAAGATGGTGGTGAAGTATAGAAATTTTGTATTTTTTGGTCCAAAGCAACAGTGGAGATTGAGAACAAAATGAAAGAATAGGAGGATAAACTGATAAAACTTTCTCAAAATTTTGATCCACTTACTACATCAATAATAAATCAAGAATGTCAAATGGTTGCAATTTTGAATGAGATTAAGAAGCTTGAAAAAGAGAAGAAAAATAGAATAAGCAGGTTGAGTGAGCTCAGAGGGATAATTGTCCCTAAGTTAGAGGCCATGCATGAGGCCATAAAAGAAGCTCAAATCACAGCCCAGACAAATGATCCAATAGATCTAAAAAGGATAGATGCGTTTGCATTTCTATTGAGTGGTCATATATCAATTTTGGACAAAATGAAGCAACGTTGGGCTACAGAATTCATTCAACTGAAAACAACTTTTGCAGACATACTGTAGTCTATGTAAGTATTCCATATGTATATACTTATGTGGCTAAGTATAGTTAAAGTTTTGGAAATTTTGATGTACGGACCCTACCCTTTGCCATTGATGTCAAAGGGGGAGTGAGGAGTAGTGAAAAATGAGGAATCCAACTAAGGGGGAGCTCCGGAAAATGTATATAAAAATAGAGCATCAGCCAAGGGGGAGCATAGTGTAAACACTTAGTCATTTTTCACTAAGTGTTGCCATCAATGCCAAAGGGGGAGATTGTTGGCAAGAGACACTATATGGATTCATGATTGTTGTCATTGATGGCAACAAAGTTCATTCCACACATCCCCAGGACATGGTGTGTCTCTACCGGAAGTCAGAGTGAAGAATGTTGTGGTCTGGTAAACAAGAACAGAGCATGTGGCGAGGTCCGATAGACAGGTCCAGATCTCTCAGAGGAAGTATCTTGGTGAAGTGTAGATTTGGGGAAGTCAAGAGGACTACCTTGATTAATAGATTCCAAGGATTTAGCCTTCGGTGATAGATGAGGAAAAAGATATGAATACTTGAGTACCGGGTTCCTGAGTGACAATATGAATAGAAGAAGAACTGACTAGCAGAACATCAGACATTATTTTGGATGTGTTACTAATGTTGGTAAAGGTTATGAAGGCATGAATTATGTTTGTTCGACATGATTAATGATTTCTACAAGTATATGCTTGATCAGTATTACTTGATGTGCAAGGATTCAGCCAATAGATTAGAGTTTATGAAAATATTGACTATTTCAGGTGCCGACTAGATGGATTTAGTTGTGAGAGGTGTTGTGGTGGTTGTTATTGATGTGCGAATAAAAGCAGAGCAGAGCAAAAGTAGTAAGGAAGGTCCGGTATGTGAAAGGAAAGCAGCATAAGAGAAGGGGAAAGATGAGGTGCAGCAGATCAGTGTACTAAGCCTAATCGGAACTGAACTCCAGCATATGTGGATGCTACCAACCAGTTCAAGTATTGTATAACACTCTTTTTGTAGATAGTGTGTCTCTTGTAGGCAATGTGCCTCCTTGTGAGAAGTGTGCTCAGGCAGTGAGCCCTAATTAGCAAGTGCCATTTTGTATTTCCATTCTTCTAACAGAGAATACAATCTTGGGTTAATCACCCCGTGGTTTTCTCCCTTAACAGGGTTTCCACGTCAAAAATATTGTGTCATGTGTATTTCCATTTCATAGTTATGTTTGCTTATTTGAATTAATGCTGCATTGATTATTAAGAAAGTTAAGAAAGAAGAAAATATTAGGATAACTGATTCACCCCCCCTCTCAGTTATCAACAAACCAGTCTCCCAAAATATCTCTGAGTATACATCAAATCTGGGCGAAATATGCCCTTCTGAAACCCTAGCAGCTCAATAGTAACTTCTGTTTGTCTGCTGTGATGATGTTTCAACTGCATTTTGTCTTCATCAATGAAGACCTTTGACTTCATCACCCTTCATCCTTATCTCCCTCTGTTGTGAGATCGGATTTCCTCCTTCGTGATGTCACCACCATCAAGCTTCAGCTACCTTCCTCAACTGCAAACCTGCAAAAAATGGATAAGCAATAAGTATTGTCCTAAAAAAACCTATAGGAAGGAAAATAGCTGCCAAAAGTCGCAACTGTGTGAATGTAGATATCGGGCCCCAAATTTGTGAAAATACGCATTCAAAATACTTATTTAGTGCCCAAAACAGTCAGGTCAACCACCGTTGATTGAAAATATGCAGTCGGGCTCCAAAAAAAACCCTATCGCTTCATCTTCCCGCGCATTTCTCCTCGTTTAAATCCTTGTATGTCGTAATATACAAGTCAGACACGACGCTTCCGTTAAATTGGATTTCAATTTCCTTTTAACTCCAGCTTGTATATCACAATGTATATCAGTTTGTATATCTTAATGTACAAGCCAGAAATATACAAGCAATTAATTCTATTTAAACCACTCTTCAATTCCACCCAATGTACATATGCATTGTATCCTCTGATATACAAGTCGGATGTGATACAAGCAATAAATCAGTTTTGATTTCCTTTGGGCTCCAGTTTGTATGAGCACAATGTATATTGGCTTGTGTATAAGAACATACAAGTGCAAAATATTCATGCACTTATCTTCAATTTATAACTTTTCAAATCCACCATATAAAGCAACCTATCAAATTCGCAATGTATCTCTTGATATGCAAACTCATACATGATACATAGGATAAATCTGATTTCAGATTCATTCAGATTCTGGCTTGTATGTGTAAGGTGTAATTTATGTTTCAAAATATACAAGCCGGAAATATACAACAAATTAACATTGTTTGATAACTCCTTTAAGTCCACATTGTATATATTGCTTGTATATTGTACTTGTATCTTTCGATATACATTTGGGTTTGATACAAGCACTTAACCAATTTTAATTCCTCGCTGAGATCCACGGCTTGTATAATGTCTTTGTATATCCTCAATATACAAAGCACAAAATATGCAAGGATTTAACCATGTCCAATAAATTTTTGGGTCTGCTGCATGTATATAACCTTTGTATCTTTAAACTTGTATGTTTCAAAATATACAACTACTTAACTCTTCTTCACGATGCTTTTGGGTCCGCCTGCATGTATACATAACATATCAGCAAAATGCATAAAAGGAACATACAAACAACTTTGTATGTAGACCGATATACAAGACCCATCTCGCGACTTTGTATGTGAGCAACATACAAGAGACTTTGTATATGCATGACGCGATATACAAACTATTTTGTATGTGCAACATACAAAGGCCAAACATGCAAAATCAAATACATATGCAACCCGATTGCAAAAGGTAAATGCGACTAAGTACAAAAAACAAAACCCTTTGCATATACAAACGACCTTGTATGTGCAAAGCGATATACAAACCTGAATGTAAATTTTACCAAAATGATCATAACTTGCAAAATATGGCCAATTTTAAGATGGTTCAAAAATTAACCCTAGCTCATTTTTCACAAGGAATCCAACCATATCATGCACTGGTACTGAAAATGCATTTTCTCTATTTTTAACAAAGTTTACAAATTTAACTCTCTTTTCCCTTTACCACCAAGCAAACAAAACACACACAAGTAAAAGAAGCAAAGCCACAGCAGGGGTCCTCATTTTGCTAAGGAGCAAAATGGGGCGTGTTGTGAACATCACAACAAATCCCTTATGTGAAAAAACTCCTCATTTTTTAACACTTTATCCACTAAAATCACAATAGGGGGAGGTACATTAGAAGGTTTCACCTTACTAGGAGCAACATGAAGAATAGAAGGGATAACCCTCCACTGACAAGAGGTCCTCCAACATGAAAAATGTTAGAAAAATAACCAATCTCTGGATCCATAGAATTGGAACCCAAAACAGGAGAATGCACCCCACCAGCAGTAGCAAAAGAACGAACAAACCCTACCACAAATAATGCACCAACAATAGAAAAAACCCATGTTGTAGATGGAACACCAACAACAATAGTAGAACTAGTTAACCCTATCACTAATGGAAAATTAGCAACAAGAAACCTCCTATTACAAATGGCACACCATCAATAATATCCCCTGTTGCAGACAACGCACCAATAATAGCAGCCCCTGTCATGAAAGGCAGACAACCAGTAGCATCCCCTATCATGGATGGCACACTAGCAACAAAAATACCCCTATTACAGATTGTACACCACCAACAACAACATTAGAGGTCCCTAAGTTTGAGCATGTTGCCACCATAGGCCATCAATATTATTCAAACAAAAATGTATCAAACATTAAAATAATGTTGTTTACATATTCAAACTACATATGCTACTAGCATACCTATCTTTAGAAAAATCTATCAAAAATATGTCAAAAGAAATCCTTGTCGACAAATAATTTAAAAATAGGCACCTCAAGAAGGATATCTCTCGGCATATTTTAGATAAATTTTCCTAAAGATAGGTATGCTAGTTTTATATAACTATGCCAAATTTTTATGAAAGTACACAATTTTTCTATTACTTGAAGAGTTATTTGCTCTTTAGTTTTGAAAAAGTTAACTGAAAAAGAAAACAAATTATTTATTTCATATTTTTAGCTATTTTTTAGAATACGAGTGTTTAGGGTAAATTTGGATTTGTCAATCTTTTATGGTTTAGATGTTAAAATCCTCCTTTCACCCTAACATTGAAGGATCTAGGGT
The DNA here is from genome assembly GCA_027924645.1 of Cunninghamia lanceolata. Taxonomy (NCBI): domain Eukaryota; kingdom Viridiplantae; phylum Streptophyta; class Pinopsida; order Cupressales; family Cupressaceae; genus Cunninghamia; species Cunninghamia lanceolata. Next base: position 11,056,291 of record BSBN01001099.1, read on the forward strand.
CAAGTGGCAAGCACTATCATACCCTAGAGTCACTTGCAAATGAGGGGAAGCTTGGATTAGGGAATTTAATTATTAATTTTCCTTCTCTTATGTCCAATTAACCATTAAAACCCTAATTATGTAAATACGGAAACAAATTGATGAAAGACGGAAAAAGCTCTTGTAGATGGGAGTAAAATGATAAATCACAGAATACCTATTTTCAGGGTTCTGAGGAGGAATAGTCGGGGACACTGGTGCGGGTACCCAAGTCCAAGGTACCTACTTTTTTGGGGAATCTGGACCCCCTTCTAACACTGATTAGTCCTGTAACTTCTATTTTTCTGAAACTATCTGTAGAGGACACTTTTGTGGGCACCCTAGTCCTAGAAGTGCACTTTTGTCCAACTTCTCTTTAGATCCTGAATACTTGATGCCTGTCACTCCTTCTTGCAACTCCACTTTTTCCAATTATGACAAATGTAACCTGCAATCACAAGACTTGGTTTGGGGGTTGTGGTGTTTAGAGGTTTGCCTTAGTCAAACCTCAGAGGATACTTAAGTTTCCGAACACTGTTATTAGATAAAGAGGGCATGCCATTGTGAGGTAGAGGCCAAAAACCAAAGGAATCAATGGTGAAAACACAATGATATGTCACCTTGTAGTGAAGCTTTCATGGAGGAAGATGCTCTTCATGCCATGAAGGAATTGAGGCTAAAATCTACAAATATCAACACACAAAACACATAAGTCTACTCTTGCAACACAATAGAAAGCCTTGAATCACCTTGAGAATGCCTAGAGTTCACAATAACAATCTAGTTGAAATCTAGTTTTGAAATGAATGCCTACATATGTTTATATATGGATCTACAAGCACTCCCGCCAAGATATTTTAAATTCAAACTTACCGTGTCGGGAAAGGGACCCAATAACGATCACTAACCGACACCTAGAAATTGAGGCTGCCTAAAATAGGGTAGGACTAGGGTGTGGGCACCCAAGCCCTCCCCCTATTTTAGGCAGGGTATAGCTCAAGGGGTCCTCCTAGGTCCTATTTTCCATGGGACTTAGGTCTCATTTCATCAGGATGCTAAAATAAGAATTAAAATGTCCTAAATGCACTCTAAAGACCTAGGAGCTAAACCTTATGAGGGAAAGCCCCCAAGAGGACATTTTCTAATGTTACATTTAGCCCCCACTTTAATGTATGTATGAATGCGAGGCCCATACATGCATTAAAGTAAGGTCACAAACATAGAAAACACACCAAGCATGGAGAAGACACGCCAATCACATAGAAAATAGTATCAGGCACGCAAAACATAGAGAAGCCAATTGCAGTCACACAGAACACAGAGCTGACAGTTAATGCATGGAAGACAGAAATGATATCTTTTTCTTTTCTTTTCTTTTTTCTCATATATATGAAATGCAAATGTAAGTACTTGAAAGTAAACAAACCTCCCAAAATGCAGGAAGCACTACTCGACGGCGCTGGTCTCTGCATATGGGGCAACACACATGTAATACATGCAAAACCTCCCAAAATGCACAAATCACTACTCAAGGTACTGGTCTATGCATATGGGGCAACAAACACACCATACAAAACAAGCACACCAAAACACACACTTGAAGACACGGAGAAAACATGGTAGACAAGCGAGGGAGTGTACCTATTTCTAGGTCCAACACCATCTCAGGCACATTACAGACACGCACCAATGATTGGGCTTTGCCACAACAATCGCTTAAGACATGCTTAAGGGTTGAGTTAGTCATAGAACCGCTCCTTGCCTCCGCAGAGGACTTTTTGAAAATGACTGTATGATGTAATCTTCTTTGAGAAATACACCATCCCCACCTCTGTAGAGGGCTTAAGAAAAAGGATATGTTCAATATCCCACCTCTATAGAGGGATTACATGATTTATTGATTGATAGCAAACAAACTCAGGGTGCACAATGTACTACTTAGGTGCAAGTCTATGCATTTGAGGTCAAACACATTGCTAACATCTATAACATATAGCTTACCTTATATGTTGCCACCTTAAGGTGGTTGATATCAAGCATGTTAAGTTAGGAAGAAAACACACAAGGGAACACCAACTTTCACAAAGCCCATGCCCCTCGGAGGTGACATGTACTTTACGATCACCAAATGTTCCCACAAACACATCCCTACAAGAAACATGTTAGTGTCTAGAATATCATGATAAACAACAACATCAATGCATATGATTAACCACACAAAGAGCCTAGGTTATACCAAGAATTTAGAGTTCAAGGATAACTAAGGGCTATATCACGAAGCTCTCCGAATCAAGTACCACCAAGGCTAGATTCAAAGGAAAACAAAGGTGCATAGAGCAGCAACATTGTTAAGGTTTATAAATGTGAGAAAAACATCATGAAATTTACTACGCGGAAAGCATGAGTGCTTCCACTAGACAAGCGTTAGATAAAATATACAACCCCATTGTCATATTAGGAACTAATTCCAATTTTTTATTTGGCTCGAAAGGGACACTAGGTCCACATCAATATAAATGTTTGTCGTCATCCCCCTGCTAGATGGAAACACTAGAGGAAGAGAAACAATAAATAAGAGAGGAGAAAACAAGTGTCTTAGGGACAGTCACATAGGAGGGTGCCCCCAAGTCACCAACTACGACGCTATGTCCATAAGACACAACACACAATAATGAAATCAGAGAGAGAAAATTTGGAAGAATGATGATACAAATAGAAGAAGGTCACAACAAAGGTGGTCTCTTGGTATCCTGAACCTTATGGGAGAATATGAGGTCATCCCAGGAGGCCTAAACAACATATAACACATCACGGGGGGAACACATCATGAGAGAGATGAAGGGTTAGAGATACTTACCTGTAGGGCCCCTTCTAGGCTAGAAATTATCTAGAAGCAAATAGTCATCATCGTCCCATTCCCTAATGATGGAGGACAGTGGGACATATGGTACCATAGCCCAATTCATATCTTGTTCATCATGGTGTTCATCATTACAATCATCTTGTTTGGTTGAATGTTAGGATTGATGCTTTCTTGTTGAGAGGCAAGGTTTATAGCATATTCTTGTCTTTTTTTCTTCTTTCTCTTGCTTTTCTATTTCATTTTGTTTTACCACTTATCTTTTGTAAGATAGGGCTATCCTCCTTCATAGGCTTATAAAAATTAGAAGATGAAGCACTAGGATCAAACCTCATTTGTCACGGTGGAACAATTAGTTGTTGACAATGATCTCCTGATCTTTGTAAGGATTTCAAGGGAGGAACCTCAGCATAGGGACCTTGTCCTTTCAGTCTAAAGTTCTCTTCACATGCGGGTTGTTTATCTCTTGTCATTTATTATGTAGGGGGACTAGGTACTTCAGTTTTATCCCAAAAGTAATTCAATTTGTGATGTTTTTCCTGAACCAAAGGTTCATACTTGTTCTGAGGAACGGTAATTATACGGACATCCGGAGGGAATTTCAGACAATGGTGTATTGTTGAAGGGATAGCTTTCATTTATTTTAGCCACGGATGTCCTAATTTAATGCAAAAGAGGTCATAAATGGGGACAACATTGAACCATTGTTTGACATGTTTTCTGGATAATGTTACTAACAAAGATATCTTACCCAAAGGCTTGATAAAGGTTCCCTTATGCGTCTTAACCATCATGCTCGAGAGGTCATAAGAACCTTGCATTAGTTGATGTGAAAAGAGGAACTCCTCAGTATAAATATTAGTCATGCAATTAGGATTGATAAGAGTTCCATTCATGGGGTTTCCTATTATTTTCACTGTGATTTAAAGAGGTCCTTCTTTGTCTCCAGTTGTTCTATCATGAGGAGTGATGACAATTTCAGGTTCAGGAGCCTTTCTTTTCGTGTAAGGTCTAGGAGGGAACCTATTGTTTCTATTATGATTAGAGGCCATTTTTATATGCTCAAACCAATGCAAAATCAGATTTTTAAAATTTTTCAAAATTGGTGCAAAAGACAAGAGCAAAAACAACCCAGAATGCTTGATTTTTTGATACTTTTCAATACAAATGAATGAAACAAAGGGTGCCATGAGGATTGCAGTGAAGGGAAGCATGTTATATGCCTGATATCAGTTCAAAACATCAATAATTTCACTCTCAAAACACTCTTTAAGCAAATTTAAGATAATGCCAAGTCGATTATAGTGAAAATATGTCCAAATAGGCACTTTTTTCACCAAAATTCGATGCAAAAGAGCATAACAAAGGGTGTTGTGAGGAAAATGATGATGGAAATAAATTAATATCAGTAGAAACAGCAACATGGTGTCAAAATACCCAACACAACATGATTTTAGTGCCACTTAAGGTAACACCCTAGTGAAAATATAGCCAAAATAAGCTATTTTTCACGATGTTTCAATTCCAAGACCTAGCAAAAGAGGTGTTGTAAGAAATTTTTGGAGGGAAAGAAAATAATATCAATAATATCACTCACCTCAATCCATAAAATTTATCACAACACTCTTGGAGTGCAAACTAGATCAAACCCGAGGGCAAAAATTGTCAAAATGTGTAGTTTTTCACCGATTTTTCACTACAAGAGCCCGTTAAAAGGCTGTTGTGAATCTTTTTATGAGGGCCATAAAATTATTACCCTAATAAAATAAAATTAATGAAAAAATATCTTTCACCACACACATATGGTGCAAATTTATGAAGTCGATAAGGCCAAAATTAGTGAAAATTGTTGTTTTCGAAGCCCTAGGTTTGAGATTTTGGAACCAAATGCTATGCGAATGGTTTGAAGTCTAAATTTTTATGTAAATTACATACTCTCATATATGAAAATGATTTTCAAGATTAATCATGCAAAATTCCCATGTAAATTTAATGAAAATGCACCACAATCGCTAGTTTTTGTTGAAATTTTCAATGCAAAAATGCAAATAATTTAAATTTAAATGCAAATTCACACTAAAATGAAAGACTACAGCCAAATGAAAATTATAATGAGCCTCTAAAATCAGTAGAAAAATTTGGTAAAATATTTTGCCTACAAACCCTAGATTTTGGAATTACTAGGTTATCTAAAAATTGTCAAAATTTCCACAAAACCCTAGCAATTAAATGATGAAAATGCAAAGCAAGATTTTGAATTTTTGCATTTTTCTATATTTTATATCAGATCTGATGCAAAAATAATGAATTAGGAAAAATTAGAAAGAATTGACATAATTTAGTAAGCCCAACAATGCAATTTTTTTGTATTTTTCCAAATTTTTCAATTTTTTTGAAAATTTCTCAATGCAATAAATTAAATACCTATATGAATGAATTAAATCACACAAAATCTATAGGAAAACACTCAGAAAGTTTCAAGTTAAGTTCAAAGACATGGGTTCACCAAAATGTGTAGGGTAAAATTAGATTTGTCAATCTTTTATGGTTTAGATGTTAAAATGCCCCTTTCACCCTAATATTGAAGGATCTAGGGTCGAGTGGCAAGAACTATCATACCCTAGAGTCACTTGAAAATGAGGGGAAGCTTGGATTAGGGAATTTAATTATTAATTTTCTTTCTCTTATGTCCAATTAACCATTAAACCCTAATTATGCAAATACAGAAATAAATTGACGAAAGACAGAAAAAGTTCTTCCAAATGGGAGTAAAATGATAAATCACAGAATACCTATTTTCAGGGTTCTGAGGCAGAATAGTTGGGGATACTAGTGCAAGCGGCCAAGTCTAAGGTACCTACTTTTTTAGGGAATCTGGATCCCCTTCTAACACTAATCAGCCCTGTAACTTCTGTTTTTCAGAAATTGTTTGCAGGGGACACTTTTGTGGGTGCCCTAGTCCTAGAAGTGCACTTTTGTCCAACTTCTCTTCAGATCCCGAATCCTTGATGCCTTCCACTCCTTCCTACAACTCCACTTTTTCCAAATCTAACACCTATAACATGTAAACACAAGACTTGGTTTTGGGGTTGTGGTGTTTAGAGGTTTGCCTGAGTCAAATCCCAGAGGACTCTTAAGTCTTCGAAAACCATTGTTAGATAAAGAGGGTGTGCCCTTGTGAGGCAGACACCAAAAACCAAAGGAATCAATGATGAAAACACAATGATATGTCACCTTGTAGTCAAGGTTTCATGGAGGAAGATACTCTTCATGCCATGAAGGAATTGAGGCTCAAATATGCAAATATCAACACACAAAACACACAAGTCTACTCTTGTAACACAATAGAAAGCCTTGAATCACCTTGAGAATGCCTAGAGTTCACACTAACAATCTAGTTGAAATCTAGTTTTCAAATGAATGCCTACATATGTTTTTATATGCATCTACAAGCACTCCCGCCAAGATATTTGAAATTCAAACTTACGGTGTCGGCAAAGGAACCCAACAATAGTCACTAATCGACACCAGAAATTGAGGCTGCCCTAAAATAGGGCAAGACTAGGGCACGGGCACCCAAGTCCTCCCCCCTATTTTAGGTAAGGTATAGTTCAAGGGGTCCTCCTAGGTCCTATTTTCCATGGGACTTAGGTCTCATTCCATAGGGATACTAAAATATGAACTAAAATGTCCTAAATGCACTCTAAAGACCTGGGAGCTAAACCTTATGAGGGAAAAGCCACCAAGGGGACATTTTCTGACGTTACAAAGAGTTTTATTAATTTAATCTACTATAACTATACAAATAGATTATGATTTCTATAGTTTTAGAAAGATTAAATAAAAGGAATTATTTAGCTATTTACAAATACAAAAGAAGACACAAAGGCCAAAAGAAGAATATTTCAATTTAAACCCTAATTTATAATTATAATAAAATAAACATTGAAACTTTTTTTCTCAATCAATTTTTTATTATTAAATATTATTAGTTTTCTTCTTTTCATTGCAATATCAGAATATGTATGTGGATAATTAGCCAAAATTCAGTAAATTTTAGGATTTCAATTTCTAAATCTTTCCGTTTTAGTTTCAATTTCATGGATAATAAAAAAAAAATTGCAAATAATGATGAATCATAAACAAATACAGTAAATATATACTAAATAATAACTCATCCTAAGCATATATAGTACAAAAGTGTGAATACTGGTGCATTTCATGCAATTTGTCATAAATATAAGTGAATTGCATGTTTCAAACACATCCTTTAAGAAATTTAAATTGCATAAGCAAAGATTAGTTCAAACAAAGATAATATTAGAAGGACTAATAAAAATTGGATATATATTTATAATTAGTCCAATTCAGGGAAAGGTTCAAGAGAATTACTTAGAGTTAGGACAAATTCATATAAATTTGTACAAATCCTAATTGAATACTGTCATATTTAACATAATTGTTGAGGATATATTTAGAAACATGTATTTTGGATAGGATAATTGTTGATTGAATTTGTAGAAATCATGAAACAAAGCACATAAGGCCCCAACATGATTAACAACAAGACACATCAACCGTGGGTGATGATCAAATAGTCAAGACCTCACTCATGGAGACATGGAATTATAGATTCTTTCAGACTTCATCATACCATTCAAGATAAATAAAGGCTTGTTGTGAACTTTTATTTCTATTTTTGTGACTAACAAACGCATCAACACAAATCTCATCAAATGATCATCTAGACAAGAGTGGGTCACATTTTCCATATGTTCATGTAGCTCATTGATGGTTTAGGGGTTAGGGTTTAGGGAAATTATTTAAGGGTTTAGAGGCTTAGCATTGCTTGGGTTTAGGGGCATTATTTAGGACTTAGGGGTTTAGGGTTGCATGTCAAAAGCAATCTCTCTCTCTCTCTCTAAACCCTAAACCCTAAATAATGCCCCTAAATTATAACCCCTAACCCCTAAACCCTAAACCTGAGCAACCCCAAACCTCTATCTCCATATCTCTCCCTTATCCCCTATCTCTCTGGACATCTCACTCACTCTCTATCACCCTATCTCTCCCCTCTTTCTCCTCTATCTCTCCATATCCATCTCCTCTCTCTTTCTACATATCTATCTCTCACTATCTCCATATCTCTTACCTCCTTATCCCCTATCATTCCTCTATTTCCCTATCTCTCCCTCTCCATTATTGATGAAGAAAATGGAAGAAAGAAAACTATGACTCTCTCTCTATATATATATCACTTTCTCCCTATCTCACTATCTCTCTCTAACTCAGAGAGAGAGAGAGACCCTAAACACATCTCTCTCTCACCTGTCTATCTCCTAGTTTTCTTTTTCCTTTCTAATTTCCCTATAGATCACCACCAATTTCCCCTATTTTACTATTTTCCACCTCTCCTCTCATCATTCTTCCCATCTAATCAACTTGCATTTTATCTTGTTTCCATTTCATCATCCCAATTTATATCCTCATCCCTCTTTGCACATGTCCTAGTTTTCTTTTGTCTATTTTCTTTGTGGATAAGGGAGAGGGAGAGGGAGGAAGAGGGAGAGAAGTGGGAGATGGAGGGGAGATATCGGGGATATAGGGAGAGAGAGTCCTAGTTTTCTTGTTTCCATTTCCTTCACCGATAATGGAGAGGGAGAGATAGAGGAGAGAGATAGGGAGATAGAGGAATGATAAGGGAGAGAGAGAGAGAGAGAGAGAGAGAGAGAGAGAGAGAGAGAGAGAGAGAGGCAACATATAGGGAGATACAGAGAGATAGATAGGTAGAGATAGAGGAGATATATAGGGAGAGATATAGGAGATAAAGGGGAGAAATGGGGAGATAGAAAGTGAGAGAGATGTCCAGAGAGATAGGGAGAGAGATTGAGAGCTAGAGGGATGATAGAGATAGGGAGATAAGGGAGAGATAGGGAGATAGAGGTTTAGCATTCATTGGATTTAGGCTTTAGGGGTTAGGGATTAGTGTTTAGGGGCATTATTTAGGGTTTAGGGGGGAGAGAGAGAGAGAGAGAGAGAGAGAGAGAGAGAGAGAGAGAGAGAGAGAGAGAGAGAGAGAGAGAGAGAGAGAGAGAGAGAGAGAGAGAGAGAGAGAGTTTTTCTTTTGCAAAACATGCTCTTGTTATAGGCTTGGTAATACTGATCCATAATGTGAGTCACATTATAATGTGCTCACATTATAACATGCTCGCATTATAGGCTTGGTAATACTGAGCCATAATGCAAGTGCGTTATAACACACTTGTGTTATGACTTGTATGGGACCAAAAAGTCATGTGGCAACTTTTTGGTCCCTCATCTTTGTGCATATACCCGTCTAGTGAGTTCAAAGCAAGGTCAAGTTGAATTGAATCCAATATTTAGAGATGAAGATATTCTATATCTCATGTTAAGTGCACTAGATCTAAACATTATATTGTAATCCTATTATTGATATTAATAAAGTGAGTGTGTTTTGGAGGCTAGTTTTTTTGAAAGCATTTTCCTAGGGTATATCTTTTGTTATCTCTTAGTTGTTATTTAGCTAAAATTTGTATAGATCATTCTTAATTTCATTATTTCTCTCATAACATTTGTGTGGACCTAGTCTAGTTTCCTTTCACTAGCTATGATGTGGTTATGATGATGCTAAGTGTTTGAGACTTTGATGCAATGAGGTGCAATGTAATAGTTGTATGTAATAACCATCCTAAAATATATTTTTTTCATATGAGATTGACAAACTTATAAGTGGCTTCAAGATTATTTGGATAACACTACGATGTAATTATTAACTATTCTGAGTTTTCCAAACTCAAATAGTCATATGGGTCTTTATAGGGGTCTCAAATGGTCTCTCAAAATGAGTTTTCTCATGTTAAAGTTTTGTTATCATGCTTTTTAAATGGCCTTTTAGAGTCTAAGTCTAGAAAGGTTCCTTAAAATATTAAATTTTTCGAGGAAATATTTGTACATCTTGTGTTGTTCTATCTTGACAAGTGGTACAGTATGGTTTTGAGTTGTCATGAACCTTCAAACTTCCAAAAGCCATGTATAACGTTGGGGATAATTTTGTTTTGTTTTACAACATGATCAAAGTCTTAATGAGTTTTAGGTTTAGGTTTTCTTGTCATGTTGATTGGTTTTAGGTTTGTAAAGCTAATCTGCAGGTTTTAGCAGTTCACAAGGAAGAAATATCAGTGTTTGATGCCTCAAGACACCATACTTTTGAAGGAAAAATACTCTCAGGAGGTGGTGTACCATGAACATGAACATGGACAATGTGAGTTCTTTATGATAGTGATCAAGTCATAGAAGGTGGTGAGGCACATTTTCTTGAAGATTTCAATGCAATACAAGAATCCCTACAAACTGGGAATAGAATACAATGGTTTAGATATCCCATTCATCCTTTCCATCTTAGTCACAATTTTCTAAAAGGTTTGTACCTACACTTTCAAGGTTTTACTAGTTCATAATGAAAACCCTAAGAGCCTATCTAAATATGGAAACCCTGAGCTTAGTCTTGTGAGGCTTGCCAAGGATCTAAGAAGTCTATTAAAGCATTGACTAGGTCTATCATATCTTGTAAGTAATTTTTATTTTGATTATATAAGAAGAAGAGTGTATAGGAGTGTTGACTACTATCTTAAGGGGTATAGCAGTATGACAAATGATTTTAATCTTTGGGAATTTATGTTTATTTAGAAGAAAGCCATGCAGGCTAATGCAAAGCTCCAAGTCAACCAAGTCTTCAAAGAACCTAAGGAGGCATATAATCAAGATGAAGTGATGTCAAACATAAAAGGGCATGCATAATAATTGATGAGGTTTGTCAACCTTCTTAAGCTCATGTACAAAATTCAAAAGATTTTATAGTGTCTCAAAGTTTGTCTAAACCCTAAACAATTCTATTTAAGGTATGGCAATAGTGTGTGAAGATTATAGAAAATCTATAGGGTATCTTAAGGGTCTGGACTACCATAAGGTCTTTGAAAATCATACAAAAGTAGTGGTAACCTTGTCGAATGATGTTCAAACCTGCATAATCCATAAATGAGTATATCAAATCGTTATGAGGTATGCCAAGAAGTTAGAGGTCATATACACTCTAATGGATTATGTAGTGCCCCTCATTTCGGCTTTTTATAGTTGATAGTATTTCACTTACACTTAAACATTTGTGAGCCATGTGGATGATGGACTTCTTGTTTATGCTTGGTTATGTTATTATTGTTTATGGATTACTGATGTGGTTGTTGATATTTGTTATGAGCATTATAGTAACATTGTTGATATTATGGTAAATGATGTGTTTGGACATGATCAGTTAATGGTTAGATGATTATGTGGAGTAGAGTTATTATGCTTTATGTGATTGGTTGATACATGATTGTTAGTTGGAGATATTTATGTTATATGTCATGCTTTTGGTGTAGGGACAATGTAGTACTACTCATTATGAGCACCCTACAACGCTGCAACTCTCTGACACTGTGTGTTTGTTATATATGTATATGCTTGTATGCAACATCTCATTTTGATGCAAGTTGTAGGTACCAGGCATCAACTCCACCTAACTTAGTGGGTCTAAGTGTGCCTTTACACCAATGGATAATGTGGATGGGAGATAACATGGGGTTCCCATTTGTCAACCAATATTTTCAGTCGTCGTCATCCATGTGTTGACAGTCTCAAGTATAGTTTTTGTTCAGTTGGTACTTGTTTCTGGATTTTGGGTCACCCTTTAGTATGTGGTTGTCATTAATTGTTTGAATCATCTATTTTTGTCTTATGGTTAATTCTTTAGAGTGAGGAATCTTTTTGTAATAGTGTAGTTAATTGATTTTATAGTTAATGTGTAATTGTAGTATATTTACTAATTATTACAGTAATAATAATAATAATAATAATAATAATCATAATAATAATATATTCATATATATCAATATTAATTATTGAGAATATTAATTAGTTGATTTTTTGTATTAAAATTAATGTGTAGCTTTGAAAGCTAGCAATAATAATGATATTGTTAATATTTAATACATTATTGATTTTATCTGACATGGGAGATTTTATTTTATTTTGTCATTAATTTTATTAGTGGGAGTAGGTTGTTAGAGATTTGAAAATTATTCTCTTAGAGGTGTTATGAAGGCAATTTATTGTGTGGATCTATAATAGAAAAATGGTGTTAGGGGGAATTAAATTATTTTTAGCTATTTTGGTTTGGAAGAAGATTTATTTGAGGGAGGAGGATTTCTTAGAGGAGGCTAGACAAAAGTTTGGGGAAAATTTTGCAGAAGCTGAAGAATTGAGGAAAAAGGAGAGAAATTAAGCAGGAGGTGGATTCTGAAGCTGAGGGATCAAATTTCAGGTATGTTTTCTGTATGTTTGAATGAATGTAAATTGTGTCTTTGAAAATGAATCATTCCCTCTCTTCTATTGCTTTTGACTATCTGAAAACCATTATGGCCTGATGTTAGTCCGGTGTATTTTCTTTTAATCTACCTTTAGTTTGTTCTAGTGAATGTTCATGTTTTGCTGTCACCCTCTAAAGCTAGGGCCCTCCTGTTAGCCCTAAATTTTGACATTTCAATGATCATTTTAAAACTCCATTATATCTTTCATCAAACTTTTTTATAATGTGAACCTCTCCTCATCCGTAGAAGGGTGTAAATCATGTAGCTATTGTAGGATCTTATACATATAGCCTTATCTCTGGATATAGTTCCAAGTCTTAATTCTTTTGTGATTGACACTAACCTAGAGAACTATTGGCCCTATTTTTATTGATATCCTCTATGCTTGCATCCTTGTGGAATTGTCAGTACCTGAAATGAAGTGGATTTACTTGCATTCAGATTCAGGCCTTCACCTTGAGGGTGGAATGGTTAAGCAAATCCAACATGTTTAGCCTGCAAATTTTATTCTTTTTATCACATATTACCCAGTGTGCTTTGTTGAAAGTCAATTCAATCCTTCTCTGCAATTCTTGTCAAGTTAGCGGCCTCACTTGAGGCATCTGTTCGACCCAATCTTCTAATGAAATCAACTTCTAAACCTATATTTACCTCTAACCTAGCCAAACCTACCCTTATCTTCTATTTTTCACCTTAGCAAGAGCCATCCCATGTTCCCTTATCTACAATTTAATCCAATTAAAATCACTTAAATGTTATCAGGACCAAAAGAAATGGACTGATTTGGGAAAGAATCTTACCAGTTTTCTTCTCTAATTTTATTGGCTTCTATTAGTGCCGTTGTACGGCCTTACTCAACCTTAATCCCTTAAAATTTTCTAGTAAATGAAGTTCTTAAGATTGTTCTTATGGGTCAATTTAACCAATGCAATCAGTATCAATTTTCTCCTTTGCCAAAGGCACCACCGTACGGTCTATCCTCAGACTTTTTATTTCAAAAAATTTTGCCTGAAATCTCCAGCACCTTGGTATGGGTCATTTCTCTGATTGAGGAGTTTTAGATTTAATTAATCTTTTATTTTATTTCTCCATAAGATCTATTCTTCATGTCATCAATTTATTCCAATTTAGAACCGATAGTAGTTAAGGGTTTCTTATTTAATTCTAGTTGTTAAATTATTAATTTAGAATGTAGTTTGGGTTTGTAACTAGATATGTATACATATATTTTCATTTGTAGATAACTATAGTATGTATAAGCAATGATAATTAAAACTAATTGAAAGCAATTGTTCAAGAGAACTCATATTAGTTTCTTGGTGCCTAGACGATATTAATTTTAGCCTTATAGTAATGCCTTGGTAGACAGAGATCTTACAATATGAGTTAGTAGTTTAATTGTATGTAGGAGTAGTATGATTGATAATTGGTATCTCTTTGGTGTAGCAATTGTTAAATTAGAAGTGAATAAAATTAGCACATTACTCTAGTGAGTGGGATATGGTTATAGTTTTCACATAATAAAATTTTAAATGTATTTATTTTGGAATTAAAGTAAAAGTTGTAACATTCTAGTTAGCCAGTAAGGTAAGCTAGATGACTTCTTTTATTTAGTTTTTAAAGTTTAGTGGTGTTGATATTGTTAATAGGAATATTAGTGTTATGTCTTTTAAATTGTTTAGATACTTGGAATAGTTCGTTAGGAATGGAGTATTATCATATGACTAGTTAGTTACCTTGTTAAGTAAATTTACTTGGTCATTATAGAATTAGGGTTATAATAGAAGTATAAGATTAGGTGTTATGTATTACATTAAAGCAATTGTTCATCAAATACCTTCTTGTTAGTTCATGATATGATAGGGAGTAAATTGATTCTTTTGGTTTAATGTTTTTAATTAGTATTGATAGATTAAGAAATCTGTGTTGATTACTTTGAAATTTTTTGATTTATCTTGCATGTTATAATTGTCAGTTTCTGATGAACAGTCAGGATAAGAGATTTTGGTCTTTCTCTTTCATGGGTTCTATGGGTTGTGTTACCTATCCAGAGGCTTGTTTACTTTGAACTTATCCACTTTAAATCCTTGTATTCTAGAGAGAGAAAACTAATTTTGGGTTCATTAAATTTGGACTTTTTGCATGCCTCGTGTCATAAGAGTTGGAGGTTTGTCATGTGTGTCCTTGTGTATTGTACTGTTTGGTTGGTAGGTCTTCCTAGGTGCATAAAAGAGGAGTGGCCTTTGGTGCAGGGCTAGCACCCAAAGTGGCAGTCAGGGTAACCCATCGAAGGTAAGTAACAAGTGATAATTTTATAATAATTGACTTAGGGGGAAAAGGGTAGACATCACATTAATCAAGATAAGTATTTTTCCTCCCCCACAGCTGTAGTGCTCGTTTAGGCTAAGGGTGGGATGAGAGGGTTTGATTTCTGCATGTGTGACCTATGGGGCCAGCACCTAGAGAGAGGTTGTCAGGGTAACCATAGATGGGGGCCGATGTCTAGAGAGAGACAATCAGGGTAACCCATGTAGAACCATGCGATGACACTCCTTCCTACTGCACTGTATCTTGCCCTTTTCTCTTGCCTCTGGATGTTGATTGTTGAGTTATGTTATGTCTGGATGTGTAACCTGAGGTGTTCCTACTTCCAATTAGTCCTTTTGTTCTTGCTTTTTTCAAGGGACCCTATTGTTATCTCCTAGCTTGGGGGGTGGACCTTAGGGTTCCACATGGTCAGGTGGAAGAACTTAATCCATTGGTTTTCTTGACATCATTGTTTGTGTTCGTGACAGGTGTGTCTTTTTTGTTCCAGTTTTGCATCTGCATGTGAAGATTCGTAATATGCTTTCAAAATTACATAATCATGACTTATATTGCAAATTATTGTAATCAGTCACAAAGCCTTGTAATTTTGTATTTGATCTCATTTGTATTTATATACTTTTGTAAATGAAAGGATGTAATCTCTCTATGATGTAACAAGACTATTTTTGGACATTTATGATGTGTCATGTTGTTAATAATGTATGTGTTATTAATGCATTTATGTTCCCTAAAGATGTTAGAGTATTGAATGGTTTAAATGTTGTAATTAGTTGTTACTTCCTCTAGTGATTGATACATTTACTTGTTTTAAAAAAACAATTCTGCATTTTATTGCTTAGTGTAACCTAACTCTCTAGGGTTGCATGACGGGGCATCACATTTGGTATCAAACTAGGTTTGAACACTAGGTACTCTGGTTAAAATTGAGCCCATTATGTAATCTAGTGCTTAAACTCTGTAGATTAATATTTTTTTTCCTTTTTAAGTATTCCTTATTTTGAAGTTGTCCTTTGGAGGTATGTGTGTGTAGGAAGATGCCTAGGGGTTGAGGTAAAGGTCGAGCTCGATCTCAAGGTAGAGGACATGGGAGAGGTGATGGTGGTACACCTCCTCCTAGTTCCCCTCGTGAGAGTGCCCATGAAGGAGGGGGTCAGAATATGGAAAGACATGGTCAGCCTGAGGGAGCTTAGTTGTGTCATTTACTTGAGGAGGCCCTTGCCTATTTAGGCCCTAGACATGAGGTAGAGCATCCAGGAGGGGGACATGAAGTGGATCAGCAGAACCTAGAGAAAGAGAGAGATTAGCTAGGAGGAGAGAATTGACAACTGAGTAGGAGGCCACCTTAGCCAATCACATGAGAGATCTACTGAGGGCACGCTCTCCCACCTTTGATGGATCTAGTAGTGGCTTAGAGGTAGAGACCTAGTTACTTGATTTAGCCAGGTGTTTCACCATGCATCTATATGGTAGAAACACCAAGGCTAGATGTGCTATTTTGCATCTCAGAGGGTTTGGTTCTACCTAGTGGCATTTTGAGGAGCAGAAGTTGCACCTGGATATTAGTACTGTTTATTGGGAGTTGTTCTTAGAGAGATACAAAGCTCTCTTCCTGTTGGATCATTGGAAGCAGCAACACGTAGATGAGTTCCATGAGCTGAGGCAGATGGCCATGTCAGTAGAGCAGTATGAGGGTAGATTCTATGAGCTCAAGCAGTATGCAGACATTGAAGATGATGAGACTATGTTGGTACAACATTTTATCAGGGGTTTGAATGCTCGAATCAGTGGAGGGGTTCGTGTCTTCAAACCTAAGACTATGGAGGTAGCAGTTGAGAAATCTTGATTAGTAGAGGAGAATTTGACGATGGCACTTGGAGGACATAGAAGTGTGCATATTGGTAGTGCACCTTCTGTAGGTGTTGGTGGTTAGTCTTAGATAGTTGGCTCTATGAGAGGCCATCATGCACCTGGAAAGGGTGAGCAATAGCATTTTTCGTGGTCACAACCAAAGAATACTTAGTCTTAGTAGGGTAATAGAGTTCAAAACAAGAAGGATCAGTCTTGGTAGTGGAACAAGTGTAACTATTTTGATCAGCTAGCTCAGAGTATGTAGCCTGCAATAATTAGAGATGATTTTTAGTAGTCCAATGCTTTCATAAGTGGCAGAGGTTTTGGTAGAGGTATAGGATGCTTCTCTTGTGGATAGCAGGGCCATATAGCCAGGCAGTGTCCACAAAGGAACACTACAGGATTTGGTTAGAGGCTGGGAACTTCAAAGCCAACCGTAGCTAACGCAAGGAGGTCTCATAGAGTATTCACAGTGATTGAACATCACCAAGTAGAGCATTAGGGGACAGTCTTGGAGGCTGTAGGTAGGAGATGGACAGCTTTCTTTGGAGATAATACATGTGCTGTAGCATTGGGCCTATACCCTTAGGGGCAGAGATGTGGAGTAGGTCAGGGTCTAGTGGGATCCTAATGATGAGACTTCTATTACCTGGGAAGATGCTTCCAAGATGCGGGAGTCATATCCCTACTTATTTGTAGGCTTTCAAGAATAAGCCTGATTCTGGAGGGGAGGATGTAGTGCCCCTCATTTTGTCTTTTGACAATTGATAGTATTTCACTTACACTTAGACATTTTTAAGACACGTGGATGATGGACTTCTTGTTTATGCTTGGTTATGTTATTATGGATTATGGATTACTAATGTGGTTGTTGATATTTTTTATGATCATTATAGTGACATTGTTGATATTATGGTAAATGTTGTGTTTGGACATGATTAGTTAATGGTTAGATGATTATGTGGAGTAGAGTTATTATGCTTTATGTGATTGGTTGATACCTAATTGTTAGTTAGAGATATTTATGTTATATGTAATGCTTTCGGTGTAGGGATAGTGTAGTACTACTCATTATGAGCACTGTACTATGCTGCGACTCCCTAACACTGTGTGTTTGTTATATATGTATATGCTTGTATGTAACATCTCGTTTTGATGTAGGTTGTAGGTACCAGGCATCAACTCCACCTAACTTAGCAGGTTTGAGTGTGCCTTTATACCAATGGATAATGTGGATGGGAGATAACATGGGGTTCCCATTTGTCAACCAATGTTTTCAGTCATCGTAATCCATGTGTTTCCAATCTTGAGTATAGTTATTGTTTAGTTGGTACTTGTTTCTGGATTCTAGGTCGCCCTTCAGTATGTGGTTGTCATTAATTGTTTGAATCATCTATTGTTGTCTTATGGTTAATTCTTTAGAGTCAGGAATCTTTCTGTAATAGTGTCATTAATTGATTTTATAGTTATGTGTAATTGTACTAGATATACTAATTATTACAATAATAATAATAATTTTATATTTATATATATCAATATTAGTTATTGAGAATATTAATTAGTTGATTTTTAATATTAAAATTAATGTGTAGCTTTGAAAGCTAGCAATAATAATGATATTGTTAATATTTAATACGTTATTAATTTTATCTGACGTGGGAGATTTTATTTTATTTTGTCATTAATTTTGTTATTGGGAGTAGGTTGTCGGAGATTTGAAAATTATTCTCGTAGAGGTGTTATGAAGGCAATTTATCGTGCAGGATCTGTAACGGAAAAATGGTGTTAGGGGGAATTAAATTATTTTTAGCTATTTTGGTTTGGAAGAAGATTTATTTAAGGGAGGAGGATTTCTTAGAGGAGGCCAGGTAGAAATTTGGGGAAAATTTTGTAGAAGATGAAGAATTGAGGAAAAAGGAGAGAAATTAAGTGGGAGGTGGATTCTGAAGCTGAGGGATCAAATTTTAGGTATGTTTTCTGTATGTTTGAATGAAAGTAAATTATGTCTTTGAAAATGAATCATTCCCTCTCTTCTATTTCTTTTGACTATCCAAAAACCATTATGGCCTGCATGTTAGTCCGATGCATTTTCTTTTGATCTGCCTTTAGTTTGTTCTAGTGAATGTTCATGTTCTCCTATCGCGCTCTGAAGCTAGGGCCTTCATGTAATCCCTGAATTTTGACATTTCGATGATCATTTTAAAACTCCATTATATCTTTCATCAAACGTTTTTCAATGTGAACCTCTCCTCACCCGTAGAAGGGTGTAAATCATGTAGCTATTGCAGGATCTTATACATATAGCTTTATCTCTACATATATTTCCAAGTTTTAATTCTTTTGTGATTGAAAATAAATTGGAGAACTATTGGCCCTATTTTCATTGATATCCTCTATGCCTGCATCCTTGTCGAATTGTCAGTAGCTGAAATGAAGTGGATTTACCTGCATTTAGATTCAGGCCTTCACCTTGAGGGTGGAATGGTCAAGAAAATCCAACATGTTTAGCCTGCAAAGTTTATTCTTTTTATTACATATTACCCAGTGTGCTTCATTGAAAGTCACATCAATCCTTCTCTGCAATTCTTGTCAAGTTAGCGGCCTCACTTGATGCATCTAGTCAACCTAGTCTTCTAATGAAATCAACTTCTAAACCTATATTTACCTCTAACCTGGCAAAACCTACCCTTATCTTCTATTTTTCACCTCAGCAAGAGCCATCCCACGTTCCCTTATCTTCAATTTAATCCAATAAAAATCACTTAAATGTTACCGAGACCAAAAGAAATGGATCAATTTGGGAAAGAATCTTATCAGTTTTCTTCTCTAATTTGTTTTGGCTACTCTTAGTGCCGTTGTACAGCCTTGCTCAACCTTAACCCCTTAATTTTTTCCAGTAAAGGAAGTTCTTAAGACTATTCTTATGGGTCAATTTAACCAATGCAATCCGTATCAATTTTCTCCTCTGCCAAAGGCACCGCCGTACAGTCTATCCTCAGACTTTTTCTTTCAAAAATGTTTGCCTGAAATCTCTAGCACCTTGGTATGGGTCATTTTTCTGATTGAGTAGTTTTATCTTTAATTAATCTTTAGTTTTTGTAGAGTGTCAAGTCTCTACATTTTGTTTCAGTCGCAGTAAGTCTGCGGGTCTCTATTATTTCTTTGTGAATTTCAAAGATTGTTGCGCGCGCAAGTTTCTAATATTTTGTGTGGAAACCACCAAGTGTCAAGCCACAGTTAAAGCCACAGTATTGTTTCAAATATTAACTTTTGTGTGGAGCGCGCCACGTAGCGAATAGTTTAATGTTTTAAGTTTCATCTTTGCTGCGGAGGTCACCACGTGTAGCTTGCGGAGGCAGTTTCTAATGTTTTTATGTTATTTGCGGAGGGCGCCGTGTGTCTTTTTATTTTGCTGTGGAGGATGCCGCGTATTTCTTTCTACATCATGTTATCACTAGTAATGAAAGATGGTGGGCCACAATCTGTTTAAGTTTCAAGTATTGATGCAGATTGTGCCAAGTGTCAACTTCCGTGAAGAGTTCTAAAAGTTTTAAATGTTTTAATTATTGATGCGGGTGCTGCCACGTGTTAGCTGCATGTGGAAGATGCCATCTATCCCAATTTTTTTCTTTTGAAGGCTAGTGAGCACTGTGGCTGTGGGTCCCATTATTAATATGTTTGTTTCTAAAGTGATGCGGGTTGCGGCAAATGTCAACAGAAGAGGTCACCCGAACATAAAGACACAGTTTTGAGGGCTTTGCAGGGGAAGAAACTTAGATGATTTTGAAGGCTACAAAATGTGACAAGTGTCATTTTCTTGTTTATTTCTGAGAAATGATGGAGTTTCTCGTTTTGTTGTTGATGCTGCCATCTGTCACATTTTGTTCCAGTTTTAAGTGCACGGGTCTCGCCATGTGTCTCTCTCTTAGTGAAGGAGGTGTGCCACATATATTTTGCCCTAGCTAACGAGCCTGCAGGAAGGGATGGCCATTATAGATTCGAAGGATTGTGACTGTTCGAGGACTTCCAGTTATCTTGAGTTCCGTTGGGCTGTTTGGATTTGGTTATAATTATGTAGTATTTGTAATAGATCGGGAGTTAGATTGATATACAGACATACATAGAGATAGAGATATATTTTTGATAAATTTTGTCAAAATCTAAAAGAGAAGTTAGAGACTTTGCCATGGCCAGTTGATATCATTTTGTCTATATTTTGTTGTTCTTGATAAGAAAGTTAATGTACTTGTGCATGTATCTGTGCCTTTTATGTTGCTGGAAGATTAATGAGAAGAACTTTGTTTTGTGCCTTGGTTGATATTATCTATGTCATTGGAAAGTATCTGATTGTGAGCCTTTAATTATATTCATTCCATCTGTTTATGTTAATCATGTAGTATCTGATCTTTAATATAATTGAATCTTGAGAATAGTTTCACTCTTCTTAATTTCAAAGGAATACTTTTACTCAGGCACATCGCCATAGTTAGATTTGCTTAATTGTATCTGTAATCCTATTAACTTCTTACGCTTTTCCTCAAAACCCATTTAAAATAGAGAAGAGCCAGCTTCTTTAAAATCTGGAGGTTGTTTCAAGTAGCAAGTTCCACATTCTTGAAACTTCCCATGTTGGTGTTAGAACCTGTGCAATTTTATAAATCAATAATTTTAGGCACGCCCGGTGGGACCTTTCTTGAAGTTTCTATCAAGATCGTATGAGCCAGAGAGCCATAAGGAGCCAGAGCTATGGACCTACAACAAGAGCTCAGTCTGCTGCTAATCTAGGCATTCTTTTACCACCGTTAATAGCTACTCCAAGGAGATGAATGAATCAGGTTGCAACAGCACAATGTGTAAATATGGGAGCACCTATAGCTCCAAGGAATTATGGCAATTGGAATACTGGTAGTCCTCTCATCCTCCCAGTACCACCAGCAACTTGGTATGCCATTCCAGCCAATGCTTTGAAGGCTCTGCCTAAGTTTAGTGGAGAAGATTTCAGGACACTTGAGGAACAGCTGCAAGATGTATCTGATGTGTGTGCAGTGCATCTTATTACTCAACAAAATGTGGCCATAAGACTACTAGCAGCTTCTTTCAAAGGAAAGGCTCTGGACTAGTATAGATCTCTCACTCCAAACATGATATCTACATGGGATCAGCCTGGCAATGCTTTCTTTGAAAGATCTAAAGAAAAAGGTGATAAATCCTCCTTGCTGCAACAATTGATCACTATCAAAAGGGCACCACACGAAGCTATGACTAATTTCAACTCAAGATTTCAAAAGACTTGGGATAGAATTCCTACTATAGCAAGACCATTATCAGGTATGGCTATTGTGTTTTACTTCAAAGCTTTAAACTCAGATATATCAATAATGATTCAGTCTCTTGGAGGTCAGACACTACTAGAAGCATATGAGTTGGCAGTCAAGGTTGAAAATAACTTGATAGATGCTGGAAAATTGCCCCCAAGGCCTCCTATGCCCATGTTCCCAGAAATTACCCTACCCTTGCCACAAGAAGCTCCTAATCTTGTAGTCCCACCTGTGTTCATGTATTCATTTCTAGTTCCTCAACAGACTGCTAAGGCAACCACCTTTGTTCAACCATCTAAAATGGATGATGTCAAGAACATTCTAAGAACCTTCTCAAATGAGATAATTAATCTAAAGAGACAAAAAAGTCCCTATCCAAAGTCCCCTTATCAAGGTTATCAAGGAAATAGACCTCCCTTTCAGCCAAATCAACATCAAGGCCCTCAAAGGCAAGCTAATCCTCAGCCTTCAAACCAGTTGGTTTCAGTCCCTACACCTTTACAAACTGTTCCTCCTAATCTCAACAGGGAAATTATTCCAGGGTAAAATAATTTTGCAGATGTCACAAATGCTTGGTGCTTTCCCTAGAACAATGCCCATATGCCTAGAGACTGTCCCAAAGGAAATTTGTAGCAAAAGATAGCAGAACAAAGAGGGTTAGAAGGATAATTTTCAACTTCTAACACTCCACCATATCAGTCTCCTGGTGTTCAAAACACAGTCATGGTGGCCTAGATGTAAGGGATGTCCATATGACAAGAAGAGGAAATAGCCCCTGAACATGCTTTATTTTCATAGATTGAAGAGGAAGATTTAGTATTCTTGAATGAGGCATCCACTTCAAAGAAACCATTGGTACAATCAGACTACTATACTAGATCAAAGAAAAGAATGATGGAGCAGCCTGAAGTCACTAATAATGAGATCATGGGAACTCTTCAATTTCAAAATCATCACAACACAGTCCCTAGGCAAGAAATGTCTCAGCTTATGCAGAATTAAGTAGCCTCAGGATAGGTTCTAGAAAAGACAAGGTACCCTTATTATTCAAAGACCCAACCATTAGGGCCTATGAATGTGGTGGACTAGCTGAAAAGAATTCTAGCACATGTATCAATCTGAGATATGTTAGCCATTCCTAAGAAGAAGACACTGTTACAAGAAGCTCTACAAGGTCAAGAAGCCCCTAAACACACTAGTACTAAGGGAGGAGCTATTGATAAACAGAAGCTTGAGCTCAAAGCTATTGTACCTCTACAGACAATAGCTCTATTGAACAATGCACCTGAGGTAGGTAAATCTAAACCAGATCTCTTTTATTTAACTCTAATAGTTGGGAAAAAACTACTGCATAATGCAATGATAGATTTTGGGGCCAGTACCATAGTAATGCCAAAGCAAATAGCAGATGCTTTAAAGATAAAATATGAACCACTTACAAGAGGGGTCATGCAGTTGGATGGGAAATTTGTTCAAACAATAGGAAAAATCAAACAACTTCCATTACAACTATATACTTGCCCCAATATAATTGTCAACTAGGATGTGGTAGTCATAGATATTCCCCCTGTATTTGGTTTATGCTTGTCCAGAGATTTCATAGCCAAGATAGGAGGTTATATGTCACTAGATTGGTCACACCTCATCTTGAGAACCAAATATGGGACCAAGATGAAAATATTGTCTGAGCCATTATCCAAAGACCACATCACAAATGAACCAACCACAAAACTAGAAGCATCCCATGCTATGCTAAATAAGGAGGAGAGAGTCTTTGTTGAAGAGTTGGGTGACTGGACTAAACATGACCAACAGGAAGAAGAGAATAATCAGTTATTAACTATGATGCAGAGTGATCCCTATGGAAATTATGACTCTATAGGTCTAGGCACTTATGTCATATTTGAAGAAGACCAAGAGATCCCTAATGTTTTAAGGAAAGAAGCATCACAAAGTCAACAATCTAAAAGAAACTCAGAAATCTAGACCCTCAATTTTGATGGGGCTAGAAGTAAAAATGGTGCTGGAGTAGGAATTTGCCTTATTGCCCCAAATGGTGAGAAAATTCTAAGAGCCATTCACTTTCAATTTGGTTGTACCAATAATGATGTTGAATATGAATCTTTGGTGTATGGATTCATGTTGGCAAAGAAAAAGGGAATAAAGAATCTAATAGTAATAGGAGATTCAGAACTGGTAGTAAAACAAATCAGAGAGAAAGTAATAGCCAAAAATGTAAGAATGAGATCCTATAGGCATAGAATTTGGGACCTAATAGATGGTTTTGACGATTTCAATATTGAGGTAGTTCCCAGAGCCCAAAATTCTAAGGCAGATAGAATGGCACAGATTGGTTCACAGTTTGACCCAACAAGTGATCTGTTAGTCAACAATG
Organism: Cunninghamia lanceolata; assembly: GCA_027924645.1. NCBI lineage: Eukaryota > Viridiplantae > Streptophyta > Pinopsida > Cupressales > Cupressaceae > Cunninghamia > Cunninghamia lanceolata. Next base: position 11,080,483 of record BSBN01001099.1, read on the forward strand.
AGTCAGTCAAAGTTATAGTGAGACTAACTATTCCAGATAATGACCAAAATTGGCAAGTTTTTGATAATGATTTCCAAGTATTCTCATTTTTACAACAATCAGGTGAGTTTTTTGATCAATTACATCCTAAAATTGAGGAAGCATATGGTGATCAAATTATCCACCTGAAATCAAATAAACTCCCTAAAGGGTTGATTACTTTAGAAAACTTGTTTGACCCAAAGGATGTAAGCCTAGAGAAGAGGAGGTTTCAGGCAAATAAGGAAGATTATTCTGAGATCCAAGTTAGTGAAGGAAGAAGATTAAAAATTGGAAATTCTACAAGCCAAGAAGAAAGGAAAGGGCTGATTGATTTGTGTGAAAAATATGATAGGGTGATTGCTTGGACCTATGAGGACCTGCATGGCTATAATAGAGATATCATCCAACACATCATAGAGCTTACTAAAGGATCTAAACCAATCAGACAGAAGCAAAGACTGGTGAATCCTAGAATTGAACCTTTAATGGTGGATGAGCTGTAAAAGCTCCTAGAATCAAAGATTATTTTTCCAATTAAGAATTCAACCTGGGTATCAAACCTAGTGCCATTGAGAAAGAAGAATCGTGACATAAGACTCTATGTAGATTTCAGGGATCTGAATAGAGCATCTTTGAAAGATTATTATCCCTTGCCCTCTATGGAATAGATTTTATAGACTGTGGCTGGGTCAGAAAGGTTTTCCTTCCTGGATGGTTTCTCAAGATATAATTAGATTTGGTTAGCAAAGGAAGATCAGCATAAGACTGCATTCACTACAAAGTTAGGAACATTTGCATATGCTAAAATGCCTTTTGGCCTCTCAAATGCTGGAGCTACTTTTCAGCGTGTAATGGATGTAGTATTTGGGGAGCTTATAAATAAAATTATTTTGATTTATCTAGATGACCTCACTATTTTTTCTAAGAATGCTATAGATCATTTTGATCATTTAGAGGCTATTTTTAAGAAATGTCAAGAGTTTAGAATATCTCTTAATCCCAAGAAGTGTATCTTTGTAGTACCTCAGGGTAAACTTTTAGGGCATACAGTGTCAAAAGAAGGGGTCTCTATTGATCCAGAAAGGGTCACAGCCATAATGAATCTATCTCTACCAGTCAACAAGAAAGCAGTTCAATCCTTTCTAGGAAAAATTAACTTTGTTAGCCAATTCATATCTGATTTTGTAGGTCTAATTAGACCAATGACACTGTTGCTTAAAAAATATCTGGTTTTCAAATGGATTGCAGAAGGAAGACAGGATTTTGAAGAATTTAAGAGAGCCATTTTAACAGCCCTAGTACTCAGAAACCCAGATTTTTCTATATCTTTCATAATGTATGTGTATGGGGGAGAATTTAGTGTTGCTGTTGTTTTAACTCAGAAGGATGATCAGCAAGAAGGAGAGCATCCAATAGCCTTTTTCTCTAGAACTCTTAGGGAATATGAGGCTAGATATAATTTTGTGGAGAAGCAGGCATATGCCATGGTAAAAGCCCTTAAAAAATTTAGACATATGGTAACAGGAAATAAGATCCTAATATTAGTGGCTCATCCTAGTGTAAGAGAATATATTATGGAGGGTGAGATCACTGAGAAAAGAGCCAATAGGATAACAAAGATCCTAGAATATGATGTAGAAGTAAGACCCACCAAGTTAGTCAGAGGCAAAGGATTGTGCCAATATATGACTCAAGACATGGAGAGAATAATGACTGAAGAAACAAAAAGTGAAAATGTATTGAAACTCCAAGAGGTTGACCAAGACTCTTGGGTAAAAAGTAGAATATAATTTATGAAGCATGGGATTTTCCCAAATGAGCTCTCCCATGATAAGAGAAGATACTATAGGTAGCAAGGGGCCCATTTTATACTAATTGACCATATTCTATTTAGAAGAAATATTGATGGTATACTCTTGAGATGTATAGAGAAGGATGAAGCTCAAAGAATACTACATTAATTACACTATGGAGCCTCAAGTGGACACTTTTCAGCAAGGACCACTGCAATCAAAGTAACTCAAGCAGGATATTTCTAGCCCACTTTGTTTATAGATTGCTATCAGTTGGTTAAAGAATGCCAGGCTTGTCAGTTTTATATAGGGAAAAGGAGAAATGCAGCAATGCCTCTAAGCCCCATAGTTGTGGATGAACCCTTTGCTCAATGGGGTTTGGATTCTATTGGTATGATCAATCTAGTGTCAAGTATGGGACACAAATGGATCCTCACAGCAACATATTACTTTACCAGGTGGAGTGAAGTAGTACTACTCAAAGAGGCAACATAAAAAGTCATATTAGAGTTCCTAGAAGCCATAACTACTCGGTTTGGTCCTCCTTGTACCATTGTATCAAATAATGCTAAAGTATTTTTGGGAGCCAAATTGTCTGAGTTTGCATTAAGGAATGGGATTTATTTGAAGACTTCTTCAAATTATTACCCTCAAGGAAATGGTCTAGCAGAATCCACTAACAAGAACCTTATCAGACTCATAAAAAGGATAGGGACCAATTATCACAGAGAGTGGCATAAACTGCTTAATACAACACTGTGGGCTGACAGGATTACACCAAAGCAAGTGACTAAAATGTCTCCCTATGAATTAGTTTACGGTAAACCAACAGTAATGCCACTAAGCTTAGAGATCCCTGCTTTGCAATTGTTAAAACAGATAGAAATTGAATAAAATGGCCCAATGCAAGTTAGACTTGTTGAATTGTTGGAAGTACAAGAGAAAAGAGAAAAGGTACATGAGTCACTGATGAAACATTAGAAAATGGTTAAAGACTATTTTAATAAGAAGACTTCAAATCCCTTTTTTGAGGTTGGCTCTCTAGTATTGAAATGGGATGAAAGAGCTGCTAAGCCAGGTCGACACAACAAATTTGAGTCATTGTGGACGAGTCCTTACAAAATTTGTTCCTACAAGCAACAAAATTCATTTGAACTGGAGACCATGGATGGAGAACATGAAGAGATTCTGGTAAATGGGATCTATCTAAAATATTTAAATTAAGGAGGGGCTCCTAATGTATCATAGTTAGTTAGTTTTCTTTCCTTTTCTTGCTTTCCTGTTTTCCCGCTTTCTTTTCCCACTTTCCCTTTCAAAAAGTGTTTGGTGAACATGTGTCAGTAGCGCAAAGCCCCTTCTTTTTTGGTCTCACATTTATTAAGGTTGTTCGGAAATCCCCAAATCCCATGGAAGTACATGATTTTTAGAAAAGATAACCACTCCCGTAACATATCTGACACTTCATTCCATGCGGATTTCAAAATGATACACTAGTTGTTTCTTGGTGTTAATGCCATTAATAAGATAGAATGTGTCATTAATTATCTTCTCTAAGGCCCAATGAGTTAGTGTTAAATCCTAAGTGTAGCTCTCATTTGTCCCTATCTCTCTCCTTAGAATCACTATTGCATCCGATTTCCGTCCCTAGCAAGCACTTTTCAGCTGTGTGTCACTCTTGTTGAACAGTTTCATTCATTCCTATGTCAAAGCTTCCCACATTCTCCTCACAGATACAGATATGTCTAAAACACAGTCTCCTCAGGAGGGACTTGGAATTTATGAGTCAATTGATAAGCTGTTGAACAACAAATCATATGCATCAGCACCCACACAACAAAGGAAATCCTACCCAAGAACAAGGGTCCCTGAGATAGGATATTGTGTCGACCTAGCAAAGGTGAAGGATTACTCAGATGGCATATTTGACATGTCCCCTTCAAAAGAATACCAAGGGTCTCTAGGAGGGGGCACATCAGAGGTGTATTCTCAGAGCAAATAGTGGGCAGTCTGAGACTTTTGGTATGAGGATATGGACCTCGCGATTGGCACAGTTCCTGGTCCTAAGTGTACACCTGTGTCCCGAACTAATTGATTTATGCGTAGAACTATTTCATGCACCATCAAATACCATACAACAGGACCCTTTCATAGTGCATATTATGCCCAAGGCCATAAGAGACATGTTGGCCCTGCAGCATGATAGAACAACCACATTTCCAACTATTACCAAAATGCAAAACACATGGGCCAATGTGATCAACAAAGTCAGGTTCCTCAATTCAAAGATGCAGTTGGGAGATGATAACATCTAGATGCCCGCACTACCCACTGGGAGGGCACAATTCAGTCAAAATGTTCAAGAGGCACTTTTAATGATAACTTTCATTTTTGGGACAAGAGAGGATAACACAGTCCATGACTGGCAAATAGCTATCATTTTTAGATTAAAAACTGTGGACAAATCACAAGAGTACCAGTTGGATTTCTCATAACAAATTGCTAACCCCATGATTGATCAGCTCTCGAATTTCAAGTCAAAATGAGTTTTTAGGTATTCTACTTTTCTATTCCACCTAATGTTGTATTAGAACCATAGTCTTTTCGCACAACATATGCATTTGAACATGTACGACCTAGATTTTGGTCAAAACAAAACTATCCCTGTGTCTGTATGGACACGTGTTATCTGAGGCCTCCAACCCTTATGAGTTTTGGGAATGTTTTGTCACCCCTGCTTTTTGCTAGTTAAGCCGTGAGCCTTTAGAACATAGATTGACACAGGGTATAAGGGGATTTATGACCAATTGCCCAATTCCTTGTGATTATTTCTTTGGGGCACATAATACCATAATTAGAGTCCATGGTTTCAATGAGGAGCCCATGCTATTGCCTAAAGTATTGACCCCTAGGGTTGTATCCTTAGAAGTGACCCGACAGGTGTCTATGGTTGATAATGATTTTGGCCACAAGAAAAAGAAAAGGAAGATGTATGATATCCCATGGGTCAGGAAAAATATGTCACTTGAGGTTAGAGATGTAGAGAGCCTCTTGTTAAGGAAATTAGCTGCCCTTGGTTTCCTCATCATTGAAGATAAATGGAAATATGACCCAGACAGTTTTCTGGCCTCCTGAATTATGAATAACAAAGTCCATGCCAAAATGGTACATGAGGGTCGCCCATTCTAGGAGGACAGGAGGAATCCGAAAGAGGATAACCCCAACCTATATGTAGAATTATCTGATTTGCCTTTTGAGGGGGCTAGGCCATGGGAAACCTTCTATGTCAACGAGAAGGAATTTGACCCTAAATTATGAATGACTGTTGGTTTGAGGAAAACATTGAAGGCCCAAGACTAGAAACCAGAAAAGATTGAAGCCTATTGGAAATATAGGCAAGAGATTTCAGAGATCACACTCATTTGGGAATATTGACACTGATGAAAAATGGGAATCAATCTGGGATGAGTGGCATCCCTCCCTAGTCTCAAGCCCAGAGACTAGTAGAATTTAGAGGAACGGAGAGGAGTTAGAGGAAGAAATAGAGTCTACCCAAATTGTGCAAGAAATGGGACATGCCTCATCTGCTGCTCCTGCACCTTCATGGCCCCAATCCCTTAGCACTTTAGAAAAGCAAAAAGGTGTGGTCTCATCACTGACTATACGGATTCAAGCAACTTCAGCATCTGGGGGTTCCAGATTTGTTCCTTTGCAACCACTAGTGGTGCCAAATGTTGAAGAGAAAGAAACAGAAGAAACAAGAGAGAGACCTAGGAAACACAAGAAACTGCACTTGCAAGAGGAGTCAGAGGAAGAAATTGAACCACAGTAGCAACAACTGCTAGTCACCTCTTCGGTCGCTCAGGTAAGTGTTTCTTCTCCCTTTTCTCCTATGTCTCTTTCTTATACTTTAGGAGTGGTAATCCCAATTAGCCAAGCATTTATACCCCCTACCACTTCTGTTATGCTTACATCAACCCTTGCCCCAATTGCCAGTTCACAGGCCATTTCATTACCACTATTTTCTCCATCTGTGCTAAAAAGAACCCCCCCTCAAGTTTCTCCTAGCCAACAATTATTGGTTATTCCCTATGGCCTGCCTCAAGGTCATCCCTTTGCTAGAGGATACATTGCCTCACCTCCTACATTCCAAGCCCAAGCAGACACAACAAAAAGGGCTAGAGAGGCCAGAATGGACAAAAAGAGAGAAAGAAAATAAGAGCCCTGCTATGGTACACATGAGGTCATTTTTTGAGCCCATTAAACAATCATTGACAGTCACACATTTGTCTCCAAATGTGGTGAAACCTAATGAACAAATGCAGCCCCAAGACTATTCAATGAATGTTGTGGCTATGGATATGTCTCTTTTCAGACCACAAGATAGGATCGAGCTACTAAATGAGAAGTTGCAGAAAGCAGTGAATGATTTAGCTCAAGAAAAAGTGAATAGTAGCAACCTTGCTGGGGAGGTTCAATCCAAGAAGAATGAAATTGAGAGTCTGAACAAACAGTTGCAAAATATTGTTTCTTGTCAGATACATCAGGCTAGACAGGCCCAGAATGCTTCTCTTAAGTCTGAGCTAGCACAAGAAAATCTTGTAGTGACTATTTTGAGACAGGAAAAAGCCACTTTAGAGAAGAAATATCAAGAGAAGTTGCAGCAGGCCACACAATTCCAACAGAAGTTATTAAGTGAACAGAATGCTAATGGTGCAATTAAGGCACAACTCTTGGTTGAGCAACAAAGAACAAAGTAGGTAATAGTTGAGTTAGCAAATAGGCCACAAAATGCTGGAGTTTTAAATTTGGTGAAGGAGCTTTATGTTACAGTATGGAAGAGGATCTCTGAGGAGATTATCTAGCTAAGGTCATCTTTAACATTTTTGTTAAATGCTCAGCAACTGTGTGAGAAGGTTGAAACTTCGGTACATGCCACTTTGTCTACTATTTCATTGAGGGTTTCTGACTCTCAACTTTTATTAAAGAAATTTTATGACACAACAAATGAGACTCTGTCATCAGCAGGTATCAATGATAGAATGGTCAATGCTAAAAAGGTCAATGAGGTTTTGAGTTGCAACTTTGCAGCTACAAATTGTCAAGAGCTCCTGGATATAGTAAAAGGAGTGAAAAATATGAAGAAACATATAGAGGATTTAGTGCAACTGGGGCTTCCTTCACCATTTCTAGATAGTAACATAGTATTGATGATTGATGACATCAAGGCCTTGCTCTTGACTAGGAAAAATGATCAGACAGTTTGTCAAGGTTTAAGTGATTCATCATCAGTCAAGGAAGTGGAAGTTGTGTTGATACCTATGGCCCAGTTGGAATTTCAATTAAAGGTTGTGGTACAAATTCTACAAACCTTTTCCCATAAGGATATAATTAATCTTGATTTTGCCTTTCAAGATTTACAGAGTAGACAGGGACTCTCTGATTCAGAATGGTCTGTTTATCAGACAGCATTGCAAAATTTGTGACTCTAAGTTGTGTTTTCAATACACACATTTTTGCCATTTTTGGGTTCTTTCTGAGAAGGCTCAGAAGTCCTGGAGGTCACCAAGAACTATAGAGTGTCAAGTCTCTACATTTTTTTCAGTCGTAGCAAGTCCATGGGTCTCTATTGTTTCTATGCGAATTTCAAATATTGATGCGCATGTGGGTTTCTAATGTTTTGTGTGGAAACCGCCAAGTGTCAAGCCACAGTTAAAGCCACATTATTGTTTCAAATCTTAACTTTTGTACAGAGCATGCCACGTAGTGAATAGTTCAATGTTTTAAGTTTCATCTTTACTGCGGAGGTCGCCATGTGTAGCTTGTGGAGGCAGTCTGTAAAGTTTTTATGTTGTTTGTGGAGGGTGCCGTGTGTCTTTTTATTTTGTTGTAGAGGATGCTGTGTGTTTCTTTTTGCATCATGTTATCGCTAGTAATGAAAGATGGTGGGCCACAGTCTATTTAAGTTTCAAGTATTAATGCAAATTATGCCAAGTGTCAGCTTCCGCAAAGAGTTCTAAAAGTTTTAAATGTTTCATGTATTGATGCGGGTGCCGCCACGTGTTAGCTGGCGTGCGTGCGGAAGATGCCATCTATCCCAATTTTCTTCTTTTGAAGGCTAGTGAGCACTGTGGCTATGGGTCCCATTATTAATATGTTTATTTCTAAAGTGATGCGGGTTGTGACAAATGTCAACCAGAGAGGTAACCCAAACATAAAGACAGAGTTTTAAGGGCTTTGTGGGGGAAGACACGTAGATGTTTTTGAAGGCTACAGAATGTGAAAAGTGTCATTTTCCTATTTATTTTTGAGAAACGAAGGAATTTCTCATTTTGCTGCGGACGCTGCCATCTGTCACATTTTGTTCCAGTTTCAAGTGCACGGGTCTCGCCATGTGTCTCTCTCTTAGTGAAGGAGGTGTGCCACATATATTTTGCCCCAGCTAATGAGCCTACAGGAAGGGATGGCCATTATAGATTCGAAGGATCATGATCATTTGGGGAGTTCTAGTTATCTTCAGTTCCATTGGGCCATTGGGATTTGGTTGTTACAGACAATCTAGAGTCAGATCTTTGGTTATAAATATGTAGTATTGGTAATAGATCAGGAGTTATATTGATATACAGACATACATAGAGACAGAGATATATTTTTAATAAGTTTTGTCAGAATCTAAAAGAGAAGTTAGAGACTTTGCTGTGGCCAGTTGATATCATTTTGCCTTTATTTTGTTGTTCTTGATAAGAAAGTTAATGTACCTTTGCATGTATCTGTGCCTTTTATGTTGCTGGAAGATTAATGAGAAGAACTTTGTTCTGTGCCTTGGTTGATATTAATTGTCATTGCAAAGTGTCTAATTGTGAGCCTTTGATTGTATTCATTCCATCTGTTTATGTCAATCATGCAGTATCTTCTCTTTAATATAACTTAATCTTGAGAATAGTTTCACTATGCTTAATTTGAAAGGAATACTTTTACTCAGGCACATTGCCATAGTTAGATTTTCATAATTGTATCTTTAATCCTGTTAACTTCTTACCCTTTTCCTTAAAACCCATTTAAAATAGAGAAGAGCCAACTTCTTTAAAATCTAGAGGTTGTTTCAAGTAGCAAGTTCCACATTCTTGAAACTTCCCATGTTGGTGTTAGAACCTACGCAAACCCTAAACTGATAGACGTATGCCTGCGCATTAATGGCGATTCTGCTAAGGGATATAAAGGGCAAATCCTCCGTGTTAAACCATTTTCTTTGCATTAAACAAGATTTTGAAGCTTTGTTCATGACTTTGAACTTTCTTGCTATCGATTCACCAAAGCTCGAACCCACGACCACCCCTATTTGCACAATCCAGACATGCCTTCATATTTACCAGGTAGGGTTTTGAACTTTTCCTTCTAATTTTTCACTACATAGCTTTTAGGGTTTGGATTAAACTATTAAATATTTCTAAAAAGTGAGCATTTGTAGGGTTTTTGCCAAGGGTTTCCACACACGGACTATAGATTTTTATTTAAACCCTCGCTAAGATTCTCTGGTGAAAATGTGAATGAATCACCATAGGTCAAAAGGGCAAGACTTAGATAAATTTCTCGTAGATACTTTAAATCTTTAGCGCTAGAATGAGGTCTTACCAACCTATGAATGAGGCCACTTTTAGTCGGTCAGAGACCTCCAAAACTTGCACTGCACACTTAGACCCATTTGGTGCTAAAAACTTCGATGTCCAACCTACATGCCCAAATCGCATTTCTCTAACTTGGTCGGAAGGTCCTAAAAGTCCCACTAGCCTTGAAACTACCTTTTGTGCCAAAAGCCTCTTCTGCTGACTTTATGCTAAAAGACCTTGTCTCCGACTTGGTCAGACACCCCAAATTCTCCCGCAAAGTCGATAGTGTCCCAAAATCTTGCTAAAAGCAATCCATCAGTTATGCTTTGAAAATAACCTCACCGAATCCTACGCAAAAGAAATACAAAGAGCACCGATAGGCTTTGTGCTAGAAACACATCCAACTAACTTGATAACCAATGGAGGTCAAAGATCCTCAAAACCCGCATAGGTCAGTACCCATCAAAATCAATGCAAAGCATTTAAAAGAATTAAGGTAGTAAAGCCTTTGGTCGGACCAGCCCGCTTTTCCCACTGAGGTCGAATGACCCTGATTTCAGCGCTTTTCTGCCTGCAGGTTGGATGACCCTCAAAGTAGCGCAAAACATGCAAAAGACTGAATTTTCTAAGAGTTTTCAAAGGGAAAGTGCCCAAATGATAGAGTTAATGTTGAAATGCATTGATAATGATGATTTTCATGGAATTTCTTGCAACATTAGATGTTTCTTTGCCTACATTAATGATGGTTGTTATAATTGTAATAAATGTTAGATTTGAGTTTCCTTCAAAGGTGTGTTAATAGTAATAGTAGATCTGTCAAAGATTCATCATAAACTTAGGAGTATGTAAGAGATTCCCCAAGGTATCAGACTTATAAGGTTCGATCATGCAGACTAAACGACTATTCGAGCCCAAGCTATGAAGTACGAGTTCAAAGGAATCCCTTAAGAGACTAAGATTCACTCCGGATGGAGTGATGTAGGAGATACAGACCTAGGTCACATAGACCTAGATGATTTCAGATTAAGATTCTTCGGTCCAAACCCAACTCCTAGGGCCAAAATACTTAGAGATAGTGGTATTTCACAAGTTGTTGCCTTCCCAACTTCAGTGTAATGTGTAGAGCTAATGGCAACTTGTGCAGACAGATATGATGTAATGAAAAGAACCATCCAAAAAGCCAGTGTAGATATCTTGGCTGATTTCACCCCACCTTCTCTAGTTGAGACCTTTAATATTCCTTGGCACAAGCTTATGACTATGCCAGACCAAAAAGGATCACAAGATGCTTATAACAAAGATGTAGAAGGCTGCAGAAAGCACATAAATGATAATTGGGCCAAAAGTAGAAAGTCTGCTCTTATCAAACTTCCAAAAATATTATACAGAAGTGACTTCCATGATGAAATTGGAGACTTGGTGACTTTCTTGAGCAGGATATATGGATTTCCTACAACCTCTACTTTTGAGGACTAGATGTTTGTCATTATCACTAAGATATTAAAAGGGACTAAGTTCCACTGGGCCCAAATCCTCAGTGACAACATTCACAAGGCCTATAGTGATTTCAAGGACAAGAGGTACTTCAGATGGACATCCTACATCGTTTACACATGGGCAAGGAGAAATCACTATGTTTGGCTGTCCAAGATTGGAGAAGTCGAGAATGATGAGCAAACTTAGATAAAGGTGTATGAATGCTACCCGTAACTAACCTCTTCTCAATCCTTAATACATTTTAAAAGAGTGAATGATGCTTTCACGATGTATAAAGTCAGAATGCTCCAAGGTAACACAACCTTGAGGATTTCCACTGAGGCCATGAATAAAGTAACCAAGTATGGCAGATGGTACATCTAATTTGAGAAATTTGCATATTTAAGGGTACAAGGCTTTACTGGGATGGCCTATAGACTTCCTAGGTATCTTGATGATAAGACAATACTTCTAGAGTTGTCTAGACAATTAATACCCTGTGCTGAGAAGCTTAAACACTTGCACAAAACTAATGTTCAATTTCCCATCAAGTTTGGCAAGGGGATTTATGCATGCCCTTCTTTGGCATCAGCAGAACATTCTGATAAAGAGCTTTATCTCCTAAATTGCACTACTACAATGCAAGGGGTCATTTTGATCCAAATAGAGTGATGGAAAGATTAGTGAGAAAGAAGCTCTTCCACAAGATGCACATTGAAGATTTTTTGGCTAATTGCCCCGATGATTAAGAGATCATGAAGAGAGAAAATTCAGGGATGTCTCTGGATTTTGTCAAGAAGTTTCATATTATGGCAGTGCCAGACTAGCTACAGGATGATGAAAATGTTATGGTCAGAGGACCATGGGAAGCTCAGTACCATCAACCTATCCCATTGCCAAATTGGGTAAATGTAGAAGAGAGCTCCCTAGATATTGTTATGAGGGAACCTATCAGACTAAGCAAGCCCTGGGTAAGAGCTCAAGTGGCTACTATAGAAGGACAAGGAGTCCAACTCACTTATACAGCATTGGATTTAGAGAAGGACTCTGGAGGAGAAGAGGATGAAACAATCCATGTCACAGATGAGGCAGAGCCAGCTGAGAAATAGAAGTCAGATAGTGAAGAACATACATCTCTGGCCAAAAAAGCAAAGAAGATGAAGAAGCCATCTGCTAAGTCTCCTCAAAAGAAGGATCAACCTCCCTCTACCAGGACAAGGGCCTCTAAGAAAAGAGATATGCCATGTGGTCCAAGAGAAAGCTCTAAGGCCAAGAAGGTGAAAGTGAAAGAAGTTAGTAAGGAGGATGCTACAACTAAGAAAGATTCTAATCCTCCAATTGCCCAGCCTCCTACTACCCAAAGTGTGGGCACTGTTGTCACAACCCCTGTTGTTTCTTCAGCCACTGCTCCTTCTATCACTCCTCCCTCTGCTACATCCACTTCACCCATAACCTCAGCTTCCATAACTCAAGAAACATCTCCTACTAGCTCTACTACCTCTGCCATTGCTACTACTTCCTGGTCACTGGCAATTTCTTCCAGCACCTCTAGCATCCCTATCTCTTCCATTGTCGCCATTTCATTTCCTTCCACTACCACTACACTTACATATTCTACTTCTTCCACTCAAATACCATTACCTCCCATTTCTACTATCCTTTCACCCCCTCTTCCTCTACCTTAACTACCCTTTCCTTCACCTCTTGCCATTTCTTCCCCCTTATCCTTGGTCTTGGCCAACCTGACACAAGCCAATGCACCTTCCCTAGCCATATCTTCTGCCATCCCTATTTCATAAATGCCTGCAAAGTCATTGGTAGTACCACTGCTGCCTGGGATTGAGAAAGTATGTCTAGAGTTGGGGTTGCATGAGCCTTAAACATCATTTGAGGAGGAGAAATATACACTGGCTGAAGTGAGTGATAAAGACTTCCATGAACCTTCATCCAATGTGGAAATCATTGATATATCTGATAGTCCTCTAGACAAAGATCAAGCAGCAGAAGTTTTCAAGTCTGCTCAAGAAAATGTAAGGGCACATCTAGAAAACTTGGCTGAAGAAGAAGAAAAGGAAGAAGAGATAAGTCCAGAGGAGAATGAAGAGCTAGAGCAAGAACAAGAACCACCCAAGGAGCTGGCTGTAATTGATAAGGATGGAGCTACTAAAGTGAACAAATCTTCTATACCTGAATGGATGCAAGGTAGAATAACATATCCTAAGCCACAAGTAGAAGTAATGCTGCTTAATCTGAGTACGATCCTATCGCAAGATGAAAAGCCTAAGAAATAGAAGAAGGCTAAGATACAGTCAAGAATTTATAAGAATGAATCAGGATCGAGAATCATAGAAATAGCAGTCCCGCCAACTAATGTAGCAAAAGAACAAGTTCAGGTGGAAGATTACACAATATCTATAATTGATAAGGGGCCAGCCACTCATGCTCAAAGAGTGGATGATTTTAAAGACTCAGTCACATCAATTTTGGAACAATTGGACAAAGATGAAACATTGAAGAAGGATTTGAAACAACAAAATGAAGAACTTCGTGCATGCCTCCAATTTTTGGTAAAGCTAGTATATGCAGGAGGAGATATAAGGACAATACCTACTTTCCTATCTACTGATGAAATAGATAGATTGGGTGAGGTAAGATCAAAATCCCAAGGTATAGAGAATTGGTTACTGAAATTTTCTGAGATGGGATGTGAAACCATTAGTGCCTCTGTTCAAGCACACAAGAAACTGGTAGAATTGCATAAGAAATGGAAAGACTTGCATGAAGAGTGTGATTCCTTTAATGAATACTATTCACATATGTATTATCGAATCAAGAGCATCAGAGAATTGCCTGCCTGAACTCTAGTTGTAGAGAATATTTTGACTGGGAATCAGCTGCCCAAGGCCATTGAATGGTATGAACAGCTACTCTTGAGGAACGAAACTTTTGAGAATATAAAAGAAGCATATAAACCAGCTGATGAAGAGCTGAGGTCGATTATATATGATATCAATGACTCTCTAAAGGATTGCCGGGAAGCATCCTACGATGATTATGCCCCATTTGATATCAAAAAATGCAAAGATAAGTTACATAAGGTAATTTTTGAAGATGCCATGCTCAGTATGGAAGACAAGTTAGACAAGGCAAGTGACCTCAGAGCCGAATTCAAGGTGGTTCATAAGGCAAGTATAGAGATAGAAAAAATATACAGCAAATTCAGTCAAGAGCTAGAGATGTTTGACTACAGGATAAATCATCTAAAGGACCCAGATCCGTTTGAGATTAATCCTGCACTTGACGCATGGCTGACTTACTGTAACAGGCTGGCTAGTGTAGATGAAATTGACTTAGATAATGAATCCTGATATTATTTTGAATATTCTAAGGATGGAATCCCGTCATAATTGTAAATTGCTATATTCAGGGTAGCATGTGACTCTTTTTTGTCTTTTTCTTGATTCTAAAATGTTCTTTTCTACTAATATACTGAGTTGGCTAGTCAAATTGACTAGATTCAATGTATCTGGGGGCTATTTTTTGTCCTTTTCCTAGAAGATAAAATGTAATCTGAGAATTGATGTGAGCTGTTATAATTATATCAATTGATGTAATCTGGACCGTCGATGTTGAGTTAATCTCCACCGTTCATTTGAAAACTCGGTATGCTACTTTTCTATATAAAGGGCTACCATTTCCACTATTTGTAAGAGAGATTTTGATGCCGAATTGTTTACTCTATGCCATTTGAAGTAATACAAAGCAAGTTTCTGCAGTAATTATGAGAATTTGTATCTTGTGTTGACTCATTTTAGTTTTCATTGTTCACTTCTTCTCTCCCATAGTTAGTTAGTTGTGCTTTTATAATGTTCATGGTTTGCTAAAGTATCTGATGAATACTCTAAGTCCATACTTTTAGTTATTTGCTGATGGTAGATAGTTGTGTAATGTTAGTCTAGACTGATTGTTTGTGGTAAAGTTCAATTGCATTTCACAAGTTAAGTTGCACCACTTATTGGGTATTTAGCGAATGAATGTAATCTAAAAATCTATTGACTTCCATTAAAGATAGAACCATTTTCTGCAGCACTGTAACACCCATTTTAGTTTGGTAACTCAGGAAGCTGGTTAAAAGTTTAGAGTATTTGTCTACTAAAGATAACCTATGCATTGTGAATGTCAGTTAGGATTCTTCTAAACCCTAACCTTTTGCATTTTCTTTAAAACCATTGATAGTTGTTAGAATAGGAATTTTAGCAACACTTCATCTCATTTATCAGCTGAAAATCTTGAAGGGTTTTTGTGTATTTGCTGCCCCAAACCTGAAGATTTGTAGATTGCATGTAAGACCCCTTGTAGGCACAGCTAGAACACACCAACTGTGAAATTCCAAGCAAGCTAAGACCTAGCTGTATTATCCTTGGAGTAGTCTTACCTAGGGTAGGATACTTTTCAAGAGAGTAGTGAAACCAGTAGTCACACCTGCGTTGATGCGTGCTAAAACCACCCTCAACATAATTGGTACTAGAAGGAGGGCATTTTCCCTTTGCCTAAAATCAGCAAGTCTGGGGACTAGACAGAGACACACTAGATCCAGGTCAGCTGGAGAAGAGCTACTATCCCTGGCAGAATTCAGACGAACAAGAAGGGATCAAGGAATACCTAGAGCCCCAAGAGCTCAGTCAGCCCCAAGAAATACCACTGCAGCTCCCATTAATCATCCCAACATGGCCTTCTTTGTATGAAATAACTAGTCTCCTTTTCTGTTCAATAATTACCATGATATGCCAAAGAACCTAGATAAGTTCTGTTCAGAATAAATGATCCAGATAGGAATGTAGATGAGCACATTAAGATCTTTGAAGCTAACATGTTCATGTTGCAAGTATAGTATGAGGATGTGATATACAAGTTATTCCCTTATTCCTTGCAGGATGAAGCTTATTATTGGTTTGCTAACCTCCCTACAGCATCCATAAATTCATGGCGAAACCTGAAGACTACTTTTCTGGATA
The DNA here is from genome assembly GCA_027924645.1 of Cunninghamia lanceolata. Classification (NCBI taxonomy): domain Eukaryota; kingdom Viridiplantae; phylum Streptophyta; class Pinopsida; order Cupressales; family Cupressaceae; genus Cunninghamia; species Cunninghamia lanceolata. The sequence continues at coordinate 11,096,392 of BSBN01001099.1, forward strand.
AGTTTCGTATGCTTACCACCCTAGCTGATCTTTATCAATCTTTTGTGGAAATCCATCGCGATGAAGGTGAGATGATAAGTTCCTTTAACAACATATTCTAGAAAGCTTACAGTTGTTTGCAAGCTCCCTACACTATAGATCACATTGTTGCCCTACCCATTTACTATGTTGCCCTAGATAAACTTACCTCCATGTTCACAAGGAGAGCTGACCCAATCCCTACTACTTTAGCTCAAGCATATTCTACTGTTGTCACTGTTGCCATGCCAAATCAAATACCTATGATAAATCATGCATTGGCTAATCATACTCCTATGATGAATCCAATTCCAAACCCAGCTACAACACAAGCTTTAGTGATCCACCCAAGCAATCCTATAGCTAAAATGCCTCCAGCACAAATGCCTTTCCTACAGTCTTCAGAAACAGCCAAGGCCAAAGAAGAAAAAGATGATATCAAAGAACTAGTTGAGCAAATGAAGAACCTTACTGTTGAGGTTACTCACCTCAAGAACTAGAATGCATACTTGCAGCAGAGGGGATATAATCAACAACATTTTTAGAATCAACAGTATTCCTAGAATCAAAATCAGAACCAGTTCCCAAATCAGAATCAGTACCAAAACTAGAACTTTCAGCAGTGGTCAAACCGATCTTGGAACACCAGACTGAATAACAGAGGAGTGCCTTCGCCCTTAGAAAATTAGAACAATGATACCAAGCCCCCGGGTCATGTGATGTTAGCTGAAGCAACTTTGTCCACCTGGTGTAGACTGCACAACACAAATGCCCACTCTGAACTAGACTGCCCAGAATTCTAGATTGCGTCCAGTATCTTTCATATGGAGACTCAAAATGCTAAAAATTAGGACACTCCACCGACAGGGTATGAAATTGTTCCTTCTCAAAGGTATGATACTTCTCTAGTCCTTGATAGTTATACATTTCCATTCCAAGATGATAATCAACCTGAGGAAGAAGAGTCTGAAGAAGTCAATGTGCATCAACAATATAATAAGACTCCTTACAACCTAAGAAGTAGCAAGCCCAAAGGCCCTTTCACCATCTCCATCCCACCAAATAGCTATTAGATTCCACCTAACCCAAAAGCTACCAATAATCCTGAACCCCTGAAAGTTCCCCATCATTCAGTATATCATGGTGCTACTGTTGCAAAAAATTCCCAACGATCTGACATAGTGAAAATGGGCCAATATGTAGCTAAAGAACTTAAGAAAATGAAGATCAGTCTTTCTATATATGAGTTACTCAAAATACCTGAGGTTAGGACATCTTTCTTCCAAGATAGAGGTACTGGAACTAAAACTGATTATGTCCCAAAGGAAAACATCACCAAGGATAGCATTGATAAAGGGAAAGAAAGAATACATGTGACTGATGTGGAACAAAAAAAGACACTATATAAAGAGAAGAGAGAAAGTCCTCATTTCCTCTTAACACTCAGGATATTCAATAAGAACCTTCATAACTATTTAGTAGATTCAGGTGCTTCCATGAATGTAATGCCATTATTAGTCTGCAAAGCACTTTGGCTCACTCCAGCCAAGTCTTTCCAGAAGGTGACACAATTAGGAAAGACTAAAGTAAATGTAGTAGGTGAATTAAATAGGATACGCATGCAGCTGGCTTCTGATCCTAGGGTACAATAGTATATAGATATTCAAGTAGCAGACATTCTAGATCAATATGGCATGCTTCTGATTAGAGATTGGTCTAGAACTTTGAACAGTTATATGGCAACTAACTTTTCCCATATGTGGCTACCATGGAAAGGGTTGGCCAATCAGATATGAATTGAAAGAGAACCTAAAATGAAGCATATGATTACAGAGTATAATCAACCCAATGAGATTCTATTCTCAGAAGTTGATTTGGGAGTCTATCTTCCACACATTAGTTAGTTAGAAGAAGTCCTCATGTTGAGTTGCCTAAGACCCTTTAAACCACTTATAGAAAGACCAGAAAGTACAGAAGCATACATTCAATCAGATGCAAAAGACTTCAAAAGAAGATGAACCTAGGGTATTCGAAGGATTTCATGATTTTGTAGCCAGATTTACACAAGATCAAACTGTTGTTGGAAAGTAGGTTCAAATGGAGGAGTTGTTATTACCCAACTGGTGCCGTATACACGACACATCGCATTCTGAATTTACTTGCCAGATGTGTCAAGAGGCAATAAAACAAGTGCAAAAACAACTAAAGATCCCCATAATTCTAAAGGAGGCATCAACTATTGAAAAGAAGGAAGAACTTGAGCCCCTGCCTGATGAGAAGAAGTCTCTAAAACAGAATGATAACAACAAAGATTTTTGATTATGGACCCTAAGATTTGATGGCTCAAGATGTAGGCAAGGGTCTAGTGCGGGGGTCAAGTTAATCAGCCCCACTGGGAGCTCATATTTGGCATCACAAAGACTGCAGTTTCCATGCACAAACAATGTCACTGAATATGAAGCATTAGTGTAGGGGTTGCTGCTAGCACTATAGAAGAAGGTTAGAATTATCTAGGTGTTTGATGATTCTAAGTTAGTGATGAAACAAGTAAGAAAATAGTACTCATGCAATGATAAGAGGTTGAATAGGTATAGGAACAGAGTCTGGGATTTGATAGAATGCTTTGATAGTTTTAACATCCAAGTGATCCCAAGGAGACAGAATCATGTTGCAAATGCTCTAGCTCAGACGACAAGTACATTAGAACCAACATCCATGGAAGGATTAAAATTTTTTTTGTTGAATTTGTCACTACCCTATCTGTACCTAATAATGTTACCAATTTCCAAGTTTTTGAGGATGATCGGCATATAATTAATTTTCTTTCTTCATCTAATGTTTTCACTGCTCAGATAATAGATGAAGAAGTGGAGCCTGCTGAAATGGATTTAGAAGGGGTACTAAACCTGAAAACCAATATGATCCCATGAGTAATAGTAGAATTGGAAAGATTGTTTGATGCAAATAATTTAGGAACCCAAAGGAAAGGAGAGTCTCCAGGAGGAAAGTGTGATTTATTTAATTTGGGAACAGAAGAAAATGTTAAGAATGTGTTCACTGGGAAGGCCAGTACCGAAGAAGAAAAGATAGGAATCATACATGCATTAAGAGATTACCATGAGGTTATAGCATGGAGCTATGGAGATCTAAAAACATATGATACCTCAATCATCATGCACACCATCCCGTTGAAGCCAAGAGCAAAGCCATTTAGACAAAGGCAGAGGCCAGTAAATGCTCTGCTGGAACCACTAATTTTCAAAGAAGTTCAGAAGCTGCTGTCAGCAAGGATAATATTTCCAATCAGACATTCCGCATGGGTAGCCAATTTAGTTCCAGTTTGAAAGAAAAATAGAGAAATTAGGCTTTGTGTTGACTTTCGTAACTTAAATAGAGAATCTAAAAAGGATAATTACCCCTTGCCTTGTTTGGATGAAGTATTATAGATCATTAACTGGTCCCAGATGATGTCATTCTTGGATGGATATTCTGGTTACAACCAGGTGATGGTAGAATATGAAGACAAATTGAAGATGTCATTCACCTATAAATGGGGCATCTACACATACCGCCGCATGCCATTTGGTTTAATAAACACTGGTGCAACTTTTTAGCATGCAATGGATGTTTCTTTCAAAGGGTTAGTTGGAAAATGTATTATCATTTACATGGATGACCTCACAGTATTCTCAAAAAGGTGAAAAGATCATGTAGCAGATCTGAGAAAGGTGCTGCAGCGATGCAAGAATTATGGTTTATCACTCAACCCCAAGAAGTGCATTTTTGGAGCAATTAAGGGGAAATTGATAGGACATGTAATCTCTGAGAAAGGAATATCTATCAACCCAAACTGGATCCAATCAATACTCAAAATACCTCCCCCAGCTAGCAAGAAAGAACTTAAGTCATACTTTGGTAAGATCAATTTTGTACGTAAATTCATCACGAGATTTGCTAAGATTGTTTGACCTCTCAACGCCATGCTAAAGAAGGATGCTAAAATGGATTGGACTCTAGAAGCTAAGGCTGCCTTTGCAAAAATTAAACAAGCTATAACCAATGCACCTGTCTTGGTGAGTCCCGATTACACTTTGCCATTTCAAATATACTCATTTGCTTCTGAGCATACTTGTGCTGCAATGTTGACACAGAAGAGATCAGTTGATGATGAAAGACCCATCGCTTCCATGAGTACCCCATTGAAAGATGTAGAGCTAAGATATCCAAATGTGGAAAAACAAGCATACGCTTTGGTAAAGGCAGTTAAGAAATTCCGTCATTACATCTTAAGAAGTCAAGTAATTGCCATAGTCCCAGATGCAATAGTCAAGGCATTACTAATGCAAAGTGAATTAGGAGAAAGAAGAGGGAAGTGGGTCACCATACTGCAAGAGTTTGACATAGATATTCAACCTATGAAATTGGTAAGAGGTCAGGCCTTGACTAGAACAATGGCTGAAGTGGGACCAAACTTAGTCTCCCAGCAATACATGTTGGAGGATGTTTCAAAAGATGAGTGGTACAAAGATATCATATTTTATTTACTCAATCAACACTATCCACCATACCTGAATTCAGTGCAAAGGAGATCTTTCGAGCTAAAAAGCAACATTTACATGATAAAAGCATCAGTCCTTTACAAGAAAAATCACAAAGGCATCTATCTAAGGTGTTTGGACAAGTCAGAGGTCAATCAAGTATTAACTAGTTTTCACAAGAGGTTTGGGATAGGTCATGGGTCAATGCACTCAATAGCTAATCAGGTTCTTTGTGTCGTATATTACTAGCCAACTTTGTTTAAAGACTCATATTCACATGTAAGAACCTATCATATATGTCAGACTGCTACACACAGAGAACAACACACAGCTATGCCTTTGAAACCAGTGGTGGAGGTATGACCATTTGCTCAGTGGGGCCTCAACCTTATCGATATGATCAATCTGCCTTCCTCTATAGGCCATAGGTATATTCTGACCGCTACTAATTACTGCACTCAATGGTTTGAAGTAATGGCTTGTAAGTAATGCACCATAGAGTTAGTTATTGAATTTGTTGAAAAGCATATTATCACTAGATTTGGTTGTCTATTTGCTTTACTTTTGTGATAATGGCTCTGCCTTCTCATCATTACATTTTTCTAACTAGGCATTTGATTATGGGATTACTCTCAAGTTCTCATCTAATTACTATCCACAAGGGAATGGGGTAGCTGAATCGACGAACAAAAATTTGCTTGAAGTTATTAAGAAACTATTGAAAAAAAACCCTAGAGACTGGCATACTCAGCTTAGGTTTACCTTATGGGCTAATAGAATCCGACATAAAGCAGCCCTGAACACATCACCTTATCACCTAGTCTATGGGATTGAACCCATCTTTCCCATCCATTTGAGGATCCCGGTACTTCAATTCATGCAAGACTACCTTGAAACTGATGATCAATTGTCCTCTAGGTTGGCCCAATTATTGCATCTTGAAGAGAAATGTGACACTGCTATAGAAAACTTTTCTAAACATCAGGGAGTCATAAAATGATGGTTCGACAAAAGAGCCAAGGTCAAAGCTTTCCGCATTTCTGATTTGGTCTATATTGGGATAAAGTGCATGAGAAGAAAGGAGAACATGGTAAGTTTGATAAACTTTGGTTGGGTCCCTATCAGATCTATGAGATCCTTGGAGACAACACATACTGACTCAAGAGCCTTACTAGTGAAGAGCTACCACTTCTTGCCAATGGCCAGTTCCTAAGGCACTACTTCCAGGCTTGAGAGGCAGTCATGCCTTGGTTTAGTGTACATAGTTAGGGGTTTGTTTGCTTTGGTTATCTTAGGTTTCCTTTAGTTTAGTTTTTATTTCTTTCCTTTGCTTCCCTTAGTTGTTAGGTGTTTTGCTTAGATTAGTTGTCCTTTTGGTTTTGCTTGTTGCACTTGCTTTTCCACGGGGTCTTTATTTTTGATGTGGTGGCAGTTATGCAGGCATGCAAGCACTTCTTTGATGGGTGAATAGTCATGAGTCTTCCTTTGAGAAGCCAAGGTTTCTGCTTAGTTCTGGTGTGGGTTCCATTATTATGCCAAGGAGTATGGTGTTTGTTCATTGGAAATGAGTTATTATTTGGTGCACCTGAAGTATTTTCTAACCATATACCTTTTACACTCTAAATGATCCTAAGGTACCTAGGCAAGTCTGAGTGATCTTGTGTCAAGTAAAAGGGTTGACTTCTTCTTCTACCATATGCACTATCAATCAAGAAAGAAGGCAAGTGACACTAATTGTTGCTCACCTATATTGGGTAAAAATAAAAGGTGTTTTTTAACACCAGACCCACTACAGTGCAAATAAAAGAGACTACCAAATTGCAAATACTTACGAAAGGTACTATCCAGAAATGATTAACATCAAATGTCATCATACCAGAAAACATTACTTGTCATTTGTCCATTTCAAAGCTCAGTATATTCCAATATTTGAGCATTTCTCGATGGTAGAATGTTCTCATCTTTCTATCTTTCCTCAAGGGATCTTGGATGAACTTAGTTGTCGAAGGATGGGAATGAATACAATTGCACACACTCATGTTTTCAGGATGTGGATGGTTGCACTGGTTAGTGATCTTAGATCCTTTGATAAGGTACCTTCCTTTTTCATTTAATATGTGGGTAACACAGAAATTCTGGGTTCAAACTAAACATTTATTGTTGGAATGCCTGGGAGCATTCCCTAGCAGAGTTGCCATTTGTTGTGCCTTACACACATGCCCCATCAAAAAATGGGGACCCCTATTTTGATTTGGCTTAGGGTGTCAATTAGATCTTTTCATTTCCTAAGTGGTTAAGTGTTCAAAGTGCATTTTGACCTGGATTGAATGATAGTATTGAAAAATCACTTCAAGAATCTGCTAGGTTGAATCTTTATTTTCCTTTTGAAGGCCTTGAAATGCCCTTTTGTGCTAGATTACCCTTCAACTAACCTTTGAGTTAAATTCTTACCTATCCCACCTTGATACTGGATGGTCTTGTTGGATCTAGGGCATACAACTGAGAGGGGGGGGGTGAATCAGTTGTATAAAACTTCTTTTTCTTTCAAACACTTGATTCTTCGTTGTTAGTTGGCAGCATATCAATTAATCATCCATGAAAGCATAATACATAAACACGAGAGCAGATAAATATCAACACATTAAACACCAAGATTTTGACGTGGAAAACCCGGTTAAGGGAAAAACCACGGGGTGATTAACCCAAGAATTATTCTCTGTTAGAAGAATAAAGAAGAATGAATGGCACATGCCAATTAGGCCTCACTGCCCGAGCACATTGCTCACAAAGAGGCCCACTGCCTACAAGGAGACACACTGTCTACAAAGTGATAAAAATCACAGTCTTGAACTGGAGAATGACATCTCTACCATGTCCGGATCAGTTCCATTTAAGCCCAAAAACCTCTTCTCTGCCTTTCGCACTTCTCTTCGCTATGCCACACTCATCCACACAATCCACACATCGAAATGAACTCACAAACCGTTATTTATACAAGACATCGACTTAGGAACAAACATCTAAGTCAGCAAACAACCATAAGAGTATCCGCAAGATGAATAACACATCCGGTCGGCCACCACAAGAACATTCGCAGGATGAACAACTCATCCAGTCGGCTAAACAGAGCAAGAACTTCATCTGGAAGAATAACTTCAATTCTGGGCTCTACTATCAATGCGGACCGACAACACAACCTCAACATGATCCAAGAACCTTCACAAGCCTGCCTGAATGACCAGGTACATCCGCACTTTCTTTACTTACTGGAATCTTTTCTCTTCCTTATCCAGAACTTCAAGAACACTGTCTGTCGCCATTGTCATAATGCAAGAGGTACTTCCGGACCTCCAAATCATACACAAATCAGGATGACACATCACAAGGACATCCCAAACACTTCCTTCCAATCCGCAGATTAGGATAATACAATTCCGGACCTCACCGGACCTTTTTGTGATCCTCTATCACCTCTGAATACTTGTCGGAACTAGTTCTACACTGACAGCCACAACTCCTTCAGATCTTCATGCAGACCTCTAAAATCTTAACTGAAGCATCTCAAGACTCATATCTACAAACCCTTTAATCCATATCCTCCGGTTCTCAACCTATACAATACATTTGCCTTCTTCTCATCATTGTTCTTCACTGTTCCTGACTGAGGCTAATTTTCTCAATGTCCTCAGCACATAGCTCATCCAATCCTTCTTGTCAATGCAATATGAGTATGTTGACATCAATGACAACATAGGCTCACCTCATACTTGCAACAATCTCCCCCTTTGTCATTGATGGCAACATATGATGTGAAAAACCATCAAGACAAGAACTTCTCCTTTCTGTCACAGCTCCCCCTATCAACAACAACTTTTCACATGTCTTCTCTTCCTTTACTGCTCCCCCTTTGATCATCAACCACTTGTTTTTCACATGTCTTCTCTCCCCCTTTGACATCAATGGCAAAGGGCTCATACTTGCAATTCTCATACATCAGAATCATACCAGCTGCTCCCCCTTAGTTGCAGCTCCCCATCATCAATCTGGATCACAAGATATGACTGTGATATCCACCGGACTGATGCACATCAGTGCATCCTAGTTCATCACCGGAGGGGCCATGACCCCTAACTTCTCCTGGAGATATTCAAAAGAGTCCTTGGGAAGAGGTTTAGTAAAGATATCTGTAATCTGATCCTTGGAGGGAACATACTCCAATCTGACTTCTTCCTTGTTCACTTGTTCTCTCAAGAAGTGAAACTTGATAGATATGTGCTTAGTCTTAGAATGCAATACCGGATTCTTAGAAATATTAATTGCACTTGAATTATCACAGAAAATTGTGATAGGCTCCTCATATTCAACTTTAATGTCTCTTAGCATCTGCTTCATCCATAAGATTTGAGTGCAACTACCTACTGCTGCAATGTATTCTGCTTCAGTTGTAGACAGAGATATTGCATCTTGTTTCTTGCTTAATCAAGAAACCAATCTCTTCCCCAAAAAGAATGCTCCACCACTAGTGCTCTTCCGGTCATCCACATCTCCTGCCCAATCTACATCTGTGTAAGCATGAAGAGAGAAATCTGGATCTCTAGGGTACCATAGACCATACTCAACTGTTCCTTTCAAGTACCTAAAAATTCTTTTGATTGCCATAACATGAGATTCTCTAGGATTAGCCTGGAATCTTGCCACAAGACCAACAGCCTGCATTATATCTGGTCTAGTCTGAGTGAGATACAACAATCCACCAATCATTGATCTATACTTTGTCTGATCTGCCTTTGGGGAGTCATCATCTTTGCTCAACTTACATCTGGTTGCCATGGGAGTGTTCATTGGTTTTGAATCTTCCATACCAAATTTCCTTAACAATTCTTTCACATATTTGGTCTGAGAAATGAAGATTCCTTTCTTTGTTTGAGTAATTTGCAGACCCAAGAAGAAATTCATTTCACCAAGCATAGACATTTCAAACTCACTTTTCATCTGATTTGCAAAAGTTTTGCACATACTATCTCTTCCTCCAAAAATGATATCATCCACAAACACTTCAACAATCAAAATGTTTTCATGATCAATTTTGAAATATAAGTTACTGTCAGCAGTACCTTTGTTGAATCCAATCTGCACAAGATGCTTATCCAACCTTTCATACCATGCTCTTGGGGCTTGTTTTAGTCCATACAATGCTTTCTTCAACTTGCAGACCATATCATCATTATCAGACAATTGAAATCCATCCGGTTGTTCAATGTAAACTTCTTCTTCCAGATCACCATTTAGGAAAGCAGACTTGACATCCATCTGATATACCTTGAAGTCTTTGAAGGCAGCAAATGCAAGAAGTAATCTGACTGCTTCAATTCTTGCCACCGGAGCAAAAGTCTCTTCAAAGTCAATTCCTTCTATTTGAGAGTACCCTTTGCAGACCAATCTAGCTTTGTTTCTGATTACTTCACCAGCTTCATTTAGTTTGTTCCGGAAGACCCACTTGGTTCCAATTACATTCCTGTCTCTAGGTCTGGGAACAAGATCCCAAGTATGATTTTTCTCAATTTGCATCAGTTCATCTTCCATTGCTTTGGTCCAGTTTTCATCATTGCAGGCTTCATTTATTGTTTTAGGTTCAATTTTTGAAATCAGACAACATTCATCCTGATTTTGAGCAACATTCCTTCTAGTTTGTACACCTTTGCTTCTGTCACCTATGATCTGATCTTCAGAGTGGTTCAGTCTTACATACCCTGGAATTTTAGGAGTATCCTGCACTGCTGTTTCTTGATCAGGCTCATTCAAACCTATCTCTTCTTCCTGATTTACCGGATCAGGCTGACTCTGTCTCACTGGAGAGGATTGAGTTCCTTGAACACTGTCTTGGTCATCTTCATCAAACTCATAAAATCTTGAAGGCTTCTCAATTCCTTCATCAACTTTCACATTGGTGCTTTCTATCATCTTCCTCAATCTCTTATTGTAACACTGGTATGCTTTGCTTTGAGTGGAGTAACCCAAGAAAATTCCTTCATCACTTCTAGCATCAAACTTTCCTAGATCTTCATCTCTTTTAATATAACACTTGCTACCAAATACTCTAAAATATTTCACAGTAGGAGTGATGCCAAACCAGAGTTCATAGGGGGTCTTACCGGTGTTGTTTCTGATTTGAACTCGATTGAGAGTGTAGACTGCAGTGCTGATAGCTTCTTTCCAAAACATTTGAGGAACATTTGCTTCCAACATCATTATCCTGGCAGCTTCCTGGATGGTCTGGTTCTTTCTCTCAACTACTCCATTCTGCTATGGAGTCCTAGGAGCAGACAAATGTCTCCTTATACCCTGCTTCTCACAAAAGTCAATGAACTCACCAGATGTAAATTCACGACCTCTATCATACCTTAGACACTTTAGTTTCAATCCGGTTTGATTCTCTACCATAGCTTTGAAGATTTTGAACTTCTCAAATGCTTCTGATTTTTCTTTTAGAAAGGTAACCCACATCATCCAGGAATGATCATCAATTAACAACATGAAATATCTATCACCTTGCAGACTCTTGATTCTTGTTGGACCACAGAGATCAGTATGTACTAATTCCAACAATCCGGTAGAAGACTGATCTTGGCTTTTGAAAGAGACTCTGCTTTGTTTACCTAGCTGACATTCTTTGCACAAACTATTTGTGGGTTTCATCAATTTTGGAAGATCTCTTACAGCCTGAGTATTGCTTATCTTGATGATGTTATCAAAATTTACATGACACATTCATCTATGCCATAACCAACTCTGATCAATTTGAACAAACAAACAACTTTTATTTGAACCAACCAGATGAAAGATATTACCTTTTGTCTGAGTACCGGATGCAATTTCAGTTCCGGAGCTTGTAAAGATTCTGCATTTTCCATTCTTGAACCGGAGATCATAGCCTTTGTCCACTAACTGACCAACACTGAGAAGATTATGCTTTAATCCTTCAACATATAGTACGTTACCTGTTTTTCTCTTTCCATCAAAGGAAATAGTTCCCCTGCCTCTGATTCTGCCAGCAGAATTGTCACCAAACTTTACCATTCCTCCTTCATACCTTTCCAAATTCAAGAACTTATTCTTGTCACCAGTCATATGGTGAGAACATCCACTGTCAATAACCCAATCATCCTTTTCTTCCACTTGAGCAGCCAAAGCTTTTTCAACAACTTTGTGATTGACAGATTCAGAGAGTATTGAATCTTCTTCCTTGATGGCAATAAACACCCACTCATTTCTGGATTTGCTTCCTAGTTCTGATTCATCATCTGTTACTCCTTCATTGTCATCTTCTTCATGAACATAATAGCAATTCTTTTGAAACCTTTGTCTGTTAGTATTAGACCTTGCAGATCTTTCCAGATATCTTGAAGCAAAATGACCAATCTTATTGCAGTTGAAACACTTAAAGGGTAGTTTTCCTTCATACTTACTGGATCCTCTTGGCAGTCTCTTTACAATGAGGGCTTCAAGTTGATCTATTTCTGCTTCTTCTTCTTCCATGTCTCTTCTTGCTTGATCATACCATGACATTTTCCTTGATGAGTTTTCTCCCGGATCAAATCTCTGTTTGCCTTTCACATAGGCACTGGCTTTGAAAGTAGATTCAGTCTTGGGAGGATCATCTCCAAACTCAGTCATTTCAAATGCAGCTAGTTTGCCAGCCAGTTGTTCTCTTGAGATAGTGGTGTGGGCTCTGAATTCATCAATGGCAGCAACCTTGATTTTGTAGGCAGTAGGAAGGGATCTTAGGATTTTGCAGACAATCTCATTTTCATCTAGAGTTCCACCAGCATTTCTAATTCCACATACCAGCTCATTCACTATTGGCATAAAGGTAGTGATGTTTTCATCATCTCTCATCTTCAATCTTTCAAATTTCGCTTTCAGACTTTGCAACCTTGCACTTTTGACAAACTCATCTCCTTCATACAGAAGTTCCAGTTTAGTCAGGATCTCATATGCAGTTGGTAGGTCAATAACATTTGAGAGATCTGAGTCATTCAATGCGCTTAGAAGAGCTTCCTTGGTCCGCAGATTGTTTTCAGCTTCTGTGATTTCATTCAGAGTTGTCGGACCACCTTGTGGAGGTACATATGGTTTTGAAACCATAGCCAAGTATGCTTTTCCCATACATTCCAAGTGACACTTCATGCGACCTTTCCAGAGAGTGAAGTTGGTTCCATCGAACTTCGGACTATCCTTCTTGTATGACGACATCCTGGATCTCCTCAAGTGGTTAAGCTCCTTTCAGAGGAACTTGGCTCTGATACCAATTGTTGGATCTAGGGCATACAACTAAGAGGGGGGGTGAATCAGTTGTATAAAACTTCTTTTTCTTTCAAACACTTGATTCTTCATTGTTAGTTGGCAGCATATCAGTTAATCATCCATGAAAGCATAATACATAAACACAAGAGCAGATAAATATCAACACATTGAACACCAAGATTTTGACGTGGAAAACCTGGTTAAGGGAAAAACCACGGGGTGATTAACCCAAGAATTATTCTCTGTTAGAAGAATAAAGAAGAATGAATGGCACATGCCAATTAGGGCTCACTGCCCGAGCACACTGCTCACAAAGAGGCCCACTGCCTACAAGGAGACACACTATCTACAAAGTGATAAAAATCACAGTCTTGAACTGGAGAATGACATCTCTACCATGTCCAGATCAGTTCCATTTAAGCCCAAAAACCTTTGCTCTGCCTTTCGCACTTCTCTTCGCTATGCCACACTCATCCACATAATCCACACATCGAAATGAACTCACAAACCGTTATTTATACAAGACATCGACTTAGGAACAAACATCTAAGTCGGCAAACAACCATAAGAGTATCCGCAAGATGAATAACACATCCGGTCGGCCACCACAAGAACATTCGCAGGATGAACAACTCATCCATTCGGCTAAACAGAGCAAGAACTTCATCCGGAAGAATAACTTCAATTCTGGGCTCTACTATCAATGCGGACCGACAACACAACCTCAACATGATCCAAGAACCTTCACAAGCCTGCCTGAATGACCAGGTACATCCGCACTTTCTTTACTTACTGGAATCTTTTCTCTTCCTTATCCGGAACTTCAAGAACACTGTCTGTCGCCACTGTCATAATGCAAGAGGTACTTCCGGACCTCCAAATCATACACAAATCAGGATGACACATCACAAGGACATCCCAAACACTTCCTTCCAATCCGCAGATTAGGATAATACAATTCCGAACCTCACCGGACCTTTTTGTGATCCTCTGTCACCTCTAAATACTTGCCAGAACCGGTTCTACACCAACAGCCACAACTCCTTCAGATCTTCATGCGGACCTCTGAAATCTTAACTGAAGCATCTCAAGACTCATATCTACAAACCCTTTAATCCGCATCCTCCGGTTCTCAACCTATACAATACATTTGCCTTCTTCTCATCACTGTTCTTCACTGTTCCTGACTGAGGCTAATTTTCTCAATGTCCTCAGCACACAGCTCATCCAATCCTTCTTGTCAATGCAATATGAGTATGTTGACATCAATGACAACACAGGCTCACCTCATACTTGCAATAGGTCTTCCAACTGACCTAGCTCTAGAATCCGTTGTCTCTAACTTCAGTGTTGATTTCCTCTTTGACAGACTTCTACGCTAGAATCAATGTTCTTTGACTTGTGCTAAATCAAGCAATCACTGACTAAGTCAGATGAAGCCAAAATGCCTGCAAGTCAGATGGACCTCAAATGCCCGCAAACAGTGCCAATTGAAGTTATAAGTTTTAGAGTTGAAAATTGTCTTGTCTGATCAGGTTCGATGCACCTGATTTCCCCGCCAGGTCTAAGCTAAGGAAAAACCACGCAAACCCTAAACTGACAGACGTACGCATGCACATTAATGGTGATTCCGCCAAGGGATATAAGGGGCAAATCCTCCGTGTTAAACCATTTTATTTTCGTTAAAAAGGATTTTGGAGCATTGTTCATGACTTTGAACTTTCTTGCTATCGATTAACCAAAGCTCGAACTCGTGACCACCCCTATTTACACAATCTAGATGCGCCTTCATATTTACTAGGTAGGGTTTTGAACTTTGCCTTCTGAGTTTTCACTGCATTGCTTTTAGGGTTTGGATTAAATAATTAAATCTTTCTAAAAGTGAGCATTCATAGGGTTTCTTGCTAGGGTTTCCGTACATGGACTGTAGATTTTCATTTAAACCCTCGCTAAGATTCTCTAGTGAAAACGTGAACGAATCACCATAGGTCAAAAGGGCAAGAATTAGACAAATTTCCCGTAGATGCTTTCAATATTTAGCGCTAGAATGCGGTCCGACTGACTTATGAACGAGACCACTTTTAGTTAGTCAAAGACCTCCAAAACCCGTGCCACACACTCAGACCCATTTGGCGCTAAAAACTTTGATGTCCAACCTACACGCCCAAATCACATTTCTCTGACTTGGTCGGAAGGTCCTGAAAGCCCCGCTAACCTTGAAGCTGCTTTTTGCGTCAAAAGCCTCTTGCACTGACTTCACGGTAAAAGACCTTGTCTTTGACTTGGTCGGATGCCCCAAATTCTCCTGCAAAGTTGGTAGTGTCCCAAAATCCTGCTGAAAATAACCTCGCCGAATCCCAGGCAAAAGCAATACAAAGAGCATCGATAGGCTTTGTGCTAGAAACACATCCAACTGACTTGATAACCAATGGAGGTCGGAGATCCTCAAAACCTGCACAAGTTGGTACCCATCAAAATTTGTGCGAAGAATTTAAAAGCATTCAGGAGTAAAGCCTTTGGTCAGACCAGCCTGCTTTTCTCGTTGAGGTCAGATAACCCCGATATCAGTGCTTTTCTGCCTATAGGTCGGATGACCCTCAAAGTAGCACAAAACATGTAAAAGACTAAATTTTCTAAGAGTTTTCAAAGGGAAAGTGCCTAAATGATAGAGTTAATGTTGAAATGCATTAATAATGATGATTTTCATGGAATTTCTTGCAACATTAGATGTTTCTTTGCATGCATTAATGATGGTTGTTATAATTGCAATAAATGTTAGATTTGAGTTTCCTTCAAAGGTGTGTTAATAGTAATAGCAGATATGTCAAAGATTCATCTTAAACTTAGGAGTATGTAAGAGATTCCCCAAGGTATCAAACTTATAAGGTCCAGTTGTGCAGACTAAATGACTGCTTGAGCCCAAGCTATGAAGTACGAGTTCAAAGGAATCCCTCTAGAGACTAAGATTCACTCTGGATAGAGTGATGTAGGAGATACAGACTTAGGTCACATAGACCTAGATGATTTCAGATTAAGAGTCTTCAGTCCAAACCCAACTCCTAGGGATAGAATACTCAGAGATAGTGGTATTTCACAAGCTACTGCCTTCCCCACTTCAGTGCAATGTGCAAAGCTAATGACAACTTGTGCAGACAGATATGATGTAATGACAAGATCCATCCAAACAGCCAATGCAGATATCTTAGCTGATTTAACCCCACCTTCTCTAGCTGAGACCTTTGATATTCCTTAGCACAAGGTTATGACTATGCCAGACAAAAAAGGATCATAGGATGCTTATAACAAAGATGTAAAAGGCTGCAGAAAGCACATAAATGATAATTGGGCCAAAAGCAGAAAGTCTACTCTTATTAAACTTCCACAAATATTATACATAAGTGACTTCCATGATGAAATTGGAGACTTGGTGACTTTCTTGAGCAGGATATATGGATTGACTATAGCCTCTACTTTTGAGGACTGGATGTTTGTCATTATAACTGAGATATTAAAAGGGACTAAGTTCCGCTGGGCCTAAATCCTTAGTGACAACATTCTCAAGGCCTTTAGTGATTTTAAGGACAAGAGATACTTCAGATGGACATCCTACATTGTTTATGCATTGGCATTAAGAAATCACTCTGTTGGGTTGTCCAAGATTGGAGAAGTCGGGAATGATGAGCAAACTTAGATAAAGGTGTATGAATGCTACCCACAACTGACCTCTTCTCAAACCTTAATACATTTTAAAAGAGTCAATGATGCTTTCACGATGTATATAGTAAGAATGTTGCACGGTAACACAACCTTGAGGATTTCCACTGAGGCCATGAATGAAGTAACCAAATATGGTAGATGGTACATCTAGTTTGAGAAATTTACATATTTAAGGGTACAAGGCTTCGGTGGGATGGCCTACAGACTTCCTAGGTTTCTTGATGATAAGACAGTACCTCTAGAGCTGTCTAGACAATTAATACCCTGTGTTGAGAAGCTTAAACACTTGCACAGAACTAATGTTCAATTTCCCATCAAGTTTGGCAAGGGGATTTATGCATGCCCTTCTTTGGCATCAATAGAGCATTCTAATAAAGAGCGTCAGCTCCTAAATTTGCACTACTACAATGCAAGGGGTCATTTTGATCCAAATAGAGTAATGGAAAGATTTGTGAGTAAGAAGCTCTTCCACATGATGCACATTGAAGATTTTTGGGCCAATTGCCCCGATGATTATGAGATCATGAAGAAAGCACATTCAAGGTTGCCTTTGGATTTTGTCAAGAAGTTTCATATTATGGCAGTGCCAGACCAGCTACAGGATGATGAAAATGTTAAGGTCAGAGGACCATGGGAAGCTCAGTACCATCAGCCTATCCCATTGCCAAATTGGGCAAATGTAGAAAAGAGCTCCCTAGATATTGTTATGAGGGAACCTATCAGAATAAGCAAGGCTTGGGTAAGAGCTCAAGTGGCTGCTATAGAAGGACAAGGAGTCCAACTCACTTATACAACATTAGATTTAGATAAGGACTCTGAGGGAGAAGAGGATGAGCCAATCCATGTCACAGATGAGGCAAAGCCAGCTGAGAAATAGAAGTTAGATAGTGAAGAACATACATCTCTGGCTGAAAAAGTAAAGAAGATGAAGAAGCCATCTACTAAGTCTCCTCAAAAGAAGGACCAACCTCCCTCTACCAGGACAAGGGCTTCCAAAAAAGAGATATGCCAAGTGGTTCGGGAGAAATCTCTAAGGCCAAGAAGCTGAAAGTGAAAGAAGTTAGTAAGGAGGATGCTACAACCAAGAAAGATTCTAATACTCCAATTGCCTAGCCTCCTACTACCCAAAGTGTGGGCACTGCTGTCACAACCCCTGTTGTTTCTTCTGCCACTGCTCCTTCTATCACTCCTCTCTCTGCTACATCCACTTCACCCATAACCTCAGCTTCCATAACACAAGAAACATCTCCTACCACCTCTCTTACCTCTACCATTGCTACTACTTCCTTCTCACTGGCAATTTCTTCTAGCACCTCTAGCATCCCTATCTCTTCCATTGTCACCATTTCATGTCCTTCCACTACCACTACACTTACATCTTCTACTTCTTCCACTCAAATACCGTTACCTCCCATTTCTACTATCCTTTCACCCCCTCTTCCTCTAGCTTCACTACCCTTTCCTTCACCTCTTGTCATTTCTTCCTCCTTATCCCTAGTCTTGGCCAACCTAACACAAGCCAATGCGCCTTCCCTAGCCATATCTTCTATTGTTCCTATTTCACAAATGCCTACAAATTCATTGGCAGTACCACTGCTGCCCGGGATTGAGAAAGTATGTGTAGAGTTTGGGTTGCATGAGCCTCAAACAACATTTGAAGAGGAGAAAGATACTTTGGCTGAAGTGAGTGATAAAGACTTCCATGAACCTTTGGCCAATGTGGAAATCATTGATATATCTGATAGTCCTCTAGACAAAGATCAAGCAGCGGAAGTTTTCAAGTCTGCTCAAGAAAATGTTATGGCAAATTTGGAAAACCTGGCTCAAGAAGAAGAAAAGGAAGAAGAGATAAGTCCATAGGAGAATGAAGAGCCAGAACAAGAAAAGGAACCACCCAAGGAGCTAGCTATAATTGATAAGGATGGAGCTACTGAAGTGAACAAATCTTCTGCACCTAAATGGCTGCAAGGCAGAAAAACATATCCTGAGCCATAAGTAGAAGTAATGTAGCTTGATCTGAATATGATCCTATCGTAAGCTCAGAAGTCTAAGAAACAGAAGAAGGCTAAGATACAGTCAAGAATTTATAAGAATGAATTAGGATCGAGAATCGTAGAAATAGCAGTCCCACCAGCTGATGTACCAAAAGAACAAGTCTAGGTGGAAGATTACACAATATCTACATTTGATTTGGGGCCAGCCACTCGTGCTCAAAGAGTGGGTGATTTTAAAGACTAAATCACATCAATTTTGGAACAATTGGACAAAGATGAAACATCCAAGAAGGATTTGAAATAGCAAAATGAAGAACTTCGTGCATGCCTCCAATTTTTAGTAAAGCTACTAGATGCAGGAGGAGATATAAGGACAATATCCACTTTCTTGTCTACTGATGAAATGGCTAGACTGGGTGAGGTAAGATCAAAATCCCAATGTATAGAGAATTGGTTACTGTAAGTTTTTGAGATGGGATGTGAAACCATTAGTGCCTCTACTCAAGCACACAAGAAACTGGTAGAATTGCATAAGAAATGGAAAGACTTGCGCGAAGAGTGTGATTCCTTCGATGAATACTATTCACATATGTATTATCGGATTAACAATATCAGAGAGTTGCCTGCCCAAACTCTAGTTGTAGAGAATATTTTGACTAGGAATCAACTGCCCAAGTCTGTTGAATGGTATCAACATCTACTCTTGAGGAAGGAAACTTTTGAGAATATAAAAGAAGCATATAAGCCAGCTGATGAAGAGCTGACATTGATTATATATGATATCAATGACTCTCTAAAGGATTATTGAGAAGCATCATATGATGATTATGCCCCATTTGATATCAAAAAATGCAAAGATAAGTTACATAAGGTAATTTTTGAAGATGCCATGCTCAGTATGGAAGACAGGTTGGACAAGGCAAGTGACCTCAGAGCTAAATTCAATGTGGTTCACAAGGTAGGTGCAGAGATAGAAAAAATATATAGCAAATTCAGTGGGAAGCTAGAGATGTTTGATTATAGGATAAATCATCTAAAGGACCCAAATCTATTTGAGATTAATCCTGCACTTGACGCGTGGTTGAATTACCGCAATAGGCTAGCTAGTGAAGACAAAATCGACTTAGATAATGAATCCTGATATTATTTTAAATATTCTATGGATGTAATCTTGTCATAATTGTAAATTGTTGTATTCAAGGCAACATGTGACTCTTTTTTTGTCTTTTTCTTGCTTCTAAAATGTTCTTTTCTACTAATATACTGAGTTGGCTAGTCAAATTGACTAGATTCAATGTATCTAGGGGCTATTTTTCATCTTTTTCCTAGAAGACAAAATGTAATCTGAGAATTGATGTGAGTTGTTATAATTGTATCAATTGATGTAATCTAGACCATCGGTGTCGAGTTAATCTCCATCGTTCATTTGAAAACTCGGTATGCTACTTTTCTATATAAAGGGCTGCCATTTCCACTATTTGTAAGAGAGATTTTGATGCCGAATTGTTTACTCTATGCCATTTGAAGTAATACAAAGCAAGTTTCTGCAGTAATTCTAAGAATTTGTATCTTGTGTTGACTCATTTTGGTTTTCATGGTTCACTTCTTGCTCTCCCATTGTTAGTTAGTTGTGCTTTTATAATGTTCATGGTTTGCTAAAGTATCTGATGAATACTCTAAGTCCATACTTTTAGTTATTTGCTGATGGTAAATAGCTATGTAAAGTTAGTTTAGACTGATTGTTTGTGCTAAAGTTTAATTGCATTTCACAGGTTAAGTTGCGCCGCTTATTGGGTATTTAGTGAATGAATGTAATTTGAAAATCTATTGACTTCCATTGAAGATAGCACCATTTTCTGTAGCACTGTAACACCCATTTTAGTTTGGTAACTCAGGAAGCTGGTTAAAAGTTTAGAGTATTTGTCTACTAAGGATAACCTATGCATTGTGAATGTCACTTAGGATTCTTCTAAACCCTAACCTTTTGCATTTTCTTTAAAACCATTGATAGTTGTTAGAATAGGAATTTCAGCAGCACTTCATCTCGTTTATCAGCTGAAGATCTTGAAGGGTTTATGTGTATTTGATGCCCCAAACCTAAAGATTTGTAGATTGCATGTAAGACCCCTTGTAGACACAGGTAGAACACACAAAATGTGAAATTCCAAGCAAGCTAAGACCTAGCTATATTATCCTTGGAGTAGTCTTACCTAGGGTAGGATACTTTTCAAGAGAGGTGTGAAACCAGCAATCACACCTGCGTTGCTGCATGCTAAAACCACCATCAACAGGTGGGATGAGAGGGTTTGATTTCCACACGTGTGACCTATGGGGCCAGCGCCTAGAGAGAGGCTATCAGGGTAACCATAGATGGGGGTCGACGTCTAGAGAGAGACTGTCTGGGTAACCCATGTAGAACCATGCAATGACACTCATTCCTATTGTACTCTAGCTTACCCTTTTCTCTTGCCTCTGGATGTTGATTGTTGAGTTTTGTTATGTCCGCTTGTGTAACCTGAGGTGTTCCTACTTCCAATTAGTCCTTTTGTTCTTTCTTTTGTCAGGGGACCTTATTGTTATCTCTTAGCTCGGGGGTTGGACCTTAGGGTTCCACATGGTTGGGTGGAAGAGCTCAATCTATTGGTTTTCTTTGCATCATTGTTTGTGTTCATGATAGGTGTTGATAACTGAGAGGGGGGGGTGAATTAGTTATCCTAATTATTTCCCTTATTGAACTTTCCTTTTAATTGATGCAGCATAAAATCAAACACAAAACATTAACCATGAAACAAGAAACACATGACACAGTATTTTTGACGTGGAAACCCTGTTAAGGGAGAAAACCACGGGGTGATTAACCCAAAATTATTCTCTGTTAGAAGAATAGGAAATTACAAAAATGGCACTTGCCAATTAGGGCTCACTGCCCGAGCACACTGCTCACAAGAGGCCCACTGCCTACAAGAAGACACACTGTCTACAAAGTGATGAGAATCACAGTCTTGAACTGATTGGAAGCATCTGCATATGCTAGAGTTCAGTTCCGGTTAGGCTCAGTACACTGATCTGCTGCACTTCATCTTTCCTCTGTTCTTTATTCTGCTATCTTTCACATACCGGATCCTTTTTGCTACCTCTGCTCTTATCTGGACTTATTCGCATATATCTCCACACCATCACACACTTCACAACTAAGTCCATCCTCTATATATATCCGCACAAGTAATTTCATCACCTTTCTAGTCGGCATCCGGAACAGTCTAGTTTCTTACAAACTTTTGTTCTGTCGGCTGAATCCTTCCTCACCAAGCAATGCGGATCAAGCATATACTTGTAGATATCATTAATCATGTCGGCCAAACATGATTCATGCCTTCACAACCTCTGTCATCAACAGTAACACATCCAAAAAGCAGTCTGATACTCTGCCAGTCAGTTCTTCCTCTGTTTTCACTGTCTCTCAGGAATCCGGTACTCAACCATTCATATCTTTTTCCTTGTCCATCACCGGAGGCTAAATCCTTGGAATATACCACTCAAGGTAGTCCTCTTGACTTCCCCAAATCCGCACTGCACCAAGACACTTCCTCTGAGAGATCCGGACCAATCTGTCGGACCTTGCCACATGCTCTGTTCTTCTTCACCGGACCACAACATTCTTTATTCTGACTTCTGGTAGAGACACATTATGACTTGCGGATATGTGGGATGACCTTTGTTGCCATCAATGACAACAACCATGAATCCATATAGTGTCTCTTGCCAACAATCTCCCCCTTTGGCATTGATGGCAACACTTAGTGAAAAATGACTAAGTGTTTTCACTATGCTCCCCCTTTGCTGATGCTCTGTCTTTATATACAATTTCCGGAACTCCCCCTTAGTTGGATTCCTCATTTTTCACTGTTCCTCACTCCCCCTTTGACATCAATGGCAAAGGGTGGGGTCCGCACACCAAAATTTTCAAAAATTTTCTATACATAGCCGCATATTTACATACTCACATATACTGAAGAATGTCTGCAAAGGATGTCTGCAATTGGATCATTTCTGTAGCCCAACTTTGCTTCATTCTATCCAAAATTGAGATGTGACCACTTAACAAAAATGCAAAAGCTTCTGCCCGCTTGAGATCTGTCGGATCTTTTGTTTGGGCGGTGGTCTGAGCATCACTGATGGCCTCATGCATAGTTTCCAACTTAGGGATTATAATCCTTCTAAGTTCTCCCATCCGGTTAGTGATGTTCTTTCTTTCCTTCTCAAGATTCTTTATTTCATTCAAGACTGCAATAGTCTGACATTCTTGATTTATTATAGAGGAAGAGAGAGGATCAAAGCTTTGAGATAAGCTTTGTAGCTTATCCTGTTCCTCTTTTATTTTCTTGTCAAATGCTGCTATTGCCTTTGACCAGGATATACAAAATTTATAGATGTCACCGCCATCCTTAAGAGCATTCTCTAAGCTCTTTATTCCAATGCTTACAATCTTCCTATCTTTAGAGATTAATTCTAATATTTCTGAAAATCTCTTATCCAAAAATTCCTTCCAGACCTTTTCTTCAGCTGATTTTTCTAGAGAATTAAAATGTGTATCAACACTGCTGACTAAGGTTTTTAGATTACCGGAAGAGGAGGCTGTCGGATCTATTTGGATTGATGGCATGATCTTTACAAGTACTCCGGAAGTAGCCTCTATCAACTCACAGTCTTCCATATGAGACTTCAGGAGCTTTTCATTTGCCTTGGCATTTGCAAATGAAGCTATCTTCATTGTTTGTACCGGAGAGAGAGAGTCAAAATCAAATGGGCCTTTTAGAAGCTCCGGTTCATCAATCTCTAGAGTTTCTTTGCTCAAAAATTGTTGAACAGTTTGTGCAGTGTCTCTTGTCGGAGACAGATGTTTCTTTTCTTCTGCAGTCTTAGAACTGTCAACCTCTTTGTCTTTCACCACTGCTTCCTTCTCCTATAATTGCTCTTCTTCTTTGGATCTGGAGACTGTAGGGGAAACCGGAGGAGAGATGCTAGCTTGTTCATGGGCCACTTCTTCTGGAGCAGAGGGTCCCAAGTCCTCAGTTGTTTCTGTACCTAAATCCTCTACAACAGGAAGATTGAACCTTTTGAAGGCCTTCCGGAGGATCTCTTCTGTTTCTTGGGCCACTTTGTCAGTCTCACCAAGCATGAGTTGATTCATCCTGGCTTTGCTTCTGAACTCATCTTTGCAGTCCTTGAAGATAATGTTCATTGTCTTGGGGTCAATTTGAGGATATAGCTGAATAGCTATCTGCTCCCGGATCTCAAGATCTTTAGCATGAGCATTATTCTTTCTTACTTCCATTTCCTTCTCTAGGCTTTTAGGAATGAGAGATATGATCTCAATGAAAGCCTTATTGTATATGTTCAGATATTTAATTGTGGCTTCCTGCAGAGTCTTTTGGTCAGCCTCACTGAAGTCATCATAGGATTCAGTCATTGGTTGAAGGTTTCCATCCACCGTGACCGACTTGATTATGCTCTCTAGAGACAGAGTGGGCTTCTCAACAGATACCTCTGCCATTTCATCCTTGTCTTGGCCTGTGGAGGGCTTACCGGATCCTTTCTTCTTCTGTTTCTTTACTTCTCTTACTCCCTCATCTGATTCTGTTTCCTCTTCATCCTTTTGGCTTCCATAAGCCCTTGTGGCTTTTGTCTTGGATCTCTTACCGGATGCCTGAACTTCCGGTTTTGAACTTTTGGTTGTGGGAGGTGCAGGTCTCTTTGATGATCTGGTCCGGGTGGGAGCTTCAACCGGAGCACTTTCTTTGCTTTTCTCTTCTTCCTCGGCCTTCCTCCTCTTTTCTCGGCTGGCATCAAGTGCCTCCTTTGAGATACCTAGGCCTTGAGCAATGTGCTCTACTTCTTTTCTTACCTTTCTTTTAATCTCAGGTTCCCTGAGTTCTACATGTATTTTTACACTCAGCTCCTCAAAGGCTCCAAACCTTTCTGCCTTAGGATCTTTGGGCTGACTTAGCATGTGTTGAACATGTAGCTCCACTATCTGTTCATCCACTTCATACCCCATGGGCATGATCCAGACAGTCCTTGGTTCTACTGCCTCCATTAGGCACTGATCAGTGTCAACCATAAAGCACACTGAGTCTTTGTATTTTTCAACAAGAGACTGGGGAATTCTCTCTCTTGCTTGCATCATGCTCTGAAAGTTTTTGAAGTATCCCCATAGAGCTGTATTTCTCGCTTTTGCATCCCCAAGTCCATGCAAATAGTCTCTTATCTGGACTGCAACAGGTTTGTCATTCTGCCATACCCATCCACTTGTTCCGGGTAGCTCATTCATGAAGTAGAAGAATAGACATACAATAAGAGTACCATACTTAAAGGAATTCTTCTTATCCTTCTTGATTTTCTGTATATTTTCCATTAATTGGCTTAGCAGTAGTTCGCAGAGATCATACTCTGCATTCTTTCTTAGCATTTCATAGGCAGTGTATACTGCAGTTCCGGATACAGAATTCTCCCTGCTGGAGTGATAGATCTTGTATCCTATTATCATTGATGCATATTTGATATCCAGATCCGAAATATCTTCAATGGTCATTGCCCTCTTATCAAATTTTGATCCGGTGGCCTCAGTTACAATGTTGTTCTTGACAGATTTGAGGATAGGTACCCCTCCGGAAGAGTATAGACCAGTTACTGCTCTAATTGCCTCTTTTGTGATCTTGCAGGGTCTATCTAGCCATAGAAAGTTGTCATGCATCCTGCTCAGTACATACCGGACCCATTCATCTTCTTCAAAGCAGGGGAAATGAATAAATTGCTCAAATTGTTTCTTCTGGATATCCTTATACTCTGGTTTAAGCTCAAAAGCATTGTCTATCAGTTGCTTGTGATAGAGGTCTCTTAATTTGAATTCCCCAAATTCCTCAATGCTTGCATGTATGTAAACCCTAATGTCTTCGGTATGTAAAACTCCGTGAGGAACACTAGAGAAGGCTCCTAGTGGATCTACCTCCAATGATTTGTAGGGATGTTTCTTGAATGAGGGGCGAGGTCAATCAGAGATCTTAACTATGTTTGGAGTAGCCATTCTTCAAAGATTTTCAGTGAGGTAATGAAAAACGGAGAATACCTTATGCGCCTTCGGTTTGCACGGAGTGGTTGGATTGATTTCTTTATGCAATAACTTCGGCAGGAGATCCTTGGTGTGCTTGATGAACCTTGTTGCAGAGCTCCACTTTTCGCTTCCTCTCGAGTGCAGAATGAGCAAATGACCTTTGAGAAATCCCTTAAATTGCTCCGCGAACCCTAATATCTGTCTGCAATAAATGCTTCACCTACATCATTCCGGTTTGCCTTGTCTGGATAGCTTGGAGTATCCCGGATTAGTCCTGATCTGTGGATATCATCCGGATCTTTTAATCATGAATAAATCAAGGTAACATATTACAAGATCATCCCAAACACTCTGTCCAATCCGCAGAACAAGATAGTGCATTTCTGGATCTTTCCGGACCTTTTTGTAATCCTTTATCATACCGGAGCATCTCCCTGAATAGGTCTTATTTGATCGATCACAGCTTCTTCATAACTCCATGCGGACCTCTGAAAACTTGACTGAAGTATCTCAAGACTCATATCTACAAACCCTTTGATCCGCATCTTGTGCCACATCCGGCACCACTTGTTTGGCTGGGGGAACAAGATTTTCTTTGAGTCTCCCCCTGAGCCTGAGCTCACCTTTTAATTTCTGGAAGAAATATCAGCACCAGAGTCTGGTGCGGATCCAACCTCTACATTCTCTAAACTTTTCTTCACCCAAATCTTGCTCATCTGATTCCTAACCTCATCCGCATTCATCTTTTGTTTACCCTTGTCTTGATTCTGATTATACACCGGACCTCTTTTGTCCTGATTCTTGTTTCTGCAGACTTTAGCATTATGACCGGACCTATTGCAGATTTGGCAAATAACATTTCTTTACATATTTGACTGATATCCTCTTGATCTGCATTGATTAGCCCTATGACCTATTCTATTGCATGTGAAGCATCTACCTTTGAATGATTTGTTTACTTGCATAATTCTGCATTCATGGGATTTGTGTCCATACCTTTTGCAGTTGAAGCACTGTCCAGAGAAGGATGAATTAATCTGATTCATTCTCATTCTGCACTGATCAGCTTTGTGACCAAAGTGGTTGCAGCTGTGGCAGTATCCATTGAAGGATGGATATCTTTGAGCATTTGGCTGTCTTACCGGAGGTCTTCTAGGCCTGTTCCTTGGATTTTCTGATCCAAGATTCTTCTGACAGGATCCGGAGCTTTCTCCTTTCTCATATCCCAAACCATACTTGTCATCTGTCCTCTTTTGACTTCCAAGAAGAACTTCAAGTTGAGCAGAACTTATCTTGAATTTCTCTTTATATTCATTTGCTGTTTGAAGGTCTCTTTTGAGAGAGGCAATTTGATCCTCAAGTTTTCCTTCATTATCTTTGGCATCTTCAAGATCAGATTCAAGATGTCTGATAATCCTGTCCATCTGGTGGCATTCTTCTGATTTTTCTTTAAGAGATTGTCTTAGATTGTCTTCAGCCTTTCTTTTTTCTTCAATCTCTTGAGTAAACTTTATAGTTCCTGATTCCATTTCATGTCTTAACATAATGACTTCTTTTGATAACTTTTCACATAACTTGGTTTGCTCAGTCAATTCTTCATTTGTATTTCTTTCTTCACTTTGTCTTGCCAACTGTTGAAGCAGCTCCTTTCTCTTTTTCATAGAGAGACTTAATTTGTCTTTTAATTCTCTCATGAATTCATCAGCCTGTTTGAGTCTTTCCTTTAATTCACTGACTTCAGAATTTGACTGTTCAAGATCCTCAAGAGCAGTCTTGAGTTGCTCCCTTAAACCATATGCATCCATTTGAAATCCCAGATCTTCCTCAAGCTGTTAGGCTCTATTAGGAGGAACTTGGCTCTGATACCAATTGTTGATAACTGAGAGGGGGGGTGAATCAGTTATCCTAATTATTTCCCTTATTGAACTTTCCTTTTAATTGATGCAGCATAAAATCAAACACAAAACATTAACCATGAAACAAGAAACACATGACACAGTATTTTTGACGTGGAAACCCTGTTAAGGGAGAAAACCACGGGGTGATTAACCCAAAATTATTCTCTGTTAGAAGAATAGGAAATTACAAAAATGGCACTTGCCAATTAGGGCTCACTGCCCGAGCACACTGCTCACAAGAGGCCCACTGCCTACAAGAAGACACACTGTCTACAAAGTGATGAGAATCACAGTCTTGAACTGATTGGAAGCATCTGCATATGCTAGAGTTTAGTTCCGGTTAGGCTCAGTACACTGATCTGCTGCACTTCATCTTTCCTCTGTTCTTTATTCTGCTATCTTTCACATACCGGATCCTTTTTGCTACCTCTGCTCTTATCTGGACTTATTCGCATATATCTCCACACCATCACACACTTCACAACTAAGTCCATCCTCTATATATATCCGCACAAGTAATTTCATCACCTTTCTAGTCGGCATCCGGAATAGTCTAGTTTCTTACAAACTTTTGTTCTGTCGGCTGAATCCTTCCTCACCAAGCAATGCGGATCAAGCATATACTTGTAGATATCATTAATCATGTCGGCCAAACATGATTCATGCCTTCACAACCTCTGTCATCAACAGTAACACATCCGGAAAGCAGTCTGATACTCTGCCAGTCAGTTCTTCCTCTGTTTTCACTGTCTCTCAGGAATCCGGTACTCAACCATTCATATCTTTTTCCTTGTCCATCACCAGAGGCTAAATCCTTGGAATATACCACTCAAGGTAGTCCTCTTGACTTCCCCAAATCCGCACTACACCAAGACACTTCCTCTGAGAGATCCGGACCAATCTGTCGGACCTTGCCACATGCTCTGTTCTTCTTCACCGGACCACAACATTCTTTATTCTGACTTCCGGTAGAGACACATTATGACTAGCGGATATGTGGGATGACCTTTGTTGCCATCAATGACAACAACTATGAATCCATATAGTGTCTCTTGCCAACAATAGGTGTGTCTTTTCTATTCTAGTTCTACATCTGCATGTGAAGATTCATAATATGCTTCCAAAATTGTATAATCATGACTTATATTGCAAATTGTTGTAATCAATCATGAAGCCTTGTAATTTTGTATTTGATCTCATTTATATCTATACACTTTTGTAAACAAAAGGATGTAATCTCTCTATGATGTAACAAGACTATTTTTGGACATTTATGATGTGTCATGTTGTTAATAATCTATGTGTTATTAATGCAGTTATGTTCCCTAGAGATGTTAGAGTATTGAATGGTTTAAATGTTGTAATTAGTTGTTACTTCCTCTAGTGATTGATGCCTTTACCTGTTTTTTTTTTTAAAATCTGCATTTTATTGCTTAGTGTAACCTAACTCTCTAGGGTTGCATGATGGGACATTACAGATTATCAAATGTCTAAAGATTTGGCTAAAGCTTAGTGAACATATCATACCCCTAGACACTATGCAAAGTCCTATTAAAATCCTACATAAATATAAACACTGTCAAAACTTATCAAACTCTGAGAGGGTATCAATTTGTTTCCAAAGTTCACCAATTATTTTGTAAGCTTTGTACGCCATTAAACTTGTCAAGCTTGTAAACAATACAAACCCTTATATTAAACATGTCAAGCTTGAACGAGCCTAAACGAACATGAAAAAATTAACAAATCCAAAAAATCTTGTCAAAACTCCCACAAATATATGCATATGCTATAATGACCTGATAAGGATTGTTTAAGAGGTTTACAAGGAAGGGAATAAGTTTTGAATATTTGAACACCATTGAAAAATCCTGTGAATTGTTCCTAAAGATTTGTCCATCTTCTAAAGACCAGTGAAACAATTGTGAGGTTTTACCATGAATTTAAAGATGTAAATAACCTTCTACAGGGTCTATCTAGCTCCTAAAAAACTCTATCATGTTCATCATAGGGGTCTATAGTCATTTCAAGTCAAGCTCTATAGAGACATAGAAGACATGAAAAACATTATATGAAGCCTATCAAACCTTTCATAAGTTTTATGGACACCATCTTATAATTTATATAGCCCACATAAGGTTTGCACCATCATCACAAAGGTATTAAATGAAAGCAACATTAATCCGTCATAACCGTTTCAGTCAAACATTCCCTTACACAACATGGAAGATACCGACACATGGCAAAATGCTTCTACCACAAAGTGGGATGCCTATCTCCTCATGTGAGGACAAAATTACAAGCTGTCATATTCCATGTAGGATTGACACATCACCGTGCCACATCCCACAATATGACAATATGGAATTTTACAAATATTTACAACATAGGCAATTAAATAATAAATACAAACATTAACAATGTAAGGAATTACCAAGGTTGAGACACCTTAATTCCCAACATCATCAGGGTCTGCAAATATTCTGTATCTTATTGTAGCAAGGAGATGAGAGGCACATCCAGAAGATTTGAAGTGGAGAAATTCAATGGCACTAATTTTGAGCTATGGAAGCTCAAGATGGAAGACATGCTTGTAGACCGAGACCTTTGGGAAAGTGTTAATGGAACTAAACCAGCTGCAATGTCACAAGATGAGTGGGATCTCAAGGATCGGAAGGATAAGGATCTCATAAGACTTCATCTTTCTGATTCTATTATGTTAAATGTCCATGAGGAGACTACTATAAAACTACTTTGGAAGAAGTTGGGGGATGTGTATCAAGCCAAATCCCTAGTTAATAAACTTTTCCTGAGAAAGAAGTTGTATTCTCTTCGAAAGGAGGATGGAGGATCCGTTGCTGAACATATGAATACCTTTAACATGTTGGTTGCACAATTGACATATATTGGTGTGAAGATGGAGGAGGAGGATCGGTGTATGACCCTACTTTGTTCTCTTCCGAACTCATGGGATCATCTTGTCATGGCTATTGGAAGCACCACATCCACATTCAAAATGGAAGAAGTGGTTTCTTCGCTATTGTCTGAAGAGATGCGGAGAAAGTCTTCTAAGGCAGCCAAAGAGGCCCTTATAGTCCATGGAAGACCCAAGGAGAAAGGGAGGAAGAAGGACAAGAAAGCTGAGAAGGGTAGATCCAAATCCCGTGGGAGATCCAGATCTCCTGGAAAGTCCAAGGCTCTTTGTTGGAATTGTGGAAAAACTGGGCATTTCTGAAAGGAATACAAAGAGGAGAAGAAGAAGAAGAAGAAAGCTCCTGATTTAGATTCCGACAAGTCACAAGATGATGGTGATTCTTTCATCGTGGCCCTATCAACCCATACATTTGACGATGTGTGGCTAATCAACTCTGGTGCATCATTCCACATGACCTTGCATCGAGACTGGTTCACTAAGTATGAGGAGTTCGATGGTGGAAAGGTGTATCTGGGTGACGACTCTCATCTGAAGATTGTTGGTCATGGAAGAGTCTCTATTTGATTCCCTAATGGTCAAGTGAAGGGGATCTCTAGTGATGTAGAGGTGTCAAGTCTTAGAGGTAATCTAACAAGATCAAAAGGTTTCAATAGTTTGTGGGCTTCAATCAATAAGACTTCACTAGTCTTCCCTTTGCCTTAAACTCCACCAAAGGGCTCAAATTTGGATTCCAACTTCTTAGATGAATTCTTGTACCTTCTAGGGTCTCAACCTACCCCAACCAACAAGGTTCAAAAGGTTTCACAAACCAATTTGATATATTCTTGACAATTCCCCTTAAACAGGCCTAATCCTTGTAGCCTTGTTCAGTGACTAATTTGCACTTTTCTCCAAACTTTCCCAAAGCACTTCCAAACCTAATGACTGATATGGATACCCTCTATTTATCTCTATAACATATCTCAAACTCACCTACTATTGTTTTGGACCAAACATGACTGTCCTAACACCCTGTTGTCTTCCTACAAGGCCTAAATAGACCATTTTACAAAGGAACCCTATGACAAACTTGTCCCACACACTTCAAACCTAAAAATAGTCTTAAGAAAGGGTTCAAAACCAAGGATTTTCTAGGTCTTATCAGGTGGTTTGTACATTTAAGTTTTGAA
Organism: Cunninghamia lanceolata; assembly: GCA_027924645.1. NCBI lineage: Eukaryota > Viridiplantae > Streptophyta > Pinopsida > Cupressales > Cupressaceae > Cunninghamia > Cunninghamia lanceolata. The sequence goes on from BSBN01001099.1 coordinate 11,128,076, forward strand.
ATAGAAAAACCTCATTTCTAGGCCCTAAAACCTAGGGCTTGCTAGATCTCCCACTTCCAATCACTTCCAGACCTCATTCAAAGGTCTAAAACCATCTCCAGGACCATACTAGACAATATAAAACATAAAAACAACACCTTGTTAAGATAGATCTCTGGCTGCTAAAACCATGCCACCATTTCAATGCTCTTCCACATGCAAACTTTGACTTCAAATGATTATCACCTCCCCATTTTAATTCCTCCTTCTTTGCCAAGTTAGAAAACATATGGTACATGTTAAATAGGACCTATTCCATTAGAATCAGGATCCTACATCCATGGAAAGGTCCTATGAGGCATTGGAGCCTCTCAAGATGCACAGGACAGTCTGTTGTTCCTTATGACAATCAATACAAACAGCAATAAAACTGATTCAAAAACCTTCTTAGAGCATAGAAACAAGTCTATTACTATTCAATGAAGGTTTTAAAACATTTTCCAACCACCACAGATCAAAAGACCAATAGAAAATAAGAAGAAAATGAAAGAAAACTAAAATTTGTTGTTCTTTCCAATCTGTCGTACAACTCAGGCTTTCAAAATGATTCCTCTTTACCATGCCTTGGGAAGGCTTATATAGATTTTTCCTAACTCCCACAATCAATTCCCATTGGTTGGAGATGGTTAAACTTCCAAAACTGCCCATTCTTGATTTTCCCGCCCAAATGCACAATTCAGAAATTTGAATTTCAAACTTTGGTTTAGTGAATTTCTGCCTTATTTAATGAACTTCTACCTTATTAATTGACTATGTTTGATCTTCTTAGGTTCATTAAGCCTTATTTCTATCCTTGGACACCTATATTTGACTCTAGAGGCACTATTGGCCCACTTACATCATTTTTTTGGTCCTAGGGTCCTTACCAAGACCATCAGGACATTTGATCATATCATTATTTTGCCCATTATAACATGTCATAATTGGTTCTAGGATGTTCCACTTGACTTGATGGACTCCATGGGCTCCTATCTTAATCATTTGTGTCTTCTTGCTCCAAGATGTTCTTTTAGGTGCTCCTGCACCATCTGGGGTTATGCACATCCTAGGCTTAGTACGAAACCTGCTTTCTGTAAGTAGTTTGAATGATGTAGGTGTGTAGGTTGTCTTTTCAAAAGAAGGATGCAAGATGACTAGAGGAGCTATGGTGCTTGCTAAGGGTACTAGGAAAGGTACTTAGTTTCAGTTGGAGGCATACATTTCACAATGCAATAGTTCTTCTACCTCAAGGAAGAGGGCAATAGTCACTTCATCCCCATGATCTGAACGAGCAGTGAAGAAATCTGTTGTTTCTAGTCTTGATGGTTGTAATCATGCATTGGAAGTTAAACTTCCTATTGAAAAGACAATGTTATGGCATAAGAGATTTGGCCACATTGGTGAGAAGGGTCGGCGTACCCTGAAAAAGAAGAACCTTGTTTAGGGGTTAGATGATTGTAATCTTGAGTTTGACTTTTACGAACATTGTATTTATGGAAAACAAAACTGTGTTCAGTTTTACTCAAGTTCTCATAAGTCTTCTGGTGTGTTGGACCTTATTCATTCTGATGTGTTTGGTCCTGTTAATGTTCCTTCATTATCAAAGTCTATATATTTTGTATCTTTTATAGATGATTATAGTAGAAGGACATGGATTTATTTTCTCAGAAGCAAATTTGAAGTCTATAGCAAGTTTAAGGAGTTTAGGGCCTTTGCTAAAAATTAGATTGGTAAAAAGATTAAATGTTTGAGAACTGACAATGGTGGTGAGTTCTGTTCTACATAATTCGATAAATATTGCAAGGAACTTGGGATTGAAAGACATAAGACAACTCCATACACCCCACAACAAAATGGAGTTGCAGAGAGGATGAACATGACACTAATGGAGAAGGCTAGGAGTATGCTTAGTGGAGTTGTCCTAGAACAAAAGTTTTGGACTGAAGCTGTTGCCACGTAAATAGATCTCCTACATCAACTCTTGTTGGTAAGACACCCATGTAGGTGTGGTCTGGTATAAATCCTTCAATAAGGCATCTTCGTGCTTTTGGTTGTGAGGCATATGCACATGTGCCTAGGAATAAGTGGTCAAAGTTGGAGAACAAGGCTGTTAAGTGTATCTTCATTGGCTATGGTGTCAGTATGAAAGGATACAAGCTTTGGGACCCTGTGGCTGAAAAAGTTTTGTATAGTAGAAGTGTTGTCTTCAGAGAGCTTACACCTTCTTCCACTATTTTACATCTAGAAGAAAAAGTAAAGAAAGAGGATGTTGTTCAATTTCCTCCTACCCCTGAGAAGACTAAACAGAAAGATAATGTTGGACTTGATGATGAGGAGAACTCTAGCAACTCTGAAAGCTCAGATGAAGAAGCTGAATCTCAACCTTATCCCTTGAGGAGGTCTACACGGATAAGAAAGCAACCTAAAAGGTTTGGTTTTACATTGCTTGATTCTAGTTGTGCTTATGCTTTACTCACTAACAGTGATGAACCTAGAACTGTATCAAAGGCTTTGGACATGAAAGATGCAGGTTCCTGGAAGGAGGCCATGGAGGATGAAATGGCTTCTTTAGAAAAGAATCAAACTTGGGACTTGGTGCCTTTGCCTCCTGGATGAAAACCCATTGGATGCAAATGGGTGTTCAAGAAGAAGATTGGTACAGATGGCAGTGTTGAGAAGTATAAGGCCCGATTGGTTGTGAAGGGGTATTCACAAGTGGAGGGTATAGATTATGGTGAGATCTTCTCTCCCATTACAAAGATGACATCCATTTGATTCTTGTTGTCTCTCGCAACAACTTATGACTTAGAGGTAGAATAGATGGATATGAAGACAACTTTCCTTCATAGTGATTTGGAGGAAGAAATCTACATGTCACAGCTAGAGCATTACATGGTGAAAGGTAAAGAAAATTTGGTTTGTAAACTTAAGAAGTTTTTGTATGGTTTGAAGCAATCCCCTAGGAGATGGTGCTTGAAGTTTGATGCCTTTGTGTTGTCAATTAGATTTGTGAGATTGAAATCAGATCACTGTGTGTACTTTAAGTTTGATGGTGATCGTATTGTCATTGTTGCACTATATGTTGATGATATGTTACTCATTGGGAAGGGTAAGAATATGATTTCAAATCTCAGTTATTAACACAGTTTGAAATGAAAGATTTAGGGGCAGCCAGGTACATTCTAGGAATGGAAATCAGAAGGGATAGAGCTAAGAGAAAACTTTGGTTAAGCAAGAGTAAGTATGTGAAGACACTGTTGGATAGGTTCAGCATGGCAGATTGTAGACCATTGTGTGTTCCTATTTCTTTGGGGACAAAGTTATCTGTTGAGGATTGTCCAAAATCTCCTAGTGAGGTGGAGGACATGAGTAGAGTACCATATGCTAGTGCTGTTGGCAGTTTGATGTATGTTATGGTCTGCACAAGACAAGACATTTCCCAAGTAGTGGGAGTCCTTAGTCGATTTATGGCTAATCCTGGATGGGTTCATCGAGATGCAGTTAAGTGAGTGTTCAGATATTTGAGGGGTACTTCTAAGTATTCCATTTGCTATCATGGTAATGTCACAGGACCTCTGCATTCTATTGACATTCATGGATTTGTGGATTCAGATTGGGCAGGTGACATTGATAGCAGAAGATCCACTAGTGCTTATGTGTTTACACTATTTGGTGGTGCTATTAGTTGCATGAGTAAGCGACAACCTGCTGTTACTTTGTCTACGATAGAAGCTGAGTATATGGCACCAACTCATGCTTGTAATGAAGCCATTTGGCTTAAGAGATTATGTTCTGATATTAGTGTTGATGCAGGTCAGATCACAATCAGTTGTGATAGTCAGAGTGTAATTTGCCTTGCGAAGAATCCAACTTTCCATGCTAGAACCAAACACATTGATGTTCAGTTTCACTTCATGTGAGACATGGTTGAGGATGGAAAGGTAAATTTGGAGAAGATAGATACTTTGAAGAATGTTGTTGATGCATTGACGAAGCCAGTGAGCACAAAGAAGTTCAGATGGTGTTCGGAGTCTATGGGCCTCTTGGCCTATAGCAGTTAAGCCCTATTATTCTATCAGCTCTTACAAGGTGTTCGACAAGTGGAAGAATGTTGGGAATTAAGGTGTCTCAATCTTGGTAATTCTTTACATTGTTAATATTTGTATTTATTATTTAATTGCCTATGTTGTAAATATTTGTAAAATTCCATATTGTCATATTGTGGGATGTGGCACGGTGATGTGTCAATCCGACATGGAATATGATAACTTGTAATTTTGTCTTCACATGAAGAGATAGGCATCCCACTTTGTGGTAGGAGCATTTTTCCATGTGTCGGCATCTTCCATGTTGTGTAAGGGAATGTTTGACCGAAATGGTTATGACAGATTCCTATGATGAATCTATGACATGTAAGAGTTAGAAATAGAAGGTTGTAAGATAGGTGAAGACGTGTCATGAAGCATCTTTGAAAAAGGCATATTTGGGCACCCCAAGGTGGACTATGACATGTTGTAAGAGAATATGCTATTTATAGCCTATGTATGATGGATTCTCTTACAGCTGTAAGTTGTAACTACTATGACAGATTCCATGATGGTCATAAGTGTTGTAAGAGCATCTTTCATAGCCCATTTTGGAAATAGGTGACCCCTTTGGGATGGGAGCTATGGACAAGTGTCAGGCACATTCTACAATGTTGACAAAGTGTCCTTAGGTGTGGGTTTTGTTCCATGAACCCAAGTTGGACGCCCATTCCAAGAAAGGTGCAATATTGCCTTGTATTTTCTATATAAACAGGTGCTTGGAGGAGTAGAGGTATTATAGGTTCTACAGGTACTGTTATGCTACTGGTTTGACTCTAGACATGAGTGTCAAAGACCATTGAAGCTTGCATTTCAAGTGTATTGTAAACATTCTTTTAGATTTGTTAATACATTGTGCAGGTTTCTCAGTGTGGGGTTTTTCACCCGATAAGGGTTTTCCCCACCATATATCTTTGTCTCTCTTCTTCTATCTACTTTTTGGTTCTTGTGTTTTGCTGTAATATCTCATGTTAATGGTTTAACATTGTTGTAATAGTTAGGATAAAATTGAATTTGCATAGGCCTCTACTCATTAGATTAGTGTAGGAAGTGATTTTCGTACACCTAGCTTCCTTTCAGTTGAGACTCCTTTGCATCTTGTTTGAGGTTTTACAACTATTCTACAACAAAGTTTAAGGCATTTTCCTAAAACTGGGTTGTTAAACCCTACTTTAGGGTTTTGATACAAATTATATTCTTTTCACTCCATTCCACTGGCTTGACCCCCTCTTGATCAATGGAATGGATTTGTTTTTGTTTATTTTTATGTGTTGTAAAAGATTCCAGGGTAGGATATGTTGATAACTGAGGGGGGGTGAATCAGTTATCCTAATTATTTCTTCTTTTAAACTTTCTTATTAATCAATGCAGCATTGAATCAAACAAACAAACATTACCATGAAATGAGAAACACATGACACAATATTTTTGACGTGGAAACCCTATTAAAGGAGAAAACCATGGGGTGATTAACCCAAAGATTATTCTCTATTAGAAGAATAAGGAATTACAAAATGGCACTTGCTAATTAGGGCTCACTGCCCAAGCACACTGCTCACAAAGAGGCACACTGCCTACAAGGAGACACACTGTCTACAAAAGAATGTTATATAATACTTGAACTGATTGGAAGCATCCACATATGCTGGAGTTCAGTTCCGGTTAGGCTCAGTACACTGATCTGCTGCACTTCATCCTTCCTCTTCTCTTTATTCTGCTTTCCTTTCACATACTGGATCTCTCTAGCTATTTCTGCTCTGCTCTACACTTATTCGCACATCAACAACACACAACAACACTTCTCACAACTAAATCCATCATGCATATATATTCGCACAAGTAATTTCATCACCTTTCTAGTCGGCATCCGGAATAGTCTATTTTCTCACAAACTTTATTCTGTCAGCTGAATCCTTGCTCATCAAGTAATCTGGATCAAGCATATACTTGTAGATATCATTAATCATGTCGGCCAAACATGATTCATGCCTTCACAACCTTTACCATCAATAGTAACACATCTGGAAAGCAGTCGGATGTTCTGTCAGTCAGTTCTTCCTCTGTTCTCAATGTCACTCAGGAATCCGGTACTCAACTATTCATATCTTTTTCCTTGTCCATCACCGGAGGCTAAATCCTTGGAATATACCACTCAAGGTAGTCCTTTTGACTTCCCCAAATCTGCACTACACCAAGATACTTCCTCTGAGAGATCTGGACCAGTCTGTTGGACCTTGCCACATGCTCTGTTCTTGTTCACCGAATCACAATAATCTTCATTCTGACTTCCGGTAAAGACACACCATGACTTGCGGATATGTGGGATGACCTTTGTTGCCATCAATGACAACAACCATGAATCTATATAGTGTCTCTTGCCAACAATCTCCCCCTTTGGCATTGATGGCAACACTTAGTGAAAAATGACTAAGTGTTTACACTATGCTCCCCCTTGGCTGATGCTCTATCTTTATATACATTTTCCGGAGCTCCCCCTTAGTTGGATTCCTCATTTTTCACTGCTCCTCACTCCCCCTTTGACATCAATGGCAAAGGGTAGGGTCCGTACACCAAAATTTTCAAAAATTTACTATACTTAGCTGCATATTACATACTCACATAAACCGAAGAATGTCTGCAAAGGATGTCTTCAATTGGACCAGTTCTGTAGCCCAACTTTTCTTCATTCTATCCAAAATTTAAATGTGACCACTCAACAAAAATGCAAAAGCTTCTGTCCTCTTGAGATCTGTCAGATCATTGGTTTGGGCGGTAGTCTGAGCATCACTTATGGCCTCATGCATAGTTTCTAACTTAGGGATTATAATCCTTCTAAGTTCTCCCATCCGGTTAGTTATATTCTTCCTTTCCTTCTCAAAGTTCTTTATTACATTTGTGATTGCAATAGTTTGACATTCTTGATTTACTATGGAGGAAGAGAGAGGATCAAAACTTTGAGACAAACTTTGTAGTTTGTCCTGTTCCTCTTTTACTTTCTTCTCAATTTCTACTGTTGCTTTTAACTAGGAGATACAAAATTTGTAAATGTCACCACCATCCTTAAGAGCATTTTCTAAGCTCTTTATTCCAATACTCATATTTCTCCTATCATTAGAGATTAATCCTAGTACTTCTAAAAATCTCTTATCCAAAAACTCCTTCCGGACCTTTTCTTCAGCTGATTTTTCTAGAGAATCAAAATGTGTATCAACACTGCTAACTAAGGTTTTGAGATTACCAGAAGAGGAGGCTATCAGATCTATCTAGACCGATGGCATAATCTTCTCAAGTACTCCGGAAGCAACCTCTATCAACTCACAGTCTTCCATATGAGACTTTAGGAGTTTTTCATTTGCCTTAGCATTTGCAAATGAAGCCATCTTCATTGTCTGTACCGGAGAGAGGGAGTCAAAGTTGAATGGACCTTTTAGAAGCTCTGGTTCATCAATCTCTATTGTTTTTTTGGCTCAGAAATTTTTGAACAATTTGTGCAGTGTCTCTTGCCAGAGATAGATGTTTCTTCTCTTCTGCAGTCTTGTCCTTTGGAATTTTCTCTCCTTCCACATTCTTACCACTTTCAGTTGTGGTTTTCTCTATTGGAATCTTCTCTTTCTCTGCATCCTTGGTACTGTCAACTTCCTTTTCTTTTACCGCTACTTCTTTCTCCTGTAATTTCTCTTCTTCTTCGGATCCAAAGACTGTAGGGGAAACTAGAGGAGAGATGCTAGTCTGTTCAAGGGCCACTTCTCCCGGAGCAGAGGATTCCAAGTCCACAGCTATTTCTGCACCCAAGTCCTCTATAATAGGAATGTTGAACCTTTTGAATGTATTCTGGAGGATCTCTTCAGTGTCCTTGGCTACCTTGTCGGTCTCACCAAGCATAAGCTGATTCATCCTTGCTTTGCTCCTAAATTCATCCTTGTAGTCTTTGAATACCATGTTTAGTGTTTTGTGATCAATTGAGAGATATAGCTAAATAGCTATCTGTTCTCTGATCTCAAGATCTTTTGCCATGGCATTGGCCTTTCTCATTTCTAGCTATTTCTCTAGACTCTTTGGAATAAGGGAGATAATTTCAATGAAAGCTTTGTTGTAGATGTTTAGATACCTGATTGTGGCTTCCTGCAGGATCTTTTGGTCAGCCTCGTTGTAGTCATCATAGAATTCAGCCATTAGTTGAAGGTTTCCATCCACAGTGACTGATTTGGTTACACTGTCTAGAGACAGGGTGGGCTTTTCAACAAATTTCTCTACCATTTCTTCCTTGTCTTGGCCTGTGGAGGGTTTACCGGATCCTTTCTTCTTCTGCTTCTTTATTTCCTTTACTCCCTCATCTGACTCAGTTTCTTCTTCATCTCTTTAGCTTTCATAAGCCCTTGTGGCTTTTGTCTTGGATCTTTTGCCGGATCCCTGGACTTCCTATTTTGAGCCTTTGGCTGTGGCAGGTGCAGATCTTTTTGATGATCTGGTCCAGGTGGAGGTTTCTACTGGAACACTTTCTTCACTTTTCTTTTCTGCCCTCTTCTTCTCTTTCTCATCCCCTTCCTTCTTCTTCCTATGAGCATCAAGAGCCTCCATTGAAATTCCAAGGCCTTGTGCTATATTTCCTACTTCTTTTCTAACCTTCCTCTTGATCTTCGGTTCTCTGAGTTCAACATGGATTTTTATACTTAGTTCCTCAAATGTTTTGAACCTTTCTGCCTTTGGATCTTTAGGCTAACTAAGCATGTGTTGAACATGCAACTCCATAATCTGTTCATCCACTTCATACCCCATGAGCATGATCCACACAATTCTTGGTTCTACTGCCTCCATCAGACACTAATCTGTTTCTACCATAAAGCATACTATGTCTTTGTACTTTTCAACAAGTGATTGGGGAATTCTTTCTCTTGCATGCATCATGCTCTGAAAGTTCTTGAAATATCCCCACAGGGCTATTTTTCTTGCTTTAGCATCCCCAAGTCCATGCAAATAATCTCTGATTTGGATGGCAATTGGTTTGTCATTCTGCCATATCCATCCACTAGATCCGGGAAGCTCATTCATGTAATAAAAGAATAAACAAAGGATCAGACTACCATACTTGAAGGAGTTCTTCTTGTCCTTCTTGATCTTATACAGATTTTCTAAAAGTTGGTTTAAAAGAAGCTCACACAAATCATAGTCTGCATTCTCCTTTAGCATTTGATAGGCTGTGTAAATTGTAGTTCCCGGTACTGAATTTTCCCTACTAGAGTGATAGATCTTGTAACCAATTATCATAGATGCAAATTTGACATCCGGTTCAGTGATGTCTTCAATTGTCATAGCTCTCTTGTCAAATTTTGATCCGGTTGCATCACTAACTATCTAATTTTTGACAGACTTGAGAATAGGTAATCCACCGGAGGAGTGCAGACCGGTTACAGCCCTGATTGCATCTTTGGTGATCTTGAAAGGCTTGTTCAACCATAGGAAATTGTCATGCACTCTACTTAGAACATACTGGACCCATTCATCTTCTTCAAAATAGGGGAAATGAATACATTGTGCAAAGTGCTTATCCCGGATGGCTTTGTACTGAGGTTTAATCTCAAAGGAATCGTCTATCAACTATTTGTGATAGATATCCATCAATTTTGATTCTCCAAAGTCTTCAAAACTTGCATGTATGTAAACCCTAATGTCCTTCGTATGCAATACACCATGCGGAACACTAGAGAAGGCTCCTAGGGGATCTACCTCCAAAGATTTGTATGGATGTTTCTTGAATGTGGGGTGAGGTCTATCAGAGATTTTAACTATGTTCGGAGTAGCCATTTTTCAAAGATTTGTAGTAAGATATAGAAAATAGAAAATACCTTATGCGCCTTCAGTTATACGGAGTGGTTGGATTGATTTCTGTATGTAATGACTTCTCCAAGAGATCTTTGGTGAACTTGATGAATCTTGTTGTAGAGCTCCACTTTTCGCTTCTTCTTGAGTGCAGAATGAGCAAGTGGTTTATGAGAAATCCCTTATATTGCTCCGCAAACCCTAATATCTGATGGCAATAAATGCTCGACCTACATTATTCTGATTTACCTTATTCGGATAACTTTGAAGAACCGGATCAGTCTTGTTCTATGAACATCATGCGGATCTTCCAACCATGAACAAATCAAGATGACACATCACAAGGACATCCCAAACACTCTGTCCAATCCACAGAATAAGACAATGCACTTCCAGATCTCTCCGGACCCTTTTGGTAATCCTCTATCATTCCGAAGCATCTCCCAGAATAGGTCTTACTTGATCGATCACAACTTCTTCACATCTTCATGCGGACCTCTAAAATCTTATCTAGATCATCTCAAGACTTATATCTACAAACCCTTTACTCCACATCTTGTGCCACATCCGGCACCACTTGATTGGCTGGGGGAACAAGATTTTCTTTAAGTCTCCCCCTGAGCCAGAGCTCACCTTTTAATTTCTGGAAGGAATATCAGCACCAGAGTCTAGTGCGGATCCAACCTCTACATTCTCTAAACTTTTCTTCACCCAAATTTTGTTCATCTAATTCCTAACTTCATCCGCATTCATCTTTTGTTTACCCTTGTCTTGATTCTGATTATACACTGGACCTCTTTTGTCCTGATTCTTGCTTCTGCAGACTTTTGCATTATGACCGGACCTGTTACAGATTTGGCAAATAACATTTCCTTGCATATTTGACTAATAACCACTTGATCTTCATTGATTTGCCATATGACCTATTCTATTGCATGCAAAGCATCTACCATTGAATGATTTGTTTATTTGCATATTTCTGCATTAATGAGACTTGTGTCCATACCTTTTGCAGTTAAAGCACTGTCCGGAGAAGGATGAATTAGTTTGATTCATTCTCTTTCTGCACTAATTAGCTTTGTGACCAAAGTGATTGCAGTTGTGGTAGTATCCATTGAAGGATGGATATCTTTGAGCATTGGGCTGTCTTACCAGAGGTCTTCTAGGCCTATTCCTTGGATTTTCTAATCCAAAATTCTTTTGACCGGATCCGGAGCTTTCTCCTTTCTCATATCCCAAACCATACTTGTCATCTGCCCTCTTTTGACTTCCAAGAAGAACTTCAAGTTGAGCAGAACTTATCTTGAATTTCTCTTTATATTCATTTGTTGTTTGAAGATCTCTTTTGAGAGAGACAATTTGATCCTCAAGTTTTTCTTCATTATCTTTGGCATCTTCAAGATCAGATTCAAGATGTCTGATAATCCTATTCATCTAGAGGCAATCTTCTAATTTCTCTTTAAGAGATTGTCTTAGATTGTCTTCAGCTTTTCTTTTCTCTTCAATCTCTTGAGTAAACTTTATAACTCCTGATTCCATTTCATGTCTTACCATAATGACTTCTTTTGATAACTTTTCACATAACTTGGTTTTCTCAGTCAATTCTTCATTTGTATTACTTTCTTCACTTTGTCTTGCCAATTGTTGGAGCAGCTCCTTTCTCTTTTTCATAGAGAGACTTAATTTATCCTTTAGTTCTCTCATGAATTCATCAGCCTGTTTGAGTCTTTCCTTTAATTCATTGACTTTAGAGTTTGACTGTTCAAGATCCTCAAGGGTAGTCTTGAGTTGCTCCCTTAAACCATATGCATCCATTTGAACTCCCAGATCTTCCTCAAGCTATTAGGCTCTATTAGGAGGAACTTAGCTCTGATACCAATTGTTGATAACTGAGAGGGGGGGTGAATCAATTATCCTAATTATTTCTTCTTTTAAACTTTCTTATTAATCAATGCAGCATTGAATCAAACAAACAAAGATTACCATGAAATGAGAAACACATGACACAATATTTTTGACGTGGAAACCCTGTTAAGGGAGAAAACCACGGGGTGATTAACCCAAAGATTATTCTCTGTTAGAAGAATAAGGAATTACAAAATGGCACTTGCCAATTAGGGCTCACTACCCGAGCACACTGCTCACAAAGAGGCACACTACCTACAAGGAGACACACTATCTACAAAAAAATGTTATATAATACTTGAACTGATTGGAAGCATCCACATATGCTGGAGTTCAGTTCCAGTTAGGCTCCGTACACTGATCTGCTACACTTCATCTTTCCTCTTCTCTTTATTCTACTTTCCTTTCACATACCAGATCTCTCTAGCTGTTTCTGCTCTGCTCTACACTTATTCGCACATCAACAACACACAACAACACTTCTCACAACTAAATCCATTGTGCATATATATTCGCACAAGTAATTTCATCACCTTTCTAGTCGGCATCCGGAACAGTCTATTTTCTCACAAACTCTGTTCTGTCGGCTGAATCCTTGCTCATCAAGTAATGTGGATCAAGCATATACTTGTAGATATCATTAATCATGTCGGCCAAACATGATTCATGCCTTCACAATCTTTACCATCAATAGTAACACATCCGGAAAGCAGTCTGATGTTCTGTCAGTCAGTTCTTCCTCTGTTCTCACTATCACTCAGGAATCCGGTACTCAACTATTCATATCTTTTTCCTTGTCCATCACCGGAGGCTAAATACTTGGAATATACCACTCAAGGTAGTCCTTTTAACTTCCCCAAATCTACACTGCACCAAGATACTTCCTCTGAGAGATCGGGACCAGTCTGTCGGACCTTGCCACATGCTCTGTTCTTGTTCACCGGATCACAATAATCTTCATTCTGACTTCCGGTAAAGACACACCATGACTTGTGGATATGTGGGATGACCTTTGTTGCCATCAATGACAACAACCATGAATCCATATAGTGTCTCTTGCCAATAGGATATTCAGTTTGATGATGTTTGTTCGATGAGACCTAACAAATCCATGTGTTAGGTGTCATTTGAAGTGTCATTTGAAGGAACAACATATTGCAAACCTCACACAGTCGAGTGTGGAAACTCAAAACCCATAAAATTTGTAGTTTTACCATGAATATAAGGTGTCTAAATGGTTTAGAGAATTTTTTGAGTTGAATCAAGGGTACTTGCTTTGTATTTTAGGCCTAATTGGGGCTCATCTTAGTAGGACAGTCATACTAAAAATGCCACTTGTTCCAAAACAACCCACACTAGGTTTTTGATATGTTTTCAATGCTCCAATAGGGTATCTCAAACCATGTTTGTCTTGTTTTGAAAGTGCCTGGATTGCAAGAAATCATCTATTAGACCTAAAAAATAGGGCTATAAGGCGTCTAGTGGGTTTGTGAAGGAAGTACCCTATCTGTGTTTGCAAGTGTCCATCCAATGGTTTGGGAAGGTTTTCCTACTAGTTTTAAGACCTTGTACATGACTGCCTCTGCAAGATCATCTATCTTGGGCCATGTTCAAGTTAAGTCCTTGGTTTAGGCTTTGTAAGCAATGAAAGCTTGTTGGTAAATAGTGAGTTCATCCTCCTCCATTGAATGATTGTCAAACACCTTGAAGTTGTCTTGTTTCCCCACTTATCTTGTGCATCATATTGGTAGCAGAGCCATTGTCTCATCAATAAAGGGAACAAAAGTAGTTTGGTCCATAAATCATAATGAGAAAGCAAGATGCCTCCAAAAGGTGGGTTAGTGATCGCTAGGAAAATGAAGGCCTTGGAAGAGGTGATGGAGGCCTTGAAGGCTAGAGAGAAAAAGAGAGAAAGAGAAGGGGAAGGATGTAGTGACCCTGATCAAGAAGAAGAAGGTGAAGAAGGGGAATCTCAAGAGCAAGAGGAAGAGTTGTCCCTGGATGAGAGAAGATTTATCAATGCCTTGAAGTCAGTGAAAGGAGAAGCCTCTAATGTGAGGATAGACCTGCCAACATATGGAGGGAAGATGGATGCTAAGGAGTTGATAGAATGGATTGATGCCTTGAATAATTATTTTGAATACAAGGAAGTGGCAGAGGACAAGAAGGTGAAGTTTGCAAAAACAAAATTGAAGGGGTCAGCTTTGACATGGTGGAACTACACCGAAGGAGAAAGAGTAAAAATGGGTAAGTCTATGATCCATTCATGGGAAAGGATGATGAACAAACTAAAGGCCCAATTCATGCCTGCTGACTATGAGATTCAGATTTACAAGAAGATGCAAAATCTAAAACAAAAAGATATGGATGTGGCTACATATACCGATGAGCTTCACAAACTCACCTTGAGATCTAGACAAGAGGAGAGTGAAAAGAAGAAGGTGGCTAGGTACCTTAATGGATTAAGATACAATATCCAAGATGAAATTAGTCTTCTTACCTCTAACACAGTGGATGAGTGTTTCCAAGTTGCCTTGAGGGTAGAAGAGAAGTTGAAAAGGAAAGGTGATCAGCAAAATAGGGGTAGAGGGGGAAGAAATTTCAAGGGTAGAGGGAGTTTTGGGGGAAGAAATCAGTTTCAAAGAAGTCAAGGTGAGTCTAGTTCCCAATAACAAAGTGGAGACTCAGGTTCAAGAGGAGGCTTTAGAGGAAGGAGACCCAATGGAAGGGGTAGATTCGGTGGACCAGGCAGAGGTCCTAGTGTTTTCACAGGGAGATGATTCATTTGAAACCAAGTGGGACACATAGCCTTCAAATCCCCTGAGAAACAAGCCTCAAGCTCTCATAGAGGAGAGAGAAGGAACCAGTTGATCTAGGAAGATGATTGCGAAAGTGTCAATTCTCTAATTGGAAGTATAGCTCCAGTTCATGATGGAGAAAGCTTGATGATGAGGAGGACCATGTTGAAGGTGCCTAAAAAAAAAGAACCCCCTCAGAGGAAGACACTATTTAGAACCACATGCAAGGCCTATGGTAAGATATGCAAGGTAATTGTTGATTCAGGTTCTACTAAAAATTTTGTTTCTATAGAGATGGTAGACAAAGTGAAATTGAAAAGACTACCTCATGCTAAAGCCTACAAGGTGTCATGGTTGAATAAGGGGTAGCAAGTCTTAGTGGATGAATAATCTTGGGTAGAGTTTGAGATAGGGGAGTATAGGGATAAGATATTATGTGATATAATCCCCATGGATGCTTGTCATTTTCTGTTAGGATGTCCTTGGTACTATGATGTGCAGTCCCAACATGATGGGAAGTCAAATTCTTTCATCATAACCAAGAATGGTAGGAAGTATAGAATGGATCCTTTGTCGGATGAGAGTGTGGATAAGAGTATTGGGTCAAGTTTCATGATAGTGAGTGGGAGAGAGTTTCTTAACACCCTAAAGGAGGAAGGAACCCAATGGTATGCTCTGATTTTGAAGCCTAAAAACAGTCTTGATTTGCATGAACAAAGTAAGGAAGAAGTCCCCAAAGAGGTGCAGCAATTGTTGGATAAATACAAGGGTATCATGGTGGAGGAGATGCCTAACACCTTGCCACCAATTAGCAATATAAGTCATCAGATTGACTTCATACCAGGGTCTACATTTCCAAATAAAGAAGCATACATGATGACACCATCTCAAAATGAAGAGATTGCCAAGCAAGTGCAAGAGTTGTTGGATAAGGGTTTGGTGAGAAAGAGTCTTAGTCCATGTGCTGTTCCAACAGTCCTAGCCCCTAAAAAGGATGGTAAGTGGAGACTTCGTACGGATTCTAGGGCAATTAATAAGATTACCATAAGATATAGGTTCCCAATGCCTAGAATTGAAGATTTCATGGACAGTTTGGGAGGGGCTTAATATTTTTCTAAGAATGATCTTAAGAGTGGGTATCATCAAATTAGAATAAGGTAAGGGGTTGAATTGAAGACTACCTTTAAAACAAATGAGGGTCTTTATGAGTAATTGGTAATCCTATTTGGCCACTCTAATACCCCAAGTACTTTTATGTACCTTATGAATGAGGTGTTGAAAAATTTCATTGGCAAATTTGTTGTGGTATATCCTGACGACATTCTTCTATTTAGCAGGACAAAGGAAGACCATTTACAACACTTGGAACTAGTTTTGAAGAAGTCACATGATGAGAAGTTGATGATTAACATGGAGAAGAGTGTCTTCATGAAGGAAGAACTCACCTACCTTGGTTTTGTCATGTCCCAAGGTAATTTGAAGATGGATTCAGCAAAGGTGGAGGCTATTTTGTCATGGCCAACTCCCAGGATAGTAGGTGATGTGAGAAGTTTTCATGGATTGGTAACATTTTATAGGAAATTCATCAAAGGTTTCAGTCATATATGTGCACCCATTCTAGACACCATCAAAGGAGGACAAAAATGTAAGTTTTCTTGGACCAAGGCAACTGATGAATCATTTGAAATTTTGAAAAAGAAGGGCAGCTGATGATTCATTTTGCCTGATTTTAACAAATTGCTCGCAGTGGAATGTGATGCTAGTAACCTTGCTATAGGGGTTGTCTTGAGTCAAGAGGGCAGACCAGTTGCTTTCTTGGTGAGAAAATAAATGATGCTAAGAGAAAGTATTCTACCTATGACTTGGAGTTGTATGCAATGGTACAAGCCTTGAAGAAATGAAGGCATTATCTTTTGCCTAAAGTATTCATTGTTTACACTGATAATCATGCTCTTAGTTTTTTGAATTCATAGGGGAAACTCAGTCACAAGCATATGAAATGGGTTGAACAACTTCAAGCATACACTTTTTCCATCAAACCCAAGAAGGGGTAGGCCAATAAAGTGGCGGATGTTTTGAGTAGAAGGGTGTGCATGGTTGAAGAAATTTAGTTGCAAAGTGTGGAAATTGATTCCCTCAAACAAATGTACAAGGATGATGAGGATTTCAAGGAGGTATATGAAGTTTGTTCTTAGTTTTCTATTCCTATCATACTGATTTTTCTGAGTTTTTGTTGTAGCAGGGGTTATTGTTCAAAGGGAGCCAATTGTGTGTTCCTAGGTGTTCCATGAGGGAGAACATCATAAAGGAGAAACATTGTGGCAGACTAGGAGGCCACTTTGGGCTAGATAAAACATTGGAGCAGGTGAAGAGATTCTATTTTTTTCCAAAGATACAATTAGATATCAGAAAGTTTGTTGAAGCTTGTAGCATATGCCAAAGGACTAAGGGAACATCATCAAATGCTGGTCTATATCAACCACTTCCTATTCCTCATAGGCCATGGGAGAGTATTAGAATGGATTTTGTCTTGGGTCTTCCTAAGACTCAAAGAGGTTTTGATAGCATCTTTGTTGTGGTGGATAGGTTTAGTAAGATGGCTCACTTTTTGCTATGTAAATGTACTAATGATGCTTCCCATATTGCTGGCTTGTTCTTCAAATAAATTGTTAGGATACATGGTTTGCCTCTCAACATTATGACTGACAGGGATCCTAATTTTGTGGGCCACTTTTGGCATACCTTGTGGAAGAAGTTGGGAACTCAATTGTCTTTTACTTCAGCCTATCACCCTCATACTGAATGCCAAACTGAGGTGGTGAATAGGTTGTTGGGAAATCTTCTTAGATATCTTACAAAGCAGCATGGACAGTCATGGGATATGATCATCCCTCAAGCAAAATTTGCCTACAATGATTCCACCAATAGAAGAACAAGGAAAAGTCCATTTGAGTTTGTCTATGGGATTCATCCAAGAGGGATTCTTGAACTAAGGGATCTACCTGGATTGGAGAGAAGAAGTACTTAGGGAGAAGAATTTGTAGTGACCATGAAGGACATCCATGATAGAGTAAGAGAGACTCTCCAAAAGAATATAGAAAAATACAAGGAGAAAGCCAATGAGAGGAAGAGAGATATGCGGTATAAGGTAGGAGACTTGGTGATGGCACACTTGAAAAAAGAAAGACTTCCAAAGGGGCAGCCAACAAAACTCCTCATGAAGAAGATTGGTCCTTGCCAGATTGTACACAAGTTTGGGCCTAATGCCTATGAGATTGAACTTCCTCAAGTCTTGGCTATATCTCCCATATTCAATGTTTCAGATTTGTTTCCTTACAAAGGTGATAATGTTATAGGTTTAGATATAGGTTTGATAGCACAAGAGGATGAAGAATGGATTAAGGACCTACCACCTAGCCAAAACATTGAAGTTTGAAAGCATAGTAGACACCAAGGTGATCAAGAAGACTAGAAAGAAGACCTATAAGGAGTACCTTGTCAAATGGAGTGGCCTACTTTCTGAAGAGGCCACTTGGATGAGTGAAGAAGACATTTTGAAGCATGGGACCACTGTTGTTGATCTGATTTTTCAAGGGATTTGAGTTCTTTTCCACCCCTGGGAGTATGGTGCAGGAGCACCAAGAGGATCATAAGGACCCATACTTGTTTTTGTATTGTTTCATGTTTTCTCATGTTTTTTGTGATGTAATAAGGTCCATTGGGACCATTCCAAGTTAATTTTATTTCATGTTGATTGCCAATGAGGCATGGGCTTGATTGTAAGCATACTATTTACTTGTGACAATCATAGATAAAGTCCATTGTTTCATAGGTGGATTCCATTGAGTTGTAGCCATTCATGGCACATACAGATTAAGGTTGAAGGCCTAAACATGTTGTGAAAAGGTGTCATTTTGTAAACAAAATACATATGTAATCACATGTAATTAGTTGTAGAAAATGACAAAATAGGGGCAGTGGTGGTTGCAGGGTCAGTTTTGGCCTCCCACTGACCCAAACTACCCTCTAATCAATTATCAAGGTTGAAGGAAAGTTTCTAAAAGGCCTTGAACATGTTCATTGTGGTAGGTATGAAGTTTTGAAGAAGAAACCAATACAAATTTCTTAATTTTCTGTCATTTTCTGTGTTAAACTCCTATTTTTGCCCGTACCCTATTCCTATACAGAATAGTTGAAGACCCTGATGATGTTGGCATGGTAGAGGGATATGTTGAGACTCCTTTACATCTTGTTTGAGGTTTTAAAACTATTCTACAGAAAATTTTAAGGCATTTTCTTGAAACTGGGTTGTTAAACCCTACTTTAGGGTTTTGACAGAATTATGTTCTTTTCACTCCATTCCACTGGCTTGACCTGCTCCTGATCAGTGGAATGGATTATTTTTGTTTTTTTTTTGTGTCTTGTGAAATATTCTAGGTCAGGAGATTAAGTTTGATGGTGTTTGTTTGAAGACACCTGACAAACCCATGTGTTAGGTATCATTTGAAGTGTCATTTGAAAGAACAACATAGCGCAAACCTCACATAGTCGACTGTGGAAACTCAAAACACATAAAATTTGTAGTTTTTCCATGAATATAAGGTGTCTAAATGGTTTAGAGAATTCTGTGAGTCAAATCAAGGGTACTTTCTTTGTATTTTAGGCCTAATTGGGGCTCATCTTAGTAGGACAGTCATACTAAAAATGGCACTTGTTCCAAAACAACCCACACTAGGTTTTTGATATGTTTTGAATTCTCTAAAAGGGTATCTCAAACCATGTTTGTCTTGTTTTGAAAGTGCCTGGATTGCAAGAAATCCTCTATGAGACCTAAAAATAAGGCTACAAGGAGTCTAGTGGGTTTGTGAAGGAAGTACCCTATCTGTGTTTGCAAGTTTCCATCCAATGGTTTGGGAAGGTTGTCCTAATAGTTTTAACACCTTGTACATGACTTCCTTTGCAAGATAATCTATCTTGGGCTATGTTCAAGTTGAGTCACTGGTTTAGGCTTTGTAAGCAATGAAAGCTTGTTGGTAAACAATGAGTTCATCATCCTCCATTGAATGATATTCAAACACTTTGAAGTTATCTTGTTTCCCCACTTATCCTCTGCATCATATTGGTATCAGAGCCATTGTCTAATTAGTAAAGGGAACATAAGTAGTTGGGTCCATAAATCATCTTGACAAACCAAGATGCCTCCAAAAGGTGGGTCGGTGATAGCAAAGAGAATGAAGGCCTTGGAAAAGGAGATGGAGGCCTTGAAGGCTAGAGAGAAAAGGAGAGAAGGAGAAGAGGAAGGAGGTAGTGACCCTAATCAATAAGAAGAAGGTGAAGAAGGGGAATCTCTAGTGCAAGAGGAAGAGTTGTCCCCGGATGAGAGAAGATTTCTCAATGCCTTGAAGTCAGTGAAAGGAAAAGCCTCTAATGTGAGGATGGACCTGCCAATGTATGGAGGGAAGATGGATGCTGAGGAGTTGATAGAATGGATTGATGCCTTGAATAATTATTTTGAATACAAGGAAGTGGCAAAGGACAAGAAGGTGAAGTTTGCAAAAACAAAATTGAAGGGGTCAACTTTGACATGGTGTAACTACACCCTAGGAGAAAGAGTAAAAATGGGTAAGTCTATGATCCATTCATGGGAAAGAATGATGAACAAACTAAAGGCCCAATTCCTCCCTGCTGACTATGAGATTTAGATTTACAAGAAGATGCAAAATGTGAAACAAAAAGATATGGATGTGGCTGCATATACTGACGAGTTTCACAAACTCACCTTGAGATCTGGACAAGAGGAGAGTGAAAAGAAGAAGGTGGCCAGGTACCTGAATGGATTAAGGTACAATATCCAAGATGAAATCAATCTTCTTATGCCTAACACAGTGGATGAGTGTTTCCAAGTTGCCTTGAGGGCAGAAGAGAAGTTGAAAAGAAAAGGTGATCAACAAAATAGGGGTAGAGGTGGAAGATATTTCAGGGGTAGAGGAAGTTTTGGGGGAAGAAATCAATTTCAAAGAAGTCAAGGTGAGTCTAGTTCCCAAGAACAAAGTGGAGAATCAGGTTCAAGAGGAGGACTTAGAGGAAGGAGAACCAATGGAAGGGGTAGATTCGGTGGACTAGGCAAAGGTCCTAGTGTCTTCACAAGGATATCCTTCAATTGCAACCAAGTGGGGCACCTAGTGTTCAAATGCCCTGAGAAACAAGCCTCAAGCTCTCATGGAGGAGAAAGAAGGAACTAGTTGATCCAGGAAGATGATTGCCAAAGTGTCAATTCCCCAATTAGAAGTGCATCCCCAGTTCATGAGGGAGAAAGCTTGATGATGAGGACTGCCATGTTGAAGGTGCCTCAAACTAAAGAGCCCCCTCAGAGGAAGACACTATTTAGAACCACATGCAAGGCCTATGGTAAGATATGCAAGGTAATTGTTGATTCAGATTCTACTAAAAATTTGGTTTCTATAGAGACGGTAGACAAATTGAAATTGAAATGACTAGCTCATGCTAACCCCTACAAGGTGTCATGGTTGAATAAGGGGCAACAAGTCTTAGTGGATGAATAATCTTGGGTAGAGTTTGAGATAGGGGAGTATAGGGATAAGATATTGTTTGATATAATCCCCATGGATGCTTTTCATTTGTTGTTAGGACATCCATGGCAGTATGATGAGAAGTTAAATTCTTTCATCATAACCAGGAATGGTAGGAAGTATAGAATGGATCCTTTGCTGAATGAGAGTGTAGATAAGATGTCATGATAGTAAGTGGGTCATAGTTTCTTAACACCCTAAAGGAGGAAGGAACCCAAGGGTATGCTCTAGTTTTGAAGCCTAAGAATAGTCCTGATTTTCATGAACAAAGTAAGGAAGAAGTCCCTAAAGAGGTGCAACAATTGTTGGATAAATACAAGGGTATCATGGTGGAGGAGATGCCTAACACCTTGCCACCAATTAGGAACATAAGTCATTAGATTGTCTTCATACTAGGGTCTACATTACCAAATAAAGCTGGAAAGCTGTCTTCACATCCATATGTTCTACCTCCAAGTCATAAGCTATTGCAAGAGAAAACATGAATTGATTGGATGTCATCTTTGCAACGGGAGAGAAGATCTCACCATAATCTATACCCTCCATTTTTGAATACCCCTTCGCAACCAATCTGACCTTATACTTCTCAACACTACCATCTGTACCAATCTTCTTCTTGAACACCCATTTCCATCCAATGGGTTTTCATCCAGGAGGCAAAGACACCAAGTCCCAAGTTTGATTCTTTTCCAAAGAAGCCATTTCATCCTCCATGGCCTCCTTCCAGGAACCTGCATCTTTCTTGTCCAAAGCCTTTGATACAGTTCTAAGTTCATCATTGTTAGTGAGTAAAGCATAAGCACAACTAGAATCAAGCAATGTAAAACCAAACATTTTAGGTTGCTTTCTAATCCGTGTAGACCTCCTCAAGGGCTGATGTTGAGGTTTACCTTCTTCATCTAATCTTTCAGAGCTACCAGAGCTCTCCTCATCATCAGGTCTAACATTGTCTTTCTATTCAGTCTTCTCAGGGGTAAAAGGAAACTGAACAAGATCCTCTTTCTTTTCTTTTTCTTTTGGCTGTAAAATAGTGGAAGAAGGTGTAAGCTCTCTGAAGATGACACTTCTTCTATACAACACTTTTTCAGCCATAGGATCCCAAAGCTTGTATCCTTTCACACCAACACAATAGCCAATGAAGATACACTTAACAGCCTTGTTTTCCAACTTTAATTGCTTCTCCCTAGGCACATGTGCATATGCCTCACAACCAAAAACATGAAGATGCCTTATTGAAGGCTTTCTACCAGACCACACCTCCATGAGTGTCTTTCCAACAAGGGTTGATGTAAGAGATCTTTTTACCAGATAGCAAGTAGTGGCAATAGTTTTAGCTCAAAACTTTTGTTCTAGGCTAGCTCCACTAAGCATACTCCTAGCCTTCTCCATTAATGTCCTATTCATCCTCTCTGCAACTCCATTTTTCTGTGGGGTGTATGGAGTTGTCTTTTGTATTTCAATCCCAAGTTCCTTGCAATATTTATCAAATTCTGTAGAACAAAACTCACCACCGTTGTCAGTTCTCAAACATTTAATCTTTTTACCAGTCTAATTTTTCAGCAAAGGCCTTTAGCTCCTTAAACTTTCTGTAGACTTCAGATTTTCTTATGAGAAAATAAATCCATGTCCGTCTACTATAATCATCTATAAAAGATACAAAATGTACAGATTTTGATAATGAAGGAACATTAAAAAGACCAAACACATCAGAATGAACAAGGTCCAATAAACTAGAAGACTTGTGAGAACTCGAGTAAAACTAAACACAGTTTTGTTTTCCATAAATGCAATGTTTGCAAAAGTTGAACTCAAGATTACAATCATCTAACCCCTCAACAAGGTTCTTATTTTTCAGGGTACGCAGACCCTTCTCACCGATGTGGCCAAATCTCTTATGCCATAACATCATCTTTTCAGCAAAAAGTTTAACTTCTAATGCATGGTTACAACCATCAGAATCAAAAACAACAGATTTCTTCACTGCTCATTCAGATAGTGGGGATGAAGTGACTTATGCCCTCTTCTTTGAGTTAGAAGAACTATTGCATTGTGTAATGCATGCCTCCAGCTGAAATAGAGTACCTCTCCTAGTATCCTCAGCAAACACCATATCTCCTCTAGTCATCTTGCATCCTTCTTTCGAAAAGACAACCTGCACACATGCATCATTCAACATACTTACAGAAAGAAGGTTCCATGCTAAGCCTGGGATGTGCATAACCCCAAAGATCCCCTTCACTTGTCCATTAGGGAATGTGATAGAGACTCTTCCATGACCAACAATCTTTAGATGAGAGTCATCACCCAGATACACCTTTCCACCATCAAACTCCTCATACTTGGTAAACAATCTCAATGCGAGGTCATGCAGAATGATGCACCATAGTCAATCATCCACACATCATCAGATGTATGGGTTACTAGGGCTGCGATGAAAGCATCACCATCATCTTCTGACGTGTCAGAATCTAAATTAGGAGCTTTCTTCTTCTTCTTCTTCTCCTCCTTGCATTCCTTTTGGAAATGCCCAGTTTTCCCACAGTTCCAACAAATAGCCTTGGACTTTCTAGGAAATTTGGATCTCCCACAGGATTTGGATCTACCCTTCTTAGATTTCTTGTCCTTCTTTTTCCTTTTCTCCTTCGGTCTTCCATGAGCTGCAAGAGCCTCTTTGGCTACCTCAGAAGACTTTCTCCACATCTCTTTGGATAATAGTGAAGATACCACTTCTTCCATTTTGAATGCAAAAGTGGTGCTTCCAATAGCCATGACAAGATGATCCCACGAGTCTGGCAAAGAACAAAGCAAGTTCAAGAAATGATCCTCCTCCTCCATCTTCACACCAATGGATGTGAATTGTGCAACGAGCATGTTAAAGGCATTCATGTGCTGAGCAATGGATACTCCTTCCTCCATTTGAAGAGAATACAACTTCTTTCTCAGGAAAAGTTTGTTCACCAAGGATTTAGCCTGATAAACATCTCCCAACTTCTTCCAAAGGTCTTTTGTGCTCTTCTCTTCATGGACATTCAACAAGACATAATCATCCAAATAGATTCTTATTAGACCCTTAGCCTTCTAATCCTTTAGATCCCAATCATCTTGTGACATTGCGGTTGGTTTTACAGTGGATGCAATTTCCCATAGGTTTCGCTCTACAAGCATGTCTTCCATCTTGAGCTTCCACAGCTCAAAATTTGTGTCATTAAATTTCTCCACCTCTATCCTTCCAGATGTGCTTGCCATCTCCTTGCTGCAATAAGATTCAGAATACTTTGCATAGGCTCCCACTCAACTTAAGATCAGCTCAAAAAACCCCTACCCAACAACTAGGACCAAAGGTGATCAAGCTCTGATACCAACTGAAAGGAAGCAAGGTGTGTAGAAATCGCTTCCTACACTAATCTAATGAGGAGAGGGCTATGCAAATTCAAATTAACTTTTACAACTATAGAAATATGTAACACATAAACGAGATATTGTAGCAATACACATGAACCAGAAAGAAGATAGAAGAAGAGAGACAAACATTTATGGTGGTGAAAACCCTTATCAGGTGAAAAACCCCACACTCAGAAACCTGCACAATGTATTAACAAATCTAAAATCTTGTTTACAATACACTTGCAATGCAAGCTTTAATGGTCTTTGACACTCATGTCTAGAGTCAAACTGGTAGCATAACAGTACTTGTAAAACCTATGATACCTCTACTCTTCCAAGCACTTGTTTATATAGAAAATACAAGGCAATATTGGACCTTTCTTGGAATGGGCATCCAACTTGGCTTCATGGACCAAAACCCATGCCTAAGGAGACTTGGTCAACATTGTAGAATGTGCCTGACACTTGTCCACAACTCCCATCCCAAAGGGGTTGCCTATTTCCAAAATGGACTATGACAGAGGCTCTTCTGACACTTACGACCATCATAGAATCTGTCATAGCGATTACAACTTATAGCTGTAAGAGAATCTATCATACATATGCTATAAATAGAATATTCTATTACAACATGTCATAGTCCACCTTGGGGCACCCAAATATGCCCTTTTCAAAGATGCTTCATGACACATGTCATCACCTGTCTTACAACCCTCTATTTCTGACTCTTACATGTCATAGATTCTGTCATAGGAATCCATCATAACCGTTTCAGTCAAGATTCCCTTACACAACATTCAAGATGCTGAAACATGGAAAAATATTCCTACCACAAAGTGGGATGCCTATCTCCTCATGTGAGGACAAAATTAGAAGTGTCATAGTCCATGTAGGATTGACACATCACTGTGCCACATCCCACAATATGACAATAGGGAATTTACAAGTATTTACAACATAGGCAATTAAATAATAAATGCAAACATTAATAATGCAAGGAATTACCAAGGTTGAGACACCTTAATTCCCAACATGAGAGAGGTGGTTGTGGTACCCTTTCTCCTAGTTCCCCTCATGAGAGCGCTCAGGAAGGCAGGGGTAAGAATACAGAGAATCAGGGTCATCCTGAGGGAGCTCAGTTGCGTCATCTGCTTGAGGAGGTTCTTGCTTGCCTATGCCATAGATAGGAGGTTGATTAGCTGAAGGAGAGGGAAAGAGAAAGGTCTCCTAGGAGAGAGACTACAACAGAGCAAGAATCTATTCTAGCAGGTCACATGAGAGATCTCATGAGGGCACGTCTTCCCACTTTTGATAGTTCTAGAAGTTGTTTGGAGGTAGAGACTTGGTTGATAGATCTAGACAATTGTTTCGCCATGCATCCATATGGTAGTAACACCAAAGTGAGATGTACCATTATGCAACTTAGAGGATTTGCTTCTACGTGGTGGCAATTGGAGGAATATAAGTTACATTTGGATATTGGCACAGTTTCTTGGGAATTATTTTTGGAGAGGTTTAGAGCTTATTTTCTGTGAGAGCACTGGAGGTAGCGACGTGCTGATAAGTTTCATTGGTTGAGGCAGATGGCTATGATAGTGGAGTAGTATGAGCATAGGTTCTATAAGCTTAAGAAGTACACATGCATTGGTAATGATGAGGCCATGTTGGTTCAACACTTCATTAGGGGCTTGAATGCCCCTATCAGTGGAAGAGTCCATATCTTTGAGATGAATACCATGGAGGTAGCAATCGAGAAGGCTCAAATGGTAGAGGAGAATTTGGCCATAGCTCTAGGGGGCCATACAGGTGTGTAGATTGGTAGTGCACCCTCGACAGGCTTCAGGTCTCATGGTGGTCAGTCCTAGGCAACAGGTCCTTCTAGGAGCCATCATGCATCTGCTAAGGGTGGACAACAGTAGCATTCCCAGTTGAAACTAAAGAATTCCCAGTCTCTGTAGAGTAGTAGGTTTTAGTTTAAGAAAAATTAGAATTGACTTCGAAACAAGCGTAATTGTTCTGATCAACCAGCTTAGACCACAAAGTGTATAGTTAGTAGGGGTAGTTTATAGCAATCCAATGCACCCACAAGTGGTGTACGATATGGCAGAGGTACAGGATGTTTCTCTTGTGGCTAGCAGGGCCATATGGCCAAGTAGTGTACACAAAAGAGCACTACAAGATTTATTCAGAGGCCGGTAGCCTCAGAGCCGACTGTGGGTGATGCAGGGAGGTCCCACAGGGTGTTTGCATCAGTTGATAATTGCCAAGCAAAGCATCAAGGCACAGTTGTGGAGACTACAGGTGTATTGCAAGGTATTAGTATTTCCATCCTTTTCAACTCTGGTGCTTCAGATTCTTTCATATCCCCTTCTTTAGTGGAGCATTGTGGATTGGTGGCAGCAAAGCAGGATGTTAAGTGGTAGGTCGAATTGGCCTCTAGAGCTAGAATAGTGGTAGAATCCCTCATGTATGGTTGTGGTTTGAGGGTTGGTCCTCTATTTACCATGGTGGATCTTCACATCATACCCTAGGACCTTATGATATAGTGTTGGGTATGGATTGGTTGGATGCTCATTGAGCAGTGATAGATTGCTGGTACAAGTTAGTATGGTGTTTGGATGATTTTGGAAGTGAGGTAGAAGTAGTTGGCATTCAAAGACCTATCTCCTTGCATATGATTTCTACCATGCAGTTGAGGAGATGTATGCATCAAGGTTTCCAGTTCTTTGCTATGATGGTTAATGATTTGGAGTTAGGGATGATTCGATAGGTGTCCCTTGATGATCATCCTATCCTTAAGGAGTATACAGATTTCTTTCCTAGTGAGATCCTAGGAATGCCACCTAAGTGTGACATTGATTTCAAGATAGACCTTGTTCCCAGAGCAGAACCCATCTCGTGAGCTCTGTATCGGATGACCAGTTGGGAGATTAAGGAGCTTCTATTACAGTTAGAAGAGTTGTTAGCAAAGGGGTTTATTCATCCTAGTGTCTCTCCTTGGGGAGCACTTGTCATTTTTGTGAAGAAAAGAGACGAATCCCTTCGATTATGTATTGACTATTGGCAGCTAAATAAGGTGACTGTGAAGAACAGATATCATTTTCCGTGGATTGATGACCTCTTTGATTAGATTAAGGGGGCTAAGGTGTTTTCAAAGATTGACCTAAAGTTGGGGTATCATCAGTTGTATATCTTTGAGGTAGACATTCATAAGACAACATTTCGCACTCGCTATGGGCACTATGAGTTCACTATTGTGCCATTTGGGTTGACGAATCCGTTTGTGTTTATGAGCCTGATGAATGGTGTTTTTTGTACCTACCTTGATAGATTTGTTCTTCTAATCTTGGATGACATATTGATCTATTCGAGGACTATGGAGGAACATTAAGAGCATTTGTGGCAAGTTTTGTAGTGTTTAAGAGAAAATCAGCTATATGCCAATTTGGTAAAGTGTGAATTCTTTTAGATAGAAGTGAGATATTTGGAGCATGTTATTTCTAATAAGTGCATTATCATGGATCCTTTGAAGATCCAAGCCATCATGGATTGGCCTATGCCCACTAATGTTTTTGAGGTTCACAATTTTATGGGTTTAGCAGGCTATTATCGATGGTTTGTGCAGGGTTTTTCAAAGATAGCTCACCCTATCACTTCCCTTTAGAGGAAAGGGAATAAGTTCATACGGTCAAAATAGTATCAAGCAGCCTTTCAAACTCTCAAGGAGAGGTTGACTAGTGCACCCATTTTGGTAGTTCTTGATCCTACTAGAGACTTTGTGGTGTGTACTGATGCATCTTTGGAAGGTTTATGAGAAGTTTTGATGCAGGATGGTCACATGATAGCTTATGAGTCTTGCAAACTCAAGGATCACAAGTTGAATTATCCTACACATGATTTGGAGTTAGCCACCATCGTGTATGCCTTGGTGAGATGGAGGCATTTTCTATTAAGACATCAGTTTGAGCTGCATAGTGATCATCGTAGTTTATGGTACATATTAATGCAACCAAATCTAAATGCTAGGCATAGATGGTGGATGGAATTCCTCTGTTAGTACGATTTTGAGGTGAAGTATATCCAGGGTAAGGAGAATGTTGTAGCAGATGCTCTTAGTCAGTGAAGACATGAGCTTTTAGTAGTCACTCTATTGGCAAGAGGCACTGCTATGCATGATAGGTGTTGTCATTGATGGGAACTAAGTCTATCCTACACATTTGAATGACATAATTTGTTCATACCAGAAGTCAAAGTGAAGATTTGTCTAAGTTTGGGTAGTCAGAAATAGAGCATGTGATAGGGTCTGGTATCTTGGTTCAGATCTCTATGGTGGTAAATTATAGTGTACTGCAGATCTGAGGGAGTGATAAGGATTGTCAAGACTATCTAAATCTAGAAATTTAGCTCCGGTGATGAAGGATTCAAAATTTATAAGCATCTGAGTATCAGGTTCTAGTTAGTCAGTAAAGTTAGAAGAACAACAGGCTGACCTAGCATTTGATCTTGGTCCAGATGAAGAAAATTTGTTGGTTAAGCAATTTGTGATAATCAGTGGTATTGGCCGACATGATTGATGATTTGAGAACACAAATTTTTGGTCCACGTTGTTGATTGTGCATGGATTCAGCTGATAGAGCAGAGTTCTTAATAAATGTTCTAAGTCTTCTTGGAGTTGACTATAGTTGATTGAATTTCTTGATGCAGATATATATAGCCAATGGATTCGAGTGTTTTGAAGATGGAGTGTGATGTCATGATGGAGTAAGTGCAAAAAGGGTAGGAAGAAGTGTGAAGTTGAAGATCTAAGCTCAAATTATGGCTAAAGAGTGAAGCATGGTAGAGTAAGGATGAAGTGTGTAAGATCAGTATTTTGTTCTTAACCGGAACTAAATTTTTGCATTAGTAGATGCTATTCATCAGTTCAAGCATCCTGTAATCTTCTTGTAATCATTTCTATAGGCAGTGAGCCTCTTGGAGTAGTGAGATCTAGGCAATACACCTTGAAGGCATGTGCCTTCCCCATTTGTAATACTTTTAACAGAGTATAATTTCTTGTGGTTTAACCCCCACCATGGTTTTTCCCTTAACTGGGTTTCCACGTAAAAGTCCTAGTGTTCATGTGTTATGGTCTTATTGTTTATGTTCTTATGTATATGCTTCTTTTCTTTTGAATATATGTGGAGAATTAATTAAGGAACAAAATAAGAAGTTTTGTAGAACACTGATTCACCCCCCCTCTCAATGTTCCTTAATTCCAACAACTAGTATCAGAGCCTGGTTTCTTAGAAGTTTAATAGCTTGAGGAAGATCTGGGAAGGTGTTTTCAATGGGTCCATTTAAGTATTCTGATGGCATCGAGGAACAACTTAAACTTGCTTTAGAAGATCTTGATCAGTCTAGAGTAGAAGTCAAAGAACTACAAGAGAACCTTGAAGATGCTGAAGACTTCATTGAGACCTTAAAAGAAAAATTGAGAAAATCTAATGAAAAGCGGAAGGAGCTACTTCTTCAACTAGGAAATTAGAATGAAGACAATGACATGGATGAGGCCTTGAAAGAGAATACAAAGGAATGTGAGAAGTTAGCTAAAGAAGTTGTTGTCATAAAACATGAGATGGAATCCGGGGTGATGAGGCTAACCAAGGAAATTGAAGAAAGGAAGAAGACTGAAGAAAAACTGAATCAATCTCTGAAAGAAACAACAAAAGAATGTTGCAGATTGGACATAATAGTTGGCCATCTAGAGTCTGATCTATATGAAAGCAGGGACAATGAGGAAGAACATGAAAGGCAAATTGTCATTCTCAAACATGACCTAGAAGTTGCAAATTAATATAAAGAGAAATTCAAGATAAGCTCATCTAAACTTGAGGTGTTGCTTGACAGTCAAAAGAAGGAAGATGATAAGCATGGTCTAGGATTTGAGAAAGGTGAAAGCTCTAGATCTAGTCAAAGAAATCCTAGAAGACATCTGATAAGACAACCTAATGCTCAAAGGTATCCATCTTTCAATGGAAATTTTTTCAATTGCAATAAATTTGGTCATAGAGCTACTCAATGTAGAAGTAGAGTGAATCAAAGTGGTCCATCCTTCTCCAGTCAATGCTTTAATTGTAAAAGGTATGGTCACAGATCTAATGATTGCAAGAGTATGATGATAAACTACTCTAACAGCAGAAGAAATGTCAATTCTTTCAATGGCTACTATTTTGCATGCAATGGATTTGGACACATGGATGATCAGTGTAGATCAATAGGAAATCAAGTAAACAAGAAAAGAAATGTTGTGTGCTTTAATTGCAATAGATCTAGTCATATTGCAAGATTTTGCGGAAGTAGGAATAATGATAGAAACCAAAACATGCAGAGAGAAGATAAAGGCAAGGGTAAAGTTGATGTAAATGAGGTCCAGAATGAAATGAACAAAACATGGGTAAAGAAAGATGGAATAAATGATGGGAATGGGTCCACACCGGAATCTGATGCTAAGAATTCCTCTATGAATTGAATCAGGAGCTCTGGCTCAGGGGGAGCTGTATTGAAAATCAAATTCCCTAGCTAGTAAGTGGGTGCCTAAATCTGGCATGATGAGAGAAGATAATTCAGGCTATTGCAGATCATTTGAAAGGATCTCCAGAAGAAAAGAAGTGGATATGGTGCTTTGTAGAGCAATTCATGAGAAAATTCATCAAGAAATAGAGTAACCGGATGAAGTTAGGGAAACACATTTATTACAATGGAGAATTAGGTTTTTCGGAGCATAAAAAGTCATCCTTTCATCATTTAGATCACTTTGCATTCAAAGAGAGTGAGCAGAAGAGCACCTGAGCTAAGATTTCAAGGATTTGAAGTGCGACCGATGAATTCATTAGCTAACCCTAATTCCATGGAAGAAAAAGGTATTTTTCTGTAAAGATTTGAGCTCGTGATCTTTTGCAATGGCTACACCATTGGTTGTTGATATTACTGAAAGGCCTGGACCCAAATTCATGAAGCATCAACACAAATTAGTAGGAGTCAACCCGTTAGGTGCATTTTCAAATGTTTCGTATGGTGTATTGCATGTTGAAGATATTAGGGCCTATATTCATGCTAGCATAGATGAATTTTGGGACTCAAGGTTTGTAGATTTGTTCAAGAAGCATCTAAGGGATGAAATTCGTGGTCTTAAACCTGAGTATAAGGCAGTACATGATAAACATTTCATTCAGATTATAGGGTTTCCATCCTTTAGTGAAAATGAATGGGTCTTGTATGTTTTAAGCCATATGCATGATGAGTTTATGTGGCTAATGAAACATTTCAAGATCACCAAGGACGCCATCAAGGCCATGATAGGGTTAAACTCATTCTGTGGACTGCTAATGTTGAAATCAGTAAAGAATCAAATAGTAACTAATGGTACTGGTTCAAGGTTTGACAAAAGGGCAGTGACTATAAATGACATCACTGATCTAGATATGAAATTTGCTTCAATGGTGATTGGATATAATATTTAAAATTCCAACAAGGAAAATTTTATATTTGGTATAGCTATCTATGTAGCTTATCAGATGTTGAGAAAAAATGTTGATTATGACTTGTGTGAGTTGCTACAGAATTAGCTAATGGAAAATTTGGATAAGGTTAAGAAGGATAAAAAGAATACCTTGAAATATGGTACACTGGTCTTGTGTTTGTTCTTCTATTTCATGAATGAGTTACCCAGCAAGAAAAGTATGTGTTGGACAAATGATAAACCTATTGCAATACAGATAAGGGAGCACTTGAATAGTATTGGAGACTCCAATGCCCAAAGGACTACTCTTTGGGGATTTTTTAAGAATTTTTAGAACATGATGCATTCAAGGGAGAGAATTCCTACACATGTGGTTGAAATATACAAGGATATAGTCTATTTTATGGTGGATACAAATCAGTTATAATGGAAGTAGTTGAACAAAGAACTGTGTGGATCATGCCCATGGGGTATGAAGTGGATGGAAAGGTACTTGAGTTGTATGCATAGCATCTACTGAGCCAGTCTAGGGATCCTGCTGAGGAGAGATTTGGAACATATAAAGAAATTTTACTAAAACTACATCTTGAATTCAAGGCTCCTAAAATCAAAAGGAAAGTAAGGAAAGAAGTTGAGTAGTTGGTTGAGAATCTAGGTATTACTAAGGAAGCTATGAGACAAATTACGGAAAGGATAGAAAAAGATGAGATGGAGAAACATGATAGAGAACACAGAAGTGTTCTAGTAGAATCCTCTGTTGGAAATAGACAACTGAGAGGGGGCTGAATCAGTTGTCCCACAACAACTTTTTTGCTGTTAATCTTCTTTACTATCTTACTATCAGATTAGTGATGTAAACATTAAAGCATTAATCAACAACATAAGAGAAGAAACATATTCAACAAACTTGACACCAAGATTTTGATGTGGAAACCTGGTTAAGGGAAAAACCATGGTGGCGATTAACCCATAAAATACGTACCTGTTGATGATTATTTTTACACATTTATAACAAAAGTTAAAATTCACAAAATGAACCCAACTGTCTTGAAAGATATGAAGAAGTCACTTAAGAATTCTTAATCCCAAGTTTCTGAATGGTCAGGTCTTGACCTTATGGACAATTCAGTAGGTTAATGTGAAACTATAATATGCAAGGGGCCTTACTTGATTCAAGGTGACTTATGACTCACTAGACTCAAATTATGCAAATTGTTACAAAGATCATCAAATTATACATTCATTTGTAGAAACTGACTACTGTATTATAAATCTTTGTATGATTTATATTAAAACAAGCTTTTCTTTTCAAATATTATGAAAATTGTCAAATGTTAACTTAAATGCTCACTTCTCTTTCAAATGTCAGACAATTTCCTTTAAATCTCTGCGTTGAGGCTAATTATTTCAAAGGTTTGGGGAAAAGTTAGAGAATTCTAAATTGAACATCATTCTACTGTAGGATCTAAATGTTCTATTATCTATGCTGCAAGGAACATGTCACTTGATCAAATCAATAGACTAAATCATTAAATGTGAAGCCATGAGTATTTTCATGAACGCACATTTAAGATTGCAAGATTTAAAAGAAGTAATACATTCAAATATAAGTAACAATTATAAAATACTTGGAAAATAGATGCAGAATCCTGATCTTACTTGTATTTGAAGTAAATAGTCATGTATGAATAACTAGCTTGTTTCATTAATCAAATCAACAAAGAACTTACAAATGTCTTATAGATACAATAAGCAAGCTAGACATTCCACGCATTCCTTAGTGTAGACACAAGTGACCTCCTTCTACTCTAAACTAAAATATTCTTCTATTCAAAATGCTCCAACAAATTACAATTACCAGCTTTATTTCATAAGTCCCTATGTAATTAATGTACAAGTAGCAAAGTTCTTTATATAGATTTTGAACTTTTCATTGCTACGGCTACAAACTTCATCTACGGTCAAGATCTTTCTATTATTGATCAATGGTGTACTTTCATCTCTAACCGTCTGTTAAAATATCTTAATGGTATCTTTTTTCTCCTCAAAGGATGCTATTGGAATCTTTTCAAAGAATAAGATTCCTCTTTTCGTTGACTTCTCCTTGCTGATACTCTTTACTTGAATTTTCCAAAACTGTTGCTTCCCTTACCTTTTCATTCTTTTAACTATGTTTTGAAATTATTGATCACACCTTCTACAAAAGTGCGGTCCCCTCCTAGACTCTTTGTCCATATATGCTCCTCCAGTGCAACTCCTTCCTTTAATTTCTTTTCTCTATTTTCTGAACCCTTACTCCTTTTCTTGTACTTCTTCATTTTAGCACTATCTTCCATTAATGAATCCATCATCTGTTTGCTCAAGTATGCTTCAGGATTTCCTATGCATGGTGTAAAAATGGCATTAAAATTTGTTAAGGCACTTTCCAATTCGTATGCTGGTATGTCCATGCACTCATGCTCTAAGAGTCTTTCTATTAGCTTCTTGTGTATTCTAATCATTTCATCTGCTCTTTCTTCTAAATCTTGGGCAACTGTTATACATTTTCTGAGATTATCCTCCTCAAATTTAAGTTTCAATCTTACCTATGGCACTTGATTTTCCAGTGAAGGGGTAATTACTCCTTCATTAATTAACTCCTCTATTCTCTCCTCAATTTTTGTCAATTATTTTAGTTCAGATCTGCATTCTTCCTTTCTAAATTGGCAATTGTGTACAAGTATCATGCATTTGTTCTTTTCTCTCACAACCACTTCCCAACTTTTCACTACTTGTTCTATTATCTACTCAGCTTCTTGTATAAAATCTTTGAACCATTCATCAAAAATATTAGCCTTGAGCTTTTTACTTTCCATGTCCCTTATTTCTTCTTTTGATACAACTGCTATGTCACTAGGTAGTTCTGGGACTATTATATTGGTATCAAATATCCCTTTAATAAATTGTTGCAGTTGAACAATGTGTGCCTTCAGATATTCTTGCTTGTCTTTGTCTTTTCTCAACATCTCTACTGTCACTTGGTGCAAATCTTCCCATTTAGAGATGTGCTGCTCTCGTGTGGTATGCCCAAGGTCAAAATTTAGTATTTTATACTCTTGTAAGGTTATTTCACCTTTTACCTTCTCCTTTTGAGGTATGGCTAGATTCAACACCCTAGATCCATCTGAACCTCTTTGAATAGTTGACATTGTCCTAGCCTTTCTCTTTTCTTTTCCTGGTGTTGTATTACCTAACAAACTTTTAATGTCAATTGGTGCCAATTGTACCTCTTTCTTTTCCTTTCTTATCTCTCCTCCTAACCATGCAGGAATCTCCTTGGTGCCTTCTGCAGTTTTAACTTCATCAATTACCTCTTCATGAGGCATCTCTATTTCTAGTTCTTCCTGTTGCTATTGTTGCTGTTGTTGCTATTGAGGTGGTTCCTGTTGTTGCTGTTGAAGTGGATGCTCTTGTACCATGGGGTCATTTTGTTGTTTGGACTCACCCTCATTTTTCTCTTCTTTAATTTCTGTGTCCCTGCAGCCTCATCCTCTTCTTCAGGACCTTCCCCTTTTGATGTTTCTTTTTCCTGATCTTCCTCTTCCTTGTATGTTTGTTCTACATTTATCTTATTTATATCTTCTGCTAGTTCTTCCATTTTACCCTTTTCAACATCTTCTATTTGTGCTTCCTCTTCAGGTCTCTTGGTTACATCTTTTATTTTATCTGTATCCTCTGTTTGTACCTGTTATGTATGTACAGGTGAACCTACCTTTGTATCATCTTCCTTTACTTCTGTTCCTTGTTCCTACATGTTTTTTGTGTTCTTCTCTTCTTCACTTTGTTCATCATACATATTCAAAATATTCAAGACATCTACACCTGAAGTACTATCTTTTGTTTACTCTTCTAATTGAGCATGCTTTTCTGGGATTATCTCCTTAGGTGCCTCTTCTTTCTTAGCTTCTTCAATTTTATGTGCCTCCTTTTGCACATCTTTAATGATTTCAGGAGAGACTAGGGTACCAAATGGATCCACTGCTCCTACTTTTTCCTGTACCCTTTCTTCTTCATGCTCTGGGCCTTGTTCAATTTCTATTTCAGCTTGAGTGCTTTGTTCTTCCTCTTCACTTAGGAAATCACTAGACCCCTCCTCTATTTCAATCTCCTTTCCAGCATACATTCCTCTTTCTTTGCTATCACTAGTATCACTTCCAATGTGAACAATTTCAATAGTTTGTTTAGCTTTATGTGTTTCTGACTCTTGCAACATTTCTCTAGCCAACTTTGTCTTCACTTGAACATATGTTTGTCTCCTTTCTATTGATGTAGAGGCACTAGGTATATTACTCAACTTTTCACCTACTTGTTGTGCTCCTACTACCTCACTTGTTTTAGAAGTCTCACCTTTTGACAAGCTTATTGGGATTGCCTTTCTAACTTCTTGTCCTAATACCTCTTTAAAAGTCTGTGCCTCCTCTGAACTAATTTCATGACTTAGTGATTTTGGATCTACAAATGTATCCAATGACACTGCTACTATTATTCCCAATGCATAGGGATCCATTAGAGTAGCATTCTTATCTTTCTCCACAATCTTAGCCTATACAATTTTTCTCTTCTTCTCATAAAAACACTGGGGATCATCACTGGGTTCTCTTACTCTTTTCCTTCCCTTCTTAGGATATGTGATCTCCTTCCCCTTAGCTTTGAGCTCTTCAATTCTATCTTTTAACCATGTCTTTGAAAACAATATAACTCGCTTGGATAATATGTCCAGAGATTTGTTCCAAGGCTATGACTAATCAGGCTCTATAATAGGAGCCAGCCTGGCCTCGACATAACTGTGATGTAGTAGTTTACTATCTTCCTGAACCTCTGGAGGAACATATATGTCACCCATGGTTCTCATTTGCTCAATTGTTAATCTTTTATGGGCCATTTTCCTCACTTCTTTATCATTCTTGCAATGACACCAGAAATCTTCAATATGTATCTGATGCTTATATTTTTTGTCAACTGTATTCTGGATCCTATGGAAAGGATCAAACTTTCTAGCTACATCAAATTCCTCAAATCCATAGTATCTTAATTCTCACTTTGAACATCCATCAACCTCCTCACTGTAATAGGATTGCCTTCTAATGGCCCAAGGTAGCTTAAGATTACCCCTACTAAACTTCCTCTTATACATTTTAAAGGCATTCAAATTTTGCCTTGAAAATTCCAACACAATCAATTTATCAAAAGGATATCGAGGTAGCATAAAAGGTTTTCCTTCAAATCCTTCAGTCCTAATACAAGTAAAATGTGGAAATTGAATATACCATGAACTGTGCAACCCAATTGCATCTTCTGCATCTCTAGACAATCTTTTATCAAGTTCTTCCCTTAGAATTCTAACCATGTAGGTATAAACCACATCATTAACCAAGGCATACTTCTTCATTGCATTTTCTTCTTGTAAATCTGGGTAATGTTCATACACGAATTTCTGTCCTGGACCACTTCCTAAGGTCCCAACCCTTTCTATCCCATGTATGAAAGGTCTAATTTCTGCTGCACATGAATACAATACATATGAGGACAAATAGAAAGGAAGTAATTTATGCTCCCTCAGCATGGCCTCTTTCCATATAGTTGTACTTATTACTTTGGCCAGTGAAGTTGCCCTTATTTATTTTCTGCCTTTCTTATGAACTCAATAACAGTAAACATCCAGGGCTCACATTTAGTGCCCTCTCTCAATCCTACTAACCTACTTAGCATTGTGATCATCAAATAGATTTCCTCCTTGAAATATATTCTCATCAGATTCTTGTGTACCCTAGCTACAACCTTGGGTTTATTTTCTGGGCTGTACCAACTGTGGAATATTTTACCTTTGCACTCCCTTTCATTTGTATGAAAATCTTCATTATATTGATCTATGTCAATGTCTGTCATTTTCTCATTGATTTTTAATCCAAATGTCCTTGCAATCCCCTCTGTGGATAAATCAGCAATAAGCCTATCATAAAACATTATCTTCCTGGTTGATAAATCATATAGAGTTGCACAATCTAAACACAAATCTCTAGCCTCCATAGCCAATGGAAAACCCGTAGTCTTATACAGTCCAGTTTCCATATACATTTCATATCCTGTGTAGCATCGACAGCTGTGATTTTATGTAAAACATCGTTGGCATCATAATTTCCAATGTTTTTATTTGTCCCCACCCCAGTGTAGCTAATCAGTGTCTGATATCCTCTGTGCAAGGGTAACTCTTCTTTTTCTATCTCCTTTCATGGTTTCCTCACCTTTTTCACGTCGCCCTCTGTATCTACCTTTTTCTGCTTAGGGGCCATCCTATAGAAAATGCATCTTTTAACTTTTGTTTTACTTTCATATCTAGGGTTTTACTATGAATTTCTACTTTTTACCATTTTACCCTAACCTAGTTTGTCCTTTTTGTTTTGACTTTTAAATTTGTTAAACTCTACCCAGTTAATTAACATCTAAAATAGTAATTTGACAAATGCCTACATTTTATAATGAAATTACTAAAATTTACATGCATTTTTACCATTTGAAATGTAACGGCACCTTGAGATAAATACCTGTATTTCTTTGACTACTTGAATTCAGTCGTTGACTTACTTTTACCATTTTTCTTTCATCTAGCTACCATAATTCCTTTGCTCTGATGAGTTCTATTCAAATTACTGTAACAATTCTTTCCTCTGCAATTTTAACTCTTAACAATGTATATCTGAAAGCAAAATACGTTAAATTTACCCTAACTCTTGTTAAATTTTACTCTTTTTTGAGTGTTAGATCGGTGTTAATTACAACAATTAATGCACCAAAAGTTTCGGCCATCCATTTTAGTATTTGAGTTTTGAACCTTTTATCTGTTAGTTCACTTATGCATACCTCCCATTTTCCTTGTATGTTTCTTTGTATGTTATCCTTTGTATCTTTTTAAACATACAAACATATATGCAACCAACCATGACTCATGCTATTTCCCTTTTCCTTTGTTCGTACTTGTATCTTTGCTTGTATATCGCTCTTTGTATGTTATCTTATATAAGCGCATATACAAACAACCTTATACAAACCTCCTTTTTACTCGTTATCTTCTGCAATGCCTTTTATTCCTTTGTATCCTAAATATGTATATCTTAAACATAAAAACACTCCAAACATACAAAGGTTTTTCCATATTGAACTTCCTTTTCGCATCCGGCTTGTATCTCTTGTTTGCATCTTTTCTTGTACATCGTCTTGTATATCGAAGATAGACATTTTTATTATACAAGCTCGATATGCAGGCGGTGGGACCCACTTTATTCTTCACTTGTATTCCATGCTACAACCATACTTGTATCAAACCTTTAGATACAGGCTTGGATACATACAAACTCGATTGCATCTCCTTCTCAGACTTCTCATTTTTTTAAACCACAGTTCATTAACTTTTCGACCCTAACATGTATATAAAATGAAATGCATCTTTTGATATACGTCAAGGTATCATGCATCATTTATACCAAACTTTAACTTCCATTGAGTTCTGTGTTGTATGTATATCACAATGTATGTATCTGAAACATACACATACAAAGCACGAAGCATACCTCAATAAAGCCTTATTTCATATTGTTTTTGGTTCTGGGATATGCATATACTATTGTATATCACCTTGTATGTTTCCCTTTTGCCAAACATACAAACTTTAATTATATCCGATGGACTTAATAGATTATTCATTTTAACTCTAAACTTTGTCGGGCTAGACTTGTATGTAAGGATAAAGCATTACAAAATACATACGAGTACAATGGTGTAATAAACCTAATAACTCTTTTATGTGACTCATACAACAACACCACATACAAACAACTTTGTATATTGTAACATACAAACCCTTCCATAGTGCATTTTACCAAAACATGCATATCTTACAGAACATTGGGGATTTTAAGATGGTTTAAAAAGCAACCCCTACTCATTTTCAACAAGGAATTCACCTCTATTCTACACTAGTACTTAATTCTATTCTTCTTTATTTTTAACAAGGTTTGTAACATTCACTTCCTTTTCCCTTTTACCACCAAGCAGACCCACACACAAGCAAAAAGCCACAGCCACAACAGGGGTCCTCATTTTGCTAAGAAGTAAAATGGGGCGTGTTGTGAGCATCACAAAAACTAGCAACCAAACAAAACAATTAAATTAAAACCATTAAAGAAAACTAATGAACTAAATTCATAACTTCCAACTATCTTTTATTTAAATCATTATCCAACTTGAGACTTAATGTATTCAATAAGGTGCATGAATT
Organism: Cunninghamia lanceolata; assembly: GCA_027924645.1. Lineage (NCBI taxonomy): Eukaryota > Viridiplantae > Streptophyta > Pinopsida > Cupressales > Cupressaceae > Cunninghamia > Cunninghamia lanceolata. The sequence goes on from BSBN01001099.1 coordinate 11,168,482, forward strand.
TTCCTTTCAGTTTAAGTGGGTGCACATGATTAATAATCCTCATCTTGAAAATTAGTTGAACGAACTAGTGACTAATATTAACCTACATAGTTGATGTCATTCCCTCATAGCCAATCGGATAGAGCCTTGCTACCAGCAGGCATCTATAGCCCCGACAAGGTTATCGTTACAATTCTCCTAACCCCAGTAGAGTTACTTAGATGACTTAATCTGGATTTTTAGTTAAATCCACTTTATTCATTTATTTATTTTGTGTATGATAAAGACTTTATAAGATATCCCATTTGTAACTTCATGATGCAGGGAATGATCACTTGCTAAAATTAAGCTGAGAATTGTAATGGTAGCAAGGGTGACCTCTGATTTTTCACCTAATATCTACACTGGTATGTTCAACAAACCCAAGGATTTTAGGTGTTTCATTGTGAGAAACTTCCCTTGAATACTCAACCCACAGTTATTGAATACAAAATTTCACAAGCCCAAACAACTTTCTACATTCATGACAGTCACAAGTTATGCATAAATTTTAAATAATTAACCTGAATGTTCTAAATTTTCTATTGTTTTCAGTGGTTGTTAATCTTCTCTTGCATACTTTAAAACAAAACAAACATCCCTACCAAGGAGAGACAACACACAAACCAACACAACAAAACCAAACAACAAAAAAAACAAAACAAGGCAACAACAAACAAAACAAAACTATACACTATTTACACTATGATACAAAACATACAACCTACTCTCACCTCAAGCCTAAAAGTAACGTTTCAAATGTTGGCCATTAACAGGCAATGGCACATCTTCCCCAGTCATGGTCTTGAGCCTAAAAATATTATCTCCTATTATCTCTACGACCTGTAATGGACCCAACCATAACTTGTCAAATTTTCCATTATTTTCTTTCTTTTCATGCTCTTTATCCCAACACAGCACTAAGTCTGATATTCTGAACATTTTGACTCTAGCTCTTTTATCAAACCATCTTTTAACTACTACTTGATGTTTGGCAAATTTCTCAATGGCTTGATCTCTTTTCTCATCTAATTGTAACATTTGGATTATTCTGGCTTCCCTATGATCATCAAAGCCTAAATATTCATTAGCAAACTTCTAGACATGTATTCTTAAATTCACTGTAAGTATGGGATCAGTCCCATAAACTAAGTGATAAGGTGCATTGCCTAACGCTGACTTAACCTTAGTCCTATCTACCCACATCGCATACTTTAGCAATGTGTTCCATTCTCTAGGATTCTTTTCAATTAGCTTCTTGATTATATCCAATAAAATCTTATTTGTAGACTCAGCTAATCCATTCCCCTGAGGATCATAATTTGAAGAAAACTTTAAAACTATCCCATATTCAAAGGCCCATTTAGAAAATTTCAAAGAAGAAAATGCAAGGCCATTATCGCATACCAGGTGAATATGGAGCTCCAAACCATGTTGTGATGTTTTTTTCAAGGAATTTGATAACTACCTCAGTAGTAGAAAACTTACAACATGTGGCTTCAGTCCACCTTGTACAATAATTAGTCACTGTCAATATAAACTTTTGTCCTGCAGACGATGGAGGATTTATAACTCTAATGAAATCTAGGCCCCACTGTACACAGGGTCTAGACTCAATAATTGGCTATAACAAATTAGCCTGATTCCTTCCTTTGTCTGTTGTAGTTTGATAGGTATGACAACTTTGAATGTGATTCTCTGTATCTTTAAACATGGTTGGCCAATAGTATCATGTTCTTAATAGCTTACGTGTGGTAGCTAAATGAGAACCATGAGCAGTTCCATACTTATCATGCAATTCTGATAATACCTTATCTGCTTCATTTCTGCTTAAACATCTTAAATATATGCATTCATGGTTCTTCTTGAATAGAAGACCTCCTTGTACCATGTACCTCTATGCTTTAACCTTTAAATCTCTCCTATGAGAAGATTTCATCTTACTTGGATATTTCCCTGATATTAGAAAAGTATTTAAATCATCATACCAACTTGATGCATCATTAGAATTTAACACATACTACTGCTTCACCAAGTTTGGATCTATGTTTGCTATGGTCTGCACTAATGCTTGTCCTCTGACCAGCTTCATCAAAATAATCTCCATATCAAACTCTTGCAATGTGGTAATCCATTTAGCTCTTTTCTCTCCAGGCTCATTCTGCATGAGCAGTATCTTCACTGCTACATCTGGTACTATGGCCCTAACTTGACTTCTTAAGATGTAATGTCTAAACTTTTTCACTGCTCTTACCAGTGCAAATGCATGTCTTTCTGTATCAAGATATTTCAGTTGTGCATCTTTCAGAGGTGCACTCATAAAAGCTATGGGCTTTTCTTCATTATCTTCTCCCTTTTGTGTCAAAGCAGCTGCAACTGAATGTGAAGATGCAAAAGAATATATGTAAAATGGCTTTGTATAATCTAGACTTGCTAATACAGGAGTATGAGAAATGGATTCCTTAATATCCTCAAATGCAGCTTTGGCTACTGGTGTCCATTCTATCTTTGCATCCTTTTTAAGCATGGCATTTAATGGTTGCACGATTTCTACAAATCCTGTAATAAACTTCCTAACAAAGTTAATCTTACCAAAAAAATACTTTAATTCTTTCTTACTATTTGGTAATTGCAATTTCTTTATTCCTTCTACTCTATCAGGATCAATGGATATCCCATTCTTAGAAATGACATGTCCTAATAGTTTTCCTTCAGTCACACCAAATGAACATTTCTTTGGGTTGAGAGAAATTCCGTACCTTTCACATCTTTTAAGTACTCTTCTCAAATCTTCAGCATGAGTGGATGCATCCTTAGAATAAACAGTTAAATCATCCATATAAATCACAATGTACTTACCTGATAATCCACAAAATGCAATGTCTGTGGCTCTCTGAAAAGTGGCACCTACATTGATTAGACGAAAAGGCATTCTTCTATATACATAATTTCCCCATTTGCAAGTAAAAGTAGTCTTTAACCTATCTTCTTTATCAACTAAGACCTAGTTATATCCTAAAAAACCATCTAGAAAAGACATCATCTTAGCCCCATTCACTGCTTGCAGCACTTCATCTATTGGAGACAAGGGATAATTATCTTTTTTAGAAGTCTTGTTCAAATTTCTAAAGTCTACACATAACCTAATGTTTCCATTTTTCTTTCTCATAGGCACTAAATTAGCTACCCAGGTTGAATGTTTGACTGGGAAGATTATCCTAGCAGACAACAATTTTTTAACTTCTTCAAAGATTAAAAGCTCTAAAATAGCATTCACAGGCCTTTGTTTCTGCCTAAATGGTTTAACATCTGGTTTCAAAGGTATTACATGAGTTATGATGGACGCATCATATGTTTTCAAATCTTCATATGTCCATGCTATGACATGTTTGTATTCTTTCAGAGCATCTACAATTTCTTTTCTTAATTTCTTGGAGCAAGCTTTTCCAATCAATACATTCTATGGACTTTGCTCTGTTCCTAAGTTATATGGATCACACCCCTTCAGTTTTGGGTAAGTCTTTCTGTCTTACTACCCCATCAAAGTCAAACATCTATTCTAACTCAATTACTCACTTAGGTAAGAGATTTCTTTTCAAGTTGATTATGTCTTCTTCATCCCAAGACACATTAGGCCTTTCCTTTTCATCAATGATTTGAGCCTCAAACACCTCATTACAAGTTACAAAATCAACAATTTGTTGATCTCCCTCAAATACCTAAAAATGAGTAACATTATCTGGTATACTAGGAACATTTACTAATTCAACAGCAAATCGCTTCAAACCTGATAGTGTTAATGGTTCCAAAATACTAGTAGCAACTGCTAATGCATCTGGCCTATGATTCAATTCCTTAGGAATATGTTCTATGTTAAAGGCATCAAATGAATCAATTAAATCCCACACCCTATGCCTATAACAAACCATCTTCTTATAATCGCATGCATACAACTTTCTTACCTGTCTGACTACTAACTCAGAATCTAAAAATACTCTGATCACTTTCACCTTTTTCTTGATAGCCATAACAAGTCTATAGATCAAAGCTTCATATTCTGCTACATTATTAGTGCAAGGAAATTGTAGCCTATATGCTGCTAAAAATGACTTACCCTTAGGATCTATGAGTTCCATGCCTGTACCTACACCTTGTTTAGATTTAGACCCATCACATTTCAGTGTCCACATGCCTTCTTTATTCTTTTGACCTTTTATTTTGGCATGTTTTACCTTTTCTATTACATGTGAGGTACTATCTGGTTTCTTCATGTGCACTTCATTTTGACCTACTTGCATATTTATACTTTCAGTTTGTAAATTAGAATGACAGACACTCTTATCTTTTGTTTCTTTTCCTAAATCTAGAATTAGCACCTCCATATTATCCTGAAAGTATTTCTTTGGTTGATTAGGATTAACCTTTCCTTCTTGCAGTTCCATCTTCTTTGTGCACTTAATATATTGATATTCAATAATGTCTCTGCACATTCCACAATCTTCTTCAGTGTGTGGCTTATTATGGACTTTGCACATGCTTTTGTACAACTCACACTGAACAGGAATCTTTTGTTCAATACACCTTTCCATTTCCTATCTAATGATTTGACCAAACCCATTTATTGCATTGTCTTCTTTGTCAAAAGAATTCTCATCAGACTCAATGATTAGTACTATTTCTTTATTGACATGTTTTTCTTTAAAATTGAGCATCAAGATTTCTTCAATTTGCACTCCCTTGTTAGTAACTCTATAAACACCAGGTTCAATAGAAGCATACAATATCTCATTAGTCCTATTGTATTATGTAATCATGTGTTTCATCCTAGGTTCTGCTTCTATCCTGATTTGATTTGGAACACCTCTCCAAGGTAACCACATGTGTGAGAAATTAGTGACCATATATCCATTCAATGTTTTGGACCAGTCTCTAATCAACAACATCCTATAATTCTCAGGTATATCTACTACCTGAATGTTGATAAATTGACTTACCCTAGGATCTGAGGCTAACTGCATTTGAATATGTATTAGTCCTCCTATCACACTAACCTCAGTTTTATCCAATTATGTAACAACTTTAGCAGATTTAGTGGGAGTCAGCCCTAACATTTTGCATATCCCTAAAGGCATTACATTAACTGATTTACTAGAATCTACCATGCAAGTATGTATGTTCTTTCCACACATCCTAATAGTCAACAAGAAAGGAGGAGCTTCCCTCTTATTAGCATACATGACCACATTAGTATTGGAAGGTTGTTCAGTTTTCTTACTCTTTTCCTTAGGCTGTGAATCTCTACTAGGGACATTCACATCAGCAGAGACTTCACTTGTCACAGATGTATCCAAGGATTTTATGAAAGCATTTCTGACCCCTGGACTTTTCAATAATTCACACAAAGGTATACTGACCTTGATTTTCTTTATCTCTTCTGACAAGTAACTCATTAACCTCATTGTTTCTACTATCTCTATTTTACCTGTTCGGACTTTTGGTGCTACTATTCCACTGTTCACATGATGATTGGCCTTCAGTATAGAAGGGTTATTGCTAGCATGTTGATCAGGAGGTGTATTGAAATTGTTAGGAGGAGTGGAAGTAGTGAAAGGACCTCCTGGCCTAGTGTTATTTCTCAAATTATAGGTATGATTTTTGTTTGACTGTTGAAAAGCTTGTACCTCTTCTGTTTCATATAACACCTCATTTTTAGTTTCAAAGGGAAACTGAGAAGCATTCAATACTAAGGCTGATTCAGGATATAGGTTTTCACAAAAGTAAGGTTCATCCTCTAACAATTGATCTTCTTCCTCCCTAGTTGCAAAGGTAAAAGTCTTTAAGACTAAAGTAGTCTCATATCCTAAGGGCACTATTTCATTACCTTTGGGAATAAGGAACTCAGAGGTAGGAGCCTATACATCTACATTGAAAATACTTGCTGCCAGATGAAACTGAGGACAATCTAGTTCAGCATGGGCACTGGTATTATGAATCGTACACCAATTCTTTAATGGTATGTTAGCCATTTGAATTCTAGCTGGTTGTTTTGTCTCCTGATTATCCAAATTCTCAAATGGAGAAAATAGAATGCCATTGTTTGGCCCTGTGTTCCATGTCTTAGGTGGCCTTGGCTGATTCTGATTCCTATTGTTACTACCCCAGGTTTTGTTATCCATAGCAGGTCCTCTATTTTGCATTGCTTGTCCATGATTATGATTTTGACTCTGACTATAATTCTGACCTTGATTAGAACCCTGACCTTGAGTATAATTCTGGTTATGGTTTTGGTTATGATTCTGGTTGTATCCTTGATTATTTCTACCATAAAAATTTTAATTTCTTAGTTGTGTCATTTCAGTAGTCAATCTTCTTAAGTGTGTAGTAATTTCTTTGATTTCTTCCCTATCCTCTTGTGTCTTTGCCACAAATGTATCCTGAGGAAGCTAGAAGAAAGACTAACCATTACTCTGATTGTTATTGGTAGTGTTACCAATATAAGGGACTATAGCTTGGATTGGGGAAGGATTATACACAGGTGTGTATGTATGAACTAGATTCAACAATGGAGTATGATGTGTAGGAACTCCATTCCATGATTGTGTTTGACTTTGTATCCTAGGGTTTCCTCCATTAAGAAATGGATTATAAGTCATTTGTCTCATTTCCTAGTTCACTGAGGCTGCCTCCTTATAAGCTTTGGATATTGTATCTATGTCAACCTTTCTTTTGACAAACATAGTAGTTAATGGATCAAGGGCAACATAATACATGGCTAATAATGCATCTACATTTACTGTGTAAGGAGCCAGTGCTAACCTAGAATAAGCCTTTTGAAACCTATCACTAAAATTATCAATTAGCTCTCCTTCACCTCTCTTAATTGTAGCCAATTTATGATATAAGGTGGAAGGATCAATTGGTCCTCTAAACCTAGACAAAAATGCCTCCTCCATAAGTGCCCAAGAAGAAATGTATCCATTAGGCAAATTAACATACCAGTTAGAAGCCTGTTCATTGAAGGTGTAAGGAAACAACCTACACACAACATCTTCATACTCCAACTTGGCTCTAAAGCATGCCTCTTTGAATATCCTAATGTGATCTTCTAGATCCTGATGCAATTGATATTTAGGACCTATTTTTTTAGGATTTTTTTGGCATCTCATGATAATCCGGGAATGCTATAGGAGAATTGACATTAAAATAAGCCATTGCAGGTACTTGTGCCTGACCTGGACTTGTGGGAATACCTAGATTTCTAGGTGGATTTGGACCTCTAGGGGGACTTGGACCTCTAAAAGGACATGAACCAAGATTCAAAGATCTAAATGAAGAACTGTCAGGACTCACAATGTTATGAATGTTAAAAGGTGATCCAGGAGGTGCTCCAGATGAACCTCCTGCATTTGATATTCTAGGATTCCAAATCAAAGGACCTTTACTCTGCCTCCTATCAGGTAATTGCACAAATATATCTTCTGAACTAGATCTAGACCTAGTCATTCTACCACTATTATGAGTCATCTTTACTCAAATCCAACCTTAACTCCAATCAAGCCCTCCTTCTAGTGCCAAAAACTATTGATGATTGTTTTTACACATTCATAACAAAAGTTAAAATTCACAAAATGAACCTAATTGTCTTGAAAGATATGAAGAAGTCACTTAAGAGTTCTTAATCCCAAGTTTCTGTATGGTCAGGTCTCGACCTTATGGACAATTCAGTAGGTTAATGTGAAACTGTAATATGCAAGGGGCCTTACTTCATTCAAGGTGACTTATGACTCACTAGACTCAAATTATATAAATTGTTACAAAGATCATCAAATTATACATTCATTTGCATAAACTAACTACTGTATTATAAAGCTTTGTATGATTTATAGTAAAACAAGCTTTTCTTTTCAAATATTATGAAAATTGTCAAATGCTAACTCAAATTCTCATGTCTCTTTCAAATGTCAGACAATTTCCTTTAAATATTTGCGTTGAGGCTAATTATTTCAAAGGTTTGGGGAAAAGTTAGAGAATTCTAAATTGAACATCATTCTACTGTAGGATGTAAATGTTCTGTTATCTATGCTGCAAGGAACATGTCACTTGATCAAATCAACAGACTAAATCATTAAATGTGAAGCCATGAGTATTTTCTTGAACGCACATTTAAGATTGCAAGCTTTAAAAGAAGTAATACATTCAAATATAAGTAACAATCAGAAAACACTTAGAAAATAGATGCAAAATCTTGATCTTAATTGTATTTGAAGTAAACAGTGATGTATGATTTACAATGTATGAATAACCAGCTTGTTTCATTAATCAAATAAAAAAAGAACTTACAAACGTCTTATAGATACAATAAGAAAGATGGACATTCCACGCATTCCTTAGTGAGACATAGGCGACCTCCTTCTACTATAAACTAAAATATTCTTCTATTCAAAATGCTCCAACAAATTACAATTGCCAGCTCTATTTCATAAATCCCTGTGTAATTAATGTACAAGTAGCAAAGTTCTTTATATAGATTTTGAACTTTTCATTGCTATGGCTACAAACTTCATCTATGGTCAACATCTTTCTATTATTGATCAATGGTGTACTTTCATCTCTAGCTGTCTGTCAAAATATCTGAATGGCATCTTTTTCTCCTCAAAGGATGCTATTGGAATCTTTTCAAAGAATAAGATTCTACTTTTCTTTGACTTCTCCTCACTGATACTCTTTAATTGACTTTTCCAAAACTATTGCTTCACTTACCTTTTCATTCTTTTAAGTATGTTTTGAAATTATTGATCACACCTTCTATGAAAGTGCGGCCCCCTCCTAGACTCTTTGTCCATATATACTCCTGCAGTACAACTCCTTCCTTTAATTTCTTTTCTCTATTTTCTGAACCCTTACTACTTTTCTTGTACTTCTTCATTTTAGCACTATCTTCCATTAATGAATCCATCATCTGTTTGCTCAAGTATGCTTCACGATTTCCTATGCATGGTGTAAAAATGGCATTAAACTCTGTTAAGGCCCTTTCCAATTCGTATGCTGGTATGTCCATGCATTCATGCTCTAAGAGTCTTTCTATTACCTTCTTGTGCATTCTAATCATTTCATCTGCTTTTTCTTCTAAATCCTAGGAAACTGTTATACATTTTTTGAGATTATCCTCCTCGAATTTAAGTTCCAATCTTACCTGTGGCACTTGATTTTCCAGTGAAGGGGTAATTACTCCTTCATTGATTAACTCCTTTGTTCTCTCCTCAATTTCTATCAATTGTTTCAGTTCAGATCTACATTCTTCCTTTCTAAATTGGCAATTGTGTACAAGTATCATGCATTTGTTCTTTTCTCTCACAACCACTTCCCAACTTTTTACTGCTTTTTCTATTATCTGCTCACCTTCTTGTATAAAATCTGTGAACCATTCATCAAAAATATTAGCCTTGAGCATTTTACTTTCCATGTCCATTATTTCTTCTTTGGATACAACCGCTATGTCACTGGGCAGTTCTGGGACTATTATATTGGGATCAAATATCCCTTTAATAAATATTTGCAATTGGACAATGTGTCCCTTCAGATATTCCTGCTTGTCTTTGTCTTTTCTCAACATCTCTGTTGTCACTTGGTGCATATCTTGCCATTCAATGATGTGCTGCTCTTGTCTGGTATGCCCAAGGTCAAAATTTAGTATCTTATACTCTTCTAAGGTTATTTCACCTTTTGCCTTCTCATTTTGAGGTATGCCTAGATTCAACACCCTAGATCCATCTGGACCTCTTTGAATAGCTGACATTGTCCTAGCCTTTCTCTTTTCTTTTCCTGGTATTGTATTACCTAACAAACTTTTAATGTCAGTTGGTGCCAATTGTACCTCTTTCTTTTCCTTTCTTATCTCTCCTCCTAACCATGCAGGAATCGCCTTGGTGCCTTCTACAGTTTTAACTTCATCAATTACCTCTTCATGAGGCCTCTCTGTTTCTACTTCTTCATGTTGTTATTGTTCCCATTGTTGCTATTGAGGTGGTTCCTGTTGTTGCTATTGAGGTGGATGCTCTTGTACCATGGGACCATTTTGTTGTTTGGACTCACCCTCATTTTCCTCTTCTTCAATTTCTGTGTCTCCTCCAACCTCATCCTCTTCTTTAGGACCTTCCCCTTTTGATGTTTCTTTTTCCTGATCTTCCTCTTCCTTGTATGTTTGTTCTACATTTATCTTATTTATATCTTCTTCTAGTTCTTCAGTTTTACCCTTTTCAACATCTTCTATTTCTGCTTCCTCTTTAGGTCTCTTGTTTACATATTTTGTTTTATCTATATCCTCTGTTTGTACCTGTTCTATATGTACAGGTGAACCTACCTTTGTATCATCTTCGTTTACTTCTTTTCCTTGTTCCTGCATGTTTTCTGTGTTCTTCTCTTCTTCACTTTGTTCATCATACATATTCAAAATATTCAAGACATCTATACCTGAAGTGCTATCTTTTGTTTCTTCTTCTTCTTGAGCATTCTTTTTTGGGATTATCTCCTCAAGTGCCTCTTCTTTCTCAGCTTCTTCAATTTTATGTGCCTCCTCTTGCACATCTTTAATGATTTTGGGAGGGACTAGGGTACCAAATGGATCCACTACTCCTGCTTCTTCTTGTACCCTTTCCTCTTCATGCTCTGGGCCTTTTTCAATTTCCTTTTCAGCTTGAGTGCTTTGTTCTTTCTCTTCTCTTAGGAAATCACTAGACCCCTTCTCTATTTCAATCTCCTTTCCAACATACATTCCTCTCTCTTCGCTTTCACTAGTATCACTTCCAATGTGAACAGTTTCAATAGTTTGTTTGGCTTTATGTGTTTCTGACTCTTGCAACATTTCTCTAGCCAACTCTGTCTTCACTTGAACATATGTTTGTCTCCTTTCTATTGAAGTAGAGACACTAGGTATATTACTCAACTTTTCACCTACTTGTTGTGCTCCTACTACCTCACTTGTTTTAGAAGTCTCACCTTTTGACAAGCTTATTCGGATTGCCTTTCTGACTTCTTGTCCTGCTACCTCTTTAAAAGTCTGTGCCTCCTCTGCACTAATTTCATGACTTAGTGATTTTGGATCTACAAAAGTATCTGATGACACTTCTAGTGTTATTCCCAATGCATAGGGATTCATTAGAGTAGCATTCTTATCTTTCTCCACAATCTTAGCCTCTACAATTTTTCTCTTCTTCTCATAAAAACACTGGGGATCATCACTAGGTTCTCTTATTCTTTTCCTTCCCTTCTTAGGATATGTGATCTCCTTCCCCTCAACTTTGAGCTCTTCTATTCTATCTTTTAACCATCTCTTCGAAAAAAATATAACTAGCTTGGACAATATGTCCAGAGATTTGTTCCAAGGCTGTGACCAATCAGGCTTTGTAATAGGAGCCAGCCTAGCCTCTGCATAACTATGATGCAGTAGTTTACTATCTTCCTAAACCTCTAGAGGAACATATATGTCACCCATGGTTCTCATTTGCTTGATTGTTAATCTTTTATGGGCCCTTTTCGTCACTTCTTTATCATTCTTGCAACCAGACCAAAAATCTTCTGTTAGATTTAGGGCACACAACTAAGAGGGGGGTGAATCAGTTGTCCAAAAACTTCTCTTACTTTCACACTTAAATCGTCTTAGTAATTAGCAGTATACCAATCATGAAATGTAATACAACTAAATCAAAAGCAGAAACACATCAACACATAAGACACCAAGATTTTGACGTGGAAAACCCAGTTAAGGGAAAAACCACGAGGTGATTAACGCAAGATTGTATTCTCTGTTAGAAGAAGAGAAAGAACAAATGGCACATGCCAATTAGGGCTCACTACCCGAGCACACTACTCACAAGAGGCCCACTACCTATAGGAGATACACTATCTACAAAGAAATAAGTATCACCTACTTGAACTAGAAAATAGCATCTTCACCATGCTTGAATCAGTTCCATTTAAGCCCAATACTTTTGCTCTGCCTTTCTCTCTCCTCCTTGCTACTGCACTCTCATCACACCAAGGACAACTTTGAAATGACTTCGCAACCCCTTAGTTATACAAGACATCAACTTAGGAATGATCATCTAAGTCAAAAAACATCCATAAGAACATCCGCAAGATGTGTAACTCATCCGGTCAGCCAGTCTTAGGAAGAACATCATCATCTGTAGGTTATTCTTCAATTGTGAGCTCTAACTCCAATGCGGACCACCAATATGGGCTGGACACGATCCAAAGACCTTCACAAGATATCCCGACTCACCAAGAACATCCACACTTCATCTGTTTACTGAAAACCATCTCTCCTTCATTTGGAACCTCAAGAACACAGTCTGTCACTACTGTCACAAAAGAATACATGCTTCTGGACCTTCAAATGATGAACCAATCTAGATAACACTCCACAAAGACTTCCTCAACACTCCCTCAAGTCCACAGAACAGGACAATGCAATTCCAGATCTCACCGGTCCTGTCTGTATCATTCTGTCATCTCTTAACACTTACCGGAACCAGTTTTACTTGAGCCACCACACCTTCTTCAGATCTTCGTGTAGACCTTTGAAATATCTACTAGACTATCTTAAGACACAAATCTACAAACCCTTTAATCTGCATCCTTTGATCCTCATCCTATCTTGGACTTTTGCCTTATTGTCATCATTGTTCTTCACTAATCTTGATTGAGACTAATTTTTTAAATATCCTCAGCTCACAGCTCATTCAATCCTTATCATTAATGTGATAGGAGTAAGTTGACATCAATGACAACACCAGTTAGACCCATACTTACAACAATCTCCCCCATTGTCATTGATGGCAACATATGATATGAAACACCATCAAGACAAGAGCTTCTCCTTACTGACACAACTCCCCCTATCAGCAACAACCATTCACATGTCTTCTCTCCCTTTACTGCTCCCGCTTTGATCAGTAACCACTTTTTTTTCACAACATGTCTTCTCTCCCCTTTTGACATCAATGGAAAAGGGCACATACTTGCAATTCCACCACTTCAAAATCATACCTGCTGCTCCCCCTGAGTAGCAGCTCCCCAACATCAATCTGGATCACAAGATGTGATTGTGATACCCACCAGACTGATGCACATCAGTGCACCTTAGTTCATCACCGAAGGGGCAATAACCTCTAACTTCTCCCTGAGATACTCAAAAGAGTCCTTAGGTAGAGTTTTAGTAAAGATATCTACAATCTGATCCTTGAAAGGCACAAACTCTAATCTAACTTCATTCTTGTTCACTTGCTCTCTCAGAAAGTGAAACTTGATAGATATATGCTTAGTCTTTGAATGCAATAATGAATTCTTAGATATGCTTATTGCACTTGAATTATCACAGAAGATTGTGATAGGCTCCACATACTCCACTCTTATGTCTCTTAGCATTTGCTTCATCCACAAAACCTGAGTGCAACTACCTACTACTGCAATATATTCAGCTTCTGTTGTAGACAAAGATATTGCCTCTTGCTTCTTGCTTAGCCAAGAAACTAATTTCTTCTCCAAAAAGAATGCTCCACCACTGGTAGTCTTCCAGTCATCCACATCTCCTTCCCAATCAGCATCTGTATATGCATGAAGAGAGAAATCATGATCTCTAGGATACCATAGACCATACTCAACTGTCCCTTTTAGATATCTAAAAATCCTCTTGATTTCTATAACATGAGATTCTCTAGGATCAACTTGAAATCTAGCAACAAGACAAACAACCTGCATAATGTCTAGTCTACTTTGAGTAAGATACAACAGTCCTCCAATCATTGACCTATACTTTGTCTGATCATCCTTAGGGGAGTCATCATCTTTGCTCAATTTACATCCAGTTGCCATGGGAGTATTCATTGGTTTTGAGTCTTCCATCCCAAATTTCTTCAACAATTCTTTCACATATTTGGTCTAAGAAATGAAGATTCCTTTCTTTGTTTAAGTGATTTGCAAACCTAAGAAGAAATTCATTTCACCAAGCATGGACATCTCAAATTCACTTTTCATCTGATTTGCAAAAGTTTTACACATACTGTCTCTTCCTCCAAAAATGATATCATCAACAAACACTTCAACAATCAAGATGTTTTCATGATCAATTTTGAAATACAAATTACTGTCAGCAGTACCTTTGTTGAAACCAATTTTCAAAAGATATTTATCCAATCTTTCATACCAGGCTCTTGGGGCTTGCTTTAGTCCATACAGTTCCTTCTTCAACTTACAGACCATATTACCATGATCAGACAATTGAAATCCATCCAGTTGCTCAATGTACACTTCTTCTTCCAAGTCACCATTTAGGAAGGTAGACTTGACATCCATTTGATATACTTTGAAATCTTTGAAGGCAACAAATGCAAGAAATAATCTAACTACTTCAATTCTTGCTACCAGAGCAAAAGTTTCTTCAAAATCAACTCCTTCTCTTTGAGAATAGCCCTTGCAAACTAATCTAGCTTTATTTATGATTACTTCACCAACTTCATTTAGTTTGTTCCAGAAGACCCCTTTGGTTCCAATCACATTCTTGTTTCTAGGTCTGGGAACAAGATCCCAAGTGTGATTTTTCTTAATTTGCATCAACTCTTCCTCCATTGCTTTAGTCCAGTTTTCATCATTGAAAGCTTCATTTATGATCTTAGGTTCAATCTTTGAAATCAAACAATACTCATCTAAATTTTGAGCAATTCTCCTTCTAGTTTGCACACCTTTGCTTTTGTCACCTATAATCTGATCTTCAGAGTGGTTCATTCTTACATACCCTGGAACTTTGGGAGTTTCTTGCACTTCTTCTTCTTGATCAAGCTCATTTAGACTTAACTCTTCTTCCTGATTTACCGGATCAGTTTGAATCTGACTTTCAGAAGAGGTTTGGGCTCCTTGAATCAGAACATCATTCTAATCATCTTCATCATATTCATAAAATCTTGACGCTTTCTCAATTCCCTCATCAACCTTCACATTTGTACTTTCTATTATCTTTATCAGTCTCTTGTTATAACACCGTTATGCTTTGCTTTGAGTAGAGTAACCCAAGAAAATTTCTTCATAACTTCTAGCATCAAACTTCCCTAGATCTTCATCTCTTTTGATGTAACATTTTCTACCAAAGACTCTGAAGTACCTTACAGTAGGAGTAATGCCAAACCAGAGTTCATAAGGTGTCTTACCGGTATTGCTTCTGATTTGAACTCGATTGAGAGTATAGACTGCAGTGCTAATAGCCTCTCTCCAATAGATCTCAAGAACATTTGCTTCCATCATCATGGTCCTAGATGCTTCCTGGATGGTCCGGTTCTTTCTTTCCACTACTCCATTCTGCTATGGAGTCCTAGGAGTAGACAACTATCTCTTTATTCCATGCTTCTCACAGAATTCTATGAACTCTCTGGATGTGAATTCTCCACCTCTATCAGACCTCAAACATTTCAATTTTAATCCGGTTTCATTTTCTACCATGGCTTTGAATATTTTGAATTTCTCAAGAGCTTCTGATTTCTCTTTCAGAAAGGTTACCCACATCATCCAGGAATAGTCATCAATTAGCAACATAAAGTATCTATCACTTTGTACACTTCTAATTCTTGCTAGACCACAAAGATCAGTATAAACTAAGTCCAATAATCTGGTAGAGGACAGTTCCTTACTTTTGAATGTGATTTTGCTCAGCTTACCCAACTAGCATTCCTTGCACGAGCTATTAGAGGGTTTCACCAATTTTGGAAGATCTCTTACAACCTAAGTATTGCTTATCTTGATGATATTATCAAAATTCACATGACACATCCTCCTATGCCATAATGAACTCTAATCAACTTGAACAAATAAGTAACTTTTGCTAGTACCAACTAAATGAAAGATATTACCTTTTGTTTGAGTACCGGATGCAATCTCTGTTCCAGAACTTTCAAAGATCTTGCATTTTCCATTCTTGAATCGGAGATCATAGCCTTTGTCCACCAACTGTCCAACACTGAGAAGATTGTGTTTCAAACCTTCAACATATAGTACATTACTAGTTTTGTTCCTTCCATCAAAAGAAATAGTTCCTCTTCCTCTGATTCTACCAGCAGAATTATCACCAAACTTTACCACTCCTCTTTCATACCTCTCCAAATCTATGAACTTATTTTTGTCACCTGTCATATGGTGAGAGAATCCACTGTCAATGACCCAATCATCCTTTTCTTCAACTTGGGTAGCCAGAGCTCTTTCCATAGTCTTGTGATTGACAGATACAGAGGACATTTGATCTTCTTCCTTGATGGCAATGAACACCCATTCATTTCTAGATTTGTTTCCTATCTCTGATTCATCATCTGTTACTCCTTCATTATCATCTTCCTCATGAACATAGTAACAGTTCTTTTGGAACCTTGATCTGTTAGGATTTGGCCTTGAAAATATTTCTGGACACCTTGAGGCAAAATGACCAATCTTATTACAGTTAAAATGCTTAAAAGGTAGTTTTCCTTCATACTTACCAGATCCTCTTGGTAGTCTCTTTGCAATAAGGGCTTCAAGTTGAGCAGTTTCTACTTCTTCTTCCAAGTCTTTTCTTGCTTTTTCATACCATGATAGTTTCCTTGATGAGTTCTCTCCCAAATCAAACCTTTGTTTACCTTTTATAGAGGCACTAGCTTTGAATGCAGATTCAGTCTTAGGAGGGGCATCTCCAAACTCGATCATTTCAAATGCAGCTAATTTACCAGCCAATTGATCTCTTGTGATAGTTGTATGGGCTCTAAATTCTTCAATGGCACCAGCCTTCATTTTATAAGAAGCAGGAAGGGATCTGAGAATTTTGCCAACAATCTCATCTTCATCCAGGACTCCACCACCATTTATGAACCCAGAAACAATCGCATTTACTCTTGGCATAAAAGTAGTAATATTTTCATCATCTCTCATCTTTAGATTTTCAAATTTCCCTTTCAGACTCTATAACCTTGCACATTTAACATACTTGTCTCCTTCATGCAAAAGTTCCAGTTTCTGCCAAATCTTAGAAGCAATTGGTAGGTCAATAACATTTGAGAGCTCTGAATCAGATAATGTGCTTAGAAGAGCCTCTATAGTCTGTAGATTATTTTCAGCATCTGTGTTTTCATTTTGGGTTTTCAGACCACCCTGTGGAGGTACACACTGTGTTGTAGCCATGGTCCAGCATGCCATTCCCATACATATCAAGTGATATTTCATGCAACCTTTCTAGAGATTAAAATTGGTTCCATCAAACTTCAGATTATCCTTCTTGTAAGACAACATCCTGGATCTCCTCAAGCGGTTAAGCTCTTTTTAGAGGAACTCGGCTCTAATAACAATTGTTAGATTTAGGGCACACAACTGAGAAGGGGGGTGAATCAGTTGTCCAAAAACTTCTCTTACTTTCACACTTAAATCCTCTTAGTAATGATAGGGAGGACTCTAGACTGCCTGCTCTGCATCCTATAGGTGTACAAGATTGTTTGACAACACTAGCCTCCCTACCAATTCAAAGTGCTAACAAACATCTTTCTACACAAAAATGTCAGCTAAATCCCTCAACTCTTTGTAGAGATGGAAAATTCTATTTCTCTGCTTGGTGTGGGACACATACCTTATCCTCACTGCTTCCAAGATACTGCCTAAAGGGCATACAATTTTTCTGAGCCCGTTGTCCACCCTTCTCTCTCTATTCAAGGGTCTGGACTGCCAGGTGCTCACTTTCTTTCTCTCTATTTCCCACCCCTGCAAGTCTATTTTCCTACTTGTCTATCTAGTTGGACTCCTTACTGAGCTCGCCTAGAACAAGTATGCATTGACTCTAATCAACAATCCAACCAACCCACAAAAGAAAAATAAACAAAAAATATGGCTCTGCTTGATGACCTCCATACTATACAGAGGAACTCGAGGAACATCAATGCAGAGTCATGGTTTGCAAAGAAAACAAAATTGCAAAAAAATAAATGACTAATCTACTTTAGGATAGCAAACTGAAAACAAAACAGAAATACACAAATGGTCAAACTGTTGTATTTTATTTTTATTCAAAAACTCTGATTACATCAAAATGCTTCACACATCAAAATTCCGTTCTTCGATTCTTCTGCTGAACTCTCTACAGAAAGGATGCTATATCATATATACTTGCTCATGTCTGTTACAGGATGGTTCAGTTACCAGACCAGTTCGTATTCCAACTACCGGTTCAGTTCTGTAGTTTGTTGGCTGTTACTTTTCTCATCGATGCCTTTTTAATTTTCGTCGCCAAACCATAATGTCTATCAGTGAGACTTTTATCATTCCTCCCGATCATACTTCATACACTGATATAACAATTATCGGCTAGACCTTAACCATCGGTGAAGCTTTCTATTCGCTCACCGATAATGCTTCTCATGCCGACACCCACTTCACCATTCCAAAATGATGAACTGTTGAACCATTGAACTTCATAGCGAGGTTCAATCGTGTGGTTCAATGGTGAGGTTCAACCTCCAACAAAGTGACCGATGATTTCAACTCCACCATTCAATATGAATGAACCCATTGAACCATTGAACTTCAACAGTGAGGTTCAATAGCGAGGTTCAACATTGAGGTTCAACGGCGACGTTCAATCATTGAACAAAATGATCAATGATTCCAACTCTACCAATCAGAATTATAAACCTGTTGAACCATTGAACCTTGGCATGAGGTTCAACGGCGGGGTTCAATGGTGAGGTTCAACCTTCAAACATACATTCTTTCGCTGTGACTTCCGCTGACTCTTCCTGATGAACACACTCATTACTGTGACTTAAAACTATCGGCCTAGCCTTAATCTCTTCCGCCAATGGACCATTTCTCTCCGACGGCTAAAGTATTCATCGCTCAAACATTACATTGTCGGCATAGCTTTTCCTTGGTTTGTCAATATTCATTGTTACTCTGATGGACCTAACAACCACCTGCGGTGAGACCACATTCTATCGGCAAACTTCGTATTTGTCCCACCGATATCTTCGGTCATGCCAATGTTCTTTCTATCGGCGTAACTTCACCATTTGCTATAACTTTTAAAGGCTTCACCGATGGGTTCTCTCACACCGAAATGCATTCTCCATCGGCCAAACTTTCCTCTTCCTACGCCGATGGTTCCATGTAGAATAGCATAAAGTACTTCCCGCTCTACCCTACTTTGAAAATTCAAAACATCACACCAAAATGCAAACATATATACACATGGGCTCCAAGCCCTTGGTGCTCCTGCACCATACTCCCCCTATGCGGAAAGAAGCTATGTCACCTCCGGTGACAATGAGGTAAAATCAATGCCCCTTCTTTTGAATTTTGACTCTGCAACCCAAGTAGCTTTTGCTTCAGGCAACTGCTTCCATTTGACCAAATGCTCCATGTAGACACCATGTCTGGTTTTCTTCTGTACTCTTGAATCCAGTATTCTTTCTGCCTGTAGTTTGGGTTTTAGTGGGAAAGTCACATCTTTGATTGTCTGTTCATTCTCTGAAATGGATCCATTTTCTACTGACTGATGACCTCGGTATGGCACCAGGTCCTGGACATTAAACACTGGCGAGATTGCCAAGTCTTCTGGCAATTCAATTCTGTAGGCATTATTTCCATACTTGTTCAGGATTCTGCAAGGACCAATCCTTCTCATCTACAGTTTGGTTGGCATTCCTTTCTGCATTCTGGCTTTGTTCAAGTGCACCATAACTAGATCACCAACCTCAAACTGAATATCCCTTCTGTGGGCATCTACTCTGTCCTTGATCTTCTGTGTGTTCTCTGTTAAAGTTTTCTTCACCTATTCATGCACTTCTTTCATGGATTGTGCAAAATCCTCTGCATGTCCACTTCTGTTCTCTATGTTTCCCATATTCCTGAGCTCACATACACCTTTGGGATGCATTCCATAGACTATTTCGAATGGACTCTTACCAGTAGTCCTATTCACACTGTCATTGTAGGCAAATTCTGCTTGATGAATGACAAGATCCCAACTCTGTCCATATTCTTTGGTTATATACCTTAACAGGTTGCCCAATGTCTTGTTTACCACCTCTGTCTGACCATCTATCTATGGGTGATATGCTGAACTGAATGACAAATTTGTTCCCAATCTCTGCCACAATATTTTCCAGAAATGCCTCATGAATTTAGCATCTCTGTCAGACACAATACTTGCTGGTAGTCCATGAATACTTATCACTTCTCTAAAAAACAAGTGTGCTATATGACTGGCATCATGAGTCACTTTACAGGGAATGAAATGACTCATCTTGCTAAACCTGTCCACAACTACATATATGCTATCATAACTAGTCTTAGTCTTAGGTAAACCAACTACAAAATCCATACTTACACATTCCCATGGCCTAGAAGGAATGGGTAAGGGTTGGTATAGTCCTGCATTTGAAGTGGTTCCCTTGGCCTTCTGACATACGATACACTGCTCTACATACCTTCTGATGTCTCTCTGCATCCTTGGCCAATACTAGAACCTTTGGACTAGCTCCAGTGTTTTGTTCAGACCAAAATGGCCACTCAGACTGCCATTGTGCTTCTCCTGTATGAGATTTTCTCGCATAGATCCTCTTGGTACACATAATTGTCCACCTTTGAATAGCAATGCCTGTTGTAAGGTGAAATCTACAAACTCACTGTGAAAGTGATTCTCAAAATCTTGACATACCTTGTATGCCTCAACAAAATCTTCATCATCTCTATAGAGATTCTTGAAGTCTTCAACTCCAATGCTTTTCAATTGCACTTCCTGCACTGTGAGCAATCTTCTGCTCAAAGCATCTGCAACTCTGTTCAGCTACCCCTTCTTATGCTTAATTATAAAAGTATAAGATTGCAGGTACTCCATCCATTTGATATGCCTACTGCTTAACTTATCCTATGAGTTTAGAAAACTCAGAGCTTGGTTACCTGTGTAGACAACAAATTCTTTAGGCAGGAGATGATGTCTCCACTTCCTCAATGCTTGGACTAGAGCATACAACTCTAAGTCATACGAAGAGTACTTACTCTTTGCTTCATTCAGTCTCTCACTGAAAAAGGCTACAGGTCTATTTTCCTGATTTAGCACTGCTCCTACAGCTATATTACTTGCATCACATTCAATAGTAAATAGCTTATCAAAACTGGGCAACAACAAAACAGGTTGTGTTGCTACGTCTCTCTTCAACCTTTCAAAACTTCTATCTATAGCTGGTGTCCATCTAAATTTTGTTTTCATTCCACCCTTAATTGTATCCAACATGGGTGCACATATTCCACTAAAATTTTTGATAAACTTTCTGTAAAACTGGGCTAAGCCATGGGAACTTCTCACCTCTGTGGCTGCTCTAGGAGTAGGCCAGCTCAAGATTGCCTCTACCTTTGACTTGTCCATCTTCAACTCTCCCTGGGACACCACAAAACCAAGGTATACCAATTCCTGCTTCATGAATTTACACTTCTCCAGATTGATGGTTAGTTGTTCATCATGTAATTTTTGCAAAACAGTATTTACATGTTCTAGATGTTCTTCCTTGGTCTGACTAAAAATTAGAATATCATCTAGAAAAACAACAACAAATTTTCCAATGTAATCCTTTAGGACTTCATTCATGAGTCTCATAAAGGTACTGGGTGCATTTGATAGACCGAATGGCATAACAAGCCACTCATACAGTCCTTCTGTGGTCTTGAAGGCTGTCTTCCACTCATCACCTTCCTTTATTCTTATTTGGTGGTAACCACTCTTTAGGTCTATCTTGGTGAAATACTTTGCTTTTCCAATACAGTCCATGAGATCTTCAATTCTGGGAATTGGGAATCTATACCTTATAGTTATTTTGTTTATGGCTCTGGCATCTATGCATAATCTCCATGATCCTCCTTTCTTAGGTGCCAACACTGTGGGCACTGCACAAGGACTAATACTGTTCCTGATCAATCCTTGATCCAGCAACTCCTGCACTTGCCTAGAAATCTCTTTGTGCTGATCTGGAGTCATCTTGTAAGGTGCCTTGTTTGGCAAAGATGCCCTTGGAATCAGGTCTATTTGATGGCTTATTGCTCTCTGTGGAGGCAATGTGGCTGGTGTACCATCACTGATTATTCCTTTATATTTCTCCAGTATAGGCTGCACTTCTTTGGGAATCTCTGTCTTCTTATCCTGCTATCCTTCTTTTGGTTTTACTATGATGGCATAACCAATACCATCCTCCTTAAGAGTACTCAAAAACTCTTTTCCACTCACAACCAAGATATTAGGACTCTTTGTCTGAACTGCATCTTCATCCTCCAATGACTGAATCTTATAGGTGACACCATCCTTCTAAAAAGAGTAGGCATTCTTCTCACCATCATGTACTACCTTTCGGTCATACTACCATGGTCTGCCCAATAAGAGATGGCATGCATCCATGGGTAGTATATCACATAAACCTTATCCTTATAGCCACCTATACTAAACTCTACCCAACTTTGTTCATTCACTATCACATGTTGACCTTTATTCAACCATGTGACTCTATATGGGTTTGCATGAGTAATTCTTTCCAAATTTAGTTTCTTAACTGCCTCATCAGAAATAATATTATCAATAGATCCTGAGTCTATGATAATTTTACATACCTTATTCAAAATCTTGCACCTGATTCTGAATAGTGCTCTCCTCTGGCTTGGTTCAGACTTTACTAGTTCCTTCATCAAGGTTCTCCTTATCATCAGGTTCTCTCCATCTTCTGAGTTCAGATTGACCTCAGGTGACTAGCTGGTGGATGTATTTTCTTGGACATAGTGATTTCTCTTATCACCTCCTTGAGAAGAGGATTTAGCCTTTTTTGGGCACCTATACACTGGATGACCTAGATTTCCATAGTTATAACACTTCATGGTGGTGAAATAGGATCCTCTGCCTGATCCTCCTGACCTTCCTCTGTTAGATCCTCTTCCTCTGTGGTTTCCTCTACCACTCGACTCCCCACTCTGCTCTGTGAGTTTGGATTCTGCTTGGGATCTATTGTCAGGATTCCTTCCACCAAAACCTCTTCTGTGTCCTCTATTATCTCTGCCTCTTCCTCTTCCTCTGCTATTTGAGTCTTGTTTCCTCTTATTCTTTTCCTCCACTTTCAGTGCCAGCTGATAGCATTTGTGCACTGTTGTAGGACACAACAAATTGATTTCTTCTTGTATATTCCACTTCAGACCGTTAAGGTACCTTGCTACCTTTATGCTTTCATCCTCCATTACTTTGGACCTTAAGCATAGCTTTTGGAATTCTTTAGTGTATGCACTGACATATGATTCCTTCTGTCTCAAATTCTGTCTCTTCCTATGCAGCTGTATTTCATAATCTTCTGGCATATATGCTTCTTTAATTTTAGCTACCATTCCCTTCTAAGTAGCTATGGGCTTCTTATCTTCTTTTGCTCTTTCAGTCTACACAAATTTCCACCAGGTTAAGGTAGCTCCCCTGAGTCTGGATTTGGCCACCTTTACTTTTTGTGCCTCGCTTACACCATCACATTCAAAGTGATTTTCAAGTCCTTCTATCCACTCCATGACCAAATTTGGGTCCTTTTTCCCATTGAAAAGTGGTACTCCTTCCAATGTTTTACCACTTATTTCTTTCAAAGCTTTCAAGAATGGTTCTTCTTCCAACTTAGGATCAGGTGTGGGCTCTTCATCTTCTATAGACACACCTTTCTCCTTATCCTCAGAATATTTAACTCTCGGGCTAACTTCTTCAGTCTTTTGGAACATTACACCTAGCTTACTCTCCATTTCTGCTAGTCTTTCTTGTAGGAGTCTATTTTCCTCTTCTTGATCCTCATCCTTCTTTGCTAACTCTACATTAGTCACCATTTTCTTGGATGAACCTACAGACTCACTTGAACTCGGTGATGACATACAACTCTCCTATTCCTATCTAGGAATAACCCAAATCTTACTGCTCTGATACCAATTTGATAGGGAGGACTATAGGCTGCCTACTCTGCATCCTATAGGTGTACAAGACTGTTTGACAACATAGCCTCCCTACCAATTCAAAGTGCTAACAGACATCTTTCTACACAAAAATGTTAGCTAAATCCATCAACTCTTTGTAGAGATGGAAAATTCTATTTCTCTGCTTGGTGTGGGACACATACCTTATCATCACTGCTTCCAAGATACTGCCTAAATGGCATACAATTTTTATGAGCCCGTTGTCCACCCTTCTCTCTCTATTCAAGGGTCTGGACTGCCAGGTGCTCACTTTCTTTCTCTTTATTTCCCACCCCTGCAAGTCTATTTTCCTACTTGTCTATCTAGCCAGACTCCTTACTGAGATTGCCTAGAACAAGTATGCATTGCCTCTAGTCGACCCGACCAACCCACAAAGGAAAAACAAACAAAAAGTATGGCTCTGCTTGATGACCTCCATACTGTACAGAGGAACTCGAGGAACATCAATGCAGAGTCATGGTTTGCAAAGAAAACAAAATTGCAGAAAAAGAAATGACTAATCTACTTCAGGATAGCAAACTGAAAACAAAACAGAAATACACAAATGGTCGAACTGCTGTATTTTATTTTTATTCAAAAACTCTGATTACATCAAAATGCTTCACACATCAAAATTCCATTCTTTGATTCTTCTGCTGAACTCTCTACAGAAAGAGTGCTATATCATATATACTTGCTCATGTCTATTACAGGACAGTTCAGTTACCAGACCGGTTCGTATTCCAACTGCCGATTCAGTTCTGTAGTTTCTCGGCTGTTACTTTTCTCACCGATGCCTTTTTAATTTCCGTCGCCAAACCATAATGTCTATTGGTGAGACTTTTATCATTCCTCCCGATCATACTTCATACGCTGATATAACAATTATCAGCTAGACCTTAACCATCGGTGAAGCTTTCTATTCGCTCACCGATAATGCTTCTCATGCCGACACCCACTTCACCATTCCAAAATGATGAACTGCTGAACCATTGAACTTCACAGCGAGGTTCAATCGCGTGGTTCAACGGTGAGGTTGAACCTCCAACAAATTGACCGACGATTTCAACTCCACCATTCAATATGAATGAACCTGTTGAACTATTGAACTTCAACAGCGAGGTGCAATAGCGGGGTTCAATGTTGAGGTTCAACGGCGAGGTTCAACTGTTGAACAAAATGATCAATGATTCCAACTCTACCAATCAGAATTATAAACCTGTTGAACCATTGAACGTTGGCATGAGGTTCAACGGCGGGGTTCAACGGCGAGGTTCAACCTTCAAACATACATTCTTTCACTGTGACTTCCGCTAACTCTTCTCGATGAACACACTTGTCGCTGTGACTTAAAACTATCAGCCTAGCCTTAATCTCTTCTGCCAATGGACCATCTCTCTCTGATGGCTAAAGTATTCATCACTCAGACATTACATTGTCAGCATAGCTTTTCCTTGGTTTGCTGATATTCATTGTTACTCTGATGGACCTAACAACCACCTGTGGTGAGACCATATTCTATCAGCAAACTTCAAATTTGTCCCGCCGATATCTTCGGTCATGCCGATGTTCTTTCTATCGGTGTAACTTCACTGTTTGCTATAACTTTTAAAGGCTTCGCCGATGGGTTCTCTCACACTGAAATGCATTCTCCATCGGCCAGACTTTCCTCTTGCTATGCTGATGGTTCCATGTAGAATAGCATAAAGTACTTCCCGCTCTGCCCTACTTTGAAAATTCAAAACATCACACCAAAATGCAAACATATATACACATGGGCTCCAAGCCCTTGGTGCTTCTGCACCAAGTAATTAGCAGTATACCAATCATGAAATGTAAAACAATTAAATTAAAAGTAGAAACACATGAACACATAAGACACCAAGATTTTAACGTGGAAAACTTGGTTAAGGGAAAAACCACGGGGTGATTAACCCAAGATTGTATTCTCTATTAGAAGAATAGAAAGAACAAATGGTACATGCCAATTAGGGGTCACTGCCCAAGCACACTGCTCACAAGAGGCCCACTGCCTATAGGAAACACACTGTCTACAAAGAAATAAGTATCACCTACTCGAACTGAAAAATAGCATATTCACCATACCTGAATCAGTTGCATTTAAGCCCAATACTTCTGCTCTACCTTTCACTCTCCTCCTTGCTACCACACTCTCATCAAACCAAGGACAACTTTGAAATGACTTCGCAACCCCCTACTTATACAAGACATCAACTTAGGAATGATCATCTAAGTTAGCAAACATCCATAAGAACATCCGTAAGACATGTAACTCATTCGGTTGGCCAATCTCAGGAAGAACATCATCATCTGGAGGTTATTCTTCAATTGCGAGCTCCAACTCCAATACAGACCACCAATATGGGCTGGACACGATCCAAAGACCTTCACAAGATATACTGACTCCCCAAGAACAACCGCACTTCATTTGTTTACTGAAAACCATCTCTCCTTCATTCAGAACATCAAGAACACAGTTTGTCACTACTGTCACAAAAGAATACATGCTTCCGGACCTTCAAATCATGAACCAAACTAGATAACACTCCACAAAGACTTCCTCAACACTCCCTCAAGTCCACAGAAGAGGACAATGCAATTCTGAATCTCACCGGACCTGTCTGTATCATTCTATCATCTCTGAACACTTACCGGAACTAGTTTTACTTGAGCCGCCACACCTTCTTCAGATCTTCATGTGGACCTCTGAAATTTGTACTGGACTATCTTAAGACACATATCTACAAACCCTTTATTCTGCATCCTCTGATCCTCATACTATCTTGGACTTTTGCCTTACTGTCATCACTGTTCTTCACTGATCCTGATTGAGACTAATTTTCTGAATATCCTCAGCTCACAACTCATCCAATCCTTATCATTAATGCAACAAAAGTAAGTTGACATGAATGAAAACACCGGTTAGAGCCATACTTGCAACATCTTCAATATGTATCTAATGCTTTTTTTTTTTTCAACTGTATTCTGGATCCTATGGAAATGATCAAACTTTCTAGCTACATCAAATTCCTCAAATCCATAGTATATTAATTCTTTCTCTAAACATCTAGCAACCTCCTCACTGTAATAGGAGTTCCTTCTAATGGTCCAAGGTAGCTTAAGATTACCCCTACTAAACTTCCTCTTATACATTTTAAAGGCATTCAAATTCTAGCTTGAAAATTCCAACACAATCAATTTATCAGAAGGATACCAGGGTAGCATAAAAGGTTTTCCTTCAAATCCTTCAGTCCTGATACAAGTAAAATGTCAAAATTAAATATACCATGAACTGTGCAACCCAATTGCATCTTTGGCATCCTTAGACAATCTTTTATCAGGTTCTTCCCTTAGAATTCTAACCATGTAGATATAAAACACATCATTAACCAAAGCATACTTCTTCATTGCATTTTCTTCTTGTAAATATGAGTAATGTTCATACACCAATTTCTGTCCTAGACCACTTCCTAAGGTCCCAACCCTTTCTATCCCATGTATGAAAGGTCTAATTTCCGCTGCACATGAATACAATACATATGAGGACAAATAGAAAGGAAGTAATTTCTACTTTCTTAGCATGGCCTGTTTCCATATAGTTGTACTTATTACTTTGGCCCAGTGAATTTTCCCTTGTTCCTTTTTTGCTTTTCTTATGAACTCAATAACAATAAACATCCAAGGCTAACATTTAGTGCCCTCTCTCAATCCTACCAACCTACTCAGCATTGTGATCATTAAATAGATTTCCTTCTTGAAATATATTCTCATCAGATTCTTGTGTAGCCTTGCTACAGCCTTGGGTTTATTTTCTGGGCTGTACCAACTGTGGAATATTTTACCTTTGCACTCCCTTTCATTTGTATGAAAATCTTCATTATATTGATCTATGTCAATATCTGTCATTTTCTCATTGATTTTTAATCCAAATGTCCTGGTAATCCCCTCCGTGGATAAATCAGCAATAAGTCTGTCATAAAACATTATCTTCCTAGTTGATAAATCATATAGAGTTACACAATCTAAACACAAATCTCTGGCCTCCATAGCCAATGGAAAACCTGCAACCTTATACAGTCCACTTTCCATATACATTTCATATCTTGTGTAGCATCCGGAGCTGTAATTTTCTGTAAAACATTGTTGGCATCATAATTTCCAATGTTTGTATCTATCCCCACACCAGTGTATCTAATCAGTGTCCGATATCCTCTATGCAAGGGTAACTCTTCTTTTTCTATCTCCTTTCATGGTTTCCTCTCCTTTTTCACCTCACCCTCTGTATCTACCTTTTTCTACTTAGGGGCCATACTGTAGAAAATGCAACTTTTAACTTTTGTTTTACTTTCCTATCTAGGGTTTTACTATGAATTTCTACTTTTTACCATTTTACCCTAACCTAGTTTGTTCTTTTTGTTTTAAATTTTAAATTTGTTAAACTCTACCTAGTTAAGTCTTGGGTGATTCAATGCTCTATGCATTCTATGTGAGTGTATCTTTGTGAGTTTGTTTTTTGAGTGAAGGTATGAGTGTTGAGTTCTCTGCAATACATCTATGAGTGTTGCCAGAGATACCAACTCGGATTTCTGAGCTACATTGGAGTTTTCTTGCCGAGCTGAGTTTCTCCAAGTCTAGGGATTACTGGGTGATGTAAATTGCTCTGGGTTATTATCAGCGGTGACTGAGCCCAGGTCCGTCGTGACATTCTTGATGTTGAACATTGTAAGTCTAATTGTAATGCGTTGCATTGACTTATAAATAAAGAACATGAATCTTGTCCCATTTGCTCTGAGTTAGATTATCTTGCATAGTTATCTTATTGCATTTTATTTTGTATGCTGCATTATTTTGTATGTTGAGGCATAGGCCAGGTTTGAATGTGACTCGATTCAACAAGACATGATTGCATTTATTCTGCTAGTGCCGCACTATATATATATATATATAATAGTTAAGTCACTTGACTTATTTAGATTAAGTTATTAAAATTTATATGATTAGATTATTGGATTTATTGAACTATATATCACAAAAATTCTTTATCTTGTTCCATTTCCATGTATATAGTCCAATAAATCCAATAATCTAATCATATAAATTTTAATAACTTAATCTAAATAAGTCAAGTGACTTAACTATAATATATAAATATATATATATATATATATATATATATATATATTTATATATTATAGTTAAGTCACTTGACTTATTTAGATTAAGTTATTAAAATTTATATGATTAGATTATTGGATTTATTGGACTATATACATGGAAATGGAACAAGATAAAGAATTTTTGTGATATAGATTGAATAAATGAAATTCGATATGATTAAATATTAGTGTTGATGAATTTAATTTAATTTGGCATTGAATTTATTATATTTTCTTTATAATGCTTTGTTAAGTTGAAATTTGATCAATGGGTTAGGGATTAGGTTTATAATTAATGTATTGGAAATTCAATTTAAAAGTATTGCATTAGATAATTGGTTTATTGTGAGTCGAATTGCATTATGTAGATGAAATTTGTGTTAGTTGGATCATTGGTCGTGATAGGATTATGTGTAAGTTGTCAAGGTTTAGTTTCCAGAGGCATAAGTTATTATGTAACACCCCACCAAGGAACTCCTTAGAGAACAACACAATTATACTATACAAACTAGAACAAATTTTTTTTTAAAGATAGAAATATCAAAGTAATGTTAAATGTTAAGAGAAAATTGGATTCAAATGAATAATCAATAATATCAAATATCAAGATACCCAAAACTCAATGAAATGGTGAACAAAAGAGGTTCAAATAAATAATGAACAACAACAAAGAAAACCTCCTTTAATTCGTAGCTTCCATTGATCACTTATCTCAAATGATCTTGTCTATGAATATGGCCCTCAGAAGGTGCACTTCCTTGCTATGATTCCAAGATGTCAATTGGGAATGGCTATGATAATATTGCCATGAAGATGAGCTTCACAATGATAATAGTAGTGCATAGTAACAAGTGTGATCACAAGCAATGAAGGAATTGGTGCCAAAGGCACGCTGTAATTCTTGTAGAGTAACAATACTTAAAGATTCGATGAATGAAATGGAAGAACTGTGATAGGTAAAAAATTAGGTTAATAAGATCAAGCATAGCCATGAAAACCTAACCCTACGATCATCAAAGAATCTAATCTAAATGAAGTCAAAAGTAATGCAATTCAAGCACAACATCACCTAGATTGTATGATTCCTTGTTTATGATGTGGATTGCTTCTTCAATGATGAACAATTATGAAGATAAAAGCTACCATGATAGATGATAATGATGAAAGCTCAATGGATGCTATGGATGCTCAAATGCTCCATATGCTCAAGATGATAATGTAGATGCTATGAATGGTGGATAGATGTAGTATGGAATGAGAGGGAGTTTATATAGAACTCAACCAAAATCAATCAACGGTGGAGATTTGGTGCCTATGTGAATGGCTAAGATTGAAGGATAGACATAGGTGAATGTGTAGATAACAAGTGGCGAGAAGATAGGGCTTATGTGTGACCGTATACATAAAAAAGTACTACATATGAAAAGATATTAAATAAAAGGATGTAGTACCACTTATCTTTTTTAAATGAAAGGGGCACACATGTTGGCCCATAAGATAAATGATAAGATAAATTAATTAAATAAATACAATTTATTTAATTAATTGGAAAGTCGGCTATGAAAGGAATCTTTAATTAAATAAATAAGATTTATTTAATTGAAAATATATAGAATGAAGATAATTAAATAATTGAAGATTGTTTAATTATAGTTTAGAAGAAATAGCCAATGAATTAATTAAATAAATATAAATTTATTTGATTAATAGAAGAAATAGATGTGTTAGGGATATTGCTCAAATGTGTTAGACAAATGCAGATGGTAAATAATGCGATATTTGAATGTTAATGATATTGAGTCAATTTTGGGTGTCTACATTTTGCCCCTCTTTGATACAATGTTCGTTAGAATGTTGTGTCAAAGAAGATATGATATGCATTTGAAAAAAAAAAACAAGGTTATGCCCCAGTGTGACTGGCATGTGATGCCTCCTCGAGAGGTAAGCCAGGCTAACTGAGAAGGGCTGGGTTGGCTCGCGATAGATGAAAGGCTAGAAACAAAGTGAACACAAAGAAAAATGGGGGTTGGGTGGGTGAAAATGGGATGATGCAGATGTAAATAGGATTTGGCATAAAAGAATTAAGGTTTGGATAGGGCTATAAGTAGGTTCCTCAATGACAAATAGGCTCATTTGTGCTTAGTTGTGTTTAGAAAGCTATAGAGATCAAGAGCTCCTTAGAGTTGGAGAGCTATTATGATGGTGATTCCACGCAGAGATCATCATGCCGAGCAAGTGAGGACACATGGGAGACCAGAGGGATTAGATGTACTATTATGTATCAAAACTTGTGCTGAAAGCTTGATTTTGATAGGCTAGAAGTGTCATAAATGCACACACTTCACTAAAAGCGACTAGGTCATAGGTTAGGCAGTTCAGGTTGCTTGCATAGGAAGATAGGGCGCTTATGGTAGTTGAGATCTCTTATAGGCGCGGCTTGGTCACTTTTAGAAAAATTAGGTCACTTTTGGTTGGCTAAGCAATAGGAGAAGAAAAATGCACATATAGAGAGTTATAAGCTTCTTATGGTCAAATAGTAGGTGCATATAGAAAGTTAGCTCACTTAGAAATCAGAAGTACTTGCTTAGGGTATGTAGCTAATATATAGACAAAAGTTAGGTGCATGTGGAGTTTAGCTCGCATATAGTCCAACAGTGAGCTCATATGCAGAATAGATCGCTTATGAACAATATAGAAATGCATATGGTGAAAGAGGTTATGTCTGATCAACAAATAGGCGTATATGGAAAACTGAACCACTTATGGTAAATAGAAGCTAGAAAAGCAATAAACGGTCAACTTTGTACAGCATTTAAGTAGCACAAGGGGTTGATATGATGAATGAAATGATGTAGGACATACTACTGCCTTTGTTATCATGGGAGCCACATACTAGGGATTTGTGATTAGTGTGATTACTGGATGCAGAGGAGCAGCTAGTGTTAGAGATCCTCGGATTAGAGCATGTGTCGAGATTGGAGCTGGTGCAGACACATCGAGGACTGATGACAACGATGGTGGAGCAATGGATGAGCTAGCATAGTGTGTTCTTACTGCCAACAGGAGAGGCTATGATCATGCTAAAGGATGTGTTTCAGATTCTACAGATTCCTATAGATGGGGACCGAGTTGATTATGATCCTGATTTGGGTCCAGCTGCATTCAGGAGATTATTCAGGACACCAGATATTGGAGTAGAGGGCTCAGAGATCCTGATGGCAAGGATGGAGGAGCTATGTGATAGGTTACAGCGAGTGGTAGTGGCTATCATCAGATGGCTAGTGGGAGGTAGATGAGTGAGAGGCTTTCCAGTTGGATGGGGGACAGTGATGGAGGGGATATTCTCCTATGGCAAGAGATATGCATGGGTAGAGTGTTTGCTGGGATAGCTCTAGCATTACCTACATGATTGTGCATATATGTTCAGAGCTAGTATGTCGGCAGGAGTTACAGTGTTGCATGTATGGGCTTATGAGCATATCCTAGTGATGAGGCTAGAGGGATGGGTGATGAGAGATGCAGGAGAGCCTTATGCTAGGATGTATAGAGGAGCTCTAACATACCGACAGCGTCGAGGAGTGGTATACTGGCAGAGGAGATTGGATGAGGTGGATAGCTTTTTATGGAGGCCATGGCTTAGATGAGAGAGATGGGATGAGGAGGATGCGGAGCTTGTCTATGCTAGGCAGGTGAGATAT
This sequence comes from Cunninghamia lanceolata, assembly GCA_027924645.1. Lineage (NCBI taxonomy): Eukaryota > Viridiplantae > Streptophyta > Pinopsida > Cupressales > Cupressaceae > Cunninghamia > Cunninghamia lanceolata. The sequence continues at coordinate 11,201,381 of BSBN01001099.1, forward strand.
ATTTTTGGATGTGGCATATATATTATAGAACACTATTTGCCAGAGAGGGTTTTGGGATAGTTTGAGTTGCCATAGGCAGTACCAGTTGGTGATGTTGTTTTTGGGAGGACTAGACAGGAGGTTTTTGATTGGGGGCTGGAGGTTGTGGTTGAGACAGCTTTGGCAGAGAGAGATGGGCTATAGCCAGTTGTATGGAAGTGGGGATAGGGTCCTGCAGATCTAGGGGTGCTACCAGACTATGATGCTTACTGGGTGACAGTTAGACCGACTCGACTGACAAGGGTTAGAGAGACTGGGAAGATAGGGATGGAGAGACCTGTTGACTTTTTCCCAGACTGGATGCTTATTCCCAGATATCCCTACAAGGTAGCCATCAGTGATCAATAGGATCTCTGGGCCAGGGGGTCAACAGTGTAGGAGATAGACTCTATATTTTATCTCCTCTTCTTCTTCAGGCTCTGCAAGACCTAGGGGGGTATTCCCTACTCAACATCCATGAGGATATGCATGCAAGGCTGGGATGTTGACAGAAAGCAGATGAGTCCTCTTGTAAGTAGACCAAAACTGAAAGATAAGAGCAAAGGGGCTAGCTTTGGGCCTATTAGCAGTTGTAGACAGAGGACTGAGGATCCTAAACTAACTCTAATGTCCTAATGTTGGTTTTAGATTTTGCTTTGGAGTTTAAGTGTGGATGCAAAGCTGGATATGGTTATAACACAAAACAAAGCATGATTGGTGCCTATCCAGGGCATGGAGTCAGTAGACATACACCTGTGAATGATCAGCATGAACAACTAAAACTGGATTTCAAGGGGATATGTATGATACCTGCCTTACAGGCATCTCCCAATACAGAGTGTTAGGTTATCTCTACTTATGGTATCCCTACTGCAGTATATTCTTCCCAATGTTCAACCTAAAAACAGTTTAATCTACCCCTTGAGTAGAAGTTAAAAGATCAGACAGTCAACATAGGAATTCTATGCTCTAGAATCTAAACATTACCAAACATCTAGATTCAGAAGAAGAATACATGCAATACTGGAGACAGAATTAACACAACACATGCCAAACAGCATTTCTCATATAAGTTTAATCATGAAATCAGTGGGTTCATGCCAAAAACAAACAACAAGAGATACATAAACTCACAGGTAAGCTGTACAGAGCAACCAGATCAGCTTGTTATGCATTACAGAGCCAAAATCATCAACTTTCAACAACCTCTCAAATGAGCAAGACCACCTGCTTATAACAGCCAGGTAGGTGCTCAGCAATTAATTACATGGTTGACCAAAATTTCGCCAGATACACAGTATCAGGAAAATGGCGCTCAAACACAACCAGATTGGCGCCCAAACTTGAATGCAGCAGGTAGGGGAGGAGACAGGAAGATTTCTCGAGCCCTGCGCCCCTGTCCGCTGATGTACACCCTCAGTCGGGTACAGGATCCATCCACGCCATCGCCCATACCTCTGCAACAATCGCCATTGATGGCGCACCAACCCGCAGCCTTGGGAAGAACATCAAACAGACTATCGCAAGCATTTCCCGCCGAGACTCATCATCATGATATTTGAAAATGCAGGATATCAATATCCCACATGCACCCCGTGATGACCTCAATAACACTTTATATACTAGGTCATGAGCATATATCATGTCGGTGCTTTTGCTCCTGACGACACTAATATATAACCTCATCATCATCATCCTCCAGCAGCATGATATCCTGTTGTTCGAAATATCACCCTGACGTCATCATGATATTTGAAATATACCCTTCATGATAATCGGCACAACCTGATCCATCGGAGGAACATCCTCCTGCTGAGCTTATTCCAAAAGTCTGGCCGATGAACATCCTGATGACATCATCATCATATCCTGCTGACGTCATCATCATATCTGCCTACTGTGCACCAACCCGCATATCCGGATGACGTCATCATCATGTTTGCAAATATCAGGAGGTCTCTTTAAGATGATCAGTGTTAGAAACATGACCCTCCGGATCTTGATGACGTCATCATCATATTAACATCATCATGATATTCGAAAGACAACCGGATATTTGGAAATATCCTCCTGATGCACAAATATCAGGTTGCACTGTAGCTCCTCTATAAGATCGGGGCGATAACTGAATATGATGATGATGCTTGAAAAGATCACCCCCCAGAGATAATGCGCGAAGCCAGCAGGCGGATATCTCCTTGATATCAGCATCATCATGATGCTCGAGCAAACATATATCCGGGTGATATGAAAATATCACCCCTTCCTTCGGAAATATCATGATGCAGATAGGCAGAGAAACAAATATCACCCTGATATACGGATGACGTCAGCATCATCAGGATGTCAAAACAACGAACAAGAAGTGATACAACATCATCAGGATGATATTGACTAAGATCATCTTGACGTTCAAAATATGATGACCCTAGTGAATATCGGGTCGCACTTAGAACTCTTCGACAACATCATCAGGATGATATTAACCAAGATCACCCGATGATAAAATATCACCCGGCGAAATATCATGAAGGCAGAAAATATGATGACCTCCGCAAGCAGCAGGATGATAACTGGAAATATCATGATGATGACGACCCTTAGGAAAAAACAAGTTAGGTCGACAACTTAGAGAATAACCCCTTCAAGATATCGGGGCAACATCGTCATCATGTTTGAGCAAGGTGATATTCGGAAGATCACCGGATACTTGAAAAATCACCCCCGCAAGCAACTGAGGGCGCACTGTAGCTCACCAGTATCATCAGGATAATAAGCAAACATCACCCGACAGTTGCAATATGATGATGACGATGAGAAAAACAAGTCGACGAAGAACATGCTGATGAAGATCATCATCGAAGACAAGATGATGATGACGACCTCCTCCTCAGGAAAATATGATGCTGCAGTTGAAAAATGCTGAGGAGGTCCAACACTTAGAAAAATTGGGCAAGAAGATGAAGGCTTCAGATGAAGAAACCTCCTGATCATGACAAATCAACCCCAGGTCAAAATGAGTGCTAACAAGACCAATTAGGAGGAGGCGACGATGGGCTCCACCAACGCAGGCTATTGTACCAGCAGTGCCAGGGATACAAATGTAGGGACAGATGCCAGGACAACCTCAAATACTTGCACAGCCTCAGGGACAGATATTGGTGGGTGATGATGTTGGGATTATGCAGCTGCGAAGATAGATTAGAGAGGAGAGGAGATGGAGGAAGTGAGCTCAGATGAGATTGAGGAGGGTGGAGATAGATAGACATCAGGCGGTGATTGGCTTGCAACATGCTAGAGCTCAGGCACAGACATACCAGACTCAGTTACAGTTGAGAGCATAGGCTAGGGATGGATAGGATGATGGTGTAGTGGCTAGAGTGATAGGGGAGAGAGATGTAGCGAGACAGAGTGAGCAGAGGATGAGGATAGAGCGTGATACAATGGTTCAGCAGGTGTAGGCTATGAGGTTAGAGAGGGATGGTCTGTGGGTAGAGAGAGATACAACTGTGCAGTAGCTACAGGGGATGACTAGTGAGCAGGATAGAGAAGTGACTGCACTAGGGACTGATGGGGCTATGATGTACTTGGCTACATGGTTGACATAGGTACAGGTAGAGCTAGGGAGAGTACAGTGTGAGGTTGAGTACTATAGAGGCTTATACTATGGGGTTGTGCCAGCAGAGTAGAGGCAGCCTAGCTTTAGGAGTAGGTCAAAGGCTTCAGGTTCACAGAGGTTAGGTGGATCTTGATCAGTAGCCTTAGTGATGGGGCCACCGAGAGATAGAGGGCCAGGTGCAGGACCTAGTGGTGGTGGTCAGGGCTAGGGAGCTTCCAGTAGTCACTAGGGCTACCTTGTTTATATTATATTATGATGGGGCCTAGAGATGATTGTACATACATTCTTTATGGCTCAACTTGTATATGTAGACACTTGTATATTGACACATGTATATATATGATGGAGTATTGGTGATCTATATGATGTTGTAGTGGATGCACTATTGGTATTATGATGGTTATGCATGTTGTATTCATATTTTCATGGATTATGTATGCATGTTTATGCAAATGATATGAATGGACATGTATGATAATGCAAATATGTAAATGGTAATGAAAATGGCAATGAAATGATATATGATGGACTTATGCATATAGATAGGTGGTAATGAGATGATATATGATGGACTTATGTATGTCTAACACACTTGTTTTGCATGATAGGAGATGTGGATGAAAGACGGGGGATGATTGATCTTGGTTGAGAACTATATAGGCGAATAATATGATGAATAGATGATGTGATGGGCAACTTTTTAAGTAATTGCTCAAAATGAAAAGAAATGCAATCCTTATGTTTGATATAGCATGTGGATGTTATGCACCAGGGTATAGAAGACCAAGGTGTCAAGATATCCAATGCGCAACTAGCATGCTACAATCTTGTCTAAACACATGAGGTCAAGATGTTGAGCCAACATGCACAAGATATGAATAACAGCTAGTGTTGTGAGACAAACTTTGACGCTACAAGAAATGGTTTGAGGTTATCTCCACTACACATAGTCATAGCTTGCTAGTTATATGTATGGAGCTAGTCTTGACATAGAATAGTCTCAAGTGCATAAGAGACTATTTAGCTTCTCAGATGCTATAGATATTGATATGTAAGATGCTAATCCCAACTTGAACAAGATACCAATACACATAGGAAGACAATAAGATCATCTCGCAAACACGGCACATGAAAGCAATATGACCATGCCCCATTCCGTACTTCATCGCAACATACCAAGATATAGATAGATCAAGGTAGTCTTGATTAGGCATAGAAAAGGGACAAAAGATAAATCAAAAGATAAAACAAAAGATACTGTCATCATGTTCTCTTGCCAAATTTAGGCGCTCTTAGATGGATTTAAGCTGGTGCCTTGTTAAGAGGAAAGCTGCATCCTGTTGAAGGCTAAAGATGTTGATAAACTGCTATAGCAAATGTTGGCTAAAGGCATGCAGATAGATAGCTTCTAGCTTATTGTTGATTGGTTAAAGTGCTTGAGCTTTTAGAATACTCATAGTGTGCTTCCTACTTGAGCAGATCAAAGAGAAGTAGATGGAAGATGAGAGAAGATGAAGAAGATGGGGTGGATCATCTGTGCTTGAGTACTGGAAACTTCCTTCATATTCCAGACTGCCTACATACCCTGTATCCACAGGATCAAAGCACATTTACGATGAAGATGAGACATGATGAATGTGCAGTTATGGGTTTTATTGATGATGTAATTGATGAAAAATAGAAGAATGTGAGATGAAAGATTAGAGGATGATTAGAAGAAAAATGAAAGATGGATGATGAAAGGAGGGGCTATTATCTTAGCCTGAATCAGAGTGTTTCCTTCGCATCTCAGATTTCCTATGTACCTGTTGTGATGTTCACAACATGCCCCATTTTACTCCTTAGCAAAATGAGGACCCCTATTGTGGCTGTTTCTTTTGCTTGTGTGTGTGTGTTGTTTTCTTCATGGTAAAGGGAAAAGGCAGTGAAGTTACAAACCTTGTTGAAAACAATGAAAAAATTGCATTGAGTACTAGGGCAGAGTATGGGTGAATTCCTTGTCAAAAATGAATAGGGGTTGCTTTTTTAACCATCTTAAAATTCCTTGTATTTTGCAAGTTATGGATGTTTTTGGGTAAATGCAATGTTAAATGGGTTTGTTTGTTTGTATATACAAAGTTGTTTGTATATACAACGGGTCATGTATACATTGTTCTTTGTATGTCAAGTCGTTGTATGTTGCACATACAACACTGTTGTATATCGGGTTTACATACAAGGGGTTTTGCATGCATTTGCTAATGTTCTATTTATACATGCAAGACACAGACCCGACAGGTTTACAATTTAAATGTATAAGTGGTTAAGTCTGCTGGATGCATCTTTTTCTTTGTATGTATCATACATACAAAGGTTACATACAACGGGCATGTACAAGCCACGGAACTAAAAAGTTATGAAACAAGGTTAAGTACTTGTATGTATGCAGGCTTGTATGTTTCAGTGATATACAATGAAATATACATTGGGTGGAACTGAAATAGTTATTAAATGAGATAAAGTCGTTGTATGTTTGCGCAATGTATTGGGCCTTGTATGCAAGGAAATATATAAGCGATAGACGCAAGAGAAGATACCACCTGATATACAAGAGAAGATGCATATACAAGATGCAAACCCGAATGTGAAGAGAAAATTAAAAATAGAAAAGTCTTTGTATATTTAGTGCTTGTATGTTCACAATGTACAAGCTGATATACATAGAAACGATATGCATTCGCAAGATACAAGGAAAAGGGCGAGAAAACAAAGAAGAGGATTTTGAATCCATTTTAGAGCCCGATGGCATGTTTTTGGTCAACGATGGTTGACCCAACCATTTTTGATGTTGTATATGCATTTTGATTTACAATTGTTCACAGATTCATAACCTGATATCTGTGTTTGCATATTCAGCCTGATTTACTGTTTCTTTTTATCTTCCTGCTAGTTTATTAAATGATGATGCTTAATTCTTATTTGTTTGTAGCCGTGTAGGTAGATATAAAGACAGAGCTTTAATGGCGATGACATCATAGGAGGCGGATCAAATCACAAAAGGTCGCAAACAAAGCAGGAGTAGTAAAGGCTTTCAATACGGAGGAAAATGCAGGTGGAAAGAAACATTATTAAAAGGAGCAATAGTTATTTTGGTGACTGTTAGGGGTTTCCAAAGGGCATCCTTACGCTTAGTATGGGTATGCTGCTCAGAGTTTTTTTGGCGGGATTTGTTTTCCACCATCTGATGTTGCACTTGGGGTGTAGACCGTTGATTAACTAGTGTTTTGAAACCGTATTGGGGATAACCAGAGCTATATATTGAGCCCCTTTACTTTGTAAAGAGGGGAGGTCAATCAATAAAAAATCTAACTGAAATAATTTCACATAGGCGATCGGATTACTGAGACTAATGAGGACTAAATTGTTGAAATGTCAAGTTTTTTTCTTAAAACCATTGTAAATGTACTTGTTCTAAAGCATACTGAATGAAGATGAAGCTTCAAATTACATCTGGATTGTAAACTTTATGTAATCTTCAAGTTGATTTTTGGATATGTAATGGTGAATGTTGTGTTCAAATAGAAGCACTTTCATTTTTATTGCATGTTGTGGTCAACTTTTCCTTTGAAGATTTGCATTGGATCATGTGGATTTGTGGACTGTCCTAGTGAAGTATGATTCTAGTTTTCTTCTCTTCATTATTGTATCAGAACATGTATGTGGATCAATGATCTCAGTCAAGTAATTTTGGGAATCGCATTCTGTAACCCTTTTTCTCATTTTAATTTTAGTGAATCACTTCCATAACTGCAAATCATGATAAATAATAAGCAGAACAGAGAAATATGCTGATGTCTCGTAGATAACTAAATATCATTAGCATATTTGAGCATAATGCATGTAGTGTTGAAAATATCATGCAAAGAATTACAAATAATGGTAGAAATCATGCAAATATCAACCTGTAGGCACATTATTTGAGTGAATTTATAGTGCAGAGGTAGAATTGTTGGATATTTATGCAGAGCAGACATATAAAATAGGATATTTGGGAGAATACTTATAAACTTTGTAGAAACTACTTAAGAACTTAAGGCCCCTGAATGGAAAATAGCAACACACATCAACCACTGAGTAACGTCAGTAGATTATGAACTAATCAACAGAGACTTGGGATCATGAATTCTTTAAATTCATCGTATCTTTCAAGATAAATAAAAGTTATTGTGTAACTTTTATTTCATGTTTGGTTGTGACTAACATCACCATCAACAATACCCTGTATCCACAGGATCAAGGCTTTAACGATAGAGCTGGATGTAGTTCTTGCTTATTACGCTGGTGAGGTGATGGTGAAAGATTGACATGATTGCTTGAATTTTTGTGTTGGTAATGTCTTGTGATTGTTGGATGTCAGATGAACATGAAATGGTTGCAAAGATATGAAGCCTAATTGCAAAATGTTTTGCCACATTTGTCATTGGATGAGCACTATGGTTAAAGTTGAAAGTTTGTTGTGTTATAAGTTGAAGTGTTTGATATATTATGAGCTAGAGATAGTGGTACCCACTTCCAAATAAGACCCAACAAAATGCCCCCAGTGTGGGATGAGGTTTATTATGAAGGAGCGATGATGGAGAAGGCATGCTATGAAGATGCTAAGGTACCAAAGATATAGTTATCACAACAATGTCCCAAGTATGATAGCTAGCATTGACAGAGGCGAAGATGGAAAGGTTGTTCATTGCGAGGACATGTGGATTATGATATGGACTATGTAGGATAGGATGGCAAGAGATGGTAGGACAAGTGATGATCAAACAAACTAAGCAGATGATGGAAGCTGGTCAATACACATAGTGCCTGTTTGCCAGGTTTTCACTATGGTACTTATCTAAGGTGCCTGTTTACTAGGTTTTCACCAGAGGATGGATTATTTATCTTAGACTATTATTTTTTTGTTATCCAAAGCGCCACAAAGCGGTTTTCACTATTGGATGGTTTTTTCTTTTTTGGGATAGCTGAGATTTAAGGATAAAACTTCTTGAGATGAATGCTGTTGACTGGTTCATCCAAGGGAATACCTTCACGTGTTGAGAGAGTGTATGCACCTGATCTATAAACTACTATGATGATGAAAGGACCAAGCCAGTTTGGTTCAAACTTGCCCTGTTTCTCACGATGTTGCTGATTCTTTTGATTTTCTTTAAGGACAAGATCTCAAACTTGAAATCGGCATTCTCTAATTTTTTTGTTGTAGCTGCGGCATAGACAGTTTTGATAAACTTGGAGATGGTTGAGTGCTATAAGATGTTGTTCATCTAGAAGCTCAAGATCATGGAGTCTGGATACTCGATACTCTTCTTCTGAGATGGTATGTGTTGATGATTGTTTTGATGCAATCATAACAATTAGTTAAAATTCACATAAAATGAACCAAAACTGACTTGAAAGATATGAAGGAATCAGTTAAGATTCACTTAATCCCAAGTTTAATATGGTCAGGTCTTGACCTGTTGGGAAAATTCAGTTGGTCGATGTGAAGCTGTAATGTTCAAGGGGCCTTACGTAGTTTAGGGTTTCTTGATGATTAACTGGACTGAAACTATGCAAAAAGATCATAAATGTCAATATGTTGTTCATCCCTTTTGCATAAACTTATACTTATGCTGCAAAACTTTAAATAGTTTTCTTGGATTATTGTAGCTTTCTCCTCTTAGATATTTATGAAAATTGTCTACTTTCAAACTCTGTTATATATGTTTCTTTCAAATATGAAATAGTTTCCTGTAAATTTCTACATTTTAAGTTAAGTATTTTCAGATGGGTTGGGAAAAGTTAGAAAGATCTAATCTACACTTCATTCACTCTATTCGAAGGATCTAATTGTTCTGTTATGCACTTTATAAATCATACAGTAACTTGATCAAATCCACAGACAAAACCTTAAATGTATATTCTGAGCATTTTCACAAACATACACCTAAGATTGCAAGCTCTAAGAGAAAATGTTTCAAACACAATGAAGAGAAAGAAAACACTTAGAAGATAGATGCAAAATTCTAGATTCAAGTGTATTAGAAACAGATAGTCATATAAGATTTACAATGTCTAAATGACTCTTAGCTTCAATGATCAAACTACAGAAAACTTACGAGCTTTACAGATACAGTAAGGAAGCCAGATGTTCCACGCATTCCTTATTGTAGACATAGGTGACCTCCTTCTTCTACTTCTAAACTAAAAGGTCCCTCTATTCTAAATGCTATACTCTACAAATCTCTGCTACTACAAAATCTCTATGTAGCCCCTGTGTAAGTTTTACAGTGTATAGAGGCACAATATATAGACTTTGATTGTCCTCAATACAGCCCAAAAAAAACCCTAATTTAAACCCTAGTTCAAACCTCTGGTTACAACAATAAATGCTAGTGAACCAGTCTTCAAAAATATCTCTGAGTATACATCAAATCTGGGTGAAATATGCCCTTCTGGAAACCCTAGCAGCTCAATAGTAACTTTTGTTTATCTGGTGCAGTAATGTCCTCAACTGCATTTTGTCCTCATCAATGAAGACCCTTGACTTCCTCACCATTCATCCTTATCTTCCTCTGCTCCTGAGATCTAATTTCCTCCTCTGTGATGTCACCGCCATTAAGTTTCAGCTTCCTCTTCAACTGCAAACCTACAAAAATAGACCAGCAATAAGTACCATCGATTGATAAAACTGCAGGAAATTAAAATACTTTGTTAAATCAAGGCATGATTGTGTGAACGCATCAATCAGGCTATAAATCTATGAAAATCACGTCCAAAAAATGCATATACAGCATCCAAAATAGTCAGGTCAACCATCGTTTACCGAAAATATACATTTGGGCTTCAAAAATAACTTCAAAATTTCAATCGCTTTGTCCTCCCGTGCATTTCTCTGTTTAAATCCATGTATATTGATATACATGCCAGGTGTGATACAATGAATTAATCAGATTTAAATCTGCCTTTTGATTCCGTGTTGTATGTAGCGCTTGTATATTTGCAATGTATGTTGGTTTGTATATCACAATATACAAACGCAAAAATATACAAGCATTTAATTCCAATTTATGATTTTTTCAATTCCGTTCAATGTATAAATGTGTTGTATCCTTAGATATTCAATTCGAACGTGATACAAGCATTTAACCACATTTTACTTTCCTTTTGATTCCGCATTGTATGTGGTGCCTTGTATGTTTTAGATATACATTCGGATATACATACAAGCGCTCAACTCAATTTTAATCCTTTTTGGATTCCACCTTGTATGCCTCTCAAACGGACAAGCGTGCATATATACAATGATTTCACCAGTTTTAATACTCCCTTCAGGTTTGCACTTGTACATTCCATTGTATGTTGCACAATGTATATTTCGACATACATTTCGAACGTGATGCACTGGTTTAATCAAATTTAAATCCGCCTTCAGATTCTGGCTTGTATATACAGCGATGTATGTTCTGAAACATACAAGCCGGAATATACAATGAATTAACCACTATTCATAACCTTTTGGATTCCACGCTTTGTATATTTCGTTGTATGTTTTCTTATACAACATGAATATGCAACGATTTAGCCCCTTTTAACTTCCCTTTCGCATCTGCGGTATGTATATAACCCTTGTATCCTCTGATATACACTGAATTAACTCTGCTTAAAAACTTTTCAAATTTGTGCTTGCATGTACATTATTCTTGTGTGCACCAATATGCAAGCCGGAACATATACAAGGATTTTCTCTTTTTTAATAAGTCCGTTGGGTCTGCCCAATGTACAATTGCATTGTATGTTTACTCAAACATACAAGCCCGCGGATATACAACAAATTAACACCATTTAATAACCTTTTCAAGTCCATGGTATGTATATAGTGTTTGTATCTTCTACTTGCCAAACATACAAACATAAAATATACAAAGCAGATCTTAAACATCAATTCATTCTAACTTTAAAACCGTTTCGAGTTCACCTTGTATGTGTGCATAAACCTTTATTAAAATGCATAAAAGGAAAAAGACATACAAGCAGATTTGTATATGAACTCGAATGTAAAAGCGACTAAGTATAAAAAGGACTTTGCACATACAAAGGACTTTGTATATGCAAAGTGATATACAAACCTGAATGTAAATTTTACCAAAATGATCATAACTTGCAAAATATGGCAAATTTTAAGATGGTTCAAAAAGCAACCCTAGCTCATTTTTCACAAGGAATCCAACCATATCATGCACTAGTACTGAAAATATATTTTTTTCTCTATTTTTATCAAAGTTTGCAATTTTAACCCTCTTTTTCCCTTTACCACCAAGAAAAAGAAAACACACAAAAGCAAAAAAAGCAAAGCCACAGTAGGGGTCCTCATTTTGCTAAGGAGTAAAATGGGGCGTGTTGTGAACATCACAACAACTAGAAACCAAACAAAATAAGTAAATTCAAAGTGTTCAAGAAAACTAGATGAAATGAATTCATAACTCCCAACTATCTTTCCTGTAAATTATTATCTAGCTTGAGACCTAAGGTATTCAATAAGGATGCATGAATGTTCATTTTCAGTTTAAGTATGTGCACGTGATTAATTATCCTCATCTTGAAGATCGGTTGAACAAACTAGTGATTGATATTATCCTACATAGGTGAGGATATTCTCTCATAGCTGACTGGACAGAGCCTTGCTGCCAGTTAGCGTCTATAGCCCCGGCAAGGTTATCGTTACAATTCTCCTAAGTAGAGCCCCACTACCAGGGAGCGTCTATAGCCCCGGTAGAGTTACATAGATGGCTTAATCTAGATTTTCAATATAATCTACTTTATTCATTTTATATTTTATATTTTATTGATTTTGATGCTTGATAAAACTTTCACAAGATATAGCAATTTGTAACTTCATGATGCAAGGAGTGAACACTTGCTGAAATTAAGCTGAGAATTGTAATGGTAGCAAGGGTGACCTCAAATTTTTTACCTAATATCTACACTGGTAGGTTCAACAAACCCAAGGATTTTAGGTGTGTCATCGTGAGAAACCTTCCTCAAATTCTTAATCACTATTATTGAATACTAAATTTTAGAAGCTAAACAACTCTCTACATTCATGACAGTCACAAAAAGTTATGTATAAATTGCAAATGATTAACCTGAATATTCTAAATTTTATACTATTTTGAATGGTTGATAACTTTCTCCTTAATACTCTAAAGTAAAACAAAGATCCCTGCTGAGGAGACAACAACAAACCAAACAACAAACTATACAAACAACAAAACAAAAATAGAGCAACAAAACAAAAAGAAGCAAGACAAAACTATACAACAACCAACCTACAAAAGCAAACAACAAAAGAAAATTGTACACTACTCACACTATATTACACAAAAATGGACTGTCCTTTACCTCAGGCCTAGAAGTAGTGTTTCAAATGTTGGCCATCAACTGGTAATGGCACATCTTCCCCTGTTAAGGCCTTGAGTCTAAATGTGTTGTCTCCTATTATTTCTAAGACTTGTAATAGACCTAACCATAGTTTATCAAATTTTCCATGACTCCCCTTTTTTTCATGTGCTTTCCTAGCACAGTACTAAGTCTGATATCCTAAATGTCTTGACTCTTGCCCTCTTATCAAACCACCTCTTTACTACTGCTTGGTGTTTGGCAAATTTCTCGATGGCTTGACCTCTTTTCTCATCTAGTTGTAACATTTGTACTATCCTGGCTTCCATATGGTTATCAAAGCCTAGATACTCATTGGCAAACTCCAGATTGGGATTCTCAGATTTACTGGAAGTATGGGATTAGTCCCATAAACTAAATGATAAGGTGTACTACCTAAAGTTGTTTTGAACTTGGTTCTATCTACCCACAGTGCATATTTTAACAAGGTATTCCACTCTATAGGACTCTTTGCAATTAGCTTTTTGATTATATCTAATAAAATTTTGTTTGTAGACTCAGCTAATCCATTACCATGAGGGTAATAATTTGAAAAAAACTTTATAACAATCATGTATTCAAATGCCCATTTAGAAAACTTTAAAGAGGAGAAAGCATGGCCGTTGTCACATACCAATGAATAGGGAGTTCCAAACCTAGTGATGATATTTTTTTTAAGAAACTTGATAACTAGCTTAGATGTGGAGAATTTGCAGCATGCAGCCTCAGTCCACCTTGTACAGTAGTCTGTCACCGTCAGTATGAACTTGTGTCCTACAGAAGATGGAGGATTGATGACTCTAATGAAATCAAGGCCCCACTATGCAAATGGTCTTGATTCAATCACAGGTTGTAGTGGGTTGGCCTGATTTCTTCCCTTATCTGCTTCAGTCTGACAGGTGTGGCAACTTTTGATGTGACTCTCACTATCTTTGAACATCGTGGGCCAGTAATAGCCCGCCCTCAATATTTTATGTGTTGTAGCTAGATGGGAACCATGACCTGTTCCGTATTTGTCATGCAGTTCTGTCAACACTTTATCCGCTTCAGCTCTATTTAGACATCTCAAATAAATTCCATCATGGTTCTTCCTGAATAGAAGACCTCTTTGCACCATATATTTCTATGCTTTAATCTTCAAAGCTCTCCACTGAGAAGCTTTCATCCTATTTGGGTACTTTCAAGCTATTAGAAAAGTATTTAAATCACCATACTAGTCTAATATGTTTTGGTAATTCAATACATACTATTGTTTTATCAAATCTGGATCTATATTTGCTATTGTTTGTACCAATGCCTGCCCTCTGACTAGCTTCATGGGAATGATTTCCATGTCAAATTCTTGCAGCGTGGTGATCCACTTGGCTCTCTTTTCTCCAAGTTCGTTCTGCATCAGCAACATCTTTACTGCTGCGTTTGGCACTATGGCTTTGATCTGGCTGCGCAAAATATAATGTCTAAATTTTTTCACAGCTCTCATTAACACAAATACTTGTCTTTCGGTATCCAAATATCATAGCTGTGCATCTTTTAGAGGTGTGCTCATAAATGCAATGGGTTTTTCCTCACTGTCCTCACCTTTCTGTGTCAAGGCGGCAGTGACAGAATGAGAGGACATGAAGGAGTAAATGTAAAATGGCCTTGTGTAGTCTAGACTCACCAATACAGGGGCATTAGAAATGGTCTACTTGATATCTTTGAATGCAGCCCTAGCCATAGGCATCCACTCCATATGTGCATCTTGTTTTAACATGGCATTTAGCAGCTGCACAATTTCTGTAAAACCTGTGATAAACTTCCGAACAAAGTTAATTTTACCAAAAAATGATTTCAACTCTTTCCTGCTGTTTAGTATTTGCAAATTTTTTATTGATTCTATTCTATCTGGGTCAATCGATATCCCAATTTTTGAGATGACGTGCCCTGGTAATTTACCTTCAGTAACTCAAAATGAACATTTTTTAGGATTAAGGGAAATTCCATACCTTTCACATCGCTTGAGTATTTTCCTGAGATCTTCAGTGTTGGTGGATGCATCGTTGGAATACACAGTCAAATCATCTATATACACAACAATGCACTTACCTGATAACCCACGGAATGCGATGTCCATGGCTCTCTGAAAAGTGGCACCTGCATTGATCAGACCAAAAGGCATTCTCCTATATGCATAATTTCCCCATTAACAAGTGAAGGTGGTTTTTAATCTATCATCCCTATCTATTAAAACCTGGTTATAACCTGAGAAAGAATCTAGAAAAGACATCATCTTTGCCCTGTTTACTACTTGCAGCACTTCGTCTATAGGAGGCAGGGGATAATTGTCCTTTTCAGATGCTTTATTCAAATTTCTAAAATCTACGCGTAATCTGATGTCTCCATTTTTCTTCCTTACTGGTACTAGGTTAGCTACCCAGACTAAATGTCTGACTAGGAAAATTGTTCCAGTAGACAACAATTTTTTAACTTCCTCGAAGATTAAAAGCTCTAGAATGGCATTTACAGGCCTTTGTTTCTGCCTAAATGGTTTAATCTCTGGTCTCAAAGGTATTACGTGAGTTATGATGGACGTATCATAGGTTTTCAGGTCTTCATATGTCCATGCTATTACGTGTTTGTAATCTTTCAGAGCATCTAAAATTTCTTTTCTAATTTTCTCAGAGCAAGCTTTTCTGATTGGCACATTTTGTGGATTTTGCTCTGTCCCTAAGTTGTGTAAATCACACTTACCCCCTTCTATTTTGGGTAAATCTTTCTATCTTATTACTCCATCGAAGTCAAAAATATGTTCTAATTCAATTACTCCTTTGGCTAAGAAGTTGCTCTTCAAGTTGATTATATCCTCTTCGTCCCATGTTGTCTTAGGCCTTTCCTGCTCATCAATGATTTGAGCCTCAAATACCTCATTGCAGGTCAGGAAGTCAATAATTTTTTGATCCCCTCCAAATACCTAAAAGTTAGTAACATTGTCTGGGATACTAGGAACATTAATTAATTCAACAGCAAATCATCTCAATCCTGACAGTGTCAAGGGTTCTAATGTGCTAGCAGCAACTGCTAGTGCATCCGGCCTGTGGTTCAGCTCTCTAGGGATGTGCTCTATGTTGAAAGCATCCAATAAATCTATTAAACCCCATACTCTATGTCTGTAACAAATCATTTTCTTGTAGTTGCATGCATATAGTTTCCTTACTTGTCTAACTACTAGTTTAGAGTCTGAAAATACCTTAATCATTTTCACCTTTTTCTTAACGGCCATGACAAGTCCCATAATTAAGGCTTCATATTTAGCAATATTGTTAGTACAGGAAAACTACAGTCTATATGCTGCTAGGTATGACTTACCCTGAGGATCTATAAGTTCAACACCTACACTCGCGCCCTGTTTTGATTTGGACCTGTCACATTTTAGTGTCCACATGCCATCTTTACTTTTATGACCCTTTACCTTGGCATGCTTCATCTTCTCTATTACTTGTGAGGTGCTGGTCTGTTTATTCATGGGTATTTCCATTTGGTCAACTTGCATATGTGTATTTTCAGCTTGCAAATCAGAAAGACAACTACCCTTGTCCTTTATTCCCTCTTCTAAGTTTGAAATCAGAGCATCTACATTACTCTGAAAGTGTCCTTGTGGTTGATCAGGGTTCACACTTTCCTCTTGCAATTCTACCTTGTTCGTGCATTTTTTGTATTCATATTCGATGATGTCTTTGCACATTCCTCAACTCTCCTCAGAATGTGGCCTATCATGGACTCTACACCTTTTCTTATACAATTTACATTGGACTGGCAGATTCTATTTAATGCATTCTTCCACCTCTTGTCTAATGGTATGACCAAATTTTTCTATTGCACTATTTTCTTCATCCGAAGAATTTCCATCAGACTCAATGAATAATGCTGTCTCTTTGCTTACTCATTTTTCTCTAATGTTTAACATCATGATCTCTTCAATTTGCACCCCATTGTTAGCAATCCTATAAACACCAGGTTCAACAGCAGCATACAATATTTCATTCGTTTGATTATACTCTGTTATCATGTGTTTCATCCTGGGTTCTGCCTCTATTCTAATATGGTTTGGGACGCCTCTCCAAGGTAGCCACATATGTGAAAAGTCAGTGGCTATATATCTGTTTAATGTTTTGGACCAGTCCCTACTTAACAACATTCCATAATTCACGGGTATGTCCACTATTTGAATGTCAATGAATTGGCTTACCCTAGGGTCTGAAGCTAATTGCATCTGAATGTTCACGAGTTCTCCTATCACACTAACCTCAGTCTTATCTAACTGTGTGACAACCTTAGCAGATCTGGTGGGAGTCATCCTGAGAGTTTTGCATATTCCTAAGGGCATTACGTTGGCTGAGGCACTAGAGTCTACCATGCAATTGTGGATGTTCTTCCCACACAATCTAACAGTTAACAAGAAAGGAGGAGCATCCTTCTTATCAGCGTACATTACTACATTTGTATTGGAAGGTTCCTCAACTTTCTTACTTTTCTCTCTAGGCGATGAATCTCTATTAGGAACAATTACATCAGTAGCAACCTCATCTATCATAGATGTATCCAGGGATTTTATAAAAGCATTTATGATCCCTGGAGTTTTCAATAATTCATTCAAAGGTATATTAACTTTAATTTTATTTATTTCTTCTGATAAGTAGCTCATTAATCTTGTTGTCTCTACTGCTTCAGTTTTACTTGTTTGGGCCATTTCTACTGCTGTTCCACTGTTTGTATGATGATTAGCTTTGAGTATGGCATGATTGTTGCTAGTATTTTGATCTGGGGGTGTATTGAAGTTGTTAGGAGGAATGGAAGTGGTGGAAGGTCCTCCTGGCCTAGTGTTGTTTCTAAAATTGTAGGTGTGGTTTTTATTTGTCTGTTGAAAAGCCTACACCGCTTCCGTTTCAGTCAATACTTCATTTTCTATTTCAAAAGGAAATTGAAAAGCATTTAAGACAAAGGCTGATTCAGGATAAAGATTTTCACAAAAGTATGGTTCATCTTCTAACAATTCATCTTCTTTCTCTTCTGTAGTTGCAAAGGTAAAAGTTTCTAAGACTAAAGCTATATCATATCCTAAGGGTACTACCTCATTACCTTTGGGAATGAGAAACTCAGAAGTAGGAGGCTGCACCTCTATATTAAATATACTGGCTGCTAAATGGAATTGTGGACAGTCAAGCTTAGCATGTGCATTGGTATTGTGAAATCTGCACCAGTTCTTTAGTGATGTATTGGCCATTTGGATGCCAACTGCTTGTTTTGCATCATGATTATCTATATTCTCAAAAGGAGAAACTAGAGTACCATTGTTTGGTCCAGTGTTCCATATTTTGGATGGCCTAGGCTGATTCTGATTTCTATTATTGTTACCCCAGGCCCTATTATCTATCACTGGCCCTCTATTTTGCATTGGTTGCCCTTGGTTATGACTTTGATGCTGATTATGGTTTCAACTCTTATTTGAACATTGGCCTTGGCTATTATTTTGGTTATGGCTCTGATTATAGTTCTGATTATAATGTTGATTTTGATTTGAACTATAGTTCTGATTTTGGCCTTGGTTATAACTCTGATTTTGATTGTATCCTTAGTTGCCTCTTCCATAAAGGTTCTTGTTTCTTAGTTGTGTCACTTCGGTGGTCAATCTTTTCAAATGTGCAGTGATCTCTTTGATTTCTTCCCTTTCCTCTTGTGCTTTTGCCACAGTTGTATCCCTAGGGGGTTGGAAGAAAGGCTGACCATTATTTTGACTGTTATTAGAAGGGTTACCCGTGTAAGGAGCTATGGCTTGGATTGGGGTAGGACTATACACAGGTGTGTAAGAAGGAACCAGATTTAGTAATGGAGTGTGATGCATAGGGACTCCATTCCAAGGTTGTGCCTGATTTTACATCCCAAAATTTCCTCCATTAACAAATGGGCTACAAGTTGTATGCCGCATCTCTTGATTTACTGAGGCTGCCTCTTTATACGCTTTGGATATTGACTCTATGTCAGGTTTTCTCTTAACAAATATGGCAGTTAAAGGATCCAAGGCAGCATAGTACATGGCTAACAAGGTATCATCATCTACTGTGTAAGGGGCTACCAGCCTAGAGTAGGCCTTTTGAAATCTGTCGTTGAAATTATCAATTATCTCTCCCTCACCTCTTTTTACGGTAGCTAATTTGTGATACAGGATGCAAGGATCAATGGGTCCTCTAAATCTTGATAGAAATGCTTCTTCCATAAGTGACCAGGAAGAAATGTAACCATTGGGTAAGTTTACATACCAGTTAGATGCTTGTTCATTAAAGGTGTAGGGAAACAATCTACACACAACATCCTCGTGCTCTAATCTAGCCCTAAAGCATGCTTCCTTGAATATTCTAATGTGGTCTTCCAGGTCTTGGTGTAACTGATATTTAGGACATATCTTTTCTAGATTTTTGGGCATCTCATTGTAATCATTGAAGTGTATGGGAGACTGGACATTGAAATAATCCATTGTGGGTGCTTGAGCTTGACCTGAACCTGTAGGAATACCTGGGTTTATCGGTGGGGTAGGATCTTTAGGAGGACTAGGACCTCTAGGAGTACCTGAACTAAGATTTAAAGATCTGAATAGGGATCTGTCAGGACTTACAATGTTGCGGATGTTAAAAGGTGACCAAGGAGGTGTTCCAGATGAACTCCCTGCTTGTGATATTTTAGGATTCCAAATCAAAGGGCTCTTACTTCACCTTGTATCAGGTAGTTGCACAAAAATATCCCCTTAACTAGATCTAGACCTAGTCACTCTATCACTATTATTAGCCAGTTTGAAACAAACCCTAACTCAAGTCAGGCCCTCCTTCCAGCGCCAAAGAAAACTGTTGATGATTGTTTTGATGCAATCATAACAATTAGTTAAAATTCACATAAAATGAACCAAAACTGACTTGAAAGATATGAAGGAATCGATTAAGATTCACTTAATCCCAAGTTTAATATGGTCAGGTCTTGACCTGTTGGGCAAATTCAGTCAGTCGATGTGAATCTGTAATGTTCAAGGGGCCTTACGTAGTTTAGGGTTTCTTGATGATTAACTGGACTCAAACTATGCAAAAAGATCATAAATGTCAATATGTTGTTCATCCCTTTTGCATAAACTTATACTTATGCTGCAAAGCTTTAAATAGTCTTCTTGGATTATTGTAGCTTTCTCCTCTTAGATATTTATGAAAACTGTCTACTTTCAAACTCTGTTATATATGTTTCTTTCAAATATGAAACAGTTTCCTTTAAATTTCTGCGTTTTAAGGTAAGTATTTTCAGATGGGTTGGGAAAAGTTAGAAAGATCTAATCTACACTTCATTCACTCTATTCGAAGGATCTAATTGTTCTATTATGCACTTTATAAATCGTACAGTATCTTGATCAAATCCACAGACAAAACCTTAAATGTATATTCTGAGCATTTTCACAAACATACACCTAAGATTGCAAGCTCTAAGAGAAAATGTTTCAAACATAATGAAGAGAAAGAAAACACTCAGAAGATAGATGCAGAATTCTAGATTCAAATGTATTAGAAACATATAGTCATATAAAATTTACAATGTCTAAATGACTCTTAGCTTCAATGATCAAACTATAGAAAACTTACAAGCTTTACAGATACAGTAAGGAAGCTAGATGTTCCACGCATTCCTTATTGTAGACATAGGCGACCTCCTTCTTCTACTTCTAAAATAAAAGGTCCCTCTATTCTAAATTCTATACTCTACAAATCTCTACTGCTACAAAATCTCTATGTAGCCCCTGTGTAAAATTTTATAGTGTATAGAGGCACAATATATAGACTTTGCTTGTCCTCAATACAACCCAAAATAAACCCTAATTTAAACCTTGGTTCAAACCTCTGGTTACAACAATAAATGCTGGTGAACCAGTCTTTCAAAATATCTCTAAGTATACATCAAATATGGGTGAAATATGCCCTTCTGGAAACCCTAGCAGCTCAATAGTAACTTCTATTTGTCTACTGCAGCAATGTCCTTAGCTACATTTTGTCCTCATCAATGAAGACCCTTGACTTCCTTGCCCTTCATCCTTATCTTCCTCTGCTCCTGAGATCTAATTTCCTCCTCCGTGATGTCACTGCCATTAAGTTTCATCTTCCTCTTCAACTGCAAACCTACAAAAACAGACCAGCAATAAGTACCATCGATTGATAAAACTGCAGGAAATTAAAATACTTTGTTAAATCAAGACGTGATTGTGTGAACACATCAATCAGGCCGTAAATCTGTGAAAATCACGTCCAAAAATGCATATATAGTGTCCAAAATAGTCGGGTCAACCATCGTTGATCAAAAATATACATTCGGGCTTCAAAAATAACTTCAAAATTTGAAGCGCTTTGTCCTCCCGCGCATTATTCTATTTAAATCCATGTATACTGATATACATGCCAGGCATGATACAACGAATTAATGAGATTTAAATCTGCCTTTCGATTCTGTGTTGTATGTAGTGCTTGTATATTTGCAATGTATGTCAGTTTGTATATCGCAATATACAAATGCAAAAATATACAAGCATTTAATTCCAATTTATGATTTTTTCAATTCCATTCAATGTATAAATGCGTTGTATCCTTAGATATTCAATCCGGATGTGATACAAACATTTAACCGCATTTTACTTTCCTTTTGATTCCACATTGTATGTGGTGCCTTGTATGTTTTAGATATAAATTCGGATATACATACAAGCGCTCAACTTGATTTTAATCCTTTTTGGATTCCACCTTGTATGCCTCTCAAATGGACAAGCATGCATATATACACGATTTCACCAGTTTTAATACTCCCTTCGGGTCCGCACTTATACATTCCATTGTATGTTGCACAATGTATATTTTGACATACATTTCGGATGTGATGCACTGGTTTAATCAGATATAAATCCGCCTTCAGATTCCAGCTTGTATATACAGCGATGTATGTTCTGAAACATATAAGCGAAATATACAATGAATTAACCACTATTCGTAACGTTTTGGATTTCACGCTTTGTATATTTCGTTGTATGTTTGCTTATACAACCCGAATATGCAACGATTTAGCCCCTTTTAACTTCCCTTTCATGTCTGCGGTATGTATATAACCCTTGTATCCTCCGATATACACTGAATTAACTTTGCTTTAAAACTTTTCAAATCCGTGTTTGCATGTACATTATTCTTGTGTGTGCCAATATGCAAGCTGGAACATATACAAGGATTTTCTCTTTTTTAATAAGTCCGTCAGGTCCGCCCAATGTATAATTGCATTGTATGTTTACTCAAACATACAAGCCCGCAGATATACAACGAACTAACACTGTTTAATAACCTTTTCGGGTCTATGGTATGTATATAGTGTTTGTATCTTCTACCTGCCAAACATACAAACGTAAAATATACAAAGCAGATCTTAAACATCAATTCATTCTAACTTTAAAACCGTTTCGGGTCCACCTTGTATGTGTGCATAAACCTTTATTAAAATGCATACAAGGAAAAAGACATACAAGCAGATTTGTATATTAACCCGAATGCAAAAGCGACTAAGTATAAAAAGGACTTTGCACATACAAAGGACTTTGTATATGCAAAGTGATATACAAACCTGAATGTACATTTTACCAAAATGATCATAACTTGCAAAATATGGTGAATTGTAAGATGGTTCAAAAAGCAACCCTAGCTCATTTTTCACAAGGAATCCAACCATATCATGCACTGGTACTGAAAATGCATTTTTTCTCTATTTTTATCAAAGTTTGCAATTTTAACCCTCTTTTTCCCTTTACCACCAAGCAAAACAAAACACACAAAAGCAAAAAAAGCAAAGCCATAGCAGGGGTCCTCATTTTGCTAAGGAGTAAAATGGGGCGTGTTGTGAACATCACAATAGTATGTTGTAAGGATACTCGCAGTGAGGGGAGCTCACCCTCAATAGGTAAAATAGCTTCAGTGCCATACACAAGAGCATAAGGTATAGCTCCAGTCGGAGTTCTGATACTTGTTCTATAGGCCCATAATGCAGGATGGAGTTGTAGATGCCAATCTTGACTAGCTTCATTGATCGTCTTTTTGAGAATCTTAATGATTGTTTATTAGAAGCTTCAACTTGGCCATTACTCTAAGGATAGTAGGGAGTAGAGAATCGATGTTGGATAGGAAACTTGTTGCAAAGATCTCTGACCTCTTGATTCTTGAAGGGATGACCATTATCTGTGACAATAGCTTGAGGAACTCCATAACGGCAAATGATATAGTGTAGAATAAACTTAGATATTTGCTTGCCGGTGATATAGGTCATTGGTATGGCTTCCACCCACTTTGTGAAATATTTAGTGGCAGTGATAATGAACTTATGACCATTTGATGAAGTAGGATGGATTTTACCTATGAGATCGAGTCCCCACTGCGAAAAAGGCCATGGTCTAGTGATAGGCTGAAGCTCATGTGCTGGTGCATGTATTAAATTTCCATGTTTCTGACATAGTAGACATCTCTTTGCAAATTGTTGTGCATCTTTTTCCATGGTTGGCCAATAGTATCCTGCTCATAGAAGTTTCTTAACAAGGCTAGGGCCAGCGGAATGCGATCTGCAAACACCTTCATGTACATCATGTAAGGCCACTTTTGCTTCCTCAGAATCAAGAAACCTAAGAAGGATACCATCAAGACTTCGGTGATAGAGGGTGTCTCCTAGGATAGTATAAGGAGAGGCTCGACGGATAAAGGTTTTGCATTGGTTGTTAGATAGTTGAAGTGGAAAGGTTTGATTATGGAGATACTCATATAAATCCTCATACCACAATGAATTGGGACCAACAATGTCACATATAAGCTCAGACTGTGGAACTTCAAACGCTGGAATCACAAGCTGCTTGACTAAAAACTCACATTTATGGGTATTAGATGGCATATCTAGAAGAGATCCAATCATAGCCATAGCATCTACTGCTTTGTTTTGTAGTCTTGGAATTTGTTCAAAAGTGATATTGTCAAAGTACTTTTTAAAATCATCAACCATGAGCTTGTATGGAAGAAGTTTCTCATCTTTTGTTTGATATTCATCTAAGACCTATTTGATAACCAGCTAAGAATCACCAAAGACTTGTAACTGTTTGATAGCCCATTGTACTGCCATGTGTAATCCTATGATTAAAGCTTCATACTCTGCTATGTTATTGGTACATGCAAATGCAATTATGTACGACTTGGGTATACAATCTCCTTGAGGGCTAACAAACAAGATGCCTGCTCCTGATCCATGTTGTGTATATGATCCATCAAAATATAGCTATCACCATGTTGGAGAAGTTAAATTGAACAATCCTTCATCAGGGAATTCTAGATATATTGGATAGATATCTGTGATGGGTGCTGCAGCTAATTGATCAGCGATGACTTGTCCTTTAATGGCTTTTCGATCCACATATTGTATGTCAAATTCACTTAAGATCATGACCCATTTTGCTAATCTTCCTGTGAGAATGGCTTTGGAAAGAAGATATTTGAGTGGATCAACATTTGATATGAGCTTGGTTGTTTGATTCAACATATAGTGTCACAACTTTTGTGAAGAAAACACTAATGCTAAACATGCTTTTTCCATAGATGAATAATTGAGTTCATATCCCACAAGAGTTCTGCTGATGTAATAGATGGCTTGTTCTTTTCCTGAATCATCATGTTGAGCTAGAAGGGCACCCAATGCTGCTGTTGTTGATGATATGTAGAGCAATAATGGGTGACTGAGCATAGGAGGTACTAACATAGGAGGTGTTGCCAGATATTCCTTTATTTTATCAAAAGCTTTTTGACACTTTTCATCCCACTTAAAAGGTCACCCTTACGAAGAAGATGCTAAAAAGGATGACATTTATATGCTAGTTGTGAGATAAATCTGCAGATAGACTGTAACCTGCCTTGTAGACTATTAAGCTGCTTGAGATTTGTTGGCGAAGGCATTTCCATGATAGCTTTTACTTTAGCTGGGTCCACTTCTATCCCTCATCAAGACACAATGTATCCTAACAATTTTCTAGATGTTACACCAAATACACATTTCTTTGGGTTCAGTCTGACTTGATACTTTTCTAATCGATCAAAGATTTGTGCTAATACCTGTAGATGTCCTTCTCTTGTCTTAGATTTTCCTAGGATGTCATCAACATAGTCTTCCATGATAGTATGATAAAGGACATGAAAGATAACTATCATGGCTCATTGGTAAGTAGCTCTAGTGTTCTTGAGACCAAAAGGCATTACCACCCAACAATATGTGCCCCATGGACAAATAAATGATGTTTTATCTTGATCTTCCTCTACTATTTTGATTTGATTATACCCTAAAAATCCATCCATCAAAGATAGCATTTCATGTCTAGTTGTAAGATCTATAGTGTTGTCTATGCTTGGTAATGGAAAGTCATCCTTCGGACATGCTTTATTAAGATCTCTAAAGTCTGTGCAATAGAGAACTCGTCCATCAGGTTTTGCTACAGGTACCAAATTTGAAACCCATTCTGGATAATCAATAGGCTTTATGAACTTTTCTTCTAATAGTTTCTGAATCTCTATCTTGACCAATAAAGCTACCTATGGATGCATTTTGCACAATTTTTGTTTGACAGGTTTTGTATTAGGAGATACTGCTAGATGATGTACCATAAGTGATGGATCTAGACCTAGCATGTCAACATAAGTCCATGCAAAATTTATAGCTCTTCTCATAAAAAATGCTGTGAAGTTTCTTCTTTCTTTCTCTAATAGTGATGCTTCCAAAAAAGTGATCTTTCAATTCTGCTTTGTACCCAAGTTCATGTCTTGTGATTTTTCAACTAGCTCTGTTGATTTCTCATGATAATCAGTGGAAATAGGGAGATCAAATCCCCCATCCTCAGGCACCTCAGAGAGGTTTTCACCTTTGGATACATCCTTTATTTTTACTTTTTCACGGTTAAGAGGCACCTTTCAATTTTCACCTAGTGACCTATTTTGTTTGATTTTGTTTATTTCACTTTTGCAACTTAAGGATTTGATACTTCCGCCAAAATATGCTAGTTTAGGTAAGTCTATCATGAAACCTACTTTGTGATCACCCAATGGAATGCTTTGTTGCAAGCCCATGAATTCTGCAATAGCTTCATCATTTTCAAATGTATCTAATATCGGTGCCCCCTGTTGGTCCCAATTGAAGAGGTCAGGATATACAAGTGAAAGGTTGATGGAGGAATTGTTATGGCTAGAGGAGGTTGTGGAGATTAGGAAGATGGAGTGTTCTTGGAAAATGTTGGGAATATGAAAGGGGGAGTTATCGATGGTATCTGAATTTAAAATCTCTCTTGCTGAGGAAGGTCCAGCATTAGTATCAGAAATACACTTAATGTCTTTGAGTCGCGGTACCTCCGGCTGATAACCAAGGCCTTGCTTATTAAACTTCTTAGAGACAATAATGGGTTCAAGAGGTCCTTGTTCCTGTGATCCCAATCCACCATGTCCTTTGTAGCCCATGTTCTTTATGATGCAGAACCCATTGTTGTATCTCTCTACTTCTAGTTGGACTTGGTCATTTTCATCAAAGAATATCCAAGAGTCTATATCATCAATGTCTTCATCATCCAGGAATATGGTAGGTGGAGCTTTGATGACAGCGGGGTTAGAAGTTGGTTTGGATATGGAAGGTTTACCATAGGATTTAGGCGATAATGGAAGGGTACCTACACAACAAGATTCTTGTAGTGTGTATTCACCAGGGCCATGTTCAGTGTACTTGATACAGCGATTGGAAGGAGTTTTGCTAGAGGATGGTTTGAGTAGGTCGGATGGATCGACATAGGATGAAGACATATATGCCTTGGTGTTGATAGGAATGCGGTTCGAGCTCTGATATTTATCTTAGAAAGCATGACAAAATTCAAATGGATTGGGATTAGCTTGGATAGTAACTTCAACACCGTTGTGTAGGAATTTAAGAATTTGGTGGTATGTGGAAGGAACTGCCTTGAGGGCATGTATCCATGGACAACCAAGGATGATGTTATAAGGAAGGTCGATATCAAGGACCTGACAATAGGTTTCTATGGTAATCGGCCCAACTTGGATAGGCAAGAAGATAATTCCTTTAGTATCTCTCTCAGCATCATCATATGCTCTGATAGTAATAACCTTGGAGGTGTCAACATCTTTCTCAGAATATCCCAGTTGTTTTATCAATTTCAAAGAACATATATTAAGACCAGCTCCACCATCTACCAAGATTCGTTTGATACGGCGTTGTTTAACAAACACTTCAATATGGAGGGCTTCGTTGTGTAAAGGATGGATGGAGGGATGAAGATCTTTGTCAGAAAAGGTTAAATGACAAGGGGCTACAATGCTAGTGACCATAGATTGGAATTGTGAGATATCAATATTGTTGGGCACCGAAGATTCTTGTAGAGCTTTGTCAAGGATAGCTTTATGAGTAGGGGATATGCAAAGCAACTCAAGAATGGATATGTGTGTGGGTGTTTTTCCAAGGTGATCCAAGATATTATAGTTAGGGAATGGTCGAGGAGGATGGACAGGTGCTCCTTGAATAGTGACTTGACCTCTGCAAGTGGTTACAGTGCAATCAGGTGCTTTACCTTGGATAGTAATGGTAGAAATGTGAGCATGGTCAATGCGGCCAATGGTAGATGATTCATAGGTATACTAAATGGTATTTCTAGCATGAGCGTTACTTGTTTTGTCATGAGATGGAAATGGATTCTTGAAAGTCTCTAGATCATAGTTTGATGTTGATTGTTGTGTAGGTTGAGTTGTTGGTATAACTTTAATTAAACCTTGATATATGCAATCTTGGATGACATATTTTAAGCGCATACAACCATTTGTTTTGTGTCCTTTAACACTATGGAAATTGCAATACTCAGTTTCTTTGTACCAAGGAGATTTGAAGAGCAGTTCACCATTGGGTGGTGCATCCGATAAGATAATATCGCCTGCTTGGAGAAGCTTTTGAAAGATAACTTCCATGAGTTCTGCTAATGGTGTAAATTGTCAACACAGATTCAAAGTTTGGCATTGTCACATTCGTTGAAAGGGTTGTGTTGTTGTAGAAGAAGCTTGGATGTTGATGGGAACTTTCATAGTTTAGATGTTCTTTTCATCTACAGCACCATCGTTGACAACATTTTTATTCTTATTCCAAAAGCGAGACTTATCGTTGGAGTTTTGAGGATAGTCTTTGTTATTGTGAAAGATCTTGATAGTTACTTTAGCAATTAAAGCTTGTTCAATGATGGTTCCTTTGGAAATAAGTTAATCAAAGGTGCTAGCACTTTGCAATTGTAGTTGGAATGACAGCTCAGGATGAAGATTTTGAAAAAAGATATCAAACTCTTGTTTCTTAGGGATTTCCCATGATAGTTTGCTAGCCATATTACGCCATCGTTGAGTGAATGAAGAAAAGGCTTCACCATTGTGTTGTTTATTGTTGACAAGGTCATTCATGTTTATCTCATGGTCAATGTTAAAAGTGAAGTGAGATCGAAACTTATTGGCTAACTCTAAAAAAGACATAATTCCCGGAGGCAAATGAGAGAACCATTCAAGAGCTTGTCCTGCTAAGATTTGAGGAAATAGTCTCAAAAGATATGTATCATCATAAGCAACATCAAGACATGCCACAAAGAATGCTCTAAGATGGTCTTTTGGATTTCCTTTTCCTTTGTATTTGTCAAATTGTGGAATTTCAAAGTGTGGTGGAAAATGTGTCATATGAAGAGACTTGTCAAATGGATAAGCACATATGTTGTCTAAAGAAAATGTCTTCTTGCCTTGTCCTACCACTTGGTTAATCATTTGTTGAACATCCACTGAAGATAATTGTTGTTGTTGCAAAGGGGGTGAAACATGGTATGGTGTATATTGAGGTTGTTGTTGGTGCAGGAGCACCCCTTCAACGAGATAAAATATGCATAAGAGGGAGAAGAATAAGGTTTAAATATGTTTGATACATTTCATGTTATCATGTAGCATTTTGTGTTAACATTTCATGTTTGTAAGAACTGACCCCACCATCCACCATAGGAATCGAGGTCACAAATTGGGCATTCCAAATAAGCCAATTTGGACATCATTAGGTATTGGGATATGTGGATAATTAAATCAATGTGTCAAATTGTTTGGAGTTTTGCTGTCTAAAGCCAAACAGGTGTCAGGAGATTAGTTAGGGTTTTTGTTTATAATCTTGGTTAAGCAAAATCAGAAGAGGGCGGAATAGAGAAGAAATAGACGGAGGTGGTGGAAAAGAGAGTTTGCCTTCCACCTTCTGAAATTATCAAATGTATGAATCTCTATAAGAATGAAGAAATAGAACTTCTGTCAGTTGTGTTTTACAAATTCTGGATTCTTTGTAAATTCCCTATGTATTGAATCATCCTATGTATATTATCTGTATAGACTTGTTTTGTGTTTAATTTAGTCTTTTTGTTGTCGAGATGTATGATTAAAGCCATTCCATTGGTGGATTTCTATGAAATCAATGGAATGGACTTGTAAAATAGTTTTATGTTTTGTTTTCCTTTTTATTTGTGGTCATGGCAGATTTGAAATTGCGAGATTTATTATAGAGGAGGTTAGTGTGATTCAGATACACAGTTATATATATATGTCAATTTCATACCAGGAATAGTTTGTGAGTATATCACATTTGTATGTGAGTACCATCTTGCGTATATTCTATAAAGAAAGGTATGTATAAAAGTCTTTCTGGGTTAAGTTTGTGTTGTTCGTTGGATATACAATTCTTGTATATATCACAATTGTATGAAGGTCCGTTTCCTGTGTATGTCAAAATTGTCTGAGGAAATAGTTTTCCTATGTATCCATCAATTGTATGTCATAGACAGTGTATGTGTATATCGCTATTGTATGCGAGTGTAAGTTTGTGTGTATACTGCTATTGTATGTCAGGATTGTATGTTACAAAAGCATGTCTTGAATGTACATTCGGATGAAGCAAAGGGTTGGGTGCAAGGAGTGACCGGTTGAGCTGAGAAAGAGAACTGGCTATAGGAAGTTGTCAGATGTATGTTCTGGTTGTATATTTCAATTGTATGTTGAAACATACATTTCTGTTTGATGCAATTGATGACCGACTGTAGCGGTCAAAACGGGTAAAGATGTGAATGGATTACCAGAGATAGAAGGTCAGGAAATGTATTATCATGCCGATAGTAGAAAAGAATGTATTTTGGCATCATGTGGACTTTGCAAAGGGGTTTTAAAATCATTTTGAATATTATTTCTATTTGTACTATTGGTTTTGTGGGTTTAATGGGCTTTTATACCTATTTTAAGTGCTTGCACTATGTTGCTCTGCATGAAATTGGTATCAGAGCTAGCAAAAGCTCTGGGTAGAGGTGTTTAAGTATTTAATTTTCTGAAGGTAATTGAATCCTATTCCTAAAGTGTGTGGGTAGATAATGTTGAGGTCTATCTTGACTATTCACCAATAGAGATTTGACTGGAAGAGGGTGCAGAGTGAAACCACTGCGAGAAAGAGTGGTAGTGCATCTCCAGGATCTGTTGATCGATGAGAGGATTTGCAAAAGTGTGGGCACTATCTGCAAATGTTTATGTCAGACAAAGAAAGTGAAGAAGGGGCTAGTGAGATGCCTCCAAAGGGGATGACCACTGAAGTGGCCAAGAAATTCAAGGAGATAGAGGATATGATAAAAACTGGAGTTAAGGAAGCACTCCAGGCTAAGTTGAAAACCTTAGGAAAAGGAAAGAAACCAGACGAGGAGTCTGATGGAGAAGAAGATGGGGAAGAGGAAACAACCTCAAGATAGACAGATATATCTGCAGATCCGAAACAATTTCTGGAGGCCATAAAATCACTTGGTAAGGAGTCGTCTGAATCAAGAATGGAGATTCTGATGTTCAGCGGAAAGATGGATGCAGAAGAAGTCATCGAATGGATCGAGGCTTTGAACAACTACTTCGAGTACAAGGAGGTACTGGAGAATAGAAGAGTCAAGTTTGAAAAAACAAAATTGAAAGGTGCTGCACTCACGTGGTGGAACTACACCTAGGGAGAAAGGGTGAAGAGTGGCAAGAGCATGATCTCATCCTGGAGTCATATTGTAGAGATGATCAAGGCTCAGTTCTTACCAGCAGATTATGAAGTGTAGATATACAAAAAAAATGCAGAACCTCAGGCAGAAGGAGATGGATGTATCCACCTATACAGAGGAAATTCATAAATTGTCTCTAAGGTGTGGGCATGCTGAGGATGAGAAGGGAAGAGTTACCAAGTATATTAATGGCTTGAAGTATAGTATACAAGATGAGATTACCATCTTGACACCAGAAACCATTGACAAGTGTTTCCAGGTGGCACTGAGCATAGAAGAGAAATTGAAAAGAAAAGGAGAACAATAGAACAAAGGAAGCAGGAGACAACAAAGAGGAGGAAGAAGTCCTTTCAGAGGCAATCAAAGAGGAGGAAATGGATTTGGACACCAAGGTGAATCCAATCAAGAAAATAGCAAAGGAGACAACAGTCAAACTCAAAGGGGAAGTTACAGTCAAAAAGGAAACTTTAGGGGCAGAGGACCTCTCAAATGTTACAATTGCAATCAAGAAGGCCACATAGCCAATAGATGTCTAGAAAAAGTAACAAGTTCAATGGGGGAAAGAAGGACAAATCTGATCCAAGAATCTGACTGCTAAAGTGTGCAAAGATCAAACACTTATCAAAGTGTGGATGCTCCTCATAGTTATGGATATCCTGAGAAGGGAGAATCATTAATGCTTAGGAGAACACTCTTAAGGACATCCAAGGAGATGATACAAAGGGGGGCACTTTTTAGGACCAATTGTAAAAGCAAAGGTAAAATATGCAAGGTAGTAATAGATTCTGGTTCAACAGATAACATGGTATCTTAGGAAATGGTGGATAAGTTGAAACTGGAAAGGATTCCACATCAAAATCCTTACAAGGCATCGTGGGTAAGTGACAGTCAATCACTTTTGGTATATGAATAGGCATATATTGATTTTTAGATTGGAGATTATCAGGATAGAGTTTTATGTGACATATTGCCCATGGAATGTTGTCACCTACTTTTGGGTAGGCCATGGCAATTTGATAGGAGAGTATTGTATGATGGATATGCTAACACCTACACCATCAAGAAGGATGGGAGAACTATTGTGTTGATACCATTGTAGGAGGATGCTACAGCACAGAAGGTAGCCAAAATCATTTTAGCAGGAAAGAAAGAGTTTGTGGAGATGTCTACAGGAGAGTCAAAGGAAGTTGAGGATATCTCAAGGAGAGGAGATCACAGTTTGAAGAAAATTTCAGTTCTGACTAACAGGGATCAGGTGGATCAGCAGTAGGTTATGAAGCAGGTTTGTACACAGCCACAGGCTGATGGGAAAGACAAGGATGCCATCATAGTAGGGACTATCATTTGTCCTCTAAGAGTTCAAAGACAAACACATTCTACCATAGCAGTACAGGGGGTTTCCAATGTAGATGTTTAGACAGAGATGATATTGAGAAAGGATGACCAGCAAAGTGTGAGAAGAGCCTATAGTACTAGGCATGAGTATTTGGTTCCATGGCAGCACGTTGCAGTCCAGAGATCATGGGGCAGAAATGAGACAGCAGGAGATAAAGGTGGATTCAGTCAAAGACTTAACTCATGGGACATGAGTTCTTTCCAAGATGGGGAGTATGGTGCAGGAGCACCCCTTCAACGAGATAAAATATGCATAAGAGGGAGAAGAATAAGGTTTAAATATGTTTGATACATTTCATGTTATCATGTAGTATTTTGTGTTAACATTTCATGTTTGTAAGAACTGACCCCACCATCCACCATAGGAATCAAGGTCACAAATTGGGCATTCCAAATAAACCAATTTGGACATCATTAGGTATTGGGATATGTGGATAATTAAATCAACGTGTCAAACTGTTTGGAGTTTTGCTGTCTAAAGCCAAATAGGTGTCGGGAGATTAGTTAGGGTTTTTGTTTATAATCTTGGTTAAGCAAAATCAGAAGAGGGCAAAATAGAGAAGAAACAGATGGAGGTGGTGGAAAAGAGAGTTTGCCTTCCACCTTCTGAAATTATCAAATGTATGAATCTCTGTAAGAATGAAGAAATAGAACTTCTGTCAGTTGTGTTTTACAAATTCTGGAATCTTTGTAAATTCCCTGTGTATTGAATCGTCCTGTGTATATTATTTTTATAGACTCATTTTGTGTTTAATTTAGTCTTTCTATTGTCGAGATGTATGATTAAAGCCATTCCACTGGTGGATTTCTGTGAAATCAGTGGAATGAAATTGTAAAATAGTTTTCTGTTTTGTTTTCCTTTTTATTTGTGGTCATGGCAGATTTGAAATTGTGAGATTTGTTATAGAGGAGGTTAGTGTGATTCAGATACACAGTTATGTATATATGCCAATTTCGTACCAGGAATAGTTTGTGAGTATATCACATTTGTATGTGAGTACCATCCTGCGTATATTCTATAAAGAAAGGTATGTATAAAAGTCTTTTTAGGTTCAGTTTGTGTTGTTCGTTGGATATACAATTCTTGTATATATCACAATGAGGCTTGCAATTTCCTATGTATCCATCAATTGTATGTCATAGACAGTGTATGTGTATATCACTATTGTATGCGAGTGTAAGTTTGTGTGTATACTGCTATTGTATGTCGGGATTGTATGCTACAAAAGCATGTCTTGAATGTACATTCAGATGAAGCAAAGGGTTGGGTGCAAGGAGTGACCGGTTGAATAGGGAGAGAGAACCAGCTATAGCAAGTTGTCAGATGTATGTTCCGGTTTTATATTTTAATTATATGTTGAAACATACATTTCTGTTTGATGCAATTGATGACTGGTTATAGCGGTCAAAACGGGTAAAGATGCGAACGAATTACCAGAGATAGAAGGTCAGGAAATGTATTATCATGCTGATAGTAGAAAAGAATATATTTTGGCATCATGCGGACTTTGTGAAGGGGTTTTAAAAGCATTTTGAATATTATTTCTTTTTGTATTCTTGGTTTTATGGGTTTAATGGGTTTTTATACCTATTTTAATTGCTTTCACTGTGTTGCTCTACATCAGTTGTTGTGGGATATATGAAGCCATGACTGTTTATTGAGGTTGTGTACTCACAATGGATGTCAAAGGATTGGGATGTGGCACATATGTGGTTGAGGATTTCTGTCCTTGAGGCACAAGCGGCGGTTGAGTATATTATGATGAATGGGCTCCAAGATTTTGCGTCACATGCAAAGTGGAGGATGGATTGACACCGGTGGATGGTTGGGAAGTTGGAGTTGGATTTGTGACATGCTAAGTGATGGAAGGATTGGTAGATGCGAAAGAAGGATGGACACTTGGGTTTGTATTTTAGACAACATGGGGATTGGTATGTATCATATGTTGGGTGATAATAGGCAAGCCTTAGGTAGCATAAGATGGATTGATGGTGTGTGAAGGATTGGAAGAATGTGATGGAATGGATGTAAGCTGCTGAACATAAGTGACCATAGAGCTAGGATTGGCTTGAGAAATGATAGGAGGGTCACTCATGTCAATAAGGCTAACATTGGGATTATATGGTATAGTGGATGGATTAGTAGAGATGGTGGAAAGCGTATTAGCAGTTGGTATATGAGATATGGTATTCATATGGGATATGGTAGATTGTGATGGTCATGAGGCTTGGACTATTGGTGTTGTTGGTATAGTTTAGGAGGCTTCCACACTATGGGATATGGGGATAGCTTGTGATGTTTGGAGCATTTACACTTGGGCCACATGGATAGCTTCTATTACTTGAGGCATGGAAATGATCATTGTAGGAGGAGTATGTTGAGGAACATGGAAAGGTGGAAGGTTTAGATTTTGTGACATGAGAGGGAGCACATTAGTTGGTATGATCAAAGGTTCTAAAGTGTGCTCTGAGCATGGTAGATCGAATGAAGTAATGATAGGTAATGAAAGAGATGTGGTAAAAGATGGAGCTTGTGACATGGTAGAAGATGGTGTGATGATAGTAGATGGTCCCTTTGCAACAATAGCAAGAGTGTTTGGATCATGTTCTCTAATAGAGGATATGTCAAAATCTCTTGGTAATTTAGTGCCCATGCGAGCAAGTTGCAAGAAGTAGTGATTAGGCTCAAATAGAACAAGTCGCTTAACTTGATCCCACACATGTGTGTCCTGAAATTCTGATAAGTCTTCTTGGGATTGTTCTTCAAAAGTCTTGAAAGATGTTTGAGTTTGCAATTGTTGTTTAGATGACTTTCCAACGGTACACCCATGAGGCATAAATATATGAGGAGGCATACCAGTCATGAATTGAGTTGCATCCTTAAGAGGTGTTGATCTAAGTTGTTGCATTTCAGCTTGCAATTTGGCTTCCATTTTAGCTCTAGATTAACTCCTAGTTTGAGGCATGATGTTAATGTTGAAAACTAAAGTTTAGCTTGTCAAAGTTTTGAGACCCAAAAGATGATGGTTTGCTTATTGGTTGGTTGGTTGCTTTGCTTTGTTGGTTTGCTTGGTTGCTGATTTGTTGTTGGGTGGTTTGCTTTGGTTGATGTGTTGTTTTGCTTGGTTGGTTGGTTTTCTGTTGGCTAGTTTTCCTTAGAGAATAGCTCACACACTCAAGGGAAAAGTTGTTTGCTAAAGGTTGCTATGTTGCTAATGTTTGCTGAGGCTAAAGCTGATGTTTTGCTGACGGATCAAAATAATTGGTTTGATGTTTGGTTTGCTGGTTTGGGATCTCAAAAAGATGAAAATCTCATGAAATGGGATTGATTGGTAAGATCAAAATAGGAGACAAAGTCCAAGTATCTGCTAATAGTCAAAGACAGGTCTAAAAGCTAATGCTGAAGCTAAGCAAGATGGGTTTGTGGCTAATTTGATGGAGTCACTAAGATTTGCTGGTATAAGACCACAGGCGATAAGTCATAGCTCTTATGCAACTCAGAGAATGATAAAGGTGACTGGTAATAGCTCAAATGTGGACTGGTTTAGGTTTTGAAGTAGGTTAGAGTGTTGAACAGAGGTGATCCGAATGTTCCGAGGCGATAACTGTTGGTTCAAAAGTGATTTACTGTTGATTGGAAGCGATTCAGGTTATGCTAAAGGCAAAAGACTACTGTTTAAAGGTGACCTGATTCAGATAAGAGGTGACTGATTATTGTTTAAATGTGAGTTGGTCCAGATAAGAGGTGACTGACTGTTGTTTAGATGCGACTTTGTTTATGCAAAAAATAATTAACTGTTGCTCAAAGGTGATTCTGTTCAGGTAAAAAGTGAATAACTGTAATTTAAAAGTGATTTTGTTATCTGTATGTGGGCAAATTAGGCTTAAAAGTGACTGTGTCTGTCAGGAAAGATGTTTGATTTATGATTTATGACAAGAAAATAGTAATTATAGTCACTCAAACTCACAACAATCACAAACTTGTACAACCTAGGCTAGGAAAAGACTATATTTGTTGAATCCCCTGGTCGTGCTTATTCAAAGTGGATAGCTTTAGGATCTTGGTAGCACTGGCTCACCTCCACGGCACACACTTCTTATGCATACCAAGATCTAGGTTTTCTTAAAGGCCTATCCCTCACCAAACCTTCAGATTGTCCCTACTATCTCTTCTAAGAACTACATGAATCGGGGCCGCTTCAAAGGTCCCACCTTTTGCATCAACAAATAGAGGGTTTTTGGCTACTACACAAAGTTGCTAATAAGGGCATCCGTTCAGGTGGCTATATGTGCAGTAGCGCTACTCTCCGTTATGGAGTCTCCCAGTCTCTAAGGGTTACACCTTGGAGGGTTTTGAGGGAGGTTGAGGTTGGCTATCGGTATAACACAACAATAGCTGTTGTTTGTGGCTTTTGACACAAACATTTTTTTTATATAGTAGTTCAGAAGGACTTGGCTTTATCCCATTACCACTTGGGTCGTATCCCCTCTCACACTAGGAAGGCAGGCCCTCTAAAGATAATAACAAGTTCTCATACACCCAAGATCCATTTGATAGGAAAGGGAAGAGAATACTTTTCTTATTAAATTTGGGTTACAATTAATCACATGCAAGCAATCAAAAAAGATAAATCAAGCATGAAGCAAGCAATGATTCATTTTAAGCACGAAGCCCAAATGTTCCTAATTTAGTGAAAAACCACAAATCTTGGACTGATCGGAGCTGCAATAGATATGTTAGTAGTTTGATAACCTCCTTTTCTTGGACAAATTGATAAGATGCTGCACAAATACCCAATTAGTAGCCAAGAAAATAAATTGGAAATTATACAGACTGAAAGCACACAGTTTACCAGAGGTGATTTACTGTCTGTTAGAAGTGATCTCTGTTTCTGTCATAGGTGAACTACTACAGATCAAAAACAATTTTGAAAACACCAGATGTGGATCGCTGAAGTTTAGAAGTGATACAAAAAAGCATTAGGCGATTGGTTAAGACTCATACGCAACCTAGATCTGCAAAAGAGGTAATACACAACAAAAGCCCTAATTCTGCAAAAAGTGATTCAATTATCTAAAAGTGGCCACTCTAAGATCAAAAGTGATTAGGTTAAATGCAAAGGCAACCTCTGTTAGTCTAAAAGCGATGCAGAATAAATAAAAGTGATCATTGTCCACATATAAGCGATCCATGAATGGTTAAAGGCGGCAGATTTTAGTGCAAAAGTGACATGAGTACGAAGACAACAACGATTTTTTGCTCAAAAGTGACAGAAACTTGCCGTAAGCACTTGAAAAATTTGATCATAATAAAAACAACTTAAAATAGCAAAGTTAATCAAGGACGTGGGTCCCACCAGGCATGCCAAAATGTGATAGGTAAAAAATTAGGTTAATAAAATCAAGCATAGCCATGAAAACCTAACCCTACCATCATCAAAGAATCTAATCTAGATGAAGTCTAAAGTAATATAATTCAAGCACAACATCACCTAGATTGTGTGATTCCTTGTTTATGATGTGGATTGCTTCTTCAACGATGAACAATTATGAAGATAAAAGCCACCATGATAGATGATAATGATGAAAGCTCAATGGATGCTATGGATGCTCAAATGCTCAATATGCTCAAGATGATAATGTAGACGCTATGAATGTTGGATAGATGTAGTATGGAATGAGAGGGAGTTTATATAGAACTCGACCAAAATTAATCAACGGTGGAGATTCAGTGGCTATCTGAATGGCTAAGATTGAAGGATAGACATAGGTGAATGTGTAGATAACAAGTGGCGAGAAGATAGGGCTTATGTGTGATCGTATACATAAAAAAGTACTACATATGAAAATATATTAAATAAAAGGATGTAGTACCACTTATCTTTATTAAATGAAAGGGGCACACATGTCAGCTCATTAGATAAATGATAAGATAAATTAATTAAATAAATACAATTTATTTAATTAATTGGAAAGTCAGCTATAAAAGGAATCTTTAATTAAATAAATAAGATTTATTTAATTAAAAATAGATAGAATGAAGATAATTAAACAATTGAAGATTGTTTAGTTATAGTTTAGAAGAAATAGTTAATGAATAAATGAAATAAATATAAATTTATTTAATTAATAGAAGAAATAGATGTGTTAAGGATATTGCTCAAATGCGTTAGACAAATGTAGATGGTAAATAATGCGATATTTGAATGTTAATGATAATGAGTCAATTTTGGGTGTCTACATTTTGCCCCTCTTTGATACAATGTTCGTTAGAACATTGTGTCAAAGAAGATATGATATGCGTTCGAAAAAAAGAATGAGGTTTAGAAGAAAAAGACAACTTCAATAAATAATTGATTTATTTAAATTTAGAAAAGATATTATTAGAAGAAACAATTAAATAGTTGAAATTATTTAATTTAGAAGATTAGAAATAAAATTAAATAAATAAATTTATTTAATTGTTTGTGCATAATTTGGAAGAACGAGGTTGAATTTATAGACTTGGGAAAGAAGATCAATGGTATAGAGAGAATGAGAAGATCAACGATTGAGAACAGTTGAGGAATGTGCAACAAATAAGAAGAAGACATGTGTCTTACTTTCTTTTGCATGAAAAGATTTGCTAAGAATAGAAGAATGAGTTAAAGCAATTAAAAGAATATAATAATCAATTAAGTGATTTAAAACAAGAAGAAGGGATTTGCATGAGAATAAGAAGATATTTGGCTTTATTAAATATTAGGAATATTTAATTGCATGTGCAAAAAAGATTGAATTATATTTAGAGATAACTCAATTTAGAAGAAAAAGACAACTTAAATAAATAATTGATTTATTTAAATTTAGAAAAGATATTATTAGAAGAAACAATTAAATAATTGGAATTATTTAATATAGAAGATTAGAAAGCAAATTAAATAAATAAATTTATTTAATTGTTTGTGCATGATTTGGAAGAATAAATAAAATATTTGATTGTATTTTATTTTTAGAGATTGAAAGAATTTAAATAAATTTGATTTGATTTATTCAAATTCGGAAGAATGATTTGATTTAATTAAATAATTAAGAATTATTTAATTGTTTGGAAGAATTTAATTAAATAAAGGATTTTATTTAATTGCTAGAAGAATATGAATCAAATAAATAAATTTGTTTATTTATTTATTGATAGAGGAATTAGAAGGGAATAAATATTAAGAATGTTTATTTAGACCGAGTGTCATTTTTAGGTGATACAATTTGCCCCTCTTTGATGCAATGTAGTTTATGGCATTGCTTCAAAGAATAAATAGTTTGATAATGATACATGCGCCAGTTTGCCCCTAGTACAGGTTATGACGATAGGATGCCCCCTCAGGAGATTGGATGAGAAGAAGGCAGAAGAACGTAAGATGGACAATCTCATGAAGGTGACAAGAAACTAGGCTAGGTTTGAAGAAAATAGGACGCATTTCAGAGAAACGGGAAGAAAATTGGAAGAAATAGATGTGGGAAGTAGTCGTAGTCACCACCTAGCCAGATTAGGTTTTGCATACTATATATAGGAGCTGGGTCCTATTGATGGTGATGTTAGTCACATACAAACACGAAATAAAAGTTACACAACAACCTTTATTTATCTTGAAAGATATGATGAATTCAAAGAATTCATGATCCCAAGTCCCGTTGATTAGTTCATAATCTACTGATGTTATTCAGTTGTTGGTGTGTGTTGCTGTTTTCCATTCAGGGGCCTTACATTCTTCAGTAGATTCCATTTTCTGCAAATGTGCTGCACAGAAGGGTTACTCTACACCATATACTTCTTCAAATAATGTGTCTACAAGTTGATATTTACATGATATTTTCAACACTACATGCATTTAGCTCAAATATGCTAATGATATTCAATTATTTATGAGATGTCACCATATTTCTCTGTTCTGCTTATTATTTATCATGATTTGCAGTTATGGAAGTGTTTTTTATGAAATTAAAATGAGAAAAAGGGTTAGAGAATGAGATTCCCAAAATTACTTGACTAAGATCACTGATCCACATACATGTTCCAATATGGCAATGAAGAGAAAAAAACTAGAATCATACTTCGCTAGGAAATTCCACAAACCTGCATGATCCAGTGCAAATCTTCAAGGAAAAAGTTGACAACAACATGCAATAAAATGAAAGCACTTCCAGTTGAACACAACATTCACCATTACATATCTAGAAATCAACTTGAAGATTACGTAAAGTTTACAATCAAGATGTAATCTGAAGATTCATCTCCATTCAATATGCTTAAGAACAAGTACATTTACAATGATCTGAAGAAAGAACCTTGACATTTCAACAATTCAGTCCTCATCAGTCTCAGTAATCTGATCTCCTATATTAAACTGTCTTGGTCAGATTTTTAAAAAATGATTGACCTCCTCCTTTTACACAGTAAAGGGGCTCAATATATAGCTCTAAGAATCCCCAATATGGCTTCAAAAAACCCTAATCGATCAACAACCCCCATCTCAAGTGCAGCATCCACTGGTGAAAAAATAAATCCTGCTGAAACTCTTAGCAGCATGCCCATACTGGGCGTAAGGATGCCCATTGGAAACCCTAACAGCTCAAAATAACTGTTGTTCCTTTTAATAATGTTTCCCCATCTGCATTTTGTCCTTGCATTGAAGGCCTTAACCCCTCTCATCTCTTTGCAATCTGATGTGATCTGATCCGCCTCCTGTGATGTCAGAATGTTAGATTGGCCTTAATTGCAGCAGTTAATGCGCGATTAACTCGGTCTTTAGTTGCAGTGTTGGCACCCTTTTAAACTCTTTGTGTAGTTTCATCATCGGTGAGACAATCAACATCGGTGCAGTTCATTCTCCCTTTACCGATGGCCGATGACCGCTTCGTAACCAATATACTTGTGCACTTGTGGTCAACATACATAACTTAAGCATCATCATTTAAGTAACCAACAGGAAGATAAAAATACATTAAATCAGGTTCTAAATATGCAAGCACAGCCATCAGGCTATGAAACGATGAAAAATGCGCATCTAAACACATATACAATGTCAAAAATGGTCGAGTCAACCATTGTTGACCAAAAACATGCACCGGGCTCCAAAACGGCTTCAAAATCCCTTCGCTTTGCATTCTCGCCCTTTTCCTTGCATCTCGAGAATGCATATTCAATTCCTTGTATATCAGGCTTGTATATCCTAACATACAAGGACCTTTTCATTTTTAACTTCCTATTCGGGTCTGAGTTGCACTCTTAACTTGTACTTTTCCTTTTGCATCAATCGCTTGTATGTATTGGCTCAATACATACAAACACATTTGTATGTACACTCGGACCTATCGCCTTTTATAAACTGTAGTTTATTCATTTTTTATTCTGCTCAATGTATATAATGCAATGCATCTTTTGATATACATTCGGATATGATGCATTGCATATATTGGGTTTTAATCTGCTTTGAATTCTAGCCTGTATGCATAAAGCAATGTATGTTATTCAATGTATCTCTTAATATACATTCGGGTTTTGATACATTGCATAAATCGGATTTTAATTTCTTTGAATTCTGGTGCTTGTATGTATTAAGCAATGTATGTTTCAAAACATACATATAAGGCATGAAATATACAAGTCTTACTTCAATTTTAATAACTTTTCAGTTCCGGCGCTTGTATATAGCCAATGCACATCGTAATGTATGTTATATATACATTGCACAAAACATACAACGACTAAACTAATTTTAATAACTCCTCGGGTCCGCGCAATGTATATAGCCTTTGTATCTCACCAATATACAATCCCACATACATACAAGGACTTAACCCTGTTTGACAAACTTTTTGGGTCCGCGGCTTATATATAACCTGTTGTACATCCACTTTGTATATTTAGCACTTTCAAACATACAAACCAAAAATACATTTGACGGACTCAACAGAATATTCATTTCAACTCATAACTGCGTTGGG
This sequence comes from Cunninghamia lanceolata, assembly GCA_027924645.1. Classification (NCBI taxonomy): domain Eukaryota; kingdom Viridiplantae; phylum Streptophyta; class Pinopsida; order Cupressales; family Cupressaceae; genus Cunninghamia; species Cunninghamia lanceolata. Next base: position 11,244,022 of record BSBN01001099.1, read on the forward strand.
TCCAACCTACATGTACAAATAGAACATTAGCAAATGCATACAAGTATAAAAAAATACAAACAACTTTGTATGTAAACCCGATATACAAAACCCTTTGCATGTGCAACATACAACGACCTAACATACAAAGACCATTGTATATGCAACCCGATATGCAAAAGACCTTGCATACAAGTGACCTGATATACAAAGGGCCTTGTATATGCAACATACAAACCTGAATGTACATTTTACCAAAACACTCATAACTTGCAAAATATAGTGAATTTAAAGATGATTGAAAAAGCAACCCCTATTCATTTTTAACAAGGAATTCACCCATAATCAGCCCTGGTACTTAATGCAATTGTTCCTCTATTTTTAACAAGGCTTGTAACATTCACTGCTTTTTCCCTCTACCACCAAGCATAACAACACACACATAAGCAAAAGAACAAGCCACAACAGGGGTCCTCATTTTGCTAAGGAGCAAAAAGGGGCATGTTGTGAACATTACAACAACTAGCAACCAAACAAAACAATCAAATTAAATCCATTAAAGAAAACTGTTGATGATTGTTTTGAGACAGTCATAACAATAGTTAAAATTCACATAAAATGAACCAAAACTGACATGAAAGATATGAAGGAATCAGTTAAGATTCGCTTAATCCCAAGTTTAATATGGTCAGGTCTTGACCTGTTGGGCAAATTTAGTTGGTCGATGTGAAGCTGTAATGTTCAAAGGGCCTTACGTGATTTAGGGTTTCTTGTTGGTTAACTGGATTCAAACTTATGCAAAGAGATTATGAATATCAGTGTGTTGTTCATTCCCTTTTTTGCATAAAAGTGTTACTATGTTTACAAAGCTTTAAATGATTTATATTATTGCAAGCTTTTTTCTCTTAAATATTATGAAAACTGTCTAATTTGAACTCAGTTATGCATGCCTTTTCAAATATGAGACCAATTTCCTTCAAATTTCTACGTTTTAAGCTAAGTATTTTCAGATGGGTTGGGAAAAGTTAGAAAGATCTAATCTAAACATCATTCATTCTACCAAAGGATCTAATTGTTCTGTTATGCACTATATAAATCATACAAAAAATTGATCAAATCCACAAAATAAACCCTAAGTGTAAGTTCTGAGCATTTTCACAAATATACACCTAAAATTGCAAGCTCTAAGAGAAAATGTTTCAAACACAATGAAGAGCAAGAAAACACTCAGAAGATAGATGCAGAATTCTAGATTCAATTATATTAGAAATAGACAATCATATAAGATTTACAATGAATGACTCTTAGCTTCATTGATCAAACTACAGAAAACTTACAAGCTTTACAGATATAGCAAGGAGGTAGGATGTTCCACACACTCCTTGTTGTAGACATAGGCAACCTCCTTCTTCTACTTCTAAACTAAGAGGTCCCTCTATTCTAAATGCTGAGAAAAAACTACAACTGCTAGCTATTCTCTAAAATTTCCTGTGTAGTCCCTGTGTAGAGTTTTATAGTGTATAGAGGCACAATATATATAATTTTTTGATTGTCCTCAATACAGCTCAAAACCCTAGTTAAGCAATGGTTCAAACCTCTAGTTACAGAAATAAATGTTGGAGAACAAGTCTCCCAAAATATCTCTGAGTATACATCAAATCTGGACGAAGTATGCCGTCCTAAAAACCCTAGCAACTCAATAATAACTTCTGTTGTCTGCCACAATGATCTCTTCAGCTGCATTTTGTCTTCATCAATGAAGACCCTTGACTTCCTCACCCTTCATCCTTATCTTCCTTTGCTCCTGAGATCAGATTTTCTTTCCATGACGTCATCGCCATCAAACTTCAGCTTCTTCTTCAACTACAAACCTACAAAAACAGACTAGCAATAAGTATCATTTCACCTAACAAACAACATGAAATAAACATTTATTAAATCCAATCGTGACTCTGTAAATGTGAAAAACATGCACTCAAATGCTTATTCATGTTAAAACCAGTCGAGTCAACCATTGTTTACTGAAAATATGCACTTGGGCTTCAAAATGCTTCAAAAACCTATCACTTCTGCCTTCCCACCCATTTCTTTGTTTAAATCTTTGTATTTTCTAATATACAAGCCGGGCATGATACATTCATTAAATCAGATTTCAATCTTTTCAATTCCGCAGCTTGTATGCATGCAATGCATATCGATTTGTATATCGCAATATACAAATGCAAAAATATACAAGCACTTAACTCCAATTTATAATTATTCAATTCCACCAAACGTATAAATGCATTGTATCTTTTAGATATTCAATTCGGACGTGATACAAGCATTTAATCAGATTTTACTTTCTTTTTTGATTCCGCGTTGTATGTATCACCAAATGTATGTATTAATATACAAGCCCGAAGCATATAGCAATTTAACTCCATTTTGTAACTTTTCAAATCCGTGGCTTGTATATTAATAATGTACCTCCTGATGTCTACTAAGTTCGATGCATGGTTTATATCGAATTTAAAACCCCTCACAAATCTGCCTTGTATGTATTAAAATGCATGTAATAATATACTAGGTGTGAAATATACAAGGACTTTTCGTTATTTCATAGCTATTTCAGGTCCGCCCCTTGTATATTCCGTTTGTATGAATTTTCCAATCTACAATGAATTTTCTATTTTGGACTTTTATTTCGAATCTGGCTTGTATGTAATGCACTGCATCTTGCAATGTATATTTGAATATACAACCCAGATATGCAACGATTTAACTCCTCTTAACTTCCTTTTCACGTCTGCACAATGCATAAGTGCATTGTATATTTCGTTGTATGTTACTCAAACATTCAAGCCTATGGAAATACAACAAATTAACCTTGTTTCATAACATTTGAATTCCGTGCGATGTATAAAGTGCCTTGTATATTTTACCTTGTATATTTGACCTACCAAACATACAATATACAAGGTAAAATATACAAAGGGCATTGTATGTACATTTCAAACGACCCAATCATGCAAGCAACCCTACTATATGAACCCGATTGCAAATGCGACTAAGTATAAAACGACTTTACACATACAAAGCACTTTGTATATGCAAAGCGATATACAAAGGTCTTTGTATACAGGCGAACTCGCATACAAAGGGCCTTGTATATGCAACATGAATTTACAAATAGACTTGTATGTGCAAAACAACAAACCCTTCTCTTGTACATTTTACCAAAATGATCATAACTTGCAAAATATGGAGAATTTTAAGATGGTTCAAAAAGCAACCCTAGCTCATTTTTTACAAGGAATCCAACCATATTATGCCCTGGTACTGAAAATACATTTTTTCTCTATTTTTTTAACAAAGTTTGCAATTTTCACTCTCTTTTTCCCTTTACCACCAAACAAAACAAAACACACACAAGCAAAAGCAACAGCCATAGCAGGGGTCCTCATTTTGCTAAGGAGTAAAATGGGGTGTGTTGTGAACATCGCAACAACTAGCAACCAAACAAAACAATTAAATTTAAGGCATTAAGGAAACTAAATGAAATAAATTCATAACTTCCAACTATCCTTCCTGCAAATCATTATTTAACTTGAGACCTAAGGTATTTAATAAGGGTGCATGAATTTTTATTTTCAGTTTAAGTGTGTGCACATGATTAATTATCCTCATCTTGAAGATCGGTTGAACAAACCAATGACTAATATTAGCCTATGTAGTTGAGGATATTCCCTCATAGCTGACCAGATAGAGCCTTGCTGCCAGCGAGCATCCATAGCCCCGGCCAGGTTATCGTTACAATTCTCCTAAGTAGAGCCCCACTGCCAGTGAGCGTCCATAGCCCCGGTAGAGTTACTTAGATGGGTTAATCTAGATTTTCATTATAATCTGCTTTATTTTATTTTTTTATATTTATTGATTTTGATGTTTGATAGAAATTTCTCAAGATATAGCAATTTGTAACTTTATGATGCAAGGAATAAGCACTTGCTGAAATTAAGCTGAGAATTGTAATGGTAGCAAGGGTGACCTCAGAGTTTTCACCTAATAGCTACACTGGTAAGTTCAACAAACCCAAGGATTTTAGGTGTGTCATTGTGAGAAACTCACCCCGAATTCTCAATCACTATTATTGAACACTAAAATTCAGAAGCTAAACAACTCTCTACATTCATGATAGTCACAACAAGTTATGCATAAATTGGAAATGGTTAACTAGAATATTCTAAATTTTATACTATTTTCAATGGTTGTTAGCTTGCTCCTTCATACTCTAAAGGAAAATAAAGATCCCTACTGAGGAGACAACAAACAAAACCACAAGCAGACTATACAAGAAAAACAAAAAACAAAGCAAAACAAAACTGTACAAATAGACTATACAAGCAACAACCCAGAAATGAAACAACAAAAACTGTACACTACTTACACTGCATTACACAAAATATGGATTTCCCTTTACCTCAAGCCTGGAAGTAGTGTTTCAAATGTTGTCCATTAACTGGTAACAACACATCTTCCCCAATCAAGGTCTTAAGTCTAAATGTGTTGTCCCCTATTATTTATAAGACTTGCAATGGACCTAACCATAGTTTGTCAAATTTTCCATGACTCCCCTTCTTCTCATGTGCTTTATCCTAGCACAGCAATAAGTCTAATATCCTAAATGTTTTGACTCTTGCCCTCTTATCAAACCACCTCTTAACTACTACTTGGTGTTTGGAAAATTTCTCGATGGCTTGACATCCTTTCTCATCTAGTTGTAGCGTTTGTACTATCCTGGCTTCCCTATGGTTATCAAAGCCCAAATACTCATTGGCAAATTTCCAGATTGGTATTCTCAGATTCACTGAAAGTATGGGATCAGTCCCATAAACTAAATGATAAGGTGTACTACCTAAAGCGGTTTTAAATTTGGTCCTATCTACCTACAATGCATATTTTAACAAGGTATTCCACTCTCTAGGACTCTTTGCAATCAGCTTCTTGATTATATCTAATAAAAGTTTGTTTGTAAACTTAGCTAATCCATTACCTTGAGGGTAATAATTTGAAGAAAAATTTAAAACAATCTCGTATTCAAATGCCCATTTAGAAAACTTCAAAGAAGAGAAAGAAGGGCCGTTATCACATACCAATGAATAGGGGGTTCCAAACCTGCTTATGATGTTCTCTTCAAGAAACTTGATAACTACCTCAGTTGTGGAGAACTTGCAGCACGTGGCCTTAGTCCACGTTGTACAGTAGTCCATCACCATTAGTATGAACTTGTGTCTTGCAGAAGATGGAGGATTGACGACTCCAATGAAATCTAGGCCCTATTGTGCAAATGGTCTTGATTCAATCACAGGCTGTAATGGATTGGCCTGATTTCTTCCCTTATCTACTGTAGTCTGACAAGTGAGGCAACTTTTAATGTGACTCTCTGTATCCTTGAACATCGTGGGCCAGTAATAGCCCACCCTCAATATTTTATGTGTTGTAGCTAGATGGGAACCATGACCAGATCCGTACTTGTCATGCAGTTCTGTTAACACCTTATTTGCTTCAGCTCTGTTTGAACATCTTAGATAAATTCCATCATGGTTCTTCCTAAATAGAAGACCTCCTTGCATCATATATTTTTGTGCCTTACTCTTCAAATCTCTCCTCTGAGAATCTTTCATCTTATTTGGGTACTTTCCAACTATTAGAAAAGCGTTTAAATCACCATACTAGTCTGATTTGTCCTAGGAATTCAGTACATACTGCTATTTTATCAAATCTAGGTCTGTGTTTGCTATTGTTTGCACCAACACCTGCCCTCTGACCAACTTCATGGGAATGATTTCCATGTCAAACTCTTGTAGCATGGTGATCCATTTGGCCCTCTTTTCCCCATGCTCATTCTGCATTAGTAGCATCTTTACTACTGCGTCCGACACTATGGCCTTGATCTGGCTGTGTAGAATATAATGCCTAAATTTCTTCATGGCCTTTATTAATGCAAATGCTTGTCTTTTAGTGTCCATATATCTTAGTTGTGCATCCTTCAGAGGTGCACTCACAAATGCAATGGGCCTTTCTTCATTGTCTTCACCCTTTTGTGTTAGAGCAGCCGTGACTGAATGGGAGGATGCAAAGGAATATATGTAAAACAACTTTGTGTAGTCTGGGCTTGCCAGTACAAGGGCGTCAGAAATGACCTGCTTGATATCTTTAAATGCATCCCTAGCCACATGCGTCCACTCCATCAGCACATCTTTCTTCAACATGGAATTTAACGACTGCACGATCTCTGTAAAACCCGTGATAAACTTCCAAACAAAGTTAATTTTACCAAAAAATGATTTCAACTCTTTCCTACTATTTGGTATTTGCAAATTTTGTATTGATTCTATTCTATCTAGGTCAATCGATATTCCATCTTTAGAAATGACATGTCCTAGTAATTTACCTTTAGTTACCCCAAATGAACATTTTTTAGGGTTAAGGGAAATTCCGTACCTCTCACATCTCTTAAGTATTTTCGTGAGATCTTCAGTGTGAGTGGATGCATCCTTAGAATACACAGTCAGATCATCCATATACACGACAATGCACTTACCTGATAACCCACAGAATGCAATGTCCATGGCTCTCTGAAAAGTGGCACCTGCATTGATCAGACCAAAAGGCATTCTCCTATATGCATAATTTCCCCATTTACAAGTGAAGGTGGTTTTTAATCTGTCATCTCTATCAATTAAAACCTGGTTATACCCTGAGAAACCATCTAAAAAAGACATCATCTTTGCCCCGTTCATGGCTTGCAGCACTTCATCTATTGGAGGCAGAGGATAATTATCCTTTTCGGATGCTTTATTCAAGTTTCTAAAATCTACGCACAACCTGATGTCTTCGTTTTTCTTCCTTACTGGTACTAAGTTAGCTACCCAGACTGAATGTCTGACTGGGAAAATTATTCGAGCAGACATCAATTTTTTAACTTCCTCAAAGATTAAAGGCTCCAAAATGGTGTTCACAAGCCTTTGTTTCTGCCTGAATGGTTTAACCTCTGGTCTCAAAGGTATCACGTGAGTTATGATGGACATATCATAGGTTTTCAAGTCTTCATATGTCCATGCTATTATGTGTTTGTAATCTTTCAGAACGTCCAAAATTTCTTTTCTTATTTTCTCAAAGCAAGCCTTCCCAATCGGCACATTTTGTGGATTTTGCTTTGTCCCTAAGTTGTGTGAATCACACTTACCCCCTCCTATTTTGGGTAAGTCCTTCTATCTTATTACTCCATCAAAGTCAAAAATATGCTCTAATTCAATTACCCCTTTGGGTAAGAAGTTACTCTTCAAGTTAATTATATCCTCTTTGTCCCATGTCATCTTAGGACTTTCTTGTTCATCAATGATTTGAGCCTCAAATACCTCATTACAAGTTAGAAAATCAATAATTTGTTGATCCCCCCCAAATACCTGAAAGTGCATAACATTGTCTGGGATACTGGTAACATTAACTAGTTCGACAGCAAATTGTCTCAGACCTGACAGTGTCAAGGGTTCTAGTGTGCTAGCAGCAACTGCTAGCACATCCGGCCTGTGGTTTAGTTCTCTAGGGATATGCTCTATGTTGAAAGCATCAAATGAATATATTAAATCCCATACTCTATGTCTATAACAAATCATTTTCTTATAATTACAAGCATATAGTTTCCTTATTTGTCTGACTACTAGTTCAGAGTCTGAAAATACCTTAATCATTTTCACCTTTTTCTTAATGGCCATGACAAGTCCCAAAATTAAGGCTTCATATTCAGCAATATTGTTAGTACACGAAAACTGCAGTCTATATGCTGCTAGATATGATTTACCCTAAGGATCTATGAGTTCAACACCTGCACCCGCACCCTGTTTTGATTTGGGCCTGTCACATTTTAATGTCCATATGCCATCTTTACTTTTCTGACCTTTTACCTTGGCATGCTTTGTCTCTTCTATTACTTGTGAGGTGCTGGTCTGTTTATTCATGGGTATTTCTATTTGGTCAACTCGCATATGTGTATTTTTAGCTTGTAAATCAGAAAGACAACTACCCTTGTCCTTTATTCCTCTTCTAGATATGAGATTAGAGCATCTACACTATTCTAAAAGTATCTCTGGGGTTGATTAGGGCTCACATTTCCCTCTTGCAACTCTATCCTCATCGTTCATTTTTTGTATTCATATTCAATGATGTCTTTGCACATTCCACAACTCTCCTCAGAATGTGGCCTATCGTGAACTCTACATCTATCCTTATACAGTTTACATTGGACTAGCAGATTTTGTTTAATGTACTCTTCCACCTCTTGTCTAATGGCATGACCAAATTTGTCCATCGCACTATTTTCTTCATCCGAAGAATTTCCATCAGACTCAATGAATAATGTTGTCTCCTTGTTGACATGTTTTTTCCTAAAGTTTAGCATCATGATTTCTTCAATTTGTACCCCATTATTAGTAATCCTATAGACACTAGGTTCAACAGCAGCATATAATATTTCATTTGTTCGATTATACTTTGTTATCATGTGTTTCATCCTGGGTTCTGCCTCTATTCTAATCTAGTTTGGGACACCTCTCCAAGGTAACCACATATGTGAAAAATTAGTGGCCATATATCCATTTAATGTCTTGGACCAATCCCTACTCAACGACATCCCATAATTCACGAGTATATCCACTATTTAAATGTTAATGAATTGGCTTACCCTAGGGTCTGAAGCTAATTGCATCTAAATGTTCATTAGTTCTCCTATCACACTAACCTCAATTTTATCTAACTGTGTGACAACCTTGGTGGATCTGGTGGGAGTCAGCCCTAGAGTTTTACATATACCCAAGGGAATTACATTGGCTGATGCACTAGAGTCCACCATGCAATTGTGTATGTTCTTCCCACACAATCTAACAGTTAACAAGAAAGGAGGAGCATCCTTCTTATCGGCATACATTACGACATTTGTATTGGAAGGTTGCTCAACTTTCTTACTTTTCAATTTAGGTAGTGAATCTCTATTAGGAACAACTATACCAGCAGCAACCTCATCTGTCATGGATGTATCCAAAGATTTTATAAAAGCATTTCTGATCCCTGGAGTTTTTAATAATTCATTCAGAGGTATACTGACCTTAATTTTCTTTATTTCTTCTGACAAGTAGCTCATTAATCTTGTTGTCTCTGCTGTTTTAGTTTTACTTGTTTGGGCCTTTTCTACTATTGTTCCACCGTTTGTGTGATGATTAGCTTTGAGTATGGCGGGATTGTTGCTAACGTTATGATCTGGGGGTGTATTGAAGTTGTTAGGAGGAATGGAAGTGGTGAAAGGTCCTCCTGGCCTAGTGTTGTTCCTTAAATTGTAGGTGTGGTTTTTATTTGTCTGTTGAAAGGCCTGCACCTCTTCTGTTTCAGTCAATGCCTCATTTTCAGTCTCAAAGGGAAACTGAAAAGCATTTAACACAAATGTCGATTCAGGATAAAGACTTTCACAAACGTATAGTTCATCCTCTAACAATTCATCTTCTTTCTCTTCTGTAGTTGCAAAGGTAAAGGTTTATAAAACTAAAGTTGTATCATACCCTGAGGGTACTACCTCATTACCTTTAGGAATGAGAAACTCAGAAGTAGGAGTCTGCACGTCTATATTAAAAATGTTGGCTGCTAAATGGAACTGTGGACAATCAAGCTCAGCATGGGCATTGGTATTGTGAAACTTGCACCTATTTTTTAGTGATGTATTGGCCATTTGGATGCCATCTATTTGTTTTGCATCATGATTATCTGTATTCTCAAAAGGAGAAGCTAGAGTACCATTGTTTGGCCCAGTGTTCCATGTTTTAGGTGGCCTAGGCTGATTCTGATTTCTGTTATTGCTACCCCAGGCCCTATTGTCTATGACTGGCCCTCTGTTTTGCATTAGTTGCCCTTGGTTATGACTTTGATTTGAACATTGGCCTTGGCTATTTTTTTGGGTATGGCTCTAATTATAGTTCTGATTGTAGTGCTGATTTTGGTTTGAATTATAGTTCTGATTTTGGCCTTGGTTATAATTTTGATTTTGATTGAATCCCTGGTTGCCTCTTCCATAAAGATTCTCATTTCTTAGTTGTGTCACTTTGGTGGTCAATCTTTTCAAATGTGTAGTGATCTCTTTGATTTCTTCCCTTTCTTCCTATGCTTTTGCCACAGTTGTATCTCTAGGAGGTCAGAAGAAAGGATGACCACTATTTTGACTGTTATTAGCAGTGTCACCTGTGTAAGGAGTTATGGTTTGGATTGGGGTAGGACTATACACAGGTGTGTAAGAAGGAACTAGATTTAATAATGGAGTGTGATGCATAGGGACTCCATTCCAGGGCTATGCCTAATTTTACATCCCAAGATTTCCTCCATTAACAAATGGACTATAGGTTGTATGCCTCATCTCTTGGTTTACTGAGGCTGCCTCTTTATAGGCTTTGGATATTGAATCTATGTCAGGTTTTCTTTTGACAAACATGGCTGTTAAAGGATCTAAGGCCACATAGTACATAGCCAACAAGGTATCATCATCCACAGTGTAAGGGGCTTCCAACCTAGAGTAGGCCTTTTGAAATCTGTCATTGAAATTATCAATCAACTCTCCCTCACCTCTTTTTATGGTAGCCAATTTATGATACAAAATACAAGGATCAATGGGTCCCCTAAATCTAGACAGAAATTCTTCTTGCATAAGTGACCAAGAAGAAATGTAGCCATTGGGTAAGTTTACATACTAGTTAGAGGCTTGTTCATTGAAACTGTAGGGAAAGAATCTACACATAACATCCTTGTGTTCTAATATGGCCCTAAAGCATGCTTCCTTGAATATTCTAATGTGGTCTTCCAGATCTTGGTGTAATTGGTATTTGGGACATATCTTTTCTAGGTTTTTGGGCATCTCATTATAATCATTGAACGCTATGGGAGAATGGACATTGAAATAAGCCATTGTAGGTACTTGTGCTTGACCTAGACCTGTAGGAATACCTGGGTTCACTGGTGGGATATGATCTTTAGGAGGACTAGGACCTCTAGGAGTACCTGAAGCAAGATTTAAAGATCTAAATGAAGAAATGTTAGGACTCACAATGTTACGAATAGTATAAGGTGATCTAAGGGGTGTGTTAGGTGAGTTTCCTGGGTGTATTATTTTAGGGTTCCAAATCAGAGGACTCTTACTTCGCCTTATATCAGGTAATTGTACAAATATATCCCCTAAACTAGATCTAGACCTAGTCACTCTATCATTGTTATTAGCTAGTTCTACTCAAAACAAAACCCTAACTCAAATAAGGCCCTCGTTCTAGCACCAGAAAACTGTTGATGATTGTTTTAAGACAATCATAACAATAGTTAAAATTCACATAAAATGAACGAAAACTAACTTGAAAGATATGAAGGAATAGGTTAAGATTCACTTAATCCTAAGTTTAATATGGTCAAGTCTTGACCTGTTGGGCAAATTTAGTTGGTTGATGTGAAGCTGTAATGTTCAAGGGGCCTTACGTGATTTAGGGTTTCTTGTTGGTTAACTGGATTCAAACTTATGCAAAGAGATTATGAATATCAATGTGTTGTTCATTCCCTTTTTTGCATAAAAGTGTTACTGTGTTTACAAAGATTTAAATGATTTATATTATTTCAAGCTTTTTTCTCTTAAATATTATGAAAACTGTCTACTTTGAACTCAGTTATGCATGTCTTTTCAAATATGAGACCAATTTCCTTAAAATTTATATGTTTTAAGCTACTTATTTTCAGATGGGTCGGGAAAAGTTAGAAAGATCTAATCTAAACATCATTCATTCTACCAAAGGATCTAATTGTTTTATTATGCACTATATAAATCATACAACAAATTGATCAAATCCACAGACTAAACCCTAAGTGTAAGTTCTGAGCATTTTCACAAACATACACCTAAAATTGCAAGCTCTAAGAGAAAATGTTTCAAATACAATGAAGAGAAAGAAAACACTCAAAAGATAGATGTAGAATTCTAGATTCAATTGTATTAGAAACAGACAGTCATATAAGATTTACAATGTCTGAATGACTCTTAGCTTCATTGATCAAACTATAGAAAACTTACAAGCTTTACAGATACAACAAGGAGGCAAGATGTTCCACACGCTCCTTGTTATGGACACAGGTGACCTCCTTCTTCTACTTCTAAACTAACATGTCCCTCTATTCTAAATGCTAAGAAAAATCTACAACTGCTAGCTATTCTCTAAAATTTCCTGTGTAGTCCCTGTGTCAAGTTTTATAGTGTATAGAGGCACAATATATACACTTTTTTGACTCTCCTCTATATAGCTCAAACCCTAGTTAAGCAATGGTTCAAACCTCTGGTTACAGCAATAAATGTTAGAGAACAAGTCTCCCAAAATATCTCTAAGCATACGTCCAATCTGGGCGAAGTATGCCCTCCTGAAAACCCTAGCAACTCAATAATAACTTCTGTTGTCTGCCGCAATGATGTCTTCAACTGCATTTTGTCTTCAACAATGAAGACCCTTGACTTCCTCACCCTTCATCCTTATCTTCCTCTACTCCTAAGATCAAATTTTCTTTCCTTGACGTTATCACCATCAAACTTCAGCTTCTTCTTCAACTACAAACCTGCAAAAATAGACCAGCAAAAAGTATCATTTCACCTAACAAATAATAGGAAATAAACATTTATTAAATCCAATCGTGACTATGTAAACACAGAAATCAGGCCCCAATCCCATGAAAAATGCGTGCTCAAATGCTTATTCCATGTTAAAACCAGTCAGGTCAACCATCGTTGACCAAAAATATGCACTCGGGCTTCAAAATGCTTCAAAAACCTATTTCTTCTACCTTCCCACCCATTTCTTTATTTAAATCTTTGTATTTTCTGATATACAAGCCAGGCATTATACATTCGTTAAATCGGATTTCAATCTTTTCAATTCCGCGGCTTGTATGCATGCAATGCATATCAGTTTGTATATCACAATATACAAATGCAAAAATATACAAGCACTTAACTCCAATTTATAATTATTCAATTCCGCCAAACGTATAAATGCATTGTATCTTTTAGATATTCAATTCGGATGTGATACAAGCATTTAATCAGATTTTACTTTCTTTTTTGATTCCGCGTTGTATGTATCACCAAATATATGTATTAATATACAAGCCTGAAGCATACAACAATTTAACTCCATTTCGTAACTTTTCAAATCCACGGCTTGTATATTAATAATGTACCTCCTAATGTATACTGAGTTCAATGCATGGTTTATATTGAATTTAAAACCCCTCACAAATCCACCTTGTATGTATTAAAATGCATGCAATAATATACAAGGACTTTTCGTTATTTCATAGCTATTTTAGGTCCGCCCCTTGTATATTCCATTTGTATGTATTTTCTGATATACAATAAATTTTTTATTTTGGACCTTTATTTCGAATCCAGCTTGTATCTAAAGCAATGCATCTTGCAATGTATATTTGAATATACAACCCAGATATGCAATGATTTAACTCCTCTTAACTTCCTTTTCGCATCCATGCAATGCATAAGTGCATTGTATATTTTGTTGTATGTTACTCAAATATTTGAATTCCGCGCGATGTATAAAGTGCCCTATATATTTTACCTTGTATATTTGACCCGCCAAACATACAACGTGAGATATATGCAATGGAATTCAAATACCTATTCACTTCAACTCTGAGTTATTTTGGATCCATCTTGTATGTATACATAAAACTTTTATTTAAAATGCATATAAGGAAAAAGACATACAATCAGCTTTGTATATGAAAGCGATATACAAAGGGCATTGTATGTACATTTCAAACGACCCAATCATGCAAGCAACCCTACTATATGAAGCCGATTGCAAATGCGACTAAGTATAAAACAACTTTATACATACAAAGGACTTTGTATATGCAAACTGATATACAAAGGTCTTTGTATAAAGGCAAACTTGCATACAAAGGGCCTTGTATATGCAACATGCATTACAAATAGACTTGTATGTGCAAAATAGCAAACCCTTCTCTTGTACATTTTACCAAAATGATCATAACTTGCAAAATATGGCAAATTTTAAGATGGTTCAAAAAGCAACCCTAGCTCATTTTTCACAAAGAATCCAACCATATTATGCCTTGGTACTAAAAATACATTTTTTCTTTTTTTTTTTTTGTTTTAACGAAGTTTGCAATTTTCACTCCCTTTTTCCCTTTACTAGTAAACAAAACAAAACACACACAAGGAAAAGAAACAGCCACAGCAGGGGTCCTCATTTTGCTAAGGAGTAAAATGGGGCATGTTGTTAACATCACATCAAAAGCTAAATGAAATAAATTTATAACTTCCAACTATCTTTTCTGCAAATCATCATTTAACTTGAGACTCAATGTATTCAATAAGGTGCATGAATTTTCCTTTCAGTTTAAGTGGGTGTACGTGATTGATAATCCTCATCTTGAAAATTAGTTGAACAAATTAGTGACTAACATTAGACTACGTAGTTGATGTCATTCCCTCATAGCCAACTAGATAGAGCCTTGCTTCCAACAAGCATCCATAGCCCCAACAAGGTTATCATTACAATTCTCCTAAGTAGAGCCCCACTGCCAGCGAGCGTCTATAGCCCCGGTAGAGTTACTTAGATGGCTTAATCTAGATTTTCAGTAAAATCTATTTTATTCATTTTTTATTTTTTGTATTTGATAGAAATTTAGAAGATATTGCATTTGTAACTTCATGATGCAAGGAGTGGTCACTTGCTAAAATTAAGCTAAGAATTGTAATGGTAGCAAGGGTGACATATGATTTTTCACCTAATATCTACACTGGCAAGTTCAACAAACCCAAGGATTTTAGGTGTGTCATTGCGAGAAACCTTCCTTGAATACTCAACCCATAGTTATTGAATACAAAATTTCACAAAGTTAAACAACTCTCTACATCCATGACAGTCACAACAAGTTATGCAGAAATTTCAAATAATTAACCTGAATGATCTAAATTTTCCATTATTTTCAGTGGTTGTTAGTCTTCTCCTTCATACTCTAAATAAAAATAAAGATCCCAGCACACACAAACAACAAAGCAAACAAACAAAACAAGCAGACTGTACAAACAACTAACCTATGAAACTATACACAAAACCCTACAAGGCAAATAAAACCTAGGAAAGGACCCAAAGACACCTATATTTGCATATTTCCTTAGATTGTGCAGGAGCATCAAGGCATTAGTTATGGTTCTGATCCTAGCAAATTCATCTTTATATTCTGAAAGATGTTCTTGTATTCTAAATTCATTATGTTTAACAGAATAATCTCTAATTATCAGCAACTGAGGAAGCTCATCATGTTCATGATTAATCCATATGCATGTCTTATCTCTTGAATTTCCATAATCAAAATAGTATTCAACCTTATTCACTGTGGAAAGGAAATATACAACCTGGTGCATCTCTGGTTCTACTGGACATGCTTGTTATTGACAGTTGGTCCTCCATTTAACTCTGCACTTTCATTTCTTGGCTCAATGCCTGGTCTCACTTCAATTTGAAGGATGTATGGCTCTTGATGGATTATTCCTTCATTTTTATCCAACTTTGTTCATTCATTCTAGATGTTCAGTTTATCCTCAAGTTCAGGAAATGTTTCATTGTTCTCTTCAATTCTCTGCACATCAGCATCTAAATAAGTATCTTTATCATTATAATCTGATATACAGGAATTTATCATTTCTAAATCATTTGACAGTAAAGGTGAATTAACTTCTGACTGATACAAATACTCCCCTGTTTCATTTTCAAAATGTTGATGGATCAGCATTTGATCAAGCACAACAACTCCAAGGCTTTCTGCATCTTCAACTTTTATGAATTGTTCATCAAATAACTCACATTTTTCGTCCAGTAGAGTATCTGGTTCCATTGACCTGCAACATTATTGCATTTGATCATCCAATTTAGAGGAGTCATCTATAACATTAGGAGTTACTTTGTTTTCTATGACTCCATTAGTTGCTATCATAGGAACTTCATCAGTAGTAGTGCATTTAAATTGTTCCAATACTTGTTTACACTTCTTTGTCAACTCATCTCTATCAAAACTGCTAAACTCAGATCCAGAACATCATCTTGACAAGCATTTAATAATTCAATATATTTGTTTAGTGTATCAAGATCAATTTCATATTTATCTCCCCCCTCATCAAATCTTTCTTGTTGATTGTCTAATGACGTGAAACAAGAAGCACTTCTTCTCTAGGATTTTCAAAAGATTCATACCTACATTCTGCCTCTTTTTTATAAAGTACAGACCTCCAATTCTCACCATAAAATGACTCAAGGAAAGATGTTTCCTCATTTTTACCTTCTAGAACTGATTCAGCTATTGTATTTTCTAAACAATTCTTGATTATGGGTGTTGTCTCTTCTTGTTGTTCCAGAATTTCTTCATTTTCCTGCCGGACTTCAGCCCTTATCACATCTAAATAAAATATTAGTCCTTTCAAATATAAATCCAAACTTGTAAGAAAAGTTAGACAATTAATTTCACAGTGCTCCACAGTCTAGTGTATCCTATAACAACTGGATAAACCAAAGTTAGATAAACTGTGAGGATAAAGCTGTCCATTCAAAGTTTCCTGAAATAAAGGAATATTAACTTAGAAATTGTCCTCATATGCATCCATTGAAATGAGACCCTACTTTTAATTTTTAAGATTTTTTGAATTTTAATGAAATCTATCATATCTCAGAATAAAACTTGAAAGCTCAGAAAATGTTTATACAACATTTGCAAAAATCCATAGATTCCTTGTTCATGCCCTTCTTCCAGCGCCAATTTAGGTGTTGATGGTGATGTTAGTCACATACAAACATGAAATAAAAGTCACACAACAACCTTTATTTATCTTGAAAGATACGATGAATTCAAATAATTGATGATCCCAAGTCTCCGTTGATTGGTTCATAATCTATTGACGTTACTCAGTGGTTGATGTGTGTTGTTGTTTTCCATTCAGGGGCCTTACGTTCTTCAGTAGATTTTGTTTTCTACAAATGTGCTACATAGAAGGGTTACTCTACACTATATACTTCTTCAAATAATATGTCTACAAGTTGATATTTGCATGATATCTACCATTATTTGCAAGTCTTTACATGATATTTTCAACACTACATGAATTTAGCTCAAATATGCTAATGATATTCAATTATCTATGAGATGTCAGCATATTTCTCTATTCTATTTATTATTTATCATGATTTGTTGTTATGGAAGTGATTTTTATGAAATTAAAATGAGAAAAAGGGTTAGAGAATGAGATTCCCAAAATTACTTGACTGAGATCACTAATCCACATACATGTTCTAATACGACAATGAAGAGAAAAAATCTAGAATCATAATTCGCCAAGACATTCCACAAACCCGCATGATCTAGTGCAAATCTTCAAAGGAAAAGTTGACAACAACATGTAATAAAATGAAAGTGCTTCTAGTTGAACACAACATTCACCATTACATATCCAGAAATCAACTTGAAGATTACGTAAAGTTTACAATCAGGATGCAATATGAAGCTTCATCTCTATTCAATATGCTTAAAAACAATTATATTTACAATGATCTGAAAAAAGAACCTTGACATTTCAACAATTCAGTCCTCATTAGTCTCAGTAATCTAATCTCCTATATTAAACTGTCTCGATCAGATTTTTACAAAATGATTGACCTCCTCCTTTTACATAGTAAAGAGGCTCAATATATAGCTCTAAGAATCCCCAATACGGCTTCCAAAAAAGCTAATCGATCAATGACCCCCATCTCAAGTGCAGCATCCACTGGTGAAAAAACAAATCCTACCAAAAGTCTGAGTAACATGCCCATACTGGGCATAAGGATGCCCATTAGAAACCCTAATAGCTCAAAATAACTGTTGTTCCTTTTAATAATGTTTCCCCATCTGCATTTTGTCCTTGCATTGAATGCCTTGACCCCTCTCGTCTCTTTGTGATCTGATGTGATCCGATCCGCCTCCTGTGATGTCAGAATCTTAGATTGGCCTTAATTGTAGCAGTTAATGCACCATCAACTCGATCTTTAGTTGTAGTGTTGGCGCCCTTTTAAATTCTTTGTGTATTTTCATCATCGGTGAGACAATCAACGTCGGCACAGTTCCTTCTCCCTTTACCGATGGCCGATGACCGCTTCATAACCAATATACCTGTGCACCTACGGTCAACATACATAAGTTAAGCATCATCATTTAAGTAACTCGCAGGAAGTTATAAATACATTAAATCAGGTTCTAAATATGCAAGCACAACCATCGAGCTATGAAACCATGAAAAATGTGCATCTAAACGCATATACAACGTCAAAAGTGGCTGAGTCAACCATCGTTGAACAAAAACATGCATCGGGCTCCAAAATGGCTTCAAAATCCCTTCGCTTTGAATTCCCACCCTTTTCCTTGCATCTCAAGAATGCATATTCAATTCCTTGTATATCAGGCTTGTATATCCTAACATACAAGCATTCTGAACATACAAGGACCTTTTCCTTTTTAACTTCCTATTCGGGTCCGAGTTGCACCCTTAACTTGTACTTTTCCTTTTGCATCAATCGCTTGTATGTATCGGCTCAATACATACAAACACATTTGTATGTACATTCGGACCTATCGCCTTTTATAAACCGTAGTTTATTCATTTTTGATTCCGCGCAATGTATATAACGCAATGCATCTTTTGATATACATTTGGATATGATGCATTGCATATATCAAGTTTTAATCTCCTTTGAATTCCATCCTGTATGCATAAAGCAATGTATGTTATGCAATGTATCTCTTAATATACATTTGGGTTTTGATGCATTGCATAAATCAGATTTTAATTTCTTTGAATTCCGACGCTTGTATGTATTAAGCAATGTATGTTTCGAAATATACATACAAGGCACAAAATATACAAGCCTTACTTCACATTTAATAACTTTTCAGTTTTGGTGCTTGTATATAGGCAATGCACATTGCAATGTATGTTATATATACATTGCGCAAAACATACAACGACTAAACCAATTTTAATAACTCCTCGGGTCCACGCAATGTATATAGCCTTTGTATCTCACCAAAATACAAGCCCGCATATATACAAGGACTTAACCCTATTTTACAAACTATTCGGGTCCACGGCTTGTACATAACCTTGTGTATATCCACTTTATATATTTAGCACTTTTAAACATACAAACCAAAAATACATTCGACGAACTCAATAGAATATTCATTTCAACTCATAACTATGTTGGGTCCAACCTGCATGTACAAATAGAACATTAGCAAATGCATACAAGTATAAAAACATACAAACAACTTTGTATGTAAACCTGATATACAAAACCCTTCGCATGTGCAACATACAACGACCTAACATACAAAGACCATTGTATATGCAACCTGATATGCAAAAGACCTTACATACAAGTGACCCAATATACAAAGGGCCTTGTATATGCAACATACAAACTCGAATGTACATTTTACCAAAACACTCATAAGTTGCAAAATATAGTGAATTTTAAAATGATTCAAAAAGCAACCCCTATTCATTTTCAACAAGGAATTTACCCATATTCATCCCTGGTACTTAATGCAATTTTTCCTCTATTTTCAACAAGGCTTGTAACATTCACTTCTTTTTCCCTTTACTACCAAGCAGAACAACACACACAAGCAAAAGCAAAAGCCATAGCAGGGTTCCTCATTTTGCTAAGGAGCAAAAAGGGGTGTGTTGTGAACATCACAACAGGTCCACAAAACAATTCATTTGCACAATCGTCTTAGTTTTATTTGCTTTGGAGAGCTTAGAGCAGCATAGAGCATACAACAGTTAGCACGAGGATGGACATTCCACGCTAGGAGCATCGATTCGAGCGGGTATGTTGATTGGACCGGATAGCAGAGGCAGGACCCCTAGTATGTATCTCAAAAAATTTCCCCTATGGTCGAGTTTGATAGCAATAAATTCTAGGAGAAATTTAGTATAGATAAAAGTGCTGCAACACAGTGTGGCACATACGCCACGTGAAACTGCGCATGCATAGTTCTGTAGCACATGTATGATATAAAGCGGCGTATATGTGAAAGTTGCGCATGCATGATTCTTCAACACTTTTACAGTATGTAGCGGTGCATGTGACAGGGCAGTGCACTTATAGCATAGGATGACGCATGCATGGATTCTTGCAGCGCTTTTGCCAGAAGTGGTGCATGTGTCATGAAATGGCATATTTGTTAAAAATGACACGATTCGGTCTAGATAAATGTTCTTAATATTTATTTAATTCTAATTCCTCTATCAATAAATAAATAAACAAATTTATTTATTTGATTCATATTCTTCCAACAATTAAATAAAATCCTTTATTTAATTCAATTCTTCCAAACAATTAAATAATTCTTAATTATTTAATTAAATCAAATCATTCTTCCAAATTTGAATAAATCAAATCAAATTTTTTTAAATCCTTTCAATCTCCAAAAATAAAATACAATCAAATATTTTATTTATTCTTCCAAATCATGCACAAACAATTAAATAAATTTATTTATTTAATTTGCTTTCTAATCTTCTAAATTAAATAATTCCAATTATTTAATTGTTTCTTCCAATAATATCTTTTCTAGATTTAAATAAATCAATTATTTATTTAAGTTGTCTTTTTCTTCTAAATTGAGTTATCTCTAAATATAATTCAATCTTTTTTGCACATGCAATTAAATATTCCTAATATTTAATAAAGCAAAATATCTTCTTATTCTCATGCAAATCCCTTCTTCTTGTTTTAAATCACTTAACTGATTATTATATTCTTTTAATTGCTTTAACTCATTCTTCTATTCTTAGCAAATCCTTTCATGCAAAAGAAAGCAAGACACATGTCTTCTTCTTATTCGTTGCACGTTCCTCAACTGTGCTCAATCGTTGATGTTCTCATTCTCTCTATACTGTTGATCTTCTTTCCCAAGTCTATAAATTCAACCTCATTCTTCCATTTCATTCATCCAAGCTTTAAGTATCGTTACTCTACAGGAATTACAATGTGCCTTTGGCACCAATTCCTTCATTGCTTGTGATCACATTCGTTACTACGCACCACTATAATCATTGTGAAGCTCCTCTTCATGGCATTATTATCATAGCCATTCCCAATTGACAATCTTGAAGAATAGCAAGGAAGTGCACTCTCTGAGGGCCCTATTTCATAAATGCAAGATTGTTTGTGATAGGCGATCAATGGAAGATTCCAATTAAGGAGGTTTGCTTTGTTATTGTTCATTATTTTATTGAATCTCTTTTTGTTCACCATTTCATTGAGTTTTGGGTATCTTGATATTTGATGTTATTGATTATTCAATTGAATCCAATTTTTCCTTAACATTTTTGGCGCCCACCGTGGGGCCTAGCCCCAAATTTAACCCAAAAATTAAGTTTTTGTGTTTTAGAAAGCCATACATAGGAGGAAATGGTGCATCTGATACATCCTAACATGCATCTATTACCTATCATAGTGCATACATTTCTACAGTGTATACAGTCTCTGTTCTAGCGCATCTATTACTTGTCACGGCGCATACGTTTTTGCAGCGCATATAGACACTGTTCCAGCGCATTTACTACCTGTCATAGTGTATACATTAGATAAGCCCATATACTCTATTTTGCAGCACTTTTGACCTCTGTCTTAGCGCATATGTATTGCAGTGCTTCTGTTCACTGTTTCTGCTCATTCAGTCTCTGAACGGGCACATCTATTTTAGGCAATGATTTTAGGGTTTTCTTGAAGATTTTTGCTAACGCTGACATCTTTGCAGGAACTCTCTTGATCTGTTTTGTAGGCTAGGTACTGGTTTAGATTCATATAGTTGCACTTGTTAGCTCACACTTTGATTTCTAACGGGAAAGTAAAATGAATGCTCATGCAAATCTCACATAGTTTAACTAGGAAAGTGGTAATTGAATCATTGCTATCTTGCATATCATTGAATCATTACTATTGCTATCTGGATAAAACTGAACTCATCATTGCTATCTGGGCAAAACTGAACCATTATAATCTCGATTGACTCACTTCAAAGTTAACAACTCGTGCTATGTGGATAAAACTGAACTCATCATTGCTATCTGGGTAAAACTGAACCATTGCTATCTCGATTGACCATCATTTCAAAGTTAACAACTCGTGCTACGTGGATAAAACTAAACTCATCATTGCTATCTAGGTAAAATTGAACCATTGCTATCTCGATTGACCATCATTTCAAAGTTAACAATTCATGCTACGTGGATAAAATTGAACTCATCATTGCTATCTTGGTTAAAATTGGACCATTGCGATCTTGCTAATCACTTCAAAGTTCTGTGCTTGCCCAAGTAGATAGCTCATCTAGTTTTTTTCATTTTAACTAGGGGAAAAAGAACCACTATATTCTATGTTTTGGGAATCATACCAGGCCTATGATCTCCCCTATCTTGGGTGATCAAAATGCCAGACATATCATTTTTGCATGTGTTTTTCTTTTAGAGGGGCCTACTCTTGGATATTGTTCATCCAAGTAGGAACGACCCTAAGTGGTAACAGGCTAGACACCAAGACATTCCAAGCCACTATAAATAAATTGTGTTTGGAGCAAAAGCTTCAAACAATGAGTGAAGTTGTGTTATATCGATAGCCAACCTCCCCCAAAACCCTCCAAGATGCAACCCTTGTGCAGGTTGGGAGACTCCATAACGAAGAGTAGTGCTACCACATGTATAACCACTTGAACGGTTTCCTTCATTAAACACCTTTGTTCTAGTGGCAAAAAACCCTTGTAATCCATTTGAAGCCTAGGATTTGTACTTGTTTTTCCTTTTAGTCCAAAAAGAGTCAAAAAATCACAAAAAAGTAAAAAACCACAAAAATATTCTTTGTGTTTGCTGTGTCTTCTTGCCATAATTTTAGAAAATCAGATCAAAAAGACCTTCTTACAACCAAAGTACCAAAAACATCAGAAAAATTCCAAAATTTGCAAAAAAATATTTAGAAAGCCAGAGCGGCACATCAGTCCTCTGTTGCTACACATTTGTGCTGACCTGCAACAAATCTATCCCAAACTACAACACTTTTACTGTCTGTTGCAACACATTTACATTTTACTAGTGCAGCGCATTTGTTTCAACTCACAACACATTTATCAATTTCTACAACACATCTGTTTTGGTGCATGCGTGACAGTGAGCACTTGCACAATCTTTGAGAGAAAATTTTTGTCAATTCTGGGTACCCATTTTAGTCTAGTTTCAGTTTTAGAGATCAGGCCTTACTTTGCAATCTTTTTTCCATCCATTTCAAGTCAAAATCTCTCTTTCGTTAGTCATCTCATTCACCTTCTATCGAGTCTTCCTAGTCAAGGTCAAAAGTATCCCATATCAAGTCAGCATAGGCCCCTTTTTCGTATCACTTTGGATTCAAGTAACCCTAGTAGGTCACATGACTTCTCTAGTGGTCTTGGTACATGACTAGTCCCTACACAGTAAGACAGGTATCAAGTACCCTTACTAGTAGCTACCGTCTTGTATCGGTCGTCTTACTTGGAACCATTGATCAAGAAAGTCCCTTGTCTAGGTCTTGTCATAAGTATCCTATTCTCAGCAGTCTCCATCGACATCTTGCCAAAGTCTCTAGTTTCATCCCACCTCATCCCGCATTACCTTGCATGGTTCTTACTAGATCTCAATACCAAAAGCAACTTGAAATGGCCGAATTATCCAACCACATCATCACACCTCATGATAGTGATGAGGAAATCTCTAACGAAGATTATCAAGGAAGCCTCCAAGATTAGAAATTCCAACGCTTGTTAGAGAAAGTGCTCCATGATGATCCTCATAAGTATTTTTATTATCTTGCAAATCTTGGAATTAAACTCCATACATATTTTGACATAAGCACAATCCAAGAAAATGTGGAGAATAATCATGAAGAAAGGGGAAAGAAAGCCATAGACCCAAACATGGAGGATAAGAATGAAAAAGGAAAGAAAGCCATAGACCCAATCACTCCTATGGAAGAAATGAGGAAACAACTCGAGGGTCTAAAGCAACAAATGTCAGATCTCAAAATGGGTACAAACACTAAAACCTATTCCTTGGAAGATATTGCACCGTACCCCTTTGATAAAAGTTTGAACATGACACCATTTCCCTTTCGATTCGAAGTTCCTAAGTTTGATAAATACAAAGGGAAAGGGGACCCTAGATATCACATTAGGGAATTCAACGCAACATGCATGGAAGTAGCTCACAATCAGACTTAATGAGACTATTCCCTAGATCTCTTGGTAGTCAATCCATGGAGTGGTTCTCACGACTCCCATCGGGCATCAAATCTTTTGATGAGTTAGTCAACAAATTCATCACGCACTTCTCTTACAATATTGAACATGAAGTCTCCATGCTAGACCTATTTAACACCAAGCAAAAGAATGGTGAATCATTCACCACCTTTCTACAAAGATGGAGACAACTAGCAAGCGAGTGCTCATATGATGTACCAGAGAAGCAATTAATGGAGATGTTTGTCCATAACCTCAACTCTGATCTTAGCTATCAAATACAAATCCAATGCCCTACTTCATTTTCAATTGTCATTGAGATGGGATTGTTCATCAAAAAATCTATGATCGCCAAGGGGCAAATCATGTTAAACAAGGACACACCTACCTCCAATTATATGACTGACAAATCAAAGTTTTGGACTAAAAACAAAAATGTCATCAACGATGGAGTAGTTGATGCTAAGGTGGCGGCTCCCAAGCAACAACTGATATTTACTCTCAAAGGAGAGGCAAGCAATGTTACACCCAACAAAACATTCTCTCAAGAGCCAAGACCATGGTTCAACTCAAATCCAAGTCGAAAGTTCACACCGCTGGGTGAGTCCCAAGAATCCACATTAAGAAAGCTATTGGTGAATAATGAAATCTCTCTACCGCCAACAAGTGATTACGAACCTCAAATCAAACCTCACTATTGGAAAGACACTGACTATTGTGAGTATCATAGAGGAAGGGGACATACAACCAACAATTGTATCCATCTCAAACATGTTATTCAAGATGTGCTTGATCAAAATCAAGGAGGAAACCAACAACATACCTCTAATGAGACACATGTGGCTTACAGGATCCACTTCTCAATCATGACATGTCGTACAACAACAATAACAACAACGGCAATAAGAACAATGGAAACAACAACAATGGTAACAACAACAACAACTATAATAGGCAAAATTAGAAGTGGGAATAGTAATGCCAATTATGCAAGTGTGCCATTCAACTATACCATCAATTTCATATCAAAGCATGTCCCATAGATCAATGTGGTCACGCCCAACCAACAATCAGAGCCTAACCGAAATGATTGCAGTATCATTACCCTCAGTGGTAAAGTCATGTTGAATACTGTCCCTCCAAGGTCATCACCTTCTCAGTCCAACTTCCATCAGTATAGTGTCATAGACCAACTTTGGAAGACTTTGGCCCACATTTCTATCTTAAAGTTGTTGTGTCTATCTCCTTCCCATAAGGAGATTCTCAATAAATCCTTAGTGGAAACCATTGTCCCCACTAACTTGGCCCAAGAGAAGTTTCAAGCCATGGTGGGTAATATGACCTCCTCAAGTACCATATCATTTACTGAACAAGATGACCTCTTAGTGTCTCAACCCCATAACACCCTTTTGCATATCGTCGCCTTCATCCACAAGCACCGCATCAAGAGGGTTCTCATTGATGGGGGGGCTGGTTTAAATATTTGCATGTTAAAGCTACTCCATACATTGGGGTTCTCTAAAAATGTAGGTTATCAAAGGAAGAAGATTACTATCAAAGCCTATGATGAAGAGGAGAGAACTACCAAAGGAACAGTTGTGTTACCCATACAAGTGGGACCGATAATAGAATATGTTGTGTGCCAAGTCCTAGATAGGGAGCTCACATATAATATTCTCCTAGGTAGACCATGGATTCATGCTATGAAAGTTGTTCCCTCTACTTATCACCAATGCATAAAATTCTCACATAATGGCAAGCAAGTCACCATCCAAGGCGACCCTGACCCCTTCTAGCATTACAACTCTATCCTTTCAAAACCTGATTGCATCATACCAAACAATAGAGCATCTACATCCCCTACCCCATAGCGTGATTCTACCTCTGAAGCTTCCTCATCAAGGCCCAAAGAGTAGAAAATTAACATCAAAGAAAAAGAATTTGGGGAATACTCCATTGAGCACAGCCTCAATCTAGCCAAGATGCCTTTATCTCCTAGATCCTTTAGTTGACCCAAGCATTTTCCAAATCCATCTACTCCTCCTATACCTCCCACAACTCCCTTTGTAAAATGGGGGACCTTATCAGATGAGACAGAGGAAAGATATGTCCTACAATGGCTTTATACTGAAGAAGAACAAAGCACACAATAGGAACCACCTAGGCCCCCAACAGAAATCTATGGGCAAGGTGAATCTATCTTACATATAATGGGTTATGAAGGACAAGGCCCCATTTGCCTAAGAAAAGAAGGAATCATAGAACCCATTCAACCTTCTTCATCCTCGTCAGCTAGAAATACAAAGGGTCTAGGATATAAGGATAAGGGCAAAGCTAAAGAAAATGCTTGTCTAGTGGAAATGATCCATACACTTCAAGTGGATAGTGACACAGATTCCAATGAATATGAGTGGCATGAGCTGATAGAGCATTCCTACGATGACAAAGAGGTCAATACCATTCAAACTTATAGCCCCTACCGTGAGGGACAAATGCTACCAAATAGACCGTTAGAGTGTGATTTGCCTATCCCTGAGAATACAACTTTCGATGAAGGTTTGAGTTCTATCACAATATACAACTTAAAGGAAAGTACCATCCCAAACACTCTCCCTCCCAATACTCTTAGTATATCCATTCAAACTATCAACAAATCAGATCTATCCTCTGACTCCCTCCCCCTTGTGCATCCTGAGCTTATTGATTGGGATCTACGAGGAACCCCGCAACTAGATATGTTCCAAAATGATGATGCTTATATTGACTACATGGAACTTAGGGACCACCTACCCAAAGGGGATCATAAAGCTGGTTTTGCTATTGAACTTAATACCGTGGCTTATTTCAGAGAGAGTGTCAAGCCTTCCAGTCGCAAAAATGTCAAAATAAAAACTAGATCTAACTGTGAGAACCACTCTGCGGCAGTGTCAAATCCCAAAACAATAAAAAGAAAGGACACATCCGAAGGTGAAAACCCAACTGTGGCACCTGACGATGGAAGGCTTGACACTCTCCCCAATGACATGCGCTAGGAAAAGTCTCAGATTGTTATGGAACCCACAGAGCCTGTTAACATTGGAACAGAGGAATAGCCTAAGATCATTCACTTTGCTAAGTCTCTAACCCCACTAAAGAAGACTAAGTTTGTACCATTCTTCAAGAGAAAGCAAGTCAATTTTGCTTCGTCATATGCAGATATGCCGGGGTTAGACCTAGATGTGATTCTACATCATCTTCCCTTAGATCCAGGAGTGAAACCAGTGAAACAGAAGCTTAGAAAGATGCATCCACACATAGCACTGCTTGTAAAAGAAGAACTCAAGAAACTACTAGATGTAGGGTTTGTCAGAGCTATAGACTAACTGGAATGGGTCTCCAACATAGTACCAGTGTCCAAACCTGATGGCCGAGTTAGACTATGCAATAGATCCACTGAAGTACCTACTAAGCAAGGAAGCTCTAACAGGTCACTTAGCCAAATGGATAATGCTCCTAAGTGAATACGACATTGAGTATGTAGACAAAAAAGCTATCAAGGGACAAGTCATTGCTGACCAGCTAGCAGATGCACCACTACAGGACACCACACCAATGTAATTTGAGTTTCCAGATGAATCCTTATTCATTATCTCAACACATTCCTGGAAACTATACTTTGATGGGTCCTACACAAACCATGGATCGGGGTCAGGAATCTTGTTTGTCACTCCTCATGGTGACACCATACTAAAGTCTTACCATCTATTATTTCTATGCACCAATAACATAGCAGACTTGATGCAGAGAGCCAGCAGAAGTGATTGAAATTTGACTATATCTTCATTATTGGGAAGAGGTCTCCCAAGTTCTCACCGATATCCCCGTAGCGGTTAGTTGCCTATCGGCAACACTTCATACATCGGCCGGTCCACCAGAAGTCTCCCTGAAGCTTCCCTCACGCCGATGAAAAGTTTGACATTGGTTGCCTTCGGCAACACCCAGACTATCGGGCGACGAGAAATATCTCAGGCCGATAGACTCCATTACTCCGATGACCAATCTTCGTCGGCCAGACTTCCTCCTTCAGCGAAGCTTCTTTCACCTACACCGACACCTTGTCTCTCGCCGATATCGTCAGGCACATCGGCCAGATCCTCCGCTTTGGTAAGACTCTGGTTTGCGGCCCCGATGGTTCATCTCATTCCGACGAGTCCTTTGTCGGTGAGACTTCTTGAACTCCTTCCGATGAGCTTCTATCGGTGGGACTCTAACAGTCGCCATGACTTCTTCAACTTCCCCCGACAAGGTTCCTCACGCTGATACTATTTATCGGCGATACTCTGAGGATGTCTCACTGATCGGTGAAACTCTATACCGTTGGCTAAGTGTATTTTCCTTAGCCCGATATCGTTTCTCTCACCGATGCGAATAACAATGGTATGTGTCTCCGACACTATACCAATCTTCGACAAGACGGAGAGCCTTTCACGCCGATGGATCTCCAACTGTTCTAAGGTGCCGAACTAGAATTCCTTTCGACCGAACAATGGAATTTGGCCGTTTCATATATCAAACCCTCGATCACTTGTAGCAATCTAATCCCACATCAAAACTATCCAATTTCACTCCAATTTCCTGACTAGCCACATGACGATGTCTAGTCGAACTTGACTGAGTTCGCTGGCTTCCTGGGTAAGAATTCAACAACAACAAACATGAAAAGTCTTTCTCCCATCACACTGATACTATACAGGGCTTCAGTGGACAGAGGAAAGGGCCTCCATGTATGAATCAAAACCCTACTCCTAGGTTACGAACCAGCCACTGTGGAACCGTGGGTTTTACACCGTCTGCACACTACAGAGTCACTATGGATTGACAGATAGCATCCGGTTAGGGTTCCATTTACAAAATCAAGATAAAGATATCAAATCACTAAGAACAACCAAGAAAATCAACACAGATCATACCCAGAACTCTCTTTATTCAGTTATCAAAAAGAACTTGTTGTAATACACACTTCTCTCCCTGCTCCGTGTGACATACAACTTGCCTCTAAAGAAGATGTAGAGACAACAGTTATCCCCTCCAACCGTGCAAACTAATTTTCAAATCAGTTAGCCGTTGGTTTACCCTTCATACAAGCAAAACTACATGTGTGCCTTGCACAATTACATTCATGGGACCAAATTGACCCTTATTACAAAATGAAATGGCTTAAGAGCCTTATGAGACAACAAAAGAAAAGATGACCCTACACTACAGAGAATGTGCTCCTGCACCATACTCCCCCTGTAGGAAAAACTCAAGTCCCTTGAGTTGCTAACTGCTGAAGTGTCTTCCCATGCTTTAGAATATCTGCTGCACTCATCCAGGTTGCCTCTGAATCAGGAAGATCCTGCCACTTGACCAAGTAATCTTTGTATACCCCTTTTCTTGTCTTCTTGACAATTTTGGAATCTAAAATGCATTCCAATTGCAAAGGCTTACTTGGAGGTAAATCTCTGATCCAGTCTTCATCTTCAATCACAGCATCTGAGCCATCTTCAGCATGTAATGGAGGTCTAAAAGGGAATAGGTCTGCAACATTGAAAATGGGAGAGATACCAAGGCCAGATGGTAATTCTATCTCATATGCATTTGGACCAAATTTATGCACTACCTTACAAGGTCCTATCTTCTTCATCAACAATTTGGTTGGTTGCCCCTTAGGTAATCTTTCCTTTCTGAGGTAGGCCATCACCAAATCTCCTACCTTGAACTGTACCTCCCTTCGCTTCAGATCTGCCCTATCCTTGTACTTGGAGACAGTTTTCTCCAACTGAAGCTTGACCTGATGATGTACTGTTTTCATGGTAGCAGCAAAGTCTTCTCCTAGAGCACTCCTTTTATCCCATCCTTGGAGGTCTTTGAGTTCAAGTGGTCCTCTTGGGTGGAAACCATAAACTATTTCAAAAGGGCTCTTCCCAGTACTTCTGTTTCTTGAATCATTATAAGCATATTCAGCTTGACTGATCACTAAATCCCATGCCAATCCATGCTGTTTGGTAAGGCATCTCAAAAGGTTTCCCAAGGACCTATTAACAACCTCAGTCTGACCATCAGTCTGGGGATGGTAGGCTAATGAGAAAGACAACTGTGTGCCCAATTTTCTCCATAGGGTCCTCCAAAAATGACCAACAAATTTGGAGTCTCTATCAGTAACAATTGATAGGGGTAAACCATGAATTCTGACCACCTCTCTGAAAAAGAGACCAGCAATATGAGATGCATCATTTGTGCATTTGCATGGCACAAAATGAGCCATCTTACTGAATCTATCCACAATGACAAAAACACTGTCTACACCCCTTGCTGTCCTAGGAAGACCAAGCACAAAGTCCATACTAATGCTTTCATAAGGTCTGGTGGGAATGGGCAGTGGTTGGTACAAACCAGCATTAGAAGACATACCCTTGGCCTTTTGACATATGGTACAGCTTGCAACATATCTCCTCACATCTGTCTGTACCTTGGGCCAATAATAGAACCTGGTGACTTGTTCCAAAGTCTTGTCCAACCCAAAATGTCCTCCTAAGGCTCCATTGTGCTTCTCCTTGATGATATTGTCCCTCATTGAACATTTAGGAACACACAACAAACTACCTTTAAATAGGAGCCCTTCTTGCAGCACAAAATCAGAATACTCACCATGAAAAGTGTTAGCCAAACTTCCACACACTTCATAGGCAGCCTTGAAATCTGCATCATCCTTGTACAACTCCTTCAGACATTCTAGACCCATATGTTCCATTTGTACTTCCTGTATGACCAGTATCCTTCTACTCAAAGCATCTGCCACTTTGTTGGCAACACCTTTCTTATGCTTAATAGTGAAGGTATAGGCCTGCAATTGTTCCATCCACTTGACGTGCCTATGATTCAACTTTTCTTGACTATTTAGGAAGCTAAGAGCATGGTTGTCAGTAAAAACAATGAACTCTTTTGGCAGTAAATAATGTCTCCATTTTTTCAGAGCTTGCACCATTGCATACAACTCTAGGTCATAGGTAGAATACCTCTGTTTGGCCTCATTCAACTTCTCTGAAAAGAATGCTACTGGGTGTCCTTCCTGACTAAGAACAGCACCTATAGCCTGTTGGCGTGCATCACATTCCACAACAAATACTTTGTCAAAATTAGGGAGTACCAATGTAGGTAACTCGGCCACTTTCTGTTTCAACAGTTCAAAACTATCATCTGCTTGTTTTGTCCATTGAAATTTACACTTCACTCCACCCTTGATGGTATTGAGAATAGGAGCACTTATGTGACTGAACCCTTTAATGAACTTCCTATAAAAAGTTGCCAAACCATGAAAACTTCTTACATCTCCCACTGTCTTAGGAGTAGGCCAATTGAGAATAGCCTCAACTTTTGTAGGATCCATTTTCAAACAGCCATTGGAAATCACAAAGCCAAGATACACTAGTTCAGTTTTCATAAAATCACATTTATCCAAGTTGATCATCAACTTACTCTCATGCAATTTCTTTAACACCTGTCCAAGATGCTTCACATGCTCTTCTTTGGTCCTACTAAAAATCAATATGTCATCAAGATAAACAATAACAAATTTTCCAATAAATTCTACAAGTACCTCATTCATCAACCGCATGAATGTGCTTGGAGCATTACTGAGTCCAAATGGCATGACAAGCCACTCATAGAGACCTTCATTTGTTTTGAAGGCAGTCTTCCATTCATCTCCCTGCCTTATTCTGATCTGGTGATAACCAGATTTCAAATCAATCTTGGAATAGTAACATGAACCACCAAGATAGTCCAACAGATCCTCAATTCTTGGCATAGGAAATCTATACCTTATGGTGATCTTATTGATAGCCCTTGAATCAGTGCATAATCTCCATTTGCCATCTTTCTTAGGAGCAAGTACACTAGGGACTGCACATGGACTAAGACTTTTCCTAATCAAACCTTTCTCCAAAAGTTATTGAATCTGTCTACCTACTTCTTCATTCTGCTGTGGTGTCAACTTGTAGGCAGCTTTGTTGGGTAATGTGGCTCCAGGAATCAAGTCAATCTGATGACTTATGTCCCTCATAGGTGGTAAGGAGTTAGGACTATCCTCTACCACAAGATCTTGGTATTTATCCAGTAATTGTTGCACTTCCAATGGAATCTCCTTCTGCTATTTGCTTTGCTGATTGGATACAGGCTTCATCATCAGTGCATACCCTTGGGTATCCTTCTCCTTCATGAGTTGTAGGAACTCTTTGCCACTCACTAACATGACACTGTTGTCATTGCTCTTCTCTCCAACCTGCTCTGGTAAGGGATCCATCTGAAACTTCTTACCATTCTTGGTGATCATATATGTATTCTTTTCACCATCATGCTATGCCTTCACATCATACTGCCAAGGTCGTCCAAGAAGAAGGTGACAAGCATCCATAGGAATAATTTCACATAGCACCTTATCCCTATAATCACCTAGTTCAAACTCTACCCAAGTTTGTTCTTCCACCAAATAGTTCTGATTCTTATTCAACCAAGATATTTTGTGAGGATTAAGATGGGGTAATCTTTTCAGTCTACACTTTTCTACCATTTCAGTAGACACTACATTTTCAGTAGAACCTGAATCAACAATGATTTTACAGAGCTTACCATATGCTTTTCCTTGGGTTTTGAAGAGATTCTTCCTTTGTGGGGGCTCCTGCTTCAATGGCATCTTCACGAGGGTCCTCTTAATCATCATATTCTCTCCTTCAAGCACTGGTGCAGCACTACCAATTGGTGAGTTTACACTTTGACAATCATCCTCCTACAATAGTTGGTTCCTTCTCCCACCATCATGAGAGCTAGATGCCTTCTCAGGGCACTTACTTGTAGTGTGGCCTACTTGATTGCAGTTGTAACATCTTCCAGTGAAGACTCCACGTCCTCTGCCTGCACCACCACCTCTTCCTCTGCCATTAGGTCTTCTCCAACCTCTGAAACCACCACCTTTTTGTTCTGTATCAGAACGTGATTCTTGTTGACTTGAACTTTCACCTTTGTTTGGCTGTCCTCTACCAAAATTACCTCTTCCTCTATTGTTCCTGCCACCTCTTCCTCTATTATTTTGATCAGCTCTCCTTTTCAGTTTATCCTCTGCCCTAGAGGCTAACTGAAAACATTCATCCACAGTCTTGGGAACCACCATACTGAACTCATCCTGTATATTGTACCTCAGTCCATCTAGGTATCTGGCCACCATCTCTTTTTCTTCTTCTCTATGATTGGCTCTCATGCTCAATCTGTGGAATTCTTCAGTGTATGTAGCCATGTCCATATCTTTCTGCCTAAGATGATTAAACTTTCTGATAGTCTGTAGATCATAATCACATGGTAGAAATTTGGCTCTCAGCATGGCCACCATTCTGCTCCACTTGGTGATTGGACTCTTTCCAACCTTCTCCCTTTCACATTGAGTGTAGTTCCACCAAACCAATGCAAGACCTCTCAGTCTGGTCTTTGCAAACTTTACTTTCTTACTGTCACTATACTCTTTGAAGTCAAAGTAATTACTTATGGCTTCAATCCAGTCCACAAGAGTATCTCCATCCAGTTTCCCATTGAACGTGGGAACATCCATTTTCGAATCACCACTATCTCCATGACCCTTGAGTGCGTTCAGAAATGCCTTTTGATCAGCAGTCATACCTTCTCCTTGAGGATTCTCCCCAGTTTCTCCTTCTTCATCCTCCTCTGACTCAGAAGTGCTTCCATCCTTCTCTTTGGATCTTTCTTCCTTCAGTCTCTCTTCGAGCATTTCTTCCACCATCTTCTGGATGGCTGCTTTACTCATCGTCTTGGGAGGCATTGTGCTAGCCTCTGTTTCTATCTCTAATTCTTCGTCTGACATACACGGCAGTGATTCAGAATATTGGCTCTGATACCAATTTGATGCAGAGAGCCAGCAGAAGCGATTGAAATTTGACTATATCTTCATTATCGGCAAGAGGTCTCCCAAGTTCTCACCGATATCCCCGTAGCGGTTAGTTGCCTATCGGCAACACTTCATACATCGGCCGGTCCACCAGAAGTCTCCCCGAAGCTTCCCTCACGCTGATGAAAAGTTCAACATTGGTTGCCTTCGACAACACCCAGACTATCGAGCGACGAGAAATATCTCAGGCCGATAGACTCCGTTACTCCGATGACCAATCTTCGTCGGCCAGACTTCCTCCTTCGGCGAAGCTTCTTTCACCTACACCGACACCTTGTCTCTCACCAATATCGTCAGGCACATCAGCCAGATCCTCTACTTCAGTAAGAGTCCAGTTCGTGGCCCGGATGGTTCATCTCATTCCGACGAGTCCTTTGTCGCTGAGACTTCTTGAACTCCTTCCGATGAGCTTCTATCGGCGGGACTCTAACGGTCGCCGTGACTTCTTCGACTTCCCCCGACAAGGTTCCTCACGCTGATACTCTTTATCGGCGATACTCCGAGGATGTCTCACCGATCGGTGAAACTGTATACCGTCGGCTAAGTGTATTTTCCTTAGCCCGATATCGTTTCACTCACTGATGCGAATAACAATGGTATGTGTCTCTGGCACTATACCAATCTTCGACAAGACGGAGAGCCTTTCACGCCGATGGATCTCCAACTGTTCTGAGGTGCTGAACTAGAATTCCTTTCGACCAAACAATGGAATTTGGCCGTTTCATATATCAAACCCTCGATCACTTGTAGCAATCTAATCCCACATCAAAAGTATCCAATTTCACTCCGATTTCCCGACTAGCCACATGACGATGTCTAGTTGAACTTGACTGAGTTCACTGGCTTCCTGGGTAAGAATTCAACAACAACAAATGTGAAAAGTCTTTCCCCCATCACACTGATACTATACAGGGCTTCAGTGGACAGAGGAAAGGACCTCCATGTATGAATCAAAACCCTACTCCTAGGTTATGAACCAGCCACTGTGGAACCGTGGGTTTTACACCGTCTGCACACTACAGAGTCACTATGGATTGACAGATAGCATCTGGTTAGGCTTCCATTTACAAAATCAGGATAAAGATATCAAATCACTAAGAACAACCAAGAAAATCAACACAGATCATACCCAGAACTCTCTTTATTCAGTTATCAAAAAGAACTTGTTGTAATACACACTTCTCTCCCTGCTCCGTGTGACATACAACCTGCCTCTAAAGAAGATTTAGAGACAGCAGTTATCCCCTCCAACCGTGCAAACTAATTTTCAAATCAGTTAGCCGTTGGTTTACCCTTCATACAAGCAAAACTACATGTGTGCCTTGCACAATTACATTCATGGGACCAAATTGACCCTTATTACAAAATGAAATGGCTTGAGAGCCTTATGAGACAACAAAAGAAAAGATGACCCTGTACTACAGAGAATGTGCTCCTGCACCAAGACTACGAAGCCTTAGTCATTGGTCTCAAGATGGCAAAAGATTGAAAAATCAAAGAGCTACATGTCTATGGTGATTCTCAACTAGTGATAAATCCGGTCAATGATGATTACCAAACCAAAGATGAAAAGCTTGTCCCATACAAGCGCATGGTTGATGACTTTAAGGAATACTTTGTGATTATATCTTTTGAGCAGATATCTCGCATTTAGAACAAAGTAGTAGATGCCATGGCAACCATTGCCTCTCTTCTCGAGATACCAAAGAATGAGTCACGGTACGATTTCTTAGTGGAAACTATTTGACAACCAGCTTATGATCTTCTTGAAACCCATTCCATATGCCTTTAGGTTGGATCTGATTCACCTTGGTATGGTAAGATTTACACTTAACTCAAGGACAACACCCTCCCACTTGACTTATCTTCAAACCAACGACGAACCTTTATACGCCAAACCTCTCGCTATACCATTATTGCCGACACCCTATACTAACGTGGTCTAGATGGTACTTTACTCCATTGTTTAGAATGAGAAGAATCCCTAACTACCTTACAAGACATACACGAAGGGATTTGTGGAACACACTCTAGTGGTCTTTCCATAGCTAAGAAACTCATGTGTTTGGGTTATTATTGGCCAAACATGGAAACAGATTCATACCAGTTTGTGAAGAACTACAAGCAATGCCAAATACATGGGAACCTGATACATGCACCAGCTCAAGAGTTGAGACCTTTAACGACACCTTGGCCCTTTTTCCAATGGGGACTTGACCTTGTGGGAAAGATCCATCTACCCTCCTCCAACGACCACAAATTCATCATAACCACCACCGAGTACTTTACCAAAGTGGATTGAAGCCGTTCCCCTCACCACCGTC
This sequence comes from Cunninghamia lanceolata, assembly GCA_027924645.1. NCBI lineage: Eukaryota > Viridiplantae > Streptophyta > Pinopsida > Cupressales > Cupressaceae > Cunninghamia > Cunninghamia lanceolata. The sequence continues at coordinate 11,280,739 of BSBN01001099.1, forward strand.
ATGGGTAAACAAATCTCCTCATTCATCTTGAATTACCTCATCTGCAAATACATAATTCCATCCTCCATTATCACAAATAATGGAAGACCCTTCAAAAACTAGGATGTCCAAGAACTCTGTGACTGATTCAAAATCCAACACTGTTTCTCCACACCCTATTACCCCCAAGGCAATGGTCAAGCTAAAGCATCCAACAAAACCATCTTGAAACTCCTCAAGAAGATAGTCAACGATGCTAGCCGTGATTGGCACATCCAACTCAATCCCGCTCTGTGGGCCTACAAAACCAGTATATGCACTCCCACAGGTGCTACCCTTTATGCCCTTGTCTATGGCTCAGAAGCTATCCTCCCCATTGAGGTTGAATTACCATCTCTCAGGGTGTTGTTAAAAGGTCTCATATTAGATGAAGAATATAGAGTCTCCAGATTGCAAGAACTAGAGTTGCTAGAGGAAAGGAGACATAAATCCTTTGACCATCTCAAAGCATATCAACAGATGATGTCACGAAGCTATAACCATAGAGTTCATCCAAGAATCTTTAAAGTTGGAGATCTGGTACTTAAGGAGAATCCCTGTAATCAATAGGATAGGGAAAAGAAAGGCAAGTTCGAACCCAACTGGCTTGGGCATTATGTGATCGTAATTGCTTATGGATCAGGGGCATATCAGTTAACAACATTAGAGGGAGAACTGTTAGATGACCCAATCAACATCATGCATCTTTGCCAGTTCTATACCTAGGAGAACCCCAATGTAAGGGGGGCATAAAATACCAAAAAAATCAAAAAATTAGAAAAAATACAAAAAAATCAAAAAATTAGAAAAATACAAAAAAATCGTCCTTTGGTGAAAACTTGGCAAACAGGCGCCTTGGATAGGTATCATGATGAAAACCTGGCAAACAGGCATCATTTTTACTTTCTAACTTTTTCGTGCAAATAAAAGCAAGTTGTGAAAACCTGATAAACAGGCGTTACTTGTGATAAACCGCTTCCTCCATCTTTGGGAAACCAATCACCTTGTGTCCATTCTTTCTCATGTCCCATTCGACCCATATCCATTCCATAATAAAAACCTAACGATAACCTATCATGGCTTGATATTCTTTCTCTTTGGTGCCTTGTCAACCAAGGTTTTATCCCATATCCTATCCATAGTGTTAGCTTAATATAGTGTCTCTCATTAGTATCCATGGTCCTAGTCCATGAACTACGTTACCTCTGCATTGTCACGTAGGCAAGGCCATTTCTCAAATGCGCCCCCGAGGCTCCCATGGTTCCATCCATCCCATTTCTTGACATCTTTCTTCTAGTCCATCCATGGTCTATTAGGGTTTACCCTGAACTACGTTGCCTCTGCATCGTCACATAGGCAAGGCCATTTAGCAATGAGCCCCCAAGGCACTAGGTCAGTCCCTTAGGGTCCATCTCACCAATAAAGATTGTGGAATCTTCTCACCAGGCAACCAAGCACAAGCAAAGCCCGCTTTCAAGCAGAAATCTTGATGCAAGACATTAACCTATCCAAAGCAAAGCAAACAAACGCCTAAGGCCTTCTAAATAATTTTACCCAAATTATGGCAAGATACAAACACATCTAAATGCAAAAATGTTTTGTGGATTAGAAACATGGTTAAAATATGGAGTCTTGATTTTTTGCTATCATGCCTTTCTATGCTACTCGAGGATGCCAAAAGCTAGAGATGCTATGATGGGGGCATGATTATTTTCTTTGTTTTCTATTTGTAGGATTGAACTTTAGTAATGTGAAACCTTGTCTAAAGACATGATTGGCAAGAGATCATCGAGGACATCAGAGGTCTAACATGAACGGGGACAATCCTTGACTGTTGATACGCAAGAAGTACGTAGGTCATCTTGGTTTAATTATACCTAGATGTTTGTATTAACTTGCTAAATCAAAATCCATGTAAGCAATGCTCAAGTCATCTCAGTTCAATTATACCTAGATGCTTGTATTAACTTACAACATTCAGAAAAAGCACCAAAAAAAAAATTCGCCCAATGATGAAATAAGCACTTCAAAATACTTGCACCATCAAGATGTCAAAATCAAAGCATCCATCATACATCCATATTCCATGCAATAAAAGATCCAAACAATGCAGAGTAACAATACAAAATCAAAGCTTGTGAGTCTTTCTATCAAGTCATTCTTTCAATTAAATCTTCTGTCTGTCATTCTATATCATCTCCGTGTTGATAGAGTACATTTGGACATAAAAAAAACATAGCATATAGGTGCATATCATATCATATGAGATAGTCATTTACATGATTAAATCAGTTGTATACATAATAAGTGCATTAGGTCATTCATATACAATCATCATATAGTGTCAAACAAAAAAAATAAAAAACATAGATCAGTGCATCACATAAATTGCATAATCATATAGATATCATTTGCACTCATGCACATTAGAAACATATCAAGTAAAAGCATCTAAGTCTGCATTAGATAAGCACATGCATCACATCATACAATAGTATTGCATCACAACTCATACATATAGAGAGCATCAAAATAACTACATCACCATATAAATATCAAAAACTTGTCCAAATGTACAATATCAAAATAGTCCATCTTTGAGTCAATGTCATATACAATAAATACATCCCAAGGATGGCGATACATGTCTCAAAATGCAAAAAGGTACATAAGATCTAAAATCTGCTAGTCTCTGCTATCTCTGCTGCTGTGGACCACCGCTACAAGCAATGTCTCTTCCTCCTCCACTGGCCTCAGACTGTTGTGGGCCCATCATAGAGGCTCCCGAACTCGATCCACCTGCTCTTTGGGGAGCCATAGACTGGCTCCTATAGTTCAAAGCCCTCTGACTAGCTGGCACGACACCATGGCATAACCCCTGATAATACTGTGCCTGAGCCTACGCTCTGGGAAGCTCACCTTGTACCTATGCTAGCTATGTCTGTGCCTACGCTAGCTGTGCCTGTGCCTGGTGCACCTACACAACCAAGAAACTACTCGTCGCGTCTGTCCCCAGGGCTACCACTGTGGTATCCTGCTCTACTCAGATAACTCATATCCCCACATCTGCCATATCTCTCTCTCTCTACTGAGCCCTATAATGACCTCTACATCTATCTCTCACTGGGTATCAGCTCTCCTGAGCTATGCCCATAGCTGCCTAACCTCTCCCCTCAAAGTAGCTATAGTCCTCTCCTAGACGTCTGACTGTACTGGATCCTGTTGTCCCTGTGCCTCTCCCTGTCCCTGTGGTTGAGGTCCCTGCTACTGTGCCACCCATCGAGGTGGCAGCATTTGTACCTGAGGTGCCTGCTGTGCGACCTGTGGTGGCACTACCTGCTAGGCATGGGAAGGTCCCTCCCCACCTCTCCTCCTCTGTCTGGGTTGACCTCCATCATCTCCATCATCTCCCCCATCACTGCCACCTCCTTGTTCTCCTCTCCCCCTCCTCCTCCTCCTCTTGGCCAACCTAGCCCTCGTCATCTGAGTCCACCTCATCTATCTGAGGCACCAACACCCCAAGCCCTGAGTATCTCAGAAATGGGTACGTAGTGAACCAATCCTTGTAATCCTGGGTCATCCTAGCATCTGCTATCTCCCTCCTCATATCCCAACCGACATATGGTGTCTGCCGAAACTCTTTCAGTGCCTCCTCGTAGGATGCCATCAGTCCCCATCTAAGCCTCTCGGCATGAGTCCTAGCAAATCAAACCTACCCCTGTGGCATGCCCTGCCTCCTCCCAAACTATCTTTGTACTCGACCAATAATCTATCTCTCTAGTATGAACCATGTCTGCCCTATCAACCACCGCATCTGATAGTAGTAAGGTAGCTCATCTACCTCATCCTCCCATGGCTCACAGTCTTTATATGGCCGCCACTCGACCACATCTACTCCATCCAAAGCATGCTGCCAATACTCAAGCTTCCCCAGCCTATGCTGGGAAATCACTCCTGCGTAGCCATAGCTATATGGCTCTCCTCTCTGTCTGTCAAACACACATATCAGCCTCATGATCACTATGTGCTCCCATAGCCAAAACTGTAGTAACGACATGCCTGCAGATAAGCTCATACTCCTGTGATATACCACCTAATGCATATCGTGGTATAGGTGCGCTAGTATGCAGATACCCCAAGCATACCAGGTGCACTCTATCACCGTCCTCTCCATGATCTGACCCCATCCAATGGGGAACCCGTGTGATCTCTTGTCAGGGTAAACAACACCTTCAATCAGTCCTACTACAATTCCTGGGAAGTAGTCATAACAGTCATAGATATCCTACCAAGGGATGACCTGCGTGACCAGCTCGGGGTCATCGAACACTCACCTACACTCAGCAAGTCCTGCATCTCTCTGTGGATCATACTCCACAAGCTCTCCCTAAATAGGCAAATGGAGGATCCTGTACATGTCCTTGAAAGTAATAGTCATCTCACTAGTAGGGAAGTGGAAAGTCCCATCCTTGCTATGGAACCTCTCCACTGTAGCAGTCAGCAACCAGTGGTTCGCTCGAACCTCATGCATGAAGCAAATGTAATCAAGTCCCATAGTGCCGAATGCCAAACTATCCATCTCAGTCAGCATGTATCTCTGCAACATAGGCATGGGGAACTGCTTGCTAGACTGAAGCATATCTCGTATATCCTCCTGCAAGCACACAAAGCAAGGCATCAACCTAAAGCTGCAAGTACCATACTCAACATATCTATAGAACCATATCCACTAACTTAGCATTTCAAATTGATCAAAACAACACACTACATCTCTTGACTAGATTCCTGCAATCTTGGAGATAGCTTATAGATTGACGCATCAAACAGGACGCCAATTGAGTCAATTTCACTAAGTGATCTTCTTATCTATATCATATGCACCATAAAAGGTGGTATATGTGTCATTTCCTAGCAAATGCGCCATTTCTTGACACATGCGCCACTTCTAGCAAAAGCGCTACAAATATCCATGCATGCCCTGTCCTATACTATAAATGTGCTGCCCCGTCGCATGTGCCACTACATACCCTAAAAGCACTGCAAAATCATGCATGCGCTGCCTAAACCTATACATGTGCAGCTTTCACATATGCATCGCTTTATATCATACATGTGCTGCAGAACTATGCATGCACAGTTTCGCGTGGTATATGCACCACACTATGTTTTAGTGCTTTTACCTATCCTAATTTTCTCCTAGCATTTATTACTATCAAACTTGACCCTAGGAGAAATTTTTTGAGATACATACCGGGGGTCCTACCTCTGCTGGCCGGTCGAATCGATGGATGTGCTCGAATCGATGCTCCTCACATGGAATGTCCATCCTCGTGCTGACTGCTCTATGCTCTATGCTGCTCTAAGCTCTCAAAAGCAAATCAAACTAAGACAAGTGTGCAAATGAATTGTCTTGTGGACCCAACTCCTATATATAATGTGCAAACCCAAATCTGGCTAGGTGGTGATTGCAACTACTTCATGCTCCTATTTCTTCCAGTTTTCTTCCTATTTCTCTGAAACATGTCTTGTTTCCTTCAAACCTAACCTAGTTTTCCCATCGTCCTTGTGAGATAGTCCATCTCATGTCTTCTGCCTTCTTCCTATCCAATCTCCCAAGGGGGCATCCTATCATCATAACTAGTACCAACGGCAAATTGGGGCATGTATCATTGTCAGACTATCTATTCTTTGAAGCAATGCTGTAAACTGCATTGCATCAAAGAGGGGCAAAATGTATACGCCTAAAAATGACACGATTCAGTCTAGATAAATATTCTTAATATTTATTTCATTCTAATTCATCTATCAATAAATAAATAAATAAACAAATTTATTTATTTGATTCATATTCTTCCAACAATTAAATAAAATCTTTTATTTAATTCAATTCTTCCAAACAATTAAATAATTCTTAATTATTTAATTAAATCAAATCATTCTTCCAAATTTGAATAAATCAAATCAAATTTATTTAAATCCTTTCAATCTCCAAAAATAAAATACAATCAAATATTTTATTTATTCTTCCAGATCATGTACAAACAATTAAATAAATTTATTTATTTAATTTGCTTTCTAATCCTCTAAATTAAATAATTCCAATTATTTAATTGTTTCTTCCAATAATATCTTTTTTAAATTTAAATAAATCAATTATTTATTTAAGCTATCTTTTTTTTCTAAATTGAGTTATCTCTAAATATAATTCAATCTTTTTTGCACATGCAATTAAATATTCCTAATATTTAATAAAGCAAAATATCTTGTTATTCTCATGCAAATCCCTTCTTGTTTTAAATCACTTAACTGATTATTATATTCTTTTAATTGCTTTAACTCATTCTTCTATTCTTAGGAAATCCTTTCATGCAAAAGAAAGCAAGACACATGTCTTCTTCTTATTTGTTGCACATTCCTCAATTGTGCTCAATCATTGATCTTCTCATTCTCTCTATACCGTTGATCTTCTTTCCCAAGTCTATAAATTCAACCTCGTTCTTCCATTTAATTCATCCAAGATTTAAGTATCATTACTCTGCATGAATTACAACGTGCCTTTGGCACCAATTCCTTCATTGCTTGTGATCACATTCATTGCTACGCACCACTATGATCGTTGTGAAGCTCCTCTTCATAGCTGTTCCTAATTGACATTCTTGAAGTATAGCAAGGAAGTGCACTCTCTGAGGGCCCTATTTCATAAATGCAAGATCAATTGTGATAGGCGATCAATGGAAGATTTGTATTAAGGAGGTTTGCTTTGTTATTGTTCATTGTTTTATTGAATCTCTTTTTGTTCACCATTTCATTGAGTTTTGGGTATCTTGATATTTGATATTATTGATTATTCATTTGAATCTAATTTTCCCTTAACATTAAATATATCTATACATATCATTAAACTAAGCATTATCCTCTAGGGTTCCATGGCTGCATTACTTACCAAACCAATAACAAGATCTAAACATACATCATAAATTAACTAACAACAATGATTCATCCTAAATCTATTGCATTAAATGGATAAACACATACATCTCCATATCATGAAATCAATTAAGTAATCAATAGGATCATGTATAAAGAACTACATGTGCATAAACAAATTCCTATACATATGAGTACATCATTGCATTGTTTACACTTTCACTGCTTCTGATTACATTGTAATGCATACATTATGATTTAACTAATACACAAGGCTAGTACATGAGCATAAACAACTATCTCCTCAAATTGGTACAAGAACTGGAATGTGTCACACAAGATACATCCTCCTCGCACACGAACAATAGAAAGGGAAAACTAATGGAGATAAAGCACATCCACCTGACCATGTGGAACCCTAAGGTCCACCTCTCATGCTAGGAGATAACATAAGGTCCCACTACAACAACCAGGCAGGTAGGTAGTAGACTATAAGGAACAAGGACTACACATGACTCTAACAACACAGATCAATAACACAAGCAACTCAATCATCACTTATAAACATCACTTCCAGAGGTAATCACATAATGAATGGGGGACACAACTAGGGAATGCTAGACTATAGTAGGGAGAGTGTCATCGCATGGTCCTGACATGGGTTATCCTGACAGTCTCTCACTAGACATTGACCCTCATCTATAATGCCCCGCCATGTAACCCTAGATATAAGTTCAATCTAAAGCAATAAAAAGGTGGGATTTTTTTTTAAATAAAGAAATAATGATAACAAAATATAACATAGCCTAATTGCATCAAGTTAAACTAATATCTCTAGGGATTACATAGTTGTATTATTGCAATTGAACAATATTCAAGAACACGCATATCTCATTCAAATTAATTGAAGGGTCAACGAACAACTCTGTTACATCAACAGATAGATACATCAATATTTTTCCAATAAATATTACAATTGTAGAATAGATTATCCTACAAGAGGAATTACATGATTTCATTGATACAAAAGCTCTACAGCAAATTACATAATAAAATCCACTGAATCAAAGGTCTAGATACAAATGATACAATATGTCTTCAATTATCGGTGTAAACTAGAATCATGAGGGATACATCTCCTTTACACACGAGCCATGATGCCAGAAAACCAATGGAATAAAGCACAACCACTCGACCATGTGGAACCCTAAGGTCTACTCCCCATGCTAGGAGATAACAATAAGGTCCCACAAAGACAACAGTCAAGATGGTGCAAAAATAAACAAGTACATGATCAACATGAATCCCAACAACACAGACTCGAGAAATATAATAAGTTACTCAAACAATGCTCCCAGAGGCACCAAGAACAACCTAAAGAACACAACAGAGATAACTAGGTTGTAGTAGGAAGGGTGTCATCACATGGTCCTATCATCGGTTATCTTGGCCATCCTTCACTAGATGCCAGCCCCCATCTATGGTTATCCTAGCAGGCTCTCTCTAGGCACCAGCCCCATAGGGTGACTCATGTGGAACCAACTATCCTTTCATCAACACAAGGAAGTTGATCATGCCAACCAGGCCTTCTCATCCCATCTTTAGCCTAAATAAGCACTACAAGCATGGGTGAGACATCCAATTATCTTATTTAGTGTGATAGCTACCCAACCCCTCCTAGGTTAATTATTAGGTTATCACTTGATTACAACTTTCAAAGGGTTATCCAAGTAGCCTCTTTGGGCACTGGCCCCACAATGAAAGCCACTCTGCTACATGCACCCAGTAACCCTAACAATTATAACAAGTACACAATAACATAGCAAGGTATCACTCCTCTTGCATACAATGGTAATCCACAGACTCAATCTTAATAAAAAATGATCAAATCAATATGCTGCCACAATAATTCACCCCAACAACCTCCAACAAAATAGAGGGTATCATAAACATATCGTCATCTCGAGACCACATCTATGATCAACAACGATGCCTCTAGATCCAACATAAGAGAAAACAAGTACACCTAGCACAACCCAATCTTTGGTTGAGCCTCCTTATATCGCTAGACATGTATCTTTCGATAATAAATAAAAGAAAATTACTAAGAAAGGTTACTACATCTCTAGTTTGTAATAAAACAGAATTAGCCAATAATCTAACTTTAAAATTTTAACTATACTTAATTCTTACATAAAATTTACTATGACTCTAAAAATAAGGTACTATTTGAGCTCATTAACTACTTTTTTATTGTTTTAAACTACTTAACTTATCTAATAGTCATACAAGCAAAAATTGGTTGAATAATTGTTCTAGTGCAACTATGATTACTTAGATTTATTCTATTGAATGAGTCTAATAGCCATGAAGCAAATAAAATAAAAGTTTAAATATATATATATACTAAATTAAGAATTTTAATATCTAAATTAACTACTTTCTAATTAATGAGATAAGTTTGTTTACTTCATATCAATGGGCTAATAAATGCTATTATATTAATAATTTATCACATTCTATTAACTAATAGAATATAAGCAAATAATTAATTAAGAAAGTAGTTTTCGTAACTATACTCAAATAATTGATTACTACCGATTCAAACTACAATTAAAGTTTTAAAATGGTAACTTACTATTCAAATTTCAACCAAACCTGTCAGCAATCAAAACACAGAGAAACCTACTATTTATCTTGATCATAAAGAAATTTCTAATTGGCATCAAGTAATTCATTCTAAGAGGAATATGGGCATCATCCTACAGACACTATCGCCATAATAGAGGTGTAAGGAATAGGTATGCAATAAAGGCTTATGACAGATTTTGAATTATTACTAGAATCACCTGAAATCGCCTGAAATCTTAGCATTATCATTGATTCGATTTGATGAAGATAGCTTAGCTGGACGAAGCCTCTATTGAGACTATCTAAATGCAATATGATTCTATGTCAAGGAGAAACGTCAGGGGAAGATGCAGACCGTGGTTGATTTCCTCTATTTTTGAGTTGGAAATATAAGGTTCGATCCACGACACGCCTTCGATCAGACCCAGAAAATGATGGTACGCATAGATTGAAGTCTATTGATAATTTCTTCTATAATCAAAATACATTTGGCATATGCATGAGTTTTTATGACGCCTCTTTGAATCTAAATCAAGTGGCGCAATGTTTTTGACGCAACCAAAATGAACAACTGATAGGCTACTGACTCAACATTTGAAGGATATGCGAATAACATTATGCAAAAGGATCGCACCAGACAAGGGATGTATTACAGTGTAAAACTAATTGAACGTTGTAATAACATAGTGGCTGATACTTGATCTCCAGCCAGCGTTGCTTCCAAAAGAATAAGAATAGGTATTCGGGGTCGCATACGGATAGGGCGAATGCCAGCAAGCATCACAATTGAAACAAATACGAAGTATGCCTATAGAGGTCGCACAATGGTGGCATGGAATGATCAAGGGCAATATACAATAGAAAAAAAAATTTGGCCGATGATTCCTTGGCCTCACCTAATATATCCAGGCTCATAAAATAAAAGTGATAACAATGGTGGCAGCGCAGAGGCAAAATCAAAAGAGAGTGTCTTGAGTAATTTGACAAAGGTAAAGGTAACACTTAATAACCTAGCTTAATATTCATACACGGATTCATATGCGGTTTGAGTGACTTATTGAAATTTTCTTCCAGATCACCATTATGAAGAGGCCCATGATTGCCAAGAGAAAAAGAATAGTTTGAAAAGCTCTAAGGAACGTTTTTAAAAGGACTATTGAAGTCATAATGAGAGGCATCGATATGGGACTTACAATTTTAAATGCCATAAGGATGCCCTACAACTTGCTAACACCCTACAGTAAGATCGATTAATACAAAGATGATTGCTGGAAAGATCAATTTTGATGAGATTCAAATGCTCTGAAAAAAACCCAGGTTAAGAATTACAAGAACTCTCCCTTTATTCAAATTGCGATAGGAGTATATGTATTTTTATCATGTCATAATGATGGTAGATTGAAGAAATGCATAGACCAACAAGCATACGCATATGGATTTTAGATCAACACAATAATAGACTAAATAGAGATTCATATATAGAGACAGACTATCTCACCAAATAAATATTCGATTATTCAAATGAACATACCCAGAAATTTTATTCTCAACCCTTCCAGTCCTTCTTCAAATGATTTCCTTTCTTCCTTCCAATTTCTGTTGCCCACTTTTTCCCCCAAATTCTTTTGTGTTCCCTATTCTGCCAAAATCCCCCTTCAAATATTCACCCTTACACAAAATAGTCATGTTCATAAATTTCCACTCCATCACATCTCTGTGACTGAAAATCCACCTCCTCTCAAAAATTTAAATACAATAAATCTCCACTTACAAGGAGATTCTCCAATCTCCAATCTGGAAATTTATTACCCACTCATGACAGCTCACTAAATTCAAATAAATTAATGAATATTATAAAATAATAACTTTCAAACTATACAAATTAAATATTTATTCATCTAATATAATATTAAATACTTATAATTTATTTATTATTATTATTATTAAAATTATTAATTTAATTCCTATTAAAATTAATTATTTAATATTCTTCAAATTTCACATTATTTATTTAACAAAATAGATTAATAATTATATTTAATGAAACAATAGATGTTGTAACTCAAGCTACATACCAAACATATCTTGATGGCAACACACTAGAGAATGATAGAGACTTACAATCATGCACCGAATCGACTAAACTGATGGGACCCAAGACTGAGAGCCCATCCTCATTGAGGATGATGAAAATTGGGGAACCTCATGTTATCTCCCTTCCACAACATCCATTGGTATGAAGGCATGCTCATACCTACCAATTTAGGTAGAGTCGATGCCTGGTACCTGCAATCCTACAGCAAACCAAATTGTCAAATACAAACATACATATATATATAATCAAACACACTGTGACAAGAAATCACAGCGTAGTAGGGTACTCAACATTAGGGTACTCAACATGAGTAATACTACACTGTCCCTTCACAAGACAAATCATAGATATCCACAATAATCAAGTACATATATAACTAATCAACTAAATAACACATCGTCAAATAGTTCCATGAAATATAATAATGCTTTTCTACATAAACAATTAACTCATAACTGATCACAACATAAGCATAATGTACTAATCATGAAGTATCAACAGTGTCATCATAGTAAACATAAATGAGTGTCATCAACTACATCAAGATAATAAATCCATCATCAAAATATGTCATAATTGTAAGAGTACAATCAACACTGAGAGGGGGGGTGAATCAATGTTGATACACAAATTTTTTTTTTTTACCTTCTTTCAAAAATAGTCATTAAGTTTTGTCTGATTTCAATCTATTATCAAATAACACATTCACCAAATCTTCAATTAGGTAGGACACATGAAATTATGCAAGTCATCAACACAAAAATTATTCAAGACATCAACAAAAAAAGAATGACCAAGTGGAAAACCCCCTAGGGGTAGAAAAACCACTCAAACTGCCTCACTGGCTTATATGTGAAAACTTCAAGTTTTACGTCTCACTAACAAAATATAAGGTCTCACTGACCTAGAAGTCTCACTGACTTAAATCAATGCCTCACTGGCATAACATGTCTCACTGACTTAATATTGCCTCACTGGCTTATAGATTGTCACAAAAAGTCTCACTAACTTTTGACAATTTCACCAATATCAAGAGAGCAAGTACAACAATCAGGGGATTTCCCTATTTCAATCAAGCACAAAACCTTATATCTCCTCTTTCACTTCTTTAAAAAAATTGTTTACAATCTCTACAAAATAATAAAATAATATCTTCTTATTGATGTCATCAAATCTCCAACACTCCATTTTGAATCTACACAAACTTCAATAGATTTATCAATATGATCTCAATAAAAAATCCAATGTTTGTATATAACCTCTCTCTGTAAAACAAGCACATTAAAAACTCAAATTATCTCTGCATAAAGAATATTATTTCTACATGAAATAGTTGTCTCTGTATGATCTTTGTATCATTCCTACAAATTAAAACTCTTTTCTCATTTATGATCATCTCTGCACATTAACATTCTTCTCCTCCATCTTGTTTTTCTTTCCAATCACCATTCAAAACAAAACTTCTTAAGCCACTTCAAATACACATGAAAAGAAGTTACCTTCAATGTTAAAGATCTCGAGCACACAAAAGACTTTCCATCTCAATATTTGTTCCAAAATTAGAAACAGATCACACATATCTCTGCATCAAGAACAAGGTAAAAAGCCTTGTTTTTAGGCTTTTATACAAAGTAACCATCAATTTTAGAAAACACAATAGACCGTTGGGCTTCCCTTACCATTTAAAACTTATCCATTCAATTTCACAAACCTGCCACATGTCTTTTATATAATAGTTGTTGATCTGCTTTTTCGCGCCAAGGTTTTTGTGTCTTTACCTGATGACCAGGCACCCTAGGCATCAAAGCCGGTAAGAACACACAATTGATGCCCTCAAGTTTATCACTTAAGTGACCATAACCTCTTCGACCGGTCAACACATAATTATAACATAAAGTGCACATTATGCTTGATGGGCAATCAAGGATTTAATGAATGATGACATAGGTTCCAAATAATGATAAGGATAAAGGTTTAGAAATCATTAAAAGATGAATTAAGAAACATAAAACCCTGATCATATAACATCTGACATCTACAATATGATCTTGCATCTGCATCTACAAATGATTTTAAACACTTGCACTTGAATTATAGAAGACCATATCAATCTCCCTGTCTTACATTTTAAACCTCTTTGTAAACTTCAAGCATCATGAACCCATATCAAAGAAACTCAATACAACTCATCATGGCTACCATTATCAAACAAATATTGTCATATCATTAGACAAAGTCTGATAAAAATTGTCATTAACCATAAAGAAGTGTTGGCAAGAGACACTATATGGATTCATGATTGTTGTCATTGATGGCAACAAAGTTCATCCCACACATCCACAGGTCATGGTATGTCTCTACCTGAAGTCAGAATGAAGAATATTGTGGTCCAGTAAACAGGAACAGAGCATGTGGCAAGGTCCGACAGATAGGTCCAGATCTCTTAGTGGAAGTATCTTGGTAAAGTGTAGATTTGGGGAAGTCAAGAGGACTATCTTGACTGATAGATTCCAAGGTTTGAGCCTCCAGTGTGGAAAGGATAAAGAGATATGAATGCTTAAGTACCGGGTTCCCAATTGGTAATATGGATAGAGGAAGAACTAACTGGCAGAACATCAAACATCATTCCAGACATATTACTGATGTTGGTGAAGGTTATGAAGGCATGAATTATGTTTAGCCAACATGATTAATGATTTCCATAAGTATATCATTGATCTGTATTACTTGGTGTGCAAGGATTCAGCCGACAGATCAAAGCTTGTGAAAAGATTGACTATTCCGGGTGCTGACTAGAAAGGTGATAAAATCATTGTGCGGATATGTATACATGATGGATTTAGTTGTGAGAATGTGTGTGTGTGTTGTTGATGTGCGAATAAAAGTAGAGCAGAGTAGAAACAGTAAGGAAGGTCTAGTATGTGAAAGGAAAGCAGCATAAGAGAAGAGGAAAGATGAAGTGCAGCAGATCAGCGTACTAAGCCTAACCAAAACTGAACTCCAGCATATGTGGATGCTACCAATCAGTTCAAGTATTATATAACACTCTTTTTGTAGACAGTGTGTCTCTTGTAGGCAGTGTGCCTCCTTGTGAGCAGTGTGCTCGGGCAGTGAGCCCTAATTGGCAAGTGCCATTTTGTATTTCCATTCTTCTAACAGAGAATACAATCTTGGGTTAATCACCCCATGGTTTTCTCCCTTAACAGGGTTTCCACGTCAAAAATATTGTGTCATGTGTATTTCCATTTCATAGTTATGTTTGCTTATTTGGATTAATGCTGCATTGATTATTAAGTAAGTGAAGAAACAAGAAAATAGTGAGATAACTGATTCACCCCCCCTCTCAGTTATCAACAATTGGTATCAGAGTTAAGTTCCTCCTAACAAAGTCTAACAGCTTGAGGAAGATCTGGGAATTCAAATGGATGCATATGGTTTAAGGGAACAACTCAAGACTGCTTTTTATGATCTTGAACAGTCAAACTCTGAAGTCAATGAATTAAAGGAAAGACTCATACAGGCTGATGATTTCATGAGAGAACTAAAAGACAAATTAAGTCTCTCTATGAAAAAGAGAAAGGAGCTGATTCAACAATTGGCAAGACAAGATGAAGCAAATGATGCAAATGGAGAGCTGAAGGAGAAAACTGAGTTGTGTGAAAAGTTATCAAAAGAAATTATTATGGTAAGACATGAAATGGAATCAGGAGTTATGAAGTTTACCCAAGAAGTTGAAGAGAAAAGGAAAACTAAAGATAATCTAAGACAATCTCTCAAGGAGAAATCAAAAGATTGCCACCAAATGGATAGAATTATCAGACATCTTGAATCTGATCTTGAAGAGGCTAAAGATAATGAAGAAAAAATTGAGGATCAAATTGTCTCTCTCAAAAGGGATCTTCAAACAACAAATGAGTATAAAGAGAAATTCAAGATAAGTTCTGCTCAACTTGAAGTTCTTCTTGGAAGTCAAAAGAAGCTAGATGACAAGTGTGGTTTGGGATATGAGAAAGGAGAAAGCTCCGAATCCGGTCAGAAGAATTTTGGATCAGAAAATCCAAGGAATAGGCCTAGAAGACCTCTAGTAAGACAGCCTAATGCTCAAAGATATCCATCCTTCAATGGATACTACCACAACTGCAATCACTTTGGTCAC
Organism: Cunninghamia lanceolata; assembly: GCA_027924645.1. Classification (NCBI taxonomy): domain Eukaryota; kingdom Viridiplantae; phylum Streptophyta; class Pinopsida; order Cupressales; family Cupressaceae; genus Cunninghamia; species Cunninghamia lanceolata. Next base: position 11,296,566 of record BSBN01001099.1, read on the forward strand.
AAAGCTAATCAGTGTAGAAAGAGAATGAATCAGACTAATTCATCCTTCTCTGGACAGTGCTTTAACTACAAAAGGTATGGTCACAAATCTCATGAATGCAGAAATATGCAAATGAACAAATCATTCAATGGTAGATGCTTTGCATGCAATAGAATAGGTCATATGGCTAATCAATGCAGATCAAGAGGATGTCAATCAAATATGCAAAGAAATGTTGTTTGCCAAATTTGCAATAGATCCGGTCAAATTGCAAAATTTTGTAGAAGCAAGAATCAGGACAAAAGAGGTCTGGTATATCATAATCAGAATCAAGATAAGGGGAAACAAAAAGTGACTGCGGATGAAGTTAAAAGTGAGATGAACAAGATTTGGGTAAAGAAAAGTACAGAGCATATAGAGGTTGGATCTGCACTAGACTCTGGTGCTGATATTCCTTCCAGAAATTAAAAAGTGAGCTCTAGCTTAGGGGGAGACACAAAGAAAACCTTGTTCCCCCAGCCAGTCAATTGGTGCCAGAACTGGCACAAGAAGAGTTGCGGATTGAAGGGTTCATAAGGGCAACATCCAAACAAACTATGGTAAAGATGTGGAAGATCCACATGATGTTCAAAGATAAGGATTGATCCAGTTCTCCAAGTCATCCGAATAAGATAAATCGGAATAACTTAGGTTGAGCATTTATTACAACCTGACATTAGGGTTTATGGACCAATATAAGGGTTTTTTCATTAATCAGTTGTTCATTTTGCATTCAACAAGAAATGAAAAGTAAAGCTCTGCAACAAAATTCCACAACTTCATTGAAGATCATTTGCAGAAGTCAATTCATCCAGAAATCAATCCGGCCAACTACATGAAACTGAAAGGCGCAGAAGGTATTTTCCGTTCTCAATATCCTTTGCAAAGCTTTGAAAGATGCATACTCTAAATATAGTAAAGATCTTTGATAGGCCCCGCCCTGAATTCAAGAAACATCCATACAAATCATTGGAGGTAGATCCCCTAGGAGCATTCTCTAGTGTTCTGCATGGCATTTTGCACACAGAAGACATTAGGGTTTACATACATGTAAATATAGAAGAGTTTGGGGCATTCAAACTGAGAGACATCTATCACAGACAATTGATAGATGATACTTTTGAGCTTAAACCAGAATATAAGGGCATCCAAGAGAAACATTTTGATTAGTTCATTCATTTCCCCTATTTTGAAGAAGATGAATGGGTCTAGTATGTATTAAGTAGGGTGCATGATAACTTCCTATGGCTGAACAAACCTTGCAAGATCACAAAAGAGGCAATTAGGGTAGTAACTGGTTTATACTCCTCTGGAGGGATACCTGTCCTCAAATCTATCAAAAACAACATTGTAACTGAGGCCACCGGATCAAAATTTGATAAGAGGGCAATGACCATTGAAGATATTACTGACCCCGACGTCAAGTTTGCATCTATGATAATAGGATACAAGATATATCACTCCAGTAGGGAGAATTCAGTATCTGGGATTGCAGTATATACTACCTATGAGATGCTGAGAAAGAATGCAGAATATGATCTCTGTGAACTTGTTTTGAGCTAATTAATGGAAAACATATAGAAAATCGAAAAGGACAAGAAGAATTCCTTTAAATATGGTGGACTAATACTATGTCTATTTTTCTACTTCATGAATGAGCTACCCAGATCAAATGGATGGGTATGGCATAATGACAAGCCGGTAGCAATTCAGATCAGAGACTACTTGTATGAACTTGGGGATGCTAAAGCAAGGAATACAACTCTTTGGGGTTACTTCAAGCAATTTCAAAATACAATGCAAATCAGAGAAAGAATCCCCAAATCAGTAGTTGAGAAATACAAGGATGCGGTGTGCTTCATGGTAGACACTGATCAATGCCTAATGGAGGCAGTAGAGCCAAGGATAGTCTGGATCATGCCTATGGGGTATGAAGTTGATAAACAAATTGTAGAACTACATGTTCAATACATGCTCAGTCAGCCAAAGAACTCAAAAGCAGAAAGATTTGGAACCTTTGAGGAGCTGAGTGTAAAAATTCATGTGCAACTCAGAGAATCTGAAATCAAGAGGAAGGTGACAAAAGAAGTAGAAAATATTGCCCAAGGCCTTGGCATCTCAAAGGAGGCACTTGATGCCCACAAGAAAAAGATGGAAAGGGCTGAGGAAGAGAAGAAAGAGGCAGAAAAGAAAAGCAAGGAAAGTGCTCCAGTAGAAACCTCAACCTGGACCAGATCATCAAAGAGATCTGCACTTGTCACAGCCAAAAGCTCAAAAAAATCAAAACTAGAAGTCCAGGCATCCGACAAAGGAGAGAAAAGATCAAAGACAAAAGTCACAAGGGCTTATGCTAGTCAAAGAGACAAAGAGGAAACTGAATTAGATGAGGAGATAAAGAAACTGAAGAAGAAGAAGAAATCATCCAATGAACCCTCTACCGGTCAAGGAGAAGAAGAGAAGGCAGAGGAATCTGCTGAAAAACCCACTCTATCCCTAGATGTTGTAGTAAAAGTAGTCACTGTGGATGGTAACCTGCAACCATTAACAGAATTTTATGATGAATATAATGAAGCAGATAAACAGATTTTGGAGGAAGCCACAGTTCAGTTTTTGAACACTTACAACAAAGCTTTTATTGAAATTATCTCTCTAATTCCCAAAATCTTAGAGAAAAGGCTTGAAATGAGGAAGAATAATGCTCGAGCAAAGGATCTTGAGATCCAGGAATAGATAGCAATTCAGCTATTTCCTTCAATCGATCCCAAGACAATGAATATGGTATTCAAAGATTGAAAGGATGAGTTCCAGAGCAAAGCCAGGATGAATCAGCTAATGCTTGGTGAAACTGACAAAGTGGCAAAAGAGACCGAAGAGATCCTCCAGAATGCTTTTAAGAAATTCAACATTCCAATTATAGAGGACTTGGGTACTGACCCCTCGACCACTAGTGTTGTAGAAGAATCTACTGAGAAAATGACAGAAGAGGTGGGCCTTAAACAAACTAATATTTCTCCTCCGGTTTCACCTACAGTCTTTGGATCTAAAGGAGAAGAAAGAATACAGGAGAAAGAAGCAGAGGCCAAGGAAAAAGAGGTTGACAATACTAAGAATGTAGAAGGACAGAAAGCTCCAAGGGATAGCCCTAAAAATGTAGAAGAGAAGAAACATCTGTCTCCGGCAAGAGACACTACAAAAACTGTCCAAGAATTCCTAAACAAAGAAACAATGGAGATTGATGAACTGGAGCTTCTACAAGGACCATTTAATTTTGATTCTCTCTCTCTAGTATAGACTATGAAGATAGCTTCATTCGCTAATGCAAAGGTGAAAGAAAAACTCCTAAAGTCTCATATGGAAGACTGTGAGTTGATAGAAGCTGCTTCCAGAGTGCTTGAAAAGATTATGCCATCATTTCAGAAGGATCCCATAGCCTCCTCTTCCAGTAATCTCAAAAGTCTAGTCAGCAGTGTTAGTACACATTTTGATTCTCTAGAGAAGTTAGTTGAAGAAAAGGTCCGGAAGGAGTTTTTGAATAAGAGATTCTTAGAGGTACAAGGGTTGATCATTAATGATAGAAGGAATATGAATATTGGGATAAAGAGCTTGGAAAATTCTCTTATAGATGACGGAAAAGTATACAAATTTTGTATTACATGGTCCAAAGCAACAGTAGAAATTGAGAAGAAAATAAAAGAGCAAGAGGATAAACTAATAAGTTTGTCTCAAAGTTTTGTTCCTCTCTCTTCCTCCATAGTCAATCAGGAGTGTCAGACTATTGCAATCACAAATACATTAAAGAATTTTGAGAAGGAAAAGAAGAACATAATTAGCCGAATGGGTGAACTTAGAAGAATCATTATCCCTAAGTTAGAGGCCATGCATGAGGCCATAAGTGATGCTCACACTACCGCCCAAACCAATGATCCGACAGATCTTAAGAGGGCAGAAGCTTTTGCATTTTTGTTGAGTGGTCACATTTCAATTTTGGATAGAATGAAGCAAAGTTGGGCTACAGAACTCATCCAATTGAAGACATCCTTTGCAGACATTCTTTAGTTTATGTGAGTATGTAATATGCGGCTAAGTATAGTTAAAATTTTTGAAAATTTTGGTATGCAGACCCTACCCTTTGCCATTGATGTCAAAGGGAGAGGGAAGAGCAGTGAAAAATGAGGAATCCAACTAAGGGGGAGCTCTGGAAAATGTATATAAAAATAGAGCATCAGCCAAGGGGGAGCATAGTGTAAACACTTAGTCATTTTTCACTAAGTGTTGCCATCAATGCCAAAGGGGGAGATTGTTGGCAAGAGACACTATATAGATTCATGATTGTTGTCATTGATAGCAACAAAGTTCATCCCACACATCCGCAGGTTATGGTATGTCTCTACCGGAAGTCAGAGTGAAGAATATTGTGGTCTGGTAAACAGGAACAGAGCATGTGGTGACGTCCAACAGATAGGTCCAGATCTCTCAGAGGAAGTATCTTGGTAAAGTGCAAATTTGGGGAAGTCAAGAGGACTATCTTGACTAATAGATTCCAAGGTTTGAGCCTCTAGTGTGGAAAGGATAAAGAGATATGAATGCTTAAGTACCGGGTTCCCAATTGGTAGTATGGACAGAGGAAGAACTGACTGGCAGAACATCAAACATCATTCTGGATGTGTTACTGATGTTGGCGAAGGTTATGAAGGCATGAATTATGTTTAGCCAACATGATTAATGATTTCCATAAGTATATCATTGATCCGCATTACTTGGTGTGCAAGGATTCAACTGACAGATCAAAGCTTGTGAAAAGATTGACTATTCCAGGTGCCGACTAGAAAGGTGATGAAATCACTTGTGCGGATATGTATACATGATGGATTTAGTTGTGAGAATGTGTGTGTGTGTGTTTTTGATGTGCAAATAAAAGCATAGCAGAGCAGAAATAGTAAGGAAGGTCTGGTATGTGAAAGGAAAGCAGCATAAGAGAAGAGGAAAGATGAAGTGCAGCAGATCAGTGTACTAAGCCTAACCGGAACTGAACTCCAGCATATGTGGATTCTACCAATCAGTTCAATTATTATATAACACTCTTTTTGTAGATAGTGTGTCTCTTGTAGGTAGTGTGCCTCCTTGTGAGCAGTGTGCTCGGGCAGTGAGCCCTAATTGGCAAGTGCCATTTTGTATTTCCATTCTTCTAATAGAGAATACAATCTTGGGTTAATCACCCTTTAGTTTTCTCCCTTAACAGGGTTTCCACGTCAAAAATATTGTGTCATGTGTATTTTCATTTCATAGTTATGTTTGCTTATTTGGATTAATGCTGCATTGATTATTAAGTAAGTGAAGAAACAAGAAAATAGTGAGATAACTGATTCACCCCCCCCCTCTCAGTTATCAACAAGAAGTCTGATAAAGTATGATAAAAAAATGAAAGCTATGATGAAACATGACTACCCTTCACAATGTCATGAGCTTAACAGGATCAATTTGAGAAAGCCAAGAAGCTGACTATGAAGATGAAGAACAAGACAACAACCACCTAATTGTCATGAACAAAAGTAATCATGATGAGCCAACCAATGTCACTACTACTGAAAGCACAAAGATCACACATGATTCCAACTGCAACTGAGATCAAATGAAGACCATATCTCCAAACCACTATTATTATGAAAGACCATGCCACTGTATGCAACTTGTAAAAGATGATGATATCACATCAGATCTAAAATAAAATCATCAGAGATCAAAGCAATACCTCTATATCATGTTAACTGAAATGCAACAAATAAGAGAAGCAAATGTCATTAGATGAGCATCAGATGCCAAAGCTATAACATCTCAAACCCATGAACAACCACCATGACTAAAACTAATAACATGTTTGAGATAAATCTGATCACTATTTTTAGACCTCTGTCAGCAGCTAACTTACACTGTCACTGAACTATCAGTAGCATAGACCCCTGCCACAAACAGAAGACAATCTCTACTACAAGAATGGTCTCAAATGTAGACCAAACCATTGTGATTATGAAGACCATTGATCAAGACATGATGCCCTTTTTTATTATCCTGAATAACACAATGATAACATTAAGTAAGATCCCACTGTCCAAAATGTTCTTTCCAAGGTGATTATGAAGACAATCTTTGTAAAAAAAGTAAACCATGAATGAAGATCACATCTCTACATATCTGCATAATCATACATGATGAACATTATTCAGACCATTCAGATAGAAACCATTAAGGTACACTATGATGGCAAAACAACCTTGTCTTGAGCACATCTAGAGATCCATTGGAAAATACCATGACCATGTTTTACATTATCATACTTGAACCATTACCATGTCTAACCAAACATCACTTTGTAACACGAACCATAAACAACACTACAAGAGTATGAGTCACCACACCTTACCTACTTTTGACATCAATGACAAACATGACCATCAATATCCCCCTTTGTCATTGATGGCAAAAAAATGAACAATATTGTTTGCTCTCTCCCCATTTGACATCCAATGACAAAGGCTTACTAACTCCCCCTGATAGAATACTCCCCCTTTTGCCAAACTTACTGCAACATAGAATGAGCATTGGCATATCAACTGATCTACCACTAGTTCTAGCAACCTTGAGTAGTACTGATCTGTATCATGCTCTGCTACATAGAGTCTACAACATCTATACTATGAAAGTCTGTACACAACATAAATAAATGCTCTCTCATCAAAATAATGTTTTGTCATACAAAAAGATCTACAGTGCTGCTCCACTGTAAAAAGTCTTGTCACTTCAAAGTATCAAATGTCACCATCACATTTACTGTTATTGACTTCAAGTGCTATTATCATGCTACCAAAGGTATTATGTCCTAACAAAGAGATAAAGTGGTCTTACAAATATATAACCTCTAACCTTAATTCTATCATGTTTTGCACCTCTATTCTTGCTCTGATTTATCAAGTGTGAACTATGTTAGGTTTAGCCAATAGAAGATATCAATTAAATGCAAATAAAGATTAAATAGAGGAATGAAAATACATAGAAATAATAATAGTGAGAGACAAGTTTTAACATGGTTCACCCAAACTCGGGCTACATCCACCAAAAGAGAGTCCAATATTAGTATCTAGTAAATCAAACCGATTACAACCAACAATCACTACAACTCAATACTACTGCAAATGCTACAATACAATATCAATGAAAACCCTAACCCTTAGCCGCTTTTATCAAGCTTTTTGTCGGTTACAAAAAATAGGGTTTTTTATGTCGGCCAATGAAAAAATAACTCCCGGTGCCTTTATAAAATAATAAAAAGCATGTGAGGTTTCGGGGACATTGCCCCTGAGCCTCCATGGGGGCGCTGCCCCTCAACCCCGCCCTTTATCGCGACAGGGAGCACTGCCCCTGGACCTCGCAAGGGGTGTTGCCCCTTAACCCCAAAGGAATTTGGGGGGAAACCGTGTAGATAAAAGTGGGGTAAATTTAACCTCTGAGTCTAATTAGGCTCCATATAACAACAAACTACACCACAACAACTCCTTGCATTTTATTCTTTTCACATATAGCACCACAACACTGCTTCAACTACCATTGCACCATCAACCAATCAAGACTACTCTTCAATCATGAGGGACTATATACAAAGGTTGTCAAATCTGCATAAAGTCTATCATCATTTTGAAATCAGGAAACCAATATCTGTCCTAGATTTGTACCTACAAGAACTCTCTCCCCCAAAGACTTATCAACATGTCAACTTGGCAATTATGCGAACAGACAAGTGTCAGTAAAAAATGGACTGCACCTCCAATTTTTGACTGAAATAGCATTGGAACATTGTCAAATCATCATCAGACTATCACTAAAATAAAGTATTATTGTCATTAGAGCATCATGCATATTACTGACAATATGATGTTATGTAGATCACTTATCAAAGAGCTAGAAGATACACTTCATTAACTATCTAGCATTCAAGTAAAAGATTCATTTCACTGACCATTGTCACAATATGAACTATCACTATCTCATGATTGAAGCAAATATGAAGATCCAATGACAGAACCAGACATGAACCACCCATTATTCATCTAACTTTGATATTTATGTATCACCAACATCAGAAGAAAGTTTATCCTATAGTCAGCAACACTACAACAAAGCAATAGAGGAATCATTGCAACATAAGTCTAAAAAAAATTTACCAGAGCATCAAACAATCAAAGGTCTACTGCCATCAAGATCTAGACCAACAAGACTAACCCCCAAGATTTCTTAACATGTCTGCACCTATCTCATGCCATACAAAACATCTAGAGATACTCTTTGCAATATACTACTCAAACACCATATCAATGACCTTCTCTAAATAAGATTGCCAACCTTACTCTTGAACCTGTTATACTTATGGGAACTTGAGATATGAAGAACTCAATCACACAAGGTACTGCCAACAACAACCCCTCAAACCATTATGCTATAATAACAAACCAAGATGTCTACAGAGCTCAAACCACTATCCTCTTGAAGCATCAAACACATGAAGACATCCTCAATCACAACATAATTCTTCCTGATTATTTTTGACCAAAAATAAGGACCACATCATCAACTTGATTCAAGCACGAGATGTGAAGAGGAGGAGACAATATGATTATGCAACCAAACAACACATCTACTGAACTTCCTAGGGGTTTTAAACAAAATGAAACAATTTTACAACTCCCCCTATCTTTATGCTTCTATGTTAAGTTGTTATGCATGTTTCTTGTGCAGCATGCACAAGATTAGGCTTAGTCTTTTCTTACAATTGTTTTAGCCTCCAAACTTTCACAAGTTCTTTCTTCTGTTCAAGTTTCTTCATCCAAACCTTTTCAACCTTTTTCTTTTTCCAACCATTCAAACCAGGTGATGCAATTTTTCCATACATTCTGCAACTATATGATTTGTGTCCAAGAGTGTTGCAATTATAACAAACTATGTTACAATCATAATCCAATGACTGATAGTACCTTTGAGCATTCATGTTAAGCTTCCATGCAAGATCGTACCTTCTATGCACTTTACAATTTCTTTGTATGTGTCCAACATTATTGCAATTGTAACAAACAATATCAATATTCCTTTTGCAATCAACTCCTTTGTGTCCAAAATGATTACAATTATAACAATAACCATTAAATGAATAATTATACCTGTACATGTATGCTTTTTTTTCTGGAGTAGTTCTTCTAAAATTTCTTCTTCTTTGATTATACATTTTTCCTATAGGAGTAGAAGTATGATAATTCAAATTAATTTTCTTTTTGGGAGTCTCTCTGACTTTAGAACACTCTCCTTCTTTAAAACCAAGTCTAGTAGTGTCTCCATATAGTTTTTGTTTACCAAGCATCTCATGTAGCTTGCTTGTGCTTTCTTAAAACTCCTTATACTTCTTAGATAAAGCCTTCAGACCATCATACTCTCTTCTCAGATTGATAATATCACCTTCTAATTTTAGATTCTCAATCCTTCTAACTTCAAGGTCAGATTATGAAACATTTGCTATCCTCTTAGCTTCCTCAACCTCTATCTTTAGACTGATAATCAAATTGTTTGAGTTATCAATTTGCGTCCTTAAATTTGCTATCTGAATACTTACCTCTTCAAGATCACAAAGTGCTTTGTCTTTGAAGTCCCTTTCTTGTTGTAGTTGCAACATTAATTTTTGGTTCTCCTTATAATTCTTGAGTTCATTTAGAGCATATATGAGCTCTCCTTCCATATCAATCTCACAATCTTGTTCATCATATTCCTGATCATCATCACTTATGATGTTAGCTTCTTCTAAAAGAGATTTGACCTCAACATCTTCATGTGAATGTCTTCTATCACTATTATTCTTCTGAGATAACAAGTTGTCCTCTTCTTTATCATCACCTTGATAAATTCTTTTCAATTCTTTCCGTATATCCTAAGTTGTAACACAATTCATAAATTTACAGAGAACATGATTAGACAATCCAGATAAAATAGCCTTCTTTGCAATGTCAATGTATTCATGAGCCTCTTTATGGGTTGTATCATTAGGTGATAGAGAAGAAATAAAATAGCCATTCTCTACAGACATCCATACACCATAACCTAATGAAAAAAGATATGCTGGCATCCTAAAACACCAAATAGGAAAGTCTAAACAATCAAAGAAGGGAACATCTGAAAACATTTTCTCTTCAACCTATGAGACAATTTATATCAACTGATAATGTATCAACATCCGGAATTGATATATACTACACCTTCTGATTAGAATGAGACTTAACATTTCTCATGTTCTTATTTCTTTTTCACTTACCCATTATACTCCACCCTCAAGATCTACCCAAGCTAATTAGACTATAACAGGGAACCTGGCTCTGATACCAATTATTGGAGTACAATCAACACTAAGAGGGGGGATGAATTAGTGTTGATACACAAAAACCAATTTTTTACCTTCTTTCAAAAATAGTCAATAACTTTTGTCTTAATTGAATCTATTATCAAATAACACATTCACCAAATCTTCAATTATGTAGGATACATGAAATTGTGCAAGTCATCAACACAAAAATTATTCAAGACATCAACACAAGAAGAATTACCAAGTGGAAAACCCTCCAGGGGTAGAAAAACAACTCAAACTGCCTCACTGGCTTATATGTGAAAACTTCAAGTTTTTCAATGTCTCACTAACAAAATATAAGGTCTCACTGACCTACAAGTCTCACTGACTTACATCAATGCCTCACTAGCATAAAATGTCTCACTGACTTAATATTGCCTCACTGGCTTATAGATTGTCACAAAAACTCTCACTAACTTTTGACAATTTCACCAATATCAAGAGAGCAAATACAACAATCAGGGGATTTCCCTATTTAAATCAAGCACAAAACCTTATATCTCCTCTTTCACTTCTTTCAAAAAATTGTTTACAATCTCTACAAAATGATAAAAGAATATCTTCTTATTGATGTCATCAAATCACCAACACTCCATTTTGAATCTGCACAAACTTCAATAGATTTATCAATATGATCTTAATAAAAAATCCAATGTTTGTATATAACCTCTCTCTGCAAAACAAGCACATTAAAAACTCAAATTATGTCTGCATAAAGAATATTATTTCTGCATGAAATAGTTGTCTCTATATGATCTCTGTATCATTCCTGCATATTAAAACTCTTTTCTCATTTATGATCATCTCTGCACATTAACATTTGTCTCCTCCATCTTGTTTTTCTTTCCAATCACCATTCAAAACAAAACTTCTTAAGCCACTTCAAATACACATGAAAAGAAGTTACCTTCAATGTTAAATATCTCAAGCACACAAAATACTTTCCATCTTAGTATTTGTTCCAAAATTAGAAAGAAATCATACAAATCTCTGCATAAAGAACAAGGTAAAAAGCCTTGTTTCTAGGCTTTTATACAAAGCAACCATCAATTTTAAAAACCACAATAGACTGTTGAGCTTCCCTTACCATTAAAACTTATCCATTCAATATCAAAAACCTACCACATGTCTTTTGAATAATAGTCATTGATCTTCTTTTTCGCGCCAAGGTTTTGTGTCTTTACCTAATGAACGGGCACCCTAGGCATCAGGGCTAGTAAGAACATACAATTGATGCCCTCAAGTTTATCACTTAAGTGACCATAACCTCTTCGAACAGTCAACACATAATTATAACATAAAGTGCACATTATGCTTGATGGGCAATCAAGGGTTTAATGAATGATGACATAGGTTCCAAATAATGATAAGGATAAAGGTTTAGAAATCATTAGAAGATGAATTAAGAAACATCAAACCCCAATCATATAACATCTGACATCTGCAATATGATCCTGCATCTACATCTACAAATGATTTTAAACACTTGCACCTAAATTATAGAAGACCATATCAATCTCCCTGTCTTACATTTTAAACCTCTTTGTAAACTTCAAGCATCATGAACCCATATCAAAGAAACTCAATACAACTCATCATGGCTACCATTATCAAAAAAATACTCTCATATCATTAAACAAAGTCTGATAAAAATTGTCATTAACCATAAAGAACTCTGATAAAGTATGATAAAAAAAAATGAAAGCTATGATGAAGCATGACTACCCTTCACAATGTCATGAGCTTAACAAGATCAATTTGAGAAAGCCAAGTAGCCGACTATGAATATGAAGAACAAGACAACAACCACCTTATTGTCATGAACAAAACTAATCATGATGAGCCAACCAATATCACTGGTACTGAAAGCATAAGGATCACACATGATTCCAAGTGCAACTAAGATCAAATGAAGACCATATCTCCAAACCACTGTTATTATGAAGACCATGCCACTGTATGCAACTTGTAAAGGACCATCATATCACATCAGATCTAAAATAAAATCATCAGAGATCAAAATAATGCCTCTATATCATGCTAACTGAAATGCAACAGATAAGAGAAACAAATGTCATGAGATGAGAATCAAATGCCAGAGATACAACATCTCAAACCCATCAACAACCACCATGACCAAAATTAATAACATGTATGAGATAAATCTGATCACTATTTTCAGACCTCTATCAGCAGCTAACTTACGCTGTCATTGAACTGTCAATAGCATATACCCCTGTCACAAACAAAAGACAATCTCTGCTGCAAGAATGATCTCAAATGCAGACCGAACCACTGTGATTATGAAAACAATTGATCAAGACATGATACCCTTTTTGATTATCCTAAATAATAGAATGATAACATGAAGTAAGATCCCACTATCCAAAATGTTCTTTCCAAGGTGATTGTGAAGACAATCTTTGTAAATCAAGTAAACCATGAATGAAGATCACATCTTTGCATATCTGCATAACCATGCATGATGAGCATTATCTAGACCATTAAGATAGAAACCATTAAGGTACACTATGATGGCAAAACAACCTTGTCTTGAGCACATCCTAAGATACATTGGAAAATACCATGACCATGTTTTCAATTATCATACTGGAACCATGACCATGTCCAACCAAACATCACTTTGTAACACCAACCATAAACAACACTACAAGAGCATGAGTTACCACACCTTACCTACTTTTGACATCAATGAAAAACATGACCATCAATAATGTCTAGCTTTAAGGCAATAACTAATAGTCTATCAGAAATCCAAAATGAGGGGCACTACATCCTTCCCCCCATAATAAGGCTTACTCCTAGAAGCCTACAAATAAGTATGGATACAACTCCTACATCCTCCTAGGTAGCAAAAGTCTCATCACTAGGATCCCACTGGACCCTAACCTACTCTACATCTTTGCCCCTAAGTGCGAGTCTCCTATGCTGCAAAATGCCTATGGGCTCCAAAGCTAGCTTCCTATCCTCTACTTGTAAAGAATTCTAATCAAGAACATGAGCAATATATGGATAATATGGTCTGAGTACAGAAACATGAAACACATCATGGATACGAGATAAACTGGGAGGCAAAGAAAGATGATAAGTGATAGAACCGATCCTCTCCAACACTTCAAACAACCCAACAAGGGTGGTGCGAGCTTAGAGTCTTTTCCATATCGAATCAAACTCTTTCACAGACGCACCCGAAAGAACACTTGATCACCAACTGAAAACTGATGATTGACCCTATGAGCATCTGTATACTTCTTCTATATGTCCTATGCTACCACCAAATGCTCTCTAATCTACTTAACCTACTGCTCCTCCCTAAGCATATCTAGACCTCAGAGAACTATATCCTCAAGGTGATCCCAACTCAGTGGGGTCCGGCAAGGATGACCATACAAAGCCTGAAATGGAGACATGCTGATAGAGCTGTGAAAACTATTATTGTATGCAAACTCCACCAGGTAAAAATAGTTCTCCCAATGGTTCTACTGATCCATAACATGCATCCTGAGCATATCCTCGAGGACCTGATTAACCCTCTCGTCCTACCCACCAGTCTCCAGATGGTAAGCTGAACTAAAGTTTAGTTGAGTTCCCAAAGTATGCTATAAGGAGGACCAAAGAGATGAAGTGAACACTGGATACATATAAGAGATGATCCTACGAGGAATCCCATGCAATCTAACTATGTCCTCCATGAATACTCTGGCCATAGAAGAAGCATTATATGATGACCAAAGAAGTGAGAAGTGAGCTACCTTTGTCAACCTATCCACAATGACCATAATAGCATCATGACAATGGGAGGATACAGGTAGACCGACTATAAAGTCTAAGAAAATAATGTCCCATTTCCACTCAGGGACAAGACACAGCGGCAAAAGACCTATAGGACACTGGTGCTCTGCCTTAATTCTATGACACTCAAGACACCTCAAAACAAAATCAGCAATATCCCTCTTCATTCCACTCCAAAAGTATAGATGATGAAGATCTGCATGCATCTTCTTGATACCCAGATGAGCTGAATAGGGTACCCGATGTACCTCTGACATGATTAGGGTTTAAAGACCCTCTAAGTGAGGAACATAAATATGACCCAAGTGTCACAAAAGTCCATCTGACTCAAGAGAGTAACTAGAAAATCTACCCTCCAAAGGTCTACCTGACTCAACCTCTAACTTCACTTCTTGATACTCGCTGTTGATAGGAAGTGCTGCAAGAATCTAGCCTCTCAAATCTACTGCAAGAGTGACTACAAAAAGCTCATGTCTCCACTGACTAAGAGCATCTACCACTAAATTCTTCTTACCCTAGACATACTTTACCTCAAAATCATACTCGCACAAGAACTCCATCCACTACCTCTACCTCGCATTCAAGTTTGGCTACGTAAAAATATACTGTAAATTGCAATGATCAATTTGCAGCTCAAACTGATGCCTCAAAAGAAAATGCCTCCACCTCACCAAGGAATACATAACTACGGCTAACTCCAGATCATGCGTGGGATAGTTCAACTCTGATACTTGAGTTTGTGAGACTCATAGGAAATCACGTGACCATCCTGCATCAATACCACTCCTAGACCCTCCAAAGAAGCATCAGTACATACTAAAAAGTCCCCAGTAGGGTCAAGAACTATTAAAATAGGTACACTAGTCAATCACTTCTTAAGAGTCTGAAAGGCTTCCTGACACTGCTCCGACCAAACAAACTTCTTCCCTTTCTTCTGAAGAGAAGTAATAAGGTAGGTTATCCTCGAAAACCCTAAACAAACTGATGGTAATAGCCTGCCAAACCCATAAAACTACAAACCTCAGAAACATTAGTAGGTGCATGCCAATCTATAATGGCTTGGATCTTTGAAGGATCCACCGCAATACCCTCTCTAGAAATGACATGACCCAAATATCTCACCTTAGTCTGAAAGAATTCACATTTGGCCAAATTAGAATAAAGTTGATTTTCTCTTAGACACTACAAAACCTGCCGCAAATGCTCCTCATGCTCCTCCATAGTCCTTGAATAAATCAATATATCATCCAAAAACACAAGGATAAATCTGTCAAGATAGGTGCGAAATATACCATTGCATTCATCAACCCGAAAGATACAACAGTAAACTCATAATGTCCATAATGAGTATGGAATGTTGTCTTATGAATATCTACCTCAAAAATACGTAGCTAATGATATCCTAACTTAAGGTCAATTTTTGAAAACACCTTAGCCCCCTTAATCTTATCAAAAAGATCATCAATCCACGGCAAGGGGTACCTATTCTTCACAGTCACCTTATTAAGCTGTTGATAGTCTATACATAGCTAAAGAGATCCATCCTTTTTCTTTACAAAAATCATAGGTGCTCCCCAAGGAGAGACACTAGGGTGAATGAACCCCTTGGTTAACAACTCCTCCAACTGCAATCATAGCTCCTTAAGCTCCTGAGTGGTCATCCAATATGGAGCTCATGAAATAGGCTCTGTGCCGGGAACAAGATCAATCCTAAAGTTGATGTCACGCTTGGGTGGCATCCCTAGAATATCACTAGGAAAAACATATGCATACTCTCTAAGGAGTGGGTGATCGCCAAGAGATGTCTCCTGACTCTCCTCCATCTCCAAGTCATTAACTGTCACGAAAAATAGCTGACAATCCTGATGCATGCATCTCTTCAGCTGCATAGCAGAGATCATATGCAAGGAAATAGGTCTCTAGATACCAACTACATGAACCTCCCTGCTAGAATCATCCACACATTTCACTGACTTATGCTGACAATCTATCACTACCTAGTGAGCATCTAACCAATCCATACCCAATACTATATCATATGATCCAAGTGGTAGGATGTGGAGATCTACTATGGTAGATAGAGGACCAATCCTCAACTCACAACCATGAACTAGGGATTCTATTGTGACCTTAGCCCTGGATGCTAATTCCACCTGCCACCTAACTTCCTACTTTGTTGCCACCAGTCCACATCACTCTACTAGAGAAGGAGAAATGAACGAATCAGAAGCACCATAATTGAAAAGAATAGAAAAACTAATACCTCGCATCAATTCATAAGTCTCCACAACTGTGCCCTGATGGTTTTCCTAGAAGTTATCAACCACTACAAATACTCTATGTGACATGCCTGCATCACCTATAGTCAGCTTTGAAGCTACCAGCCTCTAACCAAATCTTGAAGCATTCTTATGGGGACACTGTCTAGCTATGTGGCCTTGTTGGCTGCAAGAGAAACACCCTGTGCCTTTGCCAAATCCTCTACCACTTGGAAAAGCATTAGACTATTGATAACTCTATCTGCTCACTGTAGGCTACGTACTCTGAGCTGGTTGATCAACACAATCACGCCTAGCTTGCTACCAACTCTAATTCTTCTTATTCTAAAATCTGTTACCCTACTAAGGCTGAGAATTCTTTGGTTTGGCCTGATAATAATGTTGTTGCTACTGCTATTGTCCACCCTTCGCAAGCACATGATGACCTCTGGAAAAACCTACTGCCTGAGACTGACCACTACGAGACCTAAAACCTACAGAAGGTGCAATACCAATATGCACACCCATATGATCTCCAAGGGCCATAGTCAAATTCTCCTCTACTAGACAGGCCTTCTCAACTACTACCTTGATGATCTTATGCTCAAAAATATGAACTCCTCCACTGATACGGGCATTCAAGCCCCTAATAAAGTGTTGAACTAACATAGCCTCATCATTGCCGATGCCTACATATTGCTTAAGTTCATAAAATATATGCTCATACTGCTCTACTGACATGGTCATCTGCCTCAACTCATGGAACTCATCTGCACGATGTTGCTTCTAGTGATCTAACTGGAAACGAGCTCTAAACCCCTCTAAGAACAATTCCCAAGAAATTGTACCAATGTCCAAGTCCAACTTCTGCTCCTCTAAATGCCACCATGTAGAAGCAAAACCTCTGAGATGTAAGATGGCACATCTCGCCTTAGTGTTACTACCATACAGATGCATGGTAAAACACCTACCCAAATCTAATAACCAGGTCTCTGCCTCCAAACCACTACTAGAACCATCAAAAGTGGGAGGGCATGCCCTTAAAAGATCTCTCATGTGACTCGCTAAGGTAGCCTACTACTTTGTTGTCGTCTCTCTCCTTCTAAGTGACCTTTCTCTTTCCCTAACCTCTGGCTGATCTACCTCCTGTCTAGGACCTAGACGAGTAAGAGCCTCCTCAAGCCGTTGACACAACTAAGATCCTTATGGCTGACCCTGATTCTCCATATTTTGGCCCCTCCTTCATGAGCACTCTCATGAGGGGAACTGGGAGGAGGTGTACCGCTACTACCTCTCCCACATCCTCTACCCCAATCTCGACCTTGACCTCTACCTCGACCCCTAGGCATCTTCCTACACACACACACCACCAAAGGACAACATCAAATCATAAAGAATACTAAAAAGGGAGAGGATTTAATCTATAGAGTATAAGAACTAGGTCAACATAATGGGCTCAATTATAACCTAGAGTACACAGTGTTTGAACCTATCTCTAATACCAAATGTAATACCCCACCATGCAACCCTAGAGATAAATTCAATCTAAAACGATAAAAAGGTGCAATTTTTATTTTTTTTAAATAAAGAAATAATGATAACAAAATCTAACATAGCCTAATTGTATCAAGTTAAACTAACATCTCTAGGGATTACATAGCTACATTATTGCAATTGAACAATATTCAACAACAAACATAGCTCATTCAAATTAATCAAAGGGTCAACTAACAACTCTATTACATCATCAGATAGATAAATCAACATTTTTGCAATAAATATTACAATTGTAGAATAGATTATCCTACAAGAGAAATTATATAACTTCATTGATACAAAATCTCTACATCAAATTACATAATAAAATCCACTGAATCACAGGTCCAGATACAAATGATACAATATATTTCTTCAATTACAGATGTAAACTAGAATCATGAGGGATACATCTCCTTTACACATGAGCCACGATGCCAAAAAATTAATGGAATAAAACACAACCACTCGACCATGTGGAACCCTGAGGTCCACCCCCCATGCTAGGAGATAACAATGAGGTCCTACAAAGACAACAATTAAGATAGAAAAAATAAACAAATACATGATCAACATCAATCCCAACAACACAGGCTCATAAAATATAATAAGTGATTCAGATAATGCTCCCAAAGGCACCAAGAACAACCTAAAGAACACAAGAGGGATAACTAGGTTGTAGTAGGAAGGGTGTCATCGCATGGTCTTAACATGGATTATCCTGGCTGTCCTTCACTAGACATCGGCCTCCATCTATGGTTATCCTGGTAGCCTCTCTCTAGGCACTAGTCCCATAGGGTGACTCATGCAGAACCAACTATCCTTTCGTGAAGACAAGGAAGTCAACCAGACCAACAAGACTTTCTCATCCCATCCTTAGCCTAAATAAGCTTTACAGGCATGGGTGAGGCATCCAATTATCTTATTTAGTATGATAGCTACCCAATCCCTCCTAGGTTAATTATTAGGTTATCACTTAATTACAACTTTCAAGGGTTATCCAGGCACCCTTTGTGGGCACCGGCGCCACAATGAAAGTCACTCTCCTACATGTACCTAGTAACCCTAATCACTATAACAAGTACATAATAACATAACAAGGTATCACTCCTCTTGCATACTATGGTAATCCACAGACTCAATCTCAATAAAAAATGATCAAATCAATATTCTACCACAATAATTCACCCCAATAACCTCTTACAAAATAGAGTGTATCATAAACATATCATCATCTCGAGACCACATCTATGATCAACAACGATGCCTCTGAATCCAACATAAGAGAAAACAACTACACCTAGCACAACCCAATCCTTGGTTGAGCCTACTTATATCCCTAGACCTGTATCTTTCGAAAATAAATAAAAGAAAATTACTAGGAAAGGTTACTACATCTCTAGTTTGTAATAAAACACAATTAGCCAATAATCTAACTTTAAAATTTTAACTATAATTAATTCTTACAAAAAATTGACTATGACTCTAAAAATAAGGTACTATTTGAGCTCATTAACTACCTTTTTATTGTTTTAAACTACTTAACTTATCCAATAGTCATACAAGCAAAAATTGGTTGAATAAGTGTTCTAGTGCAACTACGATTACTTAGATTTATTCTATTGAATGAGTCTAATAGCCGTGAAGCAAATAAAAGAAAAGTTTAAATCTCAATATATATATATATATATACTAAATTAAGAATTTTAATATTTAAATTAACTACTTTCTAATTAATGAGATAAGTTTGTTTACTTCATATCAATGGGCTAATAAATGCTATTCTGTTAATAATTTTTCACATTATATTAACTAATAGATTATAAGCAAATGAATAATTAAGAAACTAGTTTTCATAACTATACTCAAATAATTGATTACTACCCATTTGAACTATAATTAAAGTTTTAAAATGGTAACTTACTATTCAAATTTCAACCAAACCTGTCAGCAATCAAAACACAGAGAAACCTACTATTTATCCTGATCATAAAGAAATTTCTAATTGGCATAAGAGGAATATGGATATCATCCTACAGACACAATCGCCATAATAGAGGTGTAAGGAATAGGTATGCAGTAAAGGCTTATGACAAATTTTGAATTATTACTAGAATCACCTGAAATCGCCTGAAATCTTAGCATTATCATTGGTTCGATTTGATGAAGATATCTTAGCTAGATGGTGCCTCTATTAAGGCTATCTAAATGCAGTATGATTCAATGTCCAAGAGAAAAGTCAGGGGAAGATGCAGACCGTGGTTGATTTCCTCTATTTTTGAGCTCGAAATACCAGGTTTGACCCACGACGCCCCTTCGATCAGACCCAGAAAACGATGGTATGCATAGATTGAAGTCTATTGATAATTTTTTGCTATAATCAAAATAGGTTTAGCATATGCATGAGTTTTTATGATGCCTCTTCGAATCTAAATCAAGTGGAGCAATGTTTCCAATGCACCCACAATGAATAACTGATAGGCTATTGACTCAAAATTTGAAGGATATGCGAATAACATTATGCAGAAGGATCGTACTAGACAAAGGATGGATTGTAGTGTAAAACTAATTGAACTATGTAATAACATAGTGGCTGATACTTGATCTCCAGCCAGCGTTGCTTCCAAAAGAACAAGAATAGGTATTCGGGGTCGCACAGGGATAGGGCGAATGCCAGTAAGCATCACAATTCAAACAAATATGAAGTATGCCTACAGAGGTTGCACAATGGTAGCATACAATGATCAAAGGGAATAGACAATAGGAAAAAAAAAAAGGGCGATGATTCCCTGGCCTCACCTGATATATTCGGGCTCATAAAATAAAAGTGATAACAATGGTGGCAGTGCAGAGGCAAAATCAAAACAAAGCGTCTTCAGTAAATTTATAAAGATAAAGCTAACGCTTAATCACTTAGCTTAATATTCATACACAGATTCATATGGGGTTTGAGTGACTTATTGAAATTTTCTTGCAGATCACCATCATGAAGAGGCCCATGATCGCCAAGAGAAAAAGAACAGTTTGAAAATCTCTAAGGAACCTTTTTAATAGGCCTATTGAAGTCATAATGAGAGGCATCAATCTGGGACTTACAAGTTGAAATGCCATAAGGATGCCCTACGACTTGCTAGCAACCTACAGTAAGATCAATTGATACCAACATGATTACTGGAAACATTAATTTTGATGAGAATCAAATGCTCCGAAAAAACCCAGGTTAAGAATTACAGGAGGATATGTATTTTTATCATGTCATAATGATGGTAGATTGAAGAAATGCACAAACCAACAAGCATACGCATAGGATTTTATATCAACACAATAATAGACTAAATAGAGATTCATATACAGAGACAGACTATCTCAGCAAACAAATATTTGATTATTCAAATGAACATACCCAAAAAATTTATTCTCAAGCCTTCCAGTCCTTCTTCAGATGATTTCCTTTCTTCCTTCCAACTTCTGTTGCCCACTTTTTGCCCAAATTCTTTTGTGTTTCCTATTCTGCCAAAATAGCCCTTGAAATATTTACCATTACAAAAAAATAGTCATGTTCATAAATGTCCACTCCATCACATCTCTGTTATTGAAAATCCACCTCCTCCCAAAAATTTAAATGCAATAAATCTCCACTTACAGGGAGATTCTCCAATCTATAAATTTATTACCCACTCACAACAACTTACTAAATTCAAATAAATTAATGAATATTATAAAATAATATCTTTTGAACTATATTAAATAAATATTTATTCATCTAATATAATATTAAATACTTATAATTTATTTATTTATTTTTTTTTTAAAGGGGTAAAAACTTTATTGAAATTCAAAAAAGAGCATTACAAAACATTACATGGCCAAGGCCCCAGGAGTCCATAAGAAACAGCCATACAAAGCATGAAACAACATCATCCTTCACCAATACCATTCCCATCCTCGGCAAGAATCCTCTCCAAGTCATGTTAGAGCTCATGAGGAGACTGCTCCCACTCATCAATCTTCCAGCCATCTAAATCCTAAGAAGCCCACTTAGACAAACAATCTACTACCCTATTCCACTCCCTTGGAATATGGATGAAAGACACCATCTCCATCAAATAACTTATCTACAGAATCTGTTGCACCATCATAGCCAACTGCCAACTAACATAAGATACCTTCTATTTATTCAGCAAATTAATCCAAACCTGTGAATCAGACTCACAGATAACCTTGTGCCATCCCAAAGCGTAAGCCCTCTCCAAAGCATAGAGGATTGCCAAACCTTCCATAAGGTTGATAGTTTGCAATCCTTCATGAACAGAAAAGAAAAAAACCACCGATCCTGAAAAATCCCTGCCAGCCCCACCAATCCCTGCAGGCCCAGGATTACCCCTTGAAGAACTATCAGTATTGAGCTTCAGAATGCCAGCCGGAGGGAGTAGCCAACTCTCCACCCTCTGAACTTTCTTTTTCACCCGCCTTCCTCTCCTAACACAAGCAGAACTAGAGACAACCCCTAAATACCCAATCTATCCACTAGCTCAGCATCCCCTTTCTCCAAAGGGAACACCACATCACACTTAGCTTCCACTATCTCCCGAATCATGCCCATAATTTTGTGCCAAACTTGTTGAATCAACAGCTTCTCACCTCAAAATATTCTTTGATTTCGTTCCAACCAAATTTGCCATAGTATGAAGGAAGGCCCAACATACCACACATCTTGCAAGAAAGAGGCCATAGAAGGAGGTCTACCCAGACTACTCCAAAAATCCACCAAGGAGGAAGCATGAACACAGGGCTTTTCCAAACTTCCCACCAAAAATGCCAAAGCTGCAAAGTCAAGGGACAACAGAAAAACAACTAAGAGGAGTCCTGCTCTCCACATCCACAAAAAACACACATAGAAGGACCCTGAAAACCCTTCTTCTGAATATTATCCCATGTCAAGAACCTATTCCAAGCTAAAGTCTAAATAAAGCAGTTACACTTCGGCCAAGAAAACTTATTCCACACTTTCTTCCACCAGTGAACCTCCACCCCATCCATTTGGTGAGATACAACACCTGATATCTAGAAGCAACAGTATAGACACCCTTAGGATTAGGAGACTAAGAAAGAACATCCCCTTCCTGGAGGGAGCTACAACATCTACAAGAAAGGATACTATGAAGCTCAGCACACTCCTCCATACCAACAACAGGCCACTCATTAGGATTCTTCCATCTTGCCACCACCAACTGCCCATGAGAAGATAAGGACTTGAAGTCACTCACCCTTGACCATCCTGCCTCACAGAACCTCTGGCACAAAGTCACCAAATTAGGAAACTGAGAAACAATGGGAGGAAAACCATCCCAAGAATCAGACCAAAAATGAGCTTTCGTCCCTCTTTTACAAATTCAAAATAAGCCATCCTTGACCAGAGCAGCCCCTTTCTTGAGTGTACTCCAAATCACCAATCCTTTTCCCACCAGGGGATAATGAGGAATATCAATCTGAGGGTCCCCTAGGAAGTATTTATGTGTTAATATCCTAGCCCAGATCCCATCCTACTCCACACACCACCGCCAAAACAATTTAGTAGCCAATGCCATCCCTGACAATGATGATTGCGGGTCGCCAAACTGCTTCGGGCTACAAACAATGTCCCATCTGACAAGGCTCCATTTCGAGGACAATAAGCTACCAGCCCATAAAAACTGCCTTGCTAAGGAATCCAATTCCCTAACAAAACCCAAAGGGGCCACCTGAATCATACATCTATAAATGGGGAGGGCCTGCACCATAGACTTGAGCAACTGAACACGAATCGCAAAGGACAACCATCGATGGATCCCATGATTAACTTTCACATAAAATTTATCCAAAATATTCTGCCAAGAATCCCTGGGTAGTCTTCCAACAGAGATGGGAATACCAAGATAGGTCAAAGGGAGAACCCTAGTCTGAAATCTCAAGATAAGAGCAATTCGCCTCTGAATGGAACCTGGAGTATTGAAGAAAAAGATGGAAGACTTAGCTTCATTAATCAATTGGCCCGAAGCTACAAGATAAACATCCAACACCTTGCGCAAATTCGAAGCTTCCCTAATTGTAGCCATACCCATCAAGGCAATGTCATCTACAAACTGCAAGTGAGACTGTGGAGGTAAACCACCTCCCCACACCCAGCCCTGAATGAAACCTAACTCCACATTCCTTCTTATCAAACATCCCAAACCTTCAACAAGAAGAAGAAACAAGTAAGGAGAGAGGGTATCACCCTACCGCAAACCCCGAGAGGCACTAAAAAGCTTAGAGTGCTTACCATTTATTAACATAGAGAAGGAGACCGAAGTAACACAACTCATAACCTAATAAATCCACTCATCCCAAAAACCAAAAGCACCAAGAACCCTCTGAAGGAAGGACCATCGAACTCTGTCATAAGCCTTAGCCATATCAAGCTTGATGAACATCACCTTATCTTTGGAACTGGCCATAGAGTGAATGGTTTTAGTTGCGATAACAACCCCATCCAGAATCTTCCGTCTCGCCACAAAACCACTTTGTTCCTCAGAGATCAACACTTTAAGCCACTTTTTCAACCTATCAGTAATCAATTTAGAGATAATTTTATAAATCACATTGCAAAGAGAGATAGGACAAAATTGATTTAACCTATCTGCCCCATCACACTTTGGGATGAGAGAAAGGAAGGTAGAATTCAAAGTTCATAACATCTATTTATTCTTTCAAGACTCATGAACAACCGCCAACAAGTCCAACTTGATAATCTCCCAGAATTCTTGAAAGAACTCAATTGGGAAACCATCAGGGCAAGGAACTTTCCCCCTCTTCGTTTGAAACACAATTCCCTCTAGGTCCTCAATCGAGATATCACTCATAAGATGCTCATTCATCTCCCTAGATACTAAAGAAAGGATACAAGAAAGGACCTAAGCTTCCTCATCAAAACCCCCTTGCGAGTCCTCCCTGAATAAAGAAGCAAAATATTGCATAGCTTCACACATGATTTCATGAAAAGAAGAAAAAGTTTCACCCCTTTCATTCACCAGAGCAGAAATAGAATTGCCATGTCTCTTGGCTTTCATCGAGTTGAAGAAAAAAGAAGTATTTTTATCCCCTTCTTGAAGCCACTCAATCTGAGCCTTTTGTTTCCAAAAAACTTCCTCTCGTAGCTCACACTCTTCCAGTGCTTTCAAAGCCCTAGTCTCTTCATGCAGTAGGTCCTCAGTCACTCCATCCTCCCTAATCAACCTCGTAATACCATCCAACTCAGCCGGGGTAGCAGTTTTAGCATGGAAAATGTTTCCAAAGCATTGTCGATTCCAACGTTTAAGCTGATACTTGACAAATTGAAGTAACTTAGCAAAAGTATACATTGTTGTACCATAAGCAGGTTTACCATACCTTCACCACTCAGCAACATAGTCATGGAGAGAGGAGTCACGCAACCACATAAGCTGGAACTTGAAAGAAGGAGACCGAGGTACACAAGTTGAAGAAATAGCTAGCTTGATAGGCCAATGATCTGAGCCCCTCCAATCCAAAATTTCAGAGCTAGAAGACCATAACCCACCTACCCAATAGCAAGAAACCAGAAAGTGGTCAAGTCATTTTGCAATGCAATTATTCCTGATCCTCTTATTGTTCCAAGTAAACTAGCCATTAATGGGCTTGATATCAACAAGATTTAAAGCTAAGATGTTAACCTAAAGTAGCAACGCAGAAGGCTCAAGCCTCGCAATACCACCTCACTTCTCAGCCAACTCAGAAATAGCATTGAAGTCTCCAGCCATAATCCACAGATGGAAAGGAACCATGCTTAGGACAAACCGGATATGGGACCATAAAAGTTGCTTACCTTGAAGTTCAGTAGGCACATAGATATTGGAGAAGAGAATAGACTCCCCCGTCTCAAAACAAGACGTAATCATAGAGATAGAAGACTGAAAGGACAACCACCAAAGAGGGTGGATCTTTTGAGGATTCCATAAACAAGCCACTCCCCTAGCAGACCCTTGAGCACCATTACACTGGCACTCTCTACTCCCCCACAACTTAGGCACTAAACCAAACATACACTCCGTTGATAACTTAGTCTCCTATAGGAAAAGAACATCAGGAGATTGACTTCTAACCAAATCACGAACAACTTTTTGTCGAGGGCCACTGTTCAAGCCCCTTACATTCCAGGATAGAACAATCATTTCAAGGGCTTCAAAAAATGACAATCTAGAGTCTTAACAGACCCTGACTCTACCAAAGTTTCCCCTGTTAATTTAATCTTTTCCAAATCCTTTTTTCTACCAAGCTTGGAAGACTTCTCCCCAGCCCCTTTTTTTGGATCTTTTTGATGAAGACCCAAATGAGAAGAAGAAGACTTATTATTCTTCACCCCCTCAGTACCTGCATTCAAAACAAGAGGAGATCCATCCTCACCACCCTTCTTCCCTACTATAATAGGAACCAATTCCACTTGGACTTCCATTTGAACATCTGTATCCATTTGCAAAGCCCTATTATCCTGCAAAACCTGAGTAGCTTCAGAAAGAAGGCCCTCCTTTCCTATACCCAAAGCACCCTGATCCAGAATCACCAAGCCCAGATTCACTTCTTGCTGGCTGAGATCATCTAAAAGTTCAAATCTGTTGAAAAAATCTTCATCCTGCCTTTCCTTCAAAGCCCTCTTTTGACCCTGATTCCTATTTCGAGCCTTGACAGGAATAAAACCATCAGCCCCATCCACATTACCAGGAATGGGTTCCTTCTCCTTTTCAACCATAGGGGGATTGCGGGGAGGCTGAGAAGGTTGGGAATCCACAGGCCTAGCCTTTGGGCATCTCCTCTGCAAATGGCCATATTCATGACAGAGATGACACCGAAAAAGGAAGAGTCTCATAGTCCAACTGCTGCACCCAAGAGTAAGGACCAACACACATATCCACTGAATCTGGCAAAGGTTTACTTAAATCATTCTCAACACAGATACAAGAAAAAGTCATCACCTTTTTAACTTGAGTCTATTGTGAAGGACCAACTGGTTTTCCTAGCATCAAAGCGAGCAAGTGCAAAACATCATCCTGCCAACATTCTACATGAAACATCGAAAGCTAAACCCACACCGGAACCTGGTTTGGAAGCTCTTCAGTAGGATTGAAGCCCACATGCCAAGGTTTAATAAATAACCTAATCTAATTATGAAAATAGGGGCCTCTTTCAAAGGCCTTTTTGCGATCCGCCAGGCAATTGAATGAAACCATGAAATAGTTATTTTCTAAAAGTATAACCTCCATTTCTCCATCTGGCATCCAAGTCCGTTGGGCCCATGATTCAAGAAATTGTAATTAAACCCACATCCCCATAAACTTGCACAATAATGCATGCTTCGAATAATAGTCAATATCTTCTGCAATCATCTCCTGTGGGATAACCAATTTTGGCATCTCCTCACAACGTTCAAGACATCAATTGATCTTCGTAATCTGTGTACCACTAGACAAACCTGAACCAACCAACCTCGTATCTACTGAGAACAATTTATTATTAAAACCCTTCAAAGTGTGTGAAGGAGAATTCGCACCAATTGCTGCTGAGCAAAAATCCATCTTGGGACTAGCCCCTAAAGACTCCCCAATCGGCATTAAAACTAAACAAGACCCAAGGTGGGCATGTAGGCCCCCAAGAAAAAAGAACCACCACTAGGGTTTAACCAACCCACCACCCAACACTACCTTTGACCTGTAGACCCAAACCAACCAGGCACAAAACCCTTGCACGCTCAGGGAGAAAGAGACACCAATGTAGATGAAAATTTTTTTACACTTATAAAAATCACAACCCCAGACCTCCCTAAAATGCATGCACTCCCCACACTTCGTACAACCAAGGAAAAACTAGAGGATCGGGCTAGGGCATGAACACCCTAGCTCGACATGCGGAGAAAAAAATTGACATCCCCCCAGATCTATAATTGTTGGAAGAATTAATTTTTTTATTTATTATTATTACTATTAAAATTATTAATTTAATTCCTATTAAAATCAATTATTTAATATTCTTCAAATTTCACATTATTTATTTAACAAAATAGATTAATAATTCTAGTTAATTAAACAATAGACAACTCAAGCTACATACTAAACATATCTTGATGGAAACACACTAGAGAATGACAGAGACTTACAACCATGCACTAGATTGACTAAACTGACAGGTCCCAAGACTGAGAGCCCATCCTCATCGAGGATGATAACAATTGGGAAACCTCATGTTATCTCCCTTCGACAAAATCTATTGGTATGAAGGTACGCTCAGACCTGCCAATTAAGGTGGAGTTGATGCATGGTACCTGCAATCTTGCAGCAAACCAAAGTGTCGAATACAAATATACATACATATATATAATCAAACACACTGTGACAGGGAATCATAGCTTAGTAGGGTACTCAACATGAGTAAGACTACACTGTCCCTTCACAAGACACATCTAAGATATCCACAATAAACAAGTACATCTTTAACTAATCAACTAAATAAAACATTGTCAGATAGTCGCATGAAACATAATAAAACTAATCTACATAATCAATTCACCCATAACTGATCACAACATAAGCATAATATACTAATCATGAAACTGTATCAACAGTGTCATCATAGTAAACATAAATGAGTGTCATCAACTACATCAAGATAGTAAATCCATCATCAAAATATGTCATAATTTCTAGCTATAAGGCAATAACTAACAATCTATCAAAAATCCAAAATGAGGTGCACTGCACAATCTATGGTTATCCTGACAGTCTCTTACTAGACACCAGCTATAAAATCCACGTTCTAAAAACATAGTAAAACCATAATTTTACCATAGAGTAAATTAACAAGGTAAAAATGAGAGAAAAAAATTCTTTTATTCAAAAAATAGTCAAGTAACTACAGTTACAAGATTTCTTTTTACAAATGCAATAAACCATATTATCTATCTTATTTACAATGTTTACAAATGTAAATCCATTACATTTACAAATTTGGATTTAAATACTGCTTCTAAATATCTGACATCTTTTTTACAAGTCCTGGCATGTTTCCTACTTGGAGAGGGAGCATCTTTCTAGTGATTTACCTCCATCCACAGACCGACGGTCTCCCTCACATCTTCCACATATGAAGTGGCCCTACCCTTCACGAGGAATATAAAACTTGGGTTACCAATGGTAATTTGCCTTTCCCGAGTACATAGTGTTGTATTCTACTCAACTCCATCAACCATACAACCCTAGATACCCTCTAGCAAAGTATGATTTCTGATAGGATGAGCAATCCAAATACAGTGAACCAACAATGCATGCAGAAAACAAATGCCTTACTTTGGCTAAAATTTTTAATATCAATACCGTTCATAATGAATGTAGTCGTGTTCACCCACCCCTACATGACTTGGATGTAGTCATATTCTCATAGTTTAAATCTCTTACCAACCCTAATCATGTAATAGTTTAATCTATGAGTCATAATAATAATATCTTTAGACTTTAATAAGTCCTTATGACTAAACTATACAGTTAGATCATAATTAGCTCTAGGATTAACCTATTATCCCATGGCTAATATAATAATTCTATATATCCTTATCTCTTATCTAGGCAACGTAGATTCATAATTGACTTATGGCTAATTCAACCAAAGAATAAGAACACTATAGTTCTTTTAATATAGATATTAACCCTTGTCAAATACCTTTACTAATCTGATAAAGAAAAACATACCCAATATGCCTTTCCTACAGAGTCATCCTTTAGTAGATTAAGTCTACTCCATTGTATTAGATCTTCTCAAGGATAATGTGAATAATGAAGACAAATAGACATTAATGGATTCTCATTAAAACCTTATTTTATCTTCCATAGTATCTCTAAGTTAATCTCATTTGATGTGATACAATAGGTTACTAAAGATTCCCATGAATCTAGTTCCCAATAATAGATAACAATTTCTGTTATATATATGCACATAGTCTAATCAAGACAATATATTAAATCATTATTATCTCAATACTATATGGCTCAAGTTGATAGTATAATAATAAAGTTCATTCATCTCTACAATACTCGAGAGCCTATTGCTTTCTTAACTCACAATCATTCTATTGACCAGTTACAAACTTATTCAATAGGTGATCTATTTTCAATGTAAATGACAACTTAAACAATCTTATACTATTATGGACATTTAATCCTTCATGCTAAGTAGTTGATATGATAAACGGTTTCTCATAAATTGCAAATGGTCGATTCTATAACTATAACATATACTCACTTGTACTACCAATGCCAACCTTATAATTTGCATTCTAAATCTCATTAAATATAGAGATAAATCAACCTAGATTCCTCAAGAGTTATCTGTGTTTTTCCTATGTTGAAGCTTACTGGTTAACAACTGTCACACAATATAAATCAGGAGATTTAACTCACCATAAACTATGGTGTATTTCCTAAGATATGATAATCAATTTCCTTCATTGATATCAAATATACAATCGAAGAATACCTGAAATATAATGAATTCAAGAGTTGACAGAGATATGCATATAAGACATAGACTAATGCATTATCACTTCGTACTCCCTCACATCTCTAGCTAGATCACTTCTTCCTCAATGCATTTTGATTCTCCTATTCCGTTATATTCTCCCCCTACTTCCTAATCTTGTTCTCCTTTTCTTTTCTCTATCCCCAGCTCAAGTGAGTCATTTTTAATAAATAGAACTAGGGCATGACTCCTACAGAGCTGCCCCCCATTTGTCCCTCAACTATAAATTAGTTGTAATATTAATTGCACCATAATAGACATCAGCGATTAAGTCCCCAAACTGATTTATCGGTTGTCTAGTAAATGAACACATGTCGATTAGAGATGGCTGCCTCAGGGCTCATTTGGTTGGGCAGTTAGTATTACATTCATCCTCATAAGGATGAGGCCGACGTTCTTATTAAAACAAATCTAATCTTATTAATGATCAAGAGATATGTGTGGTTCGACCCACCTCTTATATTAATGAAGGATTACTATTATATAGCCAACGACTTCATCACTACCTTCGACTCATTTAAGAGGTATTATCCTCTTATGATGTTAAGGTATTTATATATATTTGATTTCATCAAATATACTTATAGTTATAGTTTAATCAATACAAATAATAATATTAAAAATAAAGAAATACAGATAATGTGGTTGGGTTGAGCTTGTCTCCCCATCACAATCCATCGACAATAATCATGAATTCTTAACTACACAAAATTGTCTTAACAATTAAGAATCGTTTATAATATGTCACGAGACTAAATAAAATACAAGAATAATTTCACAATAATAACATCGTAATATTTATGTTAAACGTAAATAATCACAAATCAAACTCAAATGACATCGTTAACACTTCTTACGACTAAGATGACTTAATACGACTTAGAAAGATTTGAAAACAATATCAACTACCTATTGATTTGGTTTAGAAGTAAACTAACAAGACAAGGCTTACCATTTACAACACATTGGTTCACATTTTCGTTAAACACTTATAACTCAGTTTGGCAAGTAAACCACTCATAACCCGAGGTCTATATCTCTCTCCTGGAAAGATACGCTCTCTCTCTTTTCTCCAAGAGTCATCTGATAACTTGTAATCCTATTTCAACTTGTAACCAAACAATATGTGATCAGTGCATCATTATTCAATTAATTCAAATAATAAATCAAATCTCATATTATGAATATTAAATTGATAACAACATAATCATTCCTATAATTTCAATAAATGACATTCAATATAATCCATATTTTTCCTTGTCATTAATCTAAACATCATAATAAATTTACTTATGTTCAAGTAAAAAGTAAAAGTATAGCAAGATAAAAATTGGGGATGTAACATATCCTTCCCCTAAAGATTCATCATCCTTGATGATATAAGGTATTAAAAAGTAACTAAAAAGCAAGTTCATTATTTTCAACTGGTAACATTATTAAATAAATGAGGAAACTTTTGATAAAAGTCATGGTAATCCTCCCATGTAGCATTTTCCTCAACATATTGGTCCCATTGGACCTTGCATTACAAGACCTCTTTGTTATGCAAGAGGAGCTTGCACATTTCTAACACCTTGAGTGGCTCGATTATGACCACCCCTGGGTCTTGCATCTGTAAAGAATTCCAAGTCAAAATATGATTATTAGCTGCAATATATTTCTTCAAATAAGACACATGAAAAATATTGTGCATTCTAGATAAGGCCAGTGGTAGAGAAACTCTGTAGGCAACCAGATTGACTACTTCTAGTACTTCAAAGGGTCCCACATATCGAGGGGCTAACTTAGAGGACTTCCAAAACTTAATAGAACTTTTCTGAGGTTTAACCCTCAAAAGAATGTTTTCTCGAACTGAGAATTGTCTTGGTACAAGCCTTGCATCTGCATAGTTCTTTTGTCTATCATTGGCTTCTGCCAATCTTTTTCTGATCAGCTTTACTTTCTCTTCCATTTTAGCTAGCATTTTTGGTCCGATGCTAATCGTATCCTCTAGCTTATCCCAGCTTATAAGAGTTCAACATGTTCTTCCATTAAATGCTTCAAATGGTGCCATCTTAATAGTAGAATGATAGGAATTGTTGTAAGCAAATTCTACAAGTGGTAAGTATTCTTCCTACTTATATTACTGATCCATGCAATACATATGCAACAAATCTTCCAAGACTTGGTTAACTCTCTCAATTTGTCCATAAGTTTCAGGATGGTAAGTTGTACTCACATTGAGTTTAGTCCCTAGCACAAAAAACAAAGTCTGCCAAAACCTTGACATTACATGCGCATCTCTATCCAAGGTAATCTTTTTAGGGAAGCCATACAATCTAAACACCTCTTGCACAAATTTACGAGCTAACATAGGTGCTCCATCAGTCAAATTCCCTGGTATGAAATGTGCTACCTTTATGAGTTTATTAACCACCACTAAAATGGCATCATGTCTATTCCTTGACATAGGAAGACCTTGAACAAAGTCCATGCTAATAACTTGCCATATCCACTCTAGCACATCATGTGGGTACAATAATCCTACGGGGGGTTGCTACTCTATTTTTACCCTTTGACATTCTAAACAACTTTCTACAAATCTTGCAACGTCATTCTTCATTCCTTTCTAGAAATAAAGAGGTTTAACATCCGCTAAGAGTTTGGTCACTCCTGGATGTCCCGAATACGGTGCAGTATGAACTTCCTTCCATACTAGAACCCTTAATCCAACTGACTCAGGAACATAAATTCTATCTTTATACATCATTAGTCCATTTGACTCAAACAGAAAACCATCATAACTAGGATCTCTAGGATTATCTTTTAGAGCTTGCTTCACCTGCTCATAAAACTCATCACTAGACAAATTTTGCAACACCAAATCATTGAAATTTCCATGAATAGAAATAATAGAAGCTATATGTCTTCTACAACTCAAAGCATCAGCTACTCTATTCTCTTTTCCTTTGATGTAGTTTATCTCAAAGTCATAGTCAGATATCAATTCTAACCATCTCCTTTGTCGAGCATTCAAATGTGGTTGTGAGAAAATATACTTAAGACTTTGATGGTCTGATTTAAGTACAAAAGTCTTTCCCAACAAATAATGTCTCCACATTTGTAAGGCATGAGTTACTGCTTCCAATTCCAAATCATGCAGCACATAATTTTTCTCATAAGATTTTAATTTCCTTGACTCATATGCTATGACTCTTCCTTCTTGCATAAGCCCTCCTCCTAATCCTTCTCCCGAGGCATCTGTGATTACCTCAAATAGTCCTTCAGGATCATGAACTTTCAAGATTGGAGTTGAAGTTAACTTTTCGTTGTTAAAGATCAAATGCTTCCTGACATTTGTCTGTCCATTCAAATCTCTTTCCTTTCCTTTGTAGGGAAGTGATTGGACTAGCAATATTGGAGAAATTTAGAACAAACTTTCTATAATAGCCTGTCAGGCCTACGAAACTACGCTCCTCATGTACATTTGTTGGCACAGGCCCCAATCCAAAGTAACTATGATTTTTGCAGGATCAATAGATATTCCATTAGCTGATATAATATGCCTTAAGTATTGAATCTCCTTCTTGAAGAATGTGCACTTAAATAGTTTCCCAAATAAATTATGTTCTCTTAACCTTTGTAGAACTATTTGTAGGTTCCATTGATGTTCTTCCTCATTATTAGAATAAATGAGTATATAATCCAGAAAGACGAAAATAAACTTATCCAAACAATCTCTGAATATACTATTCATGAGATTCATGAATGTAGCAGGTGCATTTGTCAAGCCAAATGGCAACACTGTGAACTCATAGTGTCCATATTTGGTTCTAAAAGCTGTCTTATGAATATCTTCATCCTTCAATCTTAACTGATGATAGCCTAATTGCAAATCAATCTTTGAAAATACAACAACTTCACGCATCTGAACAAAAAGATCATCAATACATGGAAAAGGATATTTGTTCTTCACCGTTGCTTTATTAAGCATATGATAATCTATACACAAATGAAGGGTTCCATCCTTCTTCTTAACAAAAATAACTGAAGCACCCCAAGGTGAAACACTGGGTCTGATTAAACCTTTTGCCAACAATTCTTGTAATTGTGCTTTCAATTCCATTAACTCCATTGTTGTCATACAGTAGGGTGCTTTTGATATAGGCTCAGATCCTGGTTTAATGTTAATAGAAAAATCAAAAACCTTTTTGGGAGGCAATCCTAGAAGTTCTTCTAGAAACACATCCTGAAATTCCTAAAGAAAAGGATACTTTTCCCAAAAAGATAAACTAGGATTTTCTACCCCTTCCTCCACTTGTTCCATTTTGAATACAAACAACTTACAACCTTTCCTTCTAGCCCTTTTTAATTGCTTGGTAGAGATAGTTCTAATTTTAGCTTCTCTTTGAATCCCTTGGAATTGGGTCAGATTTCCCAAATCATCTAAGCATTCAACTATTTTTGAAAAATAGTCAACCTTGGCTCTATGTTTCCATAACCAACTCATTCCTAGGATTACATCATAGGAACCTAAGGGAGCTACATAAAGGTTTACCTCAGTTGAGAAACTAGGTAGATCAATCTGACTTCAAACAAACATTGGTCTACCTAAGCTTTATATTGGTTAGCATATTCAACTGACCAAGGTTTGGACATGTAACTAGCTTTTCTACAAAATTTATTCAAATTTCTAGGAGAAACAAAGTTTTATGTGGCTCCTATATCAATCAAAATAGATATAGGGACTCCAAACAAAGTACCTGTCATCTCAATGGGTGTGATTTGATACTCCACTTGATGATTGTCGAGAGATGCATGAATCCTTTGTTGGAATGCTTCTTGTTGAGTAGGTAGTGCAGTACCTCTTTGTTGACCAATTTGATTCTTGTTAGGGCAATGATTTGCATAGTGGTTGCCCCCATAAGTAAAGCATCTTCCAATGGGTCCTTTCTTATCTGAATTCTTCCCATTGTTATCCTCATTTCTTTTGTAGTTGCCATTCTTCTTCTCATTACCAGATCCACCTTTGTTCTTTTGAGGTCCTTTATCTTTTCTCTTCTTACCATAGCTCTTTTCATATCTTTTCTTGTAGGTTTGATTGTTAGGAGTTCCATTAAACCTCTTGCAACTTCTATCACGATAAGCTGAGATGGCTTTCAACTTTTGCTCTTGCTTGATTGCCTTCTTGTACACTTGATCCATTGTTGTGGGACCATGTACATCAACTTCACCACCAATTTGAGAATTTAAGCCCATGATGAATTTTCTGATCCTGAATCTCTCATCCTTTTGATACTGTGGAACATATTTTAGGATTTGAATGAATTTTTCTCCAAATTCCACCACTATCATGGCTCCTTGTCAAAGATTCTGAAAATCAGTTAGTTTATGATCAAAATAGAGTTGTGGTAACCATCTTTTGCGAAAGAATTCCATGAACGCATCCCAAGTTACCCTCAGAGAGCTTAAATTCAATTCCATCTTTTTATTCATCCACCAAGTGGATGCTTCTCCTACCAATTGGAATGCTCCCCATACTACCTTGGTCACCTCTGAGTAATTTCTTATCTCAAAGTACTTTTCCATCTCTGTTAACCAAGATTCTGTAGCATCTCTAGTTTCTGTCCCATCAAATTTTGGTGGAACAACCTTCTTCATATCCTTTGAGAGCTCCAAGGTCAATCTATCCCTTACCTCTTTATAAGGTTTGGTACTCTTACTTTGATCTTCATGATTTTCTCTGCTTTCACCATGAGAGTTTTCACCTCCTCCCTTAGTATTCCTTTTATCATCCACCTTCTTTTCCAAATCACCCAATCTTTTCTTGTTTTCCTCAAGCATGGTTATGATTTGGTCTAGCTTATTATTTGGCAGGTGGTTTTCCTCTTCACTTTCTCCTTGGTTAGTTCTTGCATGCACCATGTCTATCGATTTCTCACACCTGAGAATATTGAGTTTTCCATTAGTTCAAGATTATAATGTAACCCATTAAATCTAAACATAATACTCAATTTAAACAATAGTTTGGCACTAAAACAACTCTTTTTATTTATTTCATTCAAAAGTAAAGAGTATTCCTCTTTATACAAGAAATGACTTCAAAAGTCATGCTCAAGAGGAGTATATCCCTTAGACTCATTTTCAGATACATAATCTTGAGGTATATAGCCCTCTGACTCACTATCGGACCTAACTTCTATGATCTCAATAGTTGAGGTTATGCGACGATCTCGCCTAACCATAGTTGTTTCCTCATCTTTAACCCTTTCCAAGTACTCCTTTCTCACTCACTTGATTCGAGTTATGGCAGTCACTAGATTTTCTGTATCACTTAACCAAATGTCACTCTCATCATTGGTTCCCTCAAAGGTTTTGATAATGGCCTCATGTGCTGTTTTTGCTTTAAGGAAACATTGACTCAAATTAACACACTTTCTTGCTATCTTCTTAAAACGTACCATCCTAGCACATAAATTTTCAAACATTAGCTAACCGCATAATGTTGACTATAGGCAAGCATAGTGGTCTCATAAGCCTAGTGTTGAACCTCGTAGCTCTAATACCATATGTAACATCCACATTCTAAAAACATAGTAAAACCATAATTTTAGCATAAAGTAAATTGACAAGGTAAAAATGAGAGAAAATTTTTCTTTTATTCAACAAATAGTCAAGTAACTATAGTTACAAGATTTTTTTTTACAAAATACAATAAACCATGTTATCTTTCTCATTTACAATGTTTACAAATGTAAATCCATTACATTTACAATTTTGGATTTAAATATTGCTTCCAAATATCTGGCATCTTTGTCACAAGTCCTGGCATGTTTCCTTCTTGGAGAGAGAGCATCTTTCTAGTGATTTACCTCCATCCACAGACTGGAGGTCTCCCACACATCTTCCACATAGGAAGTGGCCCTACCCTTAAGGAGGAATATAGACCTTGGGTGACCAGTGCTAATTTGCCTTTCCCAAGTACATAGTGTTGTATTCTACTCAACTCTATCAACCATACAACCCTAGATACCCTCTAGCTAAGTATGATTTCTGATAGGATGAGCAATCCGAATACAGTGAACCGATAATGCATGCAGAAAACAATTTCATTACTTTGGCCAAAGTTTTTAATATCAATATTGTTCATAATGAACGTAGTAGTTGTGTTCACCCACCCCTACTCGACTTGGATACAATCATATTCTCACATTTTAAATCTCTTACCAACCCTAATTCTATAATAGTTTAACCTATGAGTCATAATAATAATATCTTTAGACTTTAATAAGTCCTTATGACAAAACTATATAGTTGGTTCATAATCAGCTCTAGGGTTAACCTATCATCCCATGGCTAATATAATAATGCTATATATCCTTATCTCTTATCTAGGCATCCTAGATTCATAATTGACTTATGGCTAATTCAACCAAAGAATAAGAACACTATAGTTATTTTAATAGAGATATTAACCCTTGTCAAATACCTTTACTAATGTGATAAAGAAAAACATAGCCAATATTCCTTTCCTACAAGGTCATCCTTTAGTAGATTAAGTCTACTCCATTGTATTGGATCTTCTCAAGGATAACATGAATAATGAAGACAAATAGACATTAATGGATTCTCATAAGAACCTTATTTTATCTTCCATAGTATCACTAAGTTATTCTCATTTGATGTGATACTTGATAGTTTACTAAAGATTCCCATGAATCTAGTTCCCAATAATAGATAACAATTTCCATTATATATATATATATATATATATATATATATATATATATATATATATATATATATATATATATATATATATACATAGTCTAATCAAGACAATATATTAAATCATTATTACCTCAATACTATATGGTTCAAGTTGATAGTATAATAACAAAGTTCATCCATCTCTACACTACTCGAGAGCCTATTGCTTTGTTAACTCACAATCATTCTATTGACTAGTTACAAACTTATTCAATAGGTGATCTATTTTCAATGTAAATGACAAATTAAACAATCTTATACTATGATGAATGTTTAATCCTTCATGCTGAGCAGTCGATATGATAAACGGTTTCTCATAAATTGTAAATGGTCGATTCTATAACTATAACATGTACTCACTTGTACTACCAATGTCAACCTTATAATTTGCATTCTAAATCTCATTAAATACAGAGATAAATCAACCTAGATTCCTTAGGAGTTATCTGTGTTTTCCCTACATTGAAGCTTACTAGTTATCAGCTATCACACAATATAAATTAGGAGATTTAACTCACCATAAACTTTGGTGTATTTCCGAAGATATGATAATCAATTTCCTTCATTGCAATCGAAGAATACTTGAAATATAATGAATTTAAGAGTTGACAGAGATATACATATAAGACACAGGCCGACGCCTTATCATTGCATACTCACTCACATCTCTAGCCAGATCACTTCTTCCTCAATGCGTTTTGATTCTCCTATTCCATTCTATTCTCCCCCTGTGTTCTGATCTTGTTCTCCTTTTCTTTTCTCTATTCCTAGCTCAAGTGAGTCATTTTTAATAAATAGAACTAGGGCATGACTCCTACAGAGTTGTCCCCCATTTGTCCCTCAACTATAAATTAGTTGCAATATTAATTGCACCATAATAGACATCAGCAACTAACTCCCCAAACTAAAATTGATTATCTAGCAAATGAACATGTGTCGATTAAAGAATGCTGCCTCAGGGCTCATTCAGTTGGGAAGTTAGTATTATAATCATCCTCATAAGGATGAGGCCGATGCTTTTATTAAAACAAAACTGATCTCTTTAATGATCAAGAGATATGTGTGGTTCGACAAACCTCTTATATTAATGAAGGCTTACTATTATATAGCCAAGGGCTTCATCACTACCTTCAACTCATTTAGGAGGTATTATCCTCTTACGATGTTAAGGCATATATATATATATATATATATATATATATATATATATATATATATATATATATATATATATATATATATATATATATATATATATATATATATATATATATATATATATATATATATTATATATATATATATATTATATATATATTATATATATATATTATATATATATATATATATTATATTTGATTTCATCAAATATACTTATAGTTATAGTTTAATCAATACAAATAATAATATTAAAAACAAAGAAATATGGATAATGTGGTTGGGTTGAGATTGTCTCCCCATCACAATCCGTCAACAATAATCATGAATTCTTAACTAGACAAAATCGTCTTAATGATTAAGAATCATTTATAATATGTCAAGAGACTAAAGAAAATATGAGAATCATTTCATGATAATAACATCGTAATATTTATGTTAAATGTAAATAGTCACAAATCAAACTCAAATGACGTCGTTAACACTTCTTACGACTAAGACAACTTAATATGACTTAGAAAGATTTGAAAGCAATATCAACTACCTATCGATTTGGTTCAGAAGTAAACTAACAAGACAAGGCTTACCTCTTACAACACATTGGTTCACATTTTTCGTTAAACACTTTTAAATCAGTTTGGCAAATAAACCACTCGTAACTCGAGGTCTATATCTCTCTCCTAGAAAGATATGATCTCTCTCTCTCTTCTCTGAGAGTCATTTGATAACCTGTAATCTTGTTTCAACTTGTAACCAAACAATATGTGATCAATGCATCATAATTCAATTAATTCAAATAATAAATCAAATATCATATTAGGAATATTAAATCGATAACAACATAATCATTCCTATAATTTCAATAAATGACATTCAATATAATCCATATTTTTCCTTGTCATTAATATAAACATCATAATAAATTTACTTATGTCCAAGTAAAAATTTAAAGTATAGCAAGACAAAAATTGGGGATGTAACAT
The DNA here is from genome assembly GCA_027924645.1 of Cunninghamia lanceolata. Lineage (NCBI taxonomy): Eukaryota > Viridiplantae > Streptophyta > Pinopsida > Cupressales > Cupressaceae > Cunninghamia > Cunninghamia lanceolata. Next base: position 11,337,107 of record BSBN01001099.1, read on the forward strand.
CGGCCCCATAGGGTGACACATGCAGAACCAACATTCTTTTCATGAGGACAAGGAAGTTGATTTTTCCAACCATGCCTTCTCACCCCATTCTTAGTCTAAACAAGCACTACATGCATAGGTGAGGTGTCCAATTATCTTTTTTAATGTGAACAACTACCCAACCCCCTAATTCATTAATTAGGTTATCATTGAGTTAAGAAACTCCCACATGAGTTATCCTAGATGCCACTTTGGGCTTCGGCCCCCATTGAGAGCCACTCCCCTACCTGCATCTACAAAACCCTATCCATCAAGCATAACAATTATCATCATAACAACAAGTATACATGAACAATGCAAGGCATTAACCTTCTTGCATACCACACCTATTCACAAGGACAATTTCACAATACATTGCCCATAGATTCCAAGTGAAGAAATCCATAAACAACATACTCCTTTTACGTTTACCAATGCCTCCCCATTTACAAAATCCAACACAGTATTTTAATGCATGTTCAATACAATTAATGAACCACTGCATCCATGAAGGACTTCAATATCAATTATGATGCATTTACAACATAGCATATGAAATTAAGACATAACTAATGCAGAGCCAAAACACCCTGACCTGCATTACTCCTTGTATGTCTATGTTTTACTTGCCTATCAGCTAGACACCACACTATCGGCTGATCAAAATGACTTTCCTCCGATCGCATTCCTCACTCCGACATATATCCTTTGCATCATTTGCATATCAGCAACACTGCCTTCATCGATGAACTCAAATCTTATTAAGCTGATACACCGATGAACTTTGCACATACAACACTCGACCTGCTATGCCAGTTCCTTTTACTGTCGCTACCAGTCATGCTTTGCACCTAACCCAAAGTACATGAGCAATGTATATTTCAAGATACATTTGCAAGATGCATTCACAATATGCTTTGCAGAACATGCATTTGACCATTGACTTCCTTGTATTTAAACTCAATGTACATTCGCGATGTACATTTACAACATGCAATTCAAATATGCATTTGATGGGTTTGACCGAACCGTTGACTCCTTTGTATGTCGATTGGAAGCTTTTCTCTCTCCTTTGTATGCTGATACACTTGTACATTTACAATGTACATCTGCCACATACAACCGCAATGAACATTTGTGAGATACACACGAACATACGACTATGATATATACACAGAATGTATATCTGACATACAATTGTGATATACACACAAATTGTATATCTGATGGAACAACGCAAATCTTGCACGGATTTGATCCGTTGTAAACCCTACGATTACACAGATCTATTTCTCCAACAATCATACAGATCTTTGCACCCTGCCAACCTAGCACATGACAATGCTAGGATCTTTCAATGCATACCGTACACGATCCTACAAACATGAACATGAACAAAATAGAAAACAAAATGAAAACACTATACAACCATTCCACCAATTTCAAAGAAATCTAACTGGTGGAATGGGCTAAGAACCCATCTCGACTACAAAATAGAAAATCGATTGCACAGAGAAAGAAATGAACTCGAATGCCAGAAAGATGTACAACACAAACAGGACCTTGTTTATTATGGTTTGAGAAATACACACAGATGCTCTATACAATTGCACCCCTAATCTCTCTACCATCCCCTTTGCTCTTCCATAGAATAGACTTTGTCAAAACCTGATCTTGGCCATTATCTTGCAATCTTAGAACAGTAGGAAGACCAACCGTTTCAACCACATCACAACCGATGACTTTTCACTAACTTCCCAACTAGCACTTGGACATGCCCTTTTGTACAGCTTACAAACATGACTATTGTTCGTTACGACAATACTAGATACTTGGACATAGTCCTTTTTACATGAATGGTCTTCTAGGACCTTATTGAAAATAACAAAATTGAACATCAAACACAACATGAAAATAAATGCCTCATGGAGGCCACCGTAGATTAGGTGCTCCTGCACCATACTCCCCACTAAGAAAAGAACTTATGCCATATGAGTTAATTCTTGGTCTTGTTCCACCTTTATTCTGTCTTACTGTCATCACGGCCCGAACACCTGCATTGTAAACCTTGGTTGATGCTTCTCGTGCTGCTGTTATGGCAGAATATGTTGGCCTTTCAACTCTTGTTGGCTCTAGAGGACAAACAATGGTCCCTACTATGATAGCATCTCCTTCTTTCCAACCACCTAGTGGTTGTTTGTAGACTTGCTCTATGACCTTTTGCTGATCCATCTAATCTGGAATCACCTTCAAACTTTCATCCTTAGCAACCCCACTCCTTGAGGTATCCTCAACTTTCTTTATGTCTTCTACACTGAGCTTCACAAACTCTTTCTTACCCACCAGGATGACCTTGGCTACCTTCTTTGCTTCAGCATCCTCCTACAATGGTGTCATCACAAAAGTCCTACCATCCTTCTTGATGGTGTAGGTGTTAGCATATCCATCATACAATACTCTTCTATCAAATTGTCATGGCCTACCTAAAAGTAGGTGACAACATTCCATGGGTAAAATGTCATACAAAACCCTATCCTGATATTCTCCAATCTGAAAATCAACATATGCCTATTCATATACCAAAAGTGATTGATTATCACTCACCCAAGATGCTTTGTAAGGATTTTGATGAGGAATCCTTTCCAGTTTCAACTTATCCACCATTTCATGAGATACCATATTATCTGTTGAACCAAAATCTATTACTACCTTGCATAGTTTACCCTTGGTTTTGCATTTGGTCCTGAAAAGACCTCTCCTTTGTAGCATGTCCTTGGATGTCTTCAAGATTATTCTCCTTAGCATCAATGTTTCTCCATCTAGAACTGGGGCTACACTCCCAATTGGAAAGTTAATACTTTCATCTACCTCCTCTTCTTGCACATATTGCACCCTCTTGTCATTCTTCCTATCACCTCCTGATGATGAACCTTGCCTTTTTGGACATTTGAATGCTGGATGAACAATTTCATTACAATGATAACATCTCCCAGTGAAAACATTAGAACATCTACCACCTCCAAATTTGCCTCTTGTGCCTCTCCATCCACCCCTGAAATTAGACTGCTCTTGTCCTTTACTAGTCTCTTCTCGGTTCTCATTGGTTTGTCTTGTTGTAGGGGCTGATCCTCCCCCTCTTATATTGCTGCCTCTTCCCCTCATGGACTTATCTTGTCTCCTTTTCATCCTCTCCTCAATCCTTATTGCCATTTGATAACATTCTTCTACACTCCTAGGGTTAGCCAAAACTAATTCATCTTGTATATTCAATCTTAAACTAGCCCAATATCTAGCAATCTTTTCAATCTCATTCTCATGATGACCAGACCTCATGCTCAATTTATAAAATTCCTCAGTATATGCTTTCACATCCATTTCTTTTTGTCTTAAAAATTGAAGCTTTTTAAACATTTGAACTTCATAATCCTTGGGTAAGAATTTACCTTTGATTCTTGCTACCATCTTGTCCCATGAAGAAATCCTATACTTTCCTTGCTTTCTCCTCTCTGATTGTAAGTAATCCAACCACACCAAGGCATGACCTGTCAATTTGGTCTTTGCAATCTTTACTTTCTGCTCCTCAGGACCTTCCTCACAGTCAAAATGATTATCTAATGCAGCAATCCAATCAAGTAACTCTTCCTCATTTAAACTTCCACTATACCTTGGAACATCAATTTTTACCTTAGGGTTGTCATTCTTGACTGCCTTTAACAGTTTTGAAAATCTTTGATCTTTAGGATCTAGATCTTCCTCTACATCTTCAAATTCTTCACCATTCTCTTCTTCTTCTGATTCACTCTCTTGGACTTCTCTTCTTTTGTTCATCTCCAGGGTTGCAAGCCTGGCTTGAAGGGCTTCTATAAGCTCTTTCATCTCCCTCATCTCTTTAGCATGATTTTCCTTCATCTCTTGCAACTCTCTAGCAATGCTAGTACTTTTTGGAGGCATCTTGCTAACTCATTTCTGCAACTTCTCAATTCTTCCTCAACTCTGCTTCTGCCTTCTCAATGATAGAACCAAACACACAACAACCCAGACCTTTTCCTAAGCTCTGATACCACTATGATGCAGAGCCAAAACACCTTGACTTGCATTACCCCTTGTATGTCTATGTTTTACTTGCCTATCAGCTAGACATCACACTATTGGCTGATCAAAATGACTTTCCTTCGATCGTATTCCTCACTCTGACATACGTCCTTTGCATCATTTGCATATCGGCAAAACTACCTTCATCGGCGAACTCAAATCTTATTAAGCCGATACACCGATGAACTTTGGACATACAACACTCAACCTGCTATGCCGATTCCTTTTACCGTCGCTACCGGTCATGCTTTGCACCTAACCCAAAGTAGATGCACAATGTATATTTCAAGATACATTCGTAAGATGCATTCACAATATGCTTTGTAGAACATGCATTTGACCGTTGACTTCCTTGTATCTAAACCCGATGTACATTCGTGATGTACATTCACAACATACAATTCAAATATGCATTTGATGGGTTTGATCGAACCATTGACTCCTTTGTATGTCGATCGGAAGCTTTTCTCTCTCCTTTGTATGCCAATACACTTGTATATTTACAATGTACATCTGCCACATACAACCACAATGAACATTTGTGAGATACACACGAAAATATGACTGTGATATATACACAGAAAGTATATCTGACATACAATTGTGATATATACATAAATTATATATCTGATGGAACAACGCAAATCTTGTACCGATTTGATCCACTGTAAACCATGCGATTACACAGATGTATTTCTCCAACAATCATACTGATCTTTGCACCCTGCAAACCTAGCACATGACAACGCTAGAATCTTTCAATGCATACCGTATGCGATCCTGCAAACATGAACACAAACAAAACAGAAAACAAAATGAAAACATTGTACATCCATTCCACCGATTTTGAAGAAATCTAATTGGTGGAATGGGCTAAGAACCCATTTGGACTATAGAACAAAAAATGAATTGCATAGAGAAAGAAATGAACTCAAATGCCAAAAAGATGTACAACACAAACAGGGCCTTGTTTATTATGCTTTTAGAAATACACACAGATGCTCTATTTTTACAATTGCACCCCTAATCTCTCTACCATCCCCTTTGCTCTTCCATAGAACAAACTTTATCAAAACCTGATCTTGGTCGTTATCTTGCAATCTTGCAACAATGGGAAAACCAACCGTTTCAACCACATCAAAACCGATGACTTTTCACTAACTTCCCAACTAACACTTGGACATGCCCTTTTGTAAGGCTTACAAACATGACTATTGTTCCTTAAGACAATACTAGATACTTAGACATAGTCCTTTTTATATGAATGGTCTTCTAGGACCTTATTGAAAACAACAAAATTGAACATCAAACACAACATGAAAATAAATGCCTCATGGAGGCCACTGTATATTAGGTGCTCCTGCACCAATAACATCATATGCCTCTGGAAAACTAAACCTTGACAACATGACCCTATTACAACCACTGATACGACTTACACAAGTTCCATTTACCTTATACAATCAACCAACTTTTCTAAAGAAAACTTATAAATCAAATCTTAAATACATTGTTTAAAAACCTAATTCCAAACCTACTTATCAAATTTCTACCAATAAATCATAATAAAATCAAAACTAATTAAATTTTATCAGCATCTAAATCTATAAACGTATCAATTTTTATTGAATCAAATTAAAATAAATACATTAGATCAATTCAATCTAAAACACTAATTTTCTTCTCCTATTCCTTTTCATTATATATAGATCAGTAATCAATTGATCTAATCAAATAACTTTCAATAACTTAATCTCAATAAACCAATTATGTTAACTATAATATTTAATTTATATTTTATTTTAGTAAACAATACAATACACACACACACACACACACTTGATTATTAATCAATATCTATATATTATAAAGGTTTTATTAGTCGTATAGTTTATGAAATTTTTGGTTAGACTTTCACCCATACATTCCCCAGACATCTTGGGGATGACAACTATTACATTTGAAATAATAAGAATAATAATAATAATTAATTAAATAATTTCAAAAAGGAGCATGAGCGAGCACTCGGGGGTAGGTAACCGTTGCGTAGAGCAGAAGAAGGCCAGCGGGTCTGATGTCAGGAGAATCAGTGAAAAAAGGTGAAGCAACCTACTTTCCAAGGTGTGGGAACAACAGGGAGGCTCTCCTATGGTGGCATTGGAGGGCTTACAGAAGAATCCCTATGAAACTGGTCCAAAGGCCCAATCTCTTGTGGCTTGCAGGAACAGGGGCAATCCCTTCCACGTTTGTAATGACTTTTGTGAGGCACAACTCAGTAAGGAAAATGTTAGATTATCCCCCAAAAGGATTCTGCAGGATCTGGGCATCGATTCTTCCCAATCCCCACATTCAGGTCTAGTGCCGGATTCCACCCCTCCTACAGGCAATCACTCTTTCTCCTTGGGGGATGCTACAGTGTCTTTAACTAAACTTCCACATTTCAGATTCTTGCATCACTACTGCTTATGAGGACGTGGGAAGTCGTTCTCTAATCCTTCATCTTTTAAGAAAATGCCCACCTTACGGTGTGTTTGTGGACTAGGTTAAGGAAACCTAGAACAATCTCACAACTCCCACAATCGAAATTTTGGATTTTGGTTTCTTTCTCCTGCGTTTTAATTCAATGGATGACTGCAATTATGTGAAACAGAATGGCCCTTGGTTCTTTGGATAGTTGGGCCTTTTTATGGCCCCTTGGTCACCTTTCTTTGATCTTGCAGCAGCAAAAATCACTCTCATTCAAATCTGAATCAAGTTATACAATCTCCCTCTGATCATGCAGGATTCGAGCTTCATCAGGAGTATGATTGAACAAGTGGGTTCCTTCATTAAATGGGACTCTACTTCAGTGGACTCTCCATACAAGTACACAAGGGTTTGTGCAATGGTTGACATTTCTAAGCCTGTGCCTCATTCTATAAGAATTCAATCCTCCTTTGGCCTTTGGACTTAGTTTATAAATTTTGAAGGCCTGCCTTCCAACTGCTTCCATTGCAACTTGATGGGACACAAAATTGCAGGATGTTCTTCAAAAGGGCCTCCTACTTCTAGATTGATAAATTTTAAAAAATGGATCAAGAAGAAAAGCTCTCCAAATGCTGATTTTTTATGGCGCAATCAAGGGAAGTTTTTGGAAGTCCAAAAGGTGATAAGGCAGGACCTAGAGGGTATCGTGGACAACACTATCTCGGAGAAGTCTTCTCCTCCTCAGCTTCCTCTCAAAGATGGTTTTTTTACTCCTCCCTCAAAGGGGGAGGGTGATTGTTTTGATGATGGGGGGCACCTTTCCTTTTATGGAGGATTTAGATGATGATCCGTATATCCCTTTCAACCAGGATGACGTGGTGGTTCCCTTAAGGAAGTGCTCCATTGTTCAATCAGTGAGTGGTATCTCTAAACCCAACATCAACATCCCAAAGAGAAAAGGTCAAAAATATGAAGCGGAGAAGGTTTGTATAGAATGTCAAGATGTTGTTGATGATGGAACTTAGTGGACAATGGATGCCCTTCATACCAGGAGCAGAAAGAAGGGCTTAGCCAATCAAGTGTAATGGCCTAGAGAGGTTTTCCAGGGGGTTTCGTTCTTGTTAGTTTCCTTTTTTTCCTAGGGGTTTTGATTTGGATTATTTTTCTCTAGAGTCCTCAACTATCTATTCCTTTTACTTTCATAAGCTAGCTCATTATCTTATGTGCTCCACTCTCGAGGGTCTGAAGCTATGTTCTTTAATTTTATTTGATAATAATAATAAATAAATAAATAAATAAATACCATGGATCATTGGATAGCAAATATTTTTCATCCAAAGATAAATAAATAAGTATCGTTATTTTTTTTATTATCTGACAAATCTATTTCTTTTTGAACATTTTATATGAGGCTATTCAATTGAAAATGAAAAATATCCCATAGAGATATCCTCTACATTCATTCCTATAGTAAATATAACAATATGGGTTACATACCCAGACATTAATGTTCTTTAACTTATCCTGAAGTAAAACGCCTAATGGAATACAATTCTCATTACAAATATGAGATGTGCTGGGAATATAGATTATGATAGGCACATAATACGGAAGAGTGGATGAATTTGTTTAGACATTGACAAGAACAAGAAATTGGCAAGAATAAACACAGACTCTGCAACCTTGCCAGCATTCTCACGTCTTATGCAAAAATGGGAGCATTAGAACAGGGCATTGACAAACATCAAAGCATAAAGGAAGACAAATTTTATCAGATGTTATAGTTGCAATCGCCCTGCCAGACATGTATGTGACATGGATTTGTAAAGATGCTCTCACAATTTTATAAATTAATGAAACATGCTGAAATGCATCCTAAGACTGTAATCTTTTCTTGTGTTCTAGGCATATGCAACCATGCAGGTTTAGTGGATGGGAGTTGTACATACTTGCTACATTACACCTACAATCGATCATTATGTGTGCAAGGTTGACCTTCTTGCATTCTGTAATGGTTATACACTCAAAGATTTTCCTCATAATTACCTTCCCTCATATATCTTCTCAGGGTTACGTTCCATGACTTTGTTTTGGGAACATAGTCCAAGGGTTTCTACACATCCACCATGACCATGGTGCCATAGAAGGCATACATTACATGAAACACACTTGTTTGTTGTATTCCTATAATCACCATTTGGGAATGGACTTTCTTGGCTTGTGAGGGGTTCTGGCATTCTTGCAACAGATTGCCCACCGCCTTGACCTTTGATTTGGATGTCAACCAAAATGTTCTTCCAAAATGCATTTCCTAGGAAATGCATTGGTGAGGATGCCTGCTAATGACAACCCATTGCAAACAAAATCAACCTCATCTATGGGAGTTGCAACAAAGTTTGTTTTTCTTTTCATTCATGTGGGGAATTGGTATAGACAATAGAAGGATTTGTGTCAAAATGAAACTCACAATCTCAATGATTACCATCAAGGCACCCTAAACTTTGACATTATTACCATTATCAAAACTTGTACTGAAGATTTGGAACGGGTAAGGACATCCATCATAACATGATGGAAGGGGAAATCGTCAGATGTTGATGATGTAACTGCCCAGGTAAATCTATATGCAAAATGTGGAAATAACGACAAAGCACATGGACTGTTTGATAGAGTATCTCAGAGAGATATCGTCCCATGGAATACAATGGTTACAGGATATGTCCGAAATGGATTCGTTAAAAAGGATTTAGAAACTTTCAAGCAATTGTTATTACATGGTTGCAGGGTATGCATAAAATGGATTTGTTGAAGAGGCTTATGAAACTTTTAAGCATATGCAATTGGCTGATGAAAAGCTAGACCCCACAACCTTTGCCAACATGCTACCAACGCCAATTTGAGCGATCTGAAAACAAGAAATGGATATACCCCAAAGCATAATGATTTATGTTAGATATTATAGTTGGAAATGCTTTGGTAGATGTTGTAGTTGCAACAACCTTGTTAGACATTTATGTGAAATGTAGGAGCATGCACAAGGCACATGATCTGGTTTGTAGATGTCTCAAAGGGATGTAATGTTTGCAAGAAACTCACAGAATGGAGTTATTGTAAAGCTAAATAACTTTCAAACGAATGCATGGAATGAAGCCCCATCTGTAGTATCAAGATCTCTAATAGTATACAGTAATGCAGATCAGGAATTATCCAAAGAACTAAATCATTATAAAGATGACAGAAAACACAATGCAATTATAGATTTATTGAAGAGGAATTAAAATAAAACTGAGTTAGAATATAGAAATCAATGGAACTTGGATCCAAACGCTTGACTAGCTGAGGTTGATGTTGCTCCCAAGTCCAACCCTACAGCTCCAGCCTCCAAATGACAATTCTCTCCACAGCGAATCCCCAATCCCTTCTCCAAATTTTCTTTTTAGAGAGAGGAAATTTCCCCCTTTCTTCCAAAACCTTCTTCCACCTTTTTAGGAGGCACGACACATGATCCTATACCAACTATATGACAATGATTTATTACTTTGTAAATTTTCATTGAAATTTTATTTTTATTATTTTAATGTTAAACTATGAATTTATTTTATTATAAGTTATAATTGTTTATATATATATATATATATATATATATTTTCATATTAATTAATTAATGATATTCCTATTAAATTATTTATATTTAATAAATAACTTCATAATTCCACCCCTTTACATTTATTAATCTCCATAATATTGTTTATTAAACTTTAGCTTGCAATTAAATTTATTTTATTCTGGCAATAAACCAAGCATAAATCAACACATCTAATTAGATATCCTAAATACCAAATGATACTTGACCACTATGCATAGTCAAAAAATAAGACCACAACAATAGAGACATACAATCCTGCCAAAACTGATGACAACGGCTGGATGGAATATTGGATACTCATCCTCTTCAAGGATGATGACTACTTAGGGGACCTTATATTAACTCCATTCAAAAAAATTCCATTGGTTTAAGGCATGCTCAGACCTGTTATTTCAGGTGGAGTCGATGTCTAATACTTACAACTTACAGTAAACAACAAGGTCGAACATGTGTATATATATAATCATTTAGTCAAACACACCGTGAAAGGAAGTCGCAGTGTAACAGGGTACTTACACATGAGTAATATGACACTATTCCTTTCATAGAACATATCAAACAAGTAACTACACTACACATCACAATTAGTTACTGAACAAACAAAATAGAACAATCAGTTACATAATGATCAATACGAGCAATCACTAGTAATAGCATCACAACCATGATCAGATAACACATGAATCTCAAAATTAAATTAATCCTCAACATCTTGTATGTCCATAAACCAGTTATAGCATAAACATAAACACCAGTAATTAAAACATCATCAAATGTCATCCTAGCAGTAGGTCTATCATCAACTAGGCATGATCAACTAACATCATAACAGTGAGTCTACAACATGTCATAATGTCTAGTCCTAGTAGAATAGCTATCGGTTTGACAGAAACCAAAATGAGGGACACTACATATTATGTCTTTATTTTATGTATATTTTGTGTTGTAAATGCATCATGATGACGTAATAATCTCCTTTGAGGATGTGTTCTTTGTATTGACCATGTATTAAGTATTGCATTGGATTTTGGAAATGGGGAGACGTTAGTAATCATAAGAGGAGTATGTTGTTATGGATTACTTCACTTGAAAGCTATTGCAATGTATTGTGAAATTGTCCTTGTGATTAAGTTGGTATGTAAGAAGGTTAATACCTTGCATTGTACATGTATAGTTGTTATGATGATAATTTCTTTGCTTGATGGATAGGGTTTTCTTGATGTAGGTAGAGGAGTGGCTTTCAATGTGGTGTTGGGGCCCAAAGTGGCTAGCCAAGGTAACCCATTGAAATTTGGTAACTAAGTGATAACCTAAAATGAATTAGGGGGAAAAGTGTAGATGCCATATTAAACAAGATAATTGGATTCCTCACCCATGCCTGTAGTGCTTGTTTAGAATAAGGATGGGATGAGAAGGCCTGGTTGGAAAAATAAACTTCCTTGTCCTCATGAAAGGAGTGTTGATTCCGCATGAGTCACCAAATGGGTCTGAAGTCTGGTGAGAGACTATTAGGGTAACCATAGATGGGGGCCTACATCTAGTGAGAGACTATCTGACATAAATATTCTATACGGTTCAAGATTTAAAGATTTCATGGCATAAATATTCCATATTGTTGAAGATTTAATGTTTTTATTAGAAAAGAAAACTTCCCCAATGTTTTAGTATACTAGGATGCTATGAGGCATATCATCATTTTGAAATTTATGTTGGGTTTTTGAGTTTGAGTGTAGATTAATTTTTCTACTTCATAGACCCAGAGACATTATGGATTTGATAAATTTCAGGTCATTTCCATCACTATAATATATTAATATTTTTTTTAAAACAAATATATATGAATATTTCATTTTACTATGTTAATAATAAATTTTATTATAAAAATAGTGTTAATTATATTATTTTATTGATATAATATTATAATTCATATAAGGTTGGAGGGTAGGGGCCTCTGTATTTGGTCCTCCTAATATAATTAATACTATTTTTATAATAAAATTTATTATAACATAGTAAAATTTAATATTATGTATATATTTGTTTAGAAAATTTAAATATTAATATATTATAGTGATGGAAATGAGCTGAAATTTATCAAATCCATAATGTCTTTGTTTATATGAAGTAAAAAATCAGCATTCAAACTAGGAAACCCAACATAAATATTAAAATGATGATATGCCCCATACTTTTATGCATCCTAGTATACTAAAATATTGAACCATAGAGAATATTTATGCCATGAAAGAATATGTGTGAAAAAATGAGATAAGTATACTATGAAATCTACCACCCAATGTTGGAAAAGGAACACAATAATGTTGTTCATCTATCTTCATTTTAACTATTTTCCTCCTCTATAACATAATTCACTTGTAAACAGTGAGATATGTTCTTTATTTTCTTTTCCTATGAGATTCATCCTATGGCCAAACAAAGTCACAAATAAATATTATTTACTTTGGTCCAGGCACCTCCAGAAGGATATCTCTTCGCGTATTGTGTGTGTGTGTGTCTATATATATATATATATGCTAGTAGAGTCACAACGCAACATGTAAGACATTAATTAAATTAATATATAATTATATAGGATAAGATTACTAAATAAAATAAAATTATATTTATATTATTACATTATTATAATATTATATATTTATATTATTACATCCACCCTTGCCATTATTATTTTAATACCTAATAATAATATATAATAGTATAATAATATAAATATTATTATATTATTTTTAATATAATATTAATTATTTTAAACCCTAATTGATTAAATCATAATCCTAATTATTATTATAAACCCTAATAATAATATATAATATTATAATATTAATATTATAATAATATAAATATTGCTATATTATATATAATAATATATAATATAAAATATTATTTTATTTTATATATTAATAATATTATTATTAATACGGTTTCTACTCGCGGGGGGGTCTTTTTGAGTGCGCAGGGGTCCGGAGGGGCTTGGGCAGGGGTGTGAGCTCCTCCCCTTCGTGATTGGACGCTGGTAGGGTCGTTGTCAGGTGCGTGGGATGCCTGGACGGGGGTTGCGTGGCGGTTGGGGCTTTTGAGCCGTCTACCTTACCTCCTTGTCTCTTTTGTCTGGCGTGTGGGCTCTTTTTGCCATGGAGTATCAGGGTTTTGCTTCTTCCCTGGATTTGGAGATGGGAGATCCATCCCCTCTGATGCATGCCAACATTAAGGATCAGACTGAGCTTCCTCTTTCTGGAGACAGTACCTCGTCTTCAAAAGGGTCGCTTCGAATTAAAAAAGTCAATGGATGTTTGGAGAGATCGGAAGATCGACCAGTTTTGGTTATTCAACCTGAGCAAGTTTCAGAGGATGTTGAGTACTGGTGCAAGCATGCTCTTATCTGCAAATTTTTGGGCCTTCGTCTTTCTCTCCCCATGTTGGAATCCTGGGCACGTCGAGTTTGGAACCCTGAAGGAGATATGGAGATCCTTTTAGCGGCTAATAACTATTTTCTGGTTATTTTTTCAAGTATGTCAGACAGGAATAGAGCTTTTGAAGGTGGCCCTTATTTTTTTAACCAGGTTGAGCTCTTCATTAAGCCTTGGCATATGGGCTTCAACTCTGCTGAAGAGATCCCTTCGCGGGTGCCTGTGTGGGTTCGCTTGCCGAGGCTTCCATTGGAATTCTGGAGGGAAGATATCCTCCATTCAATCTCTTTGCTTCTTGGGAAACCTGTTGGATCAGCTTCACAGACTCAAGACCGTAAGGTAATTTGTTTTGCTTGTATTTGTGTCGAAGTTGATTTGAATAATCCATTACCAGACTCTATGGAAATTTGCATGGGTTCTTCCTCCTGGATCCAACAGCTAGATTATGAAACCCTACCATTTAGATGCTGAATATGCCATGAATATGGATATCTACACCGCAGATGTCCCAGATTGAAATCTTCCCCCATATCTAGCTCTGGACCTCCTAGGATGGACAAGGGGAAAACTCCAGTGTCGGATGGGCCTATTGATAAGGAGGGATTTACCCCAGTTACTGCTCGGAATAAAGGCAAAGGCAAGAAGAGATCCTGGATGGATAGATAGAATGATGGCACATTTAATCAGTTTGAGGTTCTTGATAGCATAGTCCAAGAAGATGGTAATCTGGTAGAGCCCTCTTCTAGGGTTAAAGGCCAGGAAGAGATTCAGGTGGCGGAGGCAAAGGAGGAAGAGCTCATTCTTTCGTCAGGGATTCATCAGGCTGGTTAGCTGGCTTTAGACTTGCCTCCTCAAGTTTAGAATATTGGTGGCCTCCAAGAGTCACAATTTCTTATGGGTACTGTTGGTTCGGCTCCCTGTCCCCAAGTTACGAAGGGGTCTGCGGATCCTGTGAAGGGGGCTAAGGCTCCTCCGGCCTTAGGTTTGCATCAAAAATCTTTCAAAAAGGGGCCTCTAGATAAACAGTCAAGGAGTGGTAGGAAAACTGACCAAGAGAAGGTTAAGATTATGGGTGATACTCTGGTTGAGTCCGGGTCTGTGAAACCCATTGATTCCCACTTCTCCCACCCCCATAAATGATAGTTTTATCTTGGAATGTAAGGGGTTTGAACAGCATCCCTAGACAAAAGGTTGTTCGCAGATTAATTGAGTCTCAGGCTCCGGATGTAGTCTTTATACAGGAAACCAAGTTTACAGTGGATGGTTTGAATAATTGTGCTCCGCGTATCTGGCCCCAAGGCTACTGGTAGGGGGTGGGGGCGTTGGGCAATTCTGGGGGGGTGGCTTGCTTCTGGAACCTAAGGAAAGTTTCCCCCTTATGGTGGGTTTCTAGTCAGTCCTCCATCTCTATGGTGGCCTCCATTTTTGAAACTGGCGAAAGATGTCTTTTCTCTAATATTTATGCTCCTACTGATCTTCCAGGTAAGACTTAGCTTTTAGATCATATCTATTTTGTCCGTTCTCTGGACCCATTTCTCCCATGGATGTTGGCAGGTGATTTTAATGCTGTTATTAGTATGGAGGAAAAATAAGGAGGGTTAGCCAGGCTTGATTCTTCTTCTCTTTTGCTCAGAGATAATATTGGTTTCCTTAACCTTGTTGACGTGAAGCCAATCAATGGAGTTTTTACTTGGAACAACAGGAGGTGTGGTGATGAGGCTATCTCAGAACGGCTAGATAGATTTCTAGTTTCTTGTATTGGATGAGCAGCAGGTGGACTACCAGTTCTGAAATCCTGGATTGGAGGGGATCCGATCACTGGCCGATCAAACTCTGTGCCTCCTCTTATGGGGTCACTAAAAATCCTTCTTTCGAATTTCAATTGATGTGGCTACGAGAGCAATCTCTTCAGGATCTTGTGTTGGACTGGTGGTACGAAGGGCTTCCTGCCCATGGGAGGGCCATGTACACTTTTAGTAAACAGCTTCAATATGTGAAGTATCGGCTTAAGAGGTGGAATTATCAATGTTTTGGGAACTTGCATGCTCAGAAGCTTGCTACTCAGTCCAAGCTAGATAGTGTCACTCATTAGATTCGAGACTATGGGCTATCCTCTGACCTTCTGAATGCTGAGTCCCTGGCCCTCAAGGGTGTTGAAGAGTGGGAGCTTTGGGAGGAGATTTTCTGGAAACAAAAAGCTCAGATTGATTGGCTTCAAGAGGGGGATAGGAACACGGCTTTTTTTCATAACTCGGTTAAGGCCCATAAGAAGGGGAACTCTATTTCCACTCTTGTCTCGAGTGATGGGACTCAACTCTCGTCCTATGGTGAATTTTCCAGGGAAGCTGTCAACTATTTTTCTAATCTTTTTTCCAGGGAGGATATTGCTGCCAGATCTGACGAGCAAGCTATCTTGGATTGTATTCCTTGTTTGGTCTCAGATGAGATGAATAGGGCTCTTCTGAGTCCAATCTTGTTACCTAAGTTGGAGAAATTTGTGTTTAGTATGAAAAAAGGAAAAGCTCCTGGCCCCGATGGGTTTCTGATTGAGTTCTTCCAGGAATTTTGGGAAATAATAAAGTCTGATTTCCTTGAGGTGGTTCAGGAATCTCTTAGGAACAAACAAATGCTTAAGTCTTTGAATTCTACTTTTCTAGCTCTCATACCTAAGAAGGAAGGGGCTATTCGGATGGATCAGTTTAGGCCTATTGCCTTATGCAATGTCACCTACAAGATCATTACCAAGTTGATTGCAGAGAGACTCAAACCCATCCTTGGTGCTTTGATTTCTGCTGAGCAGGGTGGTTTTGTGGATGGGTGACAGATTTTGGATGGTGTCGTGATTGCTACGAAGGTTATTCACTCTATGGCTTCCTCTAAGGAGAAGGCGATGTTCATTAAGCTTGACATGGCTAAAGCTTATGATCGGGTGAGCTGGGAGTTTCTTTAGAATATCCTCTTGGCTTTTGGCTTCAACGAGGAATGGGTGAGCTGGGTTCTCAGTTGTGTAACCTCGTCCTCCTTCTCTGTTCTTCTTAATGGGGATTCTTCAGATTGGTTTAGTGCTTCTCGGGGTCTTCGGCAAGGGGACCCTCTGTCCCCGTATCTTTTCATTATCATGGCGGAAGGTCTTGGTAGATTTATTAAATCTCAGGTGCGGCTAGGTCTTCTTCACGGTTGGAGCTGGACCAATGATCTCCCTCCTTGCTCTCACCTTCAATTTGTGGATGATACTGGACTGATGGGCTTGGCTAGAATTAGTGAGGCAGTGAACTTCAGGAGAACTTTAGAGATCTATTTGAGAGCTTCTGGTCAGCGTATCAATGATGACAAATCTTCCATCTATTTCTTTAATACTCCTCGTCTCATTCAGAATAGGATTGCCAGGATTCTTAGATTCCAAATTGGTTCTCTTCCCATGATGTACCTGGGGACTCCTTTGGCTCTGGGATCTCAGCATCGAGATTTTTGGCAGGGGATTTCAGATAAGTTCCGGAGTAAGGTTAGCCATTGGACTCACAGATGGCTCTCTTCTGCTGGTAGAGTGCTTCTCCTAAAAGCTGTGGTGCAGTCTCTCCCTATTTACAGGTGTTGTGTGTAGATTCCTCCTGCATCCTTTGTGAGGGAGTTTGATGCTCTTTCTCGGCAATTCCTTTGGTCAGGAACCTTCTTTCCTCGAAATGGAGTTTAGTCAAGTGGGAGTCTGTCTGTAGGCCGAAGCATGCTAGGGGCCTTGGCCTCAGGTCTATGGCTCTTGTGGTTACGGCTTTGGCGGCTAAGCTGTACTGGAGATGGTGCAATAGCCAAGATCAGGATTGGGCCAAGATTCTTGCTTGTAAGTATGTTCCTGGGGTTGAGAGCCAGGATGTGCCACGGATTGCTTTGTTGGGCAAAGGCTCTTACATTTGGGATACTCTTAAGAAGGGAGCTCAGCTTGTTAATAGTGGTCTTTTCTGGATCTATAATAATGGTTCTAATGCTCTTTTTTGGTTGGACTCTTGGGATGGCCACCCTCCCATTCTGTCTAGTTTCCCTCAGCTTATGCCTCTTTGCCAGATGTTCTCTGATGCTGGTTGGACTAGGGTGGAGCATTTTAAAACAGTTAAGAGCATCAGTCATCTAGAGGTGTCTTGCTGGAAGGATCTGCAGAAGTGGCCTGTGGGTGGCTCTGATGAGGATTGTGTTGCTTTGTGTAAGGTCTTGGAGGGCAGGCTTTGTAGCACTCTGAAGGAGAGGGACAAGTTGGCTTGGAGCCCTAGCCCAAAAGGGAATTATACTGTTGCTCAAGGTTATGCTGTGCTTGATAGGAATTTATATGGGCCTTCCGAGGTGCCCTGGTGGAGGAAGGTTTGGAACAACTTTTCTTGGCCCAAGTGTAACTTCTTTTTATGGTTGGTTGCCTAGAAGAAATGCCTCACTTGGGAGAATCTTCGTAAATGGGGGTTTCAGGGACCTTCCATTTGTTTTCTTTGTTTGCGCAGTGAAAAATGTTCTTCCCACTTGTTCTTTCATTGCCCCTTTTCTCATGAGATTTGGCACAGATGGTGGGAGGCTTGGCATCATGGGTGCATTCATGTTTCCTCTCTTATTGAGTTTTGGGAGAGCCTAGGCAGGCCTCCAGTGAAGACACCTTTTCTTCAGGTGGCCTGGCTCATTGGGCCCATTTTCATTCTTTGGAACCTTTGGCTAGAAAGGAACTGTAGAGTTTTTTGTGATTCCAGATTGGGTACTGGTCAACTGTGGATGAAGATTATCAGTAGGCTTCAGGAGACTATTTCCACTAAATGTGATATGTCTGAAAGTATTGATCCTGGGGATGTTGCGGTTGTGCGAGATCTGAGCCTGGGTGTTAATAGTAGGGAGTGCCGTACTGGTCTTATGCCACGCCGTGTCAAGAAACGGGTCTGTCGTGATGGGAAGTGGGCACCTCCTCTAGATGGAGTCCTGAAGATTAATACTGATGGATCTTCCTGTGGGAATCCTTGGCATGCTGGTATTGGGGGTATTGGTAGAAGTAAGGATGGGGATGTTGTTTTTTGCTTCTCTGTCTACAAAGGGCATCACTCTAATAACCTGATGAAGGCCCTCACTATTAAGATTGCTGTTGAGTGGGGTTGCTCTCTTGGCTAGAGGAGGATTATCTGTGAGTCAGACTCTAAGATTGTTGTCGATATGTTGAACAACCGAAGATTGGATGGTGTTAGTTGGCATTTAGCTTCGATGGTCAGACAAATTTTAAGTGTTTGCAATTCCTTAGAATCAGTCTCTTTCTGCCACATCCCTAGAGAGTGGAACAGTGTGGCTGACTGCTTGGCGAAGTGGGCCTCTGAGAAAGGGGAGGGATGGGATATCAGTGGTAGGAATGAGTTACCTTCTGATTATCTGGGGATTCTAGAGCGATTTTTATTGGAAGACATGACTATGTAGTGTTGTTGTTTGTTTGTTGGCTGTTGTCCCTTCTGTTGAGCCTGGGGCTCTTGCCTTGTTTCTTGATTTGGATTGAATAAAAATTTTTTCCCCCTTTTAAAAAAAAAAAATTATTATTAATACAATATTAGTTATTATAAACTCTAACTATTGTAAATCATAATTATTATAAACCCTAATTATTTTAAATCAAAATTATTTTAAACCCTAATTAATTAAATCTTATTTATTTTAAATAGTAATCCTAATTATTTTATACTATAATTATTTTAAATTTTAAGCCTAATTATTTTAAATAGTATCCCTGATTTAAACCCTAACCCTAATTATCATATTATACTTAGAACAGAGATAGATGAATATATATCTTCTCGTAAAATATTTTACTTGTTCATCTATCTTCATTCTAATTTTTTTTCTCCTCTAAAACATAACTCACTTTAGCCCATGTTTGATATCTTCTTTATTTTGTTTTTCTATCATGAGATTCATCATGTGGTAAAATAAAACCACAAATAAATATTATTTACTTTTGTCATAGAGTCCTTCTTGATTCCACCATTTATTGGAGAAATTGATTAAAAATAGGTATTATATATATATATATATATATATATATATATATATATATGCTAGTAGTAGTCAACATGCAATACATTAGCTGATAAGGGCGTGTTTGGGTGGTTAAGTCGCTCGGTTGTAGTGGCGGCCACCAGAGTTCAAACACCTGCTAGGCCAACGATCTCGCAGGCTTTACGCCTTTGCTAGACCAACGAGCTCATGGGTTTGAAGTGTTCTTGCTAGGGGATGAGGTCCCCCATGTTGTGGCCTCACCGGTTCATTGCTCTGGGCAAAATCATTCAAATGGAGCCGGAGAGCGTGTCACACCAGCGTCGTGGTTCATTTCTCTGGGCAAAAGCATTTGCATGGAGCCAGAGGGTGTGTCAAACCAGTGTCACCGGTTGGCCAACGAGCTCGCGGGTTTGAAGTGTTCTTGCTAGGGGATGAGGTCCCCCATGTTGTGGCATCACCAGTTCATTACTCTGGGCAAAAGCATTCGCTTGGAGCTGGAGGGCGTGTCACACCAGCGTTGCCAGTTCATTACTCTGGGAAAAAGCATTCATGTGGAGCTGGAGGGCGTGTCACACCAGGGTCACGGGTCATGTTAAAAAGTTTACCATGCGCATTTTAAAAAAAAAATGCAATACATTAATTAAATTATTATATAATTATATAGTATAACATTATTAAATATAATAATATTATATTTATATTATTATTATTACATTTTTATATACTTAACCCTAACCATTATTATTTTAAGCCTTCATAATAACATATAATATTATAATAATATAAATATTATTATATAAAGTGTTCATTTATATCTCCCTTCATTTTAATGATATTAATATATCCTAATAGAATAATCAACATTAAGCATGAAAATGTGCGAGGGTAGTCCGACATATCTAAACAATGGTAGAGCAGGAGGTTTTGGTGCCGTTGTTGAAGCATATTGGTTGAATATATGATCATAGAGACAAAGAGGTAAAGTACAAGGCATGACCAAAGGTAGGGCTAAAGCTGGTTCTATGAAGGGTGGATGTCCTTTGAATGCTGGAGAAGGACGAAAATGATATGCCCTTTTCTTTGGTTTAGTGTTGGAATCCTAGGTTCCAACGGTTTCCCCTCCTCATGAACTTGCCTTTGATCCTTTGGTTTACAAAGAGGCAAATGATGTTGAGGGTGTGCTTATAGGCCTAGATCAGGATTCCCTAATGGCATGTAAAAATAGGTCCAATCCTTTTCATGTGTGCAATGCATACTGCCTAGAGCAGATTCGCAGGGATATCCCTAGCGCTTTCCCCTCCAAGATGCTACCAGATCTACCTTCTTCTCCCGTAGTAGAGAACTCTTATCAAAATAATGAATCAACCTTCTCTATCGAGGACTCGATGGTGGTTGTTTTAGATTAACCAGCAAAGTTGTTTATTTCTAATGATAGTATTAATGCAATTATAGTTGATATTGAGGATCATTCTTTTATTCTGATATTTTTGAGGAGACGTCCATCTTTCAATTTAGTTATGGAGTGGGCCAAAGATTCATGGAGTAACTTGTTTGATCCTATGATTGAATCTTTGGATTTTGTCTTTTATCTATTTACCTTCCAATCTGTTGCAGATTGTTCTTTCATAGTTTAGAATGGCCCATGGTTTTTTAGGCAATCAGGCCTCTTTCTTTCTTCGTATTCCCCCTTTTTTGATCCATCTACTGCCAAGATTACAAAGGTTCCTATTTAGATTAGGCTTTACAATATGCCCTTGGTTATGCGTAATGTTGATCTCACAAGTAATCTGATCAATCAAGTGGGTGCCTTTGTCAAGCTTGACTCGGAAGAGGTGGTTACGACACGAAGGTATATCAGGACTTGTGCTATGGTAGATATTTCTAAACCTCTCTTTCATTCGATCTAGATTCAATCTTCTTTTGGTTCTTGGACTCAATTTTTAAATTATAAAGGTCTTCCATTTTGATGTTTACACTGCAATAAGTTGGGCCACAAAATAGAGGCTTGCACTCTTCTCAGTGTGCCTGGAACTAGGCATGTTAGTCTTAAAAAATGAATTAAGAAGGCTAGCTCTCCAGATGTTGATTTTATTTGGAGAAATCATGGAACGTTTATGGAGCCTCAAACTATTGTGGTGTTTGATTATGCTTAGCCTCCTAATTCTTCTTTCCTAGAGCATCCTTCAGAGCCTTCCCTTCCTCTCACTATCCTAGTGCTTGATAAGATTACTAATATTCCATTAGAGATCGAGGAGGATGGTTTTGAGTCGGAAGGTACTTTTCCTTTCATGGAGCATTTGGATGATATGAATCCATAATTTTTTGATAATGATTTTATGGTGGCTCCTCTGCCCCCCCCCCAAAAAAATATGGGATTTCTTAGACCATGAGCAACAAATCTAAACCAAATTGTGGGGATTCTAAGACGAAAAAAGGTAGAGTCTGAGACTGAAAAACATCATATAGAAGACAAGGAAGCAGTTGAGGAGGGCTCCTAGTGGACTATGGATGCTCTTCTTTCCCATAGGAGCAGAGTTTAGTTTCACTAAGGTTTTGAGCCTATAGCAGTTATATTCTTTTATAGCTATTTATGATTGTTGTATGGTTTTCTCTATCTTCTCTGGTAGTTCCTTTTGGATTCTTTTATCCTTCTTGAATCCTTTCTTCTCTTGATTTCCTCTTTTCTTCTTTTCTTTTAGTTGATTCTTTGACTAAGTGAAAAGACTGATAAACTTAAAGTTTACATTTTAAATGATTCTCTGATGGTGTAAAAGAAACATAAAAGTGGCTAACTTTGTGATTTTGAATTTTTGCCGATAACAAGGCAAAGTTCGTGTCCCTAAGTTTTTGCTAATTAAAGGAGTGTTAAAAGGCAAAGTTTGGATTTTTGAACTTTTGTCAATTGAAGAATTTTGATGACAAATGGGAAGTTGGGAAAACCTTGAGTGGGGAAACTCTTGTTTTTTGAAGTTAGTTTGCGAGTTAGGGATTCTTGCAATTTGCTAATAACAAAGCAAAGTTTAAGATTTTAGACTTATTCCAATAAGGTAATGACGAAGAAGGAAAAGTTCGTAGTTTTGAAAATTTTCCAACAATAAAGAACATAGGGTAAAGTTCTTAACTTTGAACTTTTGCTAATGGGAGAGGGCAAAGTTTGTAACTTCAAACTTTTACCAATAAAGAGAGGTGAAGTTTAGGATTTTAAACTTTTGCCGATAAAGAGCAATACTTCGAGATTTTTTAAAATCGCTGACAAAGGGGCGATAGTTTGGAAAATTTTAAAATAGCCAATAAAGAGCAAATGTTCGAAAATGATGGGATTTCCTGATAGAATGAAAAAGAGACTTAGAAGCCAAAACTCGGAAAAACATAATTTTGCTGGTAAGGGCATCGAAAGGCTAGTTTGTGAAAAGAGTTTAATCAACGATGTATTTACATATAGATATTAACACTTAGGCATCCATATCTAGATCCTCCCCTCGTATTGTTACGCTTTAACAGGTAAATTCATCCTTCAATGTTAAAACATCATGATATTTAGATCAATTTGCAGGAAATTAGTGGAGATTAAAGATGAGTTGTAAGTAGTTAACAAGGCATTCATCTTAGATTTTGCATGATAAAGAGGTAAGGTCTTGGTAAGTAGGTATGAATAAGACCAAGCTATAGGTAGAATAAGATAAAACCTTTCATGTCATTTTCATGGGCATATTAATATAATTTTACACAAAGAAAGGTGAAATTTCAAAGATTAAGCCAAATCTTAGTATTTAAATGCTATTTTAATCCACATAGGGGATTTAAGGTAATAAACATGCTGAATCATGGATATTTGTTTCTTGCAATATGACAGAATGGTTATATGGATCAAAGACTTAAATCTTTGAGAAGATGTTTGTGTTAGGTTTAGTTGATAGAAGACATCAATTAAATGCAAATAAAGATTAAACAGAGGAATGAAAATACACATAAATAATAATAGTGAGAGATAAGTTTTAACATGGTTCACCCAAACTTGGGCTACATCCACCAAATAGAGAGTCCAATATTATTATCCAGTAAATCAAACTGATTACAACCAGCAATCCCTGCAACTTAATACCATTGTAAAATGCTAGCCACTTTTATCAAGCCTTATGTCGGTTACAAAATAGGGTTTTTATGTCGACCAATGAAAAAATAACTCCCGACGCCTTTATAAAATAATAAAAAACTATGTGATGTTTTGGGGGCATTGCCCTCGAGCCCCCATGATGGTGCTGCCCCTTGACCTCGCCCTATATCGCGACAGGGAGCACTGCCCCTGGACCCCACAAGGGGCATTGCCCCCAAACCCCCCAAGGAGTGCTGCCCCTTGACCCCGTAGGAATTGGGGGGAAACCGTGTTGATAAAAGTGGGGTAAATTTAAACCTGAGTGTGATTAGGAAACATATAACAATAATCTCCCACTTGGAGACTAATCAGACTCCACACCATATCATCTCCCACTTGGAGACTGATCATAACACTACTAACCGTATAGCTCCCACTGGAAATAAGCACCTTGGACTCTATTGTTTTGATTTTGTTTTCAGTCTTGAAGACCAACCGAAGCTGAAGAGGAGCTTAACTTCTCCCTTGTCACTACCTTTGTAAACATATCCGCTAGATTTTCATCTATATGTCTCTTTTCCAGCCTTAACTATCCATCATCCAACACCAACCGAATGAAGTGATACCTCAACTGTATGTGTTTGGTCTTTGAATGCAAGGCAGAAGTCTTTGCAAGATATATGGCACTCTGACTGTTAGTAAACAAATAACTATTAGCTTGTTGTTTGCCCAATTTCTCCATGAAATATTGTAGCCATATCATCTCCTTGCTCGCCTCTGTTGCAACTACATATTCTGCCTCTGTGGTGGATAAAGCAACAACCTTTTGCAACCTAGAAATCCAACTCACCACTGTCCCACCTATAGTAAAGACATAACATGTAGTACTCCATCTGGTATCAATATCCCCTGCCAAATCTGAGTCTACATAACCTACTAAATCTGTATTAGAGCCCCCAAAACATAAGTGTTTATTGGATGTACCTCTCAAATATCTTAGAATCCATTTTACCACATTCCAATGCTCTAATCTTGGATGACTCATATACCTGCTGACAACTCCTACAACATGTGCAATATCTGGTCTAGTGCACACCATGGCATACATTAAACTTCCTACAACTGAAGCATATGGTATCTTGGACATTTTTTCTTCCTCCTCTTGTGTCTTAGGACACATCTCCTTAGTCAATTTCAAATGACTAGGCAAAGGTGTGCTGACAGCTTTTGTATTCTCCATATGGAATCTCTGCAACACCCTTTTAACATAATCAGCTTGAGATAGAGTTAATTTTCTCTTCTTCATATCTCTTCAAATTTTCATACCAAGGATTTGTTTTGCTGCCTCCAAATCATTCATAGCAAATGACTATGCTAATTATTGTTTTAACTCTCTTATGTGATCCATGTTAGACCCAGCTACAAGCATGTCATCAACATATAAACATAAAATAATGTAGCTATCATTATCCAACCTCTTAAAATAAACACAATGGTCAAAATTACACCGACTGTAGCCTTGCTTAGCCATATAACTATCAAATTTCAAATACCATTTCTGAGGTGCTTGTTTCAAGCCATACAAACTCTTCTTCAATCTACACACCAATTTCTCCTTACCTTTGACCTCAAATCCTTTGGGCTGTTCCATATATCTCCTCCTGCAAGTCACCATGGAGAACGGCAGTTTTCACATCTAGCTATTTGAAATGCAAATCTTCATCAACCGCAATACTTAAAACAGTACGAATAGAAGTCATCTTAACAACCGAAGAAAATATCTCATCAAAATCAATGCACTTTTTCTATGCAAATCCTTTTACAACTAACCTGGGTTTAAATCTTTTCTAACCTCCATCTTCCTCTTTCAGCCTATAAACCCATTTGTTTGGTAAAGCCTTTTTACCTGCAGGCAACTTACATAATTCCCAAGTTTGATTTTTTAGCAAGGAGTCCATTTCTTCTCTCATTGCATGCTCCCACTGAACCTTTGTATCCACCTGCATAGCTTCATCATACCCTTCTAGTTCACCAGCATCTGTTAACAAAATAGAATACAAAGAGAGATAAAACCTTTTAGGAGGTCTACTTAGCCTTGTTGACCGTCTATCATTCACTGGAGTTTGTCATATTTCTGGTTGCTGTTGCAGAGCATGAGGAACCACTGGAACATCACTATTTGGAGTATCATCCAACACCACATAATTCTTTTCTTTCTTCTCATGCTACTGCAACTAATCTTTGTACAACACCTTCTCGTTGAATACAACATCCATGCTTGTCATAATTTTCTGATCTTCAAAATCCCAAAGCCTATAACCAAATTCATCAATGCCATATCTAATGAAGGTACACTTTTTTGATTTTACATCCATCTTGGTTCTATTTTTAGAATCTACATGTGCAAATGCTTCACATCCAAAGGTTTTGAGAAAAGAATAACTCACCTTCTTACCTGTCCATGCTTCCTCTGGAATACCACATCCTAAAGGAACTGAAGGACCTCTATTAATTAAATATACAACAGTGTTGACAGGCTCTACCCACATGTTTAAAGGTAGCCTAACATGCAATCTCATGGTCCTTGCATGCTCCATTATTGTCTTATTCATGCATTCAACCACTCCATTCTCCTATAGAGTCCTTGGAACTATTTTCTGCCTACAGATTCCATTAAAGGAACAATAATCCTCAAATTCTTTGCTGCAATACTCACCACCATTATCAGATCTGAGACAATTTAATCTTTTACCCATCTCATTCTCAACCAAGCTTGTCCATTTCTTAAATGTTTCAAATACATCAGATTTCTACCTAAGGAAATAGATCCAAACCTTCCTAGTTGTATCATCTATGAATGTAACATAATACCGAGAGCCACCAAGAGAAGATACCTGAGCTGGTCCCCATACATCTGTATGCACAAGCTCCAACTTTTCATCTTTCTTTTGCTTCTCATCCTTGAGAAAACTGACTCTCTTTTGTTTTCTATACACACAACTTTCACATAAATCCATATTAATACATTTCAGACCTGGTAAAACTTTCTTAGAATGAAGTAACTTCATACCTTTTTCACTCATATGCCCAAGTCTGTTATGCCACAGTGTTGTCTCAGATCCTGCAGCAACTGTTTCAATCTCTTCTTGTGAACCTGCAGCAATTGTTCCTAAACCTATTTGCTTTTTCTCTGCAATAGCTAAAGTAGAAGGAACAGTATGACCTATACAATGATATAAGGTGCCTACTTTTACACCTTTTGCTACTATTAAGGCATCTTTTCAAACCTTTCAATTTTTATCAGTAAATGTAACAATGCAACCTTCTTCAGCTAGCTACCCTGCTAAATTTAAATTCCTACCGAGCCTTCGAACATGCCTTACCTCTTGTAGTAGCCAATGATTCCCATTCTACAAATTAATCTTAATTCTTCCCTTTCTAACAATTTGATAGGGTTCATTATCTCCCAAATTAACCAGCCCAAAATCCGCTTGGACATAATTAGGAAAATAACTTCTATGTGGCATAGCATGAAATGAGGCCCCTAAATCTAAAACCCATGAATCATTAGCATTATCTAGGGAAAGAATCAAAGCATCATCTTCAGATTTATTACTTACCACATTTGCCTCCTTATTTCCTTCTTGTTTGTCTCCTTCTTTATTTTTATGAGACCACCAATCTTTCTTCAGATGATCTAGTTTCCCATAGTACTAGTGATCCTTCTGTCCTCTGGATTGGGATCTCTTATCCTTTGATTTTCCTCGTGACTTCCCATGACCTCTAGAACCTTTTCCTCTCTCCTTTGATCTACCCCTGCTTTATGCATTGAAAACACTACCTGATGTGGACCCTCATGAGCTTTTCCATTGCATTTGCTCGCTAAGGATAACACCAACAACATCATCAAATTTTAAAGTGTTTGAACCACAGACAGAATTACTTACAGCCATTACCATGTTATTCCATCTTTCTGGCAATGAACATAAAACCAAGAGAGCCCTTACCTCTTCATCAAATTTCACTTTTACAGAAGTCAACTAACTGACAATCATATTAAACTCATTTAAATGATCTGTCACAAATCCACCTTCAACCATTTCCAAATTAAACAAATGCTTCATGAGAAATACCTCATTTGAGGCTAAGGGTTTTTCATACAATTTAGCCAAAATTGTCATCAAGTCACTTGTTGTCTTCACTTCTCTTATATTGAATGCCACAGATGGTGTCAAGCACAACCGAATGGTTCCTAGTGCCTTTCTATCTAGAAGTTCCCAATCCTCATTTGTCATTCCTGCCAGTTTCTTGGATACTCCTTCCAATGGCCTCCATAGATCCTTTTGATAGAGGTAATCCTCCATCTGCATCTTCCATAATTGATAGTTCTACCCATTAAATTTATTGACCTTTAATTTACCCTCATTCACCATTGCTCCCACTCAACCGTGAGACTCCCACTCAAGCATGAGACCTTCCTACAGATGATAATCGAACACAACTCTCTCTAATACCACTTGTTAGGGTTAGCCGACAGAAGATATCAATTAAATGTAAATAAATATTAAACAAAGGAATGAAAATACATAGAAATAATAATAGCAAGAGACAAGTTTTAATGTCTTTCACCCAAACTTGGGCTACATCCACCAAACAGAGAGTCTAATATTATTATCCAGTAAATCAAATTGATTACAACTAGCAATCCTTACAACTCAATACCATTGCAAAATGCTACAATACATCATCAGAAACCCTAACCCTTAGCTGCTTTTATCAAGCCTTATGTCAATTACAAAATAGGGTTTTTTATGTCAATCAATGAAAAAATAACTCCCGTCACCTTTATAAAATAATAAAAAACTATGTGAGGTTTCGGGGGCATTACCCCCGAACCCCCACGGGGGCGCTTCCCCTCGACCTCGCCCTGTATCATGACAGGGAGTGTTACCCTTGGACCTCGCAAGGGGCACTACCCCTTGACCCTGTCTTGGGGGCACTGCCCCCAAACTCCTGCAAGGGGCACTGCCCCTTGACCCCATAGGAATTTGGGGGGAAACCGTGCTGATAAAAGTGGGGTAAATTTAACCTCTGAGTCTGTTTAGGCTCCATATAACAATAGTTTGTGCATGCTAGAAGATAAAAGATGGATTCTAGTGATGTTCTAAGTTGAAGAAGACACATTGGAAGTAGAGAAGTTGATTAAATGTTCTGAAGGATGCTGAGTCAAATATACTGGGAATATTCCTTTGCTAGCTATATTCCACCATTGATTTCCAACTGGCAATCATGTGCCACACATCTTGACAGTTGATTATTATGAATGATGTCTTCACCGTTGGATCAATTGTAACTATTTCTAGATCTTATGCTATAAAAGGACTATGACCCTTCTTTTAGAGGGGAGATTGAATTGTTGAAGCTAAGGGAGACTGAATTGTTAAAATTCTAAGCACACAATTTGTGATTTTCTACAACTTTGTGAATTCTCTCTCAAGGTTCTTTCTCAAGATCGATGTAAATGTATATGTTCTTTGGATACTTAATGAAAGTGACGCTATAGATTACTTCCTGGTCGTAAATCCTACGTAGTCTTCTGGTTGATTTTTATATATGTGATTATTAATTTCTATGTCCTCTTGGAGTGCATTCAAGTAATTGCATATTGTTACCAATTATCCTTTGAAGATTTATGCTGATCATATGTAGCTATGGAACATCCTGGTGAAGTATGGTTTAGTTTGCTTCTTTTCATTACAATGTCAGAATATGTATGTGGATAATTGGCTAAACTTCAATAAATTTTAGGATTTCAATTTCTAAATCTTTTAGTTTTAGTTCAGTTTCATGGATAATCATAAATAATTGCAAATAATGATGAATCATAAGCAAATATAGTAAACATATTCTAAATAATAAGTCATCCTAAGCATATACAGTAAAGAAGTGTGAATATTGGTACATTTCATGCAATTTGTCATAAATATATGTGAATTGCATGTTTTAAACACATTCTTTAAGAAAATTTAAGGTGTATAAGCAAAGATTAGTTCAAACAAAGATAATATTAGAAGAACTAATAAAATTGGATATATCTTTATAAGTAGTCCAAATTAGGGATAGATTCAAGAGAATTACTCAAAGTTAGGACAAATTCATATAAATTTATGCAAATCCTAACTGAATACTATCAGATTTAACATAATTATTGAGGATATATGCAGAAACATGTATTTTGGATAGGAAACTAGTGAATATTGACTAAATTTGTAGAAATCATGAAACAAAGCACGTAAGGCCACAACATGATTAAAAGAAAGACACATAAACCCTGGGTGATGATCAAATAGTCAAGACCTAACTCACGGAGACATGGAATTATGGATTCTTCCAAACTTCATCATATCTTTCAAGATAAATAAAGGTTTGTTGTGAACTTGTATTTCTAATTTTGTGACTAACAAATGCATCAACACAAACTTCATCAAATGATCACCTAGATGAGAGTGGGACGAATTTTCCATATGTACATGTAGCTCATTGATGGTGATTGGAATATCTTGAAGATTTCTTTTAACAAACATTACAGATGAATTTTGTGCATGTTGTCTCATGATCCTATTCATCACATAATATTTAAGTCATGGGTGTCGACCACAATGGTGATCCCTATACTCAAATAGATGTTTGACAAATTCAAGTAGATGTTCTCATCTGATGCACAATTCTAGCCAATCACATCTACCATCAGGCAATAATGTTGGAAATGGCATATCAAGTAATCCTAATGTCACATATTCATTGATAAGAGATGAACCAATTGTTGACTAATCCATTAATGCTCTTGGATCTCCATCAGGGTTATTCACCCATGAATGGGTTAATTTCACCTCTTTGGATGTTAGGCGATTTGAAAGCCATTGATGTTGTGTGATCAATTATATTTCCTTCATCCATCTCCATTAAGGGGCCCACAAATATAACTTCATTTGTATCAGAATCAAACTCCATATGCACTAAATTTAGTTGATGTATAGTGGAATTTGGATAGTTGAGTCTTAGGCAGTTTTGTGTGTATCCTCCTTTCACCAATTACATTCAAGGACTTAGGGCCGACTGCCCATGCACTATCAGACCCTAGATCACTATGACATGTAGGGAAACTTAGTTTTTTATGATTGGTTTCCAATTATCTTCTCTTATGCTCAATTATACATCAAAACCCTAATTATGCAAATACGACAACAAACAGATGAATATTGAAAAATGTTCCTACAGAAAGATGTAAAATAACAAATAACTATGCACTTGTTTTTAGGGTTTAGAAGCAGAATAGTCAGGGACTAAAGAACATACGAGCAAGTCCAATGTCGTGCTTTTTGTTAGGATATAGAAACAAGATCTGCAACCTATTCCTGTTGTACCAAAGGTTTACCCGTCATGGGACTTCAAGGACTACTCAGGGAGCGCCCTAGTCTAGAGAGCTATTTTCTTCTCTGATATACAATTCTAACACTTTGTGGTACCCTCCTGCAACTTCACTTTGTCTATAGCTTCAACTTGTAACCTTCAATCATGAAAACATTTGGAGGGGGTTGTGGTGTTTAGAGGTTGTCCTCAGTCAAGCCCCAGAGAGACATTCAAGTCTTCCAAACACTGTTGTTAGATAGATAGTGCGTACCCTTGTGAGGTAGAGAAAAAAACCAAAAGATAAATGCTCAAAAACATAAATGATGTCATCTTGTAGTGAAGATCTCATGGAAAGAAGAATCTCTTCATGCCATGAGGAGATGATTGCTCAAATCTACAAATACAAACACATAGACAACACAAATATGCTCTTGCAATACAATGAAAGCCTTGAATAACCTTTAGAATGCATAAAGTTCACAATAACAATCTAGTTTACAAATGAATTCCTAACAATGCTTTTATATGCAACTACTAACACTCCCACCAAGAATTTCATAATTCAAATTGACTGTGTCGGCATAGGACCCAAATAATGGTCATAAGCCAACACCTAAAAATTGGGACTAACCTAAAATAGGGCAGGACTTGGGCACAGGAGCCCAAGTCCTCCCCCCTATTTTGGGTAGGGTTAGGTTCAAGGGACCCCCCTAGGTCCCATTTGCCATGAAACTTAGGGTTCATTTCATCGAGATGTCAAAATATGATGCAAGATGTCCTAAATGCAGATAAAAGACCCAGGAGCTAAACCTTATGAGGGAAAAGCCCCAAGGGGACATTTTCTGACGTTACAGTTAGTCAAATATATTTTGATTTGAGTTTTGTGATAGATCACTAAGAGTATTTTCATCAATTTGAGCATCAGAGTAGAACTTGTCATGTTTAATTTTTTATTTGAGTGCTTTATAAATTCTCTCTATTAACTATAAAGTTGTATTTTGTGCCATGTTGACCCCTCCTTCAGACAATAATGATTGGAAAATCTTTTAATCCATGTGGTAGATCCTTTGAAATTTCTTTTGGAAAACTTATTGTGTGTCCCTTGTAATTATATTGACCACTAGTCTCATGTGTCACTTTTAGGATTGGATTGACATACATGCTATCAACATTTCTTCTACTCGTGTCAAGTTTGTAAACTATTGTGGTTGTGGGCTAGGATCCATATTATTTGATACGAAAAATTAAGTATTGACTTTTTCTTGTTGACACCTAAATTGCATATAGTACCTTGAGGTGTCTAAAAAACCCTTATTTCAAGGTAACATTCTTGAAAAATATAGCACATGTTTGGTGAAACAAAACTATCTATTCCATTTCAAAAATGTATTTGGAAAGTATTGAAATTAGCGTGAAACATTTCATTAGCATTTGGTACATTTTCTAGTCTTTAAAGTACAAAATCTAGTGATCTTGAATATTCATCTTTTGATCGATTAGGTTCTTGTCTTCTTGCATCTCTCATTAGTTGGTGTTGTTGTCTTCAATATTCCCTATGATATATTCTTTGATATTCCCTTCAGTATTGTCTTTATTTCTCATCAGATTCAACATTCAACCTAAGTAGAGCCATACCTACATAATAGTTGAAAACAAATATTTATGTCTAAAGTTATAACATTGACATTAATTTGTAAAAAATCCATGTCATTGGTGTTTAATGTTGAGATGACTACAAATATTACATACTTTCTATATTACATTGAACAAATAGATTCATGTCATGTCGAGGTGCATTTTTTGGTGTTCCAAGTATAAAATCTATTGATCTTGAATTTTTATCTTCAACATTAAAATCAATATTAGCATTTGACCGATTAGGTTCTTGTCTTTCTTCTCCTTTAGGGACACTGAGTTGTTGAGATGTTTGTTGATTTTGTAATTCCAATTCTTCAAGTGTTATTTTTGCTCTATGTTTATGATATCTTTTTGTGAAAACCTTGTTGTATCTTTTTTTCTTCTCTATTTGCATCTCTCATTAGGTTGTGTTATTGTCTTCAATATTCCCTCTAATATATTCTTTGATATTCCCTTCAGTATTATCTTTGTTCCTTGTTAGATTCAACATTCAACCTAGGTTGCACCATACCTACATAATAGTTGTTCAAAAACAAATATTTATAAGTCTAAATTTATAACATTGACATTAATTTGAAAAAATTCCATGCTATTGGTGTTTAGTGTTATTTTTATTAAAAACATTACACACTTTTAAGTTAAGATCAAATATTAATGATGAGAGTTAAAATAAGTTTCAACACATTATGGATTTTGTTGTCAAGTATTCATGGATTGCTTCCTTATCACTCTAAAATGTTTCCTTTACTATATATCATTAGACCAATATACCAAACCTCTTTGTATGATTGCTCTTCCATTATACCTATTGATACATGGAAGAAGCCCATTATTTATTTATATCCTTTGGTACGTGAAAGAAATATTAAATCACATGAGAGAAGAGTGGTACATCGCACATAGGAAATATGTGAAAAGGATTTGTTCTATCAATGACACTTGATTAGAAAGAAATCAAAATTCATTTTAGTAAATGTTTTTACCTTACGACAATGATGAATGGGTAAGGGAAGGAAGTGGAAATAAGAGTGTCCTTATTTCTCCCTAGTTTTTTATGGGAATGATGTAAGGAAGAGCAAATAAGACTGTCCTTATTTCTCCCTAGTTTTTTATAGGGATGATGTCATAGATGTGGTTGTTGCAACTATTTTAGGTAGTGGGTACAGTAGTACAATTGTGATGGCTTGACCCATAAATGTGAAACAGAGGTACTGCAAATACTAAACATTGTAGTTATTTTAGTTTTGAAAGAAAAAATGTTTTGACTTTTGTTTGCAAAAAAAGAACTTATATTTTCAATATCTCCTAAAAATAAAATGTTGGAAAAAAATTAAATATAGAATAACTCTTAATTTAATATAATTATATGGTAAAATAAATTAAATTCTTAATTCAAAATAACTCTATAATAAAGATAATTAAGACTAAGGTAAAAATAAGTATTATAAAATATAACCATAAGATTAACTTATATTTATGCATATTTTTCTATGGTATGCTTTTAAAGGACTTTCTCATATTAGTGTTTATGATCATTTGTCAAAAATAATTTTTTGACCATATTTCTTTTTCTTTCTTCTCTAATACATTAAAATATCAAGTCAGTACATATTAATATTTATCCATCACCTTAATTTCCACCTTTAAATATTAATAACCCTTATTAGAAAAAACCACTAACATGGTACGAAAGAGTGATATATAGTGTGTAGAAGATTATAACTATTGTTTACTTTTAGATATTTTTTGTTTCCTTGACCTATTTTTCATTTAAATTTCTACTTAGTTCAAGATTTTAAGTGTGATTCCATACAAGTTAAAAAAACTATAAATTATCTATTAATTTAAAATAATATTAAAAAGGGTGGGGGCCCTGGCTTGATTGACTAAGTAATTATGTTGTGGTAAAGATGGTCACGAGGTCCAGTCTCCCCCCATCTCCATGGTACCGAAGGGCGTGTCGTGCCAGTGTCACCGGTCACGTGAAAAAAGTTTACCAGGCACCCAAAAAAAAAAAAGCTATTTAGTAGGCCTTTTGACTTCAATATTAATATACTATATTTGAATATAGTATATTAATGTTGTATATTTTAAGCAATATATTAATATTATATTTTAATATAATATATTAATATTCTATATTAAATATATAGTATTTTAATCAAAATATACAATATAGAGAAGATGTACTAAATTGAGAGAAAATATAGTTTCATAAATATTATTGAGACAAATTATATTTGAGTAGTTGTTGGCTTGATTAAAAATTGAAAAAACTGAGAAGAAAAGTCTTGATATTAATCAAATTTTACCTATCCCTACCCAACATGCAAGCCCAAATCTAGATGAAGCTATTATCATTATGAGTGTGGTTGAACCTGCCATTATCAATAAACATCACTATCTATTCATCTTTTTAAAATGAATAATATTAACATCATTAAACTGGAGTATATTACATATATCTAATTTGGCACTGCCCATATAATCCATATCCTCCTTTAATATGAAATCATTAAGTTGGCGCATAATGAAATAAATGACTTGACGCATTTAATTATTTTGCATGCCTTGAAGTTTGCATAGAAGATGCCTAAGAGAGGAGAATGAGGGA
The DNA here is from genome assembly GCA_027924645.1 of Cunninghamia lanceolata. NCBI lineage: Eukaryota > Viridiplantae > Streptophyta > Pinopsida > Cupressales > Cupressaceae > Cunninghamia > Cunninghamia lanceolata. The sequence goes on from BSBN01001099.1 coordinate 11,372,512, forward strand.
CATCCAGGAATAGGAATAGGTAAAGTTTTAAATAAGAAACATTTCCTACCTAATAGAGGCACAATGATGGCGCTAAAAGACTGCAACTCTTAGTTTAAAAATAGAAAAAGATAGATGGCAAGATTGTAAATGTCTACCAAGGTTCAATATTAACAAATTCTTAGTAAAAGAAGAAATACATTTGTAGGTCATATGAGAGGAAGAGGTATGGTTCATTAGAAATATTTAGTTCCTAGATTTTAAAGAGTTTTGTTCTTGATCCAAGGTGCCAAGTTTACAATAAAGAAGTTATAGGGGTCATCTATGAGAAGGTGTCAAAGCTCTGATTTACATCAGGGTTAAAAAAATCAATTCAAAAGCAAGTTTAAGGTATGCAAAAAGGGATGCCAAAGAGAGAATAAATAGCAAACGTAGATTCAATATCATAATTCTTTGATTTAGAGTTATTCTCATCCCCAAAACGGCACATTTTAAGGCATTTTAAAATAGCATCACTTAGAATTTTCGTAAGAAATAAACAAATATATATTGTACTGAAACCTTTGTCAACAAAGTTAATTAATAGAAGATCTAGTATAGGTATTCACATACAAGAGGACATCTTATGAAGTTTAAAAAGATGGGATAATGGTTCTTAAAGGACTTGAAAATATTCCAAATTTAAGTGTTAATATCTTTGAACCTGGGTGCCATGATTTGGATAAAAGGTACAACTTTTAAACAAAGAAAAATTATTGAAATCTCCTACATATGGTGCAAAGGAAGTTTGGTAAAGGCATCATACAAAGAGCACTGACATATGTAGCACAAAATTAGATAATACTCTACCAAAAGGGGTACAAAAGATAACTCAAATGTTTGGTTTAAAAGATACAGTTATCGGTAAAAGTTATTCATTTATATCTGAGAAGATGCAAGATATAGGCAAGCCACTACTAGCACAAAACTTTCATTTATGATTCAACATTCAACCTAGGTGGAGCATGTTGCCCCCTTTTTCTTCAAAAAATGTGCTCATGTCCATTCTTTGTTTTTCTCTCTGTCCTATGTCCATCATTTCCTTATTTATTTCTTCAGACCAAATTTTACTTAGTCATTTTTGAGTTGTTGATGATCCTTCACATCTTTGAACTAAAGTCGGCAAGTTCACAAGTTCTTGAACCACCTAACTTACCAAGTTGTCTTAAGGTCCCACGTTCCAAGTTTTCCTTGTGTCTCAATGGTGAAGTTTTTCTTTGTTGTCAAGAGGTCGAGAGTTCCTTCAAATCGCAAACATTTGACTCCTAGTTCAAAAGTTCAACTTCTGCCCGACTTGCCAACTTTGAATAGCACACTTTTCCATGTGGTGTTTTTGCTGTACTGGCATACAGTACTTCAGAATGACACTTGTCACTTTGCATTTAATTATAAGTGTGTGAGGAGATAGTGGCACAATTTTTAGAGGGGAACTCGAGGCATGCATTTATGAGTTATAAAGATAAATTTTCCGCCATCATTTAATATTTTTCCTTAGAAAATTTATCAAAAATGACTTTGATAAGTTATTAAGCTCACCTAAGGTGATACTATTTTACAAGGGAATACATTGAAGAAAGTTAAACTACTAGTTTGCTACATGTGAGATATCAGCATAGTTCGACTCTCACAGGTCAGCATAACTAGCAGCTCTCTTCCTTCTTGTTATAAAGGCATAATATCCTCTATGGTGAGTTAGAAATTTTTATTCCCATGTTAGTGTCTTGTATCACCCTATGTTCTGGTTCCTTAAGTATTTGAAAATGAAGTTCAAATTCCAAGGGAGTCCCATGACCTCGATAGTGGAGAATGGCCTATTTCAAGTAAGCGATACTAATTTAGGCCACGTTGATTTGGATGACTTCTAGAGGAGAATGCAATATGAAGATCGAACTCCCTTGGTAGAGAAAATTGCCGGTAGTGGTTTAGATAAAGATGGTGGCTTTCCACTCATTGTGCATTGTCCTGAGCTGATGGTTACGTGCGCCAATGGGTATTTTCTAGAGTCCCAAGAGATAAGGACCTCCAGTGGTGTCATTGTGGTGAAAATTGACTCTAAATCTATTGCTTTGGCCCTAAATTTAGAAGAATATGAAGACAATTTTGATGTTTATGTGTCTTGAACCTGGAACTATTACAATGAGATGAAATATTGGTGTCATACTTGTGTCGCCAAGAGATGGTTAGAAATTGAGAAAACTGGTAAATCTCATCTTCCCACCAATTTGAAAAGGAGCCATTTCAAGGAATAGATTTTAGATATGATAACTTTGTTGAACAGAGTAGTTGGGAGCCCCAAGTCATATGCTTTTGAATTTTGGATGTGCAGATTTATTCTATTGATTTGTGGAGATTGCTGTATCGACTGGTCGAAGATTGTCAATGGTTTCTTGCATGAACAACTGGTGAATTTTGCAAGAAATGTGAGCTTCCACATGTGTCCCAGCTACTCTATATATTGGCTCAAAGAAAGACTGCTTGGCCCGGTTTGACGATTCAAGGGAGTCCTACGGTAGGTATGCATGTGCATCATGTTTTCCCCCAGTCACAAAAAATGAGGGCATGGAAGACTTTAGGCGTGTTAATGATGCTTTTTCTATGATGTTAGCAAACAAAATTGATGGCTCAATAGAGAAAAGGTTTTCAGTCAAAGTGTCTTCCCTGGTTATGAAACTGGGATGTTTCTATATACAAGTTGATCACTTCTCATATTTGAGAATCGAGGGTTTTGAAAATGCCCCATTGAAATTACCATGGTACCTGTCTGATTATTTGGTGTTGCTAGAGTTATACTGCAAAATGGTAGTTGTAAATGTTAAATACCAGGCTATGAAAAAGAAAGAGTACTCTTTTCCTGTATCTTTGTCTTTTTATTCCTGTAAATGTAGTGATGGGGCCTGGAATGTTGACAAATTGTTATTAGAATTCATTCTCCATAGTTTGTTCCCTCGTCTGTCCTTTGATAGTAAGAATTTTATAAAATAAAACATGCATGGGGGTGGTTCTTGTCTACACCAACCTCAACTCAAGGATTTTTGGGAGGAGTGTGTTGATGAGATGGAAGTTCAGAGAAGAAAGTGGATGAGACTGACTATAGATCAAGTTCGTGCCTTCAAATTGAATATCTAAGTCCCTGATATGACTGATAATTTTTCAGATATGTTAGATGAAGGTTATGATGCAGTGTCAAGGGAACCCATTCCTCCTATAAGATGGTCTATAAAAGAAGTCACTTATATTATGTTGCTTTCTTTGCATGTGTTGAGAAGAAGAGAAAAGTCGTTGAAAGGAAAGGTCAAGGAGTGTGCTGGCTCCACGACACTGAGGAATTCAACCTCTCAAAATCAAGCCAGATCTCATATTGCCCACTCATATAGAAAATCATCTATTTTGGACTTGACTCTCCAGAGAGTTGGCGCACAATCGAATGGTGATGATGAAAGGCCACCTGAAGAAACTGGGAGAATGAAAACCATTTGTGAGTAGGATGTCCAAATAGTGAAAAGAAATACCAAATTGGCTGCCTCGTCATCTAAAGTAGACCATGTACCTCCACCTAATAATCATGTAAGTGATTCTAATTCTTTTATTTTCTCTCAAATTGGAGAAGATAATTTGTTGCACTCTTTTCTTAGTCCATCGAGCTCCCCACAATAAAGAGAATTGTCGGAAGAAAATTCCCACCATGTGCCTATAGTTGCTACTTCCAATGCTACCAATGTATCATCCCCATCTCCAAATTGGTTGAAAAAGGTAGTTCAAAAGAAGAGATACACTCTTCCTACTGATGAGGGTGTCGATACTGTGGCTAGTTTGTTGCAAAGGGTTCCCAAACCCAAACATGCAAAAAGAATGTCAAGAATAGTGATTGATGCCACCTCAGGAAACTAGTTTCTGGAGATTGCAGACCCACTGCTAGATAAGAATGAAGATGAAGTGACATAAGCTAACTTTAGAGTAAGTCAAGTGGATCTAGGACCATCAACTACTGAGGGTGATTTGTATCATTTCCAATATTCAGTTGATAATATCTTTTAAAGGGTAAAGGGATTGCAAGAATAAAATTCTAAACTACTGGCACATGTAAGTTCCTTGTCCTCTTTTTCTGATTCAGTTGTTAGAATGATAACACCCTTAGTTGAGACCTCCTCAGATGTCAACCTCCATACCCTTGATCCAAATTTTCTTCAGCAAGTCAAAACTTCTCTAACTGTAATAAAATCTATGGATCAATGGGTTGAAAAGATTGTTTTTGATGGTCTCATTTTTATTGAGGAGGTAGTGAAATTGTTTGATTCCATACATGCTAAGAGGGAGGTTTTGATAGTAGAATTTGAGAATGCCAGAAGTGAACACCATAGTCTAAACATAGCCTCTAAGGAAATACAAGAGATAGCCAACACATGGATCCTGGTATCTTGACGGCAGAAGAAGTTATTGCTAACCTGGGAGAGCTAGATACTCCGGTGTGGGCTGATGTAGCTAGAATGGAAAATTTGTATTATAAATGTAGTAGAAGAGGAGATGGGAAAAACAATTGTAGTCTATTACAAGGAAATGATGAGAATCAAAAAGGATTTCACTACTCTATAGGTGGATGATAATGGATCAAACGACGAGAAACTTTTGGATGTCAAAGTAATAAAGCAAAATTTTAAGAGGGTGGTAACTAAAGAAATAGCAAAGTATGATGCAATCACAAGGGATTCATTGGGAAAATTCTCTAAAATGGCAGCCTATATTAGAAATTGTAGAAATAGGCTTGATGATATGCATCATAAGGTGGTAGACTCTGACAGGGCAATCATGAAAAAGAAGCATCATATTAGTATGACAGGATCTCCATGTGGCATGTCATTGACACATATCATCAACAAGTACAAGGTGTATAGGACTAGGTTGCGAGCACATGTACCTCAAGTAGCACAAAGTGTCATTAGAGAAGGTTAGCAGTTGAATGAAGATGAAGAGATGGATGAGGTGGATGATGGAGATGGGGATTTACAAATCCTCAATTGATTTCAAATTTTATGTTTTTAGTTATTTCATATTTGCTCTAAAACTATTAGCTCTAGAGGGCCCATTTATTATAATTATGGTTTGAACATCTTTTAATCAGCTATTTCAAGAAGCCGTTATGTTTTTAAAGACATATATGATTTGGCTTAGCTATAAATTTTGGATAGCTAGTCGAATTCTGGATCTTTTGACAAATTTTACTTTGCAAAGGTGATAGTTAATTTTGTTCTCAGCTACTTTGATATATGCAATATAAGTTAATACAATGGAGATTTGGGTGATCATAGACTTGGTGCTATGGTTATTTGAATTCATGTTCTTCTTAAGTTGAATGTGTTGCTGTTGATGTTAATGTTATTCATGTGTCTTGGTGGTTGGATATTTATGAATCTTGCTCACTGCTGAGAATCATTTATTTGTTGATATATAATTTGAAGTGGTGAATATGTATATGTAAGTGGTCCATTGTTGATTCATGTTATGTGGCTAGAAGTATTTGAACTCCTGGTGATTGGATTGTAAATTTACCTTTACTACTTTCTGGTCAAAAGCTCTGCCTTTGTTTGTTCTTTCTGGTTAAAAACAATCTTGTGTCTTTCTTATTCATTAGAATATATGTCGAAGGTAGCTGTACCTCATTAAATAAGTAGAGAGCCTATGTATAATACCAATATATTAGGCTCAACTGTTGATTACATTTGTGACTTGTCTAGGCATGAGTTTATAGACTTAGGCGACAAATCTATTAACCAATAGAGCCATGCCTACATAATAGTTTAAAATAAATATTTATAAGTATAAAGTTATAACATTGACATTAATTTGGAAAAATTCTACACCATTAGTGTTTAATGTTATATTAATTAAAATATTACACACTTTCAAGTTAAGATTGAATAATAATGCTGAGAGATAAAATAAGTTTCAACAAATTATGGCTTTTATTCCTAATGGTTTCCTTTACTATATATCACCACACTAATATACCAAACCTCTCTGTATGCTCACTCTTCCATTATAACCATCGGTACATGGAAGAATTCCATCCTTTCTTTATACCCGTCAGTATGTGAAAGAAACGCTAAAGAAGATGACAGGAGAGTCATACGTGGAACATAGGAAATATGTGAAAATGATTCATCCTATCAATGACCCCTGCTTAGAAAGAAATAAAACTTATTTTCAATCAGGATTTATGCCTTATGATCAAGTGATGAATGGGTTAGGGAAGGCAGTGAAAATAAGAGTGTCCTTATTTTTCCTCAATGATTTATAGGGAGATTTCAATTGACATCATTGTTGCAGCTATTTTAGGTAGTGGGTACAATAGTTCAATCTCAATGTCTCGATCGTAAACATGAACTAGAGGTACCATGAATAAATTAACACTATAAAATATAACTATAAGATTAGCTTATATTTATGAATATTTTTCTATGGTATGCCTTTAAAGGACTTTCTCATATTAGCTTTTATGATCATTTGTCAAAAATCATTTTTGAACCAAATTTTTATATGATCATTTGTCAAAAATTATTTTTGAAACATTTTTTTTCTTTCTTCTCTAATACATGAAAATATCAAGTCAATACATCTCAATATTTGTCTATCACCTTAATTTCAACCTTTAAATATTAATAACCCTTATAAAAATACATAGCCCAATAAAAATTTCAATTATAATCTCTAAGTTATTTTTTTAAAAATTACCTAGTTTAAATTTGAAGGAAAGAACCACTAACATGGTAAAAAAGTGTGATATGTACTGTATAGAAGATTTTTTTTTGTTGTGTAAACCCTGGTTTGGGACCAGGGAACCATCCAAAAATAGGGCATAGCCCTTAATTCTGTTCATAAAACTGTCTTACATAAACATATTAACAGGGTGAGAGGGAAAATTATGAGGCCCTCTCCCCATCTACTATCTTTGATCTTAAAATATTAACATTATATGTCTACCTTGCCAATCAGGTCCACCAGGCTGTCTTCCTCATCATAGGTGCACTTATATTCTGGCTGAGCATGCTCCTCCATAGGTACTCACATCTTGATAGCTATTTGTTCGACTATCTTTCGAGTCTTCACAATGCCTAGCATCACATCATGAACATGGATAAGAATAACTTAATTGTTTTCCTCTATAGCCTTAGTCACTTCCACCATATCTTCATGAACCAGTATAGAGGTTGTTACAATGTATGTCAACTTTTCTAGGGTTAGTGATTATGCCGCACCAAACACATTCTAGCATCCCCTCGTAGTGCCTGGGTTGAGTAGAAAGCTAGTCATCACCTCCCTTATTTTCTCACCATCCTGTCTATCCACATCCTTCACTAGAGAAAGTATTAGGCAAAACCACTTCCAAAGCATAGGATTCTTGACCTCCAATTCGACCAAGGCCATCAAATTTGCCGTGGCCTCATCCCCTAAAATTTTGTTAAGCTGCTTGCGCTAGGTATATGCCTGCTTCATCCTCCCCCGCACTGAACTACTCGCCACCTTCCTCATGATCTGGTGATGTCAGGGAGTGCAAGCCCCCACCTTTCCTTTCCCTTTGTCTCTATCGTGTCTGCTGCCACAACCCATCTCTTTGCTCTAGCCTGAAAAACCTCTTATCTCTGCCATTACAAAAACATAATGAAGAAGTACTAGATAACAAAGAAACTTTGAAAAAAAAGGGATATTGCCTCCTCCTCTACCATACGCCACCCTAGTAAATGAATGGCCAGCCTGGCCTCAGTCATCTCACACGTATCCTCTTTTAGGAGCCCAACTATCATGACTGTCTAATGATCTCACCTATTATCGGGGGTAGTGTATAGAAGATTATAATTATTGTTTACTTTTAGATTTTTTTGTTTCCTAGGCCTATTTTTTATTTGATTTTCTACTTCGATCAAGCTTTTAAGTGTGATTCCATACGAGTTAAAAAAACTATAAATTATATTTTAATTTAAAATAATAATAAAAGTTGTTATATTAATATACTATATTTGAATACTTGCAGAGGTTGTCAGACATATCATGTTATGATGTTAAGCATGGTGTTGTTCAGCCATGCTTCTAAGATTGTCATGTCGGTGTGCAACAATTCATCACAAGGTATTTTGAATAAGCAAATTAAAGTAATCAATCTTTAAGATTAACCATAAGTTACCAAAGATGTCATTTTTAAATCATTACTTCATCATGTAAGTACCTTCCTCATAATTATCTTTAGGAGCCTTTTAAATGCAACAATAAGTGAATAAGTGTCTAAAAATTAAGGAATAAATCTAATTTGCAAGAGTGTCATCATTAAGAACATTATCATCATAATATAACTTGTTCACAATTATTGTAGAATGAAGCCATTAAATCAAACATGTGTCATTATCCTGAACTCACATGTGAACATCCCCATGCTCATGGATTTGTCATGAGAGTGGTATACTCAAGAGCAAATGGAAGTCTTCCAAAATAGATTTCAATGTTAAGAGGCCAAATTATTATCATGTTAATGTGAGGATCAGAATATTATTATTTTCTAACATCTCTTCAAGAGATACATTTCCATATAAGAATTCTCTTACCTTACTCCATTCACATTAAAGCTAAGTACAGTTGCTCCTTACTTTGGTTTCCGACCATTTCCCTTCATAGAGAATAAAATTATTCATAGATATAATTGATCCTATCCAAAGTCAACATATCCAAAACATCATTAAATAATTTTTCTTCCTTTATAATGAGTTATCTTTCTAATCCACCTTCAAGTTAGTTTCTCTGGAATGCATAAGAGGGTCACATTTATTGTTCTCCTTTTCTTTCACCCATACTTGACCATAATGAAAATCATACTGATCTTATTGTTCATATCCTTAATTTTCTCTCATTTTAAAACATCCTTTGATGCTATTACAATGTCATGACCTCAAATCATACATACTTGCAATTCACTTTAAAATTCCATCATCAAAGATAATAAAACCTCGGAACCAACTTTCTAAGTTCAGTAAAAAAAATTAGGTTCGTAGATTCTCCCTTGGTAATCCATCATTATCAAAATTTTCAGTTACATTTGAAGTTTACTCCAGCATGTGTTAGAATCCAAGAGAAATGATACATCACCATAGTTTAGAAGAATTTATATTATCTTAGTCAATCTGAGTACTCAAGAATAGCCAATCTGGGCTAAAGTGTCCAAAATGCGACATAATGAAATAAAGCTAACCGGGATCCTCTATCCTTTTGGAAAACTATTTCATATGGAATTAGGTCTAATGGACCCTTTTGCTTCCCAATAAATGCAGTTCAGTCACACTGTTATCGTCATTTTCACTTTCTATTTAAAGAAGCTTCTCAAATCATTAGTATCACAAGAAACATCACCAATTTCAGGCTTAGATCTCAGGTTTTCATTTTCTTCTTTGCATGCTACAAGTGGCTTCTCTAACTAATTAACATGTTCTTTGAATCTTGCTATTTCACTTTGTCATAAGCTATTATCCCTTTTCATTTCTTTCAAACCTTCTTCTAGATCTCTGTTCCTCTTTTCCACCTTCCAACTCTTCAAATCTCTCTTCAATATACTCAAACAATGTCAACTCTGCTTCCATTTCTTCATTTCTCCTTCTTACATTTTTCAATTCTTCTTCAAGGGCATCATATTTGTCTACTACTAGTTCCTTTATGTTTTCCAACAACTTTGAATTACACCTTTTTATTTCGCACAATTCTCCTTCCAAAACTTTATCCAATAGGTAAACACAACTGCCATACGGGCTAAATAGGACAGGAATCATTATGCTCTGGCTAGATACTTTTGACTCCTTCGGGATAAATACGGTCCATGAGTCATTTCCTAGAGACCACAGTATGCCCAAGCACTATGCTAAGGATGTCAACTAGGGGATATATAATATCAACTTGTACACACCTCAGTTTCAGCAAATCTGGGTACAAGTAATCCACCCTGGGGATTTTTCTGAGTACCAGGAGACTTCTATTATTTTGATATCATATAATCATTACACTTAAAATAAATATGTGCTTAAGAACACACATCAACACTCAAGTGAAAGGTAACAATTCTAGTTGTCATGCATGCCTATTTGCATAGACTGCCACATCAACAACTCTTCCAAAGTTTCCATCCATCTCTCTCTTCGCAACTGTCGCATCAATTGGTGCCACCTTAGATTTTGTTATCTAAAAGTAGTACTAGCATCCCAAAATTGATAGTAGCTTCCTGAACTAGGATTCTATGAATAACATTAATTTCCCAAAAGTCAATAGTTGTCTCTAGCACTCATCCAGTTAGCCAAAAAACCATATAGTGTTATCTCCAAAGGAAACCAATATCATTAATACCTTAGTGCCAAGTAACCAAAAAAGAAATCTTGTCTCAGGGCCCTTTCAAGGAGCCTATAGAGGTAAAAACTCTACATTTTGTTTCATCTTGGTTTCTGTCTCAGTGTTTCTATAATTTTTGTTTCTGTTTCTATGGCTATATGTTTCTTGTGTGTGGATCGCGCCATGTATCAATATGGAGTTACAGGGGAAATGGTCAGTGTTCTGCGGAATTCACTGCATGTTTCTTTGATATGCTTCCTTTCTAGTTGTTGCCAGAATGTGCCACATATCTATGGTGTTGTTTCTTTTATTAAGTTTCTTGTCTGATGCAGAGTGTGCCACATGTTGCTGCCGGAGGCCTTGGAAAAAAGTTTCTTTTAATACAGAAAGCCCACGGGTGTTGCTGAATGTCCTTTTTTAGTTTGTGTAGACGCCACCATGTGTATCTCTTTTTGGTAAGCTTTAATAGTACTGACATAAATGGTGGGCCCTAAATATTACGACAGTTTCATAGCTTGTGTTGAAGTGTGCCACATGGTGTAAGAGGAGGGTCGAACTACTCTCCTTTTGATGCTAGAGCACGACACGTATATTTTCTTGTAATTTCTAGTTGTTGCTGAAGCACAACAAGTGTCATCTCCGTGGGATTCCAAGGGACTCTTTTATAAAGCTATTGATATAGCCAGAGAGTGCCACATTCCTATTTTTTCTTTAAACGGGAGGTGCCATGTGTCACAATATTGTGTCTCTGTGCGGGAATTAAAGAAGCATATGGTGGGTCCCATATAATAATGTTGTAGTTTATTAATAATGCCAAAGGTGACATGTGTCATTACCATGGATGCTCGGGGATAAAGATGAAGAGGCTTTAAGATCAGCGGAGTATGCCAAGTGTCCCAGTTTTGTTTCTCGGAGGCTACCGCATATCAACTTTTAGGCATTAGCAGATGGCGATAGGTGACACATTTCTATGCATTTTTTTATCAATGGAAGAGAAGATTTTTGCAAAGGTTGCCACATGGTATATTTTGGGGCCATTTGAGTAGTTACAAGTGATGCCACATGTTGCAATGGGACTAAGAGTTATAGTGTCACTTTCTTCATCGCTCGACCAATGAGTGTACAGGAAAAGGTAGTTGCGGATTTGAGGAGATTCTCAGTGTCGATTTAAGTGGTAGTCCGAGTCCCAGCTCTATTTCAGCCATTGCAATCCTAGTAGCTAGTGGCAATCTTGAATCAAATTTTATGGCTATATATATAGGATATATTGTAACATGAAGTTAGAGTGATTGATTAAGAATTTGGAACTTTTGTCTGTGATCAGATTAACATTTGCCCTAATTTTGTTTTTTCTGATAAGGAAGCTGTTATACTTGTGCATGTCTCTGTGCCTTTTGTATTTGCTGAATTATTAATGGAAGGAGCTCTATTTTGTGCCAGTAGTGATATTATCTACGTTTTTGTGTTAATTTTTTGAGTTTAGCCTTTGATATTTTAATTCATTTTATTGTCTGTCTATATTGATCATGCAACATTTTCTCTTTGATATAGTTGAATCTTGAGAATTTGTTCACTGTGTTAATTACTAAATACATTTTTAGGCGCATCGCCATAGACTTAGGATTTTACTTATTGTATTTGTAATCTTGTTTTTTCTTCCCTTTAGTCGAAACCCCAATTGAAATAGGAAGAGCCAGCTTCTGTAAAATCTAGAGGTTGTTTCAAGTGTCAAGTCCTACATCCTTGAAGCATCCCATGTTGGTATTAGAACCTGCACAATTTTATACGTCAATAATTTTTGGCACGCCCAGTGGGACCTTTCTTGAATTCTAATCAAGATCATATGAACCAGAGAGCCTCAAGGATTTAGAGATGTGGACCAACAACAAGAGCATAGTTATCCATTAATCTGAGGATATTATTGCCACCATTAGTTGCTACTCCAAGAAGAAGAATAAATCAAGTTACATTAGCATCAGGAGCAAACATGGGAACACCTGTACACCCAAGAAACTATGCAAATTGGAACAATGGTAGTCTCCTCATTCTGCCAACACCACCAGATACTTGGGATCTGATACCAACTAATGCCTTGAAAGCTTTACCCAAATTCAATAGAGAAGATTCCAAGACACCAGGGCAGCATCTCCAAGATGTATCAGACGTGTGTGCAGTGCATGCTATTACTATAAAAAATGTAGCCATTAGATTGTTAGTGGATTCTTTCAAAGGGAAGGCTCTAGATTGGTATAGATCTTTGACCCCAAATATAATATCTACCTGGGAGCAGCTTGGTGATGCTTTCTTCGCTAGATTCAGTGAAAAGGGTGACAAGTCCTCCTTGCTACAACAATTAATCACTATAAAGAGGGTACTGCAAGAGGCTATAAAAGACTTTAACACCAGGTTTCAAAAGACCTAGAACAAAATCTATGCTATAGCTAGGCCACCATTAGGTGTGGCTATTGTATTTTATCTCAAAGCTTTCAATTCTGATATATCTATAATGATTCAGTCCCTAGGTGGACAAACCCTACCGGAAGCATATGAGTTGGCTGTGAAGGCTGAGAACAACCTAATAGACATTGACAAATTGCCTCGAAGACCTCCTATGCCTATGTTCCCAGAAATTTCTATCTCCTTGCCACAGGAAGCCCCTAATCCTACAGCTACACATGTGTCCATGTATACTTTCCCAACATCTCAACAACCTACTGTGTCAACACCCTCTGCCCCTTCATCTGAATTTGATGATGTGAAAAACATATTAGGACCTTTTCAAATGAGATTATTGATCTCAAAAGGAAACAAACTTCTTATCCAAAGCCTCCTTATCAGGGTTTCCAAGGAAATAGACCCCCATATCAACCAAACTAGTATCAAGGTTCTTAAAGACCAAATAATCCTCAACCTTCAATGCAATTGGTCATGGTTCCCACACCATTACAGGTTGTCCCTCATAACCCAAATAGAGAAATAGTCCTTGGGAAAAATAATTTAGTAGAAGATAACAATGCCTAGTACTTTCCTTGCAACAATGCCCATATGGCCAGAGATTGTCCTAGAGGCAATTTATAGCAAAATATAGTAGGACAAAGAAGGGTGGAAGGTCAAGTTATGGTGTCCAATGCTCCTCCATACTAGTCACCTAGTGTCCAGAATGTAGTAATGGTGGCTTAGATACAAGGAATGTCTATTCAGTAAGAAGAAGAAATTGCCCCTGAACATGCTTTGATTTCATGGATTGAAGATGAAGATTCAGTGTTCTTGAATGAAGCATTTACTTCCAAGAAGCCCTTAGTACAGTCTGATTATTATACCAGATCAAAAAGAAGGATGATGGAGCAGCCTGAAGTTACCAACAATAAGACTATTGGAGATCCTCCTTTCCAAACTCATTATAATCCAGCTTCAAGGCAAGAAGTGCCTCAGCCAGTCCAGAATCAAGTAGCCTCTGGCCAAGTGCTAGAAAGAGAGAGGTATCCTTACTACCCAAAGAGACAAACACTAGGACCCATGAACATGGTAGAATAGTTGAAGAAGACCCCTACTCATGTATCAATATGGTATATGCTAGCCATTCCTGAGAAAAAGATGTTGTTACAAGAAGCATTGTAGATTCAGGTTGATCCTAAACCTGTCAATACAAAAGGAGGTACCAATAAAGGAAAGGTACAAAGCAAGGACACTCCAACTTTGTAAACAACAGGTCTGTTCCATACTACACCAGAGGTAAGCTAAGCCAGATCCATTTTATCTGACTTTAATAGTGGTGAAGAAATTATTGCATAATTCAATGATAGATTCTTAGGTGAGTACTACATTCATGCCAAAATAGATAGCAGACGCTTTAAAGATAAAATATGAGCCACTTTCTAGAGGAGTCATGCAATTAGATGGGAAATTTTTCCAAACCATAGGAAGGATTAAACAACTCCCATTACAACTATATACCTGCCCAACCATAACTATCAAATAGGATGTATTGGTCATAGATATTCCCCCTGTCTTTGGTTTATGCCTATCTAGAGATTTCACAGCTAAGATAGGAGGATACATGTCACTTGATTGGTCACATCTGATTCTTGTTAGGGTTAGCCAACAGAAGATATCAATTAAAAGTGAATAAAGATTAAACAGAGGAATGGAAATACACAGAAATAATAACAGCGAGAGACACATTTTAACATGGTTCACCCAAACTTGAGCTACATCCACCAAACAAAGAGTTTAATATTATTATCCAGTAAATCAAACTAATTACAATCAGCAATCCCTACCACTCAATACCGCTACAAATGCTACAATACAATATTTCAGAACCCTAACCCTTAGTTGCTTTTATCAAGCCTTATGTCAGTTACAAAATAGGGTTTTTTTATGTCGGTCAATGAAAAATAACTCCCGGCGCTACCCCTGGACCCCACAAGGGGTGCTGCCCCTTGACCTCGTCTTGGGCGTGCTGCCCCCAAACCCTCGCAAGGGGCACTACCCCTTGACCCTGTAGGAAATTGAGGGGAAACCACGCTGATAAGGCTCCATATAACAACAATCTCCCACTTGGAGACTGATCATAACATGACTAACCCTGTAGCTCCCACTAGAGATAAGCACCCTGGACTCTACTGTTCTGTTTGTGTTCTTTTCAGTTGATAAGACCAATTGAAGCTAAAGAGCAGCTCAGCTTCTCCCTTGTCACTGCCTTTGTAAACATATCCACTGGATTATCATCTGTATGTATCTTTTCCAACTGTAATTTTCCATCATCCAACACTGACCGAATGAAGTGATACCTCAACTGTATGTGTTTGGTCTTTGAATGCAAGGCAGAATTCTTTGCAAGATGTATGACACTCTGGCTATCTGTATACAAATAACAATTACCCTGTTGTTTGCCCAATTCTTCCATGAAAGATTGCAGCCATATCATCTCCTTGCTTGCCTCTATTGCAGCTACATATTCTACCTCTGTGGTGGATAAAGCAACCACCTTTTACAACCTGAAAATCCAACTCACTGTTGTTCCACCTACAGTAAAGACATAACCTATAGTACTCCACCTGGTATCAATATCTCCTACCAAATCTGAGTCTGCATAACCTACTAAATCAGTATTAGAGCCCCCCAAACATAAGTGTTTATTGGATGTACCTCTCAAATATCTGAGAATCTATTTTACCGCATTCCAATGCTCCAATCCAGGATGACTCATATACCTGCTGACAACTCCTATAGCATGTGCAATATCTAGTCTCGTGCATACCATGGCATACATTAAACTTCCTACAGCTGAAGCATATGGTACCTTGGATATTTTCTCTTCCTACTCTTGTGTCTTAGGACACATCTCCTTAGTCAATTTCAAATGACTAGGCAAAGGTGTGCCGACAGCTTGTGCATTCTCCATATGGAATCTCTGCAACACCTTTTCAACATAAGCAGCCTGAGATAAAGTCAATTTTCTATTCTTCCTATCTCTACAAATTTCATACCAAGGATTTGTTTTGCTGCCCCCAAATCCTTTATATCAAATGACTATGCTAACTTCTGTTTTAACTCTCTTATATGATCCATGTTAGACCCAGCTACAAGCATGTCATCAACATATAAACATAAAATAATGTAGTTGTCATTATCCAACCTCTTAAAATAAACACAATGGTCAGAACTACACTTGTTGTAGCCTTTCTCAGCCATAAAACTATCAAATTTCAAATACCATTGCCGAGGTGCTTGTTTCAGGCCATACAAACTCTTCTTCAATCTGCATACCTGTTTCTCCTTACCTTTGACCTCAAATCCGTGGGGCTATTCCATGTATATCTCCTCCTCCAAATCACCATGGAGAAAGGCAATTTTCACATCTAGCTGTTCCAAATGTAAATCTTCAGCAGCCACAATACTTAAAACAGTATGAATAAAAGTCATCTTGACAACCAGAGAAAATATCTCATTAAAATCAATGCCCTTTTTCTATGCAAATCCTTTTACAACTAACCTGGCCTTAAATATTTTCTTACCTCTATCTTCCTCTTTCAGCTGGTAAACCCATTTGTTTGGTAAAGCCTTTTTACCTGCAGGTAACTTACATAATTCCCAAGTCTGATTTTTCAACAAGGAGTCCATTTCTTCTTTCATTGCAAGCTCCCATTGAACCTGTGTATCCACCTGCATAGGTTCATCATACCCTTCTAGTTCACCAGCATTTGTTAACAAAATAAAATACAAAGAGGGAGAAAACCTTTTAGGAGGTCTACTTAGCCTTGTTGACCGTCTAACATTCACTAGAGTTTGTGGTATTTCTGGTTGCTGTTATGGAGCATGAGGAACCACTGAAACATCACTATTTGGAGTATCATCCAGCACCACATAATCCTTTCCTTTCTTCTCAAGCTACTGCAACTGATCTTTGTACAACACCTTCTCATTGAATATAACATCCCTGCTTCTCACAATTTTCTGATTTTCAAAATCCCAAAGCCTATAGCCAAATTCATCAATGCCATATCCAACAAAGGTACACTTTTTTGATTTTGCATCCAGCTTGGTTCTATTTTCAGAATCTACATTTGCAAATGCTTCACATCCAAAGGTTTTGAGAAAATAATAACTCACCTTCTTACCTGTCCATGCTTCCTCTAGAATACTACAGCCCAAAGGAACTGAAGGACCTCTATTAATTAAATATATAGCAGTGTTGACAGCCTCTACCCACATGTTTAAAGGCAGCCTAGCATGCAATCTCATGGTCCTTGCATGCTCCATTATTGTCCTCTTCATGCGTTCAGCCACTCCATTTTCCTGTGGAGTCCCTGGAACCATTTTCTGCCTACGAATTCCATTAAAGGAACAATAATCCTCAAATTCTTTGCTGCAATACTCACCACCATTATCAGATCTTAGACATTTTAATCTTTTACCTGTGTCATTCTCAACCAAGCTTCTCCATTTCTTAAATGTTTCAAATACACTAGATTTATGTCTAAGGAAATAAATCCAAACCTTCCTAGTTGCATCATCTATGAATGTAACATAATACCGAGAGCCACCAAGAGAAGATACCTGAGTAAGTCCCCATACATCTGTATGCACAAGCTCTAACTTTTCATTTTTCTTTTACTTCCCATCCTTGAGAAAACTGACTCTCTTTTGTTTACCATACACACAACTTTCACAGAAATCCATATTAATACATTTTAGACCTGGTAAAACTTTCTTAGAATGAAGTACCTTCATACCTTTTTCACTCATATGCCCAAGTCTATTATGCCACAATGTTGTGTCAGAACCTGCAGCAAATGTTTCAGTCTCTTCCTTGGAACCTGCAGCAACTGTTCCTGAACCTGTTTGTTTTTTCTCTGCAATAGCTAAAGTAGAAGGAACAGTATGACTTGTACAAAGATATAAGGTGCCTACTTTCACACCTTTTGCTACTACTAAGGCACCTTTTGAAACCTTCCAATTTTTATCAGTAAATATAACAATGCAACCTTGTTCAGCTAGCTACCCTGCTGAAATTAAATTCCTACTGAGCCTTGGAATGTGCCTTACCTCTTGTAGTAGCCAATGATTCCCATTCTGTAACTTAATCTTGATTCTTCCCTTTCCAACAATCTGACAGGGTTCGTTATCTCCCAAATATACCAACCCAAAATCCCCTTGGACATAATCAAGAAAATAACTTCTATGGGGTGTAGCATGAAATGAGGCCCCTGAATCTAAAACCCATGAATCATCAGCATTATCTAGGGAAAGAATCAAAGCGTCATCTTCAGATTTATTACTTACCACATTTGCTTCCTTATTGCCTTCTTGTTTGTCTCCTTCTTTATTTTTCTGAGACCAACAATCTTTCTTCAGATGACCTAGTTTCCCATAGTACCAGCAATCCTTCTGTCCTCTGGTTTAAGATCTTTTGTCCTTTGATTTTCCTCATGACTTCCCATGACCTCTAGAACCTTTTCTTCTCTCCTTTGATTTGCCCCTGCTTTCTGCATTCAAAACATTGCCTAATGTGGATCCACCTGATCTTTTCTTACGAATTTCCTCACTCAGAATAACACCAACAGAGTTACTAACTGCCATTACCAAACTATCCTAGCTTTCAGGTAATGAACATAATATCAAGAGAGCTCTAATTCTTCATCAAATTTTACATTTACAGAAGTCAATTGACTGACAATCGTATTAAATTCATTTAAATGACCTGTCATAGATCCACCTTCAACCATTTTCAAATTAAACAAACGCTTCATGAGAAATACCATATTTGAGGCTGAGGGTATTTCATACAATTTAGCCAAAGCTTTCATTAGACCATCTATTGTCTTCGCTTTTGTTATATTGAATGCCACCAATGGTGCCAGGCACAACCGAATGGTTCCCAGTGCCTTTCTGTCAAGAAGATTCCAATCCTCATCAGACATTGTTGTTGGCTTCTTGGCTACTCCTTCCAACGGCCTCCATAAATCCTTTTGATAGAGGTAATCCTCCATCTACATCTTCCATAACTGATAGTTCTACCAATTGAATTTATTGACCTTCAATTTACCCTCGTCTACCATTGCTCCCACTCAACTGTGAGACCTTCCTGCAGACGATAATCGAACACAACCTACTCTGATACCACTTGTTAGGGTTAGCTGACAGAAGATATCAATTAAATGTGACTAAAGATTAAATAGAGGAATGGAAATACACAGAAATAATAATAGCGTGAGACAAGTTTTAACGTGGTTCACCCAAAATCGGGCTACATCCACCAAACATAGAGTTCAATATTATTATCCAGTAAATCAAACCGATTACAATCAACAATCCCTGCAACTCAATACCGCTACAAATGCTACAATACAATATCTCAAAACCCTAACCCTTAGCCACTTTTATCAAGCCTTATGTCAGTTACAAAATTGGGTTTTTTTATGTCGGTCAATGAAAAATAACTCCCAGTGCCTTTATAAAATAATAAAAAACCATGTGAGGTTTTGGAGGCACTACCCCCGAGCCCCCGCGAGGGCGCTGCCCCTCGACCCCGCCCTATATCGCGACAGGGAACGTGCCAGGGGTGTTGCCCCTAGACCATGCAAGAGGCACTACCCCTTGACCCTGTCTTGGGGGCACTTCCCCCAAACCCCCGCAAGGGGTGCTGCCCCTTGACCCTGTAGCAAATTGGGGGGAAACTGCACTGATAAAAGTGGGGAAAATGTAACCTCTAAGTCTGATTAGGCTCCATATAACAACAATTCTGAGAACCAAGTATGGGATAAAGATGAAGGTGTTGTCTGAACCTTTATACAAAGACCATATTACTGATGAACCAACGCCAAGAATTGAAGCATCCCATGTCGTGATGAATAAAGAAGAGAGAGTCTTTGTTGAGGAATTAGGTGATTGGACTAAACATGATCAGTAGGAAGAAGAAAATAGTTAGTTGATGACCATGATGAAAAGTGACCCTTATGGAGATTATGACTCCACTCGTTTGGGCACTTATGTTATTTTTGAAGAAGGCCAAGAAATATCAAATGTTACGAGAAAAGAAGTATTTGAAAAAGAACCTGACAGAAGCTCAAAAATCTGGACCTTAAATTTTGATAGGGCTAGAAGCAAAAATGGTGTCAGAGGGGGTATATGTCTCACTTCCCCAAAGGGTGAGAAGATTCTTAGAGCCATACATTTTTAGTTTGCTTACACTAATAATGATGTTGAATATGAATCTTTGGTGCATGGTCTTATGTTGGCCAAGAAGAAAGGAATTATGAATTTGGTAGTCAAAGGAGATTTAGAACTAGTTGTTAAACAAATTAGAGAGAAAGTTGTGGCAAAGAATGTAAGAATGAGAACTTACCACCATAGAATTTGGGATCTAATAGATGATTTTGATGCTTTTAATATAGAAGTTGCCCCTAGAACCCAAAACACTGAAGCAGACAGAATGGCACAGATTGGTTCCCAATTTGATCGAGCAAGTGACCTGCTCATTAACAGTGAGGCAGTAAAAGTGATAGTGAGACCAACAATCCTAGACAATGACCAGAACTGGCAAGTCTTTGATAATGATCTCTAGGTACTGTTGTTTCTACAGCAGTCAGGAGAGTTTACTGACCAATTATAGCCCAAGATTGAAGAAGCTTATGGTGATCAAATTATCCAACTAAAGTATAATAAGCTCCCGAAGGGATTGATCACATTAGAAAATCTATTTGACCCTGATGATGTAATTCTAGACAAGAAGAAGTTTAAGGCAAGAAAAGATGATTATTTTGAGCTTCAAGTCAGTGAAGGAAGAAAGCTAAAGGTAGCCAATGCTACTACCTAAGAGGAAAAGGATAAGCTGATTTCTTTGTGTAATAAGTATGATAGAGTAATTGCATGGACCTATGAATACCTTCATGGCTATAATAGAGATATCATTCAACACACTATAGAACTTGTTGAAGGGTCAAAACCAGTCCATCAGAAACAAAGACTAGTGAATCCTAGGATTGAACCTTTAATGGTGGATGAACTGCAAAAGGTTTTAGAATCTAAGATTATTTTCCCAATTAAACATTCAACTTGGGTGTCTAATTTAGTTCCCATAAGAAAAAATAATGGGGACATAAGACTTTGTGTAGACTTCAGAGACCTGAATAAAGCATCATTGAGAGATCATTACCCCATGCCATCCATGGAACAAATTTTTAAAACAATAGCTGGGTTAGAAAGGTTCTCATTGCTTGATGGTTTCTCAGGATACAATCAGATCTGGTTGATTGATGAAGACCAACATAAGACAACATTCACTACAAAGTGAGGAACTTTCGCATATGACAAAATGACATTCGGTCTTTCAAATGCTGGAGCTGCTTTTCAGCATGCCATGGACATAGAATTTGGAGACCTTATAAATAAGACCATTGTGATCTATTTAGATGACCTAACTATATTTACTAAAGATGACAAAGAACACCTTGAACACCTAGAAGCTATTTTTCAGAAATGTCAAGAGTTTGGGATCTCCCTAAATCCTAAGAAGTGTATTTTTGTTGTGCCCCAAGGGAAACTTCTAGGACACATTGTTTCAAAAGATGGAATTTCCATTGATCCAGAGAAAGTCACAGCCATACTAAATCTATCTTTACCAATTAATAAGAAGGCAGTTCATTCCTTTCTGGGAAAGATCAATTTTACCAGTCACTTTATATCTAATTTTGCAGGGTTAGTTAGACCCATTACTCTACTGTTGAAGAAAGATTTAGTTTTCAAATGGACTGCTGAAGGGAGACAAGCTTTTGAAGAAGTAAAGAAAGCCATTTCCATTGCACCAGTACTGAGAAATCTAGATTTCTCTAAGCCCTTTATAATGTAGGTATATGGAGGAGAACACATTGTGGTAGCTCTCCTAATACAGAAAGATGATAAAGAAGATGGAGAACATCTAATTGCATTCTTCTCCAGAACACTCAAGGAGAATGAATCAAGGTATAGTTTTGTTGAAAAGCTAGCTTATGCTATGGTAAAAGCTCTTAAGAAATTTAGGCATTTAGTGACAGGGAATAAGATCCTAATATTAGTAGCCCACCCTAGTGTAAGGGAATATATCATGGAGGGTGGGATTACTGAAAAGAGAGCCAATTGGATAACTAAAATCTTATTATATGATGTAGAGGTAAAGCCTACCAAATTGGTCAGAGGCAGGGGACTCTGCCAATATATCATACAAGACCTAGAGGGGTCAATTCCTAAGGAAGCATAAGTTGAAACAGTATTGAAGCTACAAGAGACTGATCAAGACTCTTGGGTAAGTGAAAGAATACAGTTCATGAGAATTGGTATTTTCCCAAATAAACTCTCCCTTGACAAGAAAAGATACTATACACAACATGGAGTTCATTTTGTATTGATTGATCATGTCTCGTTCAAAAAGAATATTGATGGAATACTGTTAAGATGTGTAGAGAAAGATGAAGCTCAAAGGATACTGCATAAGTTCAATCATGGAACTTGAGGAGGACACTTTTCAGCAAGAACTACTACGATTAAAGTGACACAAGCTGGCTACTTCTGGCCAACACTGTTTGCAGATTTCTATCAGCTGGTCAAAGAATGTCAGGCTTGTCAGTTTTATACTGGAAGAAGAAGAAATGTTGCATTGCCTTTGAGTCTCATAATAGTGGAAGAACCCTTTGCTCAGTGGGGTTTAAATTTTATTGGCATGATCAATCCAGTGTCAAGTATGGCATATAAGTGGATCCTTACTACAACGGATTACTTTACAAGGTGGAGTGAAGTAGTGACACTCAAAGAAGCTACTGAAAAGGTAATCTTAGAGTTTCTAGAAGGGATAACTACCTGGTTTGGCCCTCCTCGCACTATCATATCAGACAATGCTAAAGCATTTTTAGGAACCAGACTGTCGAAGTGTGCCTTAAAAATTGGAATATATATGGAGACTTCTTCTAATTACTATCCATAAGGCAATGGCTTGGCAGAGTCTAACAATAAGAATCTGATTAGACTTATAAAGAGAATGGGAGCTGAACATCAAAGGGACTAGCACAAATCTCTCAATGCAGCACTATGGGAAGACAGAATCACACCTGAGCAAGTAACCAAGATGTCTCCATATGAGTTAGTCTATGGTAAGCATGTAGTGATGCCACTAAGTATAGAAGTGCATGCCTTACAGTTGTTGAAATAGTTGGAGATAGAAGAAAGTGGCTCGATGAAAGTCATACTTGCTGAGTTACTAGAAGTTCAGGAGAAGAGAGTAAAGGCACGTGAGTCACTGATTAAGCATCAGCATATTGTGAAGAATTGGTTTGATAGAAACACCTCCAATCCAAAATTTGAAGTTGGGTCACTTGTTCTCAAATGGGATGAGAGAGATACTAAACCAGGTCGGTACAGTAAGTTTGATTCATTATGGACATGACCTTTTAGGATCCACTCCTATAAGCAGAAAAATGCATTTGAGTTAGAGACTATGGATGGAGAGCCTGAAGAAATTTTTGTAAATGAGATCTTCTTGAAGCATTTTACCTAATTCTTGAAACTCACTATATATCATAGTTAGTTAGGTGTCTTTATTTCTTTTCCTGCCTTTGTCTTGCTTTCTAGATTTTTCCCTTTTTAAATAAGTGTTCTGGGAACATGTATCTACAACACAAAGGTCCTTTCATTAGCAGTCACATTTATTAAACTCATTTGGTAGTTCCTTAAACTTCAAGAAAGTAACTATCTTTTCATAGGATTGCCACTTTCAATACGGATCTGACACTCCGTCCAATAGGTATTTTCAAAAGATACACTAACTATCTTTTGGCATTAATGCCATTAATAAGACATGATGTGTCATTAATTGTTTCATTATGCCTCACTGAGTTAACTTTTGAAGTCCCTTGGATTATCGCATTTGCTATCTTCATTCTTCATTTTTTGAGTTGCTGTCTGCGTTGAAGCTTTGTCCCTCACCTGCTTTTCCAGCTAAGTTTAGGTTTGTTGCTAGTTTCTTACTTTCTATGTCAAGAGTTTCTAAGGCTTTGGGAATAGATACCAAAATGTCAGAGCCGCAATCGCCATCGGAAGGGTTAGGTTTGTTCAAGTTGTCTAATAAATTGAAAAGTAGCAAATCTTATGCTTCTACACGCGCACAACCAAGAGCAAGCTATCCAAGGACAAGGGTCCTGGAAATAGGGGTGTGTGCAGATCCAACATAGGTGAAGGATTATGTGGATGGAATTTTTGATACACATATGCAGAAGAACACAAAGAATCTTCGGGAGGGAGCTCACTAAAGGTGCCTCATCTGTGCCTCAAAAGGGGAGTCTAAAAATTTTAGGATGAGATTATGGACATCCCAATTGGTACAGTTTGTAGTTCCTAATGTCCACCTGTATCTCAAATTGATTGACCTATGTGCAGAATTGTTTCATCCTCTATCTGCTTCTATTTAATATGGCCCCTTCATGGTCCAGATAACCCCTAAAGTGATTAGGGATTGTTGGCTTTACAACATGATAGGAAAACCACATTTCCTACTATTCCTAAATTGCAGGCCACATGGGGAAACCTCCATAGTAAGGTGAATTTTTTAAACACTAAGATGCATCTAAGTGAGGAAAATACCCAGTTGCCTTCGCTGCCTACAAGCTGAGCTCAATTTCGTTCTAACATTCAAGACGCCCTTGCTATGCTGGCTTTTATCTTTGGTCAATATGATGATTCAATAGTACATGATTGGTAGCTTGCAGTGATTTTCAGACTTAAGTCTGTAGACAAGTCTCAGGAATACCGTCTAGACTTTGCAGAATAAATCTCTG
Source organism: Cunninghamia lanceolata (assembly GCA_027924645.1). Classification (NCBI taxonomy): domain Eukaryota; kingdom Viridiplantae; phylum Streptophyta; class Pinopsida; order Cupressales; family Cupressaceae; genus Cunninghamia; species Cunninghamia lanceolata. Next base: position 11,397,186 of record BSBN01001099.1, read on the forward strand.
CGGCTATGGTGGACCAACTTGCAAACTTTTCTTAGAATCATGTTTTCAGGTACTTAGCATACCTATTTCATTTAATTCTATATCAATATTTTGGTCTCTTTCAATGATACATGCCTTTAAATATGTATGACCCTGAGTCTCATAGTAATAGAACCATTCCGGTGTCCGCATGAACCCATATAAATTTGTAGAATGTTTTGTTGCACCCATTTTCAATCAATTAAATTTAAAGCATGTAGAAACTAGAATGATAGAAAGCCTTAGAGGATTATTGTTGAATTTGAAATTCCCTTGTGATTATTTCTTTGGAGCCCATACAACTATTATTTAACTCCATGGCTTTTCTTGAGAGCCTGTTCTATTGCCAAAAGTCTTAACCCCTAGGGTTACATTTTTAGAAGTAGCTTGTCAGGTATTTGTCATTGATAACAATTTTGGGCATAAGAAGAGGAAAAATAAAATGTATGATGTCCCCTAGACGAGGGAAAAGATAACAATTCAGGCAAGAGAAACTGAAAATCTTCTATTGAGGAAGTTGGCTACTTACGGTTTCTTGATTGTTGAGGATAAATAGAAATACGATCAAGATAGCTTCCTAGCTTCTTGGATTATTAATAATAAGGTTTCTCCAAAATTTATTCATGAGAAACACCCTTTCTGGGAGAAGAAAAGATCAGCTAGGTAGGATGATCCTGAAAATTATGTTGAATTAAAAGACTTACTAGATGAAAGTCCTAGGCCATGGGATACTTTTTATAGGAAGGCATAGGAATATGACCCTAAGAAGTCAATGACTGTAAGTCTCAAAGCTACCTTGAAGAAGAAAGATTGGAGTGCAAAGAAAATTGTAGCTTACTAGAAATACAGGCAAGAAATATCTGAATTAACCCATACTTTTGGAAATGTTGAGACTGATGAAGAATGGGAAACAATATGGGATGATTTTCATATGACCCTAGTTTCTAGCCTTGACACGCGTAAAGTTCCAAGAGACTCTCCAGAAGTAGTAGAGATAGAAGAGAGAACAAAGGAGCAGGATGTTCAAGAGATAGGGCAAGCGTCAGCTGCAACTTCTAGAGCCCCTTGGCCTCCATCACTTAGTGCCTTGCAGAAATAAAAAGAGACTGTATCATTGCCACCTCTCAAGATCCAAACAGCTTCGGCATCTAGGGGTCTCATAGCAACACCTTTGCAACAAGAATTAATCAATATTGATGAAGAAGACCCAGAAGAGACATCAGATAGGCCTCAGAAGAAAATACATAGGTTGATATTAGTAGAAGAGGACACAGAAGAAGAAATATTGGTGCCATAGAAACAACAAGCTCCTATCATCCCATCGGTGGTTTAGGTAGGTACTTCTTCTCTCTTTTCCCTTCCTTCTATTTCTTCTCATTTAGGGGTGGCAACCCAATTTATCCAATTTTCCATGTCTCCTACCACTTCTCTTGTACCTTTGCAAACTTTTTCCCTAATTACCAGTTCATCGGCCATGTCTTCTTAGGCCATATCCCTACCTCTATTTTCCCTATCTATGCCTAAGTGGTCCTTGTCACAATTTGATCCTAGCCAGCAAGCAGCTACCGTTCCCTATGGTCTGCCTCAAGGTCACCCATTTGCTGGGGGATATATTGCATCACCTCCTACCTTCCAAGCCCAAGCTGAAATAGAAAGCAAAGAAAGAGAGGCTCAAATGGAGAAGAAAAGAAAAAGAGAGAATAAGAGCCCTATTGTAGCTCATATCAAATCTTTGTTTGATCCTATTCAACAGTCTTTAACTATTACACATTTGGCTCCTAATGTTATAAAACATAATGAACAAATACAGCCATAGGACTATTCAATGAATATAGTGGCTATGGATCTATCCCTTTTTAGGCCACATGACCGAGTTGAATTGATGAATGAACTTGCTTTTGCTGTAACTATTTATTATTTGAAGATGTCCAAAAGGTTACAGAAGGTTGAAGCTGATTTGGCACAAGAGAAAGCTACTAGTAGTAGCTTAACATCAGAAATAAGAGCCAAGGATAAATAAATTGATACCTTAAAAAAGGATTTGCAATCTACTATTTCTTTGCAAATACATCAGGCATCATAGGCCCAAGTTATAGCCTTCAAGGTTGAGTTATCACAAGAGAAAGTTGTTGTTGCTACATTGAGGCAAGAAAAGGCCACTGTAGAGAAAAGAGGTATCAGGATAAATTGTAAGAGGTATCACAACTACAGTAGACCCTTATGAAGAACTAAAATCTGAATAGTGTAGCTTAAGCACAACTTATAGCTAAAAAACAAAAGACAAAGCAACTAACAATTGAATTGGCATAGAGGCCACAAACTGCAGGGGTTTTGAATTTGGTAAAGGAGATATATGCATCTATGTAGAAAAGAATCTCTAAGGAGATTGTATAGCTTAAGCCATCCCTTACCTTCTTGTTAAATGGCCATCAACTATGTTTGAAAGTAGAGTCTTCTGTGCAAGCAACTTTGTCTATTGTTTCATTGAGGATTTCAGATTCCCAGCTTCTGTTACAGAAACTATATGATATGTCTGATGAGACCCTATCCACAAATGGTGTAAGTGATAGAATGGTTGCTGCCAAAAGGGTAAATGAAGTGTTGAGCTGCAACTCTACTACCATGAATTGTAAGGAACTTTTGGATATAGTTAAAGGAGTTAAGAATATGAAGAAGCATATTGAGGATTTAGTGTAGTTGGGCCTGCCTTCACCTTTTCTTGATAGTAATACAGTGTTAATGACTGATGAAATAAAGGCTTTATTGTTAACAAAATAAAATGGTCAGACTATTTTTCAAGGTCTTACTGATTCCTCCAGTGTGGGAGAAGTGGAAGATGTCTTGGTTCCAATGGCTCAGCTTGAATTTTAGTTACATGTTGTAGTTTAGATTTTGCAATATTTTTCCCACAAAGATATTGAATCAATTTAGATTTTGCTTTCCAGGATTTGTAGGGTAAACAAGGTTTGTTAGATTATGAGTGTTCTATATACTAGGCTGCATTGCAAAAATTATAATTGAGTTTTCATTGACAGTGGCAATACATTTTTTTTCTTTTTGGAGTTCTTTCTGAGTAGGCACAGAAGTCCTTGTAGTTGCCATGAACTGTAGAGCTAAAAACTCTACATTTTGTTTCAACTTGGTTTCTATCTCAATGTTTCTATAGTTGTTGTTTCTCTTTCTATGGATATATGTTTCTTGTGTGAAGATTGTGCCATGTGTCAATATGGAGTTAGAGGGGAAAATGGTCAGTGTTTCATGGAAGTCATCGCATGTTTCTTTCATATGCTTCCTTTCTAGTTGTTTCCAGAATGTGCCACGTATCTATGGCATTGTTTCTTTTATTAAGTTTCTTGCCTAATGAGGACTGTGCCATGTGTCACTTTTAGAGGCCATGGCAAAATGTTTCTTTTGATACAGCAACGGGACTAAGATTTATAGTGTCACTTTTTTCATCTCTTGACCAATGAGCGTGTAGGAAAGGGTAGTTGTGGATTTGAGGAGATTCTCAGTGTCAATTCAAGTGGTAGTTTGAGTCCTAGTTCTTGTTGATAACTGAGAGGGGGGTGAATCAGTTATCCTAATTATTTCATCTTTTAAACTTTCTTATTAATCAATGCAGCATTGAATCAAACATAAAAACATTACCATGAAATGAGAAACACATGACATAGTATTTTTGATGTGGAAACCCTATTAAGGGAGAAAACCACAGGGTGATTAACCCAAAGATTATTCTCTGTTAGAAGAATAAGGAATTACAAAATGGCATTTGCCAATTAGGGCTCACTGCCCGAGCACACTACTCACAAAGAGGAACACTGCCTACAAGGAGACACACTGTCTACAAAAGAATGTTATACAATACTTGAACTAATTGGAAGCATCCACATATGCTAGAGTTTAGTTTCGGTTAGGCTCAGTACACTGATCTACTGCACTTCATCTTTCCTCTTTCTCTTTATTCTGCTTTCCTTTCACATGCCGGATCTCTGTAGCTGTTTCTGCTCTGTTCTCCACTTATTCACACATTAACAACACACAACCACACTTCTCACAACTAAATCTATCATGCATATATATCCGCACAAGTAATTTCATCACCTTTCTAGTCGACATCTGGAACAGTCTATTTTGTCACAAACTCTGTTCTGTCGGCTGAATCCTTGCTCACCAAGCAATGCGGATCAAGCATATACTTGTAGATATCATTAATCATGTCAACCAAACATGATTCATGCCTTCACAACCTTTACCATCAATAGTAACACATCCGGAAAGCAGTCTGATGTTCTGTCAGTCAGTTCTTCCTCTGTTTTCACTGTCACTCAGGGATCCGGTACTCAACTACTCATATCTTTTTCCTTGTCCATCACCGGAGGCTAAATCCTTGGAATATACCACTCAAGGTAGTCCTTTTGACTTCCCCAAATCTGCATTGCACCAAGATACTTCCTCTGAGAGATCTGGACCAATCTGTCAGACCTTACCATATGCTCTGTTCTTGTTCACCGGACCACAACAATCTTCATTCTGACTTCTGGTAGAGACACACCATGACTTGCCGATATGTGGGATGACCTTTGTTGCCATCAATGACAACCATGAATCTATATAGTGTCTCTTGCCAATAATCTCCCCCTTTGGCATTGATGGCAACACTTAGTAAAAAATGACTAAGTGTTTACACTATGCTCCCCCTTGGCTGATGCTCTATCTTTATATACAATTTCTGGAACTCCCCCTTCATTGGATTCCTCATTTTTTATTGCTCCTCACTCCCCCTTTGACATCAATGGCAAAGGGTAGGGTCCGCACACCAAAATTTTCAAAAATTTTCTATACTTAGCCGCATATTTCATACTCACATAAACTGAAGAATGTCGGCAAAGGATGTCTTCAATTGGACCAATTCTGTAGCCCAACTTTGCTTCATTCTATCAAAAATTGAAATGTGACCACTCAACAAAAATGCAAAAGCTTCTGCCCTCTTGAGATCTGTCGGATCATTGGTTTGGGCGGTAGTCTAAGCATCACTTATGGCCTCATGCATAGTTTCTAACTTAGGGATTATAATCCTTCTAAGTTCTCCCATCTGGTTAGTTATATTCTTCCTTTCCTTCTCAAAGTTCTTTATTGCATTTATGATTGCAATAGTTTGACATTCTTGATTTACTGAGGAAGAGAGAGGATCAAAACTTTGAGACAAACTTTGTAGTTTGTCCTGTTCCTCTTTTATTTTCTTATCAATTTCTACTGTTGCCTTTGACCAGGAGATACAAAATTTGTAAATGTCACCACCATCCTTAAGAGCATTTTCTAAGCTCTTAATTCCAATACTCATATTTCTCCTATCATTAGAGATTAAGCCTAGTACTTCTGAAAATCTCTTATCCAAAAACTCCTTCGAGACCTTTTCTTCAGCTGATTTTTCTAGAGAATCAAAATGTGTATCAACACTGCTGACTAAGGTTTTGAGATTACCAGAAGAGGAGGCTGCCGGATCTATCTGGACCAATGGCATAATCTTCTCAAGCACTCCGGAAGTAGCCTCTATCAACTCACAGTCTTCCATATGAGACTTTAGGAGTTTTTCATTTGCCTTAGCATTTGCAAATGAAGCTATCTTCATTGTCTATACCGGAGAGAGGGAGTCAAAGTTGAATGGACCTTTTAGAAGCTCCAGTTCATCAATCTCTATTGTTTCTTGGCTCAGAAATTTTTGAACAGTTTGTGTAGTGTCTCTTGCCAGAGATAGATGTTTCTTCTCTTCTGCAGTCTTGTCCTTTGGAATTTTCTCTCCTTCCACATTCTTACCACTTTCAGTTGTGGTTTTCTCTATTGGAATCTTCTCTTTCTTTGCACCTTTGGTACTGTTAACCTCTTTTTCTTTTACCGCTGCTTCCTTCTCCTGTAATTTCTCTTCTTCTTTGGATCCGAAGACTGTAGGGGAAACCGGAGGAGAGATGCTAGTCTGTTTAAGGGCCACTTCTCCCGGAGCAGAGGATTCCAAGTCCACAGCTGTTTCTGCACCCAAGTCCTCTATGATAGGAATGTTGAACCTTTTGAATGTATTCCGGAGGATCTCTTCAGTGTCCTTGGCTACCTTGTCTATCTCACCAAGCATAAGCTGATTCATCCTTGCTTTGCTTCTGAATTCATCCTTGCAGTCTTTGAATACCATGTTCATTGTTTTGTGATCAATTGAAGGATATAGCTGAATAGCTATCTGTTCTCTGATCTCAAGATCTTTTGCCATGGCATTGGCCTTTCTCATTTCTAGCTCCTTCTCTAGACTCTTAGAAGTAAGGGAGATAATTTCAATGAAATCTTTGTTGTAGATGTTTAGATACCTGATTGTGGCTTCTTGCAGGATCTTTTGGTCAGCCTCATTGTAGTCATCATAGAATTCGGCCATTGGTTGAAGGTTTCCATCCACAGTGACTGATTTGATTACACTGTCTAGAGACAGGGTGGGCTTTTCAACAAATTTCTTTGCCATTTCTTCCTTGTCTTGGCCTGTGGAGGGTTTACCGGATCCTTTTTTCTTCTGCTTCTTTATTTCCTTTATTCCCTCATCTGACTCAGTTTCCTCTTCATCTTTCTGACTTGTGTAAGCCCTTGTGGCTTTTATTTTAGATCTTTTCTCTCCTTTACCAGATGTCTGACCTTCTGGTTTTGACATTTTTGAGCCTTTGGTTGTGATAGGTGTAGATCCCTTTGATGATCTGGTCTGGGTTGAGGTTTCCACCGGAGTACTTTTCTTGCTTTTCTTTTCTGCCTCTTTCTTCTCTTCCTCAACCTTTCACCTCTTTTCCCGGTTGACATCAAGTGCCTCCTTTGGGATGCCTAGGCCTTGAGCAATATGCTCTACTTCTTTTCTCACCTTCCTCTTTATCTCAGGTTCTCTGAGTTCCACATGGATCTTCACACTCAGCTCCTCAAAGGTTCCAAACCTTTCTGCCTTTGGATCTTTGGGCTGACTAAGCATGTGTTGAACATGCAGTTCCACAATCTGTTCATCAACCTCATAACCCATGGGCATGATCCAGACTGTCCTTGGCTCCACTGCCTCCATTAGGCACTGATCAGTATCAACCATGAAGCAAACTGAGTCTTTGTATTTTTCAACAATAGACTGGGGAATTCTTTCTCTTGCTTGCATCATGCTCTGGAAGTTTTTGAAGTATCCCCATAGGGCTATTTTTCTTGCTTTAGAATCCCCAAGTCCATGCAAATAATCTCTGATTTGGATGGCAACTAGTCTGTCATTCTACCATATCCATCCACTAGATCTGGGAAGCTCATTCATGTAATAAAAGAATAGACAAAGGATCAAACTGCCATACTTGAGGGAGTTCTTCTTGTCCTTGTTGATCTTTTGCAGATTTTCCAAAAGTTGGTTTACAAGAAGCTCACACAAGTCATAGTCTGCATTCTCCTTTAGCATTTGATAAGCTGTGTAAATTGCAGTTTCTGGTACTAAATTTTCCTACTGGAGTGATAGATCTTATAACTAATTATCATAGATGCAAATTTGACATCCGGTTCAGTGATGTCTTCAACTGTCATAGCTCTCTTGTCAAACTTAGATCCGGTTGCATCACTAACTGTCTGATTTTTGACATACTTGAGAATAGGTAATCCATCGGATGAGTGCAGACCGGTTACAGCCCTAATTGCATCTTTGGTGATCTTGAAGGGCTTGATCAACCATAGGAAATTGTCATGCACTCTACTTAGTACATACCGGACCCATTCATCTTTTTCAAAACAGGGGAAATGGATGCACTATGCAAAGTGCTTGTCCCGGATGGCTTTGTACTGAGGTTTAATCTCAAAGGAGTCATCTATCAACTATTTGTGATAGATATCCATCAATTTTGAATCCCCAAAATCTTCAAAATTTGCATGTATGTAAGCCCTAATGTCCTCCGTATGTAATACACCATGCGGAACACTAGAGAAGGCTCCTAGGGGATCTACCTCCAAAGATTTGTATGGATGTTTCTTGAATGTGGGGCGAGGTCTATCAGAGATCTTAACTATATTCGGAGTAGCCATTTTTCAAAGATTTGCAGTGAGATATTGAAAACAAAAAATACCTTATGCGCCTTTGGTTATACGGAGTGCTTGAATTGATTTCTGAATTGATTTCTGAGTGTAATAACTTCTGTAAGTGATCTTCGGTGAACTTGATGAATTTTGTTACAGAGCTCTGCTTTTCACTTCTTCTTGGGTGTGAAATGAACAAGTGATTATTGAGAAATCCCTTATATTGTTTTGCAAACCCTAATATCTGTTTACAATAAATGTTTGACCTACATTATTCTGGTTTGCCTTATTCAGATAACTTGAAGAACTGGATCAGTCCTGATCTATGAACATCATACGGATCTTCCAACCATGAACAAATCAAGATGACACTTCACAAGGACATCCCAAACACTCTGTTCAATCCGCAGAATAAGACAATGCACTTCCAGATCTCTCCAGACCCTTTTTGTACTCCTCTGTCATTCCAAAGCATCTCCCAGAATAGGTCTTACTTGATTGATCACAACTTCTTCACATCTTCATGCGGACCTCTGAAATCTTATCTAGATCATCTCAAGACTTATATCTACAAACCCTTTGCTCCGCATCTTGTGCCACATCCAGCATCACTTGATTGGCTGGGGGGACAGGATTTTCTTGAGTCTCCCCCTGAGCCAGAGCTCACCTTTTAATTTCTAGAAGGAATATCAGCACCAGAGTCTGGTGCGGATCCAACCTCTACATTCTCTAAACTTTTCTTCACCCAAATCTTGTTCATCTAATTCCTAACTTCATCCGCATTCATCTTTTGTTTACCCTTGTCTTGATTCTGATTATACACCGGACCTCTTTTGTCCTGATTCTTGCTTCTACAGACTTTTGCATTATGACCAGACCTATTACAGATTTGGCAAATAACATTTCCTTGCATATTTGACTGATAACCTCTTGATCTGCATTGATTAGCCATATGACCTACTCTATTGCATGCAAAGCATCTACCATTGAATGATTTGTTTATTTGCATATTTCTGCATTCATGGGACGTGTGTCCATACCTTTTGCAGTTAAAGCACTGTCCGGAGAAGGATGAGTTAGTCTGATTCATTCTCTTTCTGCACTGATTAGCTTTGTGACCAAAGTGATTGCAGCTGTGGTAGTATCCATTGAAGGATGGATATCTTTGAGCATTGGGCTGTCTTACCAGAGGTCTTCTAGGCCTATTCCTTGGATTTTCTGATCCAAATTTCTTTTGACCAGATCCGGAGCTTTCTCCTTTGTCATATCCCAAACCATACTTGTCATCTGCCCTCTTTTGACTTCCAAGAAGAACTTCAAGTTGAGCAGAACTTATCTTGAATTTTTCTTTGTATTCATTTGCTGTTTGAAGATCTCTTTTGAGAGAGACAATTTGATCCTCAAGTTTTTCTTCATTATCTTTGGCATCTTCAAGATTAGATTCAAGATGTCTGATGATCCTGTCCATCTGGTGGCAATCTTCTGATTTCTCTTTAAGAGATTGTCTTAGATTGTCTTCAATTTTTCTTTTCTCTTCAATCTCTTGAGTAAACTTTATAACTCCTGATTCCATTTCATTTCTTACCATAATGACTTCTTTTGATAACTTTTCACATAACTTGGTTTTCTCAGTCAATTCTTCATTTGTATTACTTTCTTCACTTTGTCTTGCCAATTGTTGGAGCAGCTCCTTTCTCTTTTTCATAGAGAGACTTAATTTGTCCTTTAATTCTCTCATGAATTCATCAGCCTGTTTGAGTCTTTCCTTTAATTCATTGACTTCAAAGTTTGACTGTTCAAGATCCTCAAGGGTAGTCTTGAGTTGCTCCCTTAAACCATATGCATCCATTTGAATTCCCAGATCTTCCTCAAGCTGTTAGGCTCTATTAGGAGGAACTTAGCTCTGATACCAATTGTTGATAATTGAGAGGGGGGGCTGAATCAGTTATCCTAATTATTTCATCTTTTGAACTTTCTTATTAATCAATGTAGCATTGAATCAAACATAAAAACATTACCATGAAATGAGAAACACATGACATAGTATTTTTGACATGGAAACCCTGTTAAGGGAGAAAACCATGGGGTGATTAACCCAAAGATTATTCTCTGTTAGAAGAATAAGGAATTACAAAATGGCACTTGCCAATTAGGGCTCACTGCCCGAGCACACTGCTCACAAAGAGGCACACTGCCTACAAGGAGACACACTCTCTACAAAAGAATGTTATACAATACCTGAACTGATTGGAAGCATCCACATATGCTGGAGTTTAGTTTTGGTTAGGCTCAGTACACTGATCTGCTGCACTTCATCTTTCCTCTTTCTCTTTATTCTGCTTTCCTTTCACATGCCAGATCTCTCTAGCTGTTTCTGCTCTATTCTCCACTTACTCACACATTAACAACACACAACCACACTTCTCACAACTAAATCCATCGTGCATATATATCCATACAAGTAATTTCATCACCTTTCTAGTCGGCGTTCAGAACAGTCTATTTTCTCACAAACTCTGTTCTGTCGGCTGAATCCTTGCTCACCAAGCAATGCGGATCAAGCATATAGTTGTAGATATCATTAATCATGTTGGCCAAACATGATTCATGCCTTCACAACCTTTACCATCAATAGTAACACATCCGGAAAGCAGTCTAATGTTCTGTCAGTCAGTTCTTCCTCTATTCTCACTGTCACTCAGGGATCCGGTACTCAACTACTCATATCTTTTTCCTTGTCCATCACCGAAGACTAAATCCTTGGAATATACCACTCAAGGTAGTCCTTTTGACTTCCCCAAATCTGCACTGCACCAAGATACTTCCTCTAAGAGATCCAGATCAATCTGTCAGACCTTGCCATATGCTCTGTTCTTGTTCACCGGACCACAACAATCTTCATTCTGACTTCCAGTAGAGACACACCATGACTTGCAGATATGTGGGATGACATTTGTTGCCATCAATGACAACAACCATGAATCCATATAGTGTCTCTTGCCAACAGTTCTATTTCAGCCGTTGGGATCCTGGCAGTTAGTGGTGATCTTGAACCAAATTTTATGGCTATATATACATGAGATATTGTAACATGAAGTTAGATTTATCGATTAAGAATTTGGAACTTTTCATTGTGATTAGATTATCATTTGCCTTACTTTTGTTGTTTCTGATAAGGAAATTGTTATACCTGTGCATGTTTCTGTGCCTTTTGTATTTGCTAAATTGTTAATGGAAAGAACTTTGTTCTGTGCTAGTAATGATATTATCTATGTCTTTGTGTCAATTTTTTGAGTTTATCCTTTGATCTTTTAATTCATTTTATTATTTGTCTATATTGATCATGCAACATTTTCTCTTCGATATAGCTGAATCTTGAGAATTTGTTCACTGTGCTAGTTACTAAATATATTTTCAGGTGCATCACCATAGAGTTAGGATTTTACTTATTATATCTGTAATCTTCTTTTTCTTCCCTTTACTCAAAACCCCAATTAAAATAGGAAGAACCAACTTCTGTAAAATTTGGAGGTTGTTTCAAGTGTCAAGCCCCACATCTTTGAAACTTCCCATGTTGGTGTTAGAACCTGCACAATTTTATACATCAACAGAGCCCTCCTCATGTCTCCTAATATCTTGCTCATGTCTGTTTAAGGTGTTATCATCCAAGAGGAAGGTATGCAAGAAACACATGCGTAGATCTAGGGGGCTGGATGGATTATGAATGTCCCATACCAGTCCCATTTACAACCCCCATACACATAATAGAATCCCCTAGAACTCCTACTCCCCCTTACAACCTGCCAGGGCCCTTTCTAAACAGGGTAGTTTACAGAAATCACATTACTCCACACATGCTAGTAGTTGAAACAATAAAATGACTCAAATTAGGAAAGACTAAGTAAAACAAGTCCATAAGTTAAATCCTCAATTAGAATACATTAAAATAAAACAAGCCAAAAAGAAGTGTAGATCAAAACTAACAACCATTGCAACATCCCCAAATTTATACAAGAACAAGTGCTTGAGGAAAAAGGACCATCTCAAAATTAAAACAACTAATTAGCCCAAAGAAACAAAACAATGCTGGCTTAACACTTAAGTAAAACTTTTAACACAAGAATAAATAATGCAACAATCTCATAAAATTTGCATATTACAATCACCATGTAGCCTTACAACAAGACCACCTGAGGGGAATAGGGAACTGGGTGGGATTCTATCACTCAAATAACTAAATCATATAGTGGTATCAACCACGCAGAGAACAATGATAAATTACCATGTCACACTAAGCATTCCCCACACAACCTGGAACAACCTTATCATATTTCTCTATCAAAAATCCACACGAATAGTTACATGCCCCCACACAACCCAGGGCATGCCATAAAAAGATCCATTAAGATATGCCACAAAAGGAATTAGCCACCGAATATGGTATCCACTTCTGAAAAGAGAATCCACAAGTCTCACAGTGGTCATGTACCAAACTTCTATCATTTCATTAAACAAATACCATCACTAGTATCAATCTATTCATCTCACTCTCTAGGGAGGGTTTATCTACGGACTTACCCCTTTCCTTTGTTTTGCATGTTTTCTCTTCATATTTATCAATAACTAGATGATCATTAGATCACAAGAGGGGGAATATCATTAACATCATATTATAACACCTTATATCTTAATTTTTTCCATACTTTAGGTTAGCGGACCTCTAGGCCTAGTGTTTGAGCCTCTTCTTTGATACCACATGTAAGGACTTGACTCATCCTTAACAAAATAATACTAACACTAAATTTGAAAATACTAAGGAAATAAAAATTTTGATCTAACATATGTAGGAAATGTGAAATTTTTCTATGCATGTTATAGAGATGAGACAAACTTGAGTTTAGCTTTCTAAAATCATCAAGTCTTGAAAGATCACCAATTTTAAGTCTAGTGAAGAGAGAGAGTACATTACGCAAGATATCCTATAAGAACAATGGATCACAGATACCTTAAGTTCTTCATTACATCCTGCATTCACTCCTGACAACTTTATTTCTCCCTAGTGTCTTGTATCATTATCATCTACACAAAACTAACTAGACAATCTCATGTTAACATGACTCAGAAATCACAACATAGAAACTTATAAAGAACACCCTACATTCGGGGGACATGAGTACTAGAGGTACATCCTTCACCATCTAGACTACCTACATACTCTATATCCACAAGATCAAGGCGCCCCTCTTTCGGATGCAACTAAAAAAGGGAATGCGAATATGTAGTTTTGTTTTGCACTATATTTGATGCAACTGTGAGTAGGTATCTAGCCCTTTCTGGGGTTATTCCCTGCCCTAGATAGTTCTTTGTTGGCTGCCACCCACTCAGGTGAAACAAGGATGGAAATTAGTCCACTCCCACAAACACCTAAAGGGGTGTTTGTCAGTTAGTCGTAGTGTGGAGAAATCCCTATCAAGTGTCTGCTCATGAAATCTAGTTTACTTCCTCAAGCCAAATTAGGTAATTTCATGACTAAGTCCATTCCCGATTCCCTAGTGCTTTCACCAAGATCTGCAAAGGAGAGGTGAGAGCATACGATAGTGTTTATGGATCGGACTAGTTGCCCTATCTGACATTTTACATGTCATCTATGATTTAGACTCATGTTGTCAATAAGCCCCATTTTCTATTGATAGTTTGAAGGGTTTTCTAAATGAGCATTTTACCCTCAATACTTAGAAATTTGCATGGTAATCACAATACAACTATTTCAATAGACTCATCCTTTAGTTAATCTTTTTAATGAGATATCTGCGGAGAATTTCCCTTCCTATGGATTTAGCTTCAACATGTCTTTTATTACTCCTCAACAATTTAGAGGGACAGTGCCCAAACGTCGTTGTTGTAGCTATGTTAGGTGCGAGCTACTTCATTCAATGAGATGGCATTACCAGTAAATGTGACATAGATGTACCGTAAAAACTAAAAATTGTGATTTATTTGATGTTTGGACATTTATTTATTAAGTTTACATATCTAGTTGAAAAGAAAAACTTGCAGAATAACTAATAAGAAATTTGATAAAGGAAAGATACTTCTATGAAACATAATGCAATTAAAGTAAAGATGCTTGATCATTTCACTTATACGTAATGAATGGAACTAGAAAATATATTTAATCAATTTCATCATAACATAAACTAGAAAAGATGTTCTATCAGTAATGTATGTAAAGATCCAGTCTTGAAAACAAGGAAATCTTGATAACTTTTATTTTCCATACATCAAATAGACTTTGTTCCAAAAGTAAAGAATTGATACAATTTCTTACATGATCATTACAAACCTACTTTTCATGGAAACCAATAAGGACTTAATATTAGTTGTAAAATAAGATAGATATCTCGTCAAGAGGTTTACTTTAAACTTCCTAAATGGGTTTATACTTTATTAAAATTAAATAATTTCCATTGTAAATAAACTTGTGAATATAACTTGATCAAAGATAAACAATGATTCGTGTTACCTAAAACTGGTAAATAGTTGCTCTAAGGTTTTATAAATTTCCAATTAACAACCAATTTAAAGAACTTCTTGATTCTAATCATGATTCCTCCATGGTCATAATTTATATTACTACAACATTCATTCATTTAAAAGACCTTTTTCTTTGAAACTTCATGCTCAAGGGACAAGGTAGTTCATTTACTCCACTTATTATTCAATAAATTTTAATGTTGTCTTAAAATATTTTTAATGTACTTTTACCTAAGGAAATCAATATGATGTCTTTAATTGTATTCAATTTCCAAACGTCTCCCATTTTGACCATCAATATATGTTGTTTTTAATAAGTTTATTTTATCTTATCACAAATCAATTCATTTCTTTTAGGCAATTACCATAAATCATTTAATCGATATAGATTTGACCTTACAATTACCCTAGTTAAAGATTGATTCAATTATTCTTTTGGTAGTAGCTGTCTATGAAAAAAATGATATAAAAATATAATTCATTCTATATACAACTCTATTTACAAAGGATGCAAACAAATTAAAATAAAATTGGCTTAAGAAATACAAAAATTAATGTTTAATCAAAATCCAATATCTATTTCAATAATTAATTTTGAAATGTACAACGCTATGTTTGTTTCTATTAAAAATAAGGTTAGGTATGAAATAGGGTACAACTAATTGAATATGAAAATTTATAACTCACAAAGTAATTATACTCACATTCTATGGTTTTTTAACGAATCTCTAGCAACTAATTTCTATATTACTATTTATGGGTCTCCTAGAGATATTGGCATACAAAATTAAAACATGATAACTTGAGTGAGATAGAGTTAATAATAGAATTCACATGCAGAAGAGTCTAAAATACTCATAGCCCAACCTTGGGGTTTATTGTGTTTGCCATTTCCACATATTCACTCTCAACTATTGATCTCTTCTTAGGGTTAAAATCACCTTGATGTGTGTCTCTAGAAGAAGTGTCAAACATAGTCTTGTTATAAACTAAGCCTAGAATGTAAGGTCAATAAATTTTCAAACCCATTTATGGTTCATACACAAAGTGTCAACAACTAACAAATCGTAAGTCTCCTTACAAAAATACCCTTATTATAAACTAGTAGTTGTACCCATAAGAGATTCATGTTATGATAAAAAAAATATGTTAACCACTTAGAGAGAGTTCATGTGATTGAGAAGGTGGCATAAAACTTTCATGGTTTGAATGGTAGAGTTTTCATTAACTTCCTGATTGACTGCAATATAGGAGGAAAGAAGAATTAAGAGTAGTGTAAGTAATACAGCCATGTAGGATGAACCTACGTAGAAATTCAGGGAAGACATCTATTAGGTATTTCATTTTGGCATGTTTGATGCCTTGCCTACACATCTCTATTACCGTCTCTTTAACCTATCAAAGAGGGAGGATACAGATGAACATTAGTGACATCCCTTCATCAACTAGTTTCTCTTTGGCAATTATCATTCTTCCTCAACCAACTAAATACATGTACATTAAGTAACAAACTCCAACTCCACAATGCAACCATATCACTATGCCTTAGATTGGAATTGTTGTTATTAAACAGTTAAATTTATTATTTTTTATTATTATCAAGATGTAAAATTTATAATTATTAGTTTTGATTTTTAAATTGTAAAATTTATGGGTGTTAATTAGCTGATAGGCTTTTATATGTGAGTTTATACTGCTCGAAAAAATTGTCTCATGCCATACAAAAATTCACATCAAAAAATTTTCTAAACTCATTGATTGTTCCTATTGGCGTGTCCCTTGAACCTCCTACGGTGCAAGTGCTAGTTTATATTACAGGCTTGGATTATGTTCTGAATAATTTTCTCTAAGGGAGATTTCCTTTCTTTCAAAGAAAAAATTAGACTTGCAATTAGCTTATAAAATAAGGAAATAGGTTAGTGAAAGTGAAAATGCTCCCACACTTAACAATGGCAATGTCATTGTGTGATAAACATAGACTGAATCACACTGCACATTTTCCACATTCCAATTACAATCATAAAATGTCATTACCATCCACTGCCTCATCTCAATCTCACAGCATTATGTAGAGAGGGCTAATTGAAGGAGGCACTGCACGCTTTGCTTACTGCACACAACCCCCTCCCCCCTGAATATTACTTGGTACAGGAGCACCCCTTCAACAAGCCAAATATACATCTGAGGGAAAAGACTAAGGTATTAATATGTTATCATATTGTATACATTTCTATGTTTGTTGTGTTGTCTTGTTAGACTTGTGTTATGATTTCATGTTTGTAATAAAAACCCCATCATGTGAACCAGTGTTACAAATTTGGCGTCCTGATAAGCCAATTTGAACATCTTGGGAAATTGGTGTATGTGGATGATTAGATCAAGTGCATTATGTTTAGGTGTCTTGTTAATGTGTTTAATTCATGTCGTATGCCAAACATGTGTCATGTGATTAGTTAGATTTTTGGTATTCTGGTTGGAAGTTGTAACAACTCCAACTTCTTGTGTTCTGGTTGGAACTGAATGGGGGAAAGATATAAACATATTCTTGGAAGAAGAGAGGAGAGGAAGTTTTTTATGATTGAGGAAATAGAAATTCTATCAGTTTGTGTTTACAATTTCTATGTTCTATGTTAAATCTCTGTGGACCAAACTATTCTATGCATACTCTCTGTATCAAATTATTCGTTTCCTAGTTTAGTTTTCTATGGTCGAGATGCAAGATTGAAACCATTCCACTGGTGGATTTCTTTGAAATCAGTGGAATGGATTCTATACATAGTTTTCTATTTTGTTTTCTTTTTGTTTGTGTTTCTGGTGGAATGAACAGATGATTCAATCTCTGGAGGAATTTTTGTAGTAGAGAGCCTAGTATCTCTATGTGCTAGGGCTCAATTGAATAAGGACTACGAATTGGGTTGTAGAGGATGTCCTCCATGTTAGATTTTGGTGTTATTTTACTAAAGATATATTTCCTATAGATTGTGTCGAAAGTTCATTTTCTATGGATACAAGTGTCGATCGACTGTAGTAGTCAAAGTGTATGAAGACTTATTTGGTGACTGGTGGTAGAAGGTGAAACAGTGCATATTCAAAGTTGAGAATATCGGGTTGAAATCATTTGGTTGAACCAACAGTTGAACCGGTTCAAAGGTTCAAAGGGTTCAGCGGGTTCATTGGTTCAACGGAGTAAGTGGATAATGGTGGGAGAACTTTAGAGTTGGCTGAAGAATATGTATTGCCGATAGTTGAACTAATGATTGAACCGGTTCAATGGTTCAACGGGTGCAGTGGTTCATCACTGATAATATTAAGTGTATCAATAGTTGAACTGATGGTTGAACCAGTTCAACAGTTCAACGGTTCAATGGTTTAGCGGTTCAACTGATAGCTACCAACAGTGTTAAGGCTATGCGATGGAAGTACATTGAACCGATAGTTGGAGGTTCAATAGTTCAATGGTATAAATGGTTCAATGCTTCATTTAGTCTGTTTGGTTCAATGAGTTCACCCGACTCAAAAGATTCAAGGGGTTCATTTGGTTCGACAGGTTCGAAAGTTCAATGAACTTGGAGGTTTCAAGTGGTTCAACCACAACAATAGTTTTGGATTTTAATCTATCTTCACCACTTCACTGTGAGCTCTACATCAAGTGGTATCAGAGTGGAGTATCCTTTGGGTAAAAGAAAAGGATAAGATGTCAGAAGGAGAAGAGTTAGAAGAGTACCCAGTGAAGATGACCAATGTTGAGTTGGTTGTTCTAGTGAAGAAACAATTGGCAGAGAGCAAAGCCATTAGGGCTTAGAATTAGGCCTTGAGAAATGAGTTGGAGAAGCTGAGGGAAAAAGTAGAGAAGGGAGAAGAAAATTCTGGTGATGAAGAAGACAGGGATGAAGAGAAGATCCCTAGGCAGGAAGAGATGGAGGTTCCTGTAGACTAGAGACCCTTTCTCAATGCCCTCAAATCCATGGAGAGAAGGACCATGGATATGAAACTAGACCTACCCATGTTTGCAGGAAAAATGGATCCTGATTCAGTACTGGCGTAGATAGACTCCCTGAATAATTTCTTTGAGACCGAGGAAATACCAGACCACCAAAGGGTGAAAATGGCCCAATCCAAAATGAAAGGGGCTGGACTAACTTGGTGGACTTTCATCCAAGATGATAGAGTGAAAGAGGGAAAGAACAAAGTTGCTACTTGGAAGAAGATGATGGCTTTAGTGAAGGAAGCCTATGTTCCATTGGATTACAACATCCCATTACAGAAGAGGAAACAAAACTTGAAATAGAAGGAGTTAGATGTCATCTCATACACTGAAGAATTCATGAAACTCTATGTAAAGGCAAAGGTAAAGGAGGGTGAGGATGAGAAGGTGGCAAGGTACCTCAATGGATTGAGGTTTAACATCCAAGAAGATTTAAATCTGCATAGCCCAAATACAATCCAAAAGTGCTACCAATTGGCACTCAAGGTGGAAGAGAAATTAAAGAGAAGACAAGAGAAGAATAGTAGAGGAAGAGGCAGACAGCAAAGAGGGGGAAGAAGTCATTTCAAAGGAAGAGGAAATGGATTTGGATACCAAGGTGAATCAAATCAAGAGAGCAGCAAAGGAGACAATAGTCAAACTCAAGGAGGAAGTTATAATCAAAGAGGAAATTTTAGGGGTAGAAGACCACTATTTAGAGGGAGATCTCAGGGCAGAGGACCTCTCAGATGTTACCATTGCAATCAAGAAAGCCACATAGTCAGAAGATGTCTAGAAAAGGCAACAAGTTCAATGGGAGAAAGGAGGACAAATCTGATACAAGAGTCTGATTGTCAAAGTGTAACAAGCTCAAACACTTTTCAAAGTGTGAATGCCCCTAACAGTTATGGGTATCCTGAGAGAGGAGAATCTTTGATGATGAGGAGAGCAATGACTGCCATGAAGGTGCCTGGCAAAGAACCCCCACAAAGGAAGTCTCTCTTCAGAACTACTTGCAAGGCAGGAGGAAAGGTATGTAAAGTTTTGATTGACTCTGGATCTACTAAAAATTTTGTGTCCATTGAAATGGTAGAAAATCTTAAGCTTAGAGGATTACCACATCCATGCCCATACAAGGTCTCATGGCTTACTCAAGGTCAGCAAATAGTTGTGGAAGAGCAGGCTTGGGTAGAATTTCAAATTGGAACATACAAGGACAGATTATTGTTTGACATTACCAAGATGGATGCTTGCCATCTCCTATTTGGAAGACCAAGGCAATATGATTTGAAAGCACACCATGATGGAGTTAGAAACACATATTCAATCACCAAGGATGGTAAGGTGATAGAGTTGCTACCATTGATGGAGAATGAGGAGGAATCAAAAGGGAAAGAAGTTAAGGTGATGATGGTAGATGGCAAAAAATTCTTGAAAGAGATAGTGGAAGAAGGTGCAGTTGCATATGCTCTAATTCCATGCCTAAAGGTGAACAAGGAGCAACAGCAGGAAGTCAAGGGAGAGAAAAAGAAAAGGTTCATAGATCTTGCTGTCCAAGAGTTATTAGAAAAGTACAAAGGCATCATCTCTGATGGAATGCCAAGGTCCCTACCACTTATAAGGGACATCATCCATTGCATAGATATGATCCTAGGATCTACACTTCCAAACAAGGCCTCATACAAGCTTACCCTAGAACAAAATGCAGAGGTAGCGAGGCAGATTGAGGAGTTGCTGGAGACAAGCCTAATTGGTAAGAGTTTAAGCCCATGTGTAGTACCAACTGTCTTAGCACCGAAGAAGGAAGGCACTTGGAGACTTTGTACTAATTCAAGGGCTATCAACAAAATAACAATCAGGTATAGGTTCCCAATCCCTAGGATAGAAGATTTGCTTGATTGCTTGGGGGGTGCTAAATATTTCACAAAAAATAGATCTAAAGAGTAGCTATCATCATATTAGGATTAGACCGGGAGATGAATGGAAAACTACATTCAAGACCAATGAGGGGTTATATGAGTGGAAGGTCATGCCTTTTGGTTTATCCAATGCCCCTAGTACCTTTATGAGATTGATGAATGAGCCCTTGAGGGAATTCATAGGCAAATTTGTCATAGTATATCTAGATGACATCCTAATTTTTAGTAATACAAGGGAAGAGCACCTCAACCATATAGACTTGGTCCTCAAAAGGTTACATGAAGAACAACTAATGATCAATTTGGAGAAGTGTTTGTTCATGCAGGAGGAGATCATCTATTTGGGTTTTATCATTTCATAGGGAAAACTGAAAATAGATCAAGAGAAGGTAAGTGCCATATTGTCTTGGCCAACACCTAGAACCATGAATGATGTTAGAAGTTTCCATGGGTTAGAAACCTTTTATAGGAAGTTTATAAAGGGGTTTAGTCATGTCTGTGCACCCATGCTTGACACCATAAAAGGAGGACAGAAGTGCAGATTCACTTGGACAAAGGAGGTAGATGATTCTTTTGAAAATTTTAAGAAGAAGGTGGCAGAGCAGCCCATCCTTGCACTTCTTCACTTCAACAAGATTTTTCAGGTAGAATGTGATGCAAGCCACATGGCAATTGGGGTAGTACTTAGTCAAGAAGGTACGCCTATTGCATTTTTTAGTGAGAAACTAAATGATGTAAAGAAGAGATACTCATCATATGATTTGGAGATGTACACTCTAGTACAGTCACTCAAAAAGTGGAGGCATTACTTGATGCCAAAAGAATTCATAGTGCTCACAAATAATCAGGCCCTTAGTTTCATAAACACTCAAGAGAAGCTAAACCATAGGCATATGAAGTGGGTGGAGAGTTTGCAAGCTTTCACCTTCACACTCAAGCACAAGAAAGGGGTCAAGAACAAGGTAGCAGATGCTTTGAGAAGGAGGGCTCTAACCATAAATCAGATCCAATTGGAGAGAGTTGGCATTGACTCTTTGAAGGCCATGTATGATACTAATGAAGACTTTGGAGAGATATACAAGGTATGTACTTCCTTTGGTGACAAATATCATGTTGAGTTCTCTGAATTTCTGATCCAAGATGGATTACTTTTCAAGGGTGGACAATTGTGTATTCCACGGTGTTCTATGAGGTTGAATATCATTAGGGAGAAGCATTGTGGGGCCATGGCAGGACATTATGGTCTAGATAAGACTCTTGATCTTGTGAAGAGGCATTACTATTGGCCCAAATTACAGTCAAATTTGAGGAGATTTGTGGAGGCATGTGAGATATGTCAGAAAGCAAAAAGGAGATCAACTAATGCAGGTTTGTATCAGCCACTACCCATTCCTTCTAGGCCATGGGAGAGCATAAGCATGGACTTTGTATTGGGTTTGCCTAGGAAAAGGAAGGGATATGATAGTGTTTTTGTTGTAGTAGACAGATTTAGTAAAATGGTACAATTCTTGCCATGTAAAACCACTTGTGATGCTTCATATGTTGCTGATTTGTTTTTTAAAGAGATAGTAAGGATACATTGTTTGCCATTGAGCATAGTGTCAGATAGAGATGTGAAATTTATTGGCCACTTTTGGAGGACTCTTTAGAAGAAGCTTGGAACAAAATTATCCTTCTCATCAACCTACCATCCTCAAATAGATGGTCAGACTGAAGTGGTTAATTGTTCATTGGGAAATCTGCTAAGGTGTTTGACAAGGCAGCATGGAGAGAAGTGGGATAATATCCTACCACAAGCAAAATTCTCCTACAATGACACCATCAATAGGAGTACAGGGAAGTCACCTTTTCAGGTGGTATATGGCATTCATCCAAGAGGTATTTTGGAGCTGAGAGATTTGCCTATAGGAGAGTCTATTAGTGTAGATGGAGAGCTTTTGCATCAGCCATCAAAGAGGTGCATGATCAAGTCAAGACCCAACTCAAACAAACTACATTGAAGTACAAAGCATATGCTAACAAGAAGAAGAGTGATGTATAGTTTGATGTTGGAGATTTGGTGTGGGTTAATCTGAAGAAGGAGAGGCTCCCAAAAGGTAAACATACCAAGCTCATGTAGAGGAAGATTGGACCATGTGAGATTTTGAAAAAGTGTGGATAGAATGCTTATGAGATCCAACTTCCTCCTGATCTTGGATTATCACCCATTTTCAATATATGTGATTTAACTCCATACAAACATAATGTAGATGTAGAACAGGAACCATTGTAGGGTATAGCAGATGATGATATTCCTAAGCATGATCCACCAAAATTGAAGAAGATTTTAGACTCAAGAGTGACAAAGAAAACAAGAAACAAAGAGTACATGGAGTACTTGGTGGCTTGGCAGGGAAAACCTGATTCAGAAGCAGTTTGGATGACAGGAGATTAGATCACAAACCATGATATAGACCTTCAAACTCTCATCTCAAGTGGGCTTGAGATTTCTTCTCCCAGGGAGTATGGTGTAGGAGCACCCCTTCAACAAGCCAAATATACATCTGAGGGAGAAGAATAAGGTATTAATATGTTATCATATTTTATGTATTTCTATGTTTATTGTGTTGTCCTGTTGGACTTGTGTTAAAATTTCATGTTTGTAATAAAAACCCCATCATGTGAACCAGTGTTACAAATTTGGTGTCCTGATAAGCCAATTTGAACATCTTGGGCAATTGGGGTATGTGGATGATTAGATCAAGTGCGTTATGTTTAGGTGTCTTGTTAATGTGTTTAATTCATGTCATATACCAAACATGTGTCGTGTGATCAGTAAGATTTTTGGTATTTCGGTTGGAAGTTGTAATGACTCCAACTTCTTGTGTTCAGGTTGGAACTGAATGGGGGGAAGATATAAACATATTCTTGGAAGAAGAGAGGAGAGGAAGTTTTTTTTTATTGAGGAAATAGAAATTCTGTCAGTTTGTGTTTAGAATTTCTATGTTCTGTGTTAAATCTCTATGGACCGAGCTGTTCTGTGTATACTCTCTATATCAAATTATTCGTTTCCTAGTTTAGTTTTCTATGGTCAAGATGCAAGATTGAAACCATTCCACTGGTGGATTTCTTTGAAATCAGTGCAATGGATTCTATACATAGTTTTCTATTTTGTTTTCTTTTTGTTTATGTTTTTGGCAGAATTAAACAGAGGATTCAATCTCTGGAGGAATTTTCACAGTAGAGAGCCTAGCATCTCTATGTGCTAGGGCTCAATTGAATAAGGACTGCAAATTGGGTTGTAGAGGACGTCATCCGTGTTAGATTTTGGTGTTATTTCACCTAAGATATATTTCCTGTGTATAACGCAACTGTATGCGAATATACTTTTCCTGTAGAGTGTGTCGGAAGTTCATTTTCTACGGATACAAGTGTCGACCAGCTGTAGCGGTCAAAGTGTATGAAGACTCATTTGGTGACCGGCGGTAGAAGGTGAAACAGTGCATATTCAAAGTTGAGAATATCAGGTTGAAATCGTTTGGCTGAATCGGTTCAAAGGTTCAACAGGTTTAGCGAGTTCATTGGTTCAATGGAGTAAGTGGATATCGGTGGGAAAACTTTAGAGTTGGCTGAAGAATATGTATTGCTGATAGTTGAACCGACAATTGAACCGATTCAACGATTCAACAGGTGCAGCGGTTCATCATCGATAATATTAAGTGTAGCGATAGTTGAACCGACAGTTGAACTAGTTCAACGATTGAACGGTTCACTCGATAGCTGCCAACAGTGTTAAGGCTATGCGATGGAAGTACATTGAACTGATAGTTGGAGGTTCAATGGTTCAACGGTATAAATGGTTCAATAGTTCATTTAGTCCATTTGGTTCAATGAGTTCACCCGACTCAAAAGATTCAAGGGGTCGTTTGGTTCAATGGGTTCACGGGTTCAATGAACTTGGAGGTTTCAAGTGGTTCAACCACAACAATAGTTCCAGATTTTAATCTATCTTCACCGCTTTGCTTCCAGCTCTACATCATTACTCTACATATCTTCAATTATTGCAGATTTGTATTCTCAAGAACACACTTTTACATGAGAAAATAAAGTCCACACTTTCATCCCTCACGAGCAATTTGTCATACAAAACTTTTCATAATAAGCTTATTTATATGTATGTCAAGTGCAGAAGTTTGGTAGAATCCCACCACGTGAAAGAATGAGACAATGTCTCATGGAATATGACTATTACAACATATAGAAGACATGGACATCCTCACAATGCTGTCACATTGTTTCACTGTATGCAATAAACATGTCTCCAATCCGAGATAAGTTCACATTTGCCAGCGTACTTCCAGCCTGTGCCTAAATGAGAGATTTGGATAAGGGTATGGACATCCATCAAAACAAAATGGAAAGGGGATTTTTCTAGGTATCATAGTTGGAAACACTGTGGTAGACACATACGCAAAAATGAGGAAGCACGGGTAAAGAATGCCAACTATTTGACAAAATCCCTGAAGGAAATGGTGACTCATAGAAGGGTAAAAGCAAAAATTTGTGTCACACTTTCAACCAACTTATCAGCACAAGTGAATTTAAGTATTTCTAACTAAAAATTAATTTTGGTCAAATATATGATCTTGTAAGATTCATTCTAGCTAAGTTAGATATGTCCAAAATTTTTCCAACTAAATTTGTTGGCTAAATGCATATGTAGCACCATTATAGGCCAATTTACCAAAAAAATAAAATTATTTGAAAAACTTGATATTTCAACAACTTATACTTGTGTAAATAACTTTTTTTAAAAAATATAAAAATACCCTTTTTTAGATCTACAAGTTTAGTTTTCAAAAATATATATATTTTAATAGTTTAATTATTATTTATATTTTCCTTTCTATTTTACTAAAAGTAGGTTATTAGCACAAAACATTAGGTCGATTACCATTGCAAGGAAAAATAGTAAAACTTATTTAAAAAAATTGAAAAAAAAATGATGCACTAGATAAAAGAATCTATATCAAGATGGTATAATTTTTTTTCTATTTTAGATTAATAGTTAATATGAAAGTTGACGTTGAATGGATACACTACATTTTAATACATGCACATTTTATTATTTATTTAAAAATATATATTTATTAAAATTGGAAAAAAATATATCCATGTACTAAAGTTTCAAGTTATAAATACACAAAAAAAAATTGAAGAAAAATAATATAATTTACTATATAAAGATTGATGTCTCATGTAACTTCATTTTTTCAGCATTTTATTAGCAACTAAATTATAGTGTCAATTTATTAAAAACTATATTCAAATAATTTTTTAATTTTTTCAAAAAATACAAACATAAAATATACTAAAAAATAAATATTTTATTAGTTTACATCATTTCAAAATTCAAAACATATATGTCACTTTTTAGTGATTCAAGCTTAAAAGTTGGATCAGCGTTGGCCATTTCCTTTATTAAAGTCTGACACAGCTTTGTGATTTTACCCAGAATGATTGTAGGATATGTACAAAATGGATTTGTTGAAAAAGGATTTTGAAACCTTCAAGCAAACACAATCGGCAGGCATAAAGACAAAATATATAACCTTTGCCAACATCCTTCCTGCCTACACACAAATGGGCGCTTAGGAATAGAGTATGGGCACCCATCAAAGTAAATAGATGGGAAATTTTGGCAGATGTGGTAGTTGCATGTGCCCTGATAAATGCATATGCAAGATGTAGAATCATAGACAATGCGCATGAATTGTTTGACAGAATGTCTCAAAGAGATGTCATCTCATGTAATGCAATGATTGTAGGTTCTGCACATAATGGATTAGTTGAAATACTCTGGTAGATGTACATGCAGAATGAGGAACAAACAAGGCACACTAATAGTTTGACAGAATCCCTCAAAGAAATGTCATAAAATGAGTGTAGGATTTGCACAAAATGGCTTTGTTGAATTTATGCTTCAAATTTTTTTGAAGCAACTGCAATTACCAGTTGTAAAGCAAATTCCACAACCTTTGGAAGTGTCCTCCCTACCTACACATGCAGGAGTTTTGGAGCAGGGTACCGATATCCATCAAGAAAAATGGTAAGGGGGGATTTTGTCAAATATTAGAGTTGGAAAGGCTCCAGTAAACATGTATGCAAAATATGGAAGCATAGACAAGGCACGCGAACTATGTGACAAAATGTCTCAAAGAAAAGTCATCTATCAAGATATAATGATTGTAGGGTATGCACAAGGATGGAATTATAGAAAAGGCATTAGAAAACTTTCAGTAGATGCAACTGGTAGGTGTAAAGACCAACTCGTCAATCCTACCAGCATCTTCCCTGCCTGTACCTACATGGGAGAAAGGTATGGAGACATATCACAACCATAGACATAGGAGATCGATGCAAAGTTGGAGAAAATGGCTTGGAAGATGAAGGTAGTGGAGTGTTTTCTAGATTCAATACATTTACTTAATATTGTAGAAAAATTATTTCTCTACCATCATAGTGAAAATTCAACAATTGCATTTGGATTATGGTTACCCATCTAATACTAATTCTCAATATTTCATTGAAAAATCAATTACAACTCATAGAAATTAAAAAAAAACATTCTTTTTCAAACAATGAACTATTTAACAGAATTTCAAAAAAAAAAATTGTGAGAGGGATTGATCTTATAGAATGCTCCAGTTATCCATCCCAAAACTATCTCCATGTGTGTGTCCCTCCCCTCATGCTTTCATACTATTTATAGAAAAATTCAACCTTTGTCTAGAACAATCTTTTTCCATGCACATGGTGGAAAAATCTTGGCTTTGAAGGTCAATTCTACTTAATAAACGTATCTCTTCCAATCTTCCAATTTGCAATAAATTCATGTGGAAATCCTCATTTAATCAATAAATGACATCTTTGAAAATTGACCTGGAATGAGGGAAGTTGAATTTCTAGAAGAGTACCTTTTTTTTATTTAGTTTATTTATTTCAAATTCTAAATTGTGTCAAAGAAAAAGTCATTTATTGTTATTATTATTTTATTTTTTTGATAACTTGACGTTATTTAGAAGGGTCGTTAATATCCTTTTATGTGTGTTAGCATGAATAATAAAATGCATACCATTAGACATCAAAGTAAAAAAGTAATTAACTATGCATAGTATGATATGATAACTCTAATCAAACTTGAAGCTCTAAGTATCAAAGGGTAGAAGTGGGTCATGACAAAGGCAGAATTATCCCACAGACACTAGAACAAAACAACAGAAAAGAGTGAGTCACAAGGCTATGCAGAACCTAATACATTTCATTCCTCTTAAATCTAAATTTATACTTCAAATCTAAATAGAATAAACCACATGAACATACCTAAAGCTAATTTTAATTGTTTTGGTTGTGCAAAATACAACAATTGAAATAGATTTTTCTTTTCCTTTCTTCCGTTGTCGTTGCTGTTGTTATTGTAGCTCTGCTTCTTTCTCCTCACCACATGAAGTACAACTGAAAAGAATGAAAAGAAAGCTTGTGTAAACACATTAAATCCATCCAAGGAATGAACGAAGCCAAATGTAAGCTCCCCTTTCTCATATTATCACTCAGCCACTCCAAATCAATGTCACCCTGGGAAGGAAAATTTTTAAATAAAAGAAAAGGCAAAGTTGTTGAATTTATTTTATTTTGCGGGTCATTTATGTGCTATGGTGGCTCGTGTCATTTGAATTTGTCACTATCCTGAAACATATTGTGTTTCTGTTGAGTTAGATGTGATGTCCTTCCCCTGCTCTCTGTGGCTATTCCAAATACTTTGGGGATGCATATGGGACACTCACCGTTGTAGACACCCAAAATTGACCTAATTATCATTAGCATTCAAATATTGCATTAGCTACCATTTGCATTTGTCTAACACACTTGAGCAATATCCATATCACCTATTTCTTCTATTAATTAAATAAATTTATATTTAGTTAATTAATTCATAAGCTATTTCCTCTAAGCTATAGTTAAACAATCTTTAATTATTTAATTATCTTCTTTCTATCTATTTAAATTAAATAAATCTTATTTATTTAATTAAAATTCCCTTCATAAGCCCACTTCCCAATTAATTAAATATATTTTATTTATTTATTTAATTTCTCTTATCATTTATCATCACAAGCCGACATGTGTGCCTCTTCCATTTAAAAAGATAAGTGGTACTACATCTTTTATTTAATATCTTTCACATGCAGTACTTTTTATGTACACGGTGACACATATAAGCCTTATCTTCCCTCCACTTGTCATCTACACATTCACCTATGACTATCCTTTAATCTTAGTCATTCACATAGCCACCAAATATCCACCGTCGATTGATTTTGGTTGAGTTCTATATAAACACCCTCTTATTCCATACTACATCTATCCGGCATTCTCATAGCATCTACATTATCATCCTAAGTATATTGAGCATTTTAGCATCCATTTAGCATATTATCACTATCATCCATTCATCATGGCAGCTTTAATCTTCATAATTGTTCATTGTTGAAGAAGTAATCCACATCATAAACATGGAATCATACAATCTAGGTGATATTGTTCTTGAATTGCATATTTTTTATTTCATTTGGATTAGATTATTTGATGATGGTAGGGTTAGGTTTTCATGGCTATGCTTGATCTTATTAACCTAATTTTTACCTATCACATTTTGGCATGCCCAGTGGGACTTGATATTTCTGATGGGATGGATATGTGCGTGCAAAACAATATACTAAGGTGCCAAAAGATATAGTTACCCCAACAATGTCCAAACTATGATGGCTAGCATGACAGAGGCGAGGATGGAAAGGCCTTTATTATGGATAAGTGGACAACGATGTTTGTACAGGGCGAATTATGGATTTTGACATGGATTATGGAGGTAAGAAGGTGAAATATGCTATGAAAAGATGTGATCAACAAACTAAGCATATGATGGGAGATGGTCACTACACATAGCACCTGTTTACCAGGTTTTCACTATGGTACTTATCCAAGGTGCCTATTTACCAGGTTTTCACCAGAGGATGAATTATTTATCTTGGACTTTTTTTTATTTTTTTTGTTATCCAAAGTGCCACAAAGTGGTTTTCACTGTTGGATGGATTTTTTTTATTTTTTTATTTTTTATTTTTTAAGTAGATGGGATTCACAGATAGAACTTCTTGAGATGAATGTTGTTGACTGGTTCATCCAAGGGAATACTTTTAGGTGTTGAGAGAGTGTATGCACCTGATCCATAGAATGTTGTGATGACAAAAGGACCCAACCAATTTGGTTCAAACTTGCCCTATTTCTCATGATGTTGCTGATTCCTTTGATTTTCTTTAAGGATAAGATCTCCAACTTGAAATCTGCGTTCTCTGATTTTTTTGTTGTAGTTGCAACATAGACGATTTTGATAGACTTGGAGATGGTTGAGTGCTGTAAGGCACCGTTCATCTAGTAGCTCAAGATCATAAAGTCTAGATACTCAGTATTCTTCCTTTGAGATGGTATGTTATAGAGATACTTGTAGTGAGGGGATCTCAACCTCAATAGGTAGGATAGCTTTAGTGCCATACACAAGAGCATAAGGTGTAGCTCTAGTGGGGGTTTTGATACTTGTTCTATATGCCCATAATGCATGATGGAGTTGTAAATGCCAATCGCGGCTAGCTTCATTGACTATCTTTTCGAAGATCTTGATGATTGTTTTTTTAGAAGCCTCAGCTTGGCCATTACTTTAAGGATAATAAGGTGTAGAGAATCTATGTTGGATATGGAACTTGTTGCAAAGATTTCTAACCTCTTGGTTCTTGAAGGGACGACCATTATTAGTGACAATAGCTTCAGGAACTCCATAACGGAAAATGATATAGTGTAGAATGAATTTAGATATTTGCTTGCCAGTAATATAAGTCATTGGGGTGGCTTCCACCCACTTTGTGAAATATTTAGTGGTGGTGATAATGAACTTATGACCATTTGACGAAGTAGGATGGATTTTACCTATGAGATCAAGTACCCACTGTGAGAAGGGCCATGGAGTAGTGATAGCTTGAAGTTCATGTGTTGGTGCATGTATTAAATCTCCATGTTTCTGACATTCTAGACATCTCTTTGCAAACTGTTGCGCATCTTTTTCCATAGTTGGCCAATAATATCCATCTCATGGAAGTTTCTTAACAAGACCAAGGCTAGCGGAATGCAAGTCGCAGACACCTTCATGTATATCATGTAAGGCCACTTTTTCTTCCTTAGAATCAAGACATCTAAGAAGGATACCATCAAGACTCCGGCAATAAAGGGTATCTCCTAAGATAGTGTAATGAGAGGCTCGATGGATAAAGGTTTTGTGTTGGGTGTTAGATAGTTGGAATGGAAAGGTTTGATTATGGAGATACTCATATAAGTCCTCATACCACGACGAATTGGGACCAATGATTTCACATATAAGCTCAGACTGCGATACTTCAAATGCTAGAATCAGAAGCTATTCAACTAGAAACTCACATTTGTGCGTATTGGATGGCAAGTATAGAAGAGATCCAATCATAGCCATGGCATCTGCTGCTCTATTTTGTAGCCTTGGAATTTGTTCAAAGGTGATATTGTCAAACTACTTTTTAAAATCATCAACCATTACCTTGTATGGAAGAAGCTTCTCATCTTTTGTTTGATATTCATCTAAGACTTGTTTGATAACTAGTTGAGAGTCACCAAAGACTTGTACTTGTTTGATTGTACTACCATGCGTAATCCCGTGATTAAAGCTTCATATTCTGCTATGTTATTGGTACAAGGAAATGCAATTCTATATGATTTGGGGATACAATCTCCTTGAGGGGTAACAAACAATATCCCTACTCCTGATCCATGTTGTGTATAAGATCCATCAAAATATAGTTGCCATAATGTTGGTGAAGTTAAATTGAACAATCCTTCATCAGGGAATTCTGGATGTATTGGATGAGTATCTGTGATGGGTGCTGCAGCTAATTGGTTGGTGATAACTTGTCCTTTTATGGCTTTTTGATCCACATATTGTATGTCAAATTCACTTAAGATCATAACCCATTTTGCTAATCTTCCCGTGAGGATTGCTTTGGAGCGAATATATTTGAGTGGATCAACATTAGATATGAGCTTTGTTGTTTCGTTCAACATATAATGTCAGAACTTTTGGGAAGCAAAAACTAATGCTAAACATACTTTTTCCATACATGAATAATTAAGTTCATATCCCACAAGAGTTCTACTGATGTAGTAAATGGCTTGTTCTTTCCCTGAATCATCATATTGAGCTAGAAGGGCACCCAATGCTGTTATTGTTGAAGATATGTAGAGCAATAATGGGCGATCAAGTACATGAGGTACTAACATGGGTGGTGTTGCTAGATATTCCTTTATTTTGTCAAAGGCCTATTGACACTTTTTATCCCACTTAAAAAGTTCACCCTTGCAAAGAATATGTTCGAAAGGATGACATTTGTCTGCTAGTTGTGAGATAAATCTGCAGATGGACTGTAACCTTCCTTATAGACTACGAAGCTGCTTGAGATTTGTTAGCGGAGGTATTTCCATGATAGCTTTTACTTTGGCTGGGTCCACTTCTATCCCTCATTGAGACACAATGTATCCCAATAGTTTTCCAGATGTTATGCCAAATACACATTTCTTTGGGTTCAGTCTGACTTGATATTTTTTCTAGTGGATCAAAGATTTGTGCTAATACTTGTAGATGTCCTTCTCTTGTCTTGGATTTCCCTAGGATATCATCAACATAGTCTTCCATGATAGTGTGAAAAAGGTCATGGAAGATAACTATCATGGTTCATTGATAAGTAGCTTCAGCGTTCCTAAGGCCAAAAGGCATTACAACCCAACAGTATGTGCCCCATGGACAAATGAATGATGTTTTGTCTTGATCTTCCTCTGCTATTCTTATTTGGTTATATCCTAAGAATCCATCCATCAAAGATAGCATTTCATGTCTAGCTGTGAGATCTACAATGTTGTCTTTGCTTGGTAGTGGAAAGTCATCATTAGGACATGCTTTATTAAGATCTCTGAAATCTGTGCAACAACGAACTCATCCATCAGGTTTTGCTATAGGTACCAAGTTTGAAACCCATTCTGGATAATCAATAGGCTTTATGAACTTTTCTTCTAGCAACTTCTGAATCTCTGCCTTAACCAATAGGGCTACTTGCGGATGCATTTTGCATAATTTTTGTTTGACAGGTTTTGTATTAGGAGATACTGTTAAATGATTTACCACAAGTGATGGATATAGACCTGGCATGTTAGCGCAAGTCCATGCAAAATTTATAGCTCCTTTTATGAAATTTTTTGTGAAGTCCCTTCTTTCTTGCTCTGATAGTGATGCTGCCAAAAAAGTGATCTTTGGATTCTGCTCTGTGCCCAAGTTCATGTCTTGTGATTGTTCAACTAGCACTATTGATTTCTCATGATAGTTAGTGGTGACAGGAAGATCAAATCCCCCATCCTCAGGTGCCTCAGAGAGGTGTTCACCTTTGGATACGTCCTTTATTTTTACTTTTTCATGGTCAAGAGGTGCCTTTCAATTTTCACCTAGTGACCTATTTTGTTTTATTTTGTTTATTTCACTTTTGCGATTGAAGGATTTGATACTTCTGCCAAAATATGCTAGTTTAGGTAGATCCATCATGAAACCTGCTTTGTGATCACCCAATGGAATACCTTGTTGTAAGCCCATGAATTCTGCAATAGCTTCATCATTTTTAAATGTATCCAATATCAGTGCCCCCTATTGGTCCCAATCGACGAGGTCAAGATATATGAGTGAAAGGGTAATGGACGAATGGTTATGGCTAGAGGAGGTTGTGGAAATCATGAAGATGGAAGTTTCTTGAAAAATGTTAGTAATATGAAGAGAGGAGTCGTCGATGGTATCCAAACTAGAAGTCTCTCCTATCAAGGAAGGTCCAGTGTCCATATCATAAATACACTTAATATCTTTGGAATGCGGTACCTCTAGCTGATATCCAAGGCCTTTCTTATTAAACTTCTTAGACACAACAATAGGTTCAATAGGTCCTTGTTCCTGTGATCCCAATCCACCATGTCCTTTGTAGCCCATGTTCTTTATGATGTGAAACCCATTTTTATATGTCTCCACTTCAAGTTGGACTTGGTCGTTCTCATCAAAGAATATCCAAGAGTTGATATCATCAATGTCTTCATCATCCAGGAATCCACCTTTAATGAATACTATGGGTGGAGCTTTTATTGCAGTTGCAGATGAAGATGACTTGGATGCAGAAAGCTTGCCATGAGATTTGGGAGACAAGGGAAGAGTTCCCACACAACAAGATTCTTGCAATTTGTACTCACCAGGGCCATGTTCAGTGTACTTGATATGGAGATTGGAAGCAGCTTTACTAGATGGTGGCTTGAGTAGGATAGATGGATCTACATATGATGACAATGGGTATGCTTCGGTGTTGATAGTAATGTGGTTCAGACTCTGGTATTTATCTTGAAAGGCATGACAAAATTCAAATGGATTGAGATCAACATGGATATTAATCTCAACACTGTTATGTGGAAATTTAAGACATTGATGGTATGTAGAAGGAACTTCTTTGAGGGCATGGATCCATGGATGGCCAAGGATGATGTTATAACAAAGCTCAATATCAGGGACTTGACAACGGGTTTCAGTAGTGACCGGCCCAACTTAGATAGGCAAGTGAATAATCCCTTCAGTATCTCTCTTGACATCATCATATGCTATGATAGTAATGACCTTGGAAGTGTCAACATCTTTCTCAGAATATCCCAATTGTTTTATTAATTTCAAGGAACATATATTAAGACCATCTCCACCATCCACTAAGATTCATTTGATATGCCATTGTTTGGCAAACACTTCTATGTGGAGGGCTTCGTTGTGTGAAGGATGAATGGAGGGCTGAAGATCTTTGTTAGAAAAGTTTAGATGACAAGGGGCTGCAATGCTAGTAACCATAGATTTGAATTCGGTGGTATCGATATCATTGGGCACTGAAGATTCTTGTAAAGCTTTGTCAAGGATAGCTTTGTGGATAGGGGATATGCGAAGCAACTTAAGAATGGAGATATGCGCAGGTGTTTTGCCAAGGTGATCAAGGATATTATAGCTAGAGGATGGTCAAGGAGGATGGACAGGTGCTCCTTGAATAGTAACATGACCTCTTCGAGTAGTTACAGCACAGTCAGGTGCTTTACCTTGGATAGTAATGGTAGAATTTGAGCATGGTCAATGTGGCCAATAGTGGATGATTCATAGTTGTACTGAATGGCATTCCCAACATGACGATTACTTAGTTTATCATGAGATGGAAGTGGATTCTTGAAAGCATCTAGATCATAATTCAATGTCAGTTGCTGTGTAGGTTGCGATGTTGGAGGTGTGATTTTAATTAAACATTGATCAATGCAATCTTGGATAACATGCTTTAAGCACATACAACCATTTGTTTTGTGTCCTTTAACTCTATGGTAATCGCAATATTCATTTTCTTTGTACCAAGGAGCTTTGAAGAGAGGTTCACCATTGGGTGGTGCATCCAATAACATGATATCTCCCACTTGGAGAAGCTTTCGAAAGACAACTTCCATAGGTTCTGCTAATGGTGTGAATTGTCAGCGAGGATTTGAAGTTTGTTGTTGTAGAGGTAGCCTAAATGTTGATAGGAGCTTTCATTGTTTGTATGTTCTTTGCGTCTACAACACCATCGTTGACAACATTCTTATTCTTGTTCCAAAACCAAGACTTATTGTTGGAATTTTGAGGATAGTCTTTGTTATCACAAAAAATCTTGATAGTGCCTTTAGCAATTAAAGCTCACTCAATGATGGTTCCTTTGGAAACAAGTTCATCAAAGGTGCTAGCACTTTGTAATTGTAATTGGAATGACAGCTTAGGATGATGACAGCTTAGGATGATGATTTTGAACAAAGATATCGAGTTGTTATTTTTCATTTATTTCCCATTATAGTTTGCTAGCCATATTACGCCATCATTGAGTAAAGGAAGAGAAAGATTCACCATTGTGTTGTTTATTTTTGACAAGATCATTCATATTCACTTCATGTTCAATGTTAAAAGTGAAGTGTCATCAAAATTTATTTGCTAACTCTACAAAAGACTTAATGCCTAGAGGTAAATGAGAGAATCATTCAAGAGCTTGTTCCATTAAGCTTCGGGGAAATAGTCTTAGAAGATATGTATCATCTTGAGAAACATCGAGACATGCCACAAAGAGTGCTCTAAGATGGTCTTCCAGATTTCCTTTTCCTTGGTATTTGTCAAACTATGGAATTTCAAAGTGTGGCAGAAAAGGTGTCATATGAAGTGACTTGTCAAACGGATAAGTGCATATGTTTTATAAGGAAAATGTCTTCTTGTTTTATCCTACTGCTTGGTTAATCATTTGTTGAACATCCGCTGGAGATAATTACTGTTGCTGCAAAGGGGGTGGTTGGTTGGGAGGTGAAGCATGGTATGATGTATATTAATGTTGTTGTTGTGGGATATATGAAGCCATGACCATTTGTTGAGGTTGTGTACTCACCATGTATGTCAAAGGATTAGTATGCGACACATATGTGTTTGAGGATTGCTGTCCTTGAGACACAAGCGGTGGTTGGGTATATTGTGATGAATTAGCACCAAGGTTTTGCATCACATGGGAAGTAGAAGATGGATTGGTGTTAGTTAATGGTTGTGAATTTGGAGTTGGATTTGTGATATGGTAAGTGATGGAAGGATTGGTGAATGCGGAAGAAGGATGGACATTTGGGTTTATATTTTGGACAACATGAGGATTGGTATATGTCATATGCTGGGTGATGATGGGCAATCCTTGGGTAGTATAAGATGGATTGATGGTTTGTGAAGGATTGTAAGAAGATGGCAAAATTGATGTAAGTTGATCAACATAAGAGACCGTAGCATTAGGATTAGCTTGTGAAACAATAGGCGGGTCAGTCATGTCAATGAGGCTAACATTGGGATTGTATCATGTATTGGATGAATTCGTAGAGATAGTGGAGACCATATTAGTAGGGGTAGGAATATGGGATGTGGCACGTCCACATGTGATGCAATGGGGGTGGCGGATTGCAACGATTGTGAAGCTTGGACAGTTGGTGTTGTTTGGATAGCTTGAGAAGCTTGCAGAATATGGGATATGGGGATAGCTTGTGATATTTGAGGAGTTTGCACTTGGGTGACATGGACAACTTTTGTTACTTGAGGTGTATATACGGTCATGGTAAGCGAAGGAATATGTTGGGAAACATGGAAAGGTGGAATGTTCAGATTTTGTGAAAGGAAAGGGAGTACATTGGTTGGAGTTATCAAAGGTTCTAAAGTGTACTCCGAGCGTGGTGAGTTGAATGAAGTAACAATAGGCAATGAAAGAGATGGGTTGGAAGATGGAGTTTGTAATATGGTATGCGATGGTGTGACTATAGTGGATGGTCCCTTTGCAACAACAACATGAGTTCTTGGATCACGTTCTCGAATAGAAGATATGGCAAAGTCTCTTGATAGTTTGGTTCCCATGTGGGCAAGTTGCAAGAAGTAGCGATTAGGATCAAATAAAACAAGATTCTCAACTTGGTCCCATACATGTGTATCTTGATAGTCAGATAAATCCTCTTGTGATTGCTCTTCATAAGTCATTGTAAATGGCCGTGATTTCACTCGATGAGATGACTCTCCAATGGTGTACCCATGGAGCGCAAACATGTGAGAAGGCATGCCAGTTGTAAATTGAGTTGCATCTCTAAGGGGTGTTGATCGTGATTGTTGCATGGTGGCTTCCATCTCAGCTTATAGTTTTGCTTCCATTTCAGCTCTATATTGGCTCCTAGTTTGAGCCATGATGGTTGATGTTGAAAATTGAACTTTAGCTTGTTAAGGTTTTGAGACCCAAAAAGATGATGGCTTGTTGATTATTTGGTTTCTGGCTACTGTGCTAGTTTGTTGTTTGTTTTGTTGTTGTTGGGTTGCTTGGTTTATAGTTGTTGGCTGAACTTCCCTAGAGAATAGCTCACACACTCAAGGGAAAAGTTGTTTCCTAAAGTTATTGTTTTGCTGATGTTGCTAAGGCTAAAGCCAAAAGATGACATTTTGTTGATTGATTAGGCGGATTGATTGATGTTTGGTTTTCTAGTTTGGGATCTCAAAAAGATGAAAAGTTCACAAAGTCCAATTGGTTGGTAAGATCAAAGTAGGAGATGAAGTCTAGATATCTACAAATGATCATAGACAGGTCTGAAAGCTAACGCTAAAGCTAAGCAAGATGGAAATGTAGTTGATTCAGCTAAGTCACTAAGATTTGCTGGTAATTAACCATAGGCGATGGGTAATAGGTCAAATGTGACTCAAAAAAGGCCAAAAGTGACTGGTAATAGCTTAAAGGCGATATAGTTTTAGTTCAAGTAACTGGCTATAGTATTAACCAAAGGTGAACCAATTTACTATAGGCGATCAGTATTAACTCAGAAGTGATTTACTATTGATCAAAGGCGATGCAGTTCAGACCAGAGGTGAGTAATTGTTGTTCAAAGGTGATTTAGTTTATGCAAAAGGCAACTATACTGTTGGTTAAAAGTGATCTAATTTATCTGTATGCAGGTAGTTAAAGCTCAAAGGTGACTGTGTTGGTCAGGAAATATGTCTGAATTGTGTTTTTGACAAGAAAATAGTAATTTCAGTCACTCACACTCAAAACAATCACAAACTTGTACAACCTAGGCTAGGAAAGGACTATATATGTTGAGTCCCCTGGTTTTGCTTATTCAAAGCAGGTAGCTTTAGGATCTTGGTAGCACCAGCTCCCCTCCACAGCACACACTTCTCATGCATACCAAGATCCAGGTTTCCCAAGGCTTGTCCCCCCACCAAACCTTAGGATTCTCCCTGCTATCTCTTCTAAGAACCACGTGAATTGGGACAGCTTCAAAGGTCCCACATTTTGCATCAACAAAAATAAAGATTTTGGCTACTACACAAAGTTGCTAATGAGGGCATCCATTCAGGTGGCTATACATGCGGCAGTGCTACTCTCTGTTATGGAGTCTCCTAGCCTTCAAGGGTTACACCTTGGAGGGTTTTGGGGGAGGTTGGCTGTTGGTATAACACAACAACACCCATTGTTGGTGGCTTTTGATACCAACGCTTTTCTTATATAGTGGTTCGGAAGGACTTGGCTTTAGCCCGTTACCGCTTGGGTCGTACCCCTTCTCACACCAGGAAGGCAGGCCCTCTAAAGATAATAACAAGTTCTTATACACCCAAGATCCATTTGATAGGGAAGAGGATAGGATACTTTTGCTATTAAATTTGGGTTACAATCAAGCACATGCAAGCAATGAAGAAAGATAAATCAAGCACAAAGCAAGCAATGATTATTTTTAAGCACCAAGCCTAAATGTTTCTAAATTAGTGAAAAATCACAAGTCTTGGATCAATCGGAGCTACAACAGATATGTTAGTAGTTTGATAACCTCATTTTCTTGGACAATCGATAAGATGCTACACAAATACCCAATTAGTAGCCAAGAAAACTGAACTGCAAATGATAAACACTAAAAATGACACAGTTGCCATAGGCGATCAACTGTTGATCAAAAGCGAACTATATTCTGCTGCAAGAGAAATGTTATAGATCAAAAGTGATGCTAGTAATGCCAGATGCAAAATGATAAAGCTCATAAGCGATGCAAAAAAGCACCAGGCGGCTGATCACGAGTCACAAGCAACTTTGATCTGAGAAAAAAATAGAATATAACAAAACCCCTAGTTGTGTAGAAAGTAATCCAGATAGCTAAAAGTGATCACTGTTAGGTTAAAATTGATTCAAATAAAGGCACAAGTGACCACTGTTAGCTTGTAAGCAATGCAAAAAAGACACTAAGCGACTATTGTTCGCTCAGAAGCGATCCGTGAGATGTTGTAAGTGGCTAGTTTCATCTTAAAAGCAATGCATATACTCGGACAGCAATTGGTTTTTGCTCAGAAGCGACTGGAACTTGCCATAAACGCTTGGAAAATCTGATATTCACAAAAAACAACTTCAAATAACAAAGTTAATCAAGGACGTGAGTCCCACCGGGTGTACCAAAATGTGATAGGTAAAAATCAGGTTAATAAGATCAAGCATAGTCATGAAAACCTCACACTACCATCACCAAATAATCTAATCCAAATGAAATCAAAGCATCAAATTCAAGAACAATATCACCTAGATTGTATGATTCCTTGTTTATGATGTGGATTGCTTCTTCAACAATGAACAATTATGAAGATCAAAGCTGCCATGATAGATGGATGATAATGATAATATGCTAAATGGATGCTAAAATGCTCAATATGCTCAGGATGATAATGTAGACGCTGTGAGAATGCTAGATAGATGTAGTATGGAATGAGAGGGTGTTTATATAGAATTCAACCAAAATCAATTAATGGTGGAGATTTGGTGGCTATGTGAATGGCTAAGATGACAAGTGGAGAGAAGATAAGGCTTATGTGTGCCCGTGTACATAAAAAATACTACATGTAAAAGATATTAAATAAAAGATGTAGTATCACTTATCTTTTTAAATGAAAGAGGCTCACATGCCAGCTTGTGATGACAAATGATAAGAGAAATTATTTAAATAAATAAAATTTAATTAATTAATTGGGAAGTGGGCTTATGAATAGAATTTTAATTAAATAAATAAGATTTATTTAATTAAAATAGACAGAAAGAAGATAATTTAATAATTAAAGATTGTTTAATTATAGCTTAGAGGAAATAGATAATGAATTAATTAAATAAATATAAATTTATTTAATTAATAGAAGAAATAAGTGATATGGATATTGCTCAAGTGTGTTAGACAAATGCAAATGGTAGCTAATGCAATATTTGAATGCTAATGATAATTAGGTCAATTATGGGTGTCTACAACTGTGTGACCTATTTTTATTTAATTGTTTTAATTGGGTTTTGTATGCCTCGTTTGGTTAAATGAGAGGAGCTTAGGTCTAGGATATTGAGTCCTCATTCATGGTCTTGAGTGCTTATAAAGGCTAAGGATGCATACGAGAAGGCCAATCCATCTGTAGGGCATCGAGTTATTTTTCTGCATAACATTGATTTGGGCATGATTAAGTCTCCTCGTCTCTATGAGAGGTGCACTTGAGTCCATGTGGTGCCATCCATTCGAGCACACATGACAACACTCCATCTGATTTACACCCCAGTGTCTTGTACCTTTGTAGTCATGAGTAGCACCTGACATTATATTGATGAGTATCTCTGTGTTTTTACTTTGGCTTTATGCATTGTTTTCTATGTCTGCTCTATGATTGATGTGAGTGTTGGCCATCATGTATACCCTTATTTTGTTACTTTTGTCTAGGCCTTATGACTACCTCTTAGCATGGTGGGGTGGTCTCTCATGATTCCACATGGTTTGGAGGCATCTCCACCGCCATTGGAGACCGATGTACAGGGTTTGGAGTACCAGTTGGAGATGTTCTCTCTCTCTCTCTCTCTCTCTCTCTCTCTCTCTCTCTCTCTCTCTCTCTCTCTTCTCCGTTACTTTATCAGTTGATGTACTCATTTAGTTATTGTATCATATTCATGGCTATGCCATTGTTCTTGTATATTCTTTTATGTAATTGTACTCTCTTAAGTGACAAGATGTAATTATGTAATTTAATGAGAAGAAATGAGATGTTCCTTATTTGATTTATGAATTTTGGTGTGGGTATCAGATCCACTTGTACTATGCTATTTATGGAGTCGTATTTTTATTTGGCATGGGTTATAGGAACATTTGGGTTGGTGTTTAAAATGAATGTAATTTTATAATGTTTTCATCTAGAGGGTGAATCAGTCCTCTCCTTTGGATTCTACATTCGGCCATACTTGGCCATGAATGTTGTTGACATACCAAGTTGGCAACCGTATTATGTGCATGTTATCTATTTATGTCAAAAAAATATTATCTTTTCCTCTTTTGACCATTACCCTTCGGGGTTGTAGGCTGGGATGTTACATCTAGTATCGGAGAGAAGTTCACACACTGGGAGCTCTAGCGTACTTGAACCTTCTATGTTGCATTGTGTTTGGTATATGTGGCTTGATATTGTTATATTGTTTTTATAGTCTTGATTGCTTTCATGGATTAGCATGGCATTAGTGGGTTAAGTTGCAACCCCATGCTTAGAAATCATGGAGGGAATAACCTCTTTGGCCCTGCCTTACTCAGTGGGACT
This sequence comes from Cunninghamia lanceolata, assembly GCA_027924645.1. NCBI lineage: Eukaryota > Viridiplantae > Streptophyta > Pinopsida > Cupressales > Cupressaceae > Cunninghamia > Cunninghamia lanceolata. The sequence goes on from BSBN01001099.1 coordinate 11,438,995, forward strand.
TGAGTGTTGAGTCTTGTATGTTTCTGGGTTAAAGGTAACTTAGATTGCCTAAATACCCTTGTTTGGACTTCTCTTGTAAGTTTTGTACTATAGATGTAAAGGATGGTAGGATATAGATGTTTGCAGATGTGGATAGATTAGTTTGATTGCTCCATGCTCTCTTGTAAGTGTTGGATGATTGCTGATTTTTCATATAACCTCTTAATGTGCTTGAGTTGCTACCATTTATCATCCTTGATAACATATTAAAGTCAATGGAATACTAATGGTGCCTTAAACTTTCCATTAGTAGAATTTGCATGTTTACATATGATGAAAATTAGATGGCATGTAATGTCTTGACTTGAGTTGAAATCTATCTTTCTCTCCTCTTCTTAGTTGTCAATAGTTAACAAGATGTTAGATTGATGGCTTATGGATTTAATTAGCATGTGAAAGTCGCAGTAAGTAAAAGAATTAGTGAAGAATAACTTATGCTTGTTATGGTTATGTGTTGAAAGTGATTATATGTTAATTAGTTTCCTCTTTCTTTAATGAGCTTGAATGAGGACAATAATTGCTTAGTGGATATATCTTGTTGATGAAATTTGATCTTCTCAATTGCATTGTGGATTTCAATGAGACTTTATAGCTGAATGTATTTTAATGCAACTGAAAATACTTAATGTAGGGTAATAGGAATGTTGCATATCTTGCTTGATGAGAAATTGCATGCCATTGACATGGCCACGGTTACTTAAGCTAATCTATATGGATGCAAATGTAGATAAATGATTAGAGTTCCTTAAACAAAACTCATTTCATTATGTTATTAGCATCTAATTCTATTGTGAACAAATTTTATTCCTGTGACTTGTGACATGATGTCGCATTATGTGTCATTATGAGATGTATATCATTATGTGATTATAGAAGTGATTGTAATAATGATTGTGAAAAATGTTACTTATGTTTATGCATTGATGTAAAAGTGATAGTGATGATGTTATACATGTTCATACACTATTGTGTTATGTTGATAGAATTGCAAAGTGAATTTATGATGTTATGGGTAATGAGTTGCCCTTTGTTGGAATTGTTTGTCATTGTGCCAAAAACTTGAGCTATCAACACTCGCTACAAATGTTAGACTTAACCCAAATCCATGGAAGGCTCACTGCCATGTCATGGATCTCGAGGTCAATGTTGAATGCCTCACTGATAAGGGGGCAACTCACTGCCAACAATACCCCCCTCAACACAACCCGAGGGATTCAAACCTATGACCCATGGCTCTGATACCAATTGTTGGAATCATTTTCCATTACACCAAAAGCTCAATCTATCAATGCTCGCTACAAATGTCAGACTTAACCCAGATCCACGGAAGGCTCACTGCCATGTCATGAATCCTAAGGTCAGCGTTGAATGCCTCACTCACAAGGGGGCAGCTCACTGCCAACATCCTTGTGAAAAGAGGAAAATTGGTATGGCTATTTGGGAGTACGCATTGTTTGGTAAATTTCTATATCTTGCATTATGTTGCATAGTCATATGTGGGCTATAGTTATGCCGGGGTAAGAGAAATTGTGATTGTATTCCTATTCAGTATTGTGATTAACCAGTGCTTGAGATGTGTGCCCATGGGATGGTGATACTATGTACCCATCCATGGAGGGTATGTTTGGATTATGTGTATGGGAGAAAACCATATCATCTATGTGTTTTCTTGTTTTTGCCCTTTTGACTACCAACCTAAGGGTTGTTGATAGGTCAATATGTGGATGGTAGTAGCAGCAACAAATTTCCTTTGGATGGATTGCATGGCGTAAGTATAATGGTGATGTGAAATGATGGCGATCATTTCAACCTCCCAGGAAAGTACTCACTACTTCCCCTTATTAATGCACCAAATACTCAGTTCATACAGTGTTAGCCTAAATCCCCTTAGTTCTTGAGGATGACATTAGTTTATGGTATGAGCATCTGTGATATGTATGATCTTACCTTGATGTGATTGTTTTAGATATGATGTCACCCCCCCAATGGTGTTCCGATATAGTGCTGGTGAATATGTCGTGTCATTGATGGTAGCAAGACAAGCTCAAGGACATGATGGCGCGTACATAGATGCATGAAGGAGCCATAAATATTCATGTTATGTTCCTACTTTTGTAGCGTGGAGTGAGTGCTAGCACAGAGTAGAGGGTTCGCTCAAGATTGCCTCAATTCTGATTAGTTGGCATGCAAGTGGAATCTAGCAATGTGCACCTCTGGCTCGGTGTGTAGCTGCATGTGCCTTCTCCATGAGTACACACTTTGCGGGATGTTCCTATGAGTAGGATATTCCATGTGGTATTTGGCCATTGTGTGCTTTCTCCGCTTGGCATATACCATACGCGGTCATGCTGCATGAGTTATGTGACCTGGGAGTTCTGACATAGTACCTTTCCATGTGAGGGTTGCATGAGTTGGCCACACCCACATGAAGGACTATGGAGATAGTTACGCTTGTTTTCCTCCTTCCTCATGTGGTGACTAGTGATAGTCATGTAGTGTTGTAATGTGTATATTTCAAAGATTGTGAGCCTTCCTTTCAGTTATTGGTGACTTTTACTTTGCTTGTGTGGACTAGCACTTTGGTTTATCTTGTTTGTATTAGTTTAGCCACGGATGATTTTCTTGGCATGTAACTCTTGCAGTTACATTTGATTTATTGTTGAAGATTATGCGTATTTTTCTTACCTTATTGTTGGAATTGAGATTTACTCTTCCTTATTTATATTTTGGTGGCTAGACTCATTGACTTTTCTATTTTGGAATGCTAGTCTTGTGTTTTGATGTGATTCCTCATTGGGTATGGTGAGATCCACCCATTTGAGTGTATATGAGGAAGTAGACGTAGGGAAACCCTTGAGGATGGGGGTATGTGTGAGTTGTTCTAAGCTCTAATTCATTATCTTCCTATTGTTTGATTGTCTCTTGGAGGCTAAAACCCTTTAACAAGCTATATGTCATTATGGCTTGTATGGAAGGGCTCACTAGGTGGGTCAATGCCATCAAGACACATGGATATGGTTATTGGTTATGGACTCATGGCTATAATTGGATTTGGATGGTACTACGACATCCACGTGAACCCCTAGTGTAGCCTTGTGATGTGAATGAGGATGCATGTATATGCAGGTGGTACAATTGTCATGTATGTAGTTGCATATTAAAATATAAAAGAGAACAAAATTTGCATCATTATGCCTTGAAAAGTGACAAACTATTGCATTATATGTAAAGAGATGGCATGCATGATATGAAATCAGAGGTTGAAATTATGTATATGTGTGTATGTATACTCCATTTTATAGATAGATGCATATAAAATTTAGAGAATTAAAAATTTTATGTCTTGAAAGTGTATTTTGCTACAAATTATGAGAAAATTGTGTGGTTTATGATGGAATTACATGCTTATATGTTTATATACTATTATCAGTGCTTTCAGATGATCATGGATAGGAAAGGGATGATGTCATAACACTCATTTTCAAGAGGCTTACGATGTCATGACCCTCTTCCTAATGACCATCGATGCTTCAGTTATTATATGATATATGCACATGTGCTTTGACGTGTGCTTGGAGTGTTGCAGGTACTGAGTATCGACTCTGCCTGGATTCATAGGCATGAGTGTACTCATATTCCATGATGGTGGTTACTGGAGATAGTCAAAGGCCATGTTCTTTGTCATAGCCACTATACCCTGAAAGTGTTGTATTCCCGTGTTGTTGTCTTATCATTTGGTTACTTAATGGCAATGTCTGGATTGCCCCTTATGGTGATGAAGGGGGTAAACCATAAAACACACAAAAACATAAATAGAACATAGAAAATAGAATATTTCTTTATTGATCTGGGAAACTCATTACGTTACAGAAGCTCAATTACAATCAAAGGAATCAATCCTCCACAGGCTACAACACACTATAGCTACACCTCACCAGGCTCTGGAATCTGCTGCCTTCTGTAACCCCAAATTAGCTAGAGTTTCTATTTTCCCACCTATTCTTGACTCCGCACTTGCCCCCTTAACTCTACGACCACCTAGGGTTCCCAAAAATGGTTATTAATAGCCTTTTTGGTGGCCAACAACCTAATTTCAAAATTTACATCTCCCTCCAAAAATAGGTCAACTTCCGGGAGCCATAACTTTTGATCTGGGTGTCCGATTGATGAACCATTTTATGCATCAAAAAGCTCACAGAGTTCTCTACATGCTAAGAACTTGCTATGCTGGTTCTGGTCATTTTTGGGCCCATACAGGGCTATTTAGTGCCTTAAACCTGAGTTTGAATAATTTTCAAGCATTTTCCAGGAACTAGAAACTTTAATATCTTTTAGCTTGCAAATGATCTTTGCGTGATTCCTTCACCAAAGGTCTTAGTTTTCAGTTATGAAGCTTCATGTAAATTTTCACTTCATTCTGTGCCCAATTACAATCTTTCTAAAAATAGCAGGTTGTTATTTTTAGTAGTTTGGAAAAACTGAAAGTTCTACATCATTATTCAAACGATTATGGAACCAAAACCACAAATTTTGAAAAGAAATGGAAAGAACATCAATAATTTTGAAACACATCTTTTTTTTGGGTGATGTAAGATTTCCCTTACACCACTAGATGCTCCTGCATAAGACACTCAGGGTAATTTGAGAAGTGACCCTATCATGTCTTAGGTGTTTGTGTGAGGAAAACCCAAACGGTCAACCTCTACCTTAGACAACCAAATTTCTTCATTTTTAGCTTATTGTATGTTCCAATTGGGAACCTTTCTTTTCTCAAGTTAACCATAAATTCATCTCCTACCTGGAAGTCCTTATATCTCTTTTTTTGATCTGCCTTAGCCTTGTACTAAATATTCATCTTATTAATGTGCTTTCTCACCTCTTCATGCAAATTCTTCATATGTTCTGCAAAGTCTTCATCCTCAGCACTTGTCTTTTCTCCTTTGTCCAGATTCCTTAACTCTGAAGCATTTCTTGGACTATTCCCATATACAATCTGGAATGGTGATTTACCAGTACTCCTATTGACAAAATTGTTGTAAGCAAATTTTACCTGTGGTAAAATCAAATCCCATCCCTTGGGCTTATCTCCTACTAAGCATCGTAGTAGGTTACGCAAACTCCTATTCACCACTTCTGTCTGTCCATTAGTTTGTGGATGGTGTGTAGAACTAAACTTCAAATCTGTCTTCAACTTCTTCCATAATCTCCTCTAGAAATAACTAACAAAATTGGTATCTCAATCTGAAACTATGCTCTTTGGTAGACCATGTAATCTCACCACCTCCCTGAAAAATAACTCTGTAATATGAACATCATTAGTCTTCTTACAAGGAATAAAATGTGTCATCTTCAAGACTCTGTCCACCACCACAAAAATGGAATCATGTCCTCTTTGTGTCCTTGGTAAACCAAGAACAAAATCCATACTAATATCATCCCATGGCTTCTCTGGTATAGGTAGTGGCTGATACAACCCCATATTCTGACTTGTTCCTTTTGCCACCTGACACACTCCGCAAATTGGCACAAATTTCCTCACATCCTGCTGCAACTGTGGCCAATAATAATTTTCACTAACAATAGCAATGGTCTTATCTCGACCAAAGTGTCAAGCTAATCCCCCACTATGCTTCTCCTTTATCAAGTTCTCTCTCATGGAACTCCTCGGAATGCACAACTGGCTTCCTCTAAACAACATGCCATCTTGGATTATGAAATCCAACCATTTTGTCCTGTCCAAAGTGACAGGTTCCAAACAAGATTTCTAGGCCTCTGCAAAATCTAGATCTTCTGGATATAAACTCTTGAGCTCATCAAACCCAACAACCTCTATCTTCATGTATGTCAACAAATTTTGCCTTCTGCTCAAGCCATCTACAACTTTGTTGGACTTCCCACTCTTGTGCTTCAAAACAAAGGTATAACTCTGCAAAAACTCAACCCATTTTAAGTTCCTTTGATTTAACTTTCCTTGACTATTAAGATACTGCAAAGCCTGATGATCAGTATATAAAACAAACTCATTTGGCAACAAATAATGTCTCCATTTCTTGAAAGCTTGAACTATTGCATAAAACTCCTAATCATAAACATAATACTTTTTCTTTCCATCATTAAGCTTCTCACTAAAATAGGCAATGGGCTTACCTTCTTGGCTCAAAACAGCTCCTATAGCACTACCACTAGCATCACAATCTACCTAAAATACCTTATTAAAATCTAGAAGTGCCCAAACAGGTTGCTATGTGACTTTCTACTTCAATGTATCAAAGCTTTTATTTACTCCTTTAGTCTATCTAAACTCTTTTTTATCCCCTCTCATTGTCTCAGTGAGGGGTGCACAAATGCTACTAAAATTTTTGATAAACTTTATTTAAAAACTTGCTAAACCATGAAAAGATTGTACCTCCATTGCACTCCTTGGCATAGGCCATTCAACGATAGCCCTTAATTTTTTTGGGTCCATCTTAAGACCTTCCTCTGAGACAACAAATCCCAAGTATACCAACTCCTTCTTTGCAAAACTACATTTCTTTAGATTAATCAACAACTTCTCCTCCCTCAGCTTCTCTAAAAGTCTTCTAATATGCATCAGATGCTCATCTCAAGTCTTACTAAAAATCAAAATATCATCTAAATAAACAATAACAAAACTTCCCAAAAATTCTTTTAGTACCTCATTCATGAGCCGCATGAATGTGCTCGGTGCATTGGTTAGCCCAAATGGCATGACTAACCACTCATACAAACCTTCCTTTGTCTTGAAGGCTATCTTCCACTCATCTCCTTCCCTGATACGAATCTGGTGATACCCACTCTTCAAGTCAATCTTCATGAAGTACTTGGCTCCACTCAAACAATCCATTCTAGGCAATGGAAATATACATTTGATTGTGATCTTGTTGATGGCTTGAGAGTCTGTACACATTCTCCACTCTCCATATTTCTTTGGTGCTAGTACTGTAGGTAGTGCACATGGACTTAGGCTCTCTCTTATCAATCCCTTCCTCAACAACTCCTAAACTTGTCTGTTCAACTCTTCGCTCTCTGCTGGAGTCATTCTATGGGCTGCCTTATTCAGCAAACTAGCTCTTGGTATCAAATCCATTTGATGACTTATCTTCCTCACTGGTGGTAAACCCTCTGGTACATTATGAGAGATAATGTCCTAAAATTCTTCCAACATATCTAAAACTTCTGCTGGTACATCTTCACATTTCTCTTGACTAATCTTAGGAATCAATGCAAAACAATGATATTCATGCTTCATACCCTCCATAATTTTCTACCATCTACCAAGAAAATTCTGGCAGTACTACATACCTTCTCTTCCACCTCTTTCAAGGGCTTCAATTTATGATGAACTCCATCTTTTGTTAGGGAATATGTGTTTGCATGGAAATCATGGACAACACTCCTATCATACTACCATGGCCTTCCCAATAACATATGACATGCATCCATTTGTATGATATCGTACATCAACTCATCATGGTAGTCCGCAATCTTGAACTTCACTAAACACTGCTCATTGACCAAAGCTTTGTGGTCATTCTGCAACCATGCAATCCGATATGGATGTGAATGCTTTCTTCTTGTCAACTTCAACTTGTCAACCATCTCCTCTGAAACAAGATTGTCAGTACTTCCACTGTCAATAATAATGTCACAACACTTACCTTCACATTTGGACCTTGTGTGGAATAAACTCTTCCTCTGATTGGGTTCTTTCTCCTTATTCAGCAAAGTTCTTCTGACAACTAGGGTTTCTCCCCTTTCAACATCTTCAGAACACTTAGATTGCGTATCTTCATCTACATGTACAACTCATGCATTACCTTCAGGTCTTCTACTTATCCTTCCTTGATGTTGCAGATACTCGTATGCTTAGTGCCCTTCTTCTCCACATTGGAAATAGGTTCCTTTGAAACCTTCTCTTCTAGGTCCTTTCCCAGGTCTGCCTCTTCCTCTTCATCTTCGCTCAACATTGTTCTGGTCACGAGGACGGTAGGCATTATCTCCTCTTTCATTTTGACTGGTGCCAGTTTCTTCACTTTTATTTTTATCTTTATTACGGCCTCCATAGGGTCTTCCACCAGTCCTTCCACTTTGACCTCTTCCCTTTTGCTTGCTATCGAATCTTTTATTCAGCTTCTCTTCCACCTTTAGGGAAAACTGGTATGCATCTTCTATGGTGGTCATTCTAACCAAGCTCAGATCCTCTTGAATACTCAGCCTCAACCCATTAATGTAATGGGCTACCTTCTCCTTGTTGGGCTCTGCATGGCCTATCCTGATAGTAATTTTATAAAACTCTTTTGTAGACTCCTTACCAGACTTGTTACCTTGCTTTAGTCCTTGCAGCTTCTTTAGCAACTCCATCTCATAGTCCACAGGAATGAACTGCTTCTTGAGTTTCTCCACCATCTGATCCCATCTGGTGATCTTTCCTTTTCCCCTTCTATTCCTCTCTAATTGGACCTCCTTCCACCAAATATTGGCATGGCCCTTCAACTTTATTTTTTGCAAACTTGACCCGATCTGGGTCCTCCACATCTTCATACTCAAAATACTCCTCTATGTCATTGATCTAATCAATAAGTTGTTCTGGACTCAAATCTCTAGAATATGTAGAAACTTCAATCTTGGGCCTCATTCCAATCTTAGAAATGGTCCTCAACAACCTAACTTCTGCAGGATCTCCTGCAGCTTCTTGTTTTTTCTCAGATAGCTCTTCCTCAGCTTCATCTTCACTTTCTTCTCTTTTTCTCAGGTCAAACCCTCTTTGTAGCTCCTCTTGCAATGCATTGATTTGCCTTTGCGGGGCTCTAAAATCCTCTTCCGTCAAAGTGTCCCTCCCACTATGATTTCTTTGTGGAGGCATCTTGATCTCCGCAGCAAACCCACAACCTCAGATCCTGGTGCAAACTACTTCACGGTCGGTGATCTGTCTACACACTCAAGAACCCTTTCTTTGATACCACTTGATGAAGGGGTAAACCATAAAACACACAACAATAGAAATAGAACATAGAAAATAGAATATTTCTTTATTGATCTGGGCAACTCATTACATTATAGAAGCTCAATTACAATCAGAGGAATCAATCCTCCACAGGCTGCAACACACTACAGCTACACCTCACCAGGCTCTAGAATCTTCTACCTTCTGTAACCCCAAATCAGCTAGGGTTTCTATTTTCCTGCCTATTCTTGACTCCACACTTTCCCCCTTAACTCTACTACCACCCAGGGTTCCCAAAATGGTTAGTAATAGCCTTTTTGGCAGCCAACAACCAAATTTCAAAATTTGCATCTCCTTCCAAAAATAGGTCAACTTCCGGGAGCCATAACTTTTGATCTGGGTGTCTGATTGACAAATCATTTTATGCATCAGAAAGATCACAGAGTGCTCTACATGCTAAGAACCCACTCTTCTAGTTCCAACCATTTTCGGGCGCGTATGGGGCCATTTAGTACCTCAAACCTGAGTTTGAATAATTTTCAAGCATTTTTCAGGAAACAAAAACTTTAATATCTTTCAGCTCGCAAATGATCTTTATGTGATTCCTTCACCAAAGGTCTTATTTTTTAGTTATGAAGCTTCCTATAAATTTTCACTTCATTCCATGCCCAAATACAAACTTTCTAAAAAAAGCAGGTTGCTATTTTTAGTAGTTTAGAAAAACTGAAAGTTCTACATCATTATTCAAGCAATTATGGAACCAGAACCACAAATTTTGAAAAGAAATGGAAAGAACATCAATTATTTTGAAACACATCTTTTTTTTGGGTGATGGAAGATTGCCCTTACACCACTGGATGCTCCTGCATCATATGGTCATGTGTAGTTTTCCAGTACAGTGGTTGAGCCTTTTCTCCTTGGTTTCTATTGATTATTCGATGTGGCTTCCTTGGAATCATTCTTTATTTTGATTGGAGAAAATTGTTTTATGCTAATGTATATTTTGTAGGAAATGAGTGCCTTGCCTATTCCTTACCCATGTACTAGGACTGACTGCATGTAATTGTGCATGTGATAACCTGAGTTTTCTTTTATCATATCAAGTTTCATGGACTAGTGTGTGCTTTGGTTGCATCTTAGCATTTGCAGGCTTCTAGGAGTAAGCCTAGTCCTAGGGGGTAGGATGTAACAACACTCCCTCTAGGCTATTGTTTAGTGAGAGATGAGTGAAATATGGTCCAATAATAATTTATCTTGCCCAAACCTAACACATAAATTTATTCAGTTGCTTTACCACTCCACCTGTCCCCTTGTTATGCTGGGGAAAAAGGTTGGTGAGTTATTTTATGCTACAAGGAAATATCACTGGAGATAGGTGAAGCATTTCATAACCTGGGATGGAGGAGGTTGGGAACATGGATGTACTCTCTTTTTCCCGCCTGGAATCCTGACTTTTGACTACATCAGAGGATTTTACCCCTGTTAAACGGGACTGGCCTTATACGTTTGGCCTACTGCAACACCAAGCTTTACATAGCAGCTCTTGTAGACCATTTATGGTATGCACTTTTCTTGGTATATAATTCATCTTTGACATATAGACTTTACCATGACAATAAGAGATGGAGTGATCGTCTGTTGGAGTCAAGAACAACACTAAGAGGAGGGGTGAATCAGTGTTATGTAAATTCTTAACTTTTTGCAAACTTTATCTTACAAGACAAATAGAAAGGAAGACATTAATGATTTGTTGAGCTCATATGCACAAGACTGATAGTGAAAGATCTGAACCAAAAACTTATAAGCAAAACACAAATATGCACACATAGAAACAAATTATGACACATAAATTTATGGAGTGGAAAATCCTCTCGGGGTAGGAAAACCACTCAAAGGTGCTTCACTGGTTACATGAAGGTCTCACTAACCAAAGAAGATTCACTAGCTTTAAAAGATGCCTCACTAGCACATAGAGAGGTCTCACTGACCACAAGCCTCACTAACTAAACAATCACCATCATTGAAACATAAATTTTGTGTGCAAGAAATGATTGCACCTCAATCTGATTTGCACCAATATACATCTGTGTTTCATCAAACATCCTTATACCTCCTATTTGATTTTTAAATCAACACCATAAAATATTTTTTTTTAGTCATCTCTTCAAACAAGCTCTCTTTACAAATCTTTGTAAACAAATTTACAAATTGTCTCTATCAATCTTGTGATAGGTAAAAAATCAGGTTGAAAAGATCAAGCATAGCTATGAAAACCTAACCCTACTATCATCAAAGAATATAATCTAAATGAAATCAAAAGTAATGCAATTCAAGCACAATATCACCTAGATTGTGTGATTCCTTGTTTATGATGTGGATTTCTTTTTCAACAATGAACAATTATGAAGATAAAAGTTGCCATAATGGATGAATGATAATGATGAAAGCTCAATGGATGCTATGGATACTCAAGTGCTCAATATTCTCAAGATGATAATGTAGACGCTATATGAATGCTAGATCGATGTATGGAATGAGAGGGTGTTTATATAGAACTCAACCGAAATCAATCAACGGTGGAGATTCGTTGGCTATGTGAATGGCTAAGATTGAAGGATAGACATAGGTGAATGTAAAGATGACAAGTGGAGGGAAGATAAGGCTTATGTGTGCTTGTGTACATAAAAAGTACTACATATGAAATATATTAAATAAAAAGATGTAGTACCACTTATCTTTTTAAATGAAAGAGGCACACATGTCGGTTCATGAGATAAATGCTAAGATAAATTAATTAAATAAATACAATTTATTTAATTAATTGGATAGTGGATTTATGAAAGGAATCTTTAATTAAATAAATAAGATTTATTTAATTAAAAATAGATAGAATGGAGATAATTAAATAATTGAAGATTGTTTAATTATAGCTTAGAAGAAATAGCTAGTGAATTAATTAAATAAATTAGAATTTATTTAATTAATAGAAGAAATATATGTGTTAGGGATATTGCTCAAGTGTGTTAGACAAATGTAGATGATGTGTAATGTGATATTTGATACTAATGATAATGAGTCAATTTTGGGTGTCTACATTTTGCCCCTCTTTGATACAATGTTTGATAGAGCGTTGTGTCAAAGAAGATACGATATGCATTTAATAAACAGGGTTATGCCCCAGTGTAACTGGTAGGTGATGCCCCCTCGAGAGATAAGCCAAGCTAACCAGGAAGGGCTGGGTTGGCTCACAATAGAAGAAAAGCTAGGACACAAGGTTGACACGAAGAAAATGGGGGTGGGGAGGGGTCAAAATGGGATGATGCAGATGAAAATAGGCTTTGACATAGAAGAATTAGGGTTTGAATGGGGGCTATAAGTAGATTCTATAATGGCAAATAGGATCATTTGTGCTCAGAAAGCTATAGAGATCTAGAGCTCCTTAGAGTTAGTGTGCGATGAGAGTTGGAGAGCTATTAGGATGGTGATTCCACGTAGAGATCATTATGCCGAGCGAGTGAGGACACATGGGCAACCAGAGGGATTAGATGTACTGGTATGTATCAAAAATTTTGCTAAAAGCATGATTTTGATAGGCTAGAAGCGTCATAAATCCACACACATCACCAGAAGCGACTCGGTCATAGGTTAGGTAGTTCAGGTCACTTAGGAGGGTAAATAAGTCGCTTACAGTAGTTTAGATTGCTTGTAGGCATGACTTGTTCACTTGTATTCGGCTAAGCAATAGGATAAGGAAAATGTGCATATAGATAGGAACAAGTCGCTTATTGTCCAATAGTAGGTGCATATAGAAAGGCAGCTCGCATAGAAAGCATAAGTGCTTGCTTAGGGTATGCAGCTAGTGTATGGGCAAAAGAGAAACGCATGTACAATTCGGGTCGCATGTAGTCCAACAGTGATTGCATATGCAGAATAGATTGCATATGAGCAAGATAGAAGTGTATATGGTAAAAGAGGTCACTTTTGATCAACAGATAGGCGCATATGGAAAACTGAACCGCTTAAGGTAGATAGAAGCTAGGAAAGCAATAAACGGTGAAATTTTGATAGCATTTAAGTAGTGCAAGGGACTAACATGATGCAGGATATACTACCGCCTTTGTTATCATAGAAGCCACATCCTAGGGATTTGCAATTGGTGAGATTACTGGATGCAGAGGAGCGGCTAGTGTTAGAGATCCTCGGATTAGAACATGTGTCAAGATTGGAGCCGATGTAGGCACATCAAGCATTGATGACGGTGATGGTGAGGTGATGAATGAGAGAGCATAGTTCTTTCTTGTTACTGATAGGAGAGGCTACAATCATGCTGGAGGATGTATTTCAGATTCTACGGATTCCTATAGATGGGGACCAAGTTGATTATGATCCTGATATGGGTCTAGCTGTGTTCAGGAGATTATTTGGGACACCAAACATTGGAGTAGAGGGCTCAGAGATCCCGATGGTGAGGATGGAGGATCTATGTGATAGGTTGCAGCGAGTGGTAGTGGCTATCATCAGATGGCTAGTGGGAGACAGATGAGTGAGAGGCTTTCTGGTAGGATTGGCAACAGCAATGGAGGGGATGTTCTCCTATGGTATGAGATATGTATGGGTGGAGTGTGTGTTGGGATAACTCTATCATTACCTACATGATTGTGCATATATGTTCAGAGCTAGTATGTCGGAAGAGGTGACAGTTTTGTGAGTGTGGGCTTATGAGCATATTCTAGTGACGAGGTCAAAGGGATGGGTGGCTAGAGATGTAGGAGAGCCTTATACTAGGATGTATAGAGGAGCTCTAACATACCAACAGAGTCAAGGAGTAGTATACTAGCGGAGGAGGTTGGATGAGGTGGCGAGCTTTGTATGGAGGCCATGGCTAGGATGTGAGAGATGGGATGAGGAGGATGCTAAGCTTGTCTATGCTAGGTAGGCAAGATATATTTTTGGACACGACATATACATTATAGAGTGCTATTTGCCAGAGAGGGTTTTGAGATAGTTCAAGTTGCCACAGGCAGTACCAGTTGGTGATGCCATTTTTGGGAGGACTAGACAGGAGGTTTTTGATTGGGGGCTAGAGGTTGTGGTTGAAAAGGCTTTGGCAGAGAGAGATGGGCTACAGCCAGTTGTATTCCAGTGGGGATAGGGTCCTGCAGATCTAGGGACACTACCAGATAATGATGCACACTGGGTGACAGCTAGACCGACACGGCTGACTTGGGTTGGAGAGATTGGGAAGATAGGGATGGAGAGACTGGTTAGGAGGAGGCGATGATAAGCTCCACCAGCGTAGGTTGTTGTACCAGCAACGCCAGGGATACAGATGCCAAGACAGCCCCAGATACTTGCACAGCCTCAGGGGTAGATATTGGTGGGTGATGATGTTGGGATTTAGCAGTTGTGGAGGGGGATTAGAGAGGAGAGGAGATGGAGGCAGTGAGCACAGATGAGATTGAGGAGGGTGGAGATAGATAGGCACCAGGCAGTGATCATCTTGCGACATGCTAGAGCTCAGGCTCAGACATACCAGGCTCAGTTATAGTTGAGAGAATAGGCTGGGGATGGATAGGATGATGGTGCACTTGCTAGGGTGATAGGAGAGATATGGCTAGACAGAGTGAGCAGATGATGAGCATAGAGCGAGATACGGCGATGCAGCAGGTGCAGGATATGAGAGTAGAGACAGATGGTCTGTGAGGAGAGAGAGATACAGCTATGTAGCAGCTATAGGGGATGACTAGTGAGCAGGATAGAGCTGTGACTGCACTAGGGAGGGATGGGGCTACGATGTACTTGGCTACACAGTTGACACAGGTATAGGCAGAGCTGTGGAGAGTACAGGGTGAGGCTGACTACTATAGAGGCTTATACTATGGGGTTGTGCCAGCAGAGTACTGGCAGCTTAGCTTCAGGAGCAAGTCAGGGGCTTCAGGTTCACAGATTTCAGGTGGACCTTGATCAGTAGCCTTAGTGATGGGGCCACCAAGAGATAGGGGACCAGGTATAGGACCTAGTTGTGGTGGTTAGGGTGAGGGAGCTGCCAGTAGTCACTAGGGCTACCTTGTTTATATGTTGTATCATGATTGAGGCCTAGAGCCGATTGTACATACATTCTTGATGGCTCAGCTTGTATATGTAGACACTTGTATATTGACACATGTATATATATGATGGAGTATTGCTGATCTATATGATGTTGTAATGGATGCACTATTGATATTATGATGGTTATGCATGTTGTATTTGTATTTTCATGGATTATGTATGGATGTTTATGCAAATGAGATGAATGGAAATGGTATGCTAATACAAATATGTAAATAGTAATGATATGATATGGACTTATGCATATAAATAGATGGTAATGAAATGATATATGATGGACTTGTGTATGTCTAACACACTTGTTTTGCAGGATACGAAATATAGACAAAGGACGATGGAAATGATTGATCTTGGTTGAGGACTATATAGGTGAATAATAGGATGAATAGATGGGATGATGGGCAGATTTTTAAGTAATTGCTCAAAAATAAAAAGAAATGCAATCCTTATGTTTGATATAGCATTTGGATGTTATGCACCAAGGTAGAGAAGACCAAGGTGTCGAGATATCCAATGCACAACTAGCATGCTACAATCTTGTCTAAACACATGAGGTCAAGATGTTGAGCCAACATGCACAAGATATGAATAACAACTAGTGTTTTGAGATGGACTTTGACGCTACAAGAAATGGTTTGAGCTTATCTCCACTACACATAGTGATAGCTTGTTGGTTATATGTATGGAGCTAGTCTTGACATAGAATAGTCTCAAGTGCATAAGGCACTGTTTAGATTCTCAGATGCTAGAGATATTGATATGTAAGAGGCTAATTCCAACACATACAAGATACCAAGATGCATAGGAAGAGAATAAGATCATCCCGCACACACAGTACATGAAAGCAATATGACCATGCCCCATTCCTTACTTCATCGCAACATACCAAGGCAATCTTGATTAGGCATAGAAAAGGGACAAAAGATACTGTCATCACATTCTCTTGCCAAATTTAGGTGCTCTTAGATGGATTTAAGTTGGTGCCTTGTTAAGAGGAAAGCTGCATCCTGTTGAAGGCGAAAGATAGTATTGGAGCTTTCAATATACACATAGTTTGCTTCCTACTTGAGCTGATCAAAGAGAAGAAGATGGAGGATGAAAAATGATGAAGAAGATGGGGTGGATCATCAGTGCTTGAGTACTGGAAACTTCCTTCATATTCTAGACTGCCTACATACACTGTATCCATGGGATCAAAGCACATTTACAATGAAGATGAGACATGATGAATATGTAGTTCTGGGTTTTATTGATGATATGTGTGATGAAAGATAGAAGAATGTGAGATGAAAGATTTGGGGAATGATTAGAAGAAAGTTGAAAGATGGATGATGAAGAGAAGGGGCTATTGTCTTAGCCTGAATCAAAGTGCTCCCTTCACATCTCAGATTGCCTACATACCCTATATCCATGGGATCAAGGCTTTAACGATAGAGCTAAATGTAGTTCTTGCTTATTGCACTGGATGAGTGATGTTGAAAGACTAACGTGATTGCTTAAATGTTTGCATTGGCAATCTCTTACAACTGTCGGATATCAGATGAGTGCGAATTGATTGCAAAATATGAAGCCTAATTGCAAAATGTTTTGCCACAGTTGTTGTTGGATGAGCGCTATGGTTGAAGTTGAAAGTTTGTTGTGTTGTGAGCTAAAGTGTTTGATGTGTTATGAGCTAGAGATAGCGATATCCACTTCCAAATAAGACTCAACAAATGCCCCCAGTGTGGGATGAGGTTTATTATGAAGAAGCAATGATAGGGATTGTGTGCGATCAAGATGCTAAGGTGCCGAAAGAGATAGTTATCGTAACAATGTCTCAAGTATGATAGCTAGCATTGACAGAGGTGAAGGTGGAAAAGGCTATTTATTACGATGAAATGTGGATTATGAGATGGACTATATGGGATGGGATGGTGAAATATGGTAGGAATAATAATGATCAAATGAAGCTAAGCAGACGATGGAAGCTAGTCACTACACATAGCACCTTTTTACCAGGGTTTCACTATGGTACTTATCCAAGGCACCTGTTTACCAGGTTTTCACTATGGTACTTATCTAAGGTGCCTGTTTACCAAGTTTTCACCAGAGGATGGATTATTTATCTTAGACTATTATTTTTTTGTTATCCAAAGCGCCACAAAGTGGCTTTCACTATTGGATGGATTTTTTGTTGTTGGATGGGATGACAATTACACATGGCACTTGTTTTCCAGGTTTTCACCATGGTAATAGATAGGAGGGACTCAAGTGTCTAGTTCAATGGATGTTGGTAGTCCCATTAGAGATGGATGTCGTCACACGGACCATATCATTATGCTCATTGATGTTGATAAGGGATTGTGTGGATGGGAAATGGATTAGGTGGAAATACATTAGGATGAGTGAAGGTTCACATAAGGATAGATGGAAGGCTCATGCAAGGATAGATGAATGGGCTAGTGGATTATGGGAAGTCTTATGCAAAAGCATCGACCATAGGAAGGTGATAAGGAAGATATGTAGGATAATGGATGAAGGATGGAGGTATAGAGGTATGTGGAAATGTGGGATGGAAGGGAACCATGACCAACAGTTGCACACACTGCTAAACATTAAAGCTTTAGATGGGGAGGTGGTGTAGGGAATGAAAGAAATGCTTGCTTAGGGGATGGGTGATGGAGTGATGTAGGAACCCACAGATGCTTAGTATTTTTATGATTTTGGCATTGCTTGTGGGATTTTTAGATGGAATGGGATGGAAATGAAAGAAAATGGTTGGGATTCTTGAAGGATGGATAAAGATGCCTCAATTGGTTGGCTTGCTTGTTTCCTTAGGAACCCAGGCCATTTTGGTTATAGGCTCTTCTTGTGGAGTTATAGGCTCAGCTAGCTTTTTAGATGCACTAGGTTGTGATTCTTTGCTTTGATGCCCTAAGGCATGAGAATCTTTAGGATTCTTGGTAGTATTTTTAGCTTTAGAGGTAGAGGCATCCAAATTTTTATTTTTGAATCCCATGGATTTGATGGAAGAGGGGTTGGCGGAATGAATGGAAGCTTTATGCTTAGATGGTATGTGTCTTTGTTGGTCATGATTAGGAATGTGATGGTGATGATGAATAAATTGATAATTAGGCATTGGTAGTAATGGAGGTGAGGAAAATGGAGGGATATTAGGGGTTGGAAGTAGTGGAGGTAAATTAGATGGTGGAAGATGTACAGTCACATGCTTTTGCAGGTTATAGGATGTGGGAAGTAGAGGATACAGAAGTAAAGTTGATGGCAGGAGATTAGGAGTTGGAAGAAGTGGAGGTAAATTGGATGGTGGAAGATGTACAGTCACACGCTTGTGGCGTTTAAAATGGGATTTTTGACAGGGAATGGTGGACTTAGGATGGATGGAGGAATTACCAACATCTTTAGCTTGGGGAGGCTAGTGTTTGACACTAGGACTAGGAGTGTTTAGGGGACTAGACTTGAGTTCCTCATTAGATGGAGATGAAGGGATTGTGGAAAGCATGGAAATGGAGGATCCTGAAAAAAGGTTGGTGATATGAAAGGAGGAGTCATCAGTGGTATCAGAGTTAGAAGTCTCTCTTACCAAAGAAGATCCAGCTTTTGCATCAGAAATGGATGTGGATGAAGATTCTAGTAATGTATATTCACTAGGACCATGTTCATCATACTTGATACAGAGATTGGAAGTGGCTTTGCTAGATAATGGCTTGAGTAGGTCGGATGGATCTACATAGGATGAAGATGGACATGCCTCGGTGTCGATAGGAATGCGGTTTGGACTCTGATATTTAGCTTGAAAGGAATGAAAAAATTCAAATGGATTGGGATCAGCTTGGATAGTAACTTCAACACCATTATGTGGGAATTTAAAACATTTATGGTATGTGGAAGGAACTAACTTGAGGGCATGTATCAATGGATGACTAAGGATGATGTTATAAGGATGGTCAATAACAAGAACTTGACAATGGGTTTCTATGGTGATCAACCCAACTTGGATAGGCAAGAAAATAATTCCTTTAGTATCTCTCTCAGCATCATCATATGCTCTGATAGTAATAACCTTGGTGGTGTCAACATCCTTCTCAGAATATCCTAATTGTTTTATTAACTTCAAAGAATATATATTAAGACTAGCTCCACCATTTACCAAGATTCATTTTATATGGTGTTGTTTAACAAACACTTCAATGTGAAGGGCTTCGTTGTGGGAAGGATGGATGGAGGGATGAAGATCTTTGTCAGAAAATGTTAAATGACAAGGGGCTGCAATGCTAGCGACCATAGATTGGAATTGTGAGATATCAATATCATTGGGCACCAAAGATTCTTGTAAAGCTTTGTCAAGGATATCTTTGTGTGCAGTGGATATGCGAAGCAACTCAAGAATCGATATGTGTACAGGTGTTTTGCCAAGATGATCCAAAATATTATAGTTAGGGAATGGTCGAGGGGGATGAACATGTGCTCCTTGAATAGTGACTCAACCTCTGCAGGTAGCTATAGCACAATCAGGTGCTTTACGTTGGATAGTAATGGTAGAAATGTGAGCATGGTCAATGCGGCCAATGGTAGATGATTCATAGTTGTACTGAATGGCATTCCCAGCATGAGGGTTACTTGCTTTGTCATGAGATGGAAATGGATTCTTGAAAGTCTCTAGATCATAGTTCGATGTTGATTGTTGTGCAGGTTGAGTTGTTGAAGGTGTAACTTTGAATAAACCTTGATCGATGTAATCTTGGATGACATGTTTTAAGCACATACAACCATTTGTTTTGTGTCCTTTAACTCTATGGAAATCATAATACTCATTTTCTTTGTACCAAGGAGCTTTGAAGAGTAGTTCACCATTAGGTGGTGTATCTGGTAAGATAATATCAGCCGCTTGGAGAAGCTTTCGAAAGATAACTTCCACAAGTTCTGCTAATGGTGTAAATTGTTGACGCGGATTGGAAGTTTGGTGTTGTCACATTCGCTGAAAAGGTTGCATTGTTGTGGAAGCAACTTGGATGTTCTTTGCATCTACAACACCATCATTGACAACATTCTTATTTTTGTTCTAAAAGTGAGACTTATCATTGTAGTTTTGAGGATAGTCTTTGTTATCGTGAAAGATCTTGGTAGTTCCTTTAGCAATTAAGGCTCATTCAATGATGGTTCCTTTGGAAACAAGTTCATCAAAGGTGCTAGCACTTTGCAATTATAGTTGGAATGAAAGCTCAAGATGAAGATTTTAAACAAAGATATCGAGTTGTTGCTTCTCAGGTATTTACCATGATAATTTACTAGCCATATTACACCATCATTGAGTAAATGAAGAAAAGGCCTCACCATTGCGTTATTTATTGTTGACAAGGTCATTCATGTTTATCTCATGGTCAATGTTAAATGCAAAGTGTGATCAAAACTTATTATCTAACTTCAAAAAAGACTTAATTCCCGAGGGTAAATGGGAGAACCATTCAAGAGCTTGTCCTGCTAAGCTTCGAGGAAATAGTCTCAAAAGATATGTATCATCATAAGCAACATTGAGACATGCCACAAAGAATGCGCTAAGGTGGTCTTCTAGATTTCCAATTCCTTTGTACTTATCAAATTGTGGAATTTCAAAGTGTGGTGGAAAAGGTATCATATGAAGAGACTTGTCAAATGGATATGCGCATATGTTGTCTAGAGAAAATGTCTTCTTGCCTTGTCCTACCGCTTGGTTAGTTATTTGTTGAACATCCATTGAAGAGAATTGTTGTTGTTGCAAAAAGGGTGAAACATGGTATGGTGTATATTAAGGTTGTTGTTGGGGCATATATGAAGCCATGACTATTTGTTGAGGTTGCATACTCACAATATATGTCAAAGGATTGGGATGTGGCACATATGTGGTTGAGGATTGCTGTCCTTGAGGCACAAGGGGTGGTTGGCTATATTGTGATGAATGGACACCAAGATTTTACATCACATGCAAAGTGGAAAATGGATTGACACTAGTTAATGGTTGGGAAGTTGGATTTGGATTTGTAGCATGGTAAGTGATAGAAGGATTGGTAGATGCGAGAGAAGGATGGACACTTGGGTTTGTATTTTGGACAACATGGGGATTGATGTGTGTTATGGGTTGGGTGATAATAGGCAAGCCTTGGGTAGCATAAGATGGATTGATGGTGTGTGAAGGATTGGAAGAATGTGACATAATGGATGTAAGTTGTTGAACATAAGTGACCGTAGAGCTAGGATTGGCTTGAGAAACGATAGGAGGGTCACTCATATCAATAAGACTAACATTGGGATTATATGGTATAGTGGATGGATTAGTAGAGATGGTGGAAAGCGTATTAGTAGTTGGTATATGGGATATGGTAGGTTGTGATGGTCGTGAAGCTTGGGCTATTGGTGTTGCTGGTATAATTTGGGAGGCTTGCATACTATGAGATATGGGGATATCTTGTGATGTTTGGAACATTTGCGCTTGGACCACATGGACAGCTTGTGTTACTTGAGGCATGGAAACGGTCATGGTAGGAGAAGGTGTATGTTGAGGAACATGGAAAGGTGGAATGTTCAAATTTTGTGACATGAGAGGGAGCACATTGGTTGGTATGATCAAAGGTTCTAAAGTGTGCTCCGAGCATGGTAGATCAAATGAAGTAACAATAGGCAATGAAAGAGATGTGGTGGAAGATAGAGCTTGTGATATGGTGGGGGATGGTGTGACTATAGTGGATGGTCCTTTTGCAACAATAGCGGGAGTGTTTGGATCGTGTTCTCTAATAGTGGATATGTCAAAATCTCTTGGTAATTTAGCGCCCATGTGAGCAAGTTGCAAGAAGTAGTGATTAGGCTCAAATAGAACAAGTCTCTCAACTTGATCCCACACATGAGTGTCCTAAAATTCTGATAAGTCTTCTTGGGATTGTTCTTCAAAAGTCTCGAAAGATATTGGAGGTTGTACTTGTTATAAATATGACTCTCCAACGGTATACCCATGAGGTGTAAACATATGAGGAGGCATACCAGTCGTGAATTGAGTTGCGTCCTTAAGAGGTGTCGATCTAAGTTGTTGCATCTCAGCTTGCAATTTGGCTTCCATTTCAGCTCTATATTGACTCCTAGTTTGAGGCATGATGTTGATGTTGAAAACTGAAGTTTAGTTTATCAAAGTTTTGAGACCCAAAAGATGATAGTTTGCTTGGTTCCTGATTTGGTTGGTTGGTTGATTTGTTGTTGGCTAGTTTTCTTTGGTTGATGTGTTTTGCTTGGTTTGGTTGCTTTGTTGATTTGTTGTTGGCTGGTTTTCCCTAGAGAATAGCTCACACACTCAAGGGAAAAGTTGTTTTCTAAAGGTTGCTATGTTGTTGATGTTTTCTGAAGCTAAAGCTGATGTTTTGTTGACAGATCAAAACAATTGGTTTGATGTTTGGTTTGCTAGTTTGGGATCTCAAAAAGATAAAAAGCTCACAAAATATGATTGATTAGTATGCTCAAAATAGGAGACAAAGTCTAGGTATATGCTAATAGTCAGAGACAGGTCTGAAAGCTAATGCTGAAGCTGAGCAAGCTAGATTTGTGGCTAATTCAACTGAGTCACTAAGATTTGCTGGTATTAGACCACAGGCGACAAGTGATAGCTCATATTTGACTCAGAAAAGGCTAAAGGTGACTAGTAATAGCTCAAATGTGAACTGGTTTAAATTCTATCAGTAGGTTACAATGTTAACCAGAGGTGATCTGATTGTTCACAGGTGATAACTGTTGACTCAAAAGTAATTTACTATTGATTGGAAGCGACTTGGTTTATACCAAAGGTGACTCACTATTATTTAAAGGTGACTTGATTTAGATAAGAGGTGACTGACTGTCAATTAAAAGAGACTTTGTTTATGCCAAAAGTGATTAACTGTTGTTCAAAAGAGATTCTGTTTAGGCAAAAAGTGGCTAACTACGGTTAAAAAGTGATTCTGCTATCTGTATGCAGGTAGTTTAGGCTTAAAAGCAATTGTGTCTATCAGAAAAGATGTCTGATTTGTGATTTTTGACAAGAAAATAGTAATTATAGTCACTCACACTCACAACAATCACAAACTTGTACAACCTAGGCCAGGAAAGGACTGTAATTGTTGAATCCCCTGGCCGTGCTTATTCAAAGCGGATAGCTTTAGGATCTTGGTAGTACCGGCTCCCCTCCATAGCACACACTTCTCACTCATACCAAGATTTGGGTTTCCTTAAAGGCCTGTCCCTCAGCAAACCTTAGGATTGTCCCTACTATCTCTTCTAAGAACCATGTGAATCAGGGCTGCTTCAAAGGTCCCACCTTTTGCATCAACAAATAGAGGGTTTTTGGCTACTACACAAAGTTGCTAATAAGGGCATCCGTTCAGGTGGCTATACATGTGACAGCACTACTCTCCATTATGGAGTTTCCCAGCCTTCAAGGGTTACACCTTGGAGGGTTTTGGGGGAGGTTGGCTATCGGTATAACACAACAAGACCCATTTGTTGATGATTGTTTTGATGCAATCATAACAATTAGTTAAAATTCACATAAAATGAACCAAAACTAACTTGAAAGATATGAAGGAATCGGTTAAGATTCACTTAATCCCAAGTTTAATGTGGTCATGTCTTGACCTATTGGGCAAATTTAGTTGGTCAATGTGAAGCTATAATGTTCAAGGGGCCTTACGTAGTTTAGGGTTTCTTGTTGGTTTACTGGACTCAAACTATGCAAAAGATTTAATAAATATCAGCAGGTTGTTCATTCCATTTGCATAAAATACTTACTATGCTGTAAAACTTTAAATAGTTTCCTTGGATTATTGCAGCTTTCTCCTCTTAAATATTTATGAAAACTGTCTACTTTTAACTCTGTTATGCATGCTCTTTTCAAATATGAGACAAATTTCCTTCAAATTTCTACATTTTAAGCTAAGTATTTTCAGATGGGTTGGGAAAAGTTAGAAATATCTAATCTACACTTCATTCACTCTATTTGAAGGATCTAATTGTTCTTTTATGCACTTTATAAATCATACAGTAACTTAATCAAATCCGCAGACAAAACCTTAAATGTATATTCTGAGCATTTTCACAAACATACACCTAAGATTGCAAGCTCTAAGAGAAAATGTTTCAAACACAATGAAGAGCAAGAAAACACTCAGAATATAGATGCAGAATTCCAGATTCAATTGTACTAGAAACAAACAGTCATATAAGATTTACAATGTCTGAATGACTCTTAGGTTCAATGATCAAACTACAGAAAGCTTACAAGCTTTACAGATGCAGTAAGGAAGCTAGATGTTCCATGCATTCCTTAATGCAGACATAGGCAAACTCCTTCTTCTACTTCTAAACTAAAAGGTCCCTCTATTCTAAATGCTACTTCTACAAATTCCTGCTGCTACAAATCTCTATGTAGCCCCTGTGTAAAGTTTTACAGTGTATCAAGGCACAATATATAGACTTTGATTGTCCTCAATACAACCCAAAACCCTAGTTTAAACCTTGGTTCAAACCTCTGGTTACAACAATAAATGCTGGTGAACCAATCTCCCAAAATATCTCTGAGCATACATCAAATCTGGGTGAAATATGCCTTTCTGGAAACCCTAGCAGCTCAATATTAACTTCTGTGGTCTGCTGCAATAATGTCTTCAACTACATTTTGTCCTCATCAATGAAGACCCTTGACTTCTTTGCACTTCATCCTTATCTTCCTTCTACTCTTGAGATCTGATTTCCTCCTTCATGATGTCACTGCCATTAAGTTTTAGCTCGTTCTTCAACTGCAAACCTGCAAAAAAAGACCAGCAATAAGTATCATCGATTAATAAAACTAGCAAGAAATTAAAACACTTTGTTAAATCAAGGCGTGAATGTGTGAATGCATCAATCGGGCCATAAATCTGTGGAAATTGCATCCAAAAAAATACATATACATCATCCAAAATAGTTGGGTCAACCACTGTTGACCAAAAAATATGCAGTTGGGCCCTAAAATACCCTTAAATTCCATTGCTATGTCTTTCCTCACCTATCGGTGTGAGATCCACCCATCGGCAAGTCCAAAACTTATCATACCGATCACTTTTGTTTGGCCAATATGGCCCTTTCAATATTCAGCTGTCTTTTCTTCCATCAGAGTGACTTACGTTCATCGGCGCGGGCTAGAAATTTTATACCGATCACTCACCTTACGTTGATCATTCTCTACTTTCTTTCCATCGACATGATATTGCCTATTGGTGAGGCATTTCAGAACCTCACCGATCACTCAACTCTGGCCGATCGCCATTTTTCATTCGGCTAAGTCTTTCCTCATTCATCGGCGTAACACAAGACTATCAGCGAGGCAATTTAGAACTTCACCGATCGCCATTGTTTGGCCGATGTGACTCCCGCCGATTTCCTTTGTTTTTTTTTATTGGCGTAACACTGGATATCTTCTGCCGATGCCCTTAAATTCCTACCTTTCCATCGGTGTAACATTAGACCATCCGTGCAGCCATAATTTTCTCTGCTGATAGTCATTGTCTGGTCGATATCCTCTCTACTTTCCTTCTATCGGCGTAACATTGCCTATTGGCAAGGCAATGCAGAACCTCACCGATACCAAAAGTCACACCGATAGCAAAACAAAAGCAACTCCCCGCACCATCAGCAGGACCAAACCTTTTGGCATGAAACTATCATCCAACTCCGATAGCCACAGTTAGGCTGATGTGAACGCTTATCGGCGAAACACAGGATATCACCAAGAAAAAACAACTCTCCGCTGATATCAAAAGTTACGCCAATGAGGTGGGGATACACACACTGCTCACTTTGTGTCCAACCTTACTTTTAGGTCCATGCATGCATGAAGTGCCCTGTAAATCTTACCTACCAAACACACAAACGTGAGATACAAAGTGGATTTAAAACAACAATTTCTTTAACCTAAAACCACTTCGGGTCCACCTGCATGTATATATCAAAACTTTCATCAAATGCAGACAAGGAAAAAGAAAAAACAAACGGCCCTGAACATGAAAGCGATATACAAACCTGAATGTACATTTTACTAAAATGATCATAACTTGCAAAATATGGCAAATTTTAAGATGGTTCAAAAAGCAACCCTAGCTTATTTTTCACAAGGAACCCAACCATATCATGCACTGGTACTGGAAATGCATTTTTTTCTCTATTTTCAACAAAGTTTGCAGGTTTAACCTCTCTTTTCCCTTTACCACCAAGCAAAACAAAACACACAAAAAGCAAAAGCAAAAGCATTAGCAGGGGTCCTCATTTTACTAAGGAGTAAAATGGGGCATGTTGGGAACATCACAACAACTAGAAACCAAACAAAAAAATAAATTTAAAGCATTTAAGAAAACTAAATGAAATAAATCCATAACTTCCAACTATCCTTCCTGCAAATTATTATTCAACTTGAGACCGAAGGTATTCAATAAGGATGCATGAATTTTCATTTTCAGTTTAAATATGTGCACATGATTAATTATCCTCATCTTGAAGATCGATTGAACAAACTAGTGACTGACATTAGCCTACGTAGTTGAGGATATTCCCTCATAGCCGACTGGATAGAGCCTTGCTGCTAGTGAGAATCCATAGCCCCGGCAAGGTTATCGTTACAATTCTCCTAAGTAGAGCCCCACTTAGATGGCTTAATCTGGATTTTCAGTATAATCCGCTTTATTCATTTTATATTTTATATTTTCCCATTTTTGAAAGAGATTTCACAAGATATTGCAGTTGTAACTTTATGATGCAAGGAGTGAACACTTGCTAAAATTAAGCTGAGAATTGTAATGGTAGCAAGGGTGACCTCAGATTTTTCGCCTAATATCTACACTGGTAGGTTCAACAAACCCAAGGATTTTAGGTGTGTCATCATGAGAAACCTCCCTTGAATTCTCAATCACATTTATTGAATACGAAATTTTAGAAGCTAAACAAGTCTCTACATTCATGACAGTCACAAAAGGTTATGCATAAATTGTAAATGATTTAACCTGAATATTCTGAACTTTATACTATTTTGAATGGTTGTTAGTTTGCTCCTTAATACTCTAAAGTAAAACAAAGATCCATGCTGAGGACACAACAACAAACCAAATAAACAAAACAGACTATACAAACAACAAAACAAAAATAGAACAACAAAACAAAAAGAAGCAAAACAAAACTGTACAACAACTAACCTACAAAAGCAAACAACAAAAGAACTGTACACTACTTACACTATATTACACAAAAATGGACTGCCCTTTACCTCAAGCCTGGAAGTAGTGTTTCAAATGTTGGCCATTACTTGGTAATGGCACATCTTCTCCAGTCAAAGTCTTAAGTCTAAATGTTTTGTCTACTATTATTTCTGAGACTTGCAATGGACCTAGCCATAGTTTATCAAATTTTCCATGGTTCTCTTTCTTTTCATGTGCTTTGTCCCAGCACAGCACTAAGTTTGATATCCTAAATGTCTTGACTCTTGCCCTCTTATCAAACCACCTCTTTACTACTGCTTGGTGTTTGGCAAATTTCTCGATGGCTCGACCTCTTTTCTCATCTAATTGTAACATTTGTACTATTATGTCTTCCCTATGATTATCAAAGCCTAGATACTCATTGGCAAACTTCCAGATTGGTATTCTCAGATTTACTGGAAGTATGGGATCAGTCCCATAAACCAAATGATAAGGTTTATACCTAACGCTGCTTTGAACTTGGTCCTATCTACCCATAGTGCATATTTTAACAAGGTATTCCACTCTCTAGGACCCTTTGCAATTAGCTTTTTGATTATATCTAATAAAATTTTGTTCGTAGACTCAGCTAATCCATTACCTTGAAGGTAATAATTTGAAGAAAACTTTAAAACAATCTCATATTCAAATGCCCATTTAGAAAACTTTAAAGAAGAAAAAGCAGGGTCGTTGTCACATACTAATGAATAGGGAGTTCCAAACCTGGTGATGATGTTTTCTTCAAGAAACTTGATAACTACCTCAGTTGTGGAGAATTTGTAGCATGCGTCCTCAGTCCACCTTGTACAGTAGTCTATCACCATCAGTATGAACTTGTGTCCTGCAGAAGATGGAGGATTGATGACTCCAATAAAATCTAGGCCCCACTATGTAAATGGTCTTGATTCAATCACAGGTTGTAATGGGTTGGCCTGATTTCTTCCCTTATCTGCTACAGTCTGACAAGTGTGGCAACTCTTAATGTGACTCTCTATATCTCTAAACATCATGGGCCAATAATAGTCCGCCCTTAATATTTTATGTGTTGTAGCTAGATGGGAACCATGACCTGTTCTGTATTTGTCATGTAGTTCTATCAACACTTTATCCGCTTCAGCTCTATTTAGACATCTCAAATAAATTCCATCATGGTTTTTCCTGAATAGAAGACCTCTTTGTACCACATATTTTTGTGCTTTAGTCTTCAAAGCTCTCCTTTGAGAAGCTTTCATCCTATTTGGGTACTTTCCAGCTATTAGAAAAGTACTTAAATCATCATACCAGTCTAATGCATTCTTGGAATTCAGCACATAGTCTTGTTTTATCAAATCTGAATCTATATTTGCTATTGTTTACACTAATGCCTACCCTCTGACTAGCTTCATGGGAATGATTTCCATGTCAAACTCTTGCAGCGTGGTGATCCACTTGGCTCTCTTTTCTCCAGGTTCGTTTTGCATCAGCAACATCTTTACTGCTGCGTCTGGCACTATGGCTTTGATCTGGCTGCGCAGAATGTAATGTCTAAATTTTTTCATGGCTCTCATTAATGCAAATGCTTGTCTTTCGATATCCAGATATCTTAATTGTACGTCTTTTAGAGGTGCACTCATGAATGCGATGGGCCTTTCTTCATTGTCCTCACCTTTCTGTGTCAAGGCAGCCACGGTTGAATGGGAGGATGTAAATGAATAGATATAAAATGCTTTGGTGTAGTCTGGGCATGCCAATACAAGAGCATCAGAAATTTCCTCCTTGATATCTTTGAATGCAGCCCTAGCCATAGGCGTCCACTCCATCTGCGCATCTTTCTTCAACATGGCATTTAACGGCTGCATAATTTCTGTGAAACCCGTGACAAACTTCCGAACAAATTTAATCTTACCAAAAAATGATTTTAACTCTTTCCTACTGTTTGGTATTTGCAAATTTTTTATTGATTCTATTCTATCTAGGTCAATCGATATTCCATTTTCAGAAATGACATGCCCTAGTAATTTACCTTCAGTAACTCCAAATGAACATTTTTTAGGATTCAGGGAAATTCCATACCTCTCACATCGCTTAAGTATTTTCCTAAGATCTTCAGCATGAGTGGATGCATCCTTGGAATACACAGTCAAATCATCCATATACACAACAATGCACTTACCTGATAACCCATGGAACGTGATGTCCATGGCTCTCTCAAAAGTGGCACTTGCATTGATCAGACCAAAAGGCATTCTCCTATATGCATAATTTCCCCATTTACAAGTGAAGGTGGTTTTTAATCTGTCATCCCTATCTATTAAAACTTGGTTATAACCCAAGAAACCATCTAGAAAAGACATCATCTTTACCCCGTTTACTGCTTGCAGCACTTCGTCTATAGGAGGTAGAGGATAATTGTCCTTTTCAGATGCTTTATTCAAATTTCTAAATTCTACGCATAATCTGATGTCTCCATTTTTCTTCCTTACTGGTACTAGGTTAGCTACACAGACTGAATGTCTAACTGGGAAAATTATTCTAGCAAACAGCAATTTTTTAACTTCCTTGAAGATTAAAGGCTCTAGAATGTCGTTTACAGGCCTTTGTTTCTGCCTAAATGGTTTAATCTCTAGTCTCAAAGGTATTACGTGACTTATGATGGACGTATCATAGGTTTTCAGGTCTTCATATGTCCATGCTATTATGTGTTTGTAATCTTTCAAAGCATCTAAAATTTCTTTTCTAATTTTCTCAGAGCAAGCTTTTCTGATTGGCACATTTTGTGGATTTTGCTCTGTCCCTAAGTTGTGTAAATCACACTTACCCCCTTCTATTTTGGGTAAATTTTTCTATCTTATTACTCCATCAAAGTCAAAAATGTGTTCTAATTCAATTAGTCCTTTGGCTAAGAAGTTTCTCTTCAAGTTGATTATATCCTCTTCGTCCCATGTTCTCTCAGGCCTTTCCTGCTCATCAATGATTTGAGCCTCAAAAACCTCATTGTAGGTCAGGAAGTCAATAATTTGCTGATCCCCTCCAAATACCTGAAAATGTGTAATGTTGTCTAGGATACTGGGAACATTAACTAGCTCAACAGCAAATCATCTCAATCCTAACAGTGTCAAGGGTTGTAATTTGCTAGCTGCAACTGCTAGTGCATCCAGCCTGTGGTTCAGCTCTCTAGGGATGTGCTTTATGTTGAAAGCATCAAACAAATCTATTAAACCCCATACTCTATGTCTATAACAAATCATTTTCTTGTAGTTGTAAGCATATACTTTCCTTACTTGTCTGACTACTAGTTCAGAGTCTGAAAATACCTTAATCATTTTCACCTTTTTCTTAACGGCCATGACAAGTCCCATAATTAAGGCTTCATATTCAGCAATATTGTTAGTACAGGAAAACTGTAGTCTATATGCTACTAGGTATGAGTTACCCTGAGGATCTATAAGTTCAACACCTGCACCTGTGCCTTGCTTTGACTTGGACCCGTCACATTTTAATGTCCACATGCCATCTTTATTTTTTTGATCTTTCCCCTTGGCATGCTTCGTCTTCTCTATTACTTGTGAGGTGCTGGTATATTTATTCATGGGTATTTCTGTTTGGTTAACTTGCATATGTGTATTTTCAGCTTGCAAATCAGAAAGACAACTACCCTTGTCCTTTATTCCCTCTTCTAAGTCATAAATCAGAGCATCTACATTACTTTGAAAGTGTCCTTGTGGTTGATTAGGGTTCACATTTTCCTCTTGTAATTCTACCTTCTTCGTATGTTTTTTGTATTCATATTCGATGATGTCTTTGCACATTCCACAACTCTCCTCAGAATGTGGCCTATCATGGACTCTACACCTATTCTTATACAATTTACATTGGACTAGGAGATTTTGTTTAATGCATTCTTCCACCTCTTGTCTAATGGCATGACCAAATTTTTCCATTGCACTGTTTTCTTCATCCGAAGAATTTCCATCAAACTCAATGAATAATGTTGTCTCTCTACTGGCACATTTTTCTCTAATGTTTAACATCATGATCTCTTCAATTTGTACCCCATTGTTGGTAATCCTATAAACACCAGGTTCAACAGCAGCATATAATATTTCATTCGTTCGATTATACTCTGTTATCATGTGTTTCATCCTGGGTTCTGCCTCTATTCTAATATGGTTTGGGACACCTCTCCAAGGTAGCCACATATGTGAAAAGTCTATGGCCATATATCCATTTAATGTCTTGGACCAATCCCTACTTAACAACATTCCATAATTCATGGGTATGTCCATGATTTGAATGTCAATAAATTGGCTTACCCTAGGGTTTGAAGCTAATTGCATTTGAATGTTCATTAGTTCTCCTATCACACTAACCTCAGTCTTATCTAACTGTGTGACAACCTTAGCAGATCTGGTGGGAGTTAGCCTGAGAGTTTTGCATATTCCTATGGGCATTACGTTGGCTGAGGCACCAGAGTCTACCATGCAGTTGTGTATGTTTTTTCCACACAATCTAACAGTTAACAAGAAAGGAGGAGCATCCTTCTTATCAGCATACATTACTACATTTGTATTGGAAGGCAGCTCAACTTTCTTACTTTTCTCCTTAGGTGGTGAATCTCTATTAGGAACAGTTACATCAGTAGCAACCTCATCTATCGTAGATGTATCTAGGGATTTTATAAAAGCATTTCTAATCCCTGGGGTTTTCAATAGTTCATTCAGAGGTATACTAACCTTAATTTTCTTTATTTCTTCTGACAAGTAACTCATTAACCTTGTTGTTTCTACTGTTTCAGTTTTACTTGTTTGGGCCTTTTCTACTATTGTTCCACTATTTGTATGATGATTAGCTTTAAGTATGGTAGGATTGTTGCTAGCATTTTGATCTGGGGGTATATTGAAGTTGTTAGGAGGAGTGGAAGTGGTGAAAGGTCCTCCTAGCCTAGTGTTATTTCTTAAATTATAGGTGTGGTTTTTATTTGTCTGTTGAAAAGCCTACACCTCTTCCATTTCAGTCAATACTTCATTTTCTATTTCAAAAGGAAATTGAAAAGAATTTAACACAGAGGCTGATTCAGGATAAAGACTTTCACAAAAGTATGGTTCATATTCTAACAATTCATCTTCTTTCTCTTATGTAGTTGCAAAGGTAAATGTTTCTAAGACTAAAGCTGTATCATACCCTGAGGGTACTACCTCATTACCTTTCGGAATGAGAAACTCAGAAGTAGGAGGCTACAACTCTATATTAAATATGTTGGTTGCTAAATAGAACTGTGGATAGTCAAGCTCAGCATGTGCATTGGTATTGTGAAATATGCACTAGTTTTTTAGTGATGCATTGGCCATTTGGATGCCAGCCGCTTGTTTTGCATCATGATTATCTATATTCTCAAAAGGAGAAGCTAGGGTACCATTGTTTGGTCCAGTGTTCCTTGTTTTGGGTGGCCTAGGCTGATTCTGATTTCTATTATTGTTACCCCAAGCCTTATTATCTACCACTGGTCCCCTATTTTGCATTGGTTGCCCTTGGTTATGACCTTGATGCTGATTATAGTTTTGGCTCTGATTTGAACATTGGCCTTGGCTATTATTTTGGGTATGGCTCTGATTATAGTTCTGATTGTAATGTTGATTTTGATTTGAACTATAGTTCTGATTTTGGCCTTGGTTATTATTCCGATTTTGATTGTATCCTTGGTTACTTCTTCCATAGAGGTTCTCATTTCTTAGTTGTGTCACTTCAGTGGTTAATCTTTTCAAATGTGCAGTGATCTCTTTGATTTCTTTCCTTTCCTCTTGTGCTTTTGCCACGGTTGTATCCCTAGGGGTTTGGAAGAAAGGCTGACCATTATTTTGACTGTTATTAGAAGTGTTACCTGTGTAAGGAGCTATGGCTTGGATTGGGGTAGGACTATACACAGGTGTGTAAGAAGGAACCGGATTTAGTAATGGAGTGTGATGCATAGGGACTCCATTCCAAGGTTGTGCCTGATTTTGCATCCCAAAATTTCCTCCATTAACAAATGGGCTACAAGTTGTATGCCTCATCTCTTGATTTACTGAGGCTGCCTCTTTATAGGCTTTGGATATTGAATCTATGTCAGGTTTTCTTTTGACAAACATGGCAGTTAAAGGATCCAAGGCAGCATAGTACATGGCTAACAAGGTATCATCATCTATTGTGTAAGGGGCTACCAGCCTACAGTAGGCCTTTTGAAATCTATCATTGAAATTATCAATTAGCTCTCCCTCACCTCTTTTTATGGTAGCCAATTTGTGATACAGGATGCAAGGATCAATGGGTCCTCTAAATCTTGACAGAAATGCTTCTTCCAAAAGTGACCAAGAAGAAATGTAACCATTGGGTAAGTTTACATACTAGTTAGATGCTTGTTCATTAAAGGTGTAGGGCAACAATCTACACACAACGTCCTCATGCTCTAATCTAGTCCTAAACCATGCTTCCTTGAATATTCTAATGTGGTCTTCCAGGTCTTGGTGTAAATGATATATAGGACATATCTTTTCTAGATTTTTGGGCATCTCATTGTAATCATTGAAGTGTATGGGAGACTGGACATTGAAATAAGCCATTGTGGGTGCTTGAGCTTGACTTGAACCTGTAGGAATACCTGGATTTATCAGTGGGGTGGGATCTTTAGGAGGACTAGGACCTCTAAGGGTACTTGAACCAAGATTTAGAGATCTGAATAGTGATCTGTCAGGACTCACAATGTTACGGATGTTAAAAGGTGACCCAGGAGGTGTTCCAGATGAACTCCCTGCTTGCAATATTTTAGGATTCCAAATCAAAGGGCTCTTACTTCGCATTGTATCAGATAGTTGCACAAAAATATCCCCTGAACTGGATCTAGACCTGGTCACTCTATCACTGTTATTAGCCAGTTTGAAACAAACCCTAACTCAAGTTAGGCCCTCCTTCTAGCGCCAGAAAACTGTTGGTGATTGTTTTGATGCAATCATAACAATTAGTTAAAATTCACATAAAATGAACCAAAACTGACTCGAAAGATATGAAGGAATCAGTTAAGATTCACTTAATCACAAGTTTAATATGGTCAGGTCTTAACCTGTTGAGCAAATTTAGTTGGTCAATGTGAAGCTGTAATGTTCAAGGGGCCTTACGTAGTTTAGGGTTTCTTGTTGGTTTACTGGACTCAAACTGTGCAGAAGATTTAATAAATATCAGCAGGTTGTTCATTCCATTTGCATAAAATACTTACTATGCTGCAAAACTTTAAATAGCTTTCTCAGATTATTGCAGCTTTCTCCTCTTAAATATTTATGAAAATTATCTACTTTTAACTCTGTTATGCATGCCCTTTTCAAATATGGGACAAATTTCCTTTAAATTTCTACTTTTTAAGCTAAGTATTTTCAGATGGGTTGGGAAAAGTTAGAAAGATCTAATCTACACTTCATTCACTCTATTTGAAGGATCTAATTGTTCTGTTATGCACTTTATAAATCATACAGTAACTTAATCAAATCCGCAGACAAAACCTTAAATGTATATTCTAAGCATTTTCACAAACATACACCTAAGATTGTAAGCTCTAAGAGAAAATGTTTCAAACACAATGAAGAGCAAGAAAACACTCAGAAGATAGATACAGAATTCTAGATTCAATTGTATTAGAAACAGACAGTCATATAAAATTTACAATGTCTGAATGACTCTTAGGTTCAATGATCAAACTACAGAAAACTTACAAGCTTTACAGATGAAGTAAGGAAGCCAGATGTTCCACACATTCCTTATTGTAGACACAAGCGACCTCCTTCTACTTCTAAACTAAAAGGTCGCTCTATTCTAAATGCTACTTCTACAAATTCCTGCTGCTACAAATCTCTATGTAGCCCCTGTGTAAAGTTTTACAGTGTATCAAGGCACAATATATAGACTTTGATTGTCCTCAATACAGCCCAAAACCCTTGTTTAAACCTTGGTTCAAACCTCTGGTTACAACAATAAATGCTGGTGAACCAGTCTCCCAAAATATCTCTGAGCATACATCAAATCTGGGCGAAATATGCCTTTTTGGAAACCCTAGCAGCTTAATATTAATTTCTGTGATCTGCTACAATAATGTCTTCAGCTACATTTTGTCCTCATCAATGAAGATCCTTGACTTCTTTGCACTTCATCCTTATCTTCCTTCTACTCCTAAGATCTGATTTCCTCCTTCATGATGTCACCGCCATTAAGTTTCAGCTCCTTCTTCAACTGCAAACCTACAAAAAAAGACCAGCAATAAGTATCATTGATTAATAAAACTTGCAAGAAATTAAAACACTTTGTTAATCAAGGCATGACTGTGTGAACGCATCAATCGGGCCATAAATCTGTGGAAATTACGTCCAAAAAAATGCATATACAACGTCCAAAATAGTCAAGTCAACCACCGTTGACCAAAAAATATGCAGTTGGGCCCTAAAATACCCTTAAATTCCATTGCTATGTCTTTCCTCGCCTATCGGTGTGAGATCCACCCATCGGCGAGTCCAAAACTTATCATACCGATCGCTTTTGTTTGGCCGATATGGCCCTTTCAATATTCAGCTAAGTCTTTTCTTCCATCGGCGAGACTTACGTTCATCGGCGCGACCTAGAAATTTTATATTGATCACTCACCTTACACCAATCATTCTCTACTTTCTTTCCATCAGCGTGATATTGCCTATCGGCGAGGCATTTCAGAACCTCACCGATCACTCAACTCTGGCTGATCGCCATTTTTCATTCTGCTAAGTCTTTCCTCATTCATCAGCGTAACACAAGACTATCGGCGAGGCAATTTAGAACTTCACCGATCGCCATTGTTTGGCCGATGTGACTCCCGCTGATTTCCTTTGTTTCTTTTTTCTTTATCAGCGTAATACTAGATATCTCCCGCCGATGCCCTTAAATTCCTATGCTTGCATCAGCGTAACATTAGACCATCGGTGCGGCCATAATTTTCTCCGCCAATCGTCATTGTCTGGCCGATATCCTCTCTACTTTCCTTCTATTGGCATAACATTGCCTATATAGCAAGGCAATGCAAAACCTCACCGGTACCAAAAGTCACACCAATAGCAAAACAAAAGCAACTCCCTGCACCATCGGCAGGACCAAACCTTTCGGCGTGAAACTATCATCCAACTCTGATTGCCACAGTTAGGCTGATGCGAACGCTTATCAGTGAAACATAGGATATCGCCAAGACAAAACAACCCTCCACTGATATCAAAAGTTACGTCGATGAGGGGGGGGGGATATGCGCACTACTCACTTTGTGTCCAACCTTACTTTTGGGTCCGCACATGCATGAAGTGCCCTGTAAATTTTACCTGCCAGACACATAAACGTGAGATACAAAGTGGATTTAAAACAACAATTTCTTTAAACTAAAACCACTTCGGGTCCACCTGCATGTATATATCAAAACTTTCATCAAATGCAGACAAGGAAAAAGAGAAAACAAATGGCCCTGAACATGAAAGTGATATACAAACCTGAATGTACATTTTATCGAAATGATTATAACTTGCAAAATATGGCAAATTTTAAGATGGTTCAAAAAGCAACCCTAGCTTATTTTTCACAAGGAACCCAACCATATCATGCACTGGTACTGGAAATGCATTTTTTCTCTATTTTCAACAAAGTTTGCAGGTTTAACCTCTCTTTTCCCTTTACCACCAAGCAAAACAAAACATACAAAAAGCAAAAGCAAAAGCGACAGCAGGGGTACTCATTTTACTAAGGAGTAAAATGGGGCGTGTTGTGAACATCACAACACCATTGTTTGTGGCTTTCGACACAAACACTTTTCTTATATAGCAGTTCAGAAGGACGTGGCTTTATCCTGTTACCGCTTGGGTCATATCCCTTCTCACATCAGGAAGGAAGGCCCTCTAAAGATACTAACAAGTGCTCATACACCCAAGATCCATTTGATAGGCAAGGGGAGATGATACCTTTTTTATTAAATTTGGGTTACAATCAATCACATGCAAGAAATCAAAAAAGATAAATCAAGCATGGAGAAAGCAATGATTCATTTTAAGCACCAAGTCCAAATGTTCCTAATTTAGTGAAAAACTACAAGTCTTGGACTGATCAGAGCTGCAACATATATGTTAGTAGTTTGGTAACCTCCTTTTCTTCTTTAAATTGATGAGATGCTACACAAATACCCAATTAGTAGCCAAGAAAACAAACTACAAATTATACAGACTTAAAAGCGCACAGTTTACCAGAGGTGATTCTTTGTCCATCAGAAGCGATCTCTATTTCTATCACAGGTGAAGTCTTACAGATCACAAGCGATGTGGAGAGTGCCAGATGTGAATTGTTTAGGATCAGAAGCAATGCAAAAAAGCATAAAGCGATTGGTTTTGGCTCATAAGTGAACTGGATCTGTAAAAGAAATAGTACACATCAAAAACCCTAGTTCTGCAAAATGTGACACAATTATCTCAAAGTGACCACTGTTAGATCGAAAGTGATTCAATTAAATGCAAAAGTGACCACTGTTAGGATAAAAGTGATCCAGAATAAACAAAAAGTGATCACTGTTAGTATAAAAGTGATCCAAAACACGCTACAGGTGGCAGATTTCAGCTCAGAGGCGATGCAGGTATGCAGACAGTGATGGTTTTTTCTCAGAAGTGACTAGAAACTGCTGTAAGTGCTCGAATAATCTGATCTTCATAAAAAGAACTTCAAACAGCAAAGTTAATCAAGGATGTGAGTCCCACCGGGCATGCCAAAATGTGATAGGTAAAAAATCAGGTTGATAAGATCAAGCATAGCCACGAAAACCTAACCCTACCATCATCAAAGAATCTAATCTAAATGAAATCAAAAGTAATGCAATTCAAGCACAATATCACCTAGATTGTGGGATTCTTTGTTTATGATGTGGATTTCTTGTTCAACAATGAACAATTATGAAGATAAAAGTTGCCATAATGGATGAATGATAATGATGAAAGCTTAATGGATGCTATGGATACTCTTGTACTCAATATGCTCAAGATGATAATGTAGATGCTATATGAATGCTAGATCGATGTATGGAATGAGAGGGTGTTTATATAGAACTCAACCAAAATCAATCAACGGTGGAGATTCAATGGCTATGTGAATGGCTAAGATTGAAAGATAGACATAGGTGAATGTAAAGATGACAAGTGGAGGGAAGATAAGGCTTATGTGTGCTTGTGTACATAAGAAGTACTACATATGAAAGATATTAAATAAAAGGATGTAGTACCACTTATCTTTTTAAATGAAAGAGGCACACATGTCAACTCATGAGATAAATGCTAAGATAAATTAATTAAATAAATAAAATTTATTTAATTAATTGGATAGTGGATTTATGAAAGGAATCTTTAATTAAATAAATAAGATTTATTTAATTAAAAATAGATAGAATGAAGATAATTAAATAATTGAAGATTGTTTAATTATAGCTTAGAAGAAATAGCTAGTGAATTAATTAAATAAATTAGAATTTATTTAATTAATAGAAGAAATATATGTGTTAGAGATATTGCTCAAGTGTGTTAGACAAATTCAAATGACGTGTAATGTGAGATTTGATACTAATGATAATGAGTCAATTTTGGGTGTCTACAAATCTTTCATCAATCACTGCAAACAATTTTTCATCGCTTAATTAAAAGTTTATGCAAGTGCCTTTATACAATCTAATACACCTGCAAGAACATATCACAAAGAAGAATATCTCACACAATATGTCTTTTACTCTATGAATTGGTTCACTCAATCATTCATCTCTATCAAATTATCTTCATCATTGATCTGCACAACAATTACACACACACACCTCACTCTGGAACTTGCAAAAATAAATCATATGAATTTTCTTCAAAATCATTCATATTCCTCTTCCATATAATTAGACATCTGCAATAAAATCATAAAAAAAAGACTCTTGGAATCATAAAAAATAGAATGAATCTTTTAATAATCTTCCCTTGAAAAAAAAAACTTTGATCATATGCATGAAGACTTTCCATATTCTCTATCACTGAATCCATTTAATCTTCTCTAAATCTATTATTCAGACTGAGTTCTAATTTTTCATGGCCTTCTCTCCTTTTATAATTTATCTTCTCTTGTTTTTTTTATCTTCTATATTCACATCCATCATATTAAATCAACACAAGAAATTCCTTTCATATTCTTTCATAAAAAAAACTTTCCTTTTAGCCTTCCATCATGAGAGGAACAAAAAAAATCTCCAAACAAATCTGACAAGAAAATCTTTCTTTAGAAAATATCTAAAAATGTCTTAGAAAAAGCAAATCACTGCAGTTCAGTGAATATGACGTTCTAATGACCGTCAAAAATAATGCATAGAAGTCAGGGCTTTAGTTTAAATATGGGTCATTGATCGATATCTTCGTGCCCATCAAAACACTTAAAAGAAACCTTTGATTTAAACTTACCGCTCTATGAACTGGATCTCTCGGTACCACAAGGGAGAGGGGGCCAGTCCCCCATGACTTCTAAACCCTTAGGTTGTCACTAAAGTTACATGTTATCTGCAATACCAGGTCAACAACACTTTAAAACAAAAAGTCCATACCTTTAAGATATGGGCAGAGAAGGGGCATAATGTATGCTTTAATTTTTAGTGTAACACCTAGATTTTGGAGTGTTAGAACTCTAATTCTGATCTATTTTGACACTACAACAATGAAAATGATTCCTCTGAAAAACAAGAACATCCTGAGACAAACATAGTGCTGATCATATGTAGATATCAACTTTTTTACAATGCATGAACCTTTTATTTCTACCAACAATACATGAACCTTTTATTTGAATCAAGAACACCAACCTTGGAGATATAACAACATCATATAACAAGATTCTTAAAGATCTAAGTATGAAGAACACCATAAACCACCCTGATTTGAAGAATGAACTTCATCAAGCATTATGGCATCAAATCAACACCATGAACCTCAACTTGATTAGCTTACTCAACACACTTGCACTATTAACTTAATATCATACCTTGAACATATCCGAATGAATTTTGAACCAAATTCATCATGATCATAAACATGTGTGAAGAAGTCTTGAATGAAGCCCATAATGATGAATTATAACATCTTCTTGTCAAGAAGAGTAATCAAACCTGACAACCTTTGAAAAAGGTGCATCAATACCCATGACATGAAGCAATACTTTATTAACTTTATTGTGCCACCGAAATGAATATGAGAAAAGAATGTCAACCTTCAAGAAAGACAATATTCAACTATTCTTGAGTGAAGCATCATCTGAATTCACCTTGTTGATCATCATAACATATAGTATCAAACCTTCTTG
This sequence comes from Cunninghamia lanceolata, assembly GCA_027924645.1. Lineage (NCBI taxonomy): Eukaryota > Viridiplantae > Streptophyta > Pinopsida > Cupressales > Cupressaceae > Cunninghamia > Cunninghamia lanceolata. The sequence continues at coordinate 11,479,723 of BSBN01001099.1, forward strand.
TGCTCATATACATGATGATAAACAATAAAGTCCTGATAAACTTCCACATACAATGTGATGATACTTTCATGAAATCCTTTGTCCATGAGACATTGTATAAACACGAAGACATGAAGTATGAGGACTACAACATCACTGCTTGAACAAAAAAAAGATTCATGCATGTGAACTATGAATTCCTGTATGATCAACCTCTGAAGCACAAGACTATCCTCAACACATTACCAACAAGATCATGAGAAGCCATATTGAGACAATCTTGAATATATCCTGATCAAACACATCCTTGATAGACCTGACACCTGATGAGAAACAACATCATGTGAATGCATACAACTCTTGAGACATATTAGCATCATGAAAACTCTTGTATATCATACAATCTACTCAACACCTTTTTGACATCAATGACAATCAGTCACCATTAATATCCCCCTTTGTCATTGATAACAAAACTTCATGATTCAAATTCTCTTTCTCCCCCTTTTTGACATCTGATGACAAAGACTCAAATCAATTTGCTCCTCCTGTGTTGAAGACAAATTTCTACTCATAAATGTCACTGCCAATCTCTGATAAGAGTAACTATCACTTCTTGACACAATACCAACATGAGGATGAAGATGACATTTCTCTGCAACCAAATACCAACTTCTTGAACACTATGGAAAGAAATCATAAATACATCAATACTCTTGATGAACAATATTGTAGGCAGAAATCATGAAGACTCCTCATCACACAATTCCCAACACAAGATGACAAGATGACCACTTTTGATAAGACCTTTTCAAATCTTCCATGACAGTGACAACTTAATCCTGCAGACAAGAAATATAGTACACAAAACACAACCTACCACTTGAACATTACCATTATCATCTGCCATAACTGATTCAAGACATTTACTTGCCTCTAATTAACTGATGAACTTGAAGAAAAACAAGGCACCACCATCAATTTCATAAGCATCTCTAGATGTCATAGCTTGAAGCACATACCTGATACCACTTCAAAACTAGAACCACACAATTTGTACATACCTCCCTGAAACATATTAATGATGAAAACTATCAAAGAAACATGTTAGAGTATCACATCAAGAACACTCAACTTTTGTAAGAATGATATGAAGAGAATATAGGATCATTCATAAACAAAGTTATCAAACTCTGAACATCCTTTCATCATCTTGAAAGCATACTAAACCAAATATCACTTGTATCACTGTCATACACTGAATATCAACTTAGTCAGCAATACCATCATAAATTTCATTTCATAAGACTAAAAAGAATCAACATGACAAGATCACTATTCAAACAATCTCCTTCCTTAAACTTCTTGGGGATAATTGATAGGACATGAACAACTCCCCCTTACTTCATGCTATCTATTATTCAACTGAAGATGTAAGTTGTACAAGATGCACAAGTATAGAATCTGTACTCTTTTGTCTTTGTTTTTGCTTCCATACTTTCACAGGATTTTTCTTCCTCCAGGCTTTTTTAGCTTCTTTCTTTTGTTTAGGTTTCTTCTCCCAAACCTTTACAGTCTTTTCCTTTTTCCAGCCATTCAAACCAAGTGAAGCTATTCTAGCATACAATCTACAACTATATGCTTTGTGACTAGGAGAGTGACACTTGAAACATATGACATTAGTATTCAACATTAAGACAAATTGACTTCTTTTGCTATTAATTGATTTGTGTCCAAAGTGATTACAAGTGTAACAATAACCATTTAATGAATAGTTATGCCTGTAAATATAAGATTGTCTTATAGGAGCAATTCTTCTTCTTTTATTGTTCACTTTTCTTTCAGGAGCAGTGGGATGATCAATTTTTCTTCTAGGAATCTCTCTAACATTAGAGGATTGGCCTTTTTCATAACCAAGTCCAACAGTGTCTCTATGTTGTTTTTGTTTACCAACCAACTCATGTAGTTTGCTTGTGCTTTCTTCAAACTCCTTATACTTCTTAGATAAAGCCTTGAGATCATCATACTCTTTTCTCATATTGATAATATCACCTTCTAATTTTAGATTCTCAATCCTTCTAACTTCAAGGTTAGATTTTGAAACATCTACTATCATCTTAGCTTCCACAACCTCTATCTTTAGACTGATAATCAAATTGTTTGGGTTATCAATTTGTGTCCTTAAATTTGCAATCTGAATACTTGCATCTTCAAGATCAGAGAGTGCTTTGTCTTTGAAGTCTCTTTCTTGTTGTAGCTGCAACATTAATTTTTGGTTCTCCTTCTTATAATTCTTGAGTTCACTCAGAGCATATATAAGATCTCCTTCCATATCAATCTCATAATCTTGTTCATCATATTCCTGATCATCATCACTTATGATGGTAGCTTCTTTTGAAAGAGTGGACCTCAACATCTTCATGTGAATGTCTTTTATCATTGTTATTCTTCTAAGATAACAAGTTATCTTCTTCTTTAACATCACTTTGATAAATTCTTTTCAATTCTCTCCATATATCTTGAGGTGTAACACAATTCATAACTTTACAGAGAACATGATTAGATAATCTAGATAAAATAGCCTTCTTTGCAATGTCATTGTATTCATGAGCCTCTTTATGAATTGTATCATTAGGTGATAGAGAAGAAATAAAATAGCCATTCTCTATAGACATCCATACACCATATCCTAATGAAAAATGATATGCTTGCAAAATAAAACACCAAATACAAAAGTCTGAATCATCAAACAAAGGAGCTTCTGAAATCTTTTCCTTTAAGACAATACTTGACTCAACTTGTGAGACATTTCTATCAACTGATTGAACATCAACATCTAAATTTGATATGGATGATGTCTTTTGTGTCTTTTGACCAGAATGAAGCTTGGCATTTCTCATGTTCTTATTTCTTCTGCACTTACCCATTGAACTCCAAACAAAGGACCTACCCAAGATGATTAAGCTTCAAAAGGGAACCTAGCCTTTGATACCAATTGTTGGAGTCAAGAACAACACTAAGAAGGGGGGTGAATTAGTGTTGTGTAAATTCTTAACTTTTTTCAAACTTTATCTTACAAGACAAATAGAAAGGAAGACATTAATGATTTGTTGAGCTCATATGCACAAGACTGATAGTGAAAGATGTGAAGCAAAAACTTATAAGCAAAACACAAAGATGCACACATAGAAACAAATTATGACACAGAAATTTCTGGAGTGGAAAACCCTCTTAGGGTAGAAAAAACACTTGAAGTTGCCTCACTGGCTTATTCAAAACCTCTCTGGTTACATGAAGGTCTCACTGACCAAAGAAGATTCACTAGCTTTACAAGATGCTTCACTGGCACATATAGAGGTCTCACTGACCACAAGCCTCACTGCCTAAACAATCGCCATCATTGAAACATAAATTTTGTGTGCAAGAAATGATTGCACCTCAATCTGATTTGCACCAATATATATTATGTGTTTCATCAAACATCCTTATACCTCCTATTTTTTTTTCAAATCAACACCATAAAATAAATTCTTTTACTCATCTTTGCAAACAACCTCTCTTTACAAATCTTTGTAAACAAATTTGCAAATTCTCTCTATCAATCTTTCATCAATCACTACAAACAATTTTTCATCACTTAATTACAAGTATGTGCAAGTGCCTTTATACAATCTGATACACCTGTAAGAACATATCACAAATAAGAATATCTCACACAATATGTCTTTTACTCTGTAAATTGGTTCACTCAATCATTCATCTCTATCAAATTATCTTCATCATTGATCTGCACAACAATTACACACACACACACACACACACACACACACACACACACACACACACACCTCACTTTGGAACCTACAAAAATAAATCATATAAATTTTCTTTGAAATCCTTCATATTCCTCTTCCATCTGATCACACAATATTTGCAATAAAATCATAAACAAAAAGACTCTTTGAATTCCTCTCCACTGCATATCTTCAATCTAAACAAAATGTCTCCAAAAATCCATGAATACAATACATCTAAAAAAAATTGTCAATCATTTTTCTCAAACAAATCATCTGTATTAATAAAAAAATTGCCCTTCTTGTCTTCTCTTGCCTTGAAGAAAAATGATAAAAAATAGAATGAATCTTTTAATAATCTGCCCCTGAAAAAAAAAACTTCAATCGTATGCATGAAGACTTTCCATATTCAGACCAAGTTCTAATTTTTCATGGCCTTCTCTCCTTTTATAATTTCTCTACTCTTGTTTTTTTTTAATCTTCTATATTCACATCCATCATATTAAATCAACACAAAAAATTCCTTTCATATTCTTTCATAAAAAACTTTCCTTTTAGCCTTCCATCACGAGAGGAATAGAAAAAATCTCCAAACAAATCTGACAAGAAAATCTTTCTTTAGAAAAGATCTAAAAATGGTCTTAGAAAAAGCAAATCACTGTAGTTCAGTGAATATAACATTCTAATGACCATCAAAAAATAATGCATAGAAGTCAGGGCTTTAGTTTAAATATGGGCCATTGATCGATATCTTCATGCCCATCGAAATGATGGTTTTAGATTGTCATTGATGTCAAAAAGGTCTTGCAGGAGGTAAGTGCAAGAGGTTGATGCTTCATATGTTCTTGTGAAGTTGTTGATAGGAGTTGTCATATCATAGCGTGTTCAGTATGCTTGGTCAGTGTGATGAAATCCCTGTTCACAATTTGTCATGATCTTCACAGATGTGGTCTCAATCAGTATATCTCCAAGCATGTTAAGGTTGACATTGTTGATAGGTTGAATATGATGTGGTGTGTTAATTGAAGTGTTAAACAGCTTGCATTATATATATATTGATCTCAATCTCAGGGTGTCATGGTCTTGATTCATTTAAGTGATATATACTCATCTCCATGAAGTTTGAACAAGAACATCAGTAAATCAACTCACTCTCAAGAAGTGCTTCATTGGCATAATGTTGGTTTGGTGTTCATACTGTATTGATGACAAAAAGGTGTTTGATCCTCATGTCATATTTCAGGATGTCTTAGCATCATGTGTGAGAACAAGATGTAATGTTGAAATTAGGATGTATGATAGGATGAAGCTTCTCATAAAGAAAATGGTTTGAGGAAACTGTTAAAGGTTGAGGTAAATTCAAATGTGATCTTCAATCGAGTTCAATTTGTTTTATGTCTTCATTGCTACATCCTTGCATTAGACATAACAAGGTTCTATCAGGGTTTTGCATCATAATGATACTCTTATGAAATCAAAGGTATGGTGTTGTTGGTAAGAGATCATTGATTTTGATATTATCTTGAAGATAATACTATTATGCATATCATATTCCTGTTGGCATTTCATACCTACTATGCTCCATGCCTATTGCCTATTGGTACTCCTTGTTCTTAAGTTTTTATTAAGGAGGTATGGTTGAAATTATAATTGAAGTCTTAAAAGATAATTATTTTTGCATACTATACCTTCTCTGCAGTGTGAATTGCACTTTATGTTTTAAACGAAATGTGACTTGGGATAGCAAGTTATATCTTAAACATTACCGCTTGAAGGGGTCTTCAAATGTGGTGCACACTGGCCCCTCCTCTCCTCACCACTAATGGAATCGGTCCATATTGCTTGTGAAGTAGGCAGGAAATCGGTCTTGAAGTTTTTTTTGCAAGATAAAGCTTTTATTCGATGAAAAGCTTAAAGCATGAAATACAATTTTCTTGTCTCCTTTATAGTAAGGAAAGATATTTAATTAAGACCATTGAATGAGTATGTGGAGCGCGTGGAAGATATGCTTTAAGCATAGATAATTCAAAAGTCACAATGGGAGCACGGTTTATGAAGTTGCATTTCAAGTCTTTTCTAAAAATGAAACTAGTATAGAGATAAGTATAATATGGTGTTGAATGTGCTTTATTTAGAAAAGGAAGGAAGCCCAATTTTTAAGCTCTTTATGGCTTTAGTTTAGTTTTTTTAGAAATTTTGTTTTTAAACCACTAAAGTGGTCAGCCCCTCCTTATGTCATTTTATGACATTAAAAATAATTTCTAATTATACTTTAAGCAAAAGGTGGGCAGGTTAAGATTTTGAGGAATTTCTATTTAAAAGATTTATTTCTTTTTCAAGGCAGAATCTTTTAGTCTTTTCTAAAAGCAAGGAAATAAAAACATTGTTGAGGAAAGAAACTTATTTTTGAGGAGTTTTTATAAAGAAAATTTTTGGCACAAAAAGATGATTTTATTTGTGAGAAGATCAAATGATTTTGGAGAGTCTTTTTATACTTCTTGCAGATAAATGAGAGAGGTATTTTGCAAAATAAGAAGACCAATTGGTGAAGATTGTTTTAGTTGCAGTCAAAGAATTTTATTATTATTAAAGTCTTTTTGCAGGATATGAAGAGTTATTTTGCAGGTTGTTGAATATTGAAAAAGTTTTAAAGGAGAAGGAATTTCAATGATCTTGCCAATCATGTTGCAGAGAAGAAAATATATATGTATATATGATTTTATTTTTGCAGAGATTGAAGGGTTTTGTACAAAGAGGATAATGAAAATTTGGTTGAAGAAATTGCAGATTGAAGGGTTTTGTGAATTAGAAGAATGTGAAAGGGCAGTTGTATTTTATTTGACAGAGATGAAACATATAGAAAATGAAAGGTGAAAAGGCATTCAACTTGTATAAAAATATTTTTTAGGTGCATTGATGTGTGTCTGGAATGATAGAGATAAAACATACAAAATGATGCAGTGTTGTTGAGTATATCCGAATGTAGGATTGATTTTGAATAGAATGGCCATTTGACAGACATATGTTTTGTATTGAATGGAAACAGAGTGTCCCTCTGAACTTGTTTATTACTTCCAGTGAAGATTCAATTTGCCAGTGAGGCCTTGTATTAGCCAGTGAGGCTTGTAGGTCAGTAAGACCTATTTGTTTACTAGTGAGGTATATTAGTGTTGGAAGTGGGTGCTTTTGTTTGGTATTGGAGTTGGTGCTCCTAGATACAATTTGTATTGCCAGTGAGGCAATTCTAGAGTGATTTTTCTACCCCTGGAGGGTTTTCCACTCGTGCAATTCTTGTGTCTTGATCTTCTCTCTATGAATATATGTTTTACTCATGAGTTTTTGTTTTTCATTCTCAGTTATGTGCACATGTATGTGAGAAATCAATGATAGCTCTCTCTCCTTGTACTCTGCAAGTTAAATTTTGTAAAAAGATTAGAAATTTCACACAACACTAATTCACTCCCCCTCTTAGTGTTATCCTTGACTCCAACAATTGGTATCAAAGCCAGTTTCCCTTCTGTAGCTTAATTAGCTTGGGTAGGTCCTATGTGTGGAGTTCAATGGGTAAGTGTAGAAGAAATAAGAACATGAGAAATGTTAAGATTCTTTCTGGTCAAAAGAGAAAAAAGAAATAATCCATATCAAATCCATATTTTGATAAAAAGTTAGTTGATAAAGTTGTTCTCCAAGTTGAATCCGATATTGTCTTAGAAGAAAAATTTTTAGATGTTCCTCAGTTTGATGGTTCAAATTTTTCATTTTGGTATGTTAGAATGCAAGTGTATTTATCCTCCTTAGGATATGATGTTTTAATGTCAGTTGAGAATTGTAATTCTACAAATAACAAAGAAGCTCTTGAATGTAATGATATTGCAAAGAAGGCTATATTATCTGCTCTGTCTAATGATGTTATTTGTAAAGTTATGGATTGTGTTATAGCTCAGGATATGTGGAGGAGATTGAAAAGAATTTACCAAGGTAATGATAAAGAAGAGGACACTCTAGTGTGTCAAGAAAGTGGCAATGAAAGGCAATCACATGAAGAAGTTGAGACCCAATCAAATTCAGAAGATGATGATGATTAGGATTATGATGAACAAGACTGTGAGATTGATCTAGAAGGAGAGCTTATATATGCTCTGAGTGAGCTCAAGAAGTATAAAAGAGAGAATCATAAACTAAACTTGCAGCTGCAACAAGAAAGAGAATCTAAAGTCAATGCACTTTCAGAACTTGAAATTGTATCTACAGATCTTGAAGAGGCCAGATGTCAGATTATTAGTTTAAAGACATATGTTGATGATTCTGACAAACTAATTGCTAGATTGAAGACAGAAGTTGAAGAAGCTAAGAAGATAGCTGATGTCTCAATATCTGACCTTGAAGTTAGAAGGAGTGAGAATCTAAAACTAGAGGGTGAAATTATCAAACTCAGAAAAGATTATGATGGTCTCAAGACTTTATCTAAGAAGTATCAGGAGTTTGAAGGAAGCACAGGCAAGTTACATGTGTTGTTGGGCAAACAGAAGCAGCATAATGACACAACTGGATTGGGATTTGAAGAATGAGAATGTTCAAAAGTCAGAGAGACTCCCAGAAAGAAGATTGATTTGAATACTGCCACTGAAAACAAAATGCATAATCAAAGAAGAAGAAATTTTAGAAGAAGTGCTCCTGTTAGACAAGCATTCATGTACAGGTATAACTATTCATTTAATAATTTTTGTTATACTTGTAATCAATTTGGGTACAAATCAGTTAATTGCAGAAGGAACACTGATATTGTTTGTTACAAGTGCAATAATGTTGGACACATACAAAGAAATTGCAAAGTGCATAGAAGGTATAATCCTATAGAGAAGCTTAAAATCAGTGCTCAAAGGTATTATCAGTCAATTGATTTTGATTACAACATAATTTGTTATAATTGCAACTCTCTTGGTCATAAAGCACATAGTTGCAGGAGAGCATCACCTAATTTGAAAGGTTGGGAAAAGAAAAAGGTTGAAAAGGTTTGGAGAAAGAAAGCACCTTTGAAGATTTGGAAGCAGAAAGAAAGTAAAGAGAAGTTAGAATCTAAGCTTGTGCATCTTGCACAAGTCATTACATCTATTGCATAACATAGCATGAAGTAAGGGGGAGGTATCAAATGTTCTATCAGTTAACCCCAAGAAGTTTCAGGAAGAAGATCATTTGATATGATGATCTTGTCTGTCTATCATTCTTACCATGCTTTGAAATTATTGATGATGATGTTGCTAACAATGTTGATTTTCAGTATGTGACAATGATACAGGTGATCTTTGGTTCTGTATGCATACAAGATGTTAAAAGGATGGTCAGGGGTTCAAAGCAAAGAGTTTGATAGTGTTGAGAGTTTTGGTTTATAAATGATCCTATTCATATTTTGTTCATAGCATGTTGTTACTGACAATGGTTGAGTTGGTATGATGTTACAGTTCAATGAGATCTTGATATGGTGAAGTGTTTGTTGTCATTAAGATATTTCCAAAAGCTCTTATTAGATATTAGCATGTGTTGGCTAAGGTGGCTGAAAATGAAAAATTCAATTCATAGCACTTATCTATGTTTTTTATTTGTGCAAAGTGTTGTTGCAAGCAGAATTTGTTGATGCAATTTGTTTGTTGTTGTTTGAATGACAAAGTCAAGAGACAGAAGTTCTTGTTGGTTGCAGAATGTAGTTATGTATACATCAGATTTGACAGTATGTTGTGAAAAGTGTCTTGTGCAGAACAGGAGGATAGTTCAGATGGTCTTTGGTCTTTTTCATGTCAGAAAAGGTGTCAGAATAGTTTGGTTGCAGGATGATAATTCATATCAAAGAAGTCAATTTGATAGTCATATCAACTACCTTGTTGTGTAATGTTTTTATGGCATATGTTTGCATAAGTATTAAAAATTTTTAGGTGATTTGGAGATAGTGTTTCACTTGTTTCATTGATGATCTTCCATGTTTCAGACAGAGTTCTTCAAGCTATGACATTGTTGGTGATATCCTGCATTTCATCAGAGGAAGTTAAAATTAGCAATAGTAGATGGTAATGTTCAAAAAGGTTTGTCATATGTTGGCTTCAGGATTGTTATCATCATAAATCATTACTTGTTCAAAGGTTAACTGGAGTTTATGCCTTCAAAGTGTTCATAATTCAATATGATTATAATGATTATGATCATGCTATAACATCTTTAAGTGAAGTTGTTCTTAGGGGAGGTTAATCAAAGGATTGAGTTGTCACTATCATGGGAAATTTGAAAAGAGATATGTTTTCTTCATCCTCATTTCAGTATTGTGTCAAAAAGTGATATTATATCAATCATTTGTGTTGGTTATTCTTGTCAGTAATTACCAGTAATTGCCAGTGGTATTCAACACAGGGGGAGCAAATAGTTTTTGTGTCTTTGTCATCAGATGTCAAAAAGGGGGAGAAAGAAAAATTACATCAGGTAGTTCTGTCATCAATGACAAAGGGGGAGATTGATGGCGTCAGATTGTCATTGATGTCAAAAAGGTCTTGCAGGAGGTAAGTGCAAGAGGTTGATGCTTCATATGTTCTTGTGAAGTTGTTGACAGGAGTTGTCATATCATAGCTTGTTCAGTATGCTTGGTCAGTGTGATGAAATCCCTGTTCACAATTTGTCATGATCTTCACGGATGTGGTCTCAATCAGTATATCTCCAAGCATGTTAATGTTGACATTGTTGACAGGTTGAATATGATGTGGTGTGTTAATTGAAGTGTTGAACAGCTTGCATTATATATATATTGATCTCAATCTCAGGGTGTCATGGTCTTGATTCATTTAAGTGATATATACTCATCTCCATGAAGTTTGAACAAGAACATCAGTAAATCAACTCACTCTCAAGAAGTGCTTCATTGGCATAATGTTTGTTTGGTGTTCATAGTGTATTGATGACAAAAAGGTGTTTGATCCTCATGTCATATTTCAGGATGTCTTAGCATCATGTGTGAGAACAAGATGTAATGTTGAAATCAGGATGTATGACAGGATGAAGCTTCTCATAAAGAAGATGGTTTGAGGAAACTGTTAAAGGTTGAGGTAAATTCAAACGTGATCTTCAATCCAGTTCAATTTGTTTTATGTCTTCATTGCTACATCCTTGCATTAGACATAACAAGGTTCTATCAGGGTTTTGCATCATAATGATACTCTTACGAAATCAAAGGTATGGTGTTGTTGGTAAGAGATCATTGATTTTGATATTATCTTGAAGATAATACTATTATGCATATCATATTCCTGTTGGCATTTCATACCTACTATGCTCCATGCCTATTGCCTATTGGTACTCCTTGTTCTTAAGTTTTTATTAAGGAGGTATGGTTGAAAGTTATAATTGAAGTCTTAAAAGATAATTATTTTTGCATACTATACCTTCTCTGCAGTGTGAATTGCACTTTATGTTTTAAAGGAAATGTGACTTGGGATAGCAAGTTATATCTTAAACATTACCGCTTGAAGGGGTCTTCAAACGTGGTGCACACTGGCCCCTCCTCTCCTCACCACTGATGGAATCGGTCCATATTGCTTGTGAAGTAGGCGAGAAATTGTTCTTGAAGTTTTTTTTACAAGATAAAGCTTTTATTCGATGAAAAGCTTAAAGCATGAAATACAATTTTCTTGTCTCCTTTATAGTAAGGAAAGATATTTAATTAAGACCATTGAATGAGTATGTGGAGTGTGTGGAGGATATGCTTTAAGCATAGATAATTCAAAAGTCACACTGGGAGCGCAGTTTATGAAGTTGCATTTGAAGTCTTTTCTAAAAATGAAACTAGTATGGAGATAAGTATAATATGGTGTTGAATGTGCTTTATTTAGAAAAGGAAGGAAGCCCAATTTTTAAGCTCTTTATGGCTTTAGTTTAGTTTTTTTAGAAATTTTGTTTTTAAACCACTAAAGTGGTTGGCCCCTCATTATGTCATTTTATGACATTAAAAATAATTTCTAATTATACTTTAAGCAAAAGGTGGGCAGGTTAAGATTTTGAGGAATTTCTATTTAAAAGATTTATTTCTTTTTCAAGGCAGAATCTTTTACTCTTTTCTAAAAGCAAGGAAATAAAAACATTGTTGAGGAAAGAAACTTATTTTTGAGGATTTTTTATAAAGAAAATTTTTGGCACAAAAGGATGATTTTATTTGTGAGAAGATCAAATGATTTTGGAGAGTCTTTTTATACTTCTTATAGATAAATGAGAGAGGTATTTTGCAAAATAAGAAGACCAATTGGTGAAGATTGTTTTAGTTGCAGTCAAAGAATTTTATTATTATTAAAGTCTTTTTGCAGGATATGAAGAGTTATTTTGCAGGTTGTTGAATATTGAAAAAGTTTTGAAGGAGAAGGAATTTCAATGATCTTGCCAATCATGTTGCAGAGAAGAAAATATATATGTATATATGATTTTATTTTTGCAGAGATTGAAGAGTTTTGTACAAAGAGGATAATGAAAATTTGGTTGAAGAAATTCCAGATTGAAGGGTTTTGTGAATTAGAAGAATGTGAAAGGGCAGTTGTATTTTATTTGACAGAGATGAAACATACAGAAACTGAAAGGTGAAAAGACATTCAACTTGTATAAAAATATTTTTCAGGTGCACTGATGTATGTCTGGAATGATAGAGATAAAACATACAAAATGATGCAGTGTTGTTGAGTATATTCGGATGTAGGATTGATTTTGAATAGAATGGCCATTTGACAGACATATGTTTTGTATTGAATGGGAATAGAGTGTCCCTCTGAACTTGTTTATTACTTCCAGTGAAGATTCAGTTTGCCAGTGAGGCCTTGTATTAGCCAGTGAGGCTTGTAGGTCAGTAAGACCTATTTGTTTACCAGTGAGGTATATTAGTGTTGGAAGTGGGTGCTTCTGTTTGGTATTGGAGTTGGTGCTCTTAGATACAATTTGTATTGCCAGTGAGGCAATTCTGGAGTGGTTTTTCTACCCCTGGAGGGTTTTCCACTTGTGCAATTTCTTGTGTCTTGAACTTCTCTCTGTGAATATATGTTTTACTCATGAGTTTTTGTTTTTCATTCTCAGTTATGTGCACATGTATGTGAAAAATCAATGATAGCTCTCTCTCCTTGTACTCTGCAAGTTAATGTTTGTAAAAAGATTAGAAATTTCACACAACACTGATTCACCCCCCTCTCAGTGTTGTCCTTGACTCCTACACGAAACACTTAAAAGAAACATTTGATTTAAACTTACCTCTTGATGAACCGGAGCTCTTGGTGCAACAAGGGAGAGGGGGGTGGTCCCCCATCACTTCTAAATCCTTAGGTTGTCACTAAAGTTACATGCTACCTACAATAGCATGTCAAAAATACTTTAAAACAAAACGTCCATACCTTTAAGATACAAGCAGAGAAGGGCATTATGTATTCTTTAATGTTTAGTGTAACACCTAGATTTTAGAGTGTTATAACTCTAATTCTAATTCCACTAATTCTGATCTATTTTGACACTGCAACAATGAACATGATTCCTTTGAAAAACAAGAACATCCTGAGACAAACATAGTGCAGATCATATGTAGATATCAACTTCTTTACAATGCATGAACCTTTTATTTCTGCCAACAATGCATGACCCTTTTATTTGAATCAAGAACACCAACCTTGGAGATATAACAACATCATATAATGAGATTCTTAAATATCTAAATATGAAGAACACCATAAACCAGCCTGATTTGAAGAATGAACTTCATCAAATCATCACCATGAACCTCAACTTGATCAGCTTACTCAACACACTTGCACTATCAACTTAATATCATACCTTGAACATATCCTGAATGAATTTTGAGCCAAATTCATCATGATCATAAACACATGTGAAGAAGTCTTGAATTAATCCCATAATGATGAATTATAACATCTTCCTGTCAAGAAGAGTAATCAAACCTGACAACCTTTGAAAAAGGTGCATCAATACCAATGACATGAAGCAATACTTTGTTAACTTTCGTGTGCCACCAAAATGAATATGAGAAAAGCATGTCAACCTTCAAGAAAGACAATATTCAATTATTCTTGAGTGAAGCATCATCTAAATTCACCTTGTATCATCATAACATATAGTATCAAACCTTCTTGTGCTCATATACATGATTATAAACAATAAAGTCCTAATAAACTTCGACATACAATGTGATGATACTTTCATGAAATCCTTTATCCATGAGACATTGTATAAACACCATGACATGAAGTATGAGGACTACAACATCATTGCTTGAACATAAACATGCTTCATGCATGTGAACCATGAATTCATTTATGATCAACATCTGAAGCACAAGACTATCCTCATCACATTACCAACAAGATCATGAGAAACCATCTTGAGACAATCTTGAATATATCCTCATCAAACACATCCTTGATAGACCTAACACCTAATGAGCAACAACATCATGTGAATGCATACAACTCTTGATACATCTGAACACCATGAAAACTTTTGTATATCATACAATCTACTCAACACCTTTTTGACATCAATGACAATTAGTAACCATCATCCTCCTCCATATGGCTGGCAATCTGGGCACCAATCCTTCTACTTGAAGTAGAACATAAGATGGGTAAAATACAAGGAACATATTGTTGGCAAGAGACACTATATGGATTCATGAATGTTGTCATTGATGGCAACAAAGTTCATCCCACACATCTGCAGGAAATGGTATGTCTATACCGGAAGTCGGAGTGAAGAATGTTGTGGTCCGGTAAACAAGAATAGAGCAGTCAGTAAGGTCCGACAGATAGGTCTGGATCTCTTAGTAGAAATATCTCAGTGAAATGTGGATTTGGGGAAGTCAAGAGGAGTATCTTGACTGATAGATTCCAAGGTTTTAGCCTCCGATGTGTAAAGGATAAAGAGATATGAATGCTTGAGTGTCGGGTTCTTGATTGGCAGTGTGACAGAGGAAGAACTGACTGGCAGAACATCAGACATTATTTCGGATGTGTTACTGATGTTGGTAAAGGTTATGAAGGCATGAATTATGTTTGGCCGACATGATTAATGATTTCCACAAGTATATCCTTGATCCGCATTACTTGGTGTGCAAGGATTTAGCCGACAGATCAGAGTTTTTGAAAAGATTGACTATTCCGGGTGCCAACTAGAAAGGTGATGAAATCACTTGTACAGATATATATACAAGATGAATTTAGTTATGAGAGGTGTTGAAGTTGAAAGTGAAGTGCGAAGAAAAGTAGTAGAGCCGAATAAAAGCAGAAAGGAAGATCTGGTATGTGAAAGAAGAGTAGCATAAAAGTAGAGGAAAGATGAAGTGTAGTAGATCAGTATACAAAGCCTAACCGGAACTGAACTCCAGCATATGTTGATGCTCCTTATCAGTTCAAGTATTGTATTACACTCTTTTTAAATTGTAGACAGTGTGTCTCATGTAGGCAGTGTGCCTCCTTTGTGAGCAATGTGCTTGGGTAGTGAGCCCTAATTGGCAAGTGCCATTTTGTACTTCCATTCTTCTAACAGAGAATACAATCTTGGGTTAATCACCCCGTGGTTTTCTCCCTTAACAAGGTTTCCACGTCAAAAATATTGTGTCATGTGTATTTCTATTTCATGATTATGTTTGCTTGTTTGAATTGATGCTGCACTAATTATTAAGAAAGTTCAGAAAGCAGAAATAATTAAGATAACTGATTCACCCCCCCTCTTAGTTATCAACAATTGGTATCAAAGCTAAGTTTCTCCTAAACATAGTCTAATAGCTTGAGGAAGATCTGGGAATCCAAATGGATACATATGGTTTAAGGGAGCAACTCAAGACTGCCCTTGATGATCTTGAGCAGTCAAACTCTGAAGTCAATGAATTAAAGGAAAGACTCAAACAGGCTGATGATTTTATGAGAGAACTAAAAGACAAATTAAGTCTCTCTATGAAAAAGAGAAAGGAGCTACTTCAGCAATTGGCAAGTCAAGGTGAAGCAAATGAAGCAAATGAAGATCTGAAGGAGAAAACCAAGTTATGTGAAAAGCTATCAAAAGAAATCATTATGGTAATACATGAAATGGAATCAGGAGTTATAAAGTTTACCCAAGAGATTGAAGAGAAAAGAAAAACTGAAGATAATCTAAGACAATCTCTCAAGGAGAAATTAGAAGATTACCACAAGATGGATAGAATTATTAGACATCTTGAATCTGATCTTGAAGATACTAAAGACAATGAAGAAAAACTTGAGGACCAAATTGTCTCTCTCAAAAGGGATCTTCAAATAGCAAATGAATATAAATAGAAATTCAAGATAAGTTCTGCCCAACTTGAAGTTCTTCTTCAAAGCCAAAAGAGGGTAGATTACAAGTGTGGTTTGGGATATGAGAAAGGAGAAAGCTCCAGATCTGGTTAGAAGAATTTTAGATTAGAAAATCCAAGGAACAGGCCTAGGAGTCCTCCGGTAAGGTAGCCTAATGCTCAAAGATATCCATCCTTCAATGGATACTGCCAGAACTGCAATAACTTTGGTCATAAAGTTAATCAGTGCAGAAGGAGAATGAATCAGACTAATACATCCTTCTTTGGATAGTGCTTCAACTGCAAAAGGTATGGTCACAAATCTCATGAATGTAAAAATATACAAATGAACAATTCATTCAATGGTAGATGCTTTGCATGCAATAGAATGGGTCATATGGCTAATCAATGGAGATCAAGAGGATATCAATCAAATATGCAAAGAAATGTTGTTTGCCAAATTTGCAATAGATCCGGTCATATAGCAAAATTATGCAGAAGCAAGAATCAGGATAAAAGAGGTCTGGTATATTATCAAAATCAAGATAAAGGGAAACAAAAAGTAAATGCAGATGAAGTTCAAAGTGAGATGAACAAAATTTGGGTGAAGAAAAGTATAGAGAATGTTGGGGATGGATCCACACCAGACTCTAGTGCTGATATTCCTTCCAGAAATTAAAAAGTGAGCTTTGGCTCAGGGGGAGACACAAAGAAAACCTTGTTCTCCTAGCCAGTCAATTGGTGCCAGAATTGGCACAAGGAGAGCTGCGGATTAAAAGGGGTCATACAAGAAACATCTAAAAGGGCTATGGTAAAGATTTGAGAGATCCGCAAGAAGATTTGAAGAGTCTAATCCTACTAGAATTGATCTGGTAAAATAGTCTTCTGGTAAAAATAGATTCCTTACAAGTTTGGTCTGATATGATTCAAACTATGGTGTCTTGATCTACAAATAGATCAAATGACTAATGAAAGGAAGATAGATTATCACTACTCTCCTAGAATAACTTTGAAATCTATCTAAGTGATCTGGAAAGGTTTTGTCTCTGAATAAGACAAACAAGGCAAACCAGAACGAATTAGGTTGCGCATTTATTGCAGAATGAAAATTAGGGCTTCTCAGAAATAAAAGAGTTCATTCGCTTATCATTTGTACATTCACATTTGAAGAAAAGAGAAAAGGAGCTCTGCAACTACTTCTCCCAAAGATCAAGATGATTCTTCATACAACTCAATCCGGATTTCATCGTGTGTGCCGTAAACAGCGTAAAAGGTATTCTTCGTTCTTAATATCTCTCAGTAAGATTCCTTGATGATGGCTACTCTGAATATAGTAAAGATTTCTGATAGAGCTTGCCCCATATTTAAGAAGCATCCATACAAATCCTTGGAGGTAGATCCCCTAGGAGCCTTCTCTAGTGTTCCGCATGGTGTTTTGCACACCGAACATATTAGGGTTTACATACATGCAAATATTGAAGAGTTTGGGGAATTCAAACTAAGAGACATCTATCACAAACAACTATTAGATGATTCATTTGAGCTCAAACCCCAATACAAGGGCCTCCGAAATAAGCACTTTGCACAATACATACATTTCCCCTGTTTTACTGAGGATGAATGTGTTAGGTATATTTTGAGCAAAATACATGACAACTTCATGTGGTTAAATGGACCATTCAAAATCACAAAAGATGCCATTAGGGCAGTTACTAGATTACACTCATCTGGTGGGATTCCTATTCTTAAATCTGTGAAGAATCAAATTGTGAGTGAGGCTACTGGATCCAAGTTTGACAAAAGAGCAATGACAGTAGATGATATCTCTGATCCGGATGTCAAGTTTGCCTCCATGATCATTGGATATAAAATATATCATTCTAGCAGGGAAAATTCAATACCTGGAATGGCCATCTACATAGCTTATGAAATGCTAAGAAAGGATGCAGACTACGATCTTTGTCAGCTTCTCTTGAACCAACTCTTGGAGAATCTACAAAAAATAAAGAAAGATAAAAAGAATTCATTCAAGTATGGTGGATTAATATTGTGCTTATTCTTCTACTCTATGAATGAGCTTCCCGAATCTAGTGGCTAGGTGTGGGAGAATGATAGACCAGTAACTATCCAAATCAAAGATTATTTGCATGGACTTGGTGATGTCAAAGCACAAAATATAGCCTTGTGGGGATACTTCAAGAATTTCCAGAACATGATGCAAGCAAGAGAAAGGATTCCCCAGTCTATTGTTGAGAAGTACAAAGACATAGTATCTTTTATGGTAGAGACTGATCAGTGCCTAATGGAGGCAGTAGAACCAAGAACTGTATGGATCATGCCCACGGGTTATGAAGTTGATGAACAAATTGTGGAGCTGCATGTTCAACACATGCTAAGGCAGCCAAAGGATCCAAAGGCAGAAAGGTTTGGAAACTTTGAGGAGCTGAGTATAAAGATTCATGTGGAACTTAGACAACCAGAGATCAAGAGGAAGGTGAGAAAAAAAGTAGAAAATGTTGCCAAAGGTCTTGGCATCTCAAAGGAGGCACTTGATGCCCACAAGAAAAAGATGGAAAGGGCTGAGGAAGAGAAGAAGAAGGCAGAAAAGAAAAATGAGGAAAGTGCTTCGGCAAAACCCTCCACCCAGACCAGATCATCAAAAAGATCTACTCCTACCACTGCCAAAGGCTCAAGGACATTAGAACCAAAAGCACAATCATCTGGCAAAGGAGAGAAGAGAACAAAGACAAAAGCTACAAGAGCTTATGTCAGTCAAAGGGATGAAGAGGAGACTGAATCTGATGAAGAAATCAAGAAAATGAAGAAACAGAAGAAATCATCTGGTGAATACTCTACCCGTCAAGGAGAAGAAGAGAAAGAAGAGGAATTTGTTGAAAAACCCACTCTATCCTTAGATGTTGTAGTGAAAGCAGTCACTGTGGATGGGAACTTGCAACCCTTAATAGAATTCTATGATGAATATAATGAAGCAGATAAAAAGATTCTGGAGGAAGCCACAGTTAAGTTTTGAACACTTACAATAAAGCTTTTATTGAAATTATCTCTCTAATTCCCAAAAGCTTAGAGAAAAGGCTTGAAATGAGGAAGAAAAATGCTAGAGCAAAAGATCTAGAAATCTGGGAATAGATAGCAATTCATCTATATCCTTCAATCGATCCCAAGACAATGAATATGGTATTCAAAGATTGTAAGGATGAGTTTTGGAGCAAAGCCAGGATGAATCAGCTCATGCTGGGTGAAATTGACAAAGTGGCAAGAGAGACCAAAGAGATCCTCTGAAATGCTTTTAAGAAATTCAACATTCCAATTATAGAGGACTTGGGTACTGACCCCTCAACCACAAGTATTGCAGAAGAGTCTATTGAGAAAATGACAGAAGAGGAAATAAATACTGGTACAAAAATAGCTAAGGACTTGGAATCCTTTGCTCCAGAAGAGATGGCCCATGAATAGACTAATATCTCTCCTCCAGTTTCCCCTGCTGACTCCGGATCCAAAGGAGAAGAAAGAATAAAGGAAAAAGAAGCAGAGGTGAAGGGAAAAGAAGATATTAGTACAAAGGTTGTGGAAGGGGAGAAAGCTCCAAAAGATACTTCTGTGACTGCAGAAGAAAAGAAAAATCAATCTCCGGCAAGAGACACTGCAGAATCAGTCAAGGACTTTTTGACAAAAGCATCTATGGAGATTGATGAACCAGAACTATTAAAACGGCCATTAGATTTTGACTCTCTATCTCTGGTGCAAACAATGAAAATAGCTTCATTTGCAAATGCAAAGGTCAAAGAGAAACTACTAAAATCTCACATGGAAGACTGTGAGCTTATAGAGGTAGCATCCAGAATGTTGGAAAAGATCATGCCATCTTTTCAAAGGGATCCTACAGCCTCTTCCTTCGGTAATCTCAAAACTCTAGTCAATAGTGTTAGCACACATTTTGATTCTCTAGAGAAGTCAGCTGAAGAAAAGGTCCAGAAGGAGTTTTTGGATAAGAGATTCTCTGAAGTACAGGGTCTGATAACAAATGATAGGAAAGTTATGGATATTGGGATAAAGATCTTGGAAAATGCTCTTAAAGATGGCAAAAATATGTACAAATTTTGCTTATCTTGGCCCACAGTGACCAAAGATATTGAGAGGAAAGTAAAAGAACAAGAGGATAAATTATTAAGTCTATCTCAAAGTTTTGATCCTCTCTCATCCTCCATAGTAAATCAAGAGTGTCAGACTATTGCTATCACAAATGTAATAAAGAATTTTGAGAAGGAAAGAAAGAACATAATTAGCCGGATGGGTGAACTTAGAAGGATCATTATCCCTAAGTTAGAGGCCATGCATGAGGCCATAAGTGAAGCTCAAATCATAGCCCAGACCAATGATCTGATAGATCTTAAGAGGGCAGAAGCTTTTGCGTTCCTGTTGAGCGGTAATATTTCAATTTTGGACAGAATGAAGCAAAGTTGGGCTATAGAATTTATTCAATTGAAGACAACTTTTGCAGACATACTTTAGTATATGTAAGTATGCCATATGTATATACTTATGCGGCTAAGTATAGCTGAATTTTTGAAAATTTTTGATATGCGGACCCTACCCTTTGCCATTGATGTCAAAGGGGGAGTGAAGAGTAGTGAAAAATGAGGAATCCAACTCAGTGGGAGCTCTGGAAAATGTATATAAAAATAGAGCATCAGCCAAGGGGGAGAATAGTGTAAACACTTAGTCATTTTTCACTAAGTGTTGCCATAAATGCCAAAGGAGGAGATTGTTGGCAAGAGACACTATATGGATTCATGAATGTTGTCATTGATGGCAACAAAGTTCATCCCACACATCCGTAGGACATGGTATGTCTATACCAAAAGTTAGAGTGAAGAATGTTGTGGTCCGGTAAACAAGAACAGAGTAGTCAGTAAGGTTCGATAGACAGGCCCGGATCTCTCAGTAGAATATCTTAATGAAGTACGGATTTGGGGAAGTCAAGAGGAGTATCTTGACTGATAGATTCCAAGGTTTTAGCCTTCGGTGTGGAAAGGATAAAGAGATATGAATGCTTGAGTGTCAGGTTCCTGATTGGCAGTGTGACAGAGGAAGAACTGACTGGCAGAACATCAGACATTATTCTGGATGTGTTACTGATGTTGGTAAAGGTTATGAAGGCATGAATTATGTTTGGCTGACATGATTAATGATTTCCACAAGTATATTAGAGTTTGTGAAAAGATTGACTATTCCGGGTGCCGACTAGAAAGGTGATGAAATCACTTGTGCAGATATATATACAAGATGGATTTAGTTATGAGAGGTGTTGAAGTTGAAAGTGAAGTGCAAAGAAAAGAAGTAGAGCTGAATAAAAGTAGAAAGGAAGATCCGGTATGTGAAAGAAGAGCAGCATAAAAGTAGAGGAAAGATGAAGTGCAATAGATCAGTATACAGAGCCTAACCGGAACTGAACTCTAGCATATGTTGATGCTCCTTATCAGTTCAAGTATTGTATTACACTCTTTTTAAATTGTAGACAGTGTGTCTCTTGTAGGCAGTGTGCCTCCTTTGTGAGCATTGTGCTCAGACAGTGAGCCCTAATTGGCAAGTGCCATTTTGTACTTCCATTCTTCTAATAGAGAATACAATCTTGGGTTAATCACCCCATGGTTTTCTCCCTTAATAGGGTTTCCACATCAAAAATATTGTGTCATGTGTATTTCTATTTCATGATTATGTTTGCTTGTTTGAATTGATGCTGCACTAATTATTAAGAAAGTTTAGAAAGTAGAAAGTTATCAACACATACTCCTTACGCTTTCACGTTATTGATGTCTAATGGGAGGCTTTGCAAAACAGAGGTGAGTGATAAATATATTCACATAGAGCGATATATGTTTGGTAAGTGTAGAAAAGAAGACGAAAAAGAGTTTTGTTATATGGATGTGGTTGGGATATTTGATGGCAGTGGGTAAACCCTAGGGCATCCAGGGAGGATAATCAGCCTGCAATACCATGAAGGAATTTTATCACGAAAAGAAAGTCAATGGTGTCAGATAGGGAGTGGGTTCCATGCCTTAGATTTATGCCAATGCAGCTCATGTCCTTAAAAAATAGGGGTGGCTTCCCTATAGTTCAAACCAATGGTCAAGCACCATGAATCATTGTCCAATATTGACAAGATCTACAGTTCTTTGAAAGATCTTTGAATGTGTTAGAGTACAATACCATAGAGAGGGGGGTGAATCAGTGGTATGCTAATTTTAACAAGACCTTAAGAACTTGAAAAATCACAATAACTTTGGCATGGCAGACTAATGTCAAGAATGCATCAACAATATTATGAAACAAACAGGAACATCAAACTTAGGAGTAAAGATGTTTGCATATTAGACACTCAATCATGTAAATTGTATAATTTTGATTGACCATAATGAGAATGAACAGAGGACGTCATTTCAAACAAAATATATGATAAATATGCATTCATACAGATCAGATTTTCTACAACATTCAACAAATTTTCTGATATCTGATTGCATTTTAGGCCAAAAATAAAACCTTTTCACCTAATCCAATGTTTTATCCAGCCCAAAGTGACCTCCTAGTCCACCACAATGTTTTTCCTTTATGATTTTCTCCCTCATGGAACACCTAGGAACATATAATTGGCTGCCTTTGAACAACAACCCCTGCTGCAACAAAAACTTAGAAAATTAGAATGATAAGAGTCTAAAAACTGTAAACAAACTTCATATACCTCCTTGAAATCATCATCATCCTGGTACATATGTTTGAGAGCATCAACCCCTACACTTTGCAACTGAATCTCTTGAACCATACACACCCTTCTACTCAATGCATCTGCCACTTTGTTGGCCTGCCCCTTCTTGTGTTTGATTGAAAGAGTATATGCTTGGAGTTGCTCAACCCATTTCATATTCCTGTGATTGAGTTTCTCCTGTGAATTTAGAAAACTAAGTGCATGGCTGTCAGTATAAACAATAAACTCTTTAGGCAAAAGATAGTGCCTCCATTTTTTCAAAGCTTGTACCATTGCATATAATTCCAAGTCATAAGTAGAGTACTTTCTCTTAGCATCATTCAATTTTTTAGTAAAGAAAGCAACTAGCCTACCTTCTTAACTTAGGACAGCCCCTATAGCAAGGTTACTAGCGTCACATTCCACCACAAACAACTTTTTAAAGTTGGGCAAAACAAGAATGGGCCATTGTGCTACTTTTTGTTTTAGAATTTCAAAAGAATCATTGGCTGCCTTTGTCCAAGAAAACTTACATTTCTACCCCCCTTTGATGGAATCTAAAATTGGTGCACAAATATGACTAAAACCCCTTATGAACTTCCTATAAAATGTTGCCAAACCATGAAAATGTTTTACATCACCTGTTGTTTTTGGAGTTGGCCATGACAAAATGGCCTCTACCTTTGCTGGATTCATCTTCAAACTACCTTGGAAAATGACAAAACCAAGATAGGTGACTTCTTCCTTCATGAAGACACTCTTTTCCATGTTGATCATCAATTGTTCATCATGTAACTTCTTCAAAACCTGATCCAAATGTTGCAAGTGCTCTTCCTTAGTCCTGCTGAAAACAAGAATGTCATCCAAGTATACTACAACAAATTTGCCAATGAAATCTTGCAATACTTCACTCATGAGACACATAAAAGTACTTGGGGCATTAGATAGACCAAATGGGTTACCAACCACTCATAAAGACCCTCATTTGTTTTGAATTTTGTCTTCCTTTCATCCCCTTGCTTTATCCTAATTTGATGATACCCACTCTTAAGATCAATCTTAGAAGAGTATCTAGCCCCTCCCAAATAGTCCATTAAGTCCTCAATCCTTGGCATAGGGAACCTATATCTTATAGTAGTCTTGTTAATGGCTCTAGAATCTGTACACAACCTCCATTTACCATCCTTTTTAGGGGCTAGGATGTTGGGACAACACATGGACGAAGGATCTTTCTTACCAATTCCTTACCCAACAATTCTTGCACTTGCTTGGCAAACTCTTCATTTTGAAAAGGTGTCATCTTGTAGGCTACTTTGTTTGGAAAAGTAGATCCTGGTATGAAGTCAATTTGATGGCTTATGTCCCTAATAGGTGGCAACTCATTAGGCATTTCTTCTACCATAATCTCCTTATACTTCTCTAACAATTGTTGCACCTCCTTAGGAACCTCTTCCTCACTAGGATCATTCAAATTAGGACTATTTTTTGGCTTCAAAATTAGAGCATACCCTTGAGTTCCTTCTTCCTTAAGGGTGTCTAGAAATTATTTACCACTCACAATCATGACACTTAACCCAACACTCTTCTCTACATTCTCATCAGGCAACGGATCCATTCTATACTTCCTACCATTCTTGGTTATGATGAAAGAATTAGTTTTACCATCATGTTGGGATTGAACATCATATTACCATGGACATCCTAACAGAAAATGACAAGCATCCATGGGGATTATATCACACAAAATCTTGTCCTTATATTCCCCTATCTCAAATTCTACCCATGATTGTTCATCTACCAAAACTTGTTGCCCCTTATTCAACCATGATACTTTATGAGGACTAACATGAGGAAGTCTTTTCAATTCAACTTGTCTACCATTTCAATAGAAACCAAATTTTTAGTTGAGCCTGAATCAACAATTACCTTGCAAATCTTACCATAGGCCTTGCATGTTGTCCTGAACAATGTCTTCCTTTGAGGGGGTTCTTGAGTTTGAGGCACCTTCAACATGGTTCTCCTCATCATCAAACTTTCTCCTTCATGGACTGGGGCTGCACTTCCAATTGGAGAGTTAACACTTTGGAAATCTTCCTCTTGGATCAACTAGTTCCTTCTCTCTCCTCCATGAGAGCTTGAGGCTTGCTTTTCAGGACATTTGAAGGCTGGATGTCCCACTTGGTTGCAATTGTAGCACCTTCCTGTGAAGATATTAGGACCTCTCCCTGGTCCACCAAATCTACCCCTTCCATTGGGTCTCCTTCCTCTAAAGCCTCCTCTAGAACCTGATTCTCCACTTCGTTCTTGGGAACTAGATTCCCCTTGACTCCTTTGGGACCGATTTCTGCCTCCAAAACTATCCCTACCTCTGAAATTTCTACCACCTCTTCCTCTATTTTGCTGCTCACCTTTCCTCTTCAACTTCTCTTCAGCCCTCAATGCCACTTGAAAGCATTTATCCATGGTTTCAGGGGTTAATAGACTGGTTTCATCTTTGATATTAAACCTCAAACCATTTAGATACCTTGCCACTTTACCTTTTTCATCCTCCATGTATCCACAACGAAGAGAAAACTTGTGAAACTCCTCGGTGTAGGTGGTCACATCCAAATCTCTTTGCTTGAGATTTTGCATCTTCTTGTAGATCTACACCTCATAGTCTGATGGAAGGAATTAGGACTTGATCATCTCCAACATTCTTCTCCATGAAGAGATCATGCTCTTCACATTCTTTACCATCTCACCTTGGGTGTAATTCCACCATGCAAGGGCAGCACATTTGAGTTTAGTTTTTGCAAACTTCACCCTCTTGTTCTTAGGAACTTCTTTATATTCAAAGTAGTTATTTAGTGCCTCAATCGACAACATAACTTCATCAGCATTCATCTTTCCAGTAAACATTGGAATCTCTATCTGAGCCTCTGAAGAATCCTTACCAATTGCCCTAATGGCTTCAAGGAAATGTTTTTGATCTGTAGGTACCTTTACCTCTTCTTGATCTTCTTCTTCCTCCTCTTTTTCTTCTTCTTCATCAGAACCTTCATCTATTCTCTTCCCTATCCTCAATTCCTTCAACTCTTTTTGGAGTGCTTCCTTGACTCCACTTTTGATCTTTTCTTCCATCTCCTTGAACTTCTTAACCACCTCAGTGGTCATCCCTTTTGGAGGCATGTTGCTAGCCTCTCCTTCACTCTCCTCTGCTGACATATACCAGGTCTTACACAACCAACAACAGAACCTTTTATGGCTCTGATACCACTATGATGTAGAGGTGCTAGGATAGATAGAGGTTCTCACAAATAGACAAGGTTTTCTTCACATTCTAAAGCCCAAATTCAAGGATCAACTTGCAAAAGTGGGAACAACAGTTAACATCTCTGAAACCATCATGGAAAGGTTGATTTGACATGCCATGGGACCCATCCAAACCATTGGAAAAGGCTAGACAAACTTCATTTTGGTACTTCCTTCTTTAGGCCTCTAAAACCCTTATAGCCCTTGAAACATGAACAATCAGCAATAACGTTTTATACAGGCTTGTAAACTTAGATCTTAGACAATCCTAAGATACCCATTTGGACTCCCCACAACATATCCCAAATTGGGTATGGGTTGTTTTGGACAATATGTTCCAACCTATAACCCCTCCTAGTGGCCTAGAGCCCCAATTAGGCCAAATTTGTGAAGCAACCACCCTTGAATGGAACCACCAAACTCTTTGAACCCCTTGGACACTTCACATGGGTGGTAAAACAATTTATTTTTGGGTTTTCCTAGTCCCATAGCTGATTGTTCATGAATTACCCTATGTTGTTGCTCTTTTCACACTCCTAGCACATGGTTTTGCTAGGGTCTTTCACATAAACTGCAACAAATCCCCTGCTCTACCCAAAACTCTTGCAAAATACATTGAAACAATATCAAAATAGTCCATCCCACTTATCTATGTGGTTTTACATCAGTGGAATGGAGGAAAAATGCATGAATTACAGTCAAAACCCTAAAGTAGGGTTTCACAAACCAGTTTCAGAAAAATGTAATTATCTATGCAATACAAAAGCTTAAAAAACTCAAACAAAGTGTATTGGAATCCTAAATCACCCTATCAACTTGCCATCACCATGATTTTCTACAATATGTCCATATAGGAACAGGGTACGGCCTGTAGCAGCGAGTTACACAGGAAATGGGCAGAACACTAAACTTTTTATTTATTCTCTCCTTCCAAACACTTCAAAATTACCTTCTACATTGCAATTATCAATGTTCAAGGCTTTTTAAGCCTGCACACACCTTGACAGACATCTTGGAAGGTATTTTTGGTTGATGGAAGGTTCATAATTGTTCTCCACCATTGACTGCAACTAATTACATAGTTGCATCAGATGTCAATGCCTTCAAACATGTTTACAATGTAATTAAGCCTTGGACAAGGCATTAGACTTTTTGACACTACCCTACATGCCTTAACAAGACTTACAATCATGAATTTTGTATGACTGCCTCCTTTTACAATGCATCATGTTATGACTGTCTATTACACCTTATGACTACTCCATTATAACATGACATTAACAAGAGATGTTTTTGGACATGGTCCTTATTACAAACATGAGAATGGTCTTCCAAGACCTTATTACAACATGAACAAACATGGATCTTCATGATCCTCTTGGTGCTCCTGCACCATATGGTCAACTGAATATGTGTCAACAGAACCATCACAACAGAATGAGCCTGAGACATGTTCAATAGGTCATTCGTTAATGAATCCCAAAGTGGAATTTGTATAAAAGTTTATTTTGTTTCCTCTTTTTTAAAATATCACATAATAGCTTATGAAAAACAATGTGCCCTTTAATTCCACTTTTAAAATCAAACCAAAACTTTACAAAAATAATCACATTATAATGCCACTATGAAAGGAAGTCAAACTCCACGGTCAATATTATTTCCACTGAGTGTCCAATCAACACTGCCCACTATTGTCTAGTGCTGTGAACCAAATGAATAATAACTTGCAACTGTTATTATCTCATAAACTCATCATACCAAGAGAGCATAAGAACATAGGAAAAACCACAACATAGGAAATGCCACTGAGCATGTGTGAGGCCTACACTTTTTCATTTCCGTACATGTGACTAATTACCTTACTATTGTTGATACTTTTACATTTGTGGGACTGTTGATCCTAGATTTTCAAACTATTAAACCTTATTATGTTAAAGGAAAACTAATTGGGTGATGTTAGCTAGATGTTCTCTTAAGAGAAAACAAATCGGGTGATGTTAGATAGATGTTTATTTTATAGGAAAAACTAATTGGGTGATGTCTGATTAATGTTTACATTACAAGGAAACTAATTGGGTTATGTTAGAAAGAAAATTGTCATGTGATTTCATTATGTTTATAAGAACTATGGTATGCTTTAGAAATGCATGTATTAAATTTGCTTCGGCTATGATATGTATATGTGGAATTAACTTTGAGGTTGAGTGTGTAGGTATTTCTAACAAAACCACAGATACTGGAGATCATTCTACACCTTATGTTGTAATCCCTTGTGAAGCCGATCTAGTTCCACGAGGAACCAAGATCAACTCTATGTTTGGTGCAATGTTGTAATGTTGTAATATTGTCTTGCATGAGGTTGAATGGGTTAAGTCTACCCTCTAGTAAATTTGAATTATGATATGTGTTGTAAGAATTGTTTTTATTTAATTTTAATCTTATTTTTAAATTTTAAATTTTGAGACCCTTTTCTTGTGTCTTAACTTGACCCTGGGTGTCCTAACTAAGTTTAAATTGACCCTGGGTTACACCCCATGGGTCTAGGGTCACTTTTGACTTGGGTAACCCTTGGTTAACCTCCATATGGTCACCTTAACTTCACAGTGAAGTTAAGTGACGAATTTGGAAGCATGGGAAGGATAAGATGAGTGGGATCAACACTCAAGCTCATCCCTTCTCCATTACCAAGGCTTGAAATGACTCCATGGTCCACCAATAATGGACGGGCTTATCTTCTTGTTCCCTCACTTTTGGTGACAGTCCCCATGAAGTGGTGTGGTCCTTCATAAGTGGGGATATCTTTTATCCCACTTGGGATAGTGGGGATATTTTTTAATTCCACTTGGGATAGTGGGGTTATTGTTTTTAATCCCACTTGGGATAGTGGAAAAAGGAGTGGGGTTATTTTTTTACATATTAGTAAATATTCATAATATTTAATTAGCTAATATCCTCCATTATCTAAAAATGAATCTTTAATTCATTTTGTCCTCCACTAATGGAATTGAAAATTCAATTTGTCATAATCCACTCTTCCCAAAAAAAAGAATTTTTAAATCATCCACTATAAATTTAAAATTCACAAATAATGAGAGCCCTTGATCTCAACTCTTGATCCACCCTCCATTCCCTTTTTAGAAAATCTATAAATAAGACCCTTCTCTAAGCAATTAGGGAAATAAAACTTCATTCTTGCATTCTTATCATGCCTAATTTCCTCTAGGAAATCTTCTTCTGGCATCCTCATTATGCCCAATTCCTTCTCTATTCTCCTCTTCATAGCCTCATAATGCCAAAATTATTCTAGCCATCCTATATCCTCCATTCATTGTCCCTTGCTTGTGATCATAGAGAGATTGTTTTTTTTTAGAAGGGAGTCTTTTCTTTTGGAGGAAGGAGAACTTGGAAGAGGAGGCTAGGTGTGGAGCTCTTCTTCAACTACATCCATAATAGGGCTTGTAAAGGTTAGTGAGCAAGTTTACTTACCCTTGTATGTTCTGTTACTTGTTTGATGAATGTTGTTTTGCAAAGGTTGTCTATGTGGTATTTCTGTTATTTTGGGTTTGTGATGGGTGTTTGAAAGAGCTTCTTCCACTTGGAAGACAATGCTCATCATGTGTGGGGAAGGGAAGGTGTGAACCTCCTCGGGTGCATTCTTGTTCTTGGTATATGAAAGCCTTAAGGGCATGTTTGTGATTTTGAGCAGAATGGCTATAAGGCTTGATAGCCTATTTGGGATATCCCTAAGATTTTTTTTATTATTTGAATGGCTTGAGGCCATGAGAAAAGTTAAAGTTTGTTGGCTTGAGGCCATGATAGAAGTTGTGATAAAATGTTGAGAAGAATGACACCCTTTAGTTGAGTGAGTCTACTTCCCTACCCTCTGTAAACTCACCTTTGTTGAGTTTTTGTGTTGTGTAAATTCCCTTGGGTGTATGTGTGTTTTGGTGTGTTGTTTATACCTTGTTGTGAAGTGATTTTTTGAAATACCCTAGGTGTGTGGATGATCTCCCTACCTCGGGGGTGACCCTCTTGCAGGTCTACGGTAGGAAGGAGAGTAGCTTGTGTGGTGTTTCTTCTCTTGTGTGATATGCAAGTTTTATGGGAGCTTATTGTGAAGCTTGGAGAAGATTATTGGATCTTAAAAAATATTTTATTTTCCTTAAGTCTTAAGGAGAGCCTGATCTTTTAATAGCTCCTTCCTTGTCAATTTTCCAGAAGGAGAAAAGTATCTCCCTATTGTTGTATAAATTGTTATTTTTTTAGTTGTGAGGAAATCCTCTGTTCTTGGGTTGATAGTTGTAATTTTCTTGTTCATTAAGTTTTAACATTTAGAAATGAGAAGAGGAAAAGAAAATTTGTTTTTAAAAGGATATTAAAATTGTCTAGTTCCTTCTTCTTCTACTTGCAAAGTTGTGAGTTAGTTGATGTTTTAATTAAGTTTGTAAAAGTATTATTTCTGTGTAAGCTTAGTGGAAATATTAATTTTACATTTGTTATAAGCGAAGTTGTAATTTTAATACCATGAAAGAAATAAATTTTGGGTTGCAGTATTGCTTTTGAAATTACCACCACCTTGAGGGTCTCGTCCTAGGATGGGGACCTTTTCACTTTTACTATTCACTTTTCACTATTCACTATTCACTATTCACTTTTACTATTCACTATTTACTTTTACTATTCACTTTTCACTATTCATTTGAAGGCAAACTATATGTAGTTTAAAACATTTGGCTTGAAATGGAAATTTTAAATCAAGAAAAGTGGGATTTATTTATGCATATTGTATAATATGAATTGAATAGATGCTTAAACTCAGAGTTGCAATTCAGAAATACAATGTTTATATTTGCAAAAACAAATTAAGTCATTGCTCTGTTTTTAATGAATTATTGGATAATAATCTGTTTTAACAAATTATATATATATATATATATATATATATATATATATATATTTATTATATATATATTCTATACTTTCTTTATAGTTAAGGAACTTATTAATGAAAAATGTGAGTTAAAGTGAACAGAAATAATGGCGGTATATATATATATATTAAATTTATAAGGAGAAATATAATTATAATATAAAAGGAGCATAGGAAAATATATTTTAATTTTAAGTAAGAGTCTCTTGGAAGTTTCAACAATTATCACAAATTACTTACCAAGAAAATGAAGAGGAAAACATGATCCGTTCATTTACAAAGGACACTGAAAATAAACGCAAACAAGCCCTCACAGGCATTCCATGAGTGGCCATTTTAAACTCAACTGTAGATTTAGAGAATAAACGTCCAATTGAAAAAAAAAAAAGAGAAAGAGAAAGAACAACTAACCTTGGAAAACAAAGAGGAGAAAATGTGCGGCATTTCCGAACAAGGCTAAGAGAACTAAGTAAGTTTAACCTACCGTTAATCCTATTTATTGATTATTAAAATTAATTCAAATGTTGAACTAAAACCTAGGGTAGAACTCTAGGGGGACTGAGTCAAGTGAAATTAACCAACCCTGTGTAAGTGATCTGGTTTACCAAGAAATTAGGAATAATGTAAAGGATGTAGTGTTATTGCTGTTCGATAAAGAATGTGAAGGAAAAAAAATAGGATAACATAAGAAGATCTTGCACAACGGGAAGGAGAATGAGATAGAAATACAATCAAAATTAAATTTCAATAAAAGGAAGAGAGGGCAAATGAACAGATGATCATGCTTTGTTGAAAAATGATCTATCACCTAAAACAATTGTTGTTCAAATGTAAATCGTGAGATTAACCTAAAGTAGGAAACCATGCATTTCCTTGCGTAGGGTGTACGCACATGTACTTGGTACCCCGCCGACAACTGTATTGTTTTCACCTTAAGTGTACGCCACCAAGCACGCCTACACGTGCGAGGGGGTTTTCAGAGTAGTAAGGGAAAATTTTTGATAGTTCATATCATGACCACATGATGCATGTGGACATGACACATGTGATGCGTGTTGTGACTGCATGGGAAATGTGGGCATGACAGTATGATACCAAAACATATGTCACTAACAAGTAACAATATCAACTGAGCATGGCCACTGTATCCAAAACATATGAATGTATGTCATCAAGCAAGCTAAATCATGATCAAGTGCCAAACTAAGCATGATCATCCATGATCATCAAAGATAACAAACTAAAAAGTGCCTCAACTGAACATAATCAAGTTGTAGATTGTCATCAGGGATAAACAACTGAGGGTGAAGTCAACAAACTCCCCCTTTGTCCATGATGGCAAAACAAAACTTCCTCTCCCCCTTTTTGACATCAAGGCAAAGGGAGTGAAAGTATGCAATGCCTCCAATATACATAAAAATCAAGAGAACCCTGAAACAAGAAACTATGAGTAGATATAGGCAACCATACCAAGACAGTCCCAAGAAAGATGAGCATCTAGAACAACTGAAATAGAAAATGAAATGTCAATACCAGAATGAAATATCAGTAGCATAATGAGCACAAAAATGGACAAACAATTGAGAATGATGTTACAAATAATTCCAATCATCAAGTAGAAACCATGCCAATTGTCATAAGATATTGAAAACCATTAGGGATCAGAAATATGCAAGAAACTCCCCCTTTCTGAGATGCACTAATGTGTATGATGATCCATATCTTAACTCACTGCCATATGACTCATTGCCTTTAATCATGAAGAGTATTGTCGGTTACATCTTTTTGTGCATTGGAAACCATACTTACTGTCAAACCACATGCAAAACACTATGCATAAGTAGACTAGTTCATTGTACCATATCTGTCACTGTACTGTAAATAGTATTGAACACTAAAATGAATTTTGTACATCAATGTCAGAGTAGACTATAGAGATATCAACATACTAAAAGAGAGCCAATGTAGATATGAAGAGAAATCTCACTAAACATGGAATACTTGCATGGAGAATGAATTATAAGCCTAGATACACTTGCCTCTTGAACATAAAGCACAAATATAACTATCATAAAGAATACCAATGAAAGATATTAGACGCAACTTGAGACTCAAGGGAACCCATTATGCCTTAGATCACACTGCGACAAAACACTTGACCAAATTATAACAAGAAAAATATGAAGGTTTGGTAAGACAACATGAAGCTTTGGATGCATGAAGGGAAGGTATTATATGAGAACATGAAGGCATTTCTTCTTTTATATACCAAACTACTTCACCTTACTACTATGTTCATCAAAGAACCCTTTAACCATTGTAACAAAATATACCCTATCATTGTCAAAACACTTACATACCCTTGTTACTGCTTCAAAAACAAAAACTACCCTGCTCACTGTACTACCATCACTGTGCAGTCAGCACTCATAAAAACAAGATCAATATGAACCATGAGGAAAAACAAAGACACTATTATTTCACTATAGTTCACATTCAGGGATCTCATCATTCTGTATATTTCATGTGCAGAAAATAGAGAACACTGATATTTCATCTGATCATTGTATGATCAAACCACTAAAGGCATCATTGTTGAAGGCACTAAGATCACTAAACGTGAATTGTATGTAACAGCATCAAGGATCACTAACCTATCATGTAACCAGGGAGATAAGTGATGTAACAAAACCATCCCTGTTTCAAGGCTTCCAATATAGAGAAAATCCTGACAAAAATTATATGGTCTGAAATCTTGCATGACCATGAAAGACGGGTTTCAATTGCCCTCTACAAGCAATTAGATTTTCCCTCACATGTAAACTATTCAAATTTTTATTGATATCCTTGTATGTGTTTTCCATAGTGTCAAACTTATTAAATTTATCACCCTTCAATGATAGTCCTAATTACACCTCTTCAAATTGTTCCCATCCATCATTACTAAGAACATCAAACTCATTTTCATACCAGACTAGTAGCAACCAAAGACACTATTTTAAAGGACAAAAAACAAGACAAATTCACTGTTGAAAACAATGTCCTTATCATCAGTGAAATACTATCACTGTTACATCATTGTCTAGGATGCATATAACACTGTATCATGTCATTGATTGCATACTAAGACAAAATCAACATGTAACTTTATTGCCTTTGATATCAACATTGGACACATGAAACCAAGAGATGAGTTCTCAACATATGTATAATCATGTCATCACATATCACTAATATGCTTGATTGTAGACAAAATATCAACAACTCTAACAAGCACATATCCTGACATATCTCCTAATCTAACAAGAGCATGTCAACCAACTCAACCAACACCACACTGTTCATTTTTAATCTCTAAGACCAACATGTACAAACTATTAGCAGGAAATAGACTACCATCTTTTGACATCAATTAAGAAATGGAGTCATGTACTATCACAAACACTACTCAAAACTTTTCACAAACACTGTCAAGTACCACTGTCCAAACTAGGAAGCATGCATTATTTTAAAGTCTAAACTGCTGCTTGATTTATCTTTGTAACAATATCAAGACAACTATAATATCATAGGACAGTTAACATACTGCTTCAACTAAGAAAATAGTCCACTACACTGTCAGACGCTGGCTTCTAATCCTATGTAGAACCAAAAACATTGACCACACAGTCTACGGTACTATCTAATGTTAGGACTTACACTCTTTTGTAACATTGCAAATCAAACCAAACCAATTTCCTTGTCTTCTCTAGGGGTTGAATGGTAAAACACTAACCTGCTCCCCCTTACCACATGCTGATCTTTCAGGCACTTTGTGATGTCTCTTGTGCAACATGCACAATATTAGGGTTTTGTTTTCTTCTCCAAACCTTTAAGGGATCTTTCCTTTTCTTAATTAGGTCATCTATTTTCTTATTATTTTCAGATGATTTCTTCAACTTACTTCTGCACTGTTGTGCCTTATGTCCAAACTTATGGCATCTATAGCATATCATATTGTTAGGGAAATAATGATATTTGTTCCTTGAATTTCTGCAATCATATCTTCCATGCATCCAACAGTCTCTTTTCATGTACCCAACCTTATTGTAGTTATAGTGAACAACATTGTAGTTTTGATTTGACAAACTATAATAACTACAATTTCAAGCTCTATGACCATACTTACGACAGACATGGCAATAACCATGAAATTGAGAATAGTTCAACCTAACTAAATGATATTAACTAGTAGATGAAGTTCTTGAATGCCTGTTTATACTACTTCTATCAGCAACTTTATCTTTTTCTTCTTTCTTGACTTTGCTCTTAAGGGCAGCAGAATGAAATGTCAGATCTATATTCTTCCTAGGAGCATTTCTTGACTTAGAACATTCTCCTTTCTCATAACCCAAGCCACTAGTATCCCTGCAAAACCTTTTCTTTCTCAACATGGCATTCAGACTGTCAGTACTCTTTTCAAACTGAATATTCTTTTGCATCTTTGAAGATGCTTCTTCCAAATCATTTCTCAAAGAAACTATTTCTTTCTCTAACATTAGACATTCTATTATTTTTACTTCAAGATCAGAATTTGGTACATCTATTATTCTTTTGGATTCCTCTATTTTAGTCTTTAGGCTAATAATTAGCTTATTTGAATCTTCAACTTGACATGTTAAATCTACAATCAAGTTTCTTACCTCTTCAAGTTCTAAAGAGACTTGTGCAAGGTCAAAAAGTACCTTTTTCTTGGAGTCTTCTTCTTGTTGAAGATGGTTTTTTAAACTCCTATTTTCTTTACTAAGTTGATTGATTGTATCTAGGGCACATAGAAGTTCTCCTTCAACATCAACTTCACAATCATCTTCGTCAAACTCTTGTCCATCTTCATCCTCAAATAGATCTTTTTCTACATCATCAACTTCAAATACAAAATCATCAAGTTCTTGTCTACTAATATTCACATTGGCAAGACTCTTAACTTCAGGACTGATCTCTTTATGACATTTTGTACCTACATTCATGGTTGACTCATTCAACAATTCATTGCAGGACTTAACTAAGGCTTGATTTTCAACTTTTTGATCAGCATTCTTCATTTCTCTATTTGAGGCCTTAATTCTTCTACCCTTTCCCATGGTACCCCGCTATCAGGACCTACCCAAGTCGGTTATACTTCAAATAGGGAACCTATGTTCTAATACCTCTTGTTGGGGTACAATACCACTGAGAGGGGCGGTGAATAAGTGGTCTTCTAATTTTAACAAGACCTTAAGAACTTGAAGAATCAAAACATCTTTGGCATGGCAAACTAATGTCAAGAATGCATCAACAATATTATGAAACAAACAGGAACATCAAACTTAGGAGTAAAGATGTTTGCATATTAGACACTGAATCATGTAACTTGTATAATTTTGATTGACCATAATGAGAATGAATAGAGGACATCATTTCAAACAAAATATATGATAAATATGTGTTCATGCAGATCAGATTGACTTAGAATAACTATAAAACCAAATGACACATAATGAGTGAAAGAACATGAGGATAAGACACATCAGTGATAGCATCAACCCATAACACAAATATTGTCCTGAGTGGAAGCCCTCTGGGGCAGAAAACCAATCAAAAAATGCCTCACTAGCTTATCAAAAAAAATCTCATTGATTATAGGCCTCATTGGCTTACAAGATTGCCTCACTGGCATATAACATTGTCTCATTGGCATATAACATTAAGAAGCATCAACTTCAAGGAACACCAACCCCTAACACAGCCTTGCAGGAGCACCCACTCTCTGTATATAGAAAGATAAATACAAATATAGAGGAACACTCTGTTTCAATAAACCTCACTATCTCTGTTATAATATCAACAATAATATTCTCTCACACACTTCTTTCTTCATATCAATACCAGATATATATTTACAAAACAACTCTCTTTCTCTCATCATACAATTTTAAAAAATAACTGTGCCAATAAAACATTTTCAAGAAGTTCCCAACTATCAAAGTAGTTAAGGTCGAATGACCTCATGTAACACAATAATATGCCTTTGAAAAATAATGATATCAACTGTATGTTGAGTTAAACAAAGTTATTTGTTCAAGTCCTTTACAAACCCAAAACTGCCATTCAAGCTGAAAGTTCATTCTGAGACAGTTATAACTACTCATAACAAAGTATTACAAATCCATAACAAAGCCTTGAAACCACTTTCCAAACCATAGTTAACAACCTGTGTTAATAGCATTTTAAAACCCAAATGCAGAAGCATTGATTTTGTTTTTTAAAACCCTAATCACCATTGTTATGAGTGATAAAGAAAAAAGAATTATTTTCAAATAAATGAAACCCCATAACAAAAAAAACAATACTCATAACTGTCTCTACCCGAATTCAAACAATAAAGAAAGAAACTAGTAACAATATCACCTAGAGAATGATTATATTTTGCATTTTCTATCAACAACCACACTCTTCAAGTCCACTTCCAACTTTGTCACCTCAACTATGATTCTCAAAAGATCTGTCAAAGATTCATGGTGGTTTCTACATATTATCTCATGATTGCACAAGGATATGAATCCCTAGCTCACTACCGACATAGACCAAGATGAAATGGTTTGATTTTCTTTTTGCCCGTGTATTCCTCACGTAACTGGTACTCTAGGTAAACCCTAGAAAGACAAGTAGTATCCTTAAAGAATGAAACTTTTTAAACTTGTTTTAACCGGCTCAGTGGGTATTTCTCAACATGCCAATGACAAACCTATTTGCAAAGTGTTTTATACACTATAAAATCCAATGTGAGAATACATTAGGAAAAACAAACAAATGTATACCGTGGTCAACAACTTTAGAGGTAGAATATGCCTTAGTTTTTATACACTTGTAGATCACGAGAATATGTCAAATATTGTCAACATGATAAAGAGGACCAATGCCAATGAAATATACCAAACTGAACATGTGCCAACCAACCACAAAACTGATTACAAGGGCAATATACCTGTAACATAATGTCATAGTGCCAAAGGCCAATCTGTCCATTTGGATAGTAAGATGCCACTTAAAAAGAATGTGACAACTGTGCCAAATAAATACAACTATGGAAAATGTAAGTCAACAACCCAACTGTAATGTATACCAAACTACATCATATTTTGACAAATTGTAATCAACATGATCAAGGAAAAAATAAATATAATCAATGCCTCAACTGAACATCAAGTTATGGTCAATTGAATATGTGTCAACAGAACCATCACAACTAAATGAGCCTAAGACCTATTCAATAGGTCATTCCTTAATGAAGACCGAAGGGGCATTTGTATCAAAGTTTATTTCGTTTCCTCTTTTTTAAAATATCTCATAATACGTTATGACAAACAATGTGCCATTTAATGCCACTTTTAAAATCACATCAAAACTTTGCAAAAATAACATCACATTATAATGCCACTATGAAAGGAATTCAAACTCCACGGTTAATGTTATTTCCATTGAGTGTCCAATCAACACTGCCCACTGTTGTCTAGTGCCTTGAACCAAATGAATAATAACTTGCAATTATTATCATCTCATAAACTCATCATACAAAGAGAGCATAAGGACACAGGAAATACCACAACACAAGAAATGCCACTGAGCATGATACCAAAACATATGTCACTGACAAGTAAGAATATCAACTAAGCATGTCCACTGTATCCAAGACATATGAATGTATGTCATCAAGCAAACTGAATCATGATCAAGTGCCAAACTAAGCATGATCATCCATGATCATCAAATATAACAAACTGAAAAGTGCCTCAACTGAACATGATCAAGTTGTGGATTGTCATCAGGGACAAACAACTGAGGGTGAAGTCAACATAATGAGGACAAATGCCTATCCAAATTGATGCTCCAATCAACCAGGTCAAGTCTCCAATGAAGGTAGATCGAGTAGTGGACATCGGCACCCATGGTGTGGAAAACCCATAAATGAGTGAGGAAAATCAAAGGCTTGAAGGGCAATTTGGAGGGCATCGATTCACAGAGTTGAGCCCCACAATACCTGATCTATATATCTAGTTTTTGAGGCAATGAGAGTCTCGACATGAGATTAAAAGTCCAACCTAGGCATGAAACCCCTACCTAATCTGGGTACTTGGACGTGCATTAGAAAGCATCTAAAAACCACGTACTAGGAGCGAACACTCAGGCAAGCATATGATTTGCAAGAAAGAGGTGCGATCAGAAGGCAAGTACTCTAAAAGGAAGTGCAATCTGTTTGGAGGTAGGTGCTTCAGTTCTTTGCTTTTCTAGCACATAAACTATACTCTGTTTGCTGTAACTTTCTCCACTGCAGAAGAACTGAAACCCCATCTCTATATTTTTAAAGTATGCCAAAATTATTTTAGTACAAGATATTTACATCGCCCTTTACCTTGAGCTTATTTCTTTAAACATGCTAAATGATTTCCTCATTCTGTAGATCAAGAAGGGTTTTCAAAGAAAGATCCGTGTCTTTTGATTTTGAATTTTAAGGAGAACAAGGGTCAATCCTATAGAGAATTTAATGAGGGCAGCCTACACAAAAAAAAAACTGGGATGCATGATAGAAAATGAGGAGATCTAGTTCCATGGAAACCTTTTGTTATACGTCAATTTTATTTCTGTAGAGATATTTTCATTTCAACTCTTCTTATGAAACTTGGGCATCTTTTTCGTTCTGGTCATTATGGTCTTTTCCTGCTAAATGGCCAGCCTTGTGGAAACTATAGTCTTTGGGTTAAACAATGTTATGGCACCAATACCTTAGATATATCAATCTATTTATGTGCATTGAAAATTAGTCACAAAATCCTTAATTCAGAAATTTGTTCTACAAACACAAGGATCTAAGGGAACTACTGTAGGAGAAAGCGATTAAGATTTCGTTTTTGTAAGTCTTTTTAACATTTTACTTTGCTATGTTAAATATGGTAGACAATATGCAAAATTCAGGTTGTGAGTAGACTTGCAACACCATTTGCTATGTTTTTCTTATAATATCCATGCATTCCTTTGTGAAGAGTGATCAAATTGGGGTCACTGGAGTTATTACACAACTGATCTAACTATCAAAGACCATTTTCAATAAAATTACACTGTCATTGAAAACTTTTGGCTTGTAGATTACATTTTTGCAATTTTGTATTTAATATTTATAAAAAAACATTTTTTTTTTCTGCTGAGTTAGATATGGTGTCCTTGGGACATGTCCCCTACCCTCTGTGGCTATTCCAAATACTTTGGGGATGCACATGGGACACTCACCGTGTCACATATTTTTATTGGATTGTTTTAATTGGGTTTTGTATGCCTCGTTTGGCTAAACGAGAGGAGCTTAGGTCTAGGATATTGAGTCCTCGTGCATGGCCTTGAATGCTTGTAAAGGCTAAGGATGCATACAAGAAGGCCAACTCGTCTACAGGGCGTCGAGTTATCCGTCTGCGAGGTATTGATTTGGGCATGATTAAGTCTCCTCATCTGTATGAGAGGTGCACTAGAGTCCATGTGGTTGCATCCCTTCAAGCACACATGACGACACTCCATCTGATTTACACCCTAGTGTATTGTACCTTTTTAGTCATGAGTAGCACCTGACATTATATTGACGAGTATCTCTATGTTTTGACTTTGGCTTTATGCATTGTTTTCCGTGTCTACTATGTGATTGATGTGAGTGTTGGCCGTCATGTATAACCTTACTTTGTTACTTATGCCTGGGCCTTGTGACTACCTCAAAGCATGGTGGGGTGGTCTCTCATGAGTCCACATGGTTGGGAGGCATTGCCACCACCATTGGGGAGTAGTGTACATGTTTTGGAGTACCAGTTAGAGATGTTCTCTCTCTCTGTGTTACTTTATCAGTTGATCTACTTATTTAGTTATTGTGTCATATTCATGGCTATGCCATTGTTCTTGTATATTCTTTTATGTAATTGTACTCTCTTAAGAGAGAAGATGTAATCATGTAATTTAATGAGAAGAAATAAGATGTTCCTTATTTGATTTATGGATTCTGGTGTGGGTATCAGATCCTCTTGTACTATGGTGTTTATGGACTCATGTTTTTATTTGGAATGGGTTACAGGAACATTTGGGTTAGTGTTTAAAATGAATGTAATTTTATAGTATTTTCATCTAGAGGGTGAATCGGTCCTCTCCTTTGGATTGTACATTCAGTCATACTTGGCCATGAATGTTGTCGACATACCGAGTTGGCAACTATATTATGTGCATATTATCTATTTATGTCAAAA
The DNA here is from genome assembly GCA_027924645.1 of Cunninghamia lanceolata. Classification (NCBI taxonomy): domain Eukaryota; kingdom Viridiplantae; phylum Streptophyta; class Pinopsida; order Cupressales; family Cupressaceae; genus Cunninghamia; species Cunninghamia lanceolata. Next base: position 11,521,094 of record BSBN01001099.1, read on the forward strand.
AAATCATGTCCTCTTTTGGCCCTTACCCTTCGGTGTTGTGGGGTGAGATGTTACAAAATAACCTTCTACAGGATCTATCTAGCTCCTAGAAAACTCTATCATGTTCATCATAGGGGTCTATAGTCATTTCAAGTCAAGCTCTATAGAGACATAGAAGGCATGAAAAACATTATATGAAGCCTATCAAACCTTTCATAAGTTTTATGGCCATCATCTTATGGTTTGTATAGCCCAGACATGGTTTACACCATCATCAGAAAGGTATTAAATGAAAGAAACATTAATTATGAAAGATGCAAAGGTTTGTCAAGAAGACTATCAAGAAGTAAGAAGTAGGAGGTTAGAGGCCTATAGACTCTCATAGTCTTGTGCTATCAATGAAGGGCATGTTAACAATTTGGAGGATATGCATGTCCTCTATTTTCAGTCATAGGTTTGTAAGAAGATAAGAGAGCTCTGTCAATGGTTAAAGGATCTACATAGTTAACCTACAGGTGTACTATTTGAAATCTTTATGTGAGGTGTCATAAAAAATTTGTGTAAAGTTTTAGGTTTTGTCATAGGTATCTTAATGAGGTTTACAAATTCTTTTCGAAGCTTTGACTAATAGGTCTTTTGAGGACTGTTAGCAATCAAATGTATACCAGATAGTCTTGAAAACCACCCAAAATGAAGACAGATGGATGTAAAAGGTAAAAGAACACTATCAACTATAATCAAGATTATTTCAAAAGTGAATTGGTGAACAACAAATGCTCAATGTTTGCCAAAAAGAGAGGAGACTAGAAGAACTATTAAAATTCACTAGGGTCAATGATGACCTCCTTAAAGAGCCTTTTAAACCTGTGAAAAACCTACATGAGTACATAGGAAGGTTTTTGGAGTCTTATACATGCAAATACATATCTCTAGGAAAGACTGTGAGAACAATATGAAGATATATTTATAAAACCATGAGAGTCCAATGAGATAATGATGCACTTGATCTATACAAAATATGTTGAAAGCCTACCAAGAGTGCATAGGTTTGTGAGGTATTATAAGAAGTTTGTGAAACATCATGGGGTTATGTTAGAGCTTATAAAGCATTTCAAGGGTTTCTAAGCCTTGTGTAAACCTCCAAGAGATCTGTAACCTATGAGAGTAGTTTTTGATGAAAATGAGATGAGAAACTTCCTAATAGAAAAACTCAATGTTAAAATACACATTTTTTATTTCAACTTGTGAGCTCGGGTGTAAAATAAAGGCTTGTTCTCCTCTCAAAAGGCATGGTGGAACTTCCTAAAAGGTGTGATCACAATTTTTAAAGCATGTCAAGCACTGACAGGGGTCTTCAATGATTAAGAAATAGACTAAAGTGAGTTGAATAAAGTCAAAAGTGGTCATTGATGATGCAGTTTTGAGTCCTAATGATTGAAGATCCTTATGCCACACCTTTAGGAGATAAATACAATTGCAAAAAGATAGGAATCAAGTCCTATTCCTATGGGATACTAGTTTGAAGTTAATTAGGTGGTATTTTTGATACTATTTATGGAAGTGGACAGTTATGATGAACCGGTCATGCCCAACTACATGCAATCTTCAGAGAGAAACAAGAGTGTGTTATTATCATCCTTCCCTTTACAATGCATAAAGATATTTCCAAGACGAAAAACCAAGAAGATGTTCCTCCTGTACCCAAGGAAGTTGATTGGTCATGTTCAAGAAATAGTTAGTCATTTATTTCTCCACAAACAAGACCCTATATTTTTTGCATAAGATATGCCTTGTAGTATAAATATACATGGATTATCTCTGATCATCTCTATATTTTTTGTAATAGACATGTATTGAACTATGTACCAACTATATTATTTGTATTTATAGTCAATAAATTATTTATTTTTTGCCTTTACCATTTTGGTATGTTCTTTTTGAAGGTGTATGAAGTCATCTTGTGAATGTTTCATTCCTTGTGGTTCTATATCTCTTTATTAACCTCTATTAAGGGTTTTATAAGTTTTTTTGTGCATGTAGATCAGTATTTTAAGGTTATCTTGTGCATAAGAAACGGGTCCAAACAACTACTTTTAGCCTTCTCAATCAATGAAGAATGGTTTCTTCCTAACTTATATGTTATCACATTGTGTTTTATTGAGAAGATTCTAAGTTTATTTTATGGATACAGTCTCTTATAAAGATGTAGTATCTTCTCTTGATCTTTATGAAAGCCCTCATGAGTTTGTGCAAGTACAAGACAAGTTTATTCAGACTATTTTGTGCTAGATGAGTAGATCCAAGAATCATAAAGTTTGGTGTATCATCATGTCATTTTAGTAATTTCCTCTTCCCTTTTCACTAATGAATGTTAGAATAGGATTAGTTTCAGTTTTCAAATCTCAGTTAGATAGGGAACTAGCCCTTCATATGGAGGTTTGACTTCAAATAGTAGGGTCCCACACCTTGAATCCATTCTCATTGTGTCAATGATCAAAAAGGGTGTAGTTTCATGTGACAATAAATAAAATAAAATATATAAATTATAGTAAATATATAATAAATAAGATGTATTGAAGGTGGAATTAAATATTATCTTAAGAGATTGCAATGAATAATTATCTGCTAAATAGAGATTGGGACTATGTAAAGTTATAAAACCCCTTCTTTTCATAATGTTGAGGATGAATTGGCATTGACTTATCAAGAGTTGCACATATTAAGAATGTAATAGTTGTAGATCAATGCTTTAGGATTTAACTGTGTGTGTTTTTTTCCTCAACGTTTTAGATCATACTCCATGATCCATCATTAGGAGAATAAAGAGCAAGAGAAGAGAAAGTGAGGTAATTTGCAGAACAAGGCAGTTAAAAAGGGGGAGAGAGAGGGTGGTCCGGGAATCAAGGATTCTAAGGAGGAGAATAGAACAAGTAAACACCTATCCAACAAAAGACAACTACCACAAACTAACTGTAACTAACCAATAAAGAAAGCCAAGGGGAAGAACAAAGAAACTAAGAAAAATACTAAGAAAAAGATAAATAGAAGAACAAAATCAAAATTTATAATACAATGGATGAAAAAATATCAAAAGGATACAAAAAAAGAAGAGAAAAATAGATAGCTAACAACATATTTTAAGGAAAGTAATATAAAGTGAACTCAACCAATAGACAAATAACCAAGAAAGAAATACCCAAGAAATAACTTAAAGGAAAAATAAGATTGAAACTAAATAGAGATAGATAGTAGCAGTAAGCAATAAAGAATTAATAAGAGGAAATATAAAATAGTAAAAATAAAAAAAAATTGTAACAAAATGAATGCCAAGAAGAATAGATTATTATAAAAAGATAACCTATCAAGGTGCATCTAATACAATCTAATAAATAAAAGAATGTGGAATAGAGGAAGGATACATGTGACATAAAACATAAAGAATAAACTTAACAATTATGAATATCAAAAAAGTGGTTAAATAAATTTAAAAGAGATAACTAAGGTAAAAAACCATTATACAAACAATCTAAAGAAATAAAATTATAAATGTAAAAAATATAAAAAAGAAATAGCCAACAAATGAAACGAAAGAAATACACGAAAAAATAAATGAGAGGGATAGTAAAATAGATAATAAATAGAGATAGGAAGCAGAGAAAAGTGATAGAGAAAGAATAAGAAGAAATAAAAAATTGAAGAAGGAAAATAGAAAAATAAACAAGAGAAAAGAAACTAAAAATGAAAAAATGAAGGAACAAGGACAATAAAACAAGAGAAAAATTGAAAATAAGAAACAATCTAAAAAATATGATAAACCAAACAATGAAAAGATAAAAATAAGAATAAAGAAATACAAAAAAGAATAAATAAAAAGAGAAATGAATAAAAACTCTAAATAAGAGAAAAATTGATAAGATAAATCTAAGGGAAAAGCATCAACTAGACAAGAAAAATTGAGACTAAGAAAAGAAAAATCTAAAAGGAAAAATAAAATATAGAATTTATATATGCGCTGACTACATATAAGAACAAAAAAGATGAAATGAGAAAACATGAGTGAGATAGAGATAACTATAGAAAAGAAAATAAGAACAAGAAACCATAGCAATAAAAAAATAAGAGGAAGAGAAAAAAATAAATCAACCTAGATAACAACAAAAAGAAATGAACAGGACTAGAGGAAAAAAGAAAATAAAAAGACAAGAGAAGAAGAATAAAAAGGACTAAACAAACAAGAACATATATATATATATATATATATATATATATATATATATATATATATATTAGAAAAAGGACCTAACAAACCACCATATCACGAACATCAAAACCCAAAAAAGAAAACACCAAGAAACAAGAAAGACTGAGAACTACAAAAGGGGAAGAATAGGAAAGGTCTACAAGGAGGGAGAGGGTAGGGAAAGGAGAGAGGAACTCCATAGTGAACTGTTGGGAGAAAAAAGAGAGAAGAGGGACAAAGAACAACACCCAAGGCTAGGAATAAAGAGAGGAAAGGAGGAGAACAAGAAAAAGAACTGATAAGAGGTCAAAAGAGGGAGGGTAAGGTGAGAAGTGAGGGGAGAGGAGAAAAAAAGAGGAAAGCATCAAGAAGGAGGGGAAGAGTGGTTTCTGATGTGGGAAAGGACGGGGTTCCAAGATAAACTGAGACCCCATCCTTCATCACGATTGAGATTGGATGGGTGGTTGCTAATCTCTATGGCTTCCTTAAGTTTTCTCTTGAAGTAGTTGTCTTCATTGGCTAGGATTTGTGTGTCCTCTAAACAAATATGGTGTTTGGTTAAGGAGGAGTGTTCTGCTAGTGCAGATTTATTAATGCGTTCATGTCTAATGTCCGCACTATGCTCCTTAATCATTGTGTTAAAGGAGCGCCCAGTTTCACCAATGTAGGGATGCCACAAGAACAAGAGATCTTGTAGACTCTAGAGTTAAGCAAGAGGTCTCTAGGGTCTTTTGGGGAGGGAATCCAATTTCTAAGAGTAGAGAAGGGTTTAAAGGTACATTGGAGGCCTTTCTTACTAAGAATCTTAGATATTTTGTTGGAAAGGCCTTCAATGTAGGGAAGTGAGGCAGAGGGGAGGTTAGGGGAGTTGGTATCCTTAGGGTTGGGGCTGAAGCGGGACTTGGCTTGTTTGAAAGCTCTCAAAATAGGTTTCCTCTTGTATCCATTTAATTCAAAGACTTTGGTGAGGTGAGCAAGTTCATGGTCTAAGTTATCCTTATCACAAATTCGAAAGGCCCTAGTGGCTAAGGTTTTTAGGATACCAGTTTTTTGGATAGGGTGGTGATGAGAGCAAGAGTGGAGGTAAAGATCGGTGTGAGTAGCTTTACAAAAAACTCATCAACCTAAGGAGCCATCTAGTTTTTTTATGAGGATGATGTCAAGGAAAGGGAGCTCATTATTGGTTTCAAGCTCTTTGGTGAAGGAGATGCACTTAGCTAGGCTATTGAGGTGAGAGTGGAATTCTTCAAGCTTTGTAGGGCCATGAGACCAACAGATGTTGGTATCATCAACATAGTGTTTCCACCATTTTGGTTTGAGTGGAAATGAGTGGAGGACAACATCTTTGAAATGCTCCATGTAGAGGTTGGAAACAATTTGGGAAAGAGGGGAACCCATGGCTACATCGTGCAGTTGTTCATAGACAACTCCTTGGAAGGTGAAAAAAGTGGATCTAAGGCACAGATCTACCAAGGAGGCAATCTCATCATTAGTCTTGAGTCTGATAATTTCAATAGAGTCAAGGATGGGAACTTTGGTGAAAAGGGAGACCACATCAAAGCTAACCAATGTGTCAGTTTCTTCCAATTTTTTGTCTTTGATGAACTTAAACCTAATATTTTGTATTAAAATGCAAAATCAATATTTTATTATCTATTGAAAGGTAGGAAAGCAAATTTTTGTTATGATGTTGTATATAATAAGGTCAAATAAAATCAACATAGACAAAGTAGATGTTTATTTAATATTTTAATGAGTCAAATATATTGTATTATTATGGAATGAAAGACTATAAATTTTATTCCTTTATGAATTAAGAAAAATAAGGTCTCGTTAATTCATAGTTAATATGATATTATTATTGATCCAAAAACTCATTCTTACTTACATAGAGTCAATAAGAATTATACAATACCATTGGAAATAAGTAGTGCATCAACACAAATGCTAAATTGATATACCTTATCTGATCTAATGAACCCCTAGATGTTAAAGGGAATAGTGAATATGAACTTTGGGTTATGGTGGAAACAAGCATGGAATGGATTACCATGGTCCAATATTAGGTACTTTTTGGCATATGAATCTTAATTGGACCATAATGATATAAAAGGGATACTTGAACCCTTAAGGATTTACAGAATATCTACTAAATCCTATACTCTAAAAGACTCCATGTTCTCCTAGAATGTTGAAAATTGGTTATGAAATGAATAATGGATGTGTTGTGACTTAAGTTAGTAACAATAACTAATGAAGAAAAGGGGAAACATAATTTTATCCCTTGGGACCTAGAATTGAATTAACATCTTCAACCTAAAGTGTGGGATAAGGAAATGTATATGAGTGTGACAAGACACAGAAGTTTGAAATAAGCCTAATTTATGTATTAAATAAACATTATAGTTAAGTATCATACAATGATGTAATAGCTACTTGAATTGACTCTTGAAAAAATAGGTATGGTTTTTAAGTTGTTATTACAATGTTAAAGTGACCTACTAAAAGATTTAGGGAAAATTTCTATTTGTTGATGTTAAAGTGGCCTGCTACAAGAATTAGGGAACTTTTCTTTTCGTTGTTGTAAGAGATGATGTACCTAATATGACTAATGCATCAAGAAATTGATTAGTTATTGGTGGTTGTGATGAAGGGGGTAAATCATATAACACCGAACAACAGAAATTGCACACAAAAATAGAATGTTCTTTTACTGATTTGGAAAACTCATTACATTAGAGAACCTCAAATACAATCAGAGGATGAATCCTCCATAGGCTACAACATATTATAGCTTCCCAACCTCAAGACTCTGGAATCTTCTACCTTATGTAACCCCAAATCAGCTAGGGTTTCTATTCTCTCACCTATTCTTGATTCTACACTTTTCCCCTTATCTCTACTACTACCAAGGGTTCCCAAAAATGGTCATAAATAGCCCTTTTTGGTGGCCAACAACCAAATTTTAAGATTTGTATCTCCCTCCAAAAATAGGTCAACTTCTGGGAGCCATAACTTTTGATTTGGGTGTCTGATTCATGAACAGTTTGAAGCACCAAAAAGATCATAGAGTGTTATATGCACTAAGAACCATCTCTATTGGTTCCGCCCATTTTTAGGCACATACATGACTATTTAGTGCCTCAAACCTGACTTTGAATAATTTTCAGTTATTTTTCAGGAAACAGAAATGTTAATATCTTTTAGCTCACAAATGATCTTTACCTGATTCATTTGCCAAAGGTCTTATTTTCATTTATGAAGCTTACTATTAATTTTACCTTCAATCCATGCCCAAATGCAAACTTTCCAAAAATAACAGTTTGCTATTTTTAGCAATTTGGAAAAACTAAAAGTTCTACATCGTTATTCAAGTGATTATGGAACGAGAACTACTAATTATGAAAAGAAATGAAAAAATATCAATGATTTTGAAACATCATTTTTTTTGGGTGATGCAAGATTGCAATTACACCATAGATGCTCCTACATCAGACACCTAGGGTAATTTTGAGAAGTGGCCTTGTCACATCTTAGGTGTTTGAGGAAAACCCCAAATGGTCCACTTCTACCTTAAATAACCAAGAAGAATCTTCAATAGACCTTTCTTTCCACTTCACCAGATATTCTTCATATTGTCTATTCCGATAATGTCTCCATTTCTTCAAAGCCTGATCTATAACATAAAACTCCTTATCATAAACATAATACTTTTTTAGTAATAAATAATGTCTCCATTTCTTCAAAGCCTAAACTATAGCATAAAACTCCTGATCATAAACATAATACTTTTTCTTGGAATCATTAAGATTCTCACTAAAATAGGCAATGGGATTACCTTCTTGACTCAAAACATCTCCTAGAGCACTACCACTAGCATCACAATCTGCCTAAAATACCTTATTGAAATATGGAAGTGCCAAAATAGGTTGCTCTGTGACTTTCTGCTTCAATGTATCAAAACTCTTGTTTTGTCCTGTAGTCCATTTAAACTCTTTTCTATCCCCTCTCATTGTCTCAGTTAGGGGTGCACAAATGCTACCAAAATTCTTGATAAACTTTCTGTAAAAAATTGCAAAACCATAAAAAGATTGTACCTCTGTAGCACTCCTTGGCATAGGCCATTCAATGATAGCCCTTACTTTTTCTGGGTCCATCTTAAGACCTTCCTCTGTGACAACGAATCTTAGGTATACCAACTCCTTTGCAAAATTACGTTTCTTCATATTAATCAGCAACTTCTCCTCCCTTAGTTTCTCTAAAACTCTTCTGATATGCATCAGATGCTCATCTCCTTTAATATGAAATCATTAAGTTAGTAAATAATGAAATGAATAACATGGCACATTTAATTATTTACAGGTCTTGAACTCTATATAGAAGATGCCTAAGAGAGGCAAATGAGGCGTGTCTAAGAATAGGGATAGGTAAAGTTTTAAATAAGAAACATTTCATGCCCAATAAATGCACAATGATGGCGCTAAAAGACTACAACTCTTAGTTTAAGAATAGAAAAAGATAGATGGCAAAATTTTTAATACTAGCAAGATTTTAAATGCCTAGTAGGGTTTAAGATTAGCAAATTCTTAGTAAAAGAAAAAATACATTTGGTCATGCCAGAGGAAGAGATATTGGACATATATTTAGTTCCTAGATTTTAAAGACTTTTATTCTTGATCCAAGGCAACAAGTTTAGAATAAAGAAGTTACAAGGGTCAGCTATAAGAAGGCATTGGAGCTCTAATTTACATAAGGATTAAAAAAATCAATGCAAAAGAAAGTGTAAGGTCTAAAAAAAAGATTGCCCAAGAGAGAAGAAATAGAAAACTAAGATGCAATATCATAAGTCTTTGATTAAGAGTTATTCTCAGCCCTAAAAGGGTACATTTTAAGGTGTTTTAAAACAACGTCACTTAGAATTTTAGTAAGAAATAAATAGATATAGATTGCACTGAAATCTTTGTCAATAAAGTTAATTAATAGAAGATATCTAGTACATGGATTCACATGCAAGAGGACATCTGATGAAGTTTTAAAAGATGGGATAATGGCACTTAAAGGAACTGAAAAGATTCCAAATTTAAGAGTTAATATCTTTGAACCTGGGCTCCATGATTTGGATAAAAGGAACAACTTTTAAACAAAGAAAAATTACTGAAATCTCTTACATATGGTGCGAAGGAAGTTTTGTAAAGGTGTCATAGAAAGACTGCTGAAATATGTACCACAAAATTAGATAGTACTCTACCAAAAGGGCCATAAAAGATAACTCAAATGTCTAGTTTAAGAGGTACGGTTATAGGTAAAAATCATTCATTTATACTTGAGAAGATGCAAGGTATAGATGTGCCATTACTGGCACAAAACTTTCATTCAAGATTAGGGTGCAAAACCAAATGAAAAGAAATCACAATCGATACAGAGACAAATCAAGTCCAATGGCAAAATAAAATGACAAGCTATGTTTGGACTGAAGTACAAAGGTCTTTCAAGTTTAAAGATATTGAGATTTAAACACAATAGTTCATACAAATCAATACCAATTATTTTGCACATAATTATCTAAATACATCACAATAGACATATATGTCTTATTCTATAACAAATAATAGATAAAATAATATTTTATTACCCCTAAAACATCTTCTTAAGTTCAAATATGAGATTTGACACTTACGAAAATTTGACCACACCCACATAAATTAATAAAAAAATAAATATAAATTTAATTAATATATTTGCAGCCACAACACTTCTAAATATAAAGATTTTAATCTTCTCCTAGGATAAGGCCTGGGTATATTGTGAAAATACAACAATGGTTTCTTGGGAAGCCTCCATGATTTTTCCATTAGTCATGGAATTCAACTACACAAAAGCATTAATATATCCAACCCAAACAACATTCATAATAAAATCAATTATACACTTCATAAATATTTTTTAATTAATAGTATCATTCTTAAATGAAAATCTATACAACACATTTAATCCAACACCCAGATGATATTAATACCATCTCATATAGATTAAACATCCATAATTAAATTTAGTCCATCTGCATTGGCTAAGATCTTGATCCCACTATTCTTTTTTGTCATAGCTAATAAAGAGCCTTCTTTGTTGAAACAGAGACGAGGGGTTGGCTACAAAATATGACAGTGCCCAGTCAATGACAAGTATTAATTTATAAAATCACATTTTTTTTGTGACTGTAGAAAATTTTACTAATGGGCGTCATGGTCAGTCTCTTCTTACCATTAAGCAACCTTCCTCAACATTAGTTGTTGCCAATATATTGACATTGTCCATGTCCCAAAACTTAATTTGGTTATTATGTCCTGCTGCTAGGAACCTATTCCTTGTTTTATCAAATTGCACCACCCCCAAGGAGTGTTTTACAAGGCCAAAATATGTATGCTTGATTGTCTTGTCACTTTTATTCCACTCAACTAAGTACGATTCACCTTCTCTACTTGTTCCACACAAGGAAAGTCTATTCCAACAAAGATAAAGATAATAAAAAAATCTCTCTAGGAATTTCATTAACTGATCAGAAAAGAACTAATATCAGTGAATTGCCACCGTATTTTGCAGTCAAACCACAAAATAAGGACTTCTAACTTAGAATATCACATAGTACCATGATCCATCATCACAATAAGTTATTCCTGAGTAGAACTTATTGAGTGCATCATGATCAAATGTAGATGCCCAACCTTCATAAAACTAGGGTATGATCTTGCCATCAATAGTTGTCGATAAGAAGAACTGCAATGAATGATGAAAGATTATGAGCCATGTTCTGAACATTTTAGATTTTTTATTTCTATTAGAAAAGAATAAACTAAAAACAAATGCCAGTACACAACAAATATACCAGAAAAAATATAAAACTTAAAACAGAGAGAGACAGAGAAAAAATTTGATATGCTTGCACACAAATTTGCAGCAAAAATGTCTTCATAAACTTTATTGAGTGAAAAAAAGATTTTTACATTAATAACAACTACTAAAAAGTTTCTAACAACCATGTTGGGAAACTTTCCCAACTAGAAATAGTAATGCAGAAAATGTTGGGAAACATTTCTAACAGACAATAGACAAATCTGATTTTTCTTATTTTAACATCCTCCCTAAAATCTGATTTGTGGGACAGCTTCTCATCCCTAAAAGATTCTTTAGTCCATTGCAATCTTCTTCCTTCAGAGGTTTTCTCAAAATGTCAGCAACCTGGTCTTTGGACCTACAATAAGAAAGTTTGATTTCATTATTTTTAACCATCTCTCTAATGAAATAAAATTTGATGTCTATGTGCTTGCTTCTTCCATGAAAGACTAGATTTTTAGAAAGTGCAATGGCTGATTGATTATCACAAAATATAATTGTTCCTTCCATTTGGGGCTGCATCAATTCTTCAAGCATCCTTCATAACCAAACTGCTTGACAACCTGCTGAAGTGGCTGCCACATATTGTGCTTCTGCTAAGGACAATGTAACAATAGGTTGTTTATTTGAAGACCATGAAATTACACCTTTCCCAAGATTAAAATCATACCCATAAGTACTTTTCCTATCATCTTGATTTCTAGCCCAATCACTATCTGTATAACTAGTTAACCTCAAAACACTAGATGAGTATCATGTGGATCCTCCATGAACCTGCTTATCAAGCTTACTGCATACATGATATCTGGTCTTGTTGCAGTTAACTACATTAAACTTCCAACCAAACTTTTATACAAAGTAGAATCTACCATTTTGCTCAACTTCACACCCATGGTAATAGGTGTAATTGTTGGTTTGCTATTTTCCATCTTGAGCCTTTTCAAAATATCATTTGCATATTTTTCTTGTGAAATGAAAATCCCATCGCTATTTTGAGTTACTTCAAGACCAAGATAATAGTGCAACAAACCAAGATCAGTCATCTCAAATTCACTCTTCATTGCCACTAAAAATTCTCTAAGCATGTTTTCATTATTTCTAGTATAAAGCAAATCATCAACATAAATACAAACTATCATGACATCTTTTTTATTTTGTTTAATGAATAAGGTGGGCTCATAAAGACATTTTTCAAAACCATTTTTAAAAAAATATGATTCAATCCTTTCATACCAAACTCTAGGTGCTTGCTTTAAACCATACAAAGCTTTCTTTAGTTTGAGAACCTTACCTTTTTTACCTTTAATCTCAAAACCAGGTGGTTGCTCAATGTAAATTTCTTCCTCCAATACACCATTCAAGAATGCTGATTTTACATCCATATGAAAGACTTTCCAACCCTTTTGTGCTGAAAGAGCTAAAATCATGTGAATAGTATCCATTCTAGCAATAGGTACAAAAACTTCATTATAATCAATACGTGATTTTTGTTTGTAGCCCTTCACTACCAACCTAGCCTTGTATTTATTCACTTTACCTTGCTCATTGTACTTTGTTTATACACCCACTTTACTCCAATTGGCTTCTTATGCTCAGGGAGATTTGCAATTTCCCATGTTTGATTCTTTTTTATGGCTGCAATTTCTTCATTCATAGCATTAACCCATTTATCATCATTTATAGCTTCTTCAAATGTAATAGGATCACTATTAGCAAAAAATGCAAAATGACAAATATCTTCATTTACCTCTATTTCTTCTTGATATATGTCAGACAAACTCATTGTTTTCTGCCACCTTTTTGGAGATTCTGAGGTGGATAATTGAGAACTACTTGATGAAACATGTCTATGACTTGGTGGAGATGAAGAAGAACCTCTTCTTAATGCAGACTATTGAATGTTGCTACTATTGGCTTCTATGTTAACAACTAAAATTTGTTGTTGATTTACAACTTCATCTTGAATGTTAACTTGCTGGTATTTATCTTCTAGTTTCCAACACCACCCCTGATCTTCAAGAAACTTTGCATCTCTACTTATCACCAACTTTTTTATCTCTAGATTGTACAACCTGTATGCCTTGGATTCTTCACTGTATCCAACAAAGATACATTTTTCTACCTTATCATCCAATTTCTTTCTAAGTTCATCTAGAACATGAGAATAAGTAATACAACCAAAAATTCTTAAATGATCTACTCAAGGTTTGTATCCTCCCCATGCTTCTTCTGGTGTCATGCCCCAAACTGAGTTCATAGGACATCTATTCAAAATATAACGTGCACAACAAACTACTTCTGCCCAAAAAAGTTTAGGTAAATTCTTAACATTAAGCATACTTCTTACCATATCTAAGATCATTCTATTTTTTCTCTTAGCTACACCATTTTGCTGAGGTGTATACCTTGTTGTTAGCTGCCTTTTTATGCCATTTTCAATACAAAAGTTATGAAAATCATGTGAAATATACTCTCCACCCCTATCAGTCCTTAAAATTTTGAGAAAATAACCACTTTACTTCTCAACTAATTCTTTAAATTGTCTGAATTTCATGAAAGTATCTAATTTATTTTTCAAAGGATACACCCAAAGTTTCCTACTGTAGTCATCAATAAATGTCAAAAAATATCTCATACCAGATAATGAAGCAACCTCAATTGGTCCACATAGATCTGAGTGAACTAGCTCTAATGGCTCTTAAGCTCTCCAAGAATCCCTTACTAGAAAGGGTTCTCTATGGTGCTTTCCAACAATACAAAAGATTTAGTCCACCAAAATTCAAATGACCAAACCTAAGATGCCATAACCACTATGTGTCTTTTACAAGAGCACTGAAACTTAAATGCATATTGTTTCTAATACTAAGGGAAAATAACTTATTAGCAATCATGGGTATTTTGGTTATTAGCTTGTTTTTACCATCAACAATAATGCAAGTACCATTTTCAAATTTGACAGTGTGGCCTTTTTGCACAAGTTGACCTACACTTAACAAGTTATGCTTTAAGCCTAGTACATAAAATACATCACCAATATATTTTTTCTCGCCCTGTCTTGTTGTGATTAATATCCTTGCTTTCCACATGACTAGTGCAATTGTACTATTCCCCATCTTGACTTCAGATTTGATGGAGTCATCCAAATTCTGAAATATCTCTTTATGTCCTGTCATATGATTATTGCACCCACTAGCAACATACCATTTGTCATCATTTACTTCCTCCTTTGTGCTGCATGTTAGCAAGACATATCCTTCCTGCCCTTCACCTTCATTTGTATATTGGGCTTCCTGTTTACTTTCATCTGCAATCTTTTTCCTACATTCAGCTGCAAAATGTCCATACTTTTGACATTAATAACATTGAATAGATAATTTATCATACCTCTGAAAACCTCTACCTCTTTGCTGAAAATTTTCTCTACCTCTACCTCTTGCTTGAGTGTAACTACAATTTTCTTCATCACTTCTATTGCCTCTTTGACCTCTGCCTCTTTGTTGAAAACATCCTCCTCTTCCTCTTGAATTTCTACCTCTTCCTATTTGTGCTGAAGATGATTCTGGTGTCATTTCTTTTTCTTTCAAGGATACCTTGCTCTTTAAAGATTTCTCAAGTGGCTCCTTCGTTGATTTATTTATTCTATGCTCATGTGTGTACAATGAAAGAATAAGCTCATCTACAGATAAAGACATTAGATCTTTTGATTCTTCAATAGCTGTTGTAGGATCATATTTTGCAGGCAAACTTCTTAAAAAAATTTCAACAATTTTTTGATTAGTCACAACCTCACCATTTGATTTCATCTGATTAACTATACCCATTGTATGAGTAAAGAAATCTCCTAAACATTCTGAATCTGACATTTGTAAAATTTCAAAATCTTTTCTAAGCATTTGAAGGCGAATTGTTCTTACTTTTTTCTGTACCTTGAAATGATTGTGCAAGGAGATCCCATGCTTCTTTAGCCTTCGAAGTGGCTATAACTCTTGGAAGGAGAGTTTCATCAAGACCCTGCACTATGAACAATAATGCTTTCTGATCTTTTTTCAGATTATCTTGCAGTAAATCTCTTTCATTTTATGTGAGCGCTGGTAATGTTGTTGCATCTACTAGTTCTGAATACCCATTCTATACAAGATCCCATAGCTCCTATGACCTAAACAAAATCTTCATCTGAAAACTCCAAAAATCATAATTTTTCCCATTAAATTTAGGAATTTGTTGTTAGCATTCATTGTGATTTTGAACTTGGCTCTGATACCATATGTTAGAAAAGAATAAACTAAAAACAAATGCCAGTACACAGCAAATAAACCAGAAAAAATATATAACTTAAAACAGAGAGCGACAGAGAAAAAATTTGATATGCTTGCAAACAAATTTGCAGCAAAAATATCTTCATAAACTTTATTGAGTGAAAGAAAGATTTTTACATTAGCAGCAACTACTGAAAAGTTTCTAATAGCCACATTGGGAAACTTTCCCAACTAGAAATAGTAATGCAGAAAATGTTGGGAAACACTCCCAACAGAAAACAGACAAATCTGATTTTTCTTATTTTAACAATTTCAAGGCTAGAGAAATCTAAATCAGAAAGAAAAGATTTAGAAACATGCAATTTCCAATTTTCTACATAAATGGCTTATCCTCCAACATTCTTTTGATTATGCAGAGTCTTCTGGGAATCACATGCCTGGATTTTATCTTTCTGATGAGGAAAAATATGATAGACGGGGGCTTCATGACCATAAAATATGTGTTGCTTGTCCCCCGTTGATGCGTCCCATAGCTTCACAGACAAGTAATTTGAGATAGAGCACTATCACAGTTATATATAGGATAACCGACAACTTCAAATCTCCTATTTCAAAAGAATAGATGTGTCCTCCTGACAAAAAAGCATTATTGTTGGTCAGTAGAACAAGTATATGATTTACCATGATGGACTTATCATCCCCACATGTTATAAAACAAAGCTTCTGGTTACGAAAGCTGAAGGCAATATCATTTACGCCCCCAATATGAGCATTGATCTGCAAATTTTGAATTTAGTTTTGTTAGTTTATGTTGAATAGCAAATAGAGGAAACAAATAATATCTTATTTTTGAAGCTGTGTATGAACCTCAAGATGTGGTCTCAATTCTCTAGCCTCTGTATAGGAATATATGTGAATAATACACTTGGAAAATGCAACTCCTGCAAGTCAAATCATAAGAAAACAAATCCTTCAAAAAAAAAAATTCTGTTGCTATAGTATATTTGTCTACTAATCGCAAGGAATCAGCATCATTATCGCAAGAGGTGACTATCTAAATGCCTATCTTAGAGGCCAATAAGGTAGATTAACATACCGAGCATTTCTCCTTTTGGGCTCCAAATACAACGGTTCACTGAGACAGCTGGTTCCTTAACAAGAAGTACAGACTAAGCACACAATGGCAGGAAGAACAAATATAAGTTAGTTCTATGTTGTTAAGAATCACTCTATATGCAATGAGAAGATCTGCAAACAACTAACATAGTAGATGTTCCTTCACCTAGGTTGATCATTACTAACATTAAAGACAGAAAAGAGACCTGCATTTCTGTGGGGCAATTTGAGGCATCCCAAACTTCAAAGGTCTTGTGAACTATTTCTTCACTTGATCCCACATCCCAAATTCCAAGATCACCGGTGATTGTTCCAACTGAAATACTCACCATAGTCATTATGCTTAGATTTCATTCTATTAAAAGGGAATTAATAGACTGGCTGGAAGAGCCTTGTAAACTACAGTGTTAAGTTTTGACAAGTTAAAGTGAACATTACCTAACAGAATTGATTGCTTCTGGGGATGAAAGTCCATGCTAATTACTTTTGATCCTTGGCTGAGGCTTCTCACAACCTTCACAGGAAGATCATCTTGGGAAAAAATGTTATGAGGTTCAGTTGGTCCTCTATACATCACCTACTAATCAAATGAAAAATAGTAAATGTTAAGTTCTGTGTATAATTAATCCATAACAATGACAAGTAGGTAAAGAAAACTATATGGTAAGTATATATGGCTTTATAATGTTGCTCACAACATTAAAGACAAAATTATTACTAGATTTTTAATTTAGAATTTAATGCTTAAATACTAGCACCTAATCTGAAAGTCATCACCCTCTAAATTCTACAAACTCCTATCTTGAGATAATCATTTTCTCAAAGTATAAAAAGAATATTAGAAAATATATCAGATAAAAACTTAAAAGAATGGATAAAACTGGAGCTTTTATCAAAATGATGGTAGAGATAATCAAGGATGATGGCCATCTCACTCAAGCAGTATTTCTATCTTGAGTTTTGGGATAGACTTGTAGTGTCTATATCAAAGAATTATTGTTAGGACCCCTATGTGTAACTTGAATATAAAAATGATGCTCTTTAACTGATTGTTTAGGTTTAGAGAATTTAGGAAATTGATAGTGGTAGTGAGGCTGAAGTTCTAAATTCTTACTAATATTATTTGGGAGGCAGGAGGTAGGGGAAGGCATAATAAAGACACTAGAGGGAGAGACATGTTGGTGAAAGTTTGAGTAGCAACAGATGTCTCCTAATATATTTAGAGGGGAACACGCAACATGCAAAAAAGAAATTAGCTTTCAGAAACCAACATTCTTAACCTTGCTTAGTTATTTATGATATTTTTATCATATAGTAAGATACATTAATGTGTTATGTTTGTAATAGTGATGTCAATTTTTAAGATCTTAATTAAAATAATATCTATTCTAATCCATTGATTGAACTAATAAACTATAAATTATCATGTCATAGTATTCTCAAAGTTATATCAAAATATTTCTAGAGAAATATATGGTAGGAGAGAAAACACAACAGAGGACAAAGATCAAGTGAATCATTTTGTGCAATTAGAACAAGCACGGAATGAGTATTAACAAACTATAAAAACTACACCATACATGGAAAGGATACCATTACATACCTCATCAGATGGACCAATACAGGAATGCTTAACATTTTTAGGATTCACAAATTGATAATCAATTCCAGTATGATTAGCCAATAGTCTATTAGTGGCGGAAAAATCAGACGCCGGAATTGTCGGACGCCAGAAAATTATGTCACCATTATGCTTTCTAATTTCGCCATACCTACTATCTTCCAGAACCTAAAAGTGACTGCTGTCTTCCAACGCCAGAAAATCCATTTGAAACCCTCACTTGCATTCTTCTCATCCACTTGAACTTCACAGTCTTTGCAAATGCAGAGGTGTCGACAAGGGATGAGAAGAATGGATACACTATTCTTTTGACAGACCTTGCAGGTAATCTAAGCCTTCAGATGAATTTTTCCTTCAGTCTACAAAATTCTATACCATACACTTTAGGATAAATTTCTACATCGCCTATGATTCCCGTAAACCATACAATTCACTGAGAAATTTATCCTTGGCCTGATATCTAATATGTGTAGTGTAAAATCAACAGAAGAGAATCCCAAGGCGACATTGTTAGCGTGGCAGCAGAAATGATGCAGTTGGCAGAATGGACATTGGGAGGGTGCTCATGCATTCCATCACTCTTCATCTCTCCAAGAATGGGAGGGGGACCTCGGACTTACCCCAGCGGAGTGAGCAAATGGCAGTGGAAGAAAATGTAGGACAAGAAAAACAAGCAAATTCTCAAAGCGCATCTCATTTGAGGGCATCAGCTGTATGAGATGCGGAAGCGTGTGGAGCTGAAAGTCACCGACCTTGCAAATCCATGGGAAAGAACTCAAACTACTCTCTTTTCCGTCACAGTAGATGATCAGCTGCAGGCCATGGCCGACAGGTTTATCAAGCGCGGTGCCATCTATCTGTGGACGGATAAAGATGGCCCTCATTCTCATTCTCACTCTACCGCATTCATCACCCAGGATGGAAAACCCTTCGCTAGGGTTTTTCCTTGTATTGCCCTTTATAGCACAAAACCCTATGCCCTTGCTTCTCCTCTTCCTTCTCCTCCTGCTCAAAACCCTAACGGCCATAGTTCAAATCCTCTGCCTTCTTCTCCTTCTCGTCCTCCTCCTCACAGCCGTGATTCTAAGCCTAGGAGAGTGAAATCTATGGTCGCATGCTCTATTTCAGTGTTATCTTCAATGTCAGGGGAGGGTAATTACAATGATGCTCACAAAGGAAAGGAGAATCAAAAAGTGGAATCTGTCAAAGATAAGTGGCAATAGAGACACCGATTTCTCTCTTCTCCTGAGCCGCCACATGCTGATGGACAAGACTATTCAAACAAAACAAAAGAACCTGTTCCCAAGAGTGCAATGCATACTTTTGCAGGTTTTAATTTAGCCAAGCGTTCAATGCAAAGACTCAAAGAGACTTCTTGTAAATCTAAGACGGTCGTGGACTCAAGGCTGCAACCATATTTTAGAACATTTACTGTATAACCAGCAAAGAGTGTTGAGCTTCTTCATATGGTAATGTAACTGCAACACCTTGTTTAATTTGTAATTGTAGGATAACATAAATGCCATTGCTATTGTAGTATTTAGCAATTGAAGCTCAAAGAGATGGGTGTGACTTGGTGAGGCTATGTCCCATTTGCCATCAATTCTGTCATTTGTGAGTACTCCATGTGTTCTTGGTGGACAAACTTTTAGGTGGGAATAGCCTGGCATTCATCCAACAAGGGTTATAGTGTTAAATAGTATCATAAATTCTAGTAAGAATCCCTAATGATTAGGTTAGAGAGGAGAAGATTGTGGAAGTAGCTAAATCTTCAACCGTTCAAAGTGGAGAAAAGAAGCTTCTTGTAGTTGCTCAAACTTGCTTAACTGTGGAAACAAAAGACAATAAGGTTGTTGCATTGGGTCAAGCTTCATCAACAGTTCAAGCAGCACAACAGAAGCAAATAGAGCAGATGTTAAGGGAGTGCAGTGATGTTTTCAACTCACCAAGAGGGGCACAACTTCAGTGTCATTCATGCTGGGATTTCATCTTTTGTACTAAATTTGGTGGCATGGACAAGCCGGACCTAAAAATCAATTTTACTTTTAAGGATTTAACTTCAGTGGCACTACATAATTTAATTGGATTGCATTTTACTTGTAAGAAATATTGTACTTACTCATTTTGAAATTATTGTTGAATCTTAATGCTCATACTTTGAGCACTGTTTTATAGATTGGGAAAATATTGAAGCACTGGGAGCATCTTTGGAAGCATGATTCTATTTCTTTGGGTTTGGTTGTGGGTGAGTCACTCTTTTTACACCATTTTAAAGTAGTCACTACTTTCTCAGAGGATCCAAAATTTGCTAACTCTTACAGATCGTACATTAGGATCTATGTGCACTGATTTTGAGTCATTTTCTTCACTATCCCCACATCCTTCCTTGCTTTGTTCCCTGACCTATTGAAGACTTCTTCGCAATTTTGCCATCACTGCTTCCTAACTCCTAACTTTGTTCTGCCACATGCACCTCAACTTCCATGTTTCTAAGATTTATCTTCTCCATCTCTAAATCCTTTTCCTTCATCTATCTCGAAACACCTTCCTCGATCATAGAAAGCAGAGACCTGAAATGCCTCTGCCTCTTTTCTGCAAGAGCCTTCTCAACTGATCTCCCTGAAAATTGGTACATACAAAACAACTTACTGAGGTCCTAAACCAAAATCACAAATAAATGCTGGAGCTCTTAATGATGGCAACGCTAGAATAAAAATCTATAATTACCCTGCTTGCAATTTTTATGAATATCTAAAAAAAACAGATCCAATTTGTTGGCTGCAGTATTCTAGTCCATTTTAATATATTATTATGTCTCTTGGATATTGAACATAATATTTTTTTTCCTTAAACCAGAGGAATCAGGTGGGACAACACGGATCCATTTTATTCGTTGCAGTATTTTTGTCCATTTTAATATATTATTATCTTTTGAATATTGAACATAATATTTTTTCTATAAACCAAGAGAATCAGGTTTTAACAAGCATTTCCTTATAAGCCCTGTCATTCCAACTACACGGTGAAAGTGGGTGTTGCAAATAGTTAACAAATATAGTGGATCTTTTTGTTATTTTTATTTTTTAAATTAGTTTTATAAATCACATTTGCTTTTAATACTTATTATATTGAACAATAGAAAAGTATAGTGGGATGGTCTTGGCCCCCACATCAACTGTTATGCTTGTTTACTTTCAAATTGATTTTTTACTCAATAATTTCAGCGAAACTTGTTCATACCATAGAAACAAGATACAGTACAAAGTCTTTAGTTAAACGTTTCGGTTTGGCTCTTTAAGTAAATTTAAAATTATAAGTATTTGGCTGTGGCTACTGTGGATAAACTTTCCTGTTTAATTCTAAATACTGACTATTTTCTTAACTGGATGATAAGACCGAGAACAGAGAGAACTTCACCAATGAACCATCTAACTATTTCTTTCTTCCTGAATATTCATACGTTTAAGATTTGCATTTTTATATGCCCTATCGGCTACTCCGTTGCGCACAAATTCAGTGCAACTACTAGTTTGTAGGGGGGCTTCTAGTTTGTTTCAGCAATCCTATTGAAGTCGTCAGCAATTAAAATATTTTAGAAAACATACACATCCAAGAATGACTAAGAAATTTATTCAATGAAAATTTCATTTTTGATAGACTATAAAATAGTTTACCTGCGCTTCGAGGTGGAAAATGATTCCTTGTGCCTGCAACTACAGGAGGATGTGGCATGGAAGGCTCAGAATTTGCCTTCCATCCTGTAAGAGAAAAGCTACTATTACCTGAGATATCAACTCCATGTGAAAATGGCTAGAAAAAAATTAGAAGAAAGGCTTAGTACTAAGAAAGAGGCTATGACATCAACAAATGCCTAAAAATTAAACAATTGAACTTAAAAGACACAAGTAGCAACCAGACTCTTGTTCAAACCTACGTAATGCAACACCAAAGTACATTAAAAATCAAAAGCGGACCAAAAGAGAGTTGTGGTATCTAATTTGAAGGATTATTGAAAAAACAGAGTACAGCAAAATAAAAAAAACACTTGAATAAATTATTGAGCAGCAACTTGCACATAGAATAGATAATTTCTTGATTAATTACAATGGCATCCTTGCTGCTATATTTATTACATTCATGGAAATCTCTAGAATATCTTAGAATGGCTAAGAGAAGTGTCGAAAGGGAAAAATCTAGATGTTTCTATTTGGAGGTGGAAGTTTCCATATTCTGGAACATTCTATAATAATCATTATCTCCAACATTTTGGAACATTCCATAATAAACATTATCTCCAACACCCCCCCATAATGTTTATTTGGAGAAGATAATTACAAAAGATTATTATATAACAACTTCCTTGAGATTTAACAAGTCTCTAAATTTGATAAATTTCACTTCAGGTAGTGCTTTTGTAAAGATGTCAGCAATTTGATTTTTTGTTCCACAAAATTTTAACTCCACCACTTGATCTTCTATCAGATCATGAACAAAATGATGATGCACTTCTATATGCTTTGATCTAGCATGATAAATTGGATTTTTTGCTAGCTTGATAGTACTTTGATTATCACAGAATATAGTAGTTGGACAAACTTGTGGATGTTGAGTTTCTTCAAGTAGTCTTCTAAGCCATAATGCTTCTTGAGATGCTTTTGATGAGCCAACATATTCAGCTTCTGTAGATGATAGTGATATTGTTGCTTGTTTCTTGCTACTCCAAGAAATTGGTCCTAACCCAAGATGAAACATGTACCCTGAAGTTGATTTTCTATCATCAATATCACCTGCATAATCAGAATCAGAATATGTATATCCAACTAATGTTGGTTCTCCTCCATATTTGTACTCAATTCCAAGGTGATAAGTGCCTTTAATATATTTTAATATTCTCTTAGCTGCTTTCCAATGCTCAATGTGTGGATCTGACATGTACCTAGATACAATACCAACTTCTGTTTGTGAGAAGCCTTTAGCCACTAGTCTTGCTTTATATTTTTCAATAGCTCCATCTGATGTGAACTTTACTTTGTAGGTCCACTTGCAGCCAACCACACTTTTGCCTTTTGGAAGAGTTGTCAATTCCCAAGTTCCATTTTTCATCAAATAATTGTATTCATCTTGCATTGCCTCTTCCCATTCTTCTTTCCCTTTTGCTTCCTCATATGTACTTGGAGTGTCAACCTGCATCACCTTAGTCATAAGAGCATAGTTAGCAAACATATTTCTAGGGCCTTCTTGGTATATTTCTTGAATGCTTCTAGTCTTCTATGTGTCTTCATCATCACTTTCACTTGATGCTTCAATTTGTGTTCCTTCTCCTCCTGCAGAAGATTGCACACCTTGATTTTGAGCATTAGTATAAGTAGACTTATCTTCTTCAATCAATATTGGAAAGTAAGATAATGTAGGAGAATGTTCACTTTCAATATCTTCATCAAACCATACATTCCTTTTGATATAAATTTCATTTGTTTTAGGATTATATAACCTATATCCTTTTGATTCCTCACTATACCCAACCATTATGCACTTCTCACTCTTTCTTTCTAACTTGCTCCTTTTTTCATCAAGGATGTGGGCATATGCATTACATCCAAAGACTCTAAAATGAGATACTGTAGGCAGTACAAATTGCTTCAGCCCAGAATTTAACTTCTATATTTCTAGAGTGAAGCATGCACCTAGCTATTTCTATTATAGTTCTATTTTTCCTTTCTGTAACTCCGTTTTGTTGGGGTGAGTAGGAGACTGTTGATTCCTTATTTATACAATGTTGTTTACAAAAATCTAAAAAAACTTTGTTCATATATTCCATACCTCTATCTGTTCTTATTATCTTCAAAGATCATCCACTTTGATTTTTAGCCAGTGCCTTAAACTCTTTAAACTTATCAAACACTTCATCCTTCTTTTTTAAGAAATAAACCCAAATTCTTCTAGTATAGTCATCAATAAAGGTGAGGGCATACCTTGATCCTCCAAGTGATGGTGTTCTAAAAGGACCCATTACATCACTATGAACCAAATGTAAAGGAGTCTTTGCTCTCCATGATTTACCTTGTGGGAAACTTTCCACATGTTACTTTCCCATAGCACATCCTTCACACACCTTGTGACTTGATGAAATTTTTGGAAGCCCATGCACCATATATAGTTTCTCCATAAGCTTGAGGCTTTGATAATTGACATGTTCCATACGCTCATGCCATAACCTGCTCATATCATTATATTTGGCAATAGCACACATATTCTCATTTCCACATTTAGAAGTAAATTCTTGAAACTTATATAATCCATTCTCCATTTTACCAATTTGCGTTACTTTGTAGTTATTACTCACATCCTTGATTAGACATTTGTCATTGTAGAATTCTATTTTATACCCCTGATTTGCAATTTGAGATAAGAAAGAAGGTTTGTCTTCAATTCTGGGACTAACTTCATATTTTTGAACACACCATTATCAACTTGAACATTTCCAGTTCCTTTAACTTCCAAAGCACTGTTATTCCCCAAATATATTTTCTCTGAATTGTTATCATTTCTTAGTGATGCAAATTGTTCCTTATTATAACACATATGCTGTGTGGCACCAGAATCAATAACCCAGTCATCTTTATAAGAATTATTTGCTTTAAGTGCAATACAGAAAGCATTACTTTTAGAATCAATTTTTTTTGTAAACTTATTTGTCTTCCTTTCTGTATCTTTAATCCTCTTATAGCATTCATTTGCTTTATGACCCAACTTACCACAGTAATTACATTTCCATTTGCTTCTATTATAATCCTTGTCTAGAGTATACCTATTGTCATACTTCCAATTTTTCTCTCTTGAATGATTTTCTTGTGTACTTAATTCTGTTTCCCTCTTATTATGAAAGCTTCATCATTAAATGACTCCCTTTCTTTGATTTGACATTTTTCTTCTTACACTAATTTAGCACATAACTCTTCATATTTTATGCTCTTTAATTTATCAGCAGTATCTAGCCCTCTTATAAATGATTGATAAGATCCTGGGAGACTTTGTAAAACTATTTGCACAAAATCTTTTTCACCTATATCCTTTCCAAGAGAAGCAAGTTCATTTCTCTTTTCCTTTAATTTTCTTAGATGAGGGACTAACTCTTGTCAATTTTCATATGTAGTTTTCAAAATATCCCACACTTTAACTCCACTTCTTTCATTGCAAACTTCTGGAAAAACTTCTTATGAAAGTGTAAGTTTGATCAGTGCTGCTGCCCTTTTATCTCTTTTATCCCAATCTTCTTGATCTTTTCCACTGTTTGCTGGTCTTTTTTCACTACCATTAACAATTTCAAAGCAGTTTTGAAGCGTTAGAAAAATCTCCATACGAGACATCCAATCATAATAATTTTTTCCATTTAATTTAATCGTAGGTAAAGGAATACCAATTGAATCCATTGTATCAAATTCCCTCTTTTTAAGATGAGAATTAAAATCAGAAATCTCTCACCAATTTTTGCTGATTTGATTCTTCTCTTTGCTGCAATATTTTTGTTTCTTTGCCACAAAGCAATGGTGATCAACCTCCAATCACACAACCTACATAATTCACAACCAACACTACAAAACCACAAACTACAGCCCCAAGATTTGAGAGGACTTTGATACCATATTGAAAAAACAGAGTATTTGAAATGAAATAAAACAGAGTACAGCAAAATAAAAAAAAACACTTGAATAAATTATTGAGCAGCAACTTGCACATAAAATAGATAATTTCTTGATTAATTACAATGGCAGCCTTGCTACTATATTTATTAGATTCATGGAAACCTCTAGAATATCTTAGAATGGCTAAGAGAAGTGTTGAAAGGGAATAATCTAGATGTTTCTATTTGGAGGTGGAAGTTTCCATATTTTGGAACATTCTATAATAATCATTATCTCCAACATTCTGGAACATTCCATAATAAACATTATCTCCAACAAGGATCATGCTAAAACAAAACCATGCTCAAGAAGGCATCAAAATTACCAGACTTAGACAGATAGTACTTACTTGTGCGTTGTTTGCCTTAAATTTTCCTCATACAGAAACTGCAAAATGAGGAGCAGGAATTCTGTGTTCATGTTGGGGCCCATTGTGACCGAGCTGCAAAGATCTCGCCCAATGATCTGATCCAAACCACTTCGCTTGAACCAATTCAACTCTTCCACCTCGACAAGGGTCAATAGCACCTATAAGATCACAAACCCAACAATCTTTATGATCAGAAAAAAAGGAACCCAATTCCATCTTTTTCAGGAGTGTCAGAAGGGAAAGTGAATAATCCTTACGGTGCAGATGAAAACAAAGAAGAAAGATACAGTTAAATTTTAGATGGCAATTTTTGAAAAGGGCCAACCATTCTCATCCCTTCATGAACCATGGCACCCAAATCCTTTTGAATTCAAAACAACCAAATCTAAATGAATAAAAAGTTGACAATAAAATAAGGGTAAAATAATGTCTTATTGAAAACAACTGTATGTTTCTTTAAAAAATGAAAGCTTAGGAACCAGCAGTCAACCCAAAAGTTGAAGGAAAAGAATACAATAACTCATTATTGGTGAAATATTGTGGGCTTTTATAGTGCAGATCTAAAAAGGTAAGTTGCATATTCATCGGGGCTTCCATAGTTTGAACCCATGTTCAAATCTCCAAAAGACATTTTACATACTCATTAACGCATTCTATTCTCTCTGCGCCTTACTCCAACTGACCAAGCCAGGTATAGGTTCTGGGTAAATTCAACAGCACACACATCATACAACAACAAAGCAGGCCAGGTGAAAGTCTACAGGATATTTAACCTGGCGCAAGTTTTAGGAAAATATAATCCAAAAAATTTAACTAGCGCAAGTCCTAGGTAAATCTAGAGGGTGCAAGCCCTCCAAAATTTAAATCTAAATTTGTACTTCAAACCTGACCCATTAGGCTCTTAAATTTATACTTTGAATCTAAAAATCTAAATCTAACTGGAAGCTCCCTCTGCTCTATCAATACCATGTTCTTACCCACAATACTCAATGAGCTGCCTCGGAACTTTCAACTGTCTATAGAGTAAGTGAGAGCCATTAGCAGACTGAATTCTCCAGGAGATGAGATGGGATACATCCCCTCTGCTTTTCCCAATACTTTTGAACTGGGATCGGGAGTTTCAGTTAGAGGGTCATCAATAATATACAATGGACCGAAAACTACATCATGCAAATAAAACTGCAAATTGGTTACCTTCTCCTTCAACATCAATTTATGATGCCCACCATAGGCATTCACAACATCGAACCAGAAACAAATGACTACTAATGCCATGAGAATACCCATTACACTAATCTTCCCCATGCTGTTATTTATGGCAGACACTAGACCAAAACAACTGAAAAGAGTGAGTCACAAGGCTGTGCAGAGCCTAATACAATTCGTTCCTCTTAAACCTAAATTTATACATCAAATCTAAATAGATTAAACCACATGAACATACCTGATAAGTAGGTCTATTTCTCTTTGATAAGTACGTCTATTTATCGTTGATAAGTCCGCCGGATATCTCATAGTGAAATCTCTGTGGATGTACGACAACTAAAAAGGACATACTTTTTACACGTTTTATGGATTCGCCGGGAAAGAACGCACTTTTGTTTTTCGTCAATTTGGGTGCCGGGAACTTTTCCCGGGCAACAAATAATAGTCACTTTTTGGTTTTGTTGGTAACATACTTATAATATTTAATATTGGTAGTTTTATTTTTTAACACATTATAATATGTTGACATTATAATATGTTGAGTAAGTATAGTAAATTCATTTTGGTGGAGTTTAGAGTGGAGTTCCTATGCCACTATTTAAGTAATTATTTTTAAGTCTTCTTTTGGAAGAACTTTTTCAATTTTGGTTTTCTATGTGTGTTTTGTTAGAAATATGTTAAGTATAGCAAGTTTATTCACGTAAGTTTAGAAATATATTAAGTATAACAAGTTTATTCATGTAAGTTTAGAAATATGTAAAGTATAGTAAGTTTAGAGTGTCCCAAAGACCACTATTTTAAATAATTCGTTTTTAAGTCCTCTTTTCCTTTTTTAAATTTAATTTCATTATTTTTTCTTTTCACTGGTTAGAGAAATAAAACACCCTTAAAATAAATATCTAGGATAAATAAATCTAATCATTTAAGAATATTTAAATTATTTTAGATAAATGAATTAGGTTTAGAAATGTGTATCTTTAGTTAGAGTGTTTTTAAAATTAATTGTTTCAATTTTTTATATCAATGTTTTAGATTACACCCTATGATCTCTCATTAAGATGAGTAGGAGAAATCAAATGGAATGTGGAGAAGTCTACTAAAAACTTGGAGAAGGTAAGGGTGAAGAGACCAAAAAATGAGAAGTTTAAGAGGAAAGAAGGTAGGATAGAACAAGACTACAGCTAAGAGTGATGGACAAAAAATAGAGAGAAAAAGGTGAATTAAACTCAATGTGTAATAATAGAAGAAGGCCAATGTGTATCTTATAGATCTAAAATATGAATAAAATAATAAAAGTAAAAGCGAATCTTAATGTTGGAGAATAGGAGATTGAAAAGATTATGACAAACAGCTATTACTTGGAACTCAATTTGAGACAAATAGACTAAGACAACCATGTTCTATAAAATCTAACACTATGCATGAACTTGGATCAAATTCGCACATGCAAAGTTAATCCACACACCTACAATTTTGACTCCTTTCTACATGATTATTAACCTACTCTCTTCTAATCTTTAGTATCTACAACAAATTTCTATTTTTAACTAAAACCTATAAAGAGAAGAATCGGTAGTATGGAAGAACACTACTAGAAGTTCTATGTGAAGAGATCAAGGCAACTAGCTTCCCACCTTTTGCCTTAGTCAAGCCTCATTAATTAGTTCAACAATTTTGTAGATAATTTGGAAACATACCAAGCAGAAAATGCAATTGATTGTTAGGAATGTGTTGTATATTTGCCTATTTTACACCCATAATAGATTATACACTCATCCATAATATTGGGGCTTGGGATAACATCTTGGCTAGGTGGTTTGGGCGGGGTAACAACAACCCCTAAGAAAAAAATGGCCTTTTTTCAAGATAGTTGGTAAGCCCATGGTTTTATGTCCATTTTGTAATTTACTACTTGTTTACTTACTACAATGTGCCTATAAATAAATGCACATGGATTTGCATTATTAGGGGCAAGGAGCAACTTATTTTATAGTGAGTTCAAAGTAATGTCAAGTTGACTTGACTACAAAATTTAGAGATGAAGATCTTCTATATCTTGTGTTAAGTGCACTACAACTAAACATTGTATTGTAATCCTATTATTGAGATTAATAAATTGAGTGTGTTTTGGAGGCTAGTTTTTTTGAAAGGATTTTCCTAGGGTATATCTTTTGTTATCTCTTAGTTGTTATTTTGCTAAAATTTGTATAAGATCATTCTTACTTTCATTATTTCTCTCATAACATTAGTGTGGACCTAGTCTAGTTTCCTTTCACTAACTATGATGTGGTTATGATGATGCTAACTATTTGAGACTTTGATGCAATGAGGTACAATGTAATAATTGTATGTAATAACCATCCTAAAATTTAAAAAAATTCCATATGAGATTTACAAACTTATAAGTGGCTTCAAGATTGTTTGGATAATACTATGATGTAATTGTTAACTATTTTGATTTTTCCAAACTCAAATAGTCATATGGCTTTTTATAGGGGTTTCAAATGGTCTCTCAAAGGTCTTGAATGAGTTTTGTTATCATGCTTTGTCAATGACCTTTTAGAGTCCAAGTCTAGAAAGGTTCCTTAAAATATTAAATTCTTCAAGGAAATCTTTGTACATCTTGTGTTGTTCTATCTTCACAAGTGGTACAATATGGTTTTGAGTTGTCATGTACCTTAAAACTTCCAAAAGCCATGTACAACATTGGGGAGAATTTTCTTTTGTTTAAAAACATGGTCGATGTCTTGATGAGTTTTAGTTTTAGGTTTTCTTGTCATGTTGACTGGTTTTAGGTTTTAAAGCTAATTTGTAGGGTTTACCAATTCACAAGGAAGAAGTATTGGGGTTTGAAGCCTCAAGACTCCATATTTTCGAAGGAAAAACACTCTCAGGAGGTGGTGTACAATGAACATGAACATGGACAATGTGAATTCTTTATGGCAGTGATCAAGTCATAGAAGGTGGTGAGGCACATTTTCTTGAAGCTTTCAACACAATACAAAAATCCCTATAGACTGGGAATAGAATACAATGGTGTAGATCTCCCATTTATCCTTGTCATTTTAGTCGCAATTTGCTAAAAGGTTTGTACCTACACTTTCAAGGTTTTACTAGTTCATAAGGAAAACCCTAAGAGCCTATCCAAATATGGAAACCCTGAGCTCAGTCTTGTGAGGCTTGTCAAGGATCTAAGAAGTCTATTAAAACATTGAGTAGGTCCATCATATCTTGTAAGTGATGTTTATTTTGATTATATAAGAAGAAGAAGAAGGTATATGCGTGTTGACTGATGCCTTAAGGGGTTTGTGTCAAGATATAGCAGTATGACAAATGATTTTAATATTTGGGAATCCATGTTTATTCAGAAGAAATCCATGCAGGTTAATGCAAAGCTCCAAGTCAACCAAGTCTTCAAAGAACCTAAGGAGGCATACAATCATGATGAAGTGATGTCAAGCATTAAAGGGCATGTATAGTAACTGATGAGGTTTGTCAACCTTCTTAAGGTCATGTACAACATTCAAAAGATTTTACAGTGTCTCAAGGTTTGTCAAAACCCTAAAAAACTCTATTTAAGGTATGTCAATAGCGTGTGAAGATTGTAGAAACTCTACAAGGTATCTTAAGGGTCTAGACTACCATAAGGTCTTTAACAATCATACAAAAGTAGTGGCAACCCTTTCAAATGATGTTCAAGCCTGAATAATCCATAAATGAGTATATAAAAATCATTATGAGGTATACTAAGAAGTTAGAGGTCCTATACACTCTAATGGATTGTCAAATGTCTAAAGATTTGGATTAAGCTTATTGAACATATCATTCCCCTAGACATTTTGCATAGTGATGGGGAGCACGCAGTGGTAACATAGCAAAAATCAAATTTGTTTTCTATCGGTAAGAGTCCACTTACTAGCCACCGATACACCTTGATCGGCCAGATATCCGCCAGTCAGAATGACTTTCTTAAGTCTCTTCGTGATCAAACTTACGTCGATGTGACCACGAAACTTCCTTCGCTGAGAGTTACTTCTATCGGTGAAGTCTTCTATCCTTCAGCTGATGCCCCGATGCCTTAACCGACATCCCTTTTTGTCTTAACCGTGACTATGTCGGTATGACTCACTTCTATCAGTGGAACTTTGAACTTGTCTCCCAATATCGCAACTCTTCCCAATGGGTGACTCTATGCTTCTTTCCTATCAGCAAGAAAAGTTCTATTGGCTACTTTAAATTCTATTTCACCAATACACTGATCACTCCAATGTCACCTTTGACTTTCACTTGTCGACAAGACAATTACTATCGGCCACATTAGAATTTGCTTTGCCGATACATCGATGACTTTTACCTTCATTGAGACTCTTCTCATTGGCGAGCGCGTACAAACTCTGGCCAATGCGCTAATACTCTTGACTTCATTTGACTTCGGTGGAAACTCAGTTCTGAGTCCCAGTGATACACTGATGCACAGTTTTCTTTTTCCCTCTTCAACCAAACCCTAGCACATGGAGATGCTAGGTCACCCTACTATGCAAAACATTTTGTCTGGATCCTCTGCACCATCAAACACAAAAACAAAATAGAAAAAAAACAAATACTTGCACAATGAAGCCATTCCACTGATTTTGACAGAAATCGTACCAGTGGAATGCTTCACGATGACATACTGCAACAATGGAAAGCACAGAAAGGATAGAAATCTATAGTTATACAAATTAAAGTTACAGAGAACGGAAACCAAATTGATGGAACATAATATTTTATTTCTCCTTAGAACAATACACAATCACACACTTCTCCTTCCTCTCCCTCGATAGTTCCTTCTTCTGGTTGTTATCAACTCAACCTACCAGCAATTGGAAAACCAACCGATGCAAGCAGTTGGGAGACTAAATGATCCAAAATGGCTTCAAATTGTCCTACTACCTTGTTTTGGCACTATGTGAGTACAATATGACAAATGTGTCCAAAGTCACTTGGGACTTACAAAATTTGTTCTAGGTCTTGAAGAACCTAGATACAAACTGAAATGACATGCATTTGTGAAATAGTCCTTATTACAACACAAAACATGATTTTCTACGTGCTCCTGCACCATACTCCCTTGGTGAAAGTTGTCTCAAGTCCTCTTAGAGACTAACTACTGCAAATCGCCACCCTGCTTTCTGATGTCTTCTTCCAGTATCCATGTGGCTTCGGAGTCTACAAGTCCTTGCCATTTAACCAAGTGCTCAAAATAGGTCCAATTTCTAGTCTTCTTGGCTATCCTGCTATCCAAGATGTACTCCATCTTAGGTGGTTCCTTAGGTGGTAAATGTTGCACCCACTCTGCATTATCTTGGACAGAATCTGCTATACCTTCTCCTGTATTAGGACTCCTATATAATGTTAGATCAACAACATTGAATATAGGGGAAATAGTAATATCATCAGGGAGTTCAATTTTGTAAGCATTAGGACCATATTTCTCTAAAATCTTACAAGGTCCAATTTTTCTCATCATCAACTTGCTGTGGCTTCCCTTCGGTAGTCTGTTCTTGTTGAGATGAACCATGACCATATCTCCTATTTGGTACTGTACATCCCTTCTCCTTTGATCCACTTTAGCCTTGATCTTCTGACTATTCTTGTGTAGAGAATCTCTGACTTGTTGATGGATCTCTTTCATAGCCTCTGCAAATGTATCAGCATGTCCACACGTTTTGTCCAACCCTTGAACATCTCTTAATTCAAAAATTCCTCTAGGATGACTACCATAGATAACTTCAAAAGGACTTAGACCTGTACTTCTATTTGTAGAATCATTGTAGGCATATTCTACTTGTGGGAGTACCACATCCCAACTACCTCCATGTTCTCTTGTCAAACATCTCAACAGATTGCTTAATGACCTATTCACAACCTCAGTTTGGCCATCAGTCTGAGGATGATAGGATGAACTAAAGGACAAATTTGTACCCAATCTTTTCCACAAGTTTCTCCAAAAATGCCCTGCAACGTAGCTAGCATCATTGGTGGTTTTACAAGGAATAAAGTGAGTCATCTTGCTGAACCTGTCTACCACAACAAACACATTGTCATAACCTGTCCTTGTCTTTGGTAACCCCATCAAAAAATCCATACTCAAACTTTCCCAAGGTCTGTTTGGTATGGGAAAAGGTTGGTACAGTCCTGCATTAATTGAGACCCCCTTTGTTCTCTGGCAAATCATACAACTCTCAACAAACCTTCTAATATCAGATTGCATCTTTGGCCAAAAGTAAAATCTTCTTACCGGATCTAAAGTCTTATTGATTCCAAAATGCCCTCCTAAACCACCACTGTGTTTTTCCTTCACTATATTATCCCTCATTGAACACTTAGGGATACATAGTTGACTTCCTTTAAACAAAAGTCCATCCTGTAATGTATAATCTAAAAATTCACTATGGAAAGTATTGGCAAACTCACTACATACCTTATAAATCTCCTTGAAATCTTGGTCCTCTTCATACAATCCTTTGAGTGCCTCAACACCCATGCTTTTTAACTACACTTCTTGTACTGTCAACACCCTTCTGCTTAAAGCATCAGCAACCTTATTGGTTATCCCCTTCTTGTGTTTGATGATGAAGGTGTATTCTTGAAGACTTTCCACCCACTTCATGTGTCTATGACTAAACTTTTCCTATCCATTCAAAAAATTGAGAGCATGATTGTCAGTGTATACAATAAATTCCTTAGGAAGCAAGTAGTGCCTCCATTTTTTCAGAGCTTGTACCATGGCATACAACTCTAAATCATAAGAGGAGTACTTCCTCTTAGCTTCATTCAATTTTTCACTAAAAAAGGCTACTAGTCTTCCTTCTTGGCTCAACACTATCCCTATGGCTAGCCCACTTGCATCATATTCAATGGTGAAAACTTTATTAAAATCAGGAAGTACTATGACAAGATACTCGGCAACTTTATGCTTCAAACTTTCAAAACTTTGATCTGCCTCTTTTGTCCACACAAACTTCACCTTACCTCCACCTTTGATCATCTCTAACATAGGTACACAAATATCACTGTAGTTCCTAATGAATTTTCTATTAAATGTGGCCAAACCATGAAAACTTCTGACCTCTCCTGCTGTCCTAGGTGTAGGCCACTTCAAAATAGCTTCTACCTTGAAAGAATCCATTTTCAAATCACCCTTTGAGATGACAAAGCCTAGGTAAACCAATTCTTGTTTCATGAAGTCACACTTTTCCAAGTTTATCATTAACTTCTGATCTTGTAGCCTCTTCAAGACTATCTCCAAATATTTCAAGTGTTCTTCCTTACTCTTACTAAACACCAAGATATCATCAAGGTAGACTACCACAATTTTCCCTATGAATTCCTGCAACACCTCATTCATTAGTCTCATAAAGGTGCTAGGGGAGTTTGAAAGACCAAAAGGCATCACAATCCACTCATACAACCCTTCATTGGTTTTGAATGTTGTATTCCACTCATCCCCATCTCTTATTCGTATTTGGTGATACCCACTCTTTAAGTCTATCTTGGAGAAATAATTAGCCCCCCCAAACAATCCATTAGATCTTCTATTCTAGGAATATGAAACCTATACCTGATGGTTATCCTATTTATGTCCCTAGAATCAGTACAAAGCCTCCATTTCCCATCCTTCTTTGGGGCTAAAACAGTAGGTACTGCACATGGGCTAAGGCTCTTCCTTATCATCCCTTTGTTTAGGAGTTCTTGAATCTGATTTGCTATCTCTTCATTCTGTTGAGGGGTCATTTTATACGCTGCCTTATTAGGAAGTACTGCTCCTAGTATGAGGTCTATCTGGTGGCTAATATCTCTGATAGGTGGCACGGAATCAGGTAAGTCTGTTGCAATCACTCCTTTGTAACTTTCAAGCAGATCTCTAACCTCATTAGGCCCTACTTCTCTCACATTTTCCTTCTTTTCCCCCTTAGGCTTAACAATCAAAGCAAAACCTACTCCATCACCTTCCTTTAATGTGTCCATGAATTCTTTTTCTCCTACCATCATTACACTAGACCCTACACGATGTGGATCCTCTTCTACCAATGACTGTATCCTATAAGTCACACCATCCTTTTGGAATGAGTAGGCATTCTTTTCTCCATCATGATGAGCCGTTCTATCAAACTGCCATGGTCTGCCTAACAAAAGATGGCAAGCACCCATTGGAAGGATGTCACAAAAGATTTTATCTCTATACCCCCCAATATTGAATTCTACCCATGCTTGTTCATTGATGAGTATGTGCTGCCCCTTATTCAACCAACTGACTTTATATGGACTACTCTGGGGTATCCTTTCTAACTTCAACTTATTCATTGCTTCCAAAGATATGATATTATCAGTAGAACTAGAGTCAATAATAACTTTACAAACCTTACCTTGGATCTTGCAGTTGATTGTAAATAAATCCCTTCTTTGAGACGGTTCAGTCTGCACTGGTTCCTTGAGCAACATCCTTTTGATCATCAGACTTTCTCCCATTTCTGATGCCAAATTCACTTTAGGAGATGTCACACTCCTTGCATCTTATTGAATCAAAGTGGTTCTCTTCTCACCACCATGAGAAGTTGAGGCCTTCTCTGGACACTTGTATGCCGGGTGTCCTATCTAATTGCAATTATAACATCTCATATTGGAGAACTTGGATCCTCTACTTGATCCATTTGTCCCACCCCTTCCATTAGGCCTTCTTCCTCAATAACCTCCTCTGCTACTTGAGTCTTCAACTTGCTCTTCTTGGTTAGACTCACCACTAGGCCTCTAGTTAGGACTTCTTCCTCCAAAACTGCCTCTACCTCTAAAACTTCTTCCTCCTCTACCTCTATTATTCTTCTCACTCTTTCTCTTTATCTTCTCTTCAACCCTTAAGGCTATTTAGAAACACTTGTTCACTGTTTCTGGTGCTAAGATGTTGATCTCATCTTGGATGTTCATCCTTAGGCCATTCAGATACCTTGCCACTTTCTTTGATTCTTCTTCTTGTCTCTTTGATCTGAGACTGAGTTTATGAAACTCTTGTGTGTATGCATTCACATCAAGGTCTCTCTGTCTGAGGTTCTGCAATTTCTTATACATCTACATGTTATAGTCCAGGGGTAAGAATTGTGCCTTGATTTTGGTCTTCATCCTTTCCCAGGAGGTTATCATATTCTTCCCCTCCTTGACTCTCTCTCCTTGCTCATAATTCCACAATGCAAGAGCAGACCCCTTCAACATTGCCTTTGCCAACTTAACCCTCTTATCATCCGGGACTTCTTTGTATTCGAAATGATTATTCAATGCCTCAATCTAGTTAATCACCTCTTTAGCTTCCATACTTCCACTATACATAGGCAACCCATCTATGGTATCCCTATTGAATGACTTCAAAGCATTTACAAATGCCGTCTGCACTACTAGTATCTCCTCTATCCTCTTATTGGTTTCATCAATTTCTGTATCTCCTTCATCGCTGTCACTTTCATCTTCCCTATCCTTACCCTTGGTTCTTTTCAACTCCTCAAGCTTAGACTCAAACATCTCTTCAATTAGTTTCTTCACTGCATCTTGTGACATGCTTTTAGGAGGCATCATGTCAGCCTCTACTTTACTTTCATTGTCTGACATACACCAAGACCACACCACCCGAGTGATCTTCAAAACTTGCTCTGATACCAATATGATGGGGAGTGCATAGTGGTAACGTAGACAAAATCAAATTTGTTTTTTGTCGGCAAGACTCCACTTACTGGCCACCGATACACCTTGATTAGCCAGATAACTGTCAGTTGGAATGAATTTCTTAATTCTCTCCATGATCAAACTTACGCCGATGTGACCACGAAACTTCCTTCGCCGAGACTTACTTCTATCGGTGAAGTCTTCTATCCTTCAGCCAATGCGTCGATGCCTTAACTGACATCCCTTTTTGTCTTAACCGTGACTGTGTCAGTATGACTCACTTCTATCAGTGGAACTTTAAACTTGTCTCCCGATATCACAACTCTTCCTGATGGGTGACTCTACGCTTCTTGCCTATCGGCAAGAAAAGTACTATCAGCTACTTTAGATTCTATTTCACTGATACACTGATCACTCCAATGTCACCTTTGACTTTCACTTGTTAGCAAGAAAATTACTATCGGCCACGTTAGAATTTGCTTCGCTGATACACCGATGACTTTTGCCTTCGGTGAGACTCTTCTCATCAGCTAGCGCGTACAAACTCTGGCTGATGTGCCGATACTCTTGACTCCATTTGACTTCGGTGGAAACTCAATTTTGAGTCCTAGTGATACACTGATGCACAGTTGCTTTCTCCCTCTTCAACTGAACTCTAGCACATGGAGATGCTAGGTGACCCTACTGTACAAAACATTCTGTTTGGATCCTCTGCACCATCAAACACAAAAACCAAACACAAAACAAAAATAAATACTTGTACAACGAAAGCCATTCCACTGATTTCGACAGAAATCATACCAGTGGAATGCTTCACGATGACATACTGCAACAATGGAAAGAATAGAAAGGATAGAAATCTATAGTTATATAAATTACAGTTATAGAGAATGGAAACCAAATTGATGGAACACAATATTTTATTTCTCCTTAGAACAATACACAATCACACACTTCTCCTTCCTCTCCCTCGATAGTTCCTTCTTGTGGTTGTTATCAACTCAACCTGCTAGCAGTTGGAAAACCAACCGATGCAAATAGTTGGGAGACCAACTGATCCAAAACGGCTTCAAACTATCCTATTGCCCTGTTTTGGCACTATGTGATTACAATATGACAAATGTGTCCTAAGTCACTTGGGACTTACAAAATTGGTTCTAGGTCTTGAATAACCTAGATACAAATTGAAATGACATGCATTGGTCAAATAGACCTTATTACAACACAAAACATGATTTTCTAGGTGCTCCTACACCACATAGTCCTTTTAAAATCCTACATAAATATAAACACTATCAAAACTTATCAACCTCTATGAGGGTATCAATTTGTTACCAAAGTTCACCAAATATTTTGTAAGGTTTGTAGGCCAATAAACTTGTCAAGCTTATAAACACTACATGAACCCTTATATTAAACATGTCAAGCTTGAATGGGCCTAAAGGAACATGAAAAATTCAACAAATCCCACAAATCTTGTCAAAACTCCCACAAATACATGCATATGCTATAATGACATGATAAGGATTGTTTAAGAGGTTTACAAGGAAGGGAATGTGTTTTGAAGGTTTGAGCACCATTGAAAAACTCTGTGAATTGTTCCTAAAGCTCTATCCATCTTCTAAAGACCAGTGAAACAATTGTGAGGTTTGCTAATGCATTTGAAGATATAAATATGTAACAACCCTCCCTGTTGGCTATTGTTTAGTGAAAGAGGAGAAAAATATGGTCCAATAATGATTTACCTTGCCAAAACCTAATGCATAAATTTATTTAGTTGTTTTACCACTCCACCTATCCTCTTGCTACACCAGGGAAAAAGGTTGGTGATTTATTTTATGCTGCAAGGAAATCTCTCTGGATATAGGTGAAGCATTTAATAAGGGGATGGAGGAGGTTGGGAATAGGGTTGTACTCTCTCTTTTTGATTGGAAGAACTTCCCAATGTTTGACTACATTAGAGGATTTTACCCTTGTTAAATGGGACTGACTTTGTATGTTTGGCCTGCTACAACACCAGGATTTACACAAAAGCTCTTGCAGACCATTTTTGGTATCCACTTTTCTTGGTATACAATTCATCTCTAACATATAGACTTTACCATGAAAATAAGAGATGGAACAATCCTCCTCCATACAGCTAGAAATTTGGGCTCCAGGCCTTCTACTCCAAGCAGACCATAAGATGTATGGAATACAAGGAACATACTCCTTATGCTTTCATCTTATTGCCATCTAATGAGAGGCTTTGTAAAAGAGATGTGACCGATTACATATAATTACATAGAGTGATATATGCTTGGTAAGCGTAACAAAGAAGAGGAAAAAGAGGTTTGTTATAATGGGTGTAGTTGGGAGATTAGATGGCGTGGGTAAACCCTAGGGCATGCAGGGAGGATAATCGACCTGCAATACCATGAAGGAATTGCATCGGGAAAATAAAGGCAATGGTGTTAGACAAGGAGTGTCTTCCATGCGTTAGATTTATGTCAATGTTGCTCATGTCCTTGAAAAATAGAGGCAACTTCCCTGCAGTTCAAATCAATGTTCAAGGACCATGAATCACTATCCAATATTGACAAGATCTACAGTGATTTGAAAGAGCTTTGACTGAGGACAAATGTCTATCCAAATTGAGGATCCAATCAACTAGATTGAGTCTCCAATGAAGGTAGACTTAGTAGTGGAGGTCGACACTCATGGTGTGGAAAACCCATAAATGAACGAGGACAATCAAAGCCTTGAAGGGTGATTTGGAGGGCACTAATTTACAGAGTCAAACCCCATGATACCTGATTTGCATATCTAGTTTTTGACAGAATTGGAGTATCGATGTGAGATTAAAGGTCCAACCTGGTCATGAAACCCCTACTTGACCTGGGTACTTAGAGCTGCATCGAAAAGCATCTAAAAACCACAGACTCAGAGCGATCACTCAGGCAAGCATATGATTTGCAAGAAAGAGGTGCGATCAAAAGTGGAGTGCGTTAAAAGGGAGTGCAATCTGTTTGGAGTTAGGTGCTTCAATTCTTAGTTTTTCCAACACATAAAATAGACTTTATTTGCTACAACGTTATCCAATGTAGAAGAAGTAAAACCCCATCTTCGCATTTTTAAAGTATGCTAAAATTATTTTAGTGCAAGATTTTTACATCGCCCTTTTCCTTGAGCTTATTTATTTAAACATGCTGAATGATTTCCTCACTCTGTAGAACAAGAAGGGTTTTCAATTTAGGGAGAATAGGGGTCAATCCTATAGAGAATATAATGAGGGCAGCCTACACACAAAAAAAAAATTGGGACACATGATAGAAAATGAGGAGAGCTAGTTCCATGGAAACCTTTTATTATACATCGATTTTATTTTTGGAGAGATATTTTCATTTCAACTCTTCTTATGAAACTTGGGCAGCTTTTTGGTTTTGTTTATTACGGTCTTTTTCTACTAAATGACTAACCTTGTGGAAACCGTAGTCTTTGTGTTAAATAATGTTATGGCACCAACACCTTAGATATATCGATCTATTTATGTGCATTGAAAATTAGTCACAAAATCCTTAATATGGAAAACTTTTCTACAACAGAAGGATCTAAGGGAACTATTGTAGGAGAAAATGATTAAAATTTCCTTTTCATAAGTCTTTTTAACATTTTACTTTGCTATGTTAAATATGGTAGACAATATGCAAAATTCAGGCTGTGAGTAGACTTGTAACACCATTTGCTATGTTTTTCTTATAATATCCTTACATTCCTTTGTGAAGACTGATCAAATTGGGGTCACTGGAGTTATTACACAATTGATCTAACTATCAAAGACCATTTTCAATAAAATTATACTATCATTGAAAACTTTTGGCTTGTAGATCACATTTTTGCAATTTTGTATTTACTATTTAAAAAAACATATTGTGTTTCTACTGAGTTAGATGTGGTGTCCTTGGGACACATCCCCTATCCTCTTTGGCTATTCCAAATACTTTGGGGATGCAGATGGGACACTCACTGTGTCACCTATTTTTATTTGATTATTTTAATTGGGTTTTGTATGCCTCGTTTGGTTAAATGAGAGGAGCTTAGGTCTAGGATATTGAGTCCTCATGGATGGCCTTGAGCACTTGTAAAGCCTAAGGATGCATACGAGAAGGTCAATCTGTCTATAGGGTGTCGAGTTATCTATCGGTGGGGAATTGATTTGCACATGATTAAGTCTTGTCATCTGTATGAGAGGTGCACTTGAGTCCATGTCTTAAACTCCTACCAGATCTTACTCACAATCAGTTCACAGAACTATAACTCTCACAACTACTTGATTATACTTAATTGATTAATATTTCACATGAAGGTTCATTTGAACACAACGTGCAACCTAAATCAAATCAAATACTTACATAACCATCACAAAATTAAAACAAAATAGAGGATAAATAACTATCACAATGCAATATCAAATTAACCTTGTAAATGAGTAGATAAATGGCAAGGAAAATTACTGCTCTATAAACAGGAAGGAATAATGAGTATAAAAACTGAAGTACAACTCTCTCAGTGTGAGAGGAAGACTCTAAAAGTATCTAAACTATGATCTCTAACTATTATGCTACTCTACTACCACTGATATCTGATTGAGAAGACCCCTCACTAAGTCTGAATCTGCAACATATATCTCCCAAAATTACAAAGAAAAAGAAAAGTTGAATCTCTAAATCTGAGCTCTACCTAAAAATCTGTCAAAAAAATCTGATATCTGCTCCAAAATAGAAGAAAACATCTCCAAACTCATCCCTAAAGGGGTCCCACTAAAAGCACCAATAAAACATGCCTTATCTTCTCCAAAAAAAACTCAAATTTGTCCTTATCTACTCCATTTTGCCCATAGGAGATAAAATCTGGAAAATAAATATTTTTTTACTTTATTTCGCTTTAACTGCATAAAATAAAAACTATTTACAAGAAATTCATAGAAACATTGCTTTAAATATTGTTTTATAATGACTTACAGTATTATCTCCATATTTGTCTCAATTTGATTTTGATTTAATTCTTTTTACATAAATAGAATACAAGACCATATGTGGCATTTCGCCAAGCATATTACTTTATGATTTTCTATAAAAATCATTAAAATATGGGGGCATATTAAATGATCTGGCAAAAAATAAAAGTCTATAAGGGTTATTCTCAATTTGGCCATGCATAAAATCTCTAAGGGCATATGAGGTTTTGAAAAAATAAAACCCCTAGGGCTCGACCTTGTTGGAATTAACCTAGACAACTAAGAGGGGGGGGTGAATCAGTTGTCATAGAAATGTTTCTTTTAAACTTCTTTTACTACTATCAATTTGATTAATGATGCAAACATTAAATCATATGAAATCATCATAGAAACATAAACATAATCAACACATTTGACACCAAGATTTTTGGCGTGGAAACTGGGTTAAGGGAAACACCACAGTGTGGGTTAACCCACAAAAATTAATACCCTGTTAAAAGTATTTTTATAAAAGGGGAATGCACATGCATTTGGGCTTACTGCCCAGAGCTCACTGCTCAAATGGAGGCTCACTGCCTATAGAAACATTACAAGAAAATAATAGAGATTTCAAATTGATGATTAGCATCTACCCATGCAAGAGTTTCAGTTCTGGTTAAGTGCAAAAACTGATCTTACACATTTCATCTTTGCTCTTCTCTTCTTACTGCTCTGCCTTCATTCACAACTTGAATATATACTCTTCTTATATACACATTGTTCTCACACTACCCACACTAAATCATCCAATTTCATCAGCTGTATATATTTGCAACATGATCTATAATCATTTCACCAGTCAACTTCAAAACATTTAGAACTTTGTTTAGTACTCTGCTCTGTCGACTAGATCCATACATAATATGATATGTGGACCAAAAATTTCACTTGCAAATCATCAATCATGTCGGCTGCTATCACTAATCATCACAAATTGTCTAATAAACAACTTCTATGCATCGAGAATTAAAATCATTCACAAGGTTAGTATGTTCTTCTACTGTCTATTCTGTCAAACAGAAACCTAATATTCAGAAGCTAGTATGTTTTGATTCCTTCATTACCAAAGGACAAAACTATGGATTTAGACTGTCTTGACAATGCTTATGACTCCCTCAGATTCATAGCTATCCATGACTTCCCACGGAGAGATCCAGACCAAAATACCGGACCCTGTCACTGCTTTGTACCTAACTACCTAGAATTAGACAAATTCTTACTCTAACTTCCAGTTGGACCAAACTGAATAATGCAGATGGGTAAAATGGTCTTAGTTGCCATCAATGACAACACTTGTCAATGTGAAGCAGTGTCTCTTGCCAACATTCTCCCCCTTTGGAATTGATAGAAACACTTAGTGAAAAATGACTAAGTGTTAAGTGCAACTTCCTCTTACTCTATATACTTGTGACTTTATTGGTTCCAAAACTCCCCCTTTGTTGGATGCCTTATTTTTCACTACTCTTCACTCCCCCTTTGACATCAATGGCAAAGGGTAGGGTCCGTATTCCAAAAATTTCTAAAAATACTACAAAAATTGTCACATATGTACAACAAATCATCAAGTCCTATTTACATAAACTTAATGATGTCTACAAAACTAGATTTTATTTGCAAAAGATCAGAGATCCAAGTACTTTTCATACTATCTAAAATGGAGATATACCCACTCAATAGAAATGAATATGCTTCTGCCTTTGATAGATCTGATGGATTACTGGTCTGAACTATAGTCTGAGCTTCTGATAGGGCATTATATATTGTTTCTAGTTTAGGAGCAATTAATTCCCAGAGCTCACACATTCTCTTCGTAATGTTACTTTTCTCTTTAACAAGTATCTTGATCTCATTAGTTAAGATAGTTACTTGACATTCCTGACTTATGGGTGAAATAGTTAGAGGATCAAAATTGTTGGATAGATTTGACAATTTTGGTTCTTGTTCCTTTATCTTCTTCTCAATATCCTTACTTACTTTGGGCCAGGATAAACAAAATTTGTATATATGACTTCCATCATTTAGAGCATTCTAAATACTCTTTATGCTAATATTAAGTATTCTTCTGTCATTTCCTATTAGGTTCTTTATTTCACAAAATTTCTTATCCAAGAATTCTTTCTAAACTTTTGCCTCCACAGACTTCTCAAAGGACTCAAAACTAGTATTTATAGAACCTACAAGATTTTTCAAATGTTTAGAGGGGGAATAAAATGGACTCTTCAGGTAGGTAGGCATTATCTTCTCCAGGACTCGGTTGCCAGCCCCAGTAGCTTATTATCCTCTACATGGGACTT
This sequence comes from Cunninghamia lanceolata, assembly GCA_027924645.1. Classification (NCBI taxonomy): domain Eukaryota; kingdom Viridiplantae; phylum Streptophyta; class Pinopsida; order Cupressales; family Cupressaceae; genus Cunninghamia; species Cunninghamia lanceolata. The sequence continues at coordinate 11,565,471 of BSBN01001099.1, forward strand.
TAACAATTTTTCTCTGGCCTTTACTTGAGTGAATGATGCTATTTTCAACAATTGAAATAGAGAGAGAGCATCCGGATTTGTTAGACCTTGAAGTAGTTTAGACTCATCAAGCTCAATTACCTCCTTTTCAAGAAGACCTTTTACTACATCTGCAATGTCTCTTGCAACATTTTCTGAACCATCCTTTTGATCATAAGATTTCTCTGTATTTGCTTTAAGTGCTTCAACATTTGCACCATCTTCTATTGTTTTATATTCTTGTTTCTTTTCTTTCTCTACTTTATCTTTGTTAGTATCATCTGTAGGTGGAATGTTTTCTCTATCATCATCACTCACAACCTAATCTGGAAGACTCTGTGAGGTGGCAATAACATCTTCTTCTCCAGATTGATCAGGAGGAAGAGTATATTTTACATCAACTACTTTATTCATCATTTATGTATCCTCTTGATTTGCTTGTTCTACTTCTGGAATAGAGGCTTCACCAATCTCATATTCTTGCTCAATAATATTCTCTTCATCACCATCTAGAACTCCTTTTGTAACTATGAGAAGATTGTGCTTTTTCAATGCTTTCAAAAGAATTTCTTGAGTTTCTTCAACAATTCAAGTTGTCTCTCCAAGCATGAGTTTGTTCATTCTCTTTTTGCTTCTAAATTCATCTTTGACTTCCTTGAATATCATATTTATTTGATCAGGTGAAATCTGAGGACACAAACATATTAGCTCATGTTCCCTAATTTCCATGTCCTTGCTTTTGACATTTTCTTTTCTTAGCTCCAAAATATTTTCTAGACTTTGTGGCAACTCAGAATTTATCTCAATCAATGCCTTGTTGTAGATGTTGAGATATCTTACCATTGATTCCTCCAACACCCTTTTATTTACACCCCTATATTCATCATAGAATTCAATCACTGGTTTTAGATTACCATCTACAGTTACTGACTTTATCACATCTTCCAGGGAGAGTGTGGGTTTCTCAACATATTCTTCATATGCTTCTGTCTTTTGCTTTTTACTAGTTCTTTTGCTTCCGAAGGACTTCTCTTTGGTTACTTTTGTAGCTTTTGTTCCAATGGCCTTTAGTTCCTTGATTTCAATGTCAGAATCTATATCTTCCTCTTCTTCTCTTATGCTTTCATAGGTTTGGGATGCTTTTCTTTTCTTCCTTTTCTCCCATTTTCTGAATGATTTTACTTCTGGTTTTGTAGTTTTGGATGGAACAGGGGCAGTAATAGAGCTCCTATTAGTTCTAGAAGTGGAAGAGAGTTCCGCCAGAGCACCTATTTGTTTCTCATCTTGTTTCTCTTTCTTAGTCATTTAAGCTCTTTCTCTGAATTTCCTCATAGCCTCCTTAGTTAGGTCAAGATTTTCAGCTAACTACTCAACTTCTTTTCTCACTTTCCTACTGGTTTCAGGTTCTCTAAGTTTAGTATGCAATTTTAAATCAAGCTCCTCATAATTTTCAAATCTTTCAATCATTATGTCTTTAGGCTTGCTTATAATATGTTGAGCATACATATTCAAGATTTTTCCATCTACTTCATACCCCATGGGCATGATCCAAGTAGTTCTGGATTCCACTGCCTCCATTAGACACTAATCAATATCAACCATGAAGCATATTTCATTTTTGTACTTCTCAACAATTGATTTAGGGATTCTTTCCCTAAAGCACATCATACCCTGAAAATTCTTGAAGAAACCCAATATTGTAGTTTTCTAAGCCTTGAAGTCTCCAATGTTGTGAAGATGGTCTCTAATTTGAATGGAAACTAGCTCATCTTTAGTCCAGTGCACACCTTTTACCCCAGGTACCTCATTCATAATGTAAAAGAATAGACATAGAACCAATGTACCATACATGAAAGTGTTTTTCTTATCTTTCTTGATTTTGTTTAAGTTTTCAATCAGTTGATTCTGTAGTAATTCACACAAGTCATAATTAGTATTCTCCTTTAGCATCTTGTATGTAGCATATATGGCTATTCTAAAAATAAATTTTTCTCTGCTAGAGTGGTAAATCTTGTACCCAATCACCATGGAGGTGAATTTGACATCTGGTTCTATGATATCATTAATGGTCATTGCCCTTCTGTCAAATTTGGCACTAGTAGCATCAGTCACTATCTGATTTTTCATGGCTTTCAGCATGGGCAATCCTCCAATTGAGTTTAAACCTGTTACAATTTTGATAGCATCCTTGGTAATATTGAATGGTTTAAACAACCAAATAAATTCATCATGCATTTGACTCAAAACATATCAGACCCATTCGTTCTCATCAAATGTTGGAAATCCCATAATCTGAATAAAGTGTTTGTCCTATAGTGCCTTATACTTAGATTTAAGGTCACAATTTTCATCTATGAGTTGTTTCTCAAACAAGTCTACATACCTTGAATCTCCAAATTCATCTATGTTTGCTTGAATATAAACCCTAATCTCTTCAACATTGAGCACACCATACGGAACACTTGAAAAAGCCCCTAATGGGTCGACTTGTATTGATTTGTGAGGATGCTTCTTAAATTTGGGTCAAGGTCTCTTAGTAATGTCAACAACATGAGTAGTAGCCATCTCAATAGATTTTAAATTCAAGGTTTTACAAAGAGGTACCTATTTCTTTCACAGGGTTTAATCAATTTCTGGTTGAATTTGTTCTTTGTGCCTCAGTCTCTAGATTCATAGCTCAAATTCTCTTCTTGTTGTTTCCTCCATATGCAAAGTGATTCAAATGAATGACCAAGTGACCTTTTAACTTTTGTAAAAACCTAATTTTGGCATTGCAATAAATGTGTTGCCCTAATTATATCTACTTGCTCTATTTTTTATATTTCTTCAAGAATCACTCTGCAAGATTTCATATCAACATATTTCCTTTCAGAAAACCTTCGAAGGGTTATGAACTGATTCAAGATATTCTCTCTTATTGTGCTAGATTCAGGTACCTACTAACTGACTAGAGGAATTTGATGTTCAATGTAGCTCCCCCTGAGCCAGAGTTCCTGGCTCAATTCCTGGAGGAATTGTCAATACAGGATTCCAGTGTGGACCCTTCAGAATCGTTTATTGTTTCTTTATTTACCTAAGTCTTATTCATTTCTCTCCTTATCTCATTCACATCAATTTTTCTTTTGCCTTTGTCTTGTTTTTGCTCATCTGGTATTTTGTTTACCGGACCTCTTCTTCCATTGTTCCTACTTCTATAGAATTTTAAAATATGACCAGATTTATTGTAGTTAAAGCACACAGCATTTATTTTCTTATAAGCTTGATTTCCTCTTGGTCTACACTAATTATCCATGTGTCCAAATCCATTGCAAGCAAAGTAGTAGCCATTGAAAAAATTGCCATTAGAGTTATTCATTATCATACTTCTACATTCATTGGATTTATGACCACACCTTTTGCATTTGAAGCATTGACTGGAGAAGGATGGACTATTTTGATTTGCTCTACTTCTACACTAAGTAGCTCAATGACCAAATTTATTGCAATTGAAACAATTTCAATTGAATTGTGGATATCTTTGAGCATTAGGCTGTCTTACTAGAGATTTCCTAGTTCTGTTCCTTTTATTCCTTGTTTGAAATTTTCTTTGATCAGATCAAGACCTTTCACCTTTTTCATATCTAGGATTATGCTTGTCATCATTCCTTTTCTATTTGTCAATTAGTACTTCAAATTTAGTTGAGCTTATTTTGAACTTCTCCTTGTACTCATTTGCAATTTCTAGATCATGTCTAAGAGTGATAATCTATCTTTCAAGATCTCTCATTGTTTCTTCTTTCTTGTAGATTAGATTCTAGGAAACCAGTGATTCCATCCAATTTGCAGCATTCTTCAAATCTCTCTTTTAGATTTTTCTTCATCTCTTCTTTAGCTTTTTTCCTATCTTGAATTTCCTTGGTTAGTCTCATTACCTTAGTTTCCATTTCATGTTTTAGGACAACTTATTTAGTTAACATTTCACATTCTTTTGTCTTCTCTTTTAAGGCCTTGTCTTCCAGTTGAAGAGGTTGCTCCTTTCCTTTTGCATTGGATTTGCTCAATTTTTCTTTTAAAATTTCAATAAAGTCTTCAACCTTTTTGAGGTTATCTTGTAGTTCTTGGACTTCTGCCTTGGACTTCTAAAGATCATCTAAGGCAAGATTAAGTTTCCCTTGAAGGTTATATTCATCCATTTTTACTATTTTCCCAAATCTTCCTTAAGCTGTTAAACTTTTCCAAAGGAACCTTGCTCTGATACCAATTGTTTGAATTAACCCAGACAATTGAGAGGGGGGAGGGGTGAATCAGTTGTCACAGAAATCTTTCTTTTAAACTTCTTTTACTACTGTCAATTTGATTAATGATGCAAACATTAAATCATATGAAATTATCATAGAAATAGAAACATAATCAGCACATTTGACACCAAGATTTTTGACGTAGAAACCTGGTTAAGGGAAAAACCACAGTGGGTGTTAACCCACAAAAATTAATACCCTGTTAAAAGTATTTTTACAAAAGGGGAATGCACATGCTTTTGGGCTCACTACCCAAAGCTCACTACTCAAATGGAGGCTCACTACCTATAGAAATATTACAAGAGAATAACAGAGATTTTGAACTAATGATTAGCATCTACCCATGCAAGAGTTTCAGTTCTGATTAAGTGCAAAAACTGATCTTACACATTTCATCTTTGCTATACTCTTCTTACTGCTCTACCTTCATTTGTACCTTGAATATCTGCTCTTCTTACATACACATTGTTCGTACACCACCCACACTAAATCATCCAATTCCATCGGCTATATATATCCGCAACATGATCTATAATCATTTCACCATTCAGCTTCAAAATATTTAGAACTTTGTTGAGTACTCTGCTTTGTCGGTTAGATCCATACATAATATGAGATGTAGACCAAAACTTTCACTTGCAAATCATCAATCATATCAACTGTTATCACTGATCATCACAAATTGTCCAATAAACAACTTCTATGCATCCAAAATTAAGATCATTCACAAGGTTAGTCTGTTCTTCTATTGTCTGTTCTATCAAATAGAAACTTGATATTCATAAGCTAGTATCTTTTGATTCCTTCATTACCAGAGGACAAAACTTTGGATTTAGACTATCTTGACAATGCTTATGACTCCCTTAGATCTATAGCTATCCATGACTTCCCACGGAGAGATCCGGACCAAAATACCGGACCTTGTCACTGCTTTGTACTTGACTACCCAGACTTAGACAAATTCTCACTCTGAATTCCAGTTGGACCGAACTAAATAATGCAGATGGGTAAAATGGTCTTAGTTTCCATCAATGACAACACTTGTCAATGTGAAGTAGTATCTCTTTCCAACAAACCTCTACTTGATCTATACAATTTCTAAGGCATCAATGAAGTTGTTTTGATCTTACCTCCAAAATGGAGAAAAGGGCAATCGAGGATTCAAGGCACATAGCCTAGGTAGCAAACATGTTCACAAGGTTTTAATACCCCTGTGGGTATTAGTTTATCTTAAAGAAATAAAATTTATGTGATAAAAATCATCATCAATTTAGGACATCGATGAAACACTAATCACAAAAACCCTTTCCCTAGAAATTCAAGCTCATTTCACACCTTTAGACTTTTGAGAGAAAAGACTCTTCCCAACCATAGCCATGAGTAGGGTTTTGGACTGTAAAATCCTTGATTTATTTCTGCTCAATGCAATCTTTAGGAAGATCTCCTACAAAAGATGGAAGGTAAACACTTCTTTGAACCATTTTCTTCATTTATTATAGGCTTCCCTGGGCCTCTAGCCACAGCCAAAGAAAAATTTCTGATGTATTTATGCTATGTTTTTCCCCTATCATTTGTCTCTCCTGCATGGGGCCACCATGGTTGTTGGTCTAAACTTATCTGGAGGAATATAAAAGCACATGATGGGTAAAATGTTGGGAATTAAGGTGTCTCAACCTTTGCAAACACCTAATGTTGTATTATTTATCCCATGTTGAGTTGGCATAGTTAGCACCTTGTGTATATGCAATAGGGTAAATTTTGGTGACTTTAGTAGTCGCGGTTTCCCCCTTGAATAATTAACAAGTGTCGGTGAGTATCTTTGCATGAGAGAAAGCCATCTTTGGGTGGTCAAGGGAGGTTATGACATGTAACAGGAATATGATATTTTTAGTCAGTGTATGACGGATTCTCTGACAGCTGTAAGGTGCGTAAGAGCATCTATCATAACCTATCTTGGGACCAGGTGCCCACTTCAGGATGGGATGTTGGACAAGTGTCCTTAGGCATGGGTTTTGGGGCATGAGTCCAAGTAAGTATGTTAAGACCGTGTTGGACAAATTCAGCATGGGAGATTGTAGACCATTGTGTGTTCCCATTTCCTTGGGGACAAAGTTGTCTATTGAGGATTGTCCAAAATCTCCTAGTGAGGTGGAGGACATGAGTAGAGTACCTTATGCTAGTGTTGTTGGTAGTTTGATGTATGCTATGGTCTACACAAGACCAGACATTACCCAAGCAGTGGGAGTCCTTAGTCGATTTATGGCTAATCTTGGATGGGTTCATTGGGATGTAGTTAAGTGAGTGTTCAGATATCTGAGGGGTACTTCCAAGTATTCCATTTGTTATCATGGTAATGTCTCAGGACCTTCGCATTCTGTTGATATTCATGGATTTGTGGATTCTGATTGGGCAGGTGACATTGACAGCAGGAGATCCACCAGTGCTTATGTTTTTACATTGTTTGGTGGTGCTATTAGTTGGGTGAGTAAATGACAACCTGTTGTTGCCTTCTCCATGATAGAAGCTGAGTATATGGCAGCAACTCATGCTTGTAAGGAAGCCATTTGGTTTAAGATATTGTGTTCTGATATTGGTGTTGATGCAAGTCAGATCACGATCAATTGTGATAGTCAGAGTGCAATTTGCCTTGCAAAGAATCCAACTTTCCATGCTAGAGCAAAGCACATAGATGTTTAGTTTCACTTCGTGTGAGACATGGTTGAGGATGTAAAGCTAAATTTGGAGAAGGTAGATACTTTGAAGAATGTTGCAAATGCATTGACAAAACCAGTGGGCACAGAGAAGGTCAGATGGTGTTCGGAGTCTATGGGCCTCTTGGCCCCTAGCAGTTAAATCTTGTCATTGCTTTTGGCCCTTGCAAGGTGTTCGACAAGTGGGAGAATGTTGCGAATTAAGGTGTCTCAACCTTTGCAAACTCCTAATGTTGTATTTATTTATCTCATGTTGAGCTGGCATAGTCAGCACCTTGTGTATATGCAGTAGGGTAAATTTTGGTGACTTTGGTAGCCGCAGTTTCCCTCTTGAATAATTAACGGGGTTTGGGGGCAGCGCCCCTGAAACCTCAAATGATTTTTAATTAATGACAAGTGTCGGTGAGTATCTTTGCATGAGAGAAAGGCATCTTTGGGCGGTCAAGGGAGGTTATGACATGTAAGAGGAATATGATATTTTTAGTCAGTGTATGATGGATTCTCTGACAGCTGTAAGGTGTGTAAGAGCATCTGTCATAACCTATCTTGGGACTAGGTGCCCACTTCGGGATGGGATGTTGGACAAGTGTCCTTAGGCGTGGGTTTTGGGGCATGAGTCCAAGATGGATGCCCATCTCTAGAAGGTTCCATATTTGCCTTGTAAACTCTATATAAACATGTGCTTGGATGGGAGATAGATAACTTTGGTACAAGTACTATTATGCTACTGGAATATCTCCAGATTTGACATTTGAAGACTCCTGAAAGAGCATTGGCTCTGAAACTGTATTGTAATCTATTATTGTTTACTGTAATACATTTGAGCTATGTTTTGGAGTGTGGGGTTTTTCACCCGTAAGGGTTTTCCCCACGTATATCTTGTCTCTCTCTCTCTCTTATGTCTTCTTTTTGGTTCTTGTGTTTTGTTGTAATATCTCATGTTAATGGTTTAACATTTCTGTAGTAGTTAGGATAAAGTTGAATTTGCATAGCCCTCTCCTCATTAGATTAGTGTAGGAAGCATTTTCCGCACACCTAGCTTCCTTTCATAAAACCCATGGCTTTGCACATGATCCTCTTTAAAAACAAAGGTATGTTTGTCGATCTACAATCTACATGCATTTCTTTTCATTTTCTCTATAGCATGAGGCCTATAAGGGTATTTAGAAGTCACGATTTTGTAGATGCATTTCATTATTTTTTTGAGATTCCTATAACTAAGTGTTTGAACCACATTATTATGCAACTGTAGTTTTGTCTTCAGACTGAGCTTCCTTCCTTATCATAGGCCATGACGTCAATAGCATGGGTTTCATTGACTATTCCATATCTGCAACTTTCATATTCAAAACCCTATGTGATTTAAGCTCTTGTGAGGAAGATATGCTCTCTCTGGCTGTGACCATGGTGCTATTAACTGAGCTTTTGATCTATTTTCTACTATGTAAAAGGGTAATGTAACCATATTGTTATTCATCTCTGAAAAGGCTGAAAGGCATATACTATACTGGTCCACGTTTGATATATTTGATCCCATATGATTTCTAAGTGTTCCTTCTAAAACTCTCATGACCTTGGGATAGATTATGACTATTCATTTCTATTCATTCCTTTTGGTGAGGGCTTAAATGATACACTTGACTAATATATATATGATTGTCACTTTTCTTCAACACCTTATGACAAAACAACCACTTTTAGCTTGACTCCAAGCAACTAAGCTTCACTAGAAGCATGAATGAAACCTCAAAACATTGATACGGAAAGTCTGAATGCTTTATAGCCTCACAGTCAAGCTTCTTTATGAAGTTACCTTGCAATGATGAGTTCTTCAAGGACTATGTAAGATGATACAACAAAATGTATGAAGATTCCTCCTATATCATTGTTACTTCTTGATAGAGCTCTTCATTCAAGTCTAATATTATGATAGTAATCAGGTATAAAATTTTCATGTCCCTATATTGAATTAGTTATATATTTCAAATATACCAACATTTAATAATATAGATTGAATTTATTAAAATAATATATATACGGATTCAATATTATGAATTAAATAGTATATTATAAACCAAATATTATCATTGTATAATTATATAAGTATCAATATAAATTATAATAATTATTATATAATAATACATGTAATATAATAATATTTATATTATAATATAAATTACAAGCTTGTCTTATTAAGCAAGCAAAGGCAGCAATTATGTTTAAAAGAATAACAAATAGAAGACAATGATATTGTCTCCTAATGAAAGGCCTTAACATCGATTCCTAAGACTTAGAACTAATCAAAGATGAACTTCGAGTATATGCTAATCGAATGCATATAAGAGAAAGATTGGAGTTTCCTTAAAAAATAAGCTACGGTCACACTTAAAGGAATACAATTATAATACAAACATCTACGATTAATGCATTTAACAAGGTAGCACTAATATGAAGGGAGCTGTCCCTTTGTTGGAAAAGATGAATGGTTAAAGTATAAAGACATTAAGAAGAAGGGAGGGCATTATCATTGAATAAGCATCTTACTTGTCATTATATAAATAGTTATGAAGAGATTAAAATAATTTAGTCTCCAAATAGAAAACAACGTAGATTAGATCTTCTACTTAGCAGTTTATTCCAAATTCAAATACAATTAAGGACAGCGCATTAAAAGATCACCGATTCTTCCTCATATCCTATGATCAAGTGCAGAAAATAAATACATACTTTGTGATCATTGAATCGATTTGTCTTCCATCCACATACCATTCGAAACAGATATATATATACAAGAATTGTGAATTTGCTAGCATTCATGTCTTATAGTCCATTGGAGATCAGACACTTACCCAATATATATATATATATATATATATATAGATACAAGAATTGTGAATTTGCTAGCATTCATGTCTTATAGTCCATTGGAGATCAGACACTTACCCAATCAAAGGTATGATCTATCAATTGTCCATTATGAGTTATATGCTATGTATGTTGTTAGAATCTAATCTGTGTTGAATTGTGATTAATGAACTGTATGATATGAGTATCGTTGCATGATGTTTGCATTTCAATCTGTATAATAATCTACATCTAGTATTTCTATGGAATCTTTCATCAGTCGATATACTATAGTATAGTTCAATAAATGAGATGTTGCATTTATTTGTTCATAACATAACAATCTACATAAATTGGAATGCATATTATCTTTGTATAACATAATCAGATTTATATGATGTACTGCTAAGAAATCATGTCTTGTGTTTGTCTCTGACCATGATAAGTTCTGAGCAAGTCTATAGATCTGCATTAGAATTGTTCAAGATATTTGTTAATAGTAGACATTACATTACTTTATATTTTGAACTTTACCTCATTGCATATGACATCATGTAGTATGAATGATCCTCATAATTGCTTGTATATATAAAGGAAACAAATGATCATATTTACATTTGGGAATGAATTATTGTCACAACTGAATGAATATATATGTCAATCGATCATTATATTGGATGTTTAAATGAAAGGTGTTCAAGCATTAAGATGAATATATGGCAATCATGATGTAAAGGCCAAGAATTATATAATTATGAAGCACTATGTATAAATATTGATGATGTTTTAGAAATCATAGTTTCATGCCATATCTGAAAGGAGAATTAAGCCTCATCCTTAATCATCTCGCCAATCTATGGGTATGGGGTTAAGTTAAGGATGTGATTTGGACCTAGGTGACCCTCAAGAAGATGAAGTACCTCTAGGTGTGAGGTGAAGTCTCTTGGGCCACGTGTCAAATTACCTTTGGGTGTGAGGTGAAGCCTTGAGCCTATGGTATGATGAGTTCATCAATGTTAAATGTGCCCTACTAATGGGAGAAAATTATAGATTCCAACTAAAACCCATTTATAGATAACAAAAATCAAAGAGATATGCGGGAATAATGACAGGAAACATAAGGCAATTCATTTTCAATGACAAGATATAACAAGATCAACAACACAGAATACATATGATAGGAGAGATATAGTTTATTCACTTATATTTCCTTCTAATTCAATATTACATAATCAAAATATTGGCCCATATACTTGGCCTCACACTGCAGAATGCCAAAAGAAATGACTTTAACCTATCTAGCTTGTATCAAATGGCTCAGAATGAACCATCACCCTTTCCTCTACTCAACCACGACCTCCTCATCCTCTTAACTTCTTTCTATCTATTTCACCTCTGATCACTCTAATTCCTATGCAAAGCATATCTTTCACATATATGATAATCAGTCTTTAGGCCATCAATCTCTCCTCCTCTAAACTACATGGCCAATATGAATGGCCTCTACCATCCACCTCTCCTCAATCTGTTATGTTTTCTCCTTCTTATATACTTAGTTGTGATCCAGATAATGATGCCTCATAATGGTCGATGCCCACCAAGCTTGACTGCCCATGATTTCTTATTGTGGTTTGTAGAAACTAAGAAAAACATAACGCTTCCTAGTTGTAACTGTCGCGTGAAGGAAGAATTGAAAATGAAATGACCGTGCAATAGAATAATAACCACCACCAAAAATAGAAAAGATTAAACCAGAAGAAATAGAAACCATGATGTCCACGACTTGCAAATGTTTAATAGAAATTCAATGTTGTTTCTAAACTTGTCAATTCTCCTCAAAGGAATAAAGCGTTCACCAGCTGGTTCCAAATCTATAGATAACTGGCTACCATGACCTCTAGATAATAATAGTAATTTAATACCTCAGCAATGGTTGACAGAAATAGCCAAACAAGTTACTATCACATGGGTGACATGAGTTGCACAATAAAGCCCAAAATCTTAAAATATGCAATCCAAAATTGATGGAACACGATGCCACTACATCAGACTCCCAAGACAGAAAAATTCATGAGCTCCTGCTCATGCAGTCCATGATTCCATTTTTCTTTTTCCTCATCTTCCAGTTTCTTAATTCTGCACATCCATAATTGCATTGTTGCCTTCAAAATTTTGTTGTCTACATTTGTTGTCTTCTTTATCTCTGTGCATACTTCCTCTGTCGATTCTCTTTATTGACTCAAAATTTCTACCATTCTGACTCATCATCATAGTCATCTACTAGCATCATCTCCAATGAAAACAAAACCTCATATATGCTTTGTGAAAAAGAAATTACCTCTAGAATTTTTATGACTGCAATGTTAGCTGGTAACAGTAAATCTTTGGCCTCTTCTATAGTCTCCGGTTCGTTCGTCACATTCTCAATTGAACCTTCTACACTCTCATTCTCCACTACATCCACCTTTACTAAGTTTGCACTTCCACTATTTGAGCTGAACTGCACATCTAATTGCTTATCCTCTTTTGCCGACACAGTTTTCTTTTCATTTTTATTATATTTATCATCTTCAGAAACAAAAGCATGAACTATAATTTCCCCAGCATCAAACTCATAATTATTTTGATTGTTAAAATGAACAGTTTCAAATCTCTAAGAATCTATATTTTGGTCATTACCTATCACTTGATAATGTTCTTCCTTACCAAATTTTTTGCAATCCTCATCAGCATCCTCTGCATTCTTATTGTTAACTTCTTCTATGTCTGTTGTTGGCTTGCTATCTTCTGCTTCCTTCTTTCCTGCAATCACAACATCATTATGAAAATAATACTTTTCAAATGCCTCTATTCTTCTTGAGATCTTTTGCAATTCCTCATTGAACTTCCTCTTTTCCACATCATTCCAATATCTATCCCACGATGGTATTACAACAGGTCTTCTAACTGCAATCCTCATCTCCTTAAGTATTTTGCCAACTCACACTCTGCAACCAATCTTCCATGCCTCCTTCTCTACCCTCTACAGTTATAGGTCTCCTCTCTCTCCTACAACAAAATCTTCTAGGGTTTACTCAAGACACAACCACACAACTCTTTTCCCACACCCACTAGTCCTGGCTAAGTTGCCTCTCTTCAATGATCTACTCAGCACTCAAGACCAACCATGCTCTGATGCCACTTGATGGGAGAAAATTACAGATTCCAACTAAAACATATTTACAGACAACAAAAATCAAAGAGATGAATGGGAATAAGGACATGAAACATAAGGCAATTCCTTCTCAATGACAGGATATAACAAGATCAATAACAGAGAATACATATGATAGGAGAGATATAGTTTATTCACTTATATTTCCTTCTAATTCAATATTACATAATCAAAATATTGGCCCATATACTTGGCCTCACACTATAGAATGCCAAAAGAAATGACTTTAACCTATCTATCTTGTATCAAACATCTTAGAATGAACCGTTGCCCTTTCCTTTACTCGACCATGGCCTCCTCATCCTATTAACTTCTTTCTATCTATTTCACATCCGATCACTCTAATTCTTGTGGAACGCATATCTTTCACATATATGATAATCTATCTTTAGACCATCGATCTCTCCTCCTCTAAACTACATAGTTAATATGAATGGCCTCTACCATCTACGTCTCCTCGATCTGCTATGTTTTCTCCTTCTTATATACTTAGCTGTGATCTAGATAATGATGCCTCATAACGGCTGATGCCCACCAAGCTTGATTACTCATGATTCCTTATTGTGGTCTATAGAAACCAAGCAAAACATAATGCTGCCTAGTTTTAACCATTGCTGAAAGGAAGAATTAAAAATGAAATGACCATGCGACAGAATAATAACCACCACCCAAAATAGCAAAGATACAGCCAGAACAAATAGAAACCATGATGTCCACAACTTGCAAATGTTTAATAGAAATTCAATTCTATTTCTAAACTTGTCGATTCTCCCCAAAGCAATAAAGCATTCACCAGTTGGTTCCAAATCTACAGATAACTGGCTACCATGACCTCTATATAATAATAGCAATTTAATATCTTAGCAATGGTTGATAGAAATAGCCAAACAAGTTACTGTCATATGGGTGACAGGAGCTGCACAATAAAGCCCAAAAAACTAAAAATATGCAATCCAAAATTGATGGAACACGATGCCACTACGTCACCTACATTGGGTGACTCTCAAATGGATGAAGCATACTTAGATGTAGAATGAAGTCCTTTGAGATGAATGGTGAAGTATGTCGAGTGTAGTGTGAATCCATCGAGCATCTGTATGGGATGGTTAATAGCACCTTAACAAACCGTACTCATGGAATTAGGGATCGATTAATGATAGGGTGACTCACAATTCTCTCTAGGATAGAACATGAATTCTATGAATACAAATATGGAATAGCTATGAAATCATGATTTTAATTCTTAAAGACCAAAGCGGAAAGAATATGGATTAATACTTTGCTAGTGAGTTCTAATTATGATATAAAAAAGGAAAAACTAAATACTAATGTTTCATTTTTGTAAGTTGAAATTATGGAAGGTTGTGAACAATTTGAGCTTACTAGAAGGGGACATTACAAGTGGTATCCGAGCAGTCATCCTTCCATCCTATGTATACTTGTAACTTATTCTCTCATGTGAATACCTTGTGTATTACTTGTATTCATGCTTATTGTGTATACTTTGGTAGTACATGTATATATGTTTATACTTGGTGACCTTGGAATGGTGGATGTACCTGCAGTGTAGTATGGGATGCACCAATACCCTTTCCAATGGTCTGATAGTATACTTATTGGTATTGAGGCATCTTATGTGACTCCATACATTCATGTGTATACTTGTAGACAAGGGTATACCTTGTGAATTATGTATTCGAGTCTATACTCTATAAATTGCATTTGTATGCACATATATTTATGCTTCATGTGTATACTTCATGCTTTACATCTATTTATATGCTTCATGCTTTTATTGGTGTTACTTCATGCTTTAACCTTACTTCTATGTTTCCTGTGTGTGTTTTCTTGTGTGTGTTCACATGTTTTACTTCATGCTTCCTATCTGTATGTGTTTATGCGTATTCTTGTGTAATCCTGGGTATTTTCACGTATTGCTTCATACTTGTATGCTTTCTATTGGTAGGTTGCTCATGTTGATGAATGTGTGTTTCTCATATCTGATATATATTCTCGGTGTGTATACTTTAAGCTCCATATGTGTTAATACACATGCTACTTAGACATTCATGTGTATGTTTTATGTGTATGCTTCATTAAGTACAATTTTATTCAAGTGTATGCTCTATTCAAGTGTATGCTATATGACTTTGCAATTGTATTCAAGTGTATGCTCTATGACTATGTACTTGTATCCGAGTGTTCACAAATTTTACTTCATGCTTCCTATCTGTATGTCTTTATGCGTATTCTTGTGTAATCTTGGGTATTTTCACGTATTGCTTCATACTTGTATGCTTTCTATTGGTAGGTTGCTCATGTTGATGAATGTGTGTTTCTCATATCTGATATATATTCTCGGTGTGTATACTTCAAGCTCCATATGTGTTAATACACATGCTACTTAGACATTCATGTGTATGTTTTATGTGTATATTTCATTAAGTGCAATTTTATTCAAGTGTATGCTCTATTCAAGTGTATGCTATATGACTTTGCAATTGTATTCAAGTGTATGCTCTATGACTATGTACTTGTATCCGAGTGTATACTCTATGACATTATATTTGAATACATACTTTATGTCAATAATTATATTTGAGTGTATACTCTATGCTTTATATTTGTAATTGAGTGTATACTCTATGATTGCATTTGAGTGTATAACTCTATTCCTTGTAATTAATTATATACTCTATGATTGTATTTTAGTGTATAACTCTATTCCTTGTAACTGAGTGTATACTCTATGATTGTATTTGAGTGTATAACTCTATGCCTTTTAATTTGAGTGTATACTCCATGATTGTATTTGAGTGTATGACTCTATGCCTTGAGATTGTATACTCTATTATTGTATTTGTATTTGAGTATGTACTCTATGATTTGTATTTGTATAACTAGTGATTGTGTACTCTATGACTTGTATTCAAGTGTATACTCTATAACTTGGTATTTGTATTTGAGTGTATGTACTCTACAACTTGTATTTGTGTGTGAGTGTATTTTCTAAGACTTGTATTCAATTATATACTTTATGACTATGTATTCAAGTGTATACTCCATGACTTTGAGTGTTCAAATGTATACTACATGCTTTATGTGTGTACTCCATGACTTATGAATGTTTAAATAGACACTTCATGACTTACTTATAATCATGTATACTTCATATTAGTGTGTATACTTACATGTTACATGTATGCCTCATGCCTTAGGTATTGCACGTATATACTTTTGTATACTTCATACTTTGTGTATCAAGTGTATGTTATGTGTTTCATGTATTATGTGCATATACTTGTTTATTACATACTATGTTCATGATTCATGCTTCGTATACTTTAAGTATTCAGTGTATAAGCTTGTGTATGCTTCATGTACTATGTGTATTTATGATTTGTATTTCGTATATGTGTGCTTATACTTCATCATGGATCTTCTCTCCAATGGTGTTCTCTATTTGGAGTGTCGAACCAAAGAGCCTCACCCATCATGTTATAGACAAATATATATTTCTCTCTCATCATTCTTTTAACACACTTATGATCCACATTCTTAAGACTATTATATCGTTGTCATCGATGTTAAGATTTTACAACACTACACATAGTTACACGATAATAGTTGAGATTGTTCAACCACTATAACCACAAATTTTAATTCTTGCAAGTCTAAGGATCAAAATATTACACCCTAACTTGAAATGTAAGTACCAGACTACTATTACCTCCATTTTCATTTGGGCTAATACGAGGTGATGACCTCAACCTAACATGATCACAATTCTCAAAGGATCTCCACCACAAACAAAAAGTAAAGTATCACTAATTATACCTTGATACATGTCAGAGTGCACTAGTATTACTAAAAGCTTTGTCATCACAAAAAACTATTATGTAGAGATCTAGCACTCTATTGTGCCCTATAATATCTATGTTCAAATTGATTTATGGTAGTGAAGTCACCCCTATGTATTTAAGGTAAATTACAATTCGCCTTTGATAACAAGGTACTCTACTATTACCCTTAGTCTATTAGACATAACCGGGATTTACAAATGAATTACTCTAGCATTCCATGTTCAAATATTCATGTCAAAATTCATCATATCATGATGTTTCTACTCCACACTCATAGAAACAATGGCAATATACATATCAACCTTGTAAGTTACCAATTCTCTCTCCTCGATATCATATAATTACTCCTGAGGTATTGACCTACACATGGTTCTTCTCAAATTCTTGGGTTAACTAAAAATTGCTTGAGGACAAGCAATCTCAAGAGAGGAGGCCTATCATGTCCCTATATTGAATTAGTTATGTATTTCAAATATCCTGACATTAAATATAGATTGAATATATTAAAATAATTTAAGTGTGTGCTTTAGGATTAAACTGTGTTAGTTTTTCCCTCAACATTTCAGATCACACTCCATGATCCATCATCAGGAGAAAAGAAAGCAAGAGAAATAGAATGAATAATTTGCAGATCAAGAAGCTCAAATAGAAAGGGAGAGGGGAAAGAGGTGGCATGGGGACAAAGAGATCACACATGGAAGAAACTTCCAAAAAAACAACTAACAGTCCAAAAACCCCAAATTGCAAAGAAGACTCCAAAGACACAAGGACAAGCCAAAAAGAAGGACAAAAACCACAAAGTGAAACTCAGAAAAAATAATAAAAAATGATAATAAAAATAAAACATCAAACCTACAAGCAAGAGAAAAATATAACTATAAAAATGTATATATACTTCTATGTATATCTATATAGATGTTTAAGAGAATATATCTATATGCCATTAAATAAATCAATAGATATATATATATGTATGTGTGTGTGTGACTGAGTGTAAAAGTAACTAAATGTATGTATGAAAGAAAAAGAAACTTAGAAAGAATAGAAAGAAGGAAATAAATTAAAACACCTAACCTACAAGGGAGAGTAAATATATAACTATATATAAATATACTTCAATACATCAAAAGAAGAAAGGGAGATGGCATTTTAACTTTTCTTAAAATTTTGGAGATGGGGTTGTGGGTCAAGATTTTATAGTTGTCACCATTGGAGAGGAGATCTAGCATCTTGGAGATATAGTCGTGTTTTTTCATGATGACTATGGCATTGCCTTTGTCTACTTTAACAATAACAAGGTCATTGTTGCTCATTAGACTCTTGAAGGCCCGAAGCTCAGTTTTGGGGATATTGCACCTCGGTGGTTTGGCATGCCTGTGTGATAGCACAATCTCATCTTATTTCCTCATCAATATCCTCAGGGAGAGAACGAACCACATTTTTAGTCCCAATTAATAAATCAGTATAAGGAACAGATTAAGGGGTGATGGCAAAACCTAATCCTCTTTTTAAAAAATTGAAAGAGAGAGGATCTAAAGGTACATGGGAGAGGTTAACAACTAATTTATTTTCCCAGTCATGAATAATGTTGGACTGGGGGTCATGACTAAAAAGAGGGGGAAGAGGGCAAGAATTAGGAGAAGGATTTGTGCTCTAGGAGGAATAAGTGGCTAGGATGTTTGACAGGTGAGAAGAGTGGATGGGATGGGAATTACTCAAAAGGAGAGAAGTACTAGGACACCAAACAACAAGATTAATTGGAGATGACATAACCGAGGACAACATATGTGTAGTTTTAGGTGCACAGCTAGGAGAACAAATGAGATGGTTGGTATAGGTAGAGTTGACGGCTAGGGGAAGGTGTGGACTTGACATGAAGATCAAGTGGTGCAGGAGCACCCGCACATGATCAGGATATAGGTCTGCATGATGACATACATGATCAGGATATAGGATAGTTATCAGCATGATGACAGGGCAGTAGGCTATTTTTAGTATGTTTGACTTTATCATGTAATAAGGTCCACTGGACCGATGCTATGTATTAGTTTAGCCTAGGAGTATGTGTAGGCAGTTAGAGATCGGGATAAGATAGTCTGAGTTGTCCTCTCTCCCAGCCGCTTGGAAGCTCCCAGCCGCTGGGAAGTGAAGTTAGTAGTACTCGAAGGATTTGTTATATATACCTTCGATCTGTTAGGGTTCAGAGACAATTGACAGTTCATATTGATAGTTCATATTGAGTTTGATAGTTGTTATGTTCAGGAGAGTAGTACTGGTGATCAGTTCAGACATTGAGAAGCTGTATTCAGGACATTGAATTTCAATTGAATAAGATCTCATCTTTTGCAGTATCTGGTAGTATCGGTTGTATTTGTGTTGATTTCCTTTTCTATTTGCAAGTTGATGGGCACTTTCAACCCTTCCACCGGTTGATCCTGCAAATTGGTGGAATGGTCCTGTATCATAGTTTAGTTTGCATTTGTGTTTTCTGTTTATGCATTGTATTGTTCAGGAGATCTGTTAGGAGCATACTGTGAATCAGCCTAGCATCCTCATGTGCTAGGTCTTGAAGATAAGTTGTTAGATTTTGGTTTGGAGGTGATCCGGCCCGGTCGTCACATTGTCTTTGTGAACTTATGCGGTCCTGAGTGTTTACATGCAGTGGAAGGATACACAGGAGTCTGCATAAGCGTATCCAGTCGGAACGAGCCGCATCATCATCTGCGAATGCGTCGCCATCAGGATCGGGTCATGAAGTTGTTGAAGTTTGCATGTTGCAGGTGCATCATGATGTTTTGAGTTGGACATATACTTAGTGTATATATCGCAGTCAGGATCATCTCTCGGGGAAGTTCATCATCCGCATATCGTTAACGGATGCGGGTATGAAAGTTAAGTTTTTTTGGCTAAGTGTTGAAGAGTTCATCAGGATGATGTGTGACGTCATCGTCATCAGGATATTAAGAAATCCCTCTATGCGAGTTTATCCTGTTGTCACTAAGTGGTTAAGTATCGGCGTAGGCAGGAAGTTGTATTAGCATCATCAGGAGGTTTCGAGGAACCGGATGAACAATATCATGATGCTGTTGCTTGTATCGTTGGGCAGTGGAGCATCGAAGGCAAGTTGTTGAAGTGAAACGTCATCAGGATATTTGAGCAACCGGATATTTGGATATCCTGCTGACAAAGGTGATATTGAATATCATGATGATGCCGCTTGTATTTGGCACCCGATGAACAGGGCAACCGGAGGATGTTTGCGCCCGTTGATTATCATGATGATGATGATAGGCGACAAAGGGAGGAGGTAAATAGTAGTCGACAGGAGGATATTTGCGATCATCCGAAATATGATGATGCTGTTGGTGTCTCTAGGAAATATGATGATGATGTTCAGCCGATAGAGAATTTTATCATGCTGTTTGTATTGTTGGTTACTCCTTCCTGTTAGTTAGCCTCCGTTGCGTCCCACTCTGCATCATAGTGGTATCAGAGCAAAGGTTAGGATCTTCTGGAAAAGATAAGCAGGATGTCAGACGAAGAAGGAACATCCGAGTTTCCAACAAAGATGACCAACGCTGAGTTGGCAGTTCTGGTGAAGAAACAGATTGCAGAAAGTAAGGCCGTGAAGGCTCAGAATCAGGAGTTGAAAGATGAGTTAGCAAAGTTGAGGAGCAGAGTAGGTTCTAGTAGAGAAGATGATAGGGAAGAAGAAGATATCCCTAATTGGAGTGAGGAGGTCGTTCCTACAGACCAGAGACCGCTGTTGAACGCCCTCAAGGCCATGGAGAGGAGAACCATGGATGTGAAGCTGGATTTGCCAGTGTTTACAGGTAAGATGGACCCTGATTCAGTAATGGAATGGATAGATTGTTTGAACAATTTCTTTGTGATAGAGGAGATACCAGAACAGCAGAGAGTGAAGATAGCACAGTCAAAGATGAAAGAAGCTGCCTTGACATGGTGGAACTTTGTTCAGGATGATAGAGTGCAGGAGGGAAAATGTAGAGTTGCCACATGGAAGAAGATGATGGAATTGGTAAAGGAGGCTTATATTCCTTTGGATTACAGTATCCAGTTACACAAGAGGAAACAGAACCTGAAGCAGAAGGAGCTAGATGTCAGCTCATATACAGAAGAGTTCATGAAACTCTGTATGAAGACAAAGGTGAAAGAAAGTGAAGAAGAAAAGGTAGCCAGATACCTTAATGGACTGAGGTTTAATATTCAGGAAGATCTGAGTCTGCATAACCCAGATACAGTGCAGAAAAGATTTCAGTTGGCACTGAAAGTGGAAGAAAAGCTGAAGAGAAAACAAGATCAAAACAATAGAGGAAGAGGAAGACAACAAAGAGGTGGAAGAAGTCCTTTCAGAGGCAGAGGACATGGACAGGGATATCAAGGGGAGTCCAGTCAAGACAATAGCAAGGGCAACAATAGTCAGAATCAGAGAGAGAATTTCAGTCAGCAAGGAAACTTCAGAGGCAGAAGACCTTACAGAGGAAGATCCCAGGGCAGAGGATCCATTAGGTGTTACAACTGTAACAAAGAAGGCCATATAGCCAGCAGATGTCCAGACAAGGCCACAAGCTCAGCAGGAGAAAGGAGGACAAATCTGGTCAATGAACCTGATAATCAAAGCAGGACAAGCTCTAATGATTTCCAGAGTGTGAATGGTCCTGAGAATTATGGATATCCAGAAAGTGGAGAGTCCCTGATGATGAGAAGAACAGTGACTACCATGAAGGTACCTGATCAAGAAGCCCCTCAAAGGAAGTCCCTTTTCAGAACCACTTGCAAAGCAGGAGGTAAGGCATGTAAGGTTTTGATTGATTCTGGTTCTACTGAGAACTTTGTGTCTGAAGAAATGGTGATAAAGCTGAAGCTTAAGAGATTGCCTCACCCAGCTCCATATAAAGTCTCATGGCTTACTCAAGGTCAGCAGACAACTGTAGAAGAGCAGGCTTGGGTAGAGTTTCAGATTGGTGGATATAAGGATAAGTTGTTGTTTGATATCACCAAGATGGATGCTTGCAACCTTTTGTTTGGTAGACCATGGCAATATGATCTGAAGGCACAGCATGATGGTGTTAAAAACACCTATAAAATCACTAAAGATGGTATAGATATAACACTATTCCCATTGAAGGAGAAAGAGGAGAAGTCTAAAGGCAAAGAAGTGAAGGTCATGCTGATGGAAGGCAAACAGTTCATGAAAGAAGTAGTAGCAGAAGGTGCAGTTGCATATGCCCTGATCCCATGTATGAGTGTGAATAAGAAACAACAGCAAGAAGCCAAGACAGAGAAGAAGCCAAGGTTGATAGACCCAGCTGTCCAAGAGTTATTGGATAAATACAAAGGTGTTATCTCAGAGGGAATGCCAAGATCCCTACCACCTGTCAGAGATATCAGTCATTGCATAGACTTGATTCCAGGGTCTACACTTCCAAATAAAGCAGCTTATAAGCTTACCCCAGAACAGAATGCAGAAGTAGCCAGGCAGATTGAAGAACTGATGAATTCAGGTCTGATTGGGAAGAGTCTGAGTCCATGTGCAGTACCAGCTGTACTAGCACCTAAGAAGGAAGGCACTTGGAGACTTTGTACAGATTCCAGAGCCATCAACAAGATCACAATCAGGTATAGGTTTCCAATCCCCAGAATTGAGGATTTGCTTGATTGTTTGGGAAATGCTAAGTACTTTACAAAAATAGACTTGAAGAGTGGGTACCATCAGATCAGGATTAGACCAGGTGATGAGTGGAAGACAGCATTCAAAACAAATGAAGGATTGTATGAATGGAAGGTTATGCCTTTTGGTTTGTCTAATGCCCCTAGTACTTTCATGAGGCTGATGAATGAGGTTCTGAAGGAATTCATTGGTAAGTTTGTCATAGTCTATTTAGATGACATTCTGATTTTCAGTAACACCAGAGAAGAACATCTCAGGCATATAGATCTGGTTCTCAAGAGGTTACATGAAGAGAAGCTGATGATAAACTTGGACAAGTGTCTGTTCATGAAACAGGAGATCACCTATTTAGGTTTTGTCATCTCACAAGGAAAGCTGCAGATGGATAAGGAGAAGGTGAGTGCCATATTGAATTGGCCAACTCCACAGACCATGAATGAAGTCAGAAGTTTCCATGGGTTAGCAACCTTCTACAGAAAGTTTATCAGAGGGTTCAGTCATATTTGTGCACCCATGCTGGATACCATCAAAGGAGGACAGAAGTGCAGGTTTGTTTGGACTCAAGGAGCAGATGATTCCTTTGAGGCATTGAAGAGGAAGGTGGCACAGCAGCCAGTCCTTGCACTTCCAGATTTCAACAAGATCTTTCAGGTAGAGTGTGATGCCAGTCACATGGCCATTGGAGCAGTACTCAGTCAAGAGGGTAGACCAATTGCATTTTTCAGTGAAAAGCTCAATGATGCTAAGAAAAGGTATTCATCATATGATCTGGAAATGTATGCCTTAGTTCAGTCCCTAAAGAAATGGAGGCATTACCTGATGCCAAAGGAGTTCATAGTTTTCACAGACAACCAGGCTTTGAGTTTCATCAACAGCCAGGAGAAGCTGAACCACAGACATATGAAGTGGGTAGAGACACTACAGGCTTTCACTTTTGCCTTGAAGCATAAGAAAGGGGTTAAGAACAAAGTTGCAGATGCTTTGAGCAGAAGAGTTCTCACAGTCAATCAGATTCAGTTAGAGAGTGTTGGTATTGATTCACTCAAGACCATGTATGAGTCTGATGCTGATTTTGGAGAGATATATCAGGTCTGTACTTCTTTTGGGAAGAAATACCATGCTGAGTTCTCTGAATTCCTGATCCAGGATGGCTTGTTGTTCAAGGGTGGACAATTGTGTATCCCAAGGTGTTCTATGAGGTTGAATATAATCAAGGAGAAACATTGTGGAGCAATGGCAGGTCATTTTGGTCTAGACAAGACTCTTGATCTGGTCAGGAGGCATTATTTCTGGCCTAAGTTGCAGTCAGATGTCAAGAAATTTGTAGAAACCTGTGTAATTTGTCAGAAGGCTAAAGGCAGGTCAACTAATGCAGGGTTATATCAGCCCTTACCCATTCCTTCCAGACCGTGGGAAAGTATCAGTATGGATTTTGTTTTGGGTTTGCCAAGGACCAGGAGAGGATTTGACAGTGTCTTTGTTGTAGTGGACAGGTTCAGTAAAATGGCACATTTCTTGCCATGCAAAACCACTGCAGATGCCTCATATATTGCAGATTTATTCTTCAGGGAGATTGTAAGAATTCATGGGTTGCCTTTGAGCATAGTTTCAGACAGAGATGTGAAGTTTGTGGGTCACTTCTGGAGAACCCTTTGGAGGAAATTGGGCACCAATTTATCTTTTTCCTCTGCATATCATCCTCAAACGGATGGACAAACTGAGGTTGTGAACCGTTCCTTGGGGAGTCTACTTAGATGCTTCACGAAACAGCATGGAGAGAAGTGGGACAATATTCTGTCTCAAGCTGAGTTTTCATATAATGATACTGTCAACAGGAGCACAGGAAAATCGCCTTTTCAGGTAGTGTATGGAATGCATCCCAGAGGTATTTTAGAGTTGCGAGAGCTACCTACAGCAGATCCTGTTAGTGCAGATGGAGAAGCTTTTGCTGAAGCAATCAAAGAAGTTCATGATCAGGTTAAGACCCAACTCCAGCAAACCACTTTGAAATATAAGGAGTATGCTGACAAGAAGAAAAAGGATGTTCAATTTGCTGTTGGAGATTTGGTTTGGGTTCACTTGAAGAAAGACAGGCTCCCTAAGGGGAAGTATACTAAGCTCATGCCAAAGAAAGTTGGACCATGTCAGATTTTGCAAAAGCATGGACACAATGCTTATGAGATCCAACTACCACCTGATCTCGGTTTATCTCCTATCTTCAATGTATGTGATTTAACTCCATACAAGGCTAATCCAGATGCCGATCAGGATATTCTACAGGATACAGTTGCTGAAGACATTCCTCCACATGATCCCCCACAGCTACAGCAGATTTTGGACACTAGAGTGGTCAAACAGACCAGGAACAAGAAGTACTTGGAGTACCTCGTCTCTTGGAAGGGACAGCCGACTTCTGAAGCAGTATGGATGACTGCAGAACAGATACAGAAACATGGTGCCGACCTTGATACTCTCATCTCAAGTGGACTTGAGATTTCTTCTTTTGGGGAGTATGGTGTAGGAGCACCCGCACATGATCAGGATATAGGTCCGCATGATGACATACATGATCAGGATATAGGATAGTTATCAGCATGATGACAGGGCAGTAGGCTATTTTTAGTATGTTTGACTTTATCATGTAATAAGGTCCACTGGACCGATGCTATGTATTAGTTCAGCCTAGGAGTATGTGTAGGCAGTTAGAGATTGGGATAAGATAGTCTGAGTTGTCCTCTCTCCCAGCCGCTTGGAAGCTCCCAGCCGCTGGGAAGTGAAGTTAGTAGTACTCGAAGGATTTGTTATATATACCTTCGATCTGTTAGGGTTCAGAGACAATTGACAGTTCATATTGATAGTTCATATTGAGTTTGATAGTTGTTATGTTCAGGAGAGTAGTACTGGTGATCAGTTCAGACATTGAGAAGCTGTATTCAGGACATTGAATTTCAATTGAATAAGATCTCATCTTTTGCAGTATCTGGTAGTATCGGTTGTATTTGTGTTGATTTCCTTTTCTGTTTGCAAGTTGATGGGCACTTTCAACCCTTCCACCGGTTGATCCTGCAAATCGGTGGAATGGTCCTGTATCATAGTTTAGTTTGCATTTGTGTTTTCTCTTTATGCATTGTATTGTTCAGGAGATCTGTTAGGAGCATACTGTGAATCAGCCTAGCATCCTCATGTGCTAGGTCTTGAAGATAAGTTGTTAGATTTTCGTTTGGAGGTGATCCGGCCCGGTCGTCACATTGTCTTTGTGAACTTATGCGGTCCTGAGTGTTTATATGCAGTGGAAGGATACACAGGAGTCTGCATAAGCGTATCCAGTCGGAACGAGCCGCATCATCATCTGCGAATGCGTCGCCATCAGGATCGGGTCATGAAGTTGTTGAAGTTTGCATGTTGCAGGTGCATCATGATGTTTTGAGTTGGACATATACTTAGTGTATATATCGCAGTCAGGATCATCTCTTGGGGATTCATCATCCGCATATCGTTAACGGATGCGGGTATGAAAGTTAAGTTTTTTTGGCTAAGTGTTGAAGAGTTCATCAGGATGATGTGTGACGTCATCGTCATCAGGATATGACGTCATCGTCATCAGGATATTAAGAAATCCCTCTATGCGAGTTTATCATGTTGTCACTAAGTGGTTAAGTATCGGCGTAGGCAGGAAGTTGTATTAGCATCATCAGGAGGTTTCGAGGAACCGGATGAACAATATCATGATGCTGTTGCTTGTATCGTCGGGCAGTGGAGCATCGAAGGCAAGTTGTTGAAGTGAAACGTCATCAGGATATTTGAGCAACCAGATATTTGGATATCCTGCTGACGAAGGTGATATTGAATATCATGATGATGCCGCTTGTATTTGGCACCCGATGAACAGGGCAACCGGAGGATGTTTGCGCCCGTTGATTATCATGATGATGATGATAGGCGACAAAGGGAGGAGGTAAATAGTAGTCGACAGGAGGATATTTGCGATCATCCGAAATATGATGATGCTATTGGTGTCTCTAGGAAATATGATGATGATGTTCAGCCGATAAAGAATTTTATCATGCTGTTTGTATTGTTGGTTACTCCTTCCTGTTAGTTAGCCTCCGTTGCGTCCCACTCTGCATCATCAAGGTTTGGGTATGTAACATAATAGTACAAGAATTAGAATCTCAAAATAGAGATGAAGCAAATGTGATTAGAAATAATCATCGATGAAGATCTGAAAAAATCCTCATTCTAAAAGATAAGAAAGCAACACACTTAATCTCCAATCAAGTGGGAGGTACAATCATTTGAATGATGCAAATATTGAGTTATATCTTGAAAATGAAAATTCAAGATCAATAGAACATGTACAAGTAACATAACATCTCATAATGGAACCGAAAATGAGATAAATTTATTTGTAGAAGGAAATGTACAAAATATACATAGCTAAATTCATTTTTGAAAGGTTTTTTTGTAAATTTTGATGTAATGGTGCTAATGGATATGATAGTCTTTTCTGATTTCTATCACACAATCATGTCATCAATTTTAGGAATTAAATACGTATTGAAACTTCAAAATAATTAGGCTTTAAAATAATTATGATTTTAAATAATAATGATTAGGGTTTAAAATAATAAGCGGTAGGATTTAAAATAAGTAGGGTTAAGGTTTAAAATGATCATTAGGGTTAGGGTTATAAATGATAATTAGGGTTAGGTTATAAAATGATTATTATGGTTAGGATTTAAAATAAGTAGGGTTATGGTTTAAAATGATCATTACAATAAGAGTTATAAATTGATAATTAGGGTTAGGGTGTAAAATGATCATAGGGTTAGGGTTTAACATGACCATTAGGGTTAGGGTTATAAAATCATAATTAGGGTTTGGGCATAAAATAAGGAGGGTTAGGTTTTAAATGATTATTAGGGTTAGGGTTTAAAATAACTAGGGTTAGGGTTTACAATTAGCATTAGGGTTACGATTTAGAATAATTAGGGTTAAGGTTTAAAATAATTAGGGTATAAAATAATTAGGATTAGTGTTTAAAATAAATAGGGTTTAATTAATTAGGTTTATAATAATCATATTATTAAGATGTAATATAATATAATATATAATATAACTATATTATATATTATTATATATAATATAATAATATTTATATTAAATTATAATATTTTATATTATTTTTTTGATTAGAGGGTAAAACAGGATTTGAAAGGTCCCAAATTTTTTACAAACAAACTTCAACCTCAACAAAGGTTGACCATCAGTACAACAATAGTCCTGCTATGAAGACAACAAGTGCCAAACCAAAATAGAGCATCCAAAACATAGCACTCCACAAAATAGACAAATAACCTAAGTTATGCCAACAATAGATCTAGCCTTCTACACACCCTTAATCTGAGTGTGGGAATGAAAGATTGACTTCGACCAACCCTTCTTCCTATGATGCACTAATGTCTAATATACATCATTATCTAGGTCCACTGAGCAAGGGGAAGGGGGAGGGGAATCCTCCACAAAAACTCTACCCACAAGTGAGGCCTGAGAGGGAGACCCAACTAGAGAGGAAGACCATCGAGGAACCACAATATGAGCCCCAACAAAAGATGCCACTCTTGCAAGATCAAAGGAAATAGCCAAGTCATCGCCACCACCACAAGCTAAACCATTGTCAACAGATGTAGCAACGACACTAACAACAACAACCAAACCACCACAAGAGGGCACAGTAAAGTTGACACTGATACCAACAACCAAACAACCTCCAAAAAGTGGAAAAGCTGGATCAAGCATAGAACAGGGGACTATGGAAGCTGCAGGTTCTGAAACCTTCACATCCTCAGAAGAAGACCTTGAAGACTCTGATGAAGAGTCTTCAACATCTACATTAAAATGATCAGGTGCAACATCCTTCCACCAAGAAGAAGATCTAACAACCTTTAGGTGAGGGCAATTTGATGCAATATGTTCTATAGCAAAGCATCAATGACATCCGAAGGGAATACCTTCATAATCAAGAGATTGAGTCCACGACAAATATGCTACCTATAAAATAATCTTAGTAGGAAGAGGCTTGGACATATTGATATCAACTAACATTCATGCATAGGTGGTATGAGTGAAAATAGAAATAGTTGAATCCATCATCTGAAAACAACCCAAAGAGATTCCAATAGCTGAAAAACTTGAATCACACCAGAAATAAAGGGGAAGATTTGGGAGGTAGATCCACACTAGTTTATTATGGAAAGACTTAGAAAGAGTGTTAAAATAAGGATACCATAGCTTCACCATGAGGGGATACTTGCCCATAAACCATGAATGCCCTTCAATAAATTTTTGATCAGAAATGGAAGAAAAAATTACCACAAAGCATCCCCTTGCATAGGGGTAAATTTCAACTTTCCCATCTAAATGGGGAAGCCAAAGAAGTCAAATCCATTTATTAATAGGGGAGAGAGGAGGCCATGAGCCTTCAAACTTGTAAATCAAACCATTTTTAGAATAAAACCTAACATTCTCTAAAACATCCTCACCCAAAACCACCACACAAGGAGGCAGGGAACTTGGGACCACAGAAGACCTCACCACTAGAGAGGCATTCCCAATACCAGTGTGCACCACACCTACAAAAGACTTACCACCATCTGCACTTGGTGAAGAAGCCAAATTACCACCGCTATCAAAAGCCAAATTACAACCAATGGGCAAAGATGTAGCAGAACCACCACAACTAGAAGCCACATTACCTCCACTAGACCCACCACAACCAACAGCCACATTGCTGCTAGACAACGGCAAAAAAACCTCCTTTGAAATCAAATTGACACCATTAGCCAAAATGCCCCTGCCACCATCAGTTGAGCCATAGCCAATGGGCAATTTTATAGTATTACCACTACTACCCATTGCCACATTACTACCAGAGAGTAGCAGAAAATCCTCCTTCAAGTCTATAGGTAGGGTTTTACAAATGAGTTGGAGATGCATTTTAAAAGATAACGTTTCACAATCATAAGATGAATGATGTCCAATAAGTAGGGTTAGGGTTTAAAATGATCATTATGGTTAGGGTTTAAAATGACCATTAGGGTTCAGGTTATAAAATGATAATTAGGGTTAGAATATAAAATAAGTAGGGTTAGGTTTAAAATAATTAAAGTTAGGGTTTAAAATGAGCATTAGGGTTACCATTTAAAATAATTAGGATTAGAGTTTAAAATAAATAAGGTTTGATTAATTATAATTTAAAATAATTAAAGTTTATAATAATTATGATATAAAATAGTTAGGGTTTATAATAATTAATACTATATTAATAATATTATTATTAATATATAATATTTATATACTGACACAACATGCCTGAGTAAACTTTTTAACGTGATTGGTAACATTGGCCCTGCAATAGGATGCTTTAGCCAATTGATCTAGGTCCCCCACCTAATAATAATATTTATATTATTATAAAAATATTATTATAATATTATATATTATTATTATAAGTAGGGTTAGAGTTTAAAATGAGTACCTAGTTAGGGTTTTAAATTATCATTACGATTAGGGTTATAAAAAGATAATTAGGGTCAGGTTTTAAAATAATTATGATTTAAAATAGTTAGGGTTTATAATAATTAATATTATATTAATAATATTATTATTAATATTTAATATAATTATTAATATTTAATATAATTATATCATTTATTATTATATATAATATAATAATATTTATATTTTATGTGTGGGTGAGGGCCTGTGTGGGTGAGGGCCCATTCCCTTTATTAAGACATAAACCAAATGTATTACATTATACCTGCCACATAGGAAGCAAAGAAGAAAAGAGGAAATAAATAGAAGAAAGGATTCAACAAAATAAAAGAATCCAAAAGGAACTACCAGAGAAGATAGGGAAAACCATACCACAATCACAAATAGCTACAAAAGAATATAACTGCTAAAGACTCAAAACCTTAGTGAAACTAAACTCTGCTCCTATGGGAAAGAAGAGCATCCATAGTTCACTAGGAGCCCTCCTCAACTACTTCCTTGCATTCTATACAAAGTTTTTCAGCCTTAGACTCTCTACCTTTTTCCTTCTTAGAAGCCCCACAATTTGGTTTACACTTGCTGCTCATGGTGTAAGAGATCCCATATTTTTTGGGAGGAGCCACCATAAAAGCATTATCAAAAAATTATGGATTCATATCATCCAAATCCTCCATGAAAGGAAAATTACCTTCTGACTCAAAACCATCCTCCTCCACCTCTGATGGACTATTAGTAGTCTTATCAAGCACTAGGATAGTGAGAGGAAGGGAAGGCTCTGAAGAATGCTCTAGGAAAGAGGAATCAGGAGGTTGAGTAGAATCAAACTCCACAATAGGTTGAGGCTCCATAAACTTTCCATGATTTCTCCAAATAAAATCAGCATCTAGAGAGCTAGCATTCTTAATTATTTTTAAGACTAACATGCCTACTGCCTGGTGTACTGAGAAGAGTGCAAGCCTCTATTTTGTGGCCCAACTTATTGTAGCATAAACATAGAAATGGAAGACCTTCATAATTTAAAAACTGAGCCCAAGAACCAAAAGAAGATTGAATCTGGATCGAATGAAAGAGAGGTTGAGTAATATCTGCCATAGCACAAGCCCTGATATACCTTCATGTCGTAACCACCTCTTCTAAGTCAAGCTTGACAAAGGCACCCACTCGATTGATCAGATTACTTATGAGAGCAACATTATGCATAACTAAAGGCATATTGTAAAGCCTAATCTATTTATGAACCTTTGTAATCTTGGCAGTAGCTGGATCAAAAAAGGGGGACTATGGAGAAAGAAAGAGCCTTGATTGCCTAAAAACCTTGGGCCATTCTAAACAATGAAAGAACAATCTATAGTAAATTGGAAGGTAAATAGATGAAAATCAAAATCCAAAGGTTCAATCATAGGAGAAAACAAGTTACTCCATGAAGCTTTGGCCCACTCCATAATTGAAACGAAAGATGGACATCTATTCAAAAATCTCAGAATCAAAGAATGATCCCAAATTTATCAGCTATAATCACATTAATACTATCATTAGACCTAAACAACTCTACTAGCTCATTAGAAAAAAACCACCATTGAGTCTTAGATAGAGAAGGTTCATTCATTATTTTGATTAGAGTTCTCCACCATGGGAGAAGAAGGCAGATCTGGTAGCGACTTGGAGGGGAAAGGGCTAGGGATATCCCTATGAATCTGCTCTAGGTAGTATGCATTACACACATAAAAGGATTGGACCTATTTTTACATGCCATGAGGGAATCCTAATCTAGACCTATAGGGACACCCTCAACATCATTCACCTCTCTCTAAACCAAAGGATCAAAGGCAAGTTCATGAGGAGGGGAAACCGGTGGAACCTGGGATTCCAATGCTGAACCAAAGCAAAGGGCATATCATTTTTGTCATTCTGTAGCATCTAAAGGACATCCACCCTTTGTAGAACTAGCTTTATCCTTACCTTTGGTTGTGCCTTGGACTTTACCTCTTTGTCTCTGTGACCATATATTTAACCAATCTGCTCCAACTACGACACAAAAACCTCTTGCTCTACCATTGTTTAGGTCTCCTAGACTGTTGTGGCACATTTTCATGCTTGATGATGATTATTCTATTAGGATATATTAATGTCATTAAAAAGCAATGAGAGATAAATGAACACTTAATATAATAATATTTATATTATTATAATATTATAAATTATTATGAGGGCTTACTATAATAATGGTTAGTGTCAAAGTATATAATAAAGTAATAATAATATAAATATAAAAATATTATATTTAATAAGTTATACTATATAATTATATAATAATTTAATTAATGTATTACATGTTGACTACGACTAGCAATATATTATATAATAATATATATAAAATATGCACATGCTATTTTTAATCAATGTCGAATAAAAGTTTAGCTAAAAGGTGGAATCAGGAAGGATATCTCTATGACTATAGGAAATAATATTTGTTTGTGGCTTTATTTTACCACAGGATGAATCTCATAGAAAATAAAATAAAGAAGATATCAAACATGCGCTAAGGTGAGTTATGTTTTATAGGAGAAAAAAAAATAGAATGAAGATAGATGAATAACAAGTAAAATATTTTACTAGAAGCTATATATATATATATATATATATATGTATATCATTTTACTATGTTATAATAAATTTCATTATAAAAGTAGTTTTAATTATATTATTTTATTGATATAATATTGTAATTCATGTATCTCTATTAGATTTTTTTTGTAATGTAAATATTAAAAATTAAAATATTGTAGTGATCTAAATAGTAATATATTATATTGTGAAATATTCATGTATTAATATAGAGTAAAAACTTTCCTTTGATTGCTTGGGAGAAGATATGCCTTAGTATTTGGTCCTCCTTTAATAAGGTTCTTGTGGCAAAGCTGGTTTGGAACATGTATTCAAACACTAGTCTTAAGAAGGCTAAAATCTTGAGGGTTAAGCATTGGATTATGAAAACCCTTAAATATTCATTACTTCAAAAAGTTTGCTTCAAGTTCAACTGTTTGGACATAATATAATATATTACTAATTAGATCACTACAATGTTTTAATATTTAATATTTATACAGAACAAGATAATCAGGATATATGAATTATAATATTCATATCAATAAAATAATATAATTAATATTATTTTTATAATAAAATTTATTATAACATAGTAAAATGAAATATTCATATATATATATATATATATATATATATATATATATATATATATATGTTTATAAAAATTAAATATTAATATATTATAGTGATGGAAATGAGCTAAAATTTATCAAATCCATAATGTCTCTTGGTCTATGAAACCAACATAATTTTCAAAATTAATCAGCATACGGGAGTTTTTGGACTAAGGGCAAGCATGCTTATTATAATACTAGAAAATTACTTTTCTAATAAAAACTTTAATCTTGAACAATATGGAATATTTATTCCATGAAATCCTTAAATTTTGAACCGTACATTATAGAATAAGCGAAAAAAATTGGATAAGTATACTATGAAGTCTATGACCCAATGTTGCAAAAAGAACACAATTATGTATGGCCTCTAAGGACACCCACAAGAGCTTTAGTAAAATATTTTACTTGTTATTCATCTATCTTCATTCTAATTATAAAATGATAATTAGGGTTAGGGTTTAAAATGAGGGATACTATTTAAAATAATTAGACATAAAGCTTAAAATAATTATGCTATAAAATAATTAGGATTACTATTTAAAATAAATATGATTTAATTAATTAGGGTTTAAAATAATTTTGATTTGCCGATAAGGGCGTGGTTCGGTGGTTAAGTCACTCAGTTGTAGTGGCGGCCACCTGCTAGGCCAATGAGCTCGTAGGCTTTACGCCTTCACTGGGCCAATGAGCTCGCGGGTTTGAAGTGTTCTTGCTAGGGGATGAGGTCCCCCATGTTGTGGCCTCACTAGTTCATTTCTCCTGGTGAAAGCATTCGCATGGAGCCAGAAGGTGTGTCGCACCAGCGTCGCCGATCACATTAAAAAGTTTACCAGGCACTTTAAAAAAATAATTTTGACTTAAAATAATTAGGGTTTATAATAATTATAATTTAAATAACTAATATTATATTAATAATATTAAATTTATTAATATATAATATAATATAATATAATATATATTCTAGATAACAGTTGATAGTGTTCTTTTACCTTTTACATCTTCATTTTGGGTTAATTTTGGGTGGTTTTCAAGATTCTTTGGTATACATTTGCTTTCCAATAGCCCTCAAAAGACCTATTAGTCAAATCTTCCAAAATACTTATAACCCTCATTAAGATACCTATGACAAAACCTAAAACTTTACACAAACTTTTCATGATGTACCTCACATAAAAATTTCAAATAATACACCTGTAGGTTAACTATGTAGATCTTTTAAGCATTGAGAGAGCTCTCTTAGCTTCTTATAGACCTATGAGTGAAAATAGAGGACATGTAGATCCTCCAAACTGTTAACATACCCTTCATTGATAGTACAAGAGTATAAGAGTCTATAGGCCAATGACCTCTTGCTCCTTACTACTCGATAGTCTTCTTAACAAACCTTTGCATCTTTCATCATTAATGTTGCTTTCATTTAATAACTCTATGATGATGGTGAAAGCCTTGTCTAGGCTATATAAACCATAATATGATGGCCATAGAAGTTATGAAAGGTTTGATATCCTTCATATAATATTTGTCATGCCTTCTATGTCTCTAGATAGCTTGACTTGAAATGATTGTAGACCCCTATGATGAGCATGAAGAGTTATTTAGGAGATAGACAAACCTTGTACAAGGTTATTTATATCTTCAAATGCATGAGCAAACCTCACAATGATTTCACTGGTCTTTAGAAGATGAATAGAGCTTCAGGAACAATTGCCAGGGCTTTTCAATGGTGCTCAAACCTTCAAAACTCATTCCCTTCCTTGCAAACCTCTTAAACAATCCTTATCAAGGAATTATAGCATATGTAGATTTGTGGGAGTTTTGACAAGATTTGTTGGATTTGTTGATTTTTTCATGTTCCTTTAGGCCTATTCAAGCTTGAAATGTTTAATATAAGGGTTTGTAGTGTTTATAAGCTTGATAGGTTTAATGGCCTCAAAACCTTACAAAATATTTGGTGAACTTTGGTAACAAATTGATACCCTCTAAGAGTTTGATAAGTTTTGACAGTGTTTATATTTATGTAGGATTTTAGGACTATACAAAGTGCTTAGGGGTATGATATGTTCACTAAGCTTTAGCCAAATCTTTAGACATTTGATAATCCATTAGAGTGTACAGAACATCTAACTTATTGATAGACCTCATAATGATTTGATATACTCATTTATAGCTTATACATGCTTGAACATCACATGACAAGGTTACCACTACTTTTGTATGACTATTTGAGACCTTATGGTAGTATAGACCCTTAAGATACCCTGTAGAGTTTGTAAAATCTTCACACACTATTGGCATACCTTAAATAGAGTACTTTAGGGTTTTGACAAACCTTGAAACACTATAAAATCTTATAAATGTTGTACAGGAGATTAAGATGATTGATACACATCGTAGGCTACTGTACATGCCCTTTTTTAATGCTTGTTATCACTTCATCTTCATTGTATGCCTCCTCGGGTTCTTTGAAGACTTCGGTGACTTGGAGTATTACATTAGCCTACATGGCTATCCTTTGAATAGACATGGATTCCCAAAGATTAAAATCATTTGTCATACTACTATATCTTGACACAAACCCTTTAAGATATCACTCAACACTGCTATACCCTCTTCTTCTTACATAATCAAAATTGACGTACCTTACAAGATGTGATAGACCTACTCAACGTTTTAATAGACTTTTTAGATCCTTGGCAAGACACCCAAGACTAAGATCAAGGTTTCCATATTTACATACTTGCTCTTAGGGTTTTCCTTGTGAATTGGTAAAACCTTGAAAGTGTAAGACCTTTTAACAACTTGTGACTAAGATGAAAAGGATGAATGGGATATCTACACCATTATATTCTATCTCCATTCTACAAGGATTCTTGTATTGCATTGAAAGATTCAAGAAAATGTGCCTCACCACCTTCTATGACTTGATCATTGCCATAAATCACTCACATTGTCCACATTCATGTTCATGGTACACCACCTCCTGAGAGTCTTTTTCCTTTGAAAATATGGAGTCTTGAGGATTCAAACCTTGATCCTTCTTCCTTGTGAATTGGTAAAACTTGCAAATTAGCTTTTAAAACCTAAAACCAGTCAACATGACAAGAAGACCTAAGCCTAAAACTCATCAAGATTTTGACCATGTTTTTAAAGAAAAGAAAATTCCCCCAATGTTGTATGTGGCTTTTGGATGTTTTAACATTCATGACAACTCAAAACCATAATGTACCACTTGTCAAGATAGAACAACACAAGATGCACAAAGATTTCCTTGAAGATTTTAATATTTAAGGAAACTTTCAAGACTTAGACTCCAAAAGGTCATTGACAATGTATAATAACAAAACTTTAATATAACAAAATTCATTCAAGACCTTTGGGAGAGCATTTGAGAGCCCTATAAAGAGTCATAAGACTATTTGAGTTTGGAAAACTCAAAATAGTTAATAATAATATCATAGTGTTATCCAAATAAACTTGAAGCCACTTATAAGTTTGTCAATCTCATATGAAAAATAAATTATTTTAGGATGGTTATTACATATAGCTATTACATTGCACCTTTGCATCAAAGTCTCAAATACTTAGCATCATCATAACCACAACATAGTTAGTGAAAGGAAACTAGACAGGGTCCACACCAATGTTATGAGAGAAATAATGAAAGTAAGAATGATCTATACAAATTTTAGCAAAATAACAACTAAGAGATAGCACAAGATATACCCTAGCAAAATCCTTTAAAAAAAACTAACCTCCAAAACACACTCAATTTATTAATCTCAATAATAGGATTACAATACAATGTTTAGTTCTAGTGCAAATCACATGAGATATAGATGATCTTCATCCTGAATTTTGGAGTCAATTCAACTTACCATTGCTTTGAACTCACTATACAACAAGTTGCTCCTTGCCCCTAATAATGCAAATCCATGTGCATTTATTTATAGGGACATTACAATAAGTAAACAAGTAGTAAATTACAAAATGATGGACATAAAACCATGGGCTTACCAACTGCCTTGAAAAAGGGCTATTTTTTCTTAGGGGTTGTTGTTAACCCCCCCACCCCCAAACCACCCAGCCAAGCTATTGTCCCAAGCCCCAATATTGTGGATGAGAGTATAATCTATTATGGGTGTAAAATAGGCAAATATGGAACACATTCCTAACAATCAATTGCATTTTCTGCTTGGTGTGTTTCCAAACTATTTGCAAAATTGTTGAACTGATCAATGAGGCTTGACTAAGGAAAAAGTTGGGAAGCTAGTTGCCTTGCTCTCTTAACATAGAATTTCCAGTAGTGTTCTTCCATACTACCAATTCTTCTCTTTACATGTTGTAGGCACAAAGGGTCTTCTCCAAGATTTTAGTAGACTTCTCCACATTCCATTTGATTTATCATCCTCATTTTCATGATAGATCATAGGGTGTAATCTAAAATAGTGATATAAAAAATGACACGATCAATTTGTCATATCCCCTAATTATATCAACTCCATTATCCAAACAAATCATAATTAGAAGGGCAGTGGACATATAAGTATGAAACGGTGTGTCTTCGCATAGATCGGCCTTTTGAGAAGTATATAACGAATTAAAGAGGCAATTCCAAGGAGAGGGAAAGAGAATCACTGAACAAGTAATCAATATTACTCAAGATCAAATCACAGTCTTTGACACATCACCATAGCAGCCATCAACCAATTACGAAGCATATTATTTCTAAAATTTCTGAGTAAATTGCCACAGCCAACAAGTAAGTTTCTATCATTTATCACTTCCAAATCAGTCAATCATATGTATGTCAGGTACGAATGTCTCTTTACATTTATTGCCAATAATAAGTTCAGATTTGTAAGCAATCATATTTAGACAGTCATATACCATAGCAATGTAATTTGTATGGATCTTATGTGACCCATTAACCTAATATGAGAGTGGGTATAAGTGTCTAAGAGGCCATTCGTGGGTAGTTAGTCTCATAGAGGCCTTGACTCTAAGAGTATTGAACTTGGGTCTAAGGATAGGAGACATTAGAGCCCCATGGTGGATAGTGGCAACTCTTATCTCACCTCTTATAGGTTGTTAATGAGTGACATAAGAAGAGATAGCACATATGCTAATTCAATAAGTGTAAATGAATATATCTTTCTTAAAAGCAATAACACATGAATCTCATAGGAGAGAAGGTAGAAGAGGATCCTTGCCATTAACCAATGGGTATATAGAGCCCTTTGACATTATGAGTACAAAAGGTACCGTATGCAAAGGTTTATGACATAGAGGCCTTGTGTGCAAGTGATACAAAAGGCATCATTGTGCCAAGGATAGGTAATCCTATAAATGTGACATAGAGGCCTTGTTCACAATTGATGTAAAAGGCATCATTGTGTCAAGGATAGGTCACCTTAGAGGCCTTAGCTGCAAAAGGATGCAAAAGCAATCATTACACCAAGGATATAATAGAGCCCTATAATGGCAAATGGAAAAGATACTCCCTTCCTACTCCCATATGATGTATATGAATTAGTGCAAGACGTTATAATGATATGAGCTATCGAGTGATAGTGCATGTGAAATGCAAGTGATAGAGAATAATAGACAAAGTGAAATATAAAGTGAATATGAGAATAGAGAATTGAGAAATATAAATAAAGAGTGTACATTATGTAATGATGATGCACATAATGTTCAAATTTATTGAATCAGAAATAATGTCTAGTAGTAGAAAATATGAAATGAAATGATCATAAGGAAAGTGATAGTGTAAATAGTGAACATAGATTGTGAATCTTAGAATCATGAAATATATATAAGAGTAAAGAGCAATATGATGAATATATCTTATGTTTATTAGTGATCAAAAGATTTAGTGTACTAATGTTCTCTTCTTGCAAGTTGAAATTTGTGAATAAGGTTGAGAAATTTTGAGTTGTGACAAGGGCACATTACAAGTGGTATCAGAGTTGCGTCCTGCTAACCTGTGAGAATATTGTTGGTAGGTGGCAACTGATCAGGGAAGTACTATACACTAGCCATGTATCCTCGCCGAGGTTCGGGGCTGGGCCGGGCCCCGAGTGAGGGTTTGGGGGCGGCAGCGCCCAAGAAGCGGGGGTTCAGGGGCGGCAGCCCCCAACAAAAATTTTTTTAGGGCCGACTTAAAAAATCCTATTTTTTATGACTGACATAAGAAAACCCTAATTTTTGTAACCGACAAAAAGGTTTGATAAAAAGCGGTAAAGGGTTAGGGTTTGGGTATTGTATTGTAGCATTTGCAGCAGTATTGAGTTGTAGGGATTGCTGATTGTAATCATTTTGATTTACTGGATAATAATATTGGACTCTCTATTTGGTGGATGTAGCCTGAGTTTGGGTGAACCACGTTAAATCTTGACTCTCACTGTTATTAATTCTATGTATTTCCATTTCTCTATTTAATCTTTATTTGTATTTAATTGATATCTTCTGCCGCCTAACCCTAACAAGTGGTATCAAAGCGGGTTGTGTTCGATTATCGTCTACAGGAAAGTCTCACGGTTGAGTGGGAGCAATGGCGGACAAGGGAAGACTGAAGGTCAAAAAATTCAATGGGTAGAACTATCAGTTATGGAAGATGCAGATGGAGGATTACCTCTATCAAAAAGATTTATGGATGCTGTTGGAAGGAGTAGCCAAGAAACTAGCAACAATGTCTGATGAGGATTGGAATCTTCTTGACAGAAAGGCACTGGGAACCATTCGGTTGTGCCTGGCACCGTCGGTGGCATTCAATATAACGGAAGCGAAGACAACAGATGGTCTGATGAAAGCTTTGGCTAAATTGTATGAAAAACCCTTAGCTCAAATAAGGTATTTCTTATGAAGCGTTTGTTTAATTTGAAAATAGTTGAAGGTGGATCTATGACAGATCATTTAAATGAATTTAATACGATTGTCAGTCAATTGACTTCTATAAATGTAAAATTTGATGAAGAAGTTAGAGCTCTCTTGATATTATGTTCATTGCCTGAAAGCTGGGATAGTTTGGTAATGGCGGTTAGTAACTCTGTTTCTGGTTCAAATACCCTAAAATTTGATGATGTTGTTGGTGTTATTCTGAGTGAGGAAATTCGTAAGAAAAGCTCAGGTGGATCCAAATTAGGCAGTGTT
Source organism: Cunninghamia lanceolata (assembly GCA_027924645.1). NCBI lineage: Eukaryota > Viridiplantae > Streptophyta > Pinopsida > Cupressales > Cupressaceae > Cunninghamia > Cunninghamia lanceolata. The sequence goes on from BSBN01001099.1 coordinate 11,606,023, forward strand.
TTGAATGCAGAAAGCAGGGGCAGATCAAAGGAGAGAGGAAAAGGTTCTGGAGGTCATGGGAAGTCACAAGAAAAATCAAAGGACAAAAGATCCCAAACCAGAGGACAAAACGATTGCTGGTACTGTGGAAAACCAAGTCATCTGAAGAAAGATTGCTGGTCTCGAAAAAATAAAGAAGGAGACAAACAAGAAGGCAATAAGGAAGAAAATGTGGTAAGTAATAAATCTGAAGATGACGCTTTGATTCTTCCCCTAGATAATGCTGATGATTCATGGGTTTTAGATTCAGAGGCCTCATTTCATGCTACACCCCATAGAAGTTATTTTCTTGATTATGTCCAAGGGGATTTTGGACTGGTTTATTTGGGAGATAACGAACCCTGTCAAATTGTTGGAAAGGGAAGAATCAAGATTAAGTTGCAGAATGGGAATCATTGGCTACTACAAGAGGTGAGGCATGTTCCAAGGCTCAGTAGGAATTTAATTTCAGCAGGGCAGCTAACTGAACAAGGTTGCACTGTTACATTTACTGATAAAAATTGGAAGGTTTCAAAAGGTGCCTTAGTAGTAGCAAAAGGTGTGAAAGTAGGCACCTTATATCTTTGTGCAAGTCATACTATTCCTTCTACTTCAGATGTTATAGAGGAAAAATAAATAGGTTCAGGAACAGTTGCTGCAGGTTTGCAGGAAGAGATTGGAAAAGTTGCTGCAGGTTCTGAAACAACACTGTGGCATAACAGACTTGGGCATATGAGTGAAAAAGGTATGAAGGTACTTCATTCTAAGAAAGTTTTACCAGGTCTGAAATGTATTAATATGGATTTCTATGAAAGTTGTGTGTATGGAAAACAAAAGAGAGTCAATTTTCTCAGAGATGGGAAGCAAAAGAAAAATAAAAAGTTGGAGCTTGTGCATACAGATGTATGGGGACCAGCTCAGGTATCTTCTTTTGGTGGCTCTCGGTATTATGTTACATTCATAGATGATGCAACTAGGAAGGTCAAGATTTATGTCCTTAGACAGAAATCTGATGTATTTGAAACATTTAAGAAATGGAGAAGCTTGGTTGAAAATGAGACAAGTAAAAGATTAAAATGTCTCAGATCTGATAATGGCGGTGAGTATTGCAGTAAAGAATTTGAAGATTACTGTTCCTTTAATAGAATTCGTAGGTAGAAAATGGTTCTAGGGACTCCACAGGAAAATGGAGTGGCTAAACGCATGAATAGGACAATAATGGAGCGTGCAAGGACCATGAGATTGCATGCTGGACTACCTTTAAACATGTGGGCAGAGGCTGTCAACACTGCTATATATTTAATTAATAGAGGTCCTTCAGTTCCTTTGGGCTGTGGTATTCTAGAGGAAGCATGGACTGGCAAGAAGGTGAGTTATTCTTTTCTGAAAACCTTTGGCTATGAAGCATTTGCACATATAGATTCTGAAAATAGAACCAAGCTAGATGCGAAATCAAAAAAATGTACCTTCATTGGATATGGCATTGATGAATTTGGTTATAGGCTTTGGGATTTTGAAAATCAAAAAATTGTGAGAAGCAGGGATGTTATATTCAATGAGAAGGTGTTGTACAAAGATTAGTTGCAGCAGCATGAGAAGAAAGAAAATGATTATGTGGTGCTGGATGATACTCCAAATAGTGATGTTCCAGTGGCTCCTCATGCTCCGCAACACTAACCAGAAATACCACAAACTCTAGTGAATGTTAGACGGTCAACAAGGATAAGTAGACCTCCTAAAAGGTTTTCTCCCTCTTTGTATTCTATTTTGTTAACAGATGCTGGTGAACCAGAAGGGTATGATGAAGCTATGCAGGTGAATACACAAGTTTAGTGGGAGCTTGCCATGAAAGAAGAAATGGACTCCTTGCTGAAAAATCAGACTTGGGAATTATGTAAGTTACCTGCAGGTAAAAAGGCTTTACCAAACAAATGGGTTTACAGGTTGAAAGAGGAAGATGGAGGTAAGAAAAGATTTAAGGCTAGGTTAGTTGTAAAAGGATTTGCACAAAAATAGGGCATTGATTTTGATGAGATATTTTCTCCAGTTGTCAAGATGACTTCTATTCGTACTATTTTAAGTATTGTGGCTGCTGAAGATTTGCATTTGGAACAGCTAGAAGTGAAAACTACCTTTCTCCATGGTGATTTGGAGGAGGAGATATACATGGCACAACCACAGGGATTTGAGGTCAAAGGTAAGGAGAAACAAGTGTGCAAATTGAAGAAGAGTTTGTATGGCCTGAAACAAGCACCTCGGTAATGGTATTTGAAATTTGATAGTTTTATGGCTGAGCAAGGCTACAGTAGGTGCAATTCTGACCATTGTGTTTATTTTAAGAGGTTGGATAATGACAGCTACATTATTTTATGTTTATATGTTGATGACATGCTTGTAGCTAGGTCTAACATGGATCACATCAGAGAGTTAAAACATCAGTGAGCATAGTCATTTGATATGAAGGATTTGGGGGCAGCAAAACAAATCCTTGGTATGAAAATTTGCAGAGATAGGAAGAACAGAAAATTGACTCTATCTCAGGCTACATATGTTGAAAAGGTGTTGCAGAGATTCCATAAGGAGAATGCAAAAGCTGTCAGCACACCTTTGCCTAGTCATTTGAAATTGACTAAGGAGATGTGTCCAAAGACACAAGAGGAGGAAGCCAAAATGTCCAAGGTACCATATGCTTCAGCTGTAGGAAGTTTAATGTATGCCATGGTATGCACGAGACCGGATATTGCACATGCTGTCGGAGTCGTTAGCAGGTATATGAGTCATCCCAGATTTGAGCATTGGAATGCAGTAAAATAGATTCTCAGATATTTGAGAGGTACATCTAATAAACACTTATTTTTGGGGGGCTCTAATACTGATTTAGTAGGTTATGTAGACTTAGATTTGGCAGGGGATATTGATACCAGGCGGAGTACTACAGGTTATGTCTTTACTGTAGGAGGAACATTGGTGAGTTGGATTTCCAGGTTGCAAAAGGTGGTTGCTTTATCCACCACAAAGGCAGAATATGTAGCTGCAACAGAGGCAAGCAAGGAGATGATATGGCTGCAATCTTTCATGGAAGAATTGGGTAAACAACAAGCTAACAGTTCTTTGTATACAGACAGTCAAAGTGCCATACATCTTGCAAAGAATTCTGCTTTGCATTCAAAGACCAAACATATATAGTTGAGGTATCACTTCATTCGGTCGGTGTTGGATAATGGATAGTTAAGGCTGGAGAAGATACATATAGATGAAAATCCAGCGGATATGTTTACAAAGGAAGTGACAAGGGAGAAGCTGAGCTCCTCTTTAGCTTCAGTTGGTGTTCTAGACTAACAACTACAAAAAAAGAATAGTAGAGTCCAGGGTGCTTATTTCCAGTGGGAGCTGCATGCGTAGCGGTGTCATCTAGAATCAGTCTCCAAGTGGGAGATTGTTTGGTGTGGAGCCTGATCAGTCTCCAAGTGGGAGATTGTTGGTAGGTGGCGACTGATCAGGAAAGTACTGTACACTAGCCATGTATCCTCACCAGGGTTCAGGGCCAAGCTGGGCCCCGAGCAAGGGTTTGGGGGCGACAGCCCCCGAGAAATTTTTTTTAGGGCCGACTTAAAAAATCCTATTTTTTATGACCGACATAATAAAACCCTAATTTTTGTAACCGACACAAAGGCTTGATAAAAAGTGGCCAAGGGTTAGGGTTTGGGTATTGTATTGTAGCATTTGCAGCAGTATTGAGTTGTAGGGATTGCTGATTGTAATCATTATGACTTACTGGATAATAATATTGGACTCTCTGTTTGGTGGATGTAGCTCGAGTTTGGGTGAACCACGTTAAATCTTGTCTCTCGCTATTATTAATTCTGTGTATTTCCATTTCTCTGTTTAATCTTTATTTGCATTTAATTGATATCTTCTGCCAGCTAACCCTAACAAATATTGTATGCAACCATATAGAAGGCCAAGAAGTAGCCAAGTGAGGATGAACAATGAATTGAGAGCCTTCATTGAAGCAACCACCAAGGGCATGAATGAACAAAACCAAGCTACACAAGCTCTACTACAAACCGTGCAAACGTTAAGGAATGACATGGAAAATCTAAAGGCTCAAACACATAATTGGAAGGAGGTAGGTTCCAATCACTCAAAAAACAACAATACCTCATCTATGCCTAAGGTACGTTTACATTCCTTCCTACCAAATGGAGAGGCATCAAGTGCAGAAGAATCCACAACAAATGCATTAAGCATGGATGATATAGTAAGGGCTTATGCAAGTTTGGAGCCGGAGGTAAGAAGAGCCATATCTTTCAATGACTATAGTAACTCAAGAGGACAAGAAATAAATCAGAGAGAAAGAAGGCCCATGAATAAAGACCTCAAACACAAGGCAAACAAGGTACACCTACCAAGCTTTGATGGGACAAGCAAAATCTCAGCCCATGCATGGTTAGAGAAACTCAATGACTACTTCCACCTTAGCCCTACGACCGAAAGGGATGCATTACAGTTTGCCATTCTACATTTGGAAGGGCTAGCCTATGAATGGTGGCACCATGGGAAACACACCCTAGGCCATGAGAAGATAACCTCCTATGAAGAATTTTCATGCAAAGTCATAAAGAGGTTTGATAAAATACATCCACAAGAAGACTTCAAGGAACTCACACACTTGAGGCAAAGAGGAACAGTGGAAGAATATATTCAAGAATTTGAGAAGCTATCTATAAGAGTCTCCAGGATTGAAGAAGATAGACTTACATACATATTTGTGGAAGGACTAGATGAATCCCTTAATAATTTTGTAAGTGCCTTCAAACCCTTTAACCTAGAGGAAGCCATAGATACAACCCTTAGGTTAGAAAAGGATAAAAATCCCAAACCCTACTCAAAACACTACAACAAACCCTTCCATAAGAAAGGAAGATTTGACAAACCATCACACCACAAAGATGAAAAGAAAGATAGAAAAGCATGTTTCACTTGTGGAGAACCATGGACCCCAGGTCACCTATGTCAAAAACGTCAAACCTTGAAAGATGAGGGACTATGCTTCAAATGTAAATGTAAATGGGCACCGGGCCATAAATGTGGGCAAGTACCTCTCATAGAAGCAATATCCGATGAGGAAAAAGAAGAAAACCCCACTAAAGAATGAAATTTGACCATGAGGAAAAAGTCACTTTAGCAACTATATCTAAGGTGTCCAAACATCATCCATTTAGACTTAGGAGTCAACTTAAAGGAAATAAAATAACCACCTTAGTGGATAGCGGGGCTACTCACAACTTTATAGATGAGTCCATAGTTAAAAGACTTAAACTAAATCCACAAAACTTTGAGGGTTTTATGGTAGCCTTAGTGGATGGATCCACAAAATGTTGTTCCAAAATAATACCCCAACTAAACATAACCATAGGTAAACACCCTATTCAAGATGATTTCTATGTAGTTAAAATGGGGGATAATGATATGGTTTTAGGCACACCCTGGTTACACTCTCTAGGAGGAGTCACTTTAGATTGGCCCAAACTAGAACTATCCTTTGAACATCAAGGACAAAGAATTACTTTAGATGGTCTCTCGGATGGATCACCACAAACTATCTCAGCAAAAAGGATGGAAAGGATATTTAGACATAACCAAGTAGAGTGGGCAGCCCAATGCTTAATTTTGGATAAATCAACACCAATAGGACAAGCCATTCACATTGATATCCAACCAATCCTTACAAAACATAAGAAAATTTTTTATGATATCCCACCAAGTCTACCTCCAAAAAGGGGATTTGAGCATATAATTGAAATGGAAAAAGATGCTAAACTAGTTATCACCACCCCATACAGACACCCTAAGAAGTTCAAAGAAGAAATTGAGCAAACAATCAACGAACTTTTAGAAATGGGACATATACAACCAAGCTCTAGCCCATTTGCATCCTCCGTAGTGCTAGTAAAGAAAAAAGATGGAACTATGAGGATGTGTGTGGATTATCGGGCCTTGAATAAACAAACCATCAAAAATAGATACCCAATACCAAGAGTAGACGAACTCATCGACGAATTACATGGGGCAAAGTATTTTTCAAAAATTGACTTAAGGTCAGGGTACCATCAAATCCAGATGAGAGAAGAAGATGTTCCAAAAACATCTTTCTGGTGTCATTATGGACATTTTGAATTTTTGGTGCTTCCCTTTGGTCTAACAAATGCCCCGGCAACCTTCCAATCATGCATGAATCACATATTTTAGAAGCAATTGAGAAGATTCTTGCTAATATTCTTTGACGATATCCTAATCTATAGAAAAACATGGGAGGATCATCTCAAACATATTGACGAAGTCTTATCTATATTGGAGCAAGAGTCCCTTTATGCAAAAGCTTCCAAATGTGAGTTTGGAATGGAGGAAATATTATATCTAGGGCATAAGATAAGTGCCCAAGGAGTTCAAGTTGATGAGGAAAAGATTAGAGCCATCAAGGAATGGCCAAAACCAAGAACTCTAACTCATCTTAGAGGGTTTGTGGGATTATGTAGCTATTATCGAAGGTTTGTTAAGCATTTCTCCAAGATTGTAGCTCCACTCACAAACATCACCAAGAAAGGATCCTTTGTATGGAGTGATGAAGCCCAAGAGGCATTTGAAAAATTAAAGGAGGCTATGAGTACTTGCCCAGTACTTGCCATTCCGGACTTCTCCCTTCCTTTTGAGCTTGAATGTGATGCTTCTAGTGAAGGCATTGGGGCAGTCTTGATGCAAAATAAACATCCTATTGCCTTCGAGAGTCAGAAGTTAACTCCACTAGAAAGACTATATTCCACATATGACAAAGAGATGTTGGCAATCATGCATGCTTTGGACAAGTTTAGACAATACTTGGTTTGCTAGAAGTTTGCAGTCAAAACCAATCATAACAGCCTCCAGTTCTTCCTAACGCAAAGAGACTTGAATGATCAACAACAAAAGTGGGTTAGCAAACTACAAGCCTACAATTTTGATATAGCATATGTGAAAGGGAAAAATAATGTGGTGGCGGATGCACTATCAAGAAGGCCATCACTGTATGCTATGACAAGTATTTTGCCAAGTTGGAAGAATACTCTAATAGCGGAATATGCCAAAGATCCTCTCACTATAAATGTACTTGAGGGGAATATGCCAAATGATGAATTCAAAGTAAAGGATGAAATCATTCTATACAATAACCGAGTTTATGTGGCTGTAGGATCCAAGTTGAAGGGTGAAATCCTTAGAGAATTTCATGACAATCCCCTAGCCAGGCACTAAGGCTACTTCAAGATGTATAAGCAAGTAAGAGAAAAATTTGCTTGGAAAGGATTAAAAGGTGTTGTCCTCAAACATGTTCAAGAATGTGATACATGTCAAAAGAACAAGATAGAACAAGAGCACCCTGCAGGACTACTCCAACCCTTGGCCATTCCAGAACAAAAGTGGAGTAGCATCTCCATGGATTTTATAACTGGTCTTCCAAGGTCACAAGGGAAAGATTGCATATATGTGGTCGTGGATAGGCTCACGAAATATGCACATTTCATGGCTATCACTTCTAAATATAAGGCACCACATGTGGCAGACATTTTCTTCAAGGAGATATTCAGATTACATGGACTTCCAAAGTACATAGTTAGTGATTGGGATAACCGCTTTATGAGTTTATTTTGGCAAGAGTTATTTCGATTGGCAGGAACTAGATTAACACCAAGCACTAGTTACCATCCACAAATAGATGGGCAAATAGAGATTGTGAACAAGTGGATTGAAGGTTACCTTAGAAACTATATCACGGGACATCAAAAAGTGTGGGTCAATTGGCTACACCTTGGAGAACATTGTTATAATACAACACATCACATGTCTATTGGCATGAGCCCCTTTAAGGCTCTATATGGGTATGATCCTACTTCATTTGGAGATCTAATACTACAAGAAAGTCGATGTCCCAAGGCAAAAGATTTCATCAAGCAACATGAAGATATCATAAGGGTTCTTAAAAACAACCTGCACCATGCCCAAAATCAGCAAAAGATATATGCTGACCGAAATCAAGTGGAGAGAACTTTTGAACCCGAAGATATGGTATTTCTAAGATTGCAACCATATAAACAATCTTCCTTGAAGTCTAATGGTGTGGAGAAGTTAAAACCACGGTTCTATGGTCCCTACAAGGTATTGAGGAAGATAGGAGAAGTTGCATATGAACTCAACCTGCCCGGGGATAGTAAAATCCATAATGTGTTTCATGTGTCCAGACTCAAGAAAGTACTCGACCAAACCATTACACCATGTGATGAACTACCCCCCTTGGATGATGAAGGACAATTGATACTAGAACCCAAAGCTTTATTGGATACTAGAGAAAAGAAATTAAGAAATAGAGTTATTATAGAATACTTAGTCAAATGGAAGAATCTTCCCCCTAATGATGCCACATGGGAGAAATTTGAAGTCTTAGATGCACACATGAAGAAATTGCTTGAGGACAAGCAATCTTAAGGAGGGAGGCCTGTCATATCCCCTAATTATATCAACTCCTTTATCCAAACAAATCGTAATTAGAAGGGCAGCAGACATATGAGTATGAAACGGTGTGTCTTCACACAGATCGACTTTTTGAGAAGTATATAATGAATTAAAGAGGCAATTCCAAGGAGAGGGAAAGAGAATCACTGAACAAGTAATCAATATTACTCAAGATCAAATCACAATCCTTGACACATCACCAGAGAAGCCATCAACCAATTACGAAGCATATTATTTCTAAAATTTCTGAGCAAATAGCCATAGTCAACAAGTAAGTTTCTATCATTTATTTCTTCCAAATCAGTCAATCGTATGTATATTAGGTACGAATGCCTCTTTACATTTATTGCCAATAATAAGTTCAGATTTGTATCATTATGATAAGTTCAGATTTTGTATCATTATGATAAGTTCAGATTTGTAAGCAATCATTTTTAGACAGTCATATACCATAGCAATGTAATTTGTATGGATCTTATGTGACCCATTAACCTCATATGAGAGTGGGTATAAGTTCCTAAGAGGCCATGCATGGGTAGTTAGTCTCATAGAGGCCTTGACTCTAAGAGTATTGAACTTGAGTCTAAGGATAGGAGACATTAGAGCCCCATGGTGGATAGTGGCAACTCTTATCTCACCTCTTATAGGTTGTTAATGAGTGACATAAGAAGAGATAGCACATATGCTAATCAATAAGTGTAAATGAATATATCTTTCTTAAAAGCAATAACACATGAATCTCATAGGAGAGAAGGTAGAAGAGGATCCTTGCCATTAACGAATGGGTATACAGAGCCCTTTGACATTATGAGTACAAAAGGTACCATATGCAAAGGTTTATTACATAGAGGCCTTGTGTGCAAGTGATACAAAAGGCGTCATTGTGCCAAGGATAGGTCATCCTATAAATGTGACATAGAGGCCTTGTTCACAATTGATGCAAAAGGCATCATTGTGTCAAGGATAGGTCACCTTAGAGGCCTTGGCTGCAAAAGGATGCAAACAAAATCATTACACCAAGGATATAATAGATCCCCATAATGGCAAATGGCAAAGATACTCCCTTCCTACTCCCATATGATGTATATGAATTGGTGCAAGATGTTATAATGATATGAGCTATCAAGTGACAGTGCATGTGAAATGCAAGTGATAGAGAATACTAGAGAAAGTGAAATATAAAGTGAATATGAGAATAGAGAATTGAGAAATATAAATAGATAGTGTACATTATGTAATGATGATGCACATAATGTTCAAAGTTAGTGAATGAGAAATAATATCTAGTAGTAGAAGATGTGAAATGAAATGATAATAAGGAAAGTGATAGTGTAAATAGTGAACATAGATTGTGAATCTTAGAATCATGAAATATATATAAGAGTAAAGAGCCATATGATGAATATATCTTATGTTTATTAGTGATCAAAAGATTTAGTGTACTAATGTTCTCTTCTTGCAAGTTGAAATTTGTGAATAAGGTTGAGAAATTTCGAGTTGTGACAAGGGGACATTACATAATTCCAAAAACACTCTAATTAAAGGTACACATTTCCAAACCTAATTCATTTAGCTAAAATAATTTAAATATTTTAATTTATTATATTTATTTATCCTACACATTTATTTTAAGGGTGTTTTATTTCTCTAACCATAAAAAGAAAAAATAATTAAATTAAATTTTAAAAAGGAAAAGAGGACTTACAAAAGAATTACTTAAAATAGTGGTCCTTGGGACACTCTAAACTTGCTATACTTAACATATTTCTAGACTTAAGTCAATAAATTTACTATATTTAACATATTTCTAAACTTACATGAATAAACTTGCTATTTTTAACATATTTCTAAACTTACGTGAATAAACTTGCTATACTTAACATATTTGTAAACTTAGGAGAATAAATTTACTATATTGACTCAACAATTTGAAATCTTTTTTAAACTTACGTGAATAAACTTGATATACTTAGCATATTTCTAAACTTAGGAGAATAAATTTACTATACTGACTCAACAATTTGTAATCTTCTTAATATAAAAATAAAAATATTAAATATAATTTGGTTGTATCCACTAAAACAACTCATCCTAGTCTTCTAACAAAAAACACATAGGGAAACCAAAACTGAAAAACTTCTCTCAAAAAGACTTGAAAGGAATTACTTAAAATAGTGGTCCTTGGGACACTCTAAACTTGCTATACTTAACATATTTCTAAACTTAAGTCAATAAATTTACTATACTTAACATATTTCTAAACTTACGTGAATAAGCTTGTTATACTTAACATATTTCTAAACTTAGGTGAATAAACTTGCTATACTTAGCATATTTCTAAATTTAGGAGAATAAATTTAATATACTAACTCAACAATTTGTAATCTTCTTAATATAAAAATAAAAATATTAAATATAATTTGGTTGTATCCACTAAAACAACTCATCCTAGTCTTCTAACAAAAAAACACATAGGGAAACTAATACTGAAAAAGTTCCCCCAAAAAGACTTAAAAGGAATTACTTAAGCAGTGGCTTGGGAGCTCCACTCTAAACTCCACCAAAATGAATTTACTATACTTACTCAACATATTATAATCTATTTAAAAAAAAAGCTACCAATATTAAATATTATAATTCTGTTGCCGGCAAGTGTTCTTTCCCGGCGAATGCATAAAACGTGCAAAAAGTATCTGTCCTTTTCAGTTGCCGTAACCCAATATTTCACTATGAGATAGACGGCGTACTTATCAACGATAAATAGACGTACTTATCAGGCAGGTGACAAATCCAAATGACACGAGCTCGGGCCACCATAGCACGGAAACGACCCGCAAAACAAAATAAATTCAACGACTTTGCCTTTTGTTTTATTTCAAAAATTTCCTTCCCCAGGGTGACATTGATTTGGAGCGGCTGAGTGATAATTTGAGGAAGAGGAGCTTACATTTGGCTTCGTTCATTCCGTGGATGGATTCAGCGTGTTTACACAAGCTTTCTTTTCATTCTTTTCGGTTGTACTTCGTGTGGTGAGGAGAAAGAAGCAGAGCTACAATAACAGCGGCAACGGCAACGGAAGGAAGAAAAAAGAAAAATCTATTTCAATTGCTGCATTTTTCAGCTCTACCTAACAACTAAAATTAGCTTTAGGTATGTTCATGTGGTTTATTCTATTTAGATTTAAGAGGAACGAATTCTATTATACTCTGTACAGCCTTGTGACTCACTCTTTTCTGTTGTTTTGGTCTAGTGTCTGCCTTAAATAACAGCATGGGGAAGATTAGTGTAATGGGTATTCTCATGGCATTAGTAGTCATCTGGTTCTGCTTCAATGTTGTGAATGCCTATGGTGGGCATCATAAATTGATGTTGAAGGAGAAGGTAACCAATTTGCAGTTTTATTTGCATGATGTAGTATTGGGGGAGAATGCCACAGTAGTGCAAGTGGCACCATAGAAGCCTATGAATCTCTCTTCGGGCTCTGCCGTTTTCGGTCCATTGTATATTATTGATGACCCTCTAACTGAAACTCCCGATCCCAGTTCAAAAGTGTTGGGAAGAGCACAGGGGATGTATGCCATCTCATCTCTGGGAGAATTCAGTCTGCTAATGGCTCTCACTTACGCCACAGACAGTGGAAAGTTCCGAGGCAGTTTATTGGGTATTGTGGGTAAGAACATGGTATTGAGAGAGCAGAGGGAGCTTCCAGTTAGATTTAGATTCAAAGTATAAATTTAAGAGCCTAATGGGTCAGGTTTGAAGTATAAATTTAGAGTTCAATTTTGGAGGGCTTGCACCCTCTAGATTTACCTAGGACTTGCACTAGTTAAATTTTTTGGATTATATTTTTCTAAAACTTCCGCCAGGTTAAATATACTGTAGACTTTCACCTGGCCTGCTTTGTTGCTGTATGCTATGTGTGCTGTTGAATTTACCCAGAACCTATACCTGGCTTGGTCAGTTGGAGTAAGGTCAGGGAGAATAGAATGTGTTAATGAGTATGTAAAATGTCTTTTGGAGATTTGAACATGGGTTCAAACTATCGAAGCCCCGAATGAATATGCAACTTACCTTTCTAGATCTCCACTATAAAAGCCCACAATATTTCACCAATAATGAGTTATTGTATTCTTTTCCTTCAACTTTTGGGTTGACTGCTGGTTCCTAAGCTTTCATTTTTTAAAGAAACATACGGTTGTTTTAAGTAAGACATTATTTTACCCTTATTTTATTGTCAACTTTTTATTCATTTAGATTTGGTTGCTTTGAATTCAAAAAGATTTGGGTGCCATGGTTCCTGCAGAGATGAGAATGGTTGGCCCTTTTCAATAATTGTCATCTAAAATTTAACTATATCTTTCTTCTTTGTTTTCATCTGCACTGTAAGGATAACTCACTTTCCTTTCTGACACTCCTGAAAAAGATGGAATTGGGTTCCTTTCTTCTGATCACAAAGATCGTTGGATTTCTGATGTTACAGGTGCTATCGACCCTTGTCGAGGTGGAAGATTTGAATTGGTTCAAGCTAAGTGGTTTGGATCAGATCATTGGGCGAGATCTTTGCAGCTCGGTCACAATGGGCCCCAACTTGAACACAGAATTGCTTTTCCTCATTTTGCAGTTTCTGTATGAGGAAAATTTAAGGCAAACAGCGCACAAGTAAGTACTATCTGTCTATGTCTGGTAATTTTGATGCCTTCTTGAGCATGGTTTTGTTTAAGCATGATCCTTCAAATCAGATACCACAACTATCTTTTGTTCGGCTTTTGATTTTTAATGTACTTTGGTGTTGCATTAAGTAGGTTGGAACAAGAGTCTGGTTGCTACTTCAACATGGACTATTTTGAATCCCAAGTGCTGGCAGGAGAGTGGGATAGAGTTGAATGTTATCTCTCCAGTTTTACAAATGTTCGAGATAATGGCCACTCTATGGAAACTTTCTTTGAGATCAATAGACAGAAATATTTAGAAGCATTGGCCATGTAAGCATTATTCTCTATCAGAATTTGATCTGCATTGGTGCTGTTTGTTTGTGTTGTTATATGTATTTCCTGCATGAACACTAGGTCGGTTTATGTTTTCGACCTTTAATGATTGAGAATTGAGATTTTCAGGCTTCTCTGTTTGTGAATATTGGACTTTGGGTTATCTTTCGTTTTGCTATTTGTAAAAGTTGATTTTGGGTTTGCAATTTCAATGTATAGTTAATTGGTGATTCTGTTCAATACTTCTTTTTTTGCTATTGAGATATTGCTTGCTTCTTGCTCTCAAACTCTTCATGGTTCAGATTCGAGAACGTTGGTGAATTGTGTTAGTTTATTTGAGTCTTTTCAATATTTTGTGAATGTTATTGACAATAATTTTAAGAATTATAAGTTTAAGGTTATACATTCCTCAGCTGTATATAAATAACGCAGCACTGAGTTTTTTAGGTAATATTTTGAGAAAAGTTTTCTACTTTTCCAGGAAAGACTATGGGAAAGCTGCGGAAATACATAGACAGGATCTCAAAGTATTTGAACCTGTCTACGATGGTGTTTACAAAGAGCTCACACAGTTAATACCTTTTGAAAACATCAGGTAGTGCTTTGTTTTATGTTTGTTTTTATTGCTTTTTCATGTTATCCCATTGTTTCTCTTTTTCATATTGATTCTAACTTTTAAAACATGAGTTGGCTCTATGTAGGGAAAATGAGAAGCTTTCTCAACACGGGGACACACCATCCACACGGAAATCGATGTTCCTGAAGCTGAGAAAGCTTATAGAAAATAGCCCTCAAATTCGCAATAAGCTGGCATTTCCACATCTCGAAGCTTCTAGGTTAAGACTCCTCATAAATCAAAGGTCCCACTTCTTTCCTTACTTTGCCACAGCTTCTAAGGAACTGGTTCCGAAAAAATATTACTTTTCAACAGTTGCAGGAAACTTCCCAAATATAATGTGTTCACTAAAAATTGTCTTTAAATTAGAGTTGTCTGATGGAGCTGCCTAAAGAACTAGTTAATAATAAACATGAATTAATCTTAACACCTATAACTAGTTAATGTGATTAGAAGGTCATATTAATAGAGTTAATCTCACATTTGTTGTCCACATTTTCATTGGTAATCTGCAAAATGTTTGAAAATCAGTCTGCCAGTTTGGGTGGTACAAATTTTGAATTAAAAAACCCTTGAAGAGTCAGATATTGTACTTTAAGCAGGGGCTGAGTCTGATTTTTTATTTTTTCTTACAACTAACTCATAAATTTGTATGTGCCTTATTTTCCAGTGTAAATTGGCAGCATCAACACTGCAAAGACCAAACTTCTAATCCTGATATCAAAACTTTGTTTGTTGATCATACATGTGTACCCCTCGGTGGATCTCAAACTCATACAAATAATTCTGTTGTCCGAGCAATTCCACGAGGGATATCTTTTCTTCCTATTCCTACACTGGCAGTAAGTTGTGTTGCCAATCGGTATTTTAAAATTTTTAATATCTCCCTTGTGTCTTTTCTGTTCTACTGTTCAAATTTTAGGCATTTGTTGATTTGATAGCCTCTTTCTCAGTAATAAGCCTTTCTTCTGATTTTTTTTCAGCCATTTTCACATGGAGTTGATCTCTCGGGGAATAGTAGCTTGTCTCTTACGGGATGGAAGGCAAATTCTGAGCCTTCCATGCCACATCCTCCTATAGTTGCAGGCACAGGGAATCATTTTCCACCTCGAAGCACAGGTAAACTATTTCATAGTCTATCAAAAATGAAATTTTCATTCAATAAATTTCTTAGTCATTCTTGGATGTTTGTCATGGGGTGTTGGTTTCTTAATAAGAAAACTGTTCTTTCTCAATTTATGAATTCTAATAGGATCTCCCCTATGTCTGGAAAGAAACAATGAACCAAACTATGTAAGTTTTCTGAAATGTTTTAATGGCTGATGGCTTCAACAGGATTGCTGAAACGAACTAGAACTCCCCCTACAAATAATACTGGAATTGATTATCAATTTGTAAATCCTGAAAACGCTAAGCATTCCTGTATTGGTCCATTTGATGAGGTATGGAATGGTATCCTTTCCATGTACAGTGTAGTTTTTATAGTTTGTTAATACTCATTCCATGCTTGTTCTAATTGCACAAAATGATTGGCTTGGTCTTTGTCCTCTGTTATGTTTTCTCTCCTGCCATATATTTCTCTATTTAATATTTTCAGTAGAAATATTTTGATATAACTTTGAGAATACTATGACATGATAATTTACAGTTTATTAGTTCAATCAATGGATTAGAATAGATATTATTTTAATTAAGATCTTAAAAATTGACATCACTATTACAAACATAACACATTAATGTATCTTACTATATGACAAAAATATCATAAATAACTAAGCAAGGTTAAGAAAGTTGTTTTCTGAAAGCTAATTTATTTTTTTGCATGTTGGGTGTTCCCCTCCAAATATATTAGGAGACATCTGTTACTACTCAAACTTTCACCACCATGTCTCTCCCCTCCAGTGTCTTTATTATGCCTTTTCCTACATCCTGCCTCCCAAATAATAATCGTAAGAATTGAGAGCTTCAACCTCGCTACCACTATCGATTTCCTAAATTCTCAAAGCCTAAACAATCAGTTAAAGAGCATCATTTTTATATTCAAGTTACACATAGGGGGTCCTAACAATAATTCTTTTACATAGACACTACAAATCTGTCCCAAAACTTAAGATAGCAATACTGCTTGAGTGAGATGGTCATCATCCTTGAATATTTCTACCATCATTTTGGTAAAAGCTCCAGTTTTCTCCATTCTTTTAAGTTTATATCTGATATACTTTCTAATATTCTTTTTATACTTTGAGAAAATGATTATCTCTAGCTAGGAGTTAGCAGAATTTAGAGGGTCATGACTTTCAGATTAGGCGCTAGTATTTAAGCATTAAATTCTGAATTAAAAATCTAGTAATAATTTTTTCTTTAATGTTGTGAGCAACATTATAAAGCCATATATACTTACCATAGATTTTTCTTTACCTACTAGTCATTGTTATGGATTAATTATACACAGAACTTAACATTTACTATTTTTCATTTGATTAGCAGGTGATGCATAGAGGACCAACTCAACCTCATAGCATTTTTTCGCAAGATGATCTTCCTGTGAAGGTTGTGAGAAGCCTCAGCCAAGAATCAAAAGTAATTAGCATGGACTTTCATCCCCAAAAGCAATCAATTCTGTTAGGTAATATTCACTTTAACATGCCAAAAGTTAACATTGTAGTTTACAAGGCTCTTCCAGCCAGTCTATTAATTCCCTTTTAATAGAATGAAATCTAAGCATAATGACTGTGGTGAGTATTTCAGTTGGAACAATCACCGGTGATCTTGGAATTTGGGATGTGGGATCAGGTGAAAAAATAGTTCACAAGACCTTTGAAGTTTGGGATGCCTCAAATTGCTCCACAGAAATGCAGGTCTCTTTTCTGTCTTTAATGTTAGTAATGATCAACCTAGGTGAAGGAACATCTACTATGTTAGTTGTTTGCAGATCTTCTCATTACGTATAGAGTGATTCTTAACAACATAGAACTAACTTATATTTGTTCTTCCTGCAATTTTGTGCTTTGTCTGTACTTCTTGTTAAGGAACCAGCTATCTCAGTGAACCGTTGTATTTGGAGCCCAAAAGGAGAAATGGTCGGTATGTTAATCTACCTTATTGGCCTCTAGGATAGGCATTTAGATATTCACCTCTTGCGACAATGATGCTGATCCCTTGCGATTAGTAGACAAATATACTATAGCAATAGAAATATTTTTTTTGAAGGATTTGTTTTCTTATGATCTGACTTGCAGGAGTTGCATTTTCCAAGTGTATTATTCACATATATTCCTACACCGGGGCTGGAGAATTCAGATCACATCTTGAGGTTCATACACAACTTCAGAAATAAGATGTTCTTTGTTTCCTCTATTTACTATTCAACAGAAACTAACAAAATTAATTTCAAAATTTGCAGATCAATGCTCATATTGGGGGCGTAAATGATATTGCCTTCAGCTATAGTAACCAGAAGCTTTGTGTTATAACATGTGGGGATGATAAGTCCATCATGGTAAATCATATACTTATTGTACTGACCAACAATAATGCCTTTTTGTCATGAGGACACATCTGTTCTTTTGAAATAGGAGATTTGAAGTTTTCAGTTATCTTATATATCACTGTGATAGTGCTCTATCTCAAATTATTTGTCTGTGAAGCTATGGGACGCAGTAATGGGGGACAAGCAACACATATTTTATGGTCATGAAGCCCCTATCTATCGTATTTTTCCTCATCAGAAAGATAACAGCCAGGCATGTGATTCCCTGAAGACTCTGCATAATCAAAAGAATGTTGAAGGATAAGCCATTTATGTAGAAAATTGGAAATTGCATGTCTCTAAATCTTTTCATTCCAATTCAGATTTGTCTAGCCTTAAAATAAATAATCTGAAATGTTCAGAACATGCCTCATAATCTTTCATCATTCATTGCAGTTCTTCTTATCGACAGCTATTGATGGCAAGATCATAGCCTGGTTTTATATAGGTCGGGCGTCTACATTTGACCATGATGCGCCCGGGAAGTTCTACACAGCAATAGCTTATTGTGATGATGGATCACGGTACTATGTGATATTCTAAGTTAGAAGTCCTTATTTTGTGGTTCGACTACAAAATACAGTGGCAATTCACTGATAATAGTTTTTTCTTATCAGTTAATGAAATTCCTAGAGAGATTTTTTTATTATGTTTATCTTCTGTTGGATTAGACTTTTCTCGTGTGGAACAAGCAGAGAAGGTGAATCGTACTTAGTTGAGTGGAATAAAAGTGACGGGACAATCAAGCATACATATTCTGGCCTTGTAAAGCACTCCTCGGGGGTGGTGCAATTTGATACAACAAGGAATAGGTTCCTAGCAGCAGGAGATAATAACCAAATTAAGTTTTGGGACATGGACAATGTCAATATATTAGCAACAACTGATGTTG
The DNA here is from genome assembly GCA_027924645.1 of Cunninghamia lanceolata. NCBI lineage: Eukaryota > Viridiplantae > Streptophyta > Pinopsida > Cupressales > Cupressaceae > Cunninghamia > Cunninghamia lanceolata. The sequence goes on from BSBN01001099.1 coordinate 11,624,607, forward strand.
AGGAAGGTTGCTTGGAGGTAAGAAGAGACTTACCATGATGCCCATTAGTACAATTTTCTACAGTCACAAAAAAAATGTGATTTTATAAATTAATACCTATCATTGACTGGGCACTGTCATATTTTGCAGGAAACCCCTCGTCTCTGTTTCAACAAAGAAGGCTCTTTATTGGCTGTGACAACAAAGAACAGTGGGATCAAGATCTTAGCCAATGCAGATGGACTGAATTTAATTATGGATGTTTAATCTATACGAGATGGTATTAATATCATCTGGTGTTGGATTAAATGAGTTGTTATAGATTTTCATTTAAGAATGATACTGTTAATTAAGAAATATTTATAAAGTGTATAATTTATTTTATTATGTTCTAGGAGAAAATTAAAATCTGTATATTTAGAAGTATTGTGGGTGCAAATATATTAATTAAATTTATATTTCTATTTTTACTATTTTATGTGGGTGTGGTCAAATTTCCTTAAGTGTCAAATCTCAGATTTGAACTTAAGAGGAAGTATTAGGGGTAATAAAATATTATTTTATCTATTATTTGTTATAGAATAAGACTTATCTGTCTATTGTGCTGTATTTAGATAATTATGTGCAAAATAATTGGTATTGATTTGTATGAACTATTGTGCTTAAATCTCAATATCTTTAAACCTTAAAGACCTTTGTACTTCAGTCCAAACCTAGCTTGTCATTTTATTGTGCCATTGGCTTCAATAGGACCATTCTAATCCCTGCATAAACCATGACACCCAAATCTTTTTGAATTCAAAGCAACCAAATCTAAATGAATAAAAAGTTCAATAAAATAAGGGTAAAATAATGTCTTGCTGAAAACAACTGTATGTTTCTTTAAAAAATGAAAGCTTAGGAACCAGCAGTCATCCCAAAACTTGAAGGAAAAGAATACAATAACTCATTATTGGTGAAATATTGTGGGCTTTTATAGTGCAGATCTAAAAAGGTAAGTTGCATATTCATCGGGGCTTCCATAGTTTGAACCCATGTTCAAATCTCCAAAAGACATTTTACATACTCATTAACGCATTCTATTCTCTCTGCGCCTTACTCCAACTGACCAAGCCAGGTATAGGTTCTGGGTAAATTCAACAGCACACACATCATACAACAACAAAGCAGGCCAGGTGAAAGTCTACAGTATATTTAACCTGGCGCAAGTTTTAGAAAAATATAATCCAAAAAATTTAACTAGCGCAAGTCCTAGGTAAATCTAGAGGGTGCAAGCCCTCCAAAATTTAAATCTAAATTTGTACTTCAAACCTGACCCATTAGGCTCTTAAATTTATACTTTGAATCTAAATCTAACTGGAAGCTCCCTCTGCTCTCTCAATACCATGTTCTTACCCACAATACTCAATGAGCTGCCTCGGAACTTTCCACTGTCTATAGAGTAAGAGGGTCCCGGAGATGAGATGGGATACATCCCCTGTGCTCTTCCCAACACTTTTGAACTGGGATCGGGAGTTTCAGTGGACCGAAAACGACAGAGCCCGAAGAGAGAATCATAGGCTTCTGTGGTGCACTACTGTGGCATTCTCCCCCAATACTACATCATGCAAATAAAACTGCAAATTGGTTACCTTCTCCTTCAACATCAATTTATGATGCCCACCATAGGCATTCACAACATTGAAGCAGAAACAAATGACTACTAATGCCATGAGAATACCCATTGCACTAATCTTCCCCATGCTGTTATTTATGACAGACACTAGACCAAAACAACAGAAAAGAGTGAGTCACAAGGCTGTGCAGAGCCTAATACAATTCGTTCCTCTTAAATCTAAATTTATACATCAAATCTAAATAGATTAAACCACATGAACATACCTGATAAGTATGTCTATTTCTCTTTGATAAGTACTTCTATTTATCGTTGATAAGTCCGCCGGATATCTCATAGTGAAATCTCTGTGGATGTACGACAACTGAAAAGGACATACTTTTTACACGTTTTATGGATTCGCTGGGAAAGAACGCACTTTTGTTTTTCGTCAATTTGGGTGCCGGGAACTTTTCCCGCGCAACAAATAATAGTCACTTTTTGGTTTTGTTCGTTATAATATTAAATATTGATAGCTTTATTTTTTAACACATTATAATATGTTGAGTAAGTATAGTAAATTCATTTTGGTGGAGTTTAGAGTGGAGTTCCTATGCCACTATTTAAGTAATTTTTTTTAAGTCTTCTTTTGGAAGAACTTTTTCAATTTTGGTTTTCTATGTGTGTTTTGTTAGAAATATGTTAAGTATAGCAAGTTTATTCACTAAGTTTAGAAATATATTAAGTATAACAAGTTTATTCACATAAGTTTAGAAATATGTAAAGTATGGTAAGTTTAGAGTGTCCCAAAGACCACTATTTTAAATAATTAATTTTTAGGTCCTCTTTTCCTTTTTTAAATTTAATTTAATTACTTTTTTCTTTTCACTAGTTAGAGAAATAAAACACCCTTAAAATAAATATCTAGGATAAATAAATCTAATCATTTAAGAATATTTTGGGCAGGGCCATTGGCTAAGTAATTCCGTTGTGGTAAAGATGGTCACGAAGTCCAGTCTCCCTCGTCCCCGTGGTACTGGAGGGCGTGTCAGCGTCACCAATCACGTGAAAAAAGTTTACCAGGCACAAAAAAAAAAGAAAAAAGAAAAAAATCATTTAAGAATATTTAAATTATTTTAGATAAATGAATTAGATTTAGAAATGTGTATCTTTAGTTAGAGTGTTTTTAAAATTAATTGTTTCATTTTTTTATATCAATGTTTTAGATTACACCCTATGATCTATCATGAAGATGAGTAGGAGAAATCAAATGGAATGTGGAGAAGTCTACTAAAAACTTGGAGAAGGTAAGGGTGAAGAGACCAAAAAATGAGAAGTTTAAGAGGAAAGAAGGTAGGATAGAACAAGACTATAGCTAAGAGTGATGGACAAAAAATAGAGAGAAAAAGGTGAATTAAACTCAATGTGTAATAATAGAAGAAGGCCGATGTGTATCTTATAGATCTAAAATATGAATAAAATAATAAAAGTAAAAGTGAATCTTAATGTTGGAGAATAGGAGATTGAAAAGATTATGACAAACAACTATTACTTGGAACTCAATTTGAGATGAATAGACTAAGACAACCATGTTCTATAAAATCTAACACTATGCATGAACTTCGATCAAATTTGCACATGCAAAGTTAATCCACACCCCTACAATTTTGACTCCTTTCTACATGATTATGAACCTAATCTCTTCTAATCTTTAGTATCTACAACAAATTTCTATTTTTAAATAAAACCTATAAAGAGAAGAATTAGTAGTATGGAAGAACACTACTAGAAGTTCTATGTGAAGAGATCAAGGCAACTAGCTTCCCACCTTTTGCCTTAGTCAAGCCTCATTAATTAGTTCAATAATTTTGTAGATAATTTGGAAACATACCAAGCAGAAAATGCAATTGATTGTTAGGAATGTGTTGTATATTTGCCTATTTTACACCCATAATAGATTATATACTCATCCACAATATTGGGGCTTGGGATAACATCTTGGCTAGGTGGTTTGGACGGGGTAACAACAACCCCTAAGAAAAAAATGGCCCTTTTTCAAGATAGTTGGTAAGCCCATGGTTTTATGTCCATCATTTTGTAATTTACTACTTGTTTACTTACTACAATGTGCCTATAAATAAATGCACATGGATTTGCATTATTAGGGGCAAGGAGCAACTTATTTTATAGTGAGTTCAAAGTAATGTCAAGTTGACTTGACTTCAAAATTTAGAGATGAAGATCTTCTATATCTTGTGTTAAGTGCACTAGAACTAAGCATTGTATTGTAATCCTATTATTGAGATTAATAAATTGAGTGTGTTTTGGAGGCTAGTTTTTTTGAAAGGATTTTCCTAGGGTATATCTTTTCTTATCTCTTAGTTGTTATTTTGCTAAAATTTGTATAAGATCATTCTTACTTTCATTATTTCTCTCATAACATTAGTGTGGACCTAGTCTAGTTTGCTTTCACTACCTATGATGTGGTTATGATGATGCTAACTATTTGAGACTTTGATGCAATGAGGTGCAATGTAATAGTTGTATGTAATAACCATCCTAAAATAATTTTTTTTCCATATGAGATTTACAAACTTATAAGTGGCTTCAAGATTGTTTGGATAACACTATGATGTAATTGTTAACTATTTTGAGTTTTCCAAACTCAAATAGTCGTATGGGTTTTTATAGGGGTTTCAAATGGTCTCTCGAAGGTCTTGAATGAGGTTTGTTATCATGCTTTGTCAATGAACTTTTAGAGTCCAAGTCTAGAAAGGTTCCTTAAAATATTAAATTCTTTAAGGAAATCTTTGTACATCTTGTGTTGTTCTATCTTGACAAGTGGTACAATATGGTTTCGAGTTGTCATGTACCTTAAAACTTCCAAAAGCCATGTACAACATTGGGGAGAATTTTCTTTTGTTTAAAAACATGGTTGAATTCTTGATGAGTTTTAGTTTTAGGTTTTCTTGTCATGTTGACTGGTTTTAGGTTTTAAAGCTAATTTGTAGGGTTTACCAGTTCACAAGGAAGAAGTATTGGGGTTTGAAGCCTCAAGACTCCATATTTTTGAAGGAAAAACACTCTCAGGAGGTGGTGTACCATGAACATGAACATGGACAATGTGAGTTCTTTATGATAGTGATCAAGTCATAGAAGGTGGTGAGGCACATTTTCTTGAATCTTTCAACACAATACAAGAATCCCTATAGACTGGGAATAGAATAAAATGGTGTAGATCTCCCATTTATCCTTGTCATCTTAGTCGCAATTTGCTAAAAGGCTTGTACCTACACTTTCAAGGTTTTACTAGTTCATAAGGAAAACCCTAAGAGCCTATCTAAATATGGAAACCCTGAGCTCAGTCTTGTGAGGCTTGTCAAGGATTTAAGAAGTCTATTAAAACATTGAGTAGGTCCATCATATCTTGTAAGTGATGTTTATTTTGATTATATAAGAAGAAGAAGGTATATGAGTGTTGACTGATACCTTAAGGGGTTTGTGTCAAGATTTAGCAGTATGACAACTGATTTTAATATTTGGTAATCCATGTTTATTCAGAGGAAATCCATGCAGGCTAATGCAAAGCTCCAAGTCAACCAAGTCTTCAAAGAACCTAAAGAGGCATATAATCATGATGAAGTGATGTCAAGCATTAAAGGGCATGTATAGTAACTGATGAGGTTTGTCAACCTTCTTAAGCTCATGTACAACATTCAAAAGATTTTATAGTGTCTCAAGGTTTGTAAAAACCCTAAAAAACTCTATTGAAGGTATGTCAATAGTGTGTGAAGATTGTAGAAACTCTACAGGGTATCTTAAGGGTCTGGACTACCATAAGGTCTTTGACAATCATACAAAAGCACTAGCAACCTTGTCAAATGATGTTTGAGCTCGAATAATCCATAAATGAGTATATGAAAATCATTATGAGGTATACCAAGAAGTTAGAGGTCCTATACACTCTAATGGATTGTCAAATGTCTAAAGATTTGGATTAAGCTTATTGATCATATCATACCCCTAGACACTTTGCATAGTCCTATTAAAATCCTGCATAAATATAAACACTGTCAAAACTTATCAAACTCTATGAGGGTATAAATTTCTTACCAAAGTTCGCTAAATATTTTGTAAGGTTTGTAGGCCAATAAACTTGTCAAGCTTATAAACACTACTTGAACCCTTATATTAAACATGTCAAGCTTGAATGGGCCTAAAGGAACATGAAAAATTCAACAAATCCCACAAATCTTGTCAAAACTCCCACAAATATATGCATATGCTATAATGACATGATAAGGATTGTTTAAGAGGTTTACAAGGAAGGGAATGAGTTTTGAAGGTTTGAGCACCATTGAAAAACTCTGTGAATTCTTCCTAAAGTTCTATCCATCTTCTAAAGATCAGTGAAACAATTGTGAGGTTTGCTAATGCATTTGAAGATATAAATATGTAACAACCCTCCCTGTTGGCTATTGTTTAGTGAGAGAGGGACAAAATATTGTCCAATAATGATTTACCTTGGCAAAACCTAATGCATAAATTTATTCAATTGCTCTACCACTCCACATGTCCTCTTGCTACACTGGGGAAAAAGGTTGGTGAATTATTTTATGCTACAAGGAAATCTCTCTGGAGATAGGTGAAGCATTTAATAAGGGCATGGAGGAGGTTGGGAATAGGGTTGTACTCTCTTTTTCTTGTTTGGAAGAACTTCCTAATGTTTGACTACATTAGAGGATTTTACCCTTGTTAAATGGGACTAACCTTGTATGTTTGGCCTGCTGCAACACTAGGATTTACACAAAAGATCTTACAGACCATTTTTGGTATCCACTTTTCTTGGTATACAATTCATCTCTGACATATAGACTTTACCATGACAATAAGAGATGGAACAATCCTCCTCCATATAGCTGGAAATCTAGGCACCAGGCCTTCTACTCCAAGCAAACCATAAGATGTATGGAATACAAGGAACATACTCCTTATGCTTTCATCTTATTGCCGTCTAATGGGAGGCTTTGTAAAAGAGATGTGAGTGATTACATATATTCACATAGAATGATATATGCTTGGTAAGCATAGCAAAGAAGAGGAAAAAGAGGTTTGTTATAATGGGTGTAGTTGGGAGATTAGATGGCAATGGGTAAACCCTAGAGCATGTAGAGAGGATAATCAACCTGCAATACCATGAAGGAATTGCATCGGGAAAAGAAAGGCAATGATGTCATACATGGATTGTCTTCCATGCCTCAGATTTATGTCAATGTTGCTCATGTCTTTGAAAAATAGAGGTAGCTTCCCTGCAGTTCAAATCAATGTTCAAGGACCATGAATCATTGTCCAATATTGACAAGATATACAATGATTTGAAAGAGATTTGAATGAGGACAAATGTCTATCCAAATTGAGGCTCCAATCAACTAGATCAAGTCTCCAATGCAGGTAGACCGAGTAGTCGAGGTTGACACTCATGGTGTGGAAAACCCATAAATGAGTGATGACAATCAAAGGCTTGAAGGGTGATTTGGAGGGCATTGATTTCCAAGGTTGAACCCCATGATACCTGATCTACATATCTACTTTTTGACACAATTGGAGTATCGATGTGAGATTAAAGGTCCATCCTGGTCATGAAACCCCTACCTGATCTGGGTACTTGGACCTGCATCAAAAAGAATCTAAAAACCACCGACTCGGAGCAATCACTCAGGCAAGCATATGATTTGCAAGAAAGAGGTGCGATCAAAAGTGGAGTGTGCTAAAAGGGAGTGCAATCTGTTTGGAGTTAGGTGCTTCAATTCTTAGTTTTTCCAACACATAAACTATACTCTATTTGCTGCAACTTTATCCACTGTAAAAGAACTAAAACCCCATCTTTGCATTTTTAAATTATGCTAAAATTATTTCAGTGCAAGATTTTTACATCACCCTTTTCCTTGAGCTTATTTCTTTAAACATGTTGAATGATTTCCTCACTCTGTAGAACAAGAAGGTTTTTCAATTTAGGGAGAACAAGGGTCAATCCTATAGAGAATATAATGAGGGCAGCCTACACAAAAAAAAAAATTGGGACACGTGATAGAAAATGAGGAGAGCTAGTTCCATGGAAACCTTTTATTATACATCGATTTTATTTTTGCAGAGATATTTTCATTTCAACTCTTCTTATGAAACTTGGGTGGCTTTTTGGTTTTGGTCATTACGGTCTTTTTCTACTAAACGACCAACCTTGTGGAAACTGTAGTCTTTGTGTTAAAGAATGTTATGGCACCAATACCTTAGATATATCAATCTGTTTATGTGCATTGAAAATTAGTCACAAAATCATCAATATGGAAATCTTTTCTACAACACAAGGATCTAAGGAAACTATTGTAGGAGAAAATGATTAAAATTTCCTTTTTGTAAGTCTTTTTAAAACTTTGCTATGTTAAATATGGTAGACAATATGCAAAATTTAGGCTGTGAGTAGACTTGCAACACCATTTGCTATGTTTTTCTTATAATATCCTTACATTCCTTTGTGAAGAGCGATCAAATTGGGGTCACTGGAGTTATTACACAACTAATCTAACTGTCAAAGACCATTTTCAGTAAAATTACACTGTCATTGAAAACTTTTGGCTTATAGATCACATTTTTGCAATTTCGTATTTAGTATTTAAAAAAACATATTGTGTTTCTACTGAGTTAGACGTGGTGTCCTTGGGACACATCCCCTATCTGTAGGGCATCGATTTATCCATCGGTGGGGCATTGATTTGGGCATGATTAAGTATTTTCATCTATATGAGAGGTGCACTTGAGTCCATGTGGTGCCATCCCTTCGAGCACACATGATGACACTTCATCTAATTTACACCCTAGTGTCTTGTACCTTTCTAGTTGTGAGTATCACCTGACATTATATTGATGAGTATCTCTATGTTTTGACTCTAGCTTTATGCCTTATTTTCCGTGTCTACTCCGTGATTGATGTGAGTGTTGGCAATCATGTATACCCTTACTTTGTTACTTCTGTTTGGGCCTTGTGACTACCTCTGAGCATGGTGGTGTAGTCTTTCATGAGTCCACATTGTTGGGAGGCATTTCCACTACCATTGGGGACTGATGTATAGGTTTTGGAGTACCAGTTGGAGATGTTCTCTCTCTATGTTATTTTATCAGTTGATGTACTCATTTAGTTATTGTGTCATATTCATGGCTATGCCATTTTTCTTGTATATTCTTTTATGTAGTTGTACTTTCTTAAGAGAGAAGATGTTATCATGTAATTTAATGAGAAGAAATGAGATGTTCCTTTTTTGATTTACAGATTCTAGTGTGGGTATCGAATCTTCTTGTTGTATGGTGTTTATGAATTCATATTTCTATTTGGAATGGGTTACAGGAACATTTGTGTTGGTGTTTAAAATGAATGTAGTTTTATAATGTTTTCATCTGGAGGGTAAATCAGTCCTCTCCTTTGGATTGTACATTCAACCATACTTGGCCATGAATGTTGTCGACATACCGAGTTGGCAACTGTATTATGTGCATGTTATCTATTTATGTCAAAAACAAATTATCTTGTCCTCTTTTGGCCCTAACCCTTCGGGGTTGTGGGGCAGGATGTTACATCTGGTATCAGAGCAAAGTTCACACACTGGGAGATCTGGCATACATGAGCCTTCTATGTTTTGTTGTGTTCGGCGTGTGTGGCATGATCTTTTTATATTTTTTTTATAGTCTTAATTGCTTTCAGGGCTTAGCATGGCATTAGTGGGTTAAGTTACAACCCCATTCTTAGAATTCATGGAGGAAATAACCTCTTTGGCCCTACCTTACTTAGTGGGACTAGAGTGTTGAGTCTTGTATGTTTATGGGTTAAATGTAACTTAGATTTCCTAAATACCCTTGTTTGGACTGCTCTTGTAAGCTTTGTACTATAGATGTAAAGGATGGTCAGATTTACCTATTTGTGGATGTAGACATATTAGTTTAATTGCTCCATGCTCTCTTGTAAGTGTTGGATGTTTGCTGATTTTTCTTATAACCTCTTAATGTGCTTGAGTTGCTACCATTTATCACCCTTGACAACATATTGAAGTCATTGGAATACTAATGGTGCCTTAAACTTTCCCTTAGTAGAATTTTCATGTTAACATATGATGAAAATTGGATGGCATGTAATGTCTTGACTTGAGATGAAATCTATCTTTCTCTCCTCTTCCTAGTTGTCAATAGTTGACAAGATGTTAGATTGATGGCTTATGGATTTAATTAGCATGTGAAAGTTGCAATTAGTAAAAGAGTTAGTGAAGAATAACTTATGCTTGTTATAGTTATGGGTTGAAAGTGATTATATGTTAATTAGTTTCCTCCTTGTTTAATGAGCTTGAATGAGGATGGTAATTGCTTAGTGGATATAGATCTTGTTGATGAAATTTGATCTTCTTAATTGCATTGTGGATTTCAATGAGACTTTATAGCTGAATGTTTGTATTTTAATGCAACTGAAAATATGTAATGTAGGGTAATATGAATTTTTCATATCTTGCTTGATGAGCAATTGCATGCCATGAACACGCCATGGTTACTTAAGCTAATGTGTATGGATGTGTTGGTAATCATTTATGTTTGGGGTTTTAAGTTTGGTCGTTTGCAAGTTTTCTCATTCAAACCCTGAGGTTTCTGTCTTCCTTGGTCTATTGCATTGTTTTGTATGTTCTGATGTTGGCCTCCTATAACGGGTTCCCTGCCACTATCTTTCACTTCCATGCCTTAATGTTCATGGTTTGACCAGCCCAATGCAATCTTTACTATCTTTTCCCATCGTACAAGAGAAAAGTGCCAAGTTTCTTTATATGCAAGTGATCAAATCTATTGACAAGCTTGTGAAATCTCAATCGGCTTCCAGAAATGGTGAAAAATTTGAGTTATATGCATTCTAGATGTATATCGGGTTGCATATACATTGGGGGAATCTTCTATAAGATTTTGGAAATATTCGCCATTTGTATATCGGCCTTGCTTGTATATCGGGCTTGTATGTAGAATATGCAAGTGAAACATACAAAGGAAAAGATACATTGCAGGAATATTCTGGAGAAGATTCTTTGTTTGTATGTGTGAGGGAATGTACATTGAAAAATATACAAAGGCCTGCGACATGCAAAGTGAATAGTGCCGTGGATATACAAGTGGGTTTGTACATGTTCAACATACAAGAGAGAATATATTTCGCATATTCCAGGAAGGATTCCCTATTTGCATGCAAAGGGGAGATGTATATTTGGTGATATACAATTAAAGATACATGCGAATATACAAGGGACCTTGTGTGTTTCACAACATACAAAGGTAGAAGGTGTATTTTATGGGGCCTGCCACTTGTATGAAGTGATTGCATGTTCGAGCATACAATGAAAGTGCATTCCAAAGATGCAAGGTGGACCCGAGGTTGTTTTCATTTTGTTCTAAGGCAGTGTGGTGTCCGCAGCTTGTACATTGCATTTGTATATGCAATGTGTAAGGAAATGTGCAAAGGAGAGAGAAAATGGAACGGGCCCACCACTTGTATATTTGCTCTTGTATATGTGCCGATATGCAAACTTATGAGGATACAAGGCCCGGACTTGAGGGTTTTTCAAATCTGATGGATAGATGCAATGACATCCGCCTTGTATATGTTTGGCGCTTGTATATGTGTAATATACAATGCGATGGATGGAGGATGGAGATACAAGTCGGACCTAAACCGAACTCCAGTTTGTTCTATAGCATTTGACATCTGCCTTGTATGTTGTCTATGCATTTGGGTTTGCATATACAAGTTCGATAAAGGTGAAATAAAAGGAGAAAGAGCCAGCAATAGAAACATGAGGTGCCTACGTGGCACGTTTTCCCTGGCCGATGACTTTTCAACATTTTTGGCTGCCGTTGATCTTAGCGATAGGAGTGGATCGATGGCCTTATTTTGAACCTATAGCGATGGATTTTTCCAGAGCATGTGTGGCCATTTTTGAGTAGGAAATTTTTAGAGGTACGTCGTTGCTACATTTCAGAGAGGCTGTGGGTAGTTGAAGCATTAATGGCAGTTGTGCAGAGAAGTATGGGTTGAGTTGACAAGTTCAACCACATTATTTAAAAAGAGGATCTCCATATGGCGGAACTTTTCCTGAACATACCCGCTCCTTCCTCTTTGTCCCTCTGCCGCATTCAATTCTGAGCGCCATTCCTCATGCATTGAATTTGGCAGATTTTTGTTTTGCCTTGTAATTAATTTTTGTCGGGTACACAGTCTTGGTATAAATGCCAAACTGTGTTACTTGTTTGTGGTTGAAAACTAGACAAATTTTGGATGCTGTGATAAGATACAACTTCATTGGTGGCCCTGTTTCAGATGTTTTTTGTGAGTTTATGAATCTCATGTTGTCTATTTAATGCATAAACTTACTAGTTTCATGTTGATTTAAATGAGTAATGCTTCATTGCATGTGTTCTGTTACTTGTCTCCAAATTGAATGTCTTCTTCTTTTGAATCTAAACAGCTAAGGGGTGTCTAAGATTCTTCAATATAGATTTGCTATGTTGAATGCTTGGTCTTTTACTTTTACTCAAGGAGTAGATTAAATATTTTAGGTTAAAGTGTTAAGAAGAATATATTGCAGTGAGGATCTTCTAATCAGAGGTAACTGAATACCCAAATCTGGGAAATATCTGTAAGGCAAATATTAAACAATCCCGTTGAAACTCAGTCATTAATATGGGTTTATGTGTACATTCACATGTGTATGTCTATTGACTCTGAGCCCTGGATAGGCACTGATCTAGTCTTGTATTGAGGTCACAACCCAGAGTCCTAGTTTTGTATCCAAATATAAAATCAACTCAAACTTCATATACAAACCTTTAGGACTTTAGAAATAGTTTTAGGACCAAAATCCTCTATCTACAACTGAATATAGACCTAAAGCTAGCCCCTTTACACTTATCTCATAGTTTTGGTTTGCATAAGAGAGGATTTATCTACTTTATGTCAACATCCCAGCAAATTTATAAATGCATTTTATAGATGTTGAGTAGGGAATACCCCCCTTGGTTCTGCAGAGCCTAAAGAAGAAGAGGAGATATTTATAGAGTCTATCTCCTATATTGTTGGCCCCTGGCTCAGGAATCCTATTGATCATTGATGGCTATTTTGTAGGGATTACTGGGAATAAGCATCTAGTCTAGGAAAATAACCAACAGAAATTGGTGACTCCGCTGGGGAGGTGAAGTGAAAGTATTATCTTTTCATCCCTGGTAAATTATTGCCCATCTGAGTCGCAACAGAAATTGGCAACTCTGCTAGGGAGTGCTTTTTGAAAGAACCCTGATTTTAAAAGAAAACAATTCCTAGTAATAGGTGGTGACTCTGAACTAATCTCCCAACTGGTAAAGTAAAAATTTGTTTGCAAGGGAGAAGATCCCAACGTAACCCTTTGTTTGAAGAGTTACCCATAAAAATGATGTATAGGAAAAAAGGGACTGTTCGAGCCAGTCAAGATGGTTGTCCCAGCCCCAAGAAAAATGATTTTATTCAGGACAATCCAGGATCCTCAGAGCAAACAATGCCTTATTTTTCGAACATAGAAGCTAAAATCCAAAATGTATATGAGAAACAGCAGGATGGTGCTCTAAGAATAAGGTCAAAAGTTTTTCAAGAACGCCCTTTCTTGGATCCTAGTGATAGATTTGAAGAGGTTGAGTCTCCAAGGGATGATGATAATAATAATCAGAATGTGATGAAGCCATCCTCTTCTATGCCTAGAGAGGAGGAACTAGCTGATGAAATTAAGAGCTTAAGGGCAGAATTAGAATATCTACAAGTAGTAAAGATCAGAGATGACATGAGACAGAAAGTGCAAGCTCTGAGAGTTGCTCGAAATGATTCAGTTCCTACCCTTGAAAACGCAAATATGCAAAGAAATCAACATGGTAATGAAGTACAGGATCAGTACAATGATCAAAGACAGAATGCACATAATGCTAGAATACCATTAAATAATGTAAGAAATTAGAATGCAAATAGAAATGCCAATGCAGCTAGACAGCCTATGCAGCTAAACAAATTTAGGCAGTTAGTTTTTGATGGCATTCCTGGTTACCCCAATCCTATTGACAAACATGTGAGGCTGCAAGTGCGTAAATTTTTAGGAAATAATACTATATCAGGTGAAAACCATTTAAAAGCTTTTCAGAATATCATGGACAACTTTGAGGTTGAGCATGAGGATATTTTATGAAATCATTTATACAATCTTTATTTGATAAAGCCAAGGAATGGTATAAAGGTTTACCTGACAGAAGTATTTCATCATGGGAGGATTTCAGGAGGATATTCAAAGAACAATATGGTGGTAAAACTGATTCTAGTTTCTTCATTAATGAATTTACTGACATTACCAAAGGATCAAATGAACAGGTTGCTGATTTCAATGCTAGATTCACTAAGGTATTGAACAAATTGCCACAGGACTTGAGGCCTAATGAACCTATGTGCATAGTGTTGTACATAAATGTTTTGATGCCAAAACAGCTTATGGATTGAGAGACAAGAGCCCTGCTAGCCTCAAAGATGCATTCAAGATTGCAACAAATATTGAAAATAATAGAAAAGCATCTAGTAAGACAAATAGGAGAGATGATGTGAAAATTCTGCAAAATCCAAATACTAAAGCTCAAACTGTTCAAGGTAGTGCATCTACTTCTAAGGATAAATTAGACAAGTTGACAACTATTGTCAAGGACTTAGGTTATAGAATGGCTAAATATGAAAAGGGGATAGGTCGTGACAGACCAGTTTACCAAAGGCAAGAAAGAAGACCATCATTACATGATATGCCATATAATACTAATTGGCACAATGGTAAGCCAATTCTTCCAAACAGCAATACGAATCAAAGAGCTCAGAATGCAAAGGAAACACCTGACCCTTTGAAGAAGGCTGTCAATATTGTTAATGACACCCCATGGTGTATCATATGTCAAATGCCTCATTCATAGTCACAATGTATGATTACTCAGTCTTTATATAATAATGTTGTTGCTTGTGATTAGTGCAATGAGTGACATTGCATGGAAGATGACAATGTCAATATGCTGTCTACAAATAGAGAATACTCCTCTCACGATGCTGATGCAAGTGCAAATGATGAGATTCAGGTCTGGCAGCAATTTCCCTATGACGAAGATGAGGAAGATAGCTACGCTTATGCTTAAGAGTCACATAATTTTCTGAATAATTTGAGGAGACCTTCTGATGAAGAAATTAGAGCCTTCACAGCTGCAGCAGTAGCTCAAGTTAAAAGCAATTACAACCGAAGGGGTAAAGCTCAGGTAAGTAACTCACACCAACCGGAAAATACTTTTGTGAGCCGACCAATGGAAAGTTATAAGGGGACTGAAACATATAAGAAACAATGGAACAATAATAAGTAAGGTTTTAAACAAAAAAAGGTTGTGATCCTCAAAGAACAGAAAATAGTGTTCCCCAAGTTGAGAATCAGAATAAAAATTCTCAGGGCAAGAATGATAGTCAAGCAGCCATAAAAACTAAGGCTGGATCATCCTAGGATAAAGGTAAAACCATGGAGCAGGCTACAACTATTATACAAAATTATGCTCCATTTGACATGACTCAAGTCTAATAGTAGATAAAAGTCTATGTTCCACTGATGGAACTAATGAAAGTGGAAGAATTCAAAAATAAAATAGTATCCTTAATTTCGGGAGTACCCTATCAAGCCAAGTTGAGTGATGAACCTCAGGGTAGGAAACAAGCCCTGTGTATGGATGAAGATGAAGTTCCTGAAGTATATTTGGGGGTGACCATGACAAAATGTCCTTCACAAGTGGAACCATTTTATGTCTCCCTTGTCATAAATGGAAAAATAATTAAGAACTGTATGCTTGACTCAGGAGCGTCCACAAACATCATGTTGTTGGCTATCATACAGCAAGCTGGGTTAAAAATAGATAAGGCATGTGGGAAGTGCTATGCCATGGATGCTAGGGAGGTACCTATCATTGGAATCATGAAAGATGTTGACTTCAGACTGATGGCTTATCCTGAGAAGACCTACAAAATGAACATAATAGTTGTTGATATCAAGCCACAGTATGGCATGTTGTTGTCAAGAAGATGGGCAACATTGATTGGTGGGAGTATGCAATTAGATTTGTCATATGCTATGATCCCTATGAATGGCAAGGATGTCAAACTTTAATTAGAGAAGAAAGGTCATCAGAGACAGTGGAGGATCAAGAATCAGAGGAGCATATATGTTTTGTGGATACTGACTGTGATAATTTCAGAGTTGTCTCAGATGATGAAGGAGATAAAGAAGGAAATATTTGCATTCAAGAATTGGATCAACAGGGTCTTTGGACCATGTATTTGGATGGAGCTTGTTCGAAGGAAGGCTCTGGTGCTAGAGTTGTATTTCTGTCTCTATCTGGTAAGCTTTTAAAATTCTCTTTCTTGTTGAACTTTGCCTGCACAAACAATATTGCAAAGTATGAGGCTCTGTTATTAGGATTGAATCTAGCTCTAAAGCATGGAATTAAGATGCTCAAAGTATTTGGTGATTCAGAGTTAATTATTTCCCAAGTTAGAGATAAGTATGCTTCAAAAAATAAGAGATTAAAACAATATAAGCATATTGTCTAGGATACAATTGAATTATTTGATGCATTTTCAATAGACTGGATAGAGAGACCAAAAAATGTCCCGGCAGATTTCCTAGCTAATGTAGCCATAAGGCCAGATGATATCACTCTATCAGATGTAACAAATGTTGAAGTCAAACTTAGCCCTGTAGTGCCAAATAATGTATGTAATTGTCAAGTGTTTGACAATGACAAAGATTTACTAAGATTTCTACATTGCATTGATGAGTATGAGAACCAAGAAATGGATTTTTAGAATTTTGTGGAGGTTGTAGATGGAAAAGAAACTCTCTTAGGGAAAGAAATAATGCAGCTAAAGACAAATAAAATCCCTAGAGGGCTAGTTGCTTTAGAGAGAGCTTTTGACAATAGGGACCAATTTGTTAGAAAGGCATCTCCAACAAACAAGAATGATTTAGAGGTGATAAACTTGGGAACATCTCATGCTCCCAAAAGGGTATACATTGGCAAACAGCTCAAGCCACATATCAAAACTATGCTGATTGCACTACTAAAAAGGTATAAGCATGTCTTTGCCTGGTCTTATGAGGACCTCAAAGCTTATAGAGAGGATTTATTTCAGCATGAAATCCCTTTGAAACCTGGAGCTAAACCATTTATACAAAAACAAAGGCCTATCAACCCAACCTTAGCTCCTAAAATGCAAGGAGAATTTATGAAGCTTAGGGAAGCTGGAATAATTATGCCTATCAGACACTCAACTTGGGTGTCCAACCTCGTCCTAGTCAGAAAAAAGAATGGTGATATCAGAGTTTGTGTGGATTTTAGAAATTTAAATGTGTCTTCTTTGAAGGACAGTTATCCACTGCCAAATATGGAAGCTATGTTGTAGAAGGTGACTGGCTGTGAACTTTTGTCCATGATGGATGGATTTTTAGGGTACAATTAGGTGAAAGTAAAGGAATCAGAACAATTCAAGACCGCTTTCACCACTCTATGGGGAACCTATGTATATGTGAGGATGCCGTTTGGACTAACAAATGCAGGTGCCACATTTTAGAGGGTAATGGATGTTGCTTTTGCAGGGTTGATTGATTCAATCTTAACTGTGTATCAAGATGACTTGACAGCTTATTCAAAAAAGGAGGAGCAACACTATACGCATTTGGAGTAGATTTTTATTAGAGCATTAGAGTATGGCATCTCACTTAACCCAAAGAAGTGTGCTTTTGGGGTTGTGGAAGGAAAATTGCTTGGACACATTGTTTCCAAGGATGGAGTCAGGATTGACCTTGATAGGGTGGCTGCAATTGATAAAATTGAGATCCCTAAAATAGTGAAAGGTGTTCAGTCCTTCTTTGGACAAATTAATTTTGTTAGGAGATTTGTGCCTAACTTTGCAAAAACCACTAAAGAAATCTCTAAGATGCTGAAGAAAGGTGCAACTATCAAATGGGAGGATGAAGCAACCAAATGATTTCAAGACATAAAAGAGGCAATAAAGATGGATCCTGTATTAAAATCTCCTGATTTTTCTAAGCCATTTCAATTATTTTCATTTGCTTCTTTCCACACTATTGCTGCATGCTTATTGTAGAAAAATGAAGAAGGGTTTGAACAGCCTATTGCTTTCTTTAGTAAGTCATTGCAGGCTGCTGAATTAAAGTATGACATCATAGAGAAATAGGCATATGCACTGGTTAGAGCAGTCAAGAGTTTCAGGCCATATTTAGTGGGCTCTCACATAATTGCATATGTACCTCATGCAGCAGTCAAAGATATCTTCACTCAACAAGAGGTGACTGGAAGAAGATGCAGATGGATAAACAAATTGTAGGAATTCAACATAGAGATACAGATCACAAAATTGGTAAGAGGACAGGGTTTAGCAAAGTTGATGACACAATCAAATCTATAGGCATGCCAAGTGAATGTAGTGCATAATGAAGTTGTGAATATGTTAGAATCTGAGTGGTATAAGGACATTGTATACTACTTCCAGAACTTAAACTGTCCTTCCCATCTCAGTGATGTCTAGAAGAGAACTTTGAAGCTGTAGGCTATTAAATACATCATTGTTCAAGGAAAGCTATATTGGAAAAATCCTGATGGTGTATTACTCAGGTGTATTGATGAAAATCAGGCCAAGGATATTCTCAGTGACATGTACAATGGAGTATGTGGTGGACATTATGCTGGCCAAACAACAACCCATAAAATTCTCATAGCAGGCTATTGGTGGCCAACTCTCTTCTCAGATGCACACAAAATGGTAAGAAGATGTGATCCTTGCCAAAGGTTCTCAGGGAAGCTAAAATATGAAGGTGTGTTGCCCCTTAGGACTGTAACTATAGAGGCCCCATTTCACCAGTGGGGAATTGATTTTATAGGGGAAATCTCAGAAAAATCAAGTGGAGGGCATAGTTGGATTCTGGTTGCCACTGATTACTTCACTAAATGGATTGAAGCCATTCCAACTAAAAAAGCTACAAGCAAGGTGGTCATGGACTTTATTTTAGAGAATATTATTATCAGATTTGGAGTAATAACCAAATTGGTCGCAGATAATGCCATGTGCTTTAGGTCTGGTAAATTTATTGATTTTTGCAGCAATTATGGAATTGATTTGTTTCATACATCACCATACCACCCATAAGGGAATGGTCAAGCTGATTCGAGCAACAAAAGTCTCATGAAAATCATCAAAAGGGTGATAGATAAAAACAAGAGGTCTTGGGATTCAAAGCTGAAATTGGCATTATGGGCTGACAGAGTAATGGTGAAAAGAGCAATTGGAAGGTCACCTTTTGAATTAGTATATGGTGCAGCAGCTAGGTTGCCTTTGAATAACCTCCTACCAGTGTACAAATTCATCCACGGGACCGAGGAGGAGATTGAGGACCCAATGACTGAAAGAATAAATCAGCTGGTTGCACTAGATGAAATCAGAAGAGAAGCACAGAAAACAAACATCAAGAAACATCAAAGAGTGAAGTATCTATTTGATAAAAGGTCTACAGAGAGAAGGTTTCAGATAGGTGACTTAGTGCTTATGTGGAATGCAAGGGGCTAGGATAAGGGTAAGCACGGTAAATTTGAGCCCTTATGGACTGGCCCATATCAAATTGGCAATATCTATGAGAATGATTCTTACTTTCTCCAAGCCCTAAATGGTGAACTACTGGAATTGCCAGTGCATGGTAAATTCCTTAAAACCTTTTTCTTATAAATGAATACCTTGTGTGCACACTGTAAAATAGGTGTAAGTGTTTTGTATATGCCTTGTATAGTTGGTCATGTTCTGGGTTTTGTGTTTTTTCTTGTCTGCCCTGGAGTATTCTGATCCTCGCTGTAGTCTTGCGCTTGCACGTCCCCAATCAAAGCTTGTTGGTAATCATTTATGTTTGAGGTTTTAAGTTTGGGCATTTGCAGGTTTTCTCATTTGAACCCTGAGGTTTCTGTCTTCCTTCGTCTGTTGCATTGTTTTTTTTGTTCTGATGTTGGCCTCCTATAACGGGTTCCTTGCTGCTATGTTTCACTTCCATGCCTTAATGTTCATGGTTTGACCAGCCCAGTGCAATGTTTACTGTCTTTTCCCATCACACATGAGAAAAGTGTCAAGTTTCTTTATATGCAAGTGATCAAATATGTTGACAAGCTTGTGAAATCTCAATTGGCTTCCAGAAATGGTGAAAATTTTGAGTTATATGCTTTCTAGATGTATATTGGGTTGCATATACATTGGGGGAATCTTTTGTAAGATTCTAGGAATATTCGCCATTTGTATATCGGCCCTTCTTACATATCGGGCTTGTATGTAGAATATGCAAGTGAAACATACAAAGGAAAAGATACATTGTAGGAATATTCTGGAGAAGATTCCTTGCTTGTATGTGCGAGGGAATGTACATTGAAAAATATACGAAGGCCCGCGACATGCAAAGTGAACAGTGCCGCGGATATACAAGTGGGTTTGTACATGTTCAACATACAAGAGAGAATATATTTCGCATATTCCAGGAAGGATTCCCTATTTGCATGCAAAGGGTAGATGTATATTTGATGATATACAATTAAAGATACATGCAAATATATAAGGGACCTTGTATGTTCCGCAACATACAAAGGTAAAAGGTGTATTTGATGGGGCCTGCCACTTGTATGAAATGATTGCATTTTTTAACATACAATGAAAGTGCATTCCAAAGATTCAAGGCGGACCCAAGGTTTTCATTTTGTTCTAAGGCAGTGTGGCGTCCACGACTTGTACATTGCATTTGTATATGCAATGTGTAAGGAAATGTGCAAAGGAGAGAGAAAATGGAATGGGCCCACCACTTGTATATTTGCGCTTGTATATGTGACGATATGCAAACTTATGAGGATACAAGGCCCGAACTTGAGGGTTTTTCAAATCTGATGGATAGATGCAATGACGTCCACCTTGTATATGTTTGGCGCTTGTATATGTGTAATATATAATGCAATGGATGCAGGATGGAGATACAAACCGGACCCGAACCGAACTCCAGTTCATTCTATAGCATTTGACGTCTGCCTTGTATGTTGTATATGCATTTGGGTTTGCATATACAAGTGTGATAAATGTGAAATAAAAGGAGAAAGAGCCACCAATAGAAACATGAGGTGCCTATGTGGCACGTTTTCACTGGCCGACTTTTCAACATTTTTGTGTGACGTTGATCTCAGCGATAGAAGTGGATCGACAGCCTTGTTTTGAACCTGCAGCAATGGATTTTTCCTAAGCATGTGTGGCCATTTTTGAGTGGGAAATTTTTAGAGGTACGTCATTGCTACATTTCAGAGAAGCTGTGGGTAGCTGAAGCGTTAATGGCGGTTGTGCAGAGAAGTATGGGTTGAGTTGACAAGTTCAACCACTTGATTTAGGAAGAGGATCTCCATGCGGTAGCACTTTTCCCGAACATACCTGCTCCTTGCTCTTTGTCCCTCTGCCACATTCAATTCTGAGTGCCATTCCTCATGCGTTGAATTTGGCAAATTTTTGTTTTGCCTTGTAATTAATTTTTGCCGGGTACACAGTCTTGGTATAAATGCCAAACTGTGTTACTTGTTGTGTGGTTGAAAACTGGACAAATTTTGGATGCTGTGATAAGATACAACTTCATTGGTGGTCCTGTTTCAGATGTTTTTCGTGAGTTTATGAATCTCATGTTGTCTATTTAATGCATAAACTTACTGGTTTCATGTTGATTTAAATGAGCAATGCTTCATTGCATGTGTTCTATGACTTGTCTCCAAATTGAATGTATTCTTCTTTTGAATCTAAACAGCTAAGGGGTGTCAAAGATTCTTGAATATAGATTTGCTATGTTGAATGCTTGGTCTTTTACTTTTACTCAAGGAGTAGATTAAATGTTTTACGTTAAAGTGTTAAGAAGAATATATTGCAGTGAGGATCTTCTAAGCAGAGGTAGCTGAATACCCAAATCTAGGAAATATATGTAAGGTAGATATTAAACAATCCCCTTGAAACTCAGTCATTAATATGGGTTTATGTGTACATTCACATGTGTATGTCTATTGACTCCGAGCTATGGATAGCCACCGATCCAGTCTTGTATTGAGGTCACAACCCAGAGTCCTAGTTTTTCATCCAAATATAAAATCAACTCAAACTTCATATACAAACCTTTAGGACTTTAGAAATAGTTTTAGGACCAAAATCCTCTGTCTACAACTGAATATAGGCCCAAAGCTAGCCCCTTTGCACTTATCTCACAGTTTTGGTCTGCATAAGAGAGGATTTATCTGCTTTATGTCAACATCCCAACAAATTTATATATGCATTTTATAGATGTTGAGTAGGGAATACCCCCCTTGGTTCTGCAAAGGCTAAAGAAGAAGAGGAGATATTTATAGAGTCTATCTCCTATACTGTTGGCCTCGGGCCTGGGAATCCTATTGATCATTGATGGCTATTTTGTAGGGATTACTGGGCATAAGCATCTAGTCTAGGAAAATAACCAACATGATGCAAATGTAGATAAATGGTTAGATTTCGACAAACAAAACTCATTTCATTATGTTTTAGCATTCGATTCTGTTGTGAATGAATGGTATTCGTGTGACTTGTGACATGATGTCACTTTATGTGTCATTATGAGATGTATATTATTATGTGATTATAGAAGTGATTGTAATAATGATTGTGAAAAATGTTACTTATGTTTATGCATTGATGTAAAAGCGATAGTGATGATGCTATACATGTTCATACACTATGGTGTTATGTTGATAGAATTGCAAAGTGAATTTATGATGTTATGGGTAATGAATTGCCCTTATGAAAAGAGGAAAAATGGTATGGCTATTTGGGAGTACATATTATTTGGTAAAGCTGTGTATCTTGCATTATGTTGCATAGTCATATGTGGGCTATAGTTATGTCTAGGTAAGAGAAATTGTGATTGTATTCCTATTGAATGTTGTGATTAACCAACGCTTGAGATGTGTGCCCAGGGGATTGTGATACTATGTACCCATCCATGGACGGTATGTTTGGATTATGTGTATGGCAGAAAACCATACCATCTATGTGTTTTCTTGTTGTCACCCTTTTGACTGCCAACTTGAGGGTTGTTGATAGGTCAATATATGGATAGTAGTAGCAGCAAAAAATTCCTTGGGAGGGAATTGAATGGCGTAAGTATAATGGTGCCACAAAATGACAGTGGTCGTTTCAGCCTCTTGGGAAAGTATCACTACTTCCCCTTATTAATGGACCAGATACTTGGTTCATACAATGTTAGCCTAAATCCACTCAGTTCTTTAGGATGACATTAGTTTATGGTATTGTTGTCAATCAGATATGCACCCTATGCTAAGTTATTCAACTTAACTATCTATTGACACATGGGAACACTCCTAGGCATGTGGGTTGCCTCAAAATTGGAGTGAACCTCCAGAGTGCACTGGTTCTCCAAATGATTTTCCTAATCTAAACAATTTGTAGAGGACAAGGGTGAGAGAGTTAAACTGATATAAAACTAACTGAAATTAACTCTTAAGGTGATGCACCAATACTTAAACTCCTACCAAATCTTACTCACAATCAGTTCATAGAACTATAACTGTCACAACTACTTGATTATACTTAATTCATTAATATTTCACATGAAGGTTCATTTGAACACAACATGCAACCTGAATCAAATACGATAATTACATAACGATCACAAAACTAAAACAAAATAGAGGATAAATAACTATCACAATGCAATATCAAATTAACCTTGTAAATGAGTAGACAAATGGGAAGGAAAATTACTACTCTATAATTTGGAAGGAATAATGAGTACAGAAACTGAAGTACAACTCTCTCAGTTTGAGAGGAAGACTCTAAAAATCTCTGAACTTTGATCTCTAACTACTATGCTACTCTGGTACCACTGATATCTGACTAAGAAGACCCCTCACTAAGTCTGAATCTGCACCATATATCTCCCAAAATTACAAAGAAAAAGAAAAGTTGAATCTCTAAATCTGAGCTCTACCTAAAAATCTGTCAAAAAACTCTGATATCTACTCCAAAACAAAAGAAAACATCTCCAAACTCATCCCCAAAGGGGTACCACTAAAAGAACCAATAAAACATGCCTTATCTTCTCCAAAAAAACTCAAATTTGTCCTTATCTACTCCATCTCACCCATAGGAAATCAAATCTAGAAAAGAAAGATTTTTTTGCTTTATTTCACTTTAACTGCATAAAATAACAAATATTTACAAGCAATTTATAGAAACATTGCTTTAAATATTGTTTTATAATGACTTATAGTATTATCTCCATATTTGTCTCAATTTGATTTTGATTTGATTCTTTTTACAGAAATAGAATACAAGGCCATATGTGGCATTTCGCCAAGCATGTTACGTTATGATTTTCTATAAAAAATCATTAAAATATGGGGGCATATTAAATGATATTGCAAAAAATAAAAGTCTATAAGGGTCATTCTCAATTTGTCCTTGCATAAAATCTCTAAGGGCATATGAGGTTTTGAAAAAATAAAACTCGTAGGCCTTGACCTTGTTGGAATTAACCCAGACAACTGAGAGGTGGGGGGTGAATTAGTTGTCACATAAATGTTTCTTTTAAACTTCTATTACTACTATCAATTTGATTAATGGTGTAAACATTAAATCATATGCAATCATCATAGAAACAGAAACATAATCAACACATTTGACACCAAGATTTTTGACGTGGAAACCTGGTTAAGGGAAAAACCACAGTGGGGGTTAACCCACAAAAATTAATACCCTGTTAAAAGTATTTTTATAAAAGGGGAATGTACATGCATTTGGGCTCACTGTCCAGATGTCACTACTCAAATGAAGGCTCACTGCCTATAGAAATATTACAAGAAAATAACAGAGATTTCGAACTAATGATTAGCATCTACACATGCAAGAGTTTCAATTTTGGTTAAGTGCAAAAACTGATCTTACACATTTCATCTTTGCTCTCCTCTTCTTATTGCTCTGCCTTCATTCGCACCTTGAATATCTACTCTTCTTACATACACGTTGTTCTCACACTACCCACACTAAATCATCCAATTCCATCGGCTGTATATATCTGCAACATGATCTATAATCATTTCACCAGTCAGCGTCAAAACATTTAGAACTTGGTTGAGTACTCTGCTCTGTCGACTAGATCCATACATAATATGATATGTGGACCAAAAATTTCACTTGCAAATCATCAATCATGTCCGTTGCTATCACTGATCATAACAAATTGTCTAAGAAACAACTTCATCCAGAATTAAATTCATTCACAAGGTCAGTATGTTCTTCTACTGTCTATTATGTCAAACAGAAACCTAATATTTAGAAGCTAGTATCTTTTGATTCCTTCATTATTGGAGGACAAAACTATGGATTTAGACTGTCTTGACAATGCTTATGACTCCCTCATATCCGCAGTTATCCATGACTTCCCACGGAGAGATCCAGACCAAAATACCGGACCCTGTCACTGCTCTGTACCTACCTGCCTAGACTTAGACAAATTCTTACTCTGACTTACGGTTGGACCAAACTGAATAATGTGGATGAGTAAAATGGTCTTAGTTGCCATCAATGAAAACACTTGTCAATGTGAAGCAGTGTCTCTTGCCAACATTCTCCCCCTTTGGCATTGATAGCAACACTTAGTGAAAAATGACTATCAAGTACAACTTCCTCTTACTCTATATACTTGTGCACTTTTCTAGTTCCAAAACTCCCCCTTTGCTAGATGCCTCATTTTTCACTACTCTTCACTCCCACTTTGACATCAATGGCAAAGGGTGGGGTCCGCATTCCAAAAATTTCTAAAAATACTGTAAAAACTATCGCATATGTACAACAAATCATCAAGTCCTATTTACATAAACTTAAGGATGTTTGCAAAACTAGATTTTATTTGCAAAAGATTGGAAATCCAAGTACTTTTCATACTATCTAAAATGGAGATATGTCCACTCAACAGAAATGAATATGCTTCTACCTTTGATAGATCTGATGGATTACTGGTATGAACTATAGTCTGAGCTTTTGATAGGGCATTATATATTGTTTCTAGTTTAGGAGCAATTAATTCCTAGAGCTCACACATTCTCTTCATAATGTTGCTTTTCTCTTTAACAAGTATCTTGATCTCATCAGTGAAGCTAGTTACTTGACATTCCTGACAAATGGGTGAAATAGTTAGAGGATCAAATTGTTGGATAGATTTGACAATTTCAATTCTTGTTCCTTTATCTTCTTCTCAATATCCTTACTTACTTTGGCCCAGGATAAACAAAATTTGTACATATCACTTCCATCATTTAGAGCATTCTGAATACTCTTTATGCTAATATTAAGTATTCTTCTATCATTTCCTATCAGTTTCTTTATTTCACAAAATTTCTTATCCAAGAATTCTTTCTAAACTTTTGCCTCCACAGACTTCTCAAAGGACTCAAAACTAGTATTTACAGAACTTACAAGATATTTCAAATGTTTGGAGGGGGAATAAGATGGACTCTTCAGGTAGGTAGGCATTAACTTCTCCAAGGCTCTGGTTGCCAGCCCCAACAACTTACTATCCTCTAGATGGGACTTTAACAATTTTTCTCTAGCCTTTACTTGAGTGAATGATGCTATTTTCAACAATTGAAATGGAGAGAGAGCATCTGGATTTGTTAGACCTTGAAGTAGTTCAGAGTCAGCAAGCTTAATTACCTCCTTTCCAAGAAGACCTTTTACTACATCTGCAGTGTCTCTTGCAACATTTTCTGAACCATCCTTTTGATCATAAGATTTCTCTGTATCTACTTTAAATGCCTCAACATTTGCACCATCTTCTTCTGTTTTATCTTCTTGTTTCTTTTCTTTTCTTTCTCTACTTTATCTTTCTCAGTATCATCTGTAGGTGGAATCTTTTCTCTATCATCATCACTCCCTACCTGATCCGGAAGACTCTGTGAGGTGGCAATAACATCTTCTTCTCTGGATTGATTAGGAGGAAGAGTATTTTCTGCATCAACTACTTTATTCATCATTTCTGTATCCTCTCAATTTGCTTGTTCTACTTTTGGAATAAAGGCTTCACCAATCTCATATTCCTGCTCAATAATGTTCTCTTCTTCACCATCTAGAACTCCTTTTGTAACTATGAGAAGATTGTGCTTTTTCAATGCTTTCAAGAGAATTTCTTGAGTTTCTTCAACAATTTCACTTGTCTCTCCAAGCATGAGTTTGTTCATTCTCTTTTGGCTCCTAAAGTCATCTTTGACTTCCTTGAATATCATATTTATTTGATCAGGTGAAATCTGAGGACACAAACATATTAGTTCATGTTCCCTGATTCCATGTCCTTGCTTTTGGAATTTTCTTTTCTTAGCTCCAAAATATTTGCCAGACTTTGTGGCAAGTCATAAGTTATCTCAATTAGTGCCTTGTTGTAGATGTTGAGATATCTGATTGTTGCTTCCTCCAACACCCTTTTATCCACATCCCTATATTCATCATAGAATTCAATCATTGGTTTTAGATTACCATCTACAGTTACTGACTTCATCACATCTTCCAGGGAGAGTGTGGGTTTCTCAACATATTCTTCATATGCTTCTGTCTTTTGCTTTTTACTAGTTCTTTTGCTTTCAAAGGACTTCTCTTTGGTTACTTTTGTAGCTTTTGTTCCAGTGGCCTTTAGTTCCTTGATTTCAATGTCACAATCTGTATCTTCTTCTTCTTCTCTTATGTTTTCATAGGTTTGGGATGCTTTTGTTTTCTTCCTATTCTCCCATTTTTTGGATGATTTTTCTTCTAGTTTTGCAGTTTTGGAAGGAATAGGGATCGTACTAGAGCTCCTAGTAGTTCTAGAAGTGGAAAAGAGTTCCACCAAAGCACCTATTTGTTTCTCATCTTGTTTCTCTTTCTTAGTCATTTCAGTTCTTCCTCTGAATTTCCTCGTAGCCTCCTTAGTTAGGCCAAGATTTTTAGCTAACTGCTCAACTTCTTTTCTCACTTTCCTACTGGTTTTAGTTTCTCTGAGCTTAGCAGGTAATTTTAAATCACGCTCTTCATAAGTTCCAAATCTTTCAATCATTGTGTCTTTAGGTTTGTTTAGAATATGTTGAGCATACATATTCAAGATTTTTCCATCTATTTCATACCCCATGGGCATGATCCAAGCAGTTCTGGATTCCACTACCTCCATTAGACACTGATCAATATCAACCATGAAGCATATTTCATTTTTGTACTTCTCAACAATTGATTTAGGGATTCTTTCCCTAAAGTGCATCATACCCTAAAAATTCTTGAAGTAACCCCATATTGTAGTTTTCTGAGCCTTGAAGCCTCCAATGCTGTGAAGATGGTCTCTAATTTGAATGGCAACTGGCTCATCATTAGTCCAGTGCACACCTTTTACCCCAGGTACCTCATTCATAAAGTAAAAGAATAGACATAGAACCAATGTACCATACATGAAAGTGTTTTTCTTATCTTTCTTTACTTTGTTTAAGTTTTCAATCAGTTGATTCTATAGTAATTCACACAAGTCATAATCAGTATTCTCCTTTAGCATCTTGTATATAGCATATATGGCTGTTCTGAAAACAAAATTTTCTTTGCTAGAGTGGTAAATCTTTTACCCAATCACCATGGAGGTGAATTTGACAACCTGTTCTATGATATCATTAATGGTCATTGCCCTTCTATCAAACTTGGCATTGATATCATCAACCACTATCTGATTTTTCATGGCTTGCAGCATGGGAAATCCTCCAATTGAGTTTAACCCTGTTAAAATTTTGATAGCATCCTTGGTAATCTTGAATGGTTTCAACAACCAAATGAATTCATCATGCATTCGACTCAAAACATATCAGACCCATTCATTCTCATCAAATGTTGGAAATCCCATAATCTAAATAAAGTGTTTGTCCTATAGTGCCTTATACTTAGATTTAAGTTTGCAATTTTCATTTATGAGTTGTTTCTCAAACAAGTCTACATACCTTGAATCTCCAAATTCACCTATGTTTGCATGAATATAAACCCTAATGTCTTCAACATGTAGCACACCATACAGAACACTTGAAAAAACCCCTAATGGGTCGACTTGTGTTGATTTGTGAGGATGCTTCTTAAATTTGGGTCGAGGTCTCTCAGTAATGTCAACAACATGAGGAGTAGCCATCTCAATGGATTTTAAATTCAAGGTTTTACAAAGAGGTACCTTTTTATTTCACGTGGTTTAATCAATTCTAGTTGAATTCTCTTTTTATGCCTTAGTCTCTAGATTCACAGCTCAAATGCTCTTCTTGTTGTTTCCTCCATATGCAAAGTGATTCAAATGAATGACCAAGTGAGGGTAAATGCAAGAAGTTGTGTCCACTTAACGTGGAAGTTTCAGAGTTAGAAAAAAATTTGAAATCGGGGAACCAAAAATGGGATCCCGTTTCTATAAAATAGGATCCTGTTTATATAAAATGAGATCCCATTTTGGATCGGGATCCCAAGCCTGAAACATAAAATACGATCCCATTTTTTAGCGGGATCCCGAACCTCGATGCCAAAAATAGGATCTCGTTCCATAATACGGGATCCCGTTATATACGGGATCCCATTTTGAAAAAGTATTAAATTTTAAAAAAATGGCAGAGACCCCATTTTCACCAGCGATAGTCGACAGATGAAAATGGGATCCCAAGTTGAGTGACCATCCGCCCACCAGGTAAGTGGATTTTTCCACTTCTACAAATTACCCATCAACCATTTTAAGCTTCCCTTGTTTGTTTTGGTGTAAAATACAATCAAAATTTAAATTGTGAATTGTTATTTAGGGTTTCTATTTATGAAATCAGTAGCTGATTTTTGACATTTTAGTTGTAAAATACAATTGAAATTTTGAAAGAATATATCATATAAAAGGGTAGAATTTGAACAAACTATCAAAATTCTATTTAAAATTGAGAATTGAATAGATATATTTAGACATATTAGCTGTAAAATACAATTGAAATTTTGAAAATACTGTATCATATGAAAGGAGAGATTTTGAACAAACTGTCAAAATTTGAGTTCAATTTGAGTGTTGAATAGCTGTATTTAAACATTTTAGCTGTAAAATACAATTGAAATTTTGAAAATATTGTAACATATGAAAGGAGAGATTTTGAACAAACTGTAAAAATTTGAGTTCAATTTGAGTGTTGAATAGCTATATTTAAACATTTTAGCTGTAAAATACAATTGAAATTTTGAAACGATTGTATCATATGAAAGGAGAGATTTTGAACAAACTGTCAAAAATTATATAGCATTGGGATGAGATATATATTTGGTTTTTATAAAATTTACTTATAACAATGTATGTCATTGTATTTTAAAGGCATTATTGAATAGGTAACTATCATGTAAAAAAATTACAACAAACCATAATAAAACCTTTATCACATCCTTCATAATCAAACCTTTAGAGACAACCAACTAATCAAGAATTGAGAAAATTTTACAGTTTTTGTGATAGCCAACTAATCAAGAATGAAATGAAGCCAACATTTATGTAACTTTTGATATACTCAAGTAGCTGTCCTCACTAGCTAGGTTATGCCCCTGGGATGAACATCATGATGTTAATCGTGATACGAGCTCAACCTCATTGGTAATGCTTCCCCTAATCTTAATGACATTGATGTAGGCTCCACTCATGATCCTTACGAAGATCTTTCCACCACTAACCTCTTTCATGATAGGTCACTATCCTCACCATCTCCTTAGACCTATAATACCTTGAGCTTATTGATTCGGACCAACATGACCCTTTATGATTTGATGTTTTCCAAAATGATGAAGCCATCATGAAACTTATGAATTGTCAAGACCACATCCCCATTTTAATCATAAGAAAGACTTTTCCACCATACTTAACACCTACATATGATTATTTTGGAGAGAAAGAAAGAACCCTTTAGTCCTAAGGCACCCTAGTCTAGGCAGAATAGCAACAAGATATAAGAAGAAACTTGTGATCGATTAAAAACATACAATAAAAATGGACACTTCCCAAGAGCTCCTCAATTTGACAAACTTCACCTTCCATTAGATACCACTCAGATACAAGACATGACTCCCCTCTCCTTGTTGAGGATGCTATAGACATCAACCTGTGAATAGAAGTTCAGACCCTAAACTCTCTAAGATAGTAGCTCCACTGGACCTTGACATCAAAGAAGGCATATAACCATGTCACCATTAAAGATTACGTTGATTTCTTCATGTGGTCTTATGGTGATATGCCTTGAGACTCCATCTTTAAAGTCATGCATCATCTTGTGGTTCACCTCAATGCCAAACCTATTTAATAAAAGCTACGCAAAATGTACCCCCAAGTAGCCCTCGTGGTCATAGAAGAATTGTATAAACTCTTGGATGTACAGGGTTCATTCAGACTATTACTTATCCTAAATGGGTCTCTAATGTGGTCTTAGTTAACAAGAAAACTAAGGGAATTCATGTTTGCACTAACTTTTGAGACATCAAAAAAGGATCTACTCTAAAGATAACTTTTCTCTACCAAACATTGATATGATCGTGGATCTCATAGCCATATATATAAAATTTTATCATTAATCTGGATATAATATGGACCAAGTTGAAACATTTGAGTTAGACATGGAGACACCTATATTATGGAGCTCGGTCTATGTAAGAAAACACCTCCTATAGACTCAACACAAACTTATTCCTCAACCCTCTAAATTTTGACTTACATCATTTGATTACCCTGGAACACACTATAGACAACTCTATACAAATTTGGCAAAAGATATTTTCTCCTAACAGAAAATTGTATATGTAGAAACTTATCTACTACTACATTAGATTTGATATATTTCTTAAAAGGAAAGAGTTGGGACTAACAACTAAATAGAAAACAATAATTTTGCAAATCTAGGAAATAGGAAACAAAATCGAGCTAGAACCATCTTGACTAATTTATCTATTTCTAGCTAGATTGAATCCTTACAATCACAAGTTAAAAACAAAGCATCAAATTCTTCATTAAATTTAAATCATATTTAATCATCAGAATATATTCATCTTCATACTCAGATTAGTCAGGTAGGCAACTAGTAACTTCAATCCTATCTCCATTATCAAATTTGGTTGCCATAGGCAACTTCACCAAATTTAGGTTTTCAGATCATGTGGCATGCACAAGATATCCACCTCAAGGTAGTTCTCCAAGTCTAGTTATAGTCTTGCAGATGTTCATTATGATTCTACCTAGGTGGTATGATAGTCCATTGGTTTCTAGATGACATCATTCAATAGCATAGATGCATCTGAACATTCACCCTTCATTGATATATATCAATATAGTAAAATAGAGTTTTAAATTGTTCTTAAGGTTTGGGGTTCAATCATAGTGTTAAGATAGTGCAAATTTTAAGACTATTTAGACTAATTAAATGGGCCGCTTAGTCTCAAGCTAAATAACACACATAAGAATTGGGACTAACAACTAAATAGAAAACAATAATTTTGCAAATATGTATGAATAGGAAACAAAATCAAGCTAGAACCATCAACTAATATCTTTTAGACCATGATGCATATTTTGAAATTTAAACTTGAACATTATCGTCATATGAATGCTTTTAGCCATCCTACAACATCCTATCACCCTTCATCCTCTTATAGGGATATGCCACATAACCTCTCCAAGTTGACCATGCCAAACCCAAAGTCACAATCCTAAGAGGTCCCTAATTTCCTCCTAATGATCATGAGAACCTTGAAGAGCCTACATCAATCCCTTCATTATGCTCACCACCATCTAATCCTCCAACTTCACATCCTAAATTTAAATCACCTCTCTTAAATGACCTCTATAGATGTACTATGAACTATATTACAAAGACAAGCCTATATGCCATGTCCCTCTCTATTAAGTTTGATCACTCCCAATCCTAATCCATTTTCTCCTATTATCCATCCATCTAATCCTAGACATTCAGCCTTCATTGATATATATATTGATAGTAAAATAGAGTTTTAAATTGTTCTTAAGGTTTGGGACAATCATCTAGTGTTAAGATCTAGTGCAAATTAAGACTATTTAGACTTTAAATTAAATGGGCTTAGTCTGAAGCTAAATAACACACATAAGAGTCAAATGACTAACAACTAAATAGAAAACAACAATTACAAATAGGAAATAGGAAACAAAACCAAGCTAGTTCAACATCAACTAATATCTTTTTCTAGCTAGATCATCCCTACAATCACAAGTTAAACAAAGCATCCTAACCTTCTTACCTCATCATCTATCTTAAAAGTGGAAGATTTAATTTCATTACCACATGTATATGGTTATATATATGTCCTATCAAATGGTAAGGATTCACTCAAATTTTCACATACTCTTGAACACATATATCCAATTTATGAATTCATGATTGATCCAATGCTCAAACCAATGCAAGCATGACTATTGTTTGTTGGTCATGGAAGCTTATAGGAAATGTTGGATCTCCTCTAGAATGAGTACTTAACATCAAACCAATAGCCAACTCCATAGAAAAATTAACAAAATTGAAACCTTGGACCTAACATATGATAACAATCCTCGAGAACAAATTCATTATGGTAGTCCTAATAGCTCTCTTACATTTTGAAATTTGTACATGCATGTATACATTATCTGTATGTTTAATTTAAATTTATTTCAAGTGTAATTTCTTGAAACATATATATATATATATATATTCTTGATTTAATTTTAAATTTGTACTCAAGTTTGTATGTTTATATGTATATATATGCAGGTTCATATCTATTTTTATATATACATCATGAATCTAGATGATATTCACTTTGATGTTGAGGACTTACTTAATGCACAGGATGATCTGGCTGCACCCCCACCCGCACCCGTACCCCCAGCGCCAAATGCCCCACCTCTAGATGCCCCACCTGCAGATGACCCACCTCCACCTCCACCTCCACCCCCACCTGGAACTGACCATTCTCACTTGCGAGCCATAATTAATGAAAATGTGGATTCAATACAAGAAAAATTGAATTCTATTCGCAATGAATAGTTCATGCCACCTCACGTGGTACGTTTTGCAGCTTTGATGCAAAACATTGTAGATTCTGTGAGGTCTATTAACTCAGACTTTGATGGATTCCAGAAATGGAGAGAGGAGAGGCACCAATTTTATGCTGATGGCCTCTCCTATAAGACTATTTTGGATCTTAAAATCACAAAAGCTCATTTGGTGCAATATTTTAGACATCCCATTACAAATGAACCTATTCCTGCAAATAAGAAAAGAAAATCAATCGGGTGGTGTAGGCATGAAGGAATGTCTACCAATTTTTGGGATAGATGGTGGATGGTGTTTGATTATCCACCTCATGCTAATTGTGAGGTTCCTTTATATTTTTTGAGAAAATTATATGTAGAGTTTGTTATGAATAAAAAACCCAACTACTTTGATTTTAGATCATTCTAGGTTATTGGTGGTGGCATGCCACAACAGAGGTTGGGGGCACGGGTTGATCCCCAATGACTGGTGCCTATTCAACCTCTTATTGACCCTCCTGTTGCTACCATTCCTTCGTCCTTCCAGCATCATGTAGTGGTATCCACACTAGGCACATTGAGTGCACTCTCAGGTAGCCTACATGAGCAGACTTCTATGATGGTAGCTCGAGTTAGAGAGCATGGAGGAGTTGATGATGTAAGTTGTCCTAGTACCACTCCACATGTGTCGATGCCTCATACATGTACGAGTTGCAATCAGTTGTATTATGGACCTTATCAGGCAGCTACACCCACTTTAGCTACACATGCATCATCTGATAATGTGGGCACTGAATCATTTGTTGATTATCTATTTGCTAAGGATCATCCCACTGATCATTCAACATAGGTATATATAGGTTATGTACACATGTTGAATTTAAAACAATTTTTTAACCACGTGTTTTTAATCAACATATAGATCAATTAAATTGTAATATTTTAACAATCAAATTGTTTGGTGTAGATGATGGCAACAACAGTCACCATTGATCAAATTAATTTTTCATCGACACCTATTCATCTCGTGCACCCATTTGGGGTACATTTTCAATGATTTGTAAATTTGTAAAATTCAGTCTTGAATGTGTGTACAATTAAATATTTATGAACTGGTTCAGGGTTCTTCCACATTGAATCCTCCATCTCAGGGTGTCTCGAGCACTCCTCCATCATTGGGCATCTCACATGACACTCTTACAGTATGTATATTGTTCTAAAAAATATATATATACTTAAATTTTTCTATTTTGATATCATTGTATCTGAAAACATGTACTATTTAATATTTTATAAATATGTCCATGTAGGTTGACACAACAATGAGGATGGGCATTGTAGCACACTTGGATAATCCAAGTTTATATCAGGAGTCGACTGCATTTCAAGTTGTGGAAAAATGTATAACATGTGCACAAGTCAATTATATATATATATATATATATATATATATATATATATATATATATATATATATATATATGTATGTATATATATATATATATTCGTTTTAAAACCTAATTTGTACACACATGTGCTAACTTAAATATAAATGACATTGTAGGAGCTTGTTAGTGACACGTTTCATCAACACACAGCACATGCAGAGCAGGAGGATAGAGGAGATGGGCAGCCTGATATGGTATAATTTAAAATTTAGATTATATTTTTAAAATTGAACAATTAAAATATACATTGTGAGCTTAAAGTAAAGTTCTTGATATATATGTGTGTGTGTGTGTGTGTGTGTGTGTGTGTGTGTGTGTGTGTGTGTGTGTGTGTGTGTGTGTGTGTTGACATGTACATTCAAAATTCATTTTCTTTTATATCTTGATACATGTCATGGAGCTAAGCCTGTAGAGACAGGTCCTAGAATAGAGGATTCACAACAAGTTCCTCTTACGGTATAATATTTTTTAAATATGATAACTTATAAATTAAATTGAATTAAATCATTTTTAAAATCGTCAAGTACATCTAATTTCAACTTGAACTTTCTCTTGTATTAAATAGATTGATTCAGAGCATGGAGAGATAGGTCCAGGTGCACCAGAGCATGCCTCTCAACCTCACACAATAAATTAATTTTATGATAAATTATAAACTTAAAAATTGTCATTAAATTAGATTTCCTTATCATCTTACATCTAATTTCATCTAAATCTTTCTCTTTT
Organism: Cunninghamia lanceolata; assembly: GCA_027924645.1. NCBI lineage: Eukaryota > Viridiplantae > Streptophyta > Pinopsida > Cupressales > Cupressaceae > Cunninghamia > Cunninghamia lanceolata. The sequence goes on from BSBN01001099.1 coordinate 11,660,642, forward strand.
GCAGAGTGATTCAGGTCATCTGAGTAGTTTGCATGGTGTGAAGGGGACTCTTGATGATAGAGATAGTATGTGATAGGTTATTCAACATGGGCTATATGTATAATTTGACTATTTCATGGACTATATGTTATATATTGTTTGTCATGGACTATATATATATATATATATATATATATATATATATATATATATATATATATATATATATATATATATATATATTGTTGAACATGGACTTTATATAGTTACATGTCACACAATAAATGCAATCCTGTCGTCGAAGTAATAATCATGTAAAACCAACATGTTAGTTTAGGTGCATCCATACATATATCTGTTATCCATGCATACATACATTGCATATACATCATAAACTATACAAGAATCCCTAAATTTAATCATAAATCAAACTCTAATCTAACCATGTGCATGAAGGAAAAGAAATGTAAACATTTGAGATCAACCATAATAAGATATATAGATTGACATCAATAGAAATAATCGATTGTCATATATAAATCTCTATGTAAGTGTCAGAGTGTTGATCTAGATTTGTGCTTAATGAAGAAATTGCATTGAAAGAATATGTAGTGATGAGGTCCTAATAAAGTTCCTCCATTCATTCACGGTATGCATATTTAGGTCCTGGTCAAAAGTGAGATACTCATGAGGATCTCTTACCTACTAGGAGGGATCAATCTCTCACATTTTCTCATCTAGATCAACTAAGTTATATTAAATAATCCTAGCATGGTTATAGTTATATTTATCCAAGTGCCTTGGTGCTTGTTCTTGTGTTGACCATGTAATTTAGGAGTCCCTAGAGTAAGAGTCCATGGGAGTGTCCCTTGACCAACCTCTACTACATCTTAAGTAGATTTGTAGCATGGGAGTGTACTCGGGGAAATCCTTTAGAAAGTCACCCTTTTTCAATAATATCTAGTCATGTCATCTCCTAGACCCATCTCCTCTCTATCTCTATGTATGGGTTTGTAATAATTTGTTTGTGTTAGTCAAAGTCACCATTGTGTAAATGTGTAATCATGTGCCATAGTAACCCAATCAACACTACTTGATACCTCAAGGAAGTGAAAGATCTAGTGTGGGCATGGGTCATTGATACCTGGTCTAATATGCTCCAATATCCATACCATAACTAGAGAAGGATGACTAAATCCTAGTGCCTTATGATGCACAATCTAATAAAGGTCATGGTAGACCTTGAAGGTAGGATGTCAATCCCCCATGCATAAACTTTACCTAACTCCACTTGCTCAATGATAGGAGCCTACATACCATATGAGAAAGTGGACATTTTTAGTCCTCCACATGCAAAGTTCAATATTTTTTCCAATCTCTTGGATTCTCTATTTGTGACTTTGATAATGACCTCTTTGTTAATGTTAAAAACATGGTTAAATCATTATAGTTGTATTATATATGGATGACTTACTCATTACGAGTAGTCTTATTTCTTTAATCCACAAATATAAAAAATAAATTGAACCAGATATTTGAATAACTAATTTAGGGCTTCTACATCATTTCTTAGGAATGATTATCTTCTAGGATAATTGGAAAATGACTAAAAAAATATTGAAGTATATTAAAAGTACTTTTAAATATGTTTTTTTTTCCTACACCAAAATGCAAATTTATACGGTTATTGTGATGTTAACTATATTGGTAATTTTGTTCATAAGAAATATACTTCCAGGACTATTTCTTTAAATTTGGTGTAGGGACTATCACATGGAGTAATAAAAATCAACCTATAGGGGCTCTATCATCCACAAAGGCCAAATATAAAAGTGTAATAAAAACATCAAAAAATCAATGTGGATTAAAAGATTATTAAAAGACAAAAAAAAAAAAAAATTATTAAAAGAGCTTTAGCTAGGTAGTGTTGATAGTACCACCTTGTCATAATAAATGTGTGATAAGGATAACACAATAGGAACCTACACCACTCTATCTATCCAACCTTGTCATAGGGCAACTTGATTTGTTGTAGAGAGCTCCTACACACTACTCACCAACGAAGCTTGCTCGTTAGATCACTCAAAAATTGAAATATAAACATGAAAATTGAAAAAATGAAATTGTGATTACATTCCCTACCTAGACACGTATCATTTGCAATTAACCTACAACTTGATGCTAACTTTTTGGATGTCTTAAGGGGTCCTAATTTATGATGTCTAAAGGGGACGTCTTAAGTTCTCAAAATTTGATGAAGTTGCCCAAGGCAACCAAATTGAACAATTTATAATAAAATCAAATTTAAAGTAAATTCTAAGTAGAAAAACATGGACATAAATAACAAATAAAATACATAGAATAATAATTTTGATAAATTTAATACTGCAGAGTATAAAATTGTGTACATACACATGTATACAAATTTCTGTACAAAATGTGTAATAATGTAATTGTGTATGTACATATATGCCAACTCAAAATAATGTAAATACAAAATGTGGTTATATGCCATCTCAAGAAAATCCAAAACTTGAGGGGAATGTAGCAAGTCTTCATGCCACCTAATGTAAAAATAATACAAGCAATTATCAATATATCTGAATCAAAACATGTATTTTAATTTATATAAAACTATCTAGATATACACAATTTGTACCTGTATTTACAAGTGCCTCTCAAATTTTAGTTTCAAAGTATGTGATGAATTTATGATGATGGCCTAAGGATATAAAAGGACAAATTAAATCAATTTCAACTAATAACGCACAAGAAATATCAAAACATGTATTTAAAGTATTTAAAACAACAATATAAATCTATTTAACTATATTTACCTGTATTTACTTATTCCATTGTACCATCTCCATCCTCTCTTTTTTCCAACACATCAATGATTGTCTCATGGTCTTCCATAGAAATGTTCCATAGCTCTTTATTTGTAGGTTTTCCACGATACCTCTCCAGTTTTATATTTGTTGCCAACACCAAATGTGAGTAGTGTATAATCTTCTTATGTGTTTCATAATCTTCGAATGCAGGCAAACCATTCTTCCTTATTAGGTATTTCTGTAGCCAAGTGCCAACAACCACCACTGAACCTATTGGATAATGATAGCCATCATCAAAGAAATACTTAAAATTTGCTTAAGGGGATCAAAGAAGTTCTTAAAATATGCTTAAGGGGATCAAAGACTTGTTATCAAAATTTGCTTAAGGGGATCACCAAACCTGTTGGATAAGGAAAGCCATCATCATCTTCTCGAGGTGCTGTTAACTTATGCTTAGTCTCCACACAACGAGCCAACCAATATTTAGTTTCCTTTTCATTATTCTTCAGTACAACAACAACATACACATGTCCTGCAAACAAATTTTGATTCAATAACTTGCACATGTCCATAAAATTTGACCAATCAACATACATGCATTCATATGTACACATAAATAAATAAAAGCACTACAAATTAGTAATGAAGTGAAATAAAATGAAATGATTTGAATTGAATTACCTTCTTGTACAAGGTCTGAAACACGGTCATAATCATCTGATACAAGCAGTTGATCATTGTCTTCAATTGTTGTTTCACTTTGATTGTGTGCTTGTGCAAGTGTCAATGGTCTTTGCTTCCACTCTTCAACCCATTCTATATTCTCACATGCTTCCCAATCTCCTAAAATACAAAACTGACAAAAACATGCAAGCTCCCTTGTCTAGATAGTCCATGTACTTGTATTCGAACTCCTAAATGAATGCCATTTAGTAGATCCACTGATTGTCTGGCAATCAAGTCTAGGTAGAATGTTTTCTTCTTCAACCAACCAAAAGAATCAACAAACTGCAGAGTACTCGCTTGATCTAGGTGTACATAATCTTGTATTGCACCAATCTACAATCCCACGTGCATCTTTAAATTTTACTGCATCCTCAAATTTCAATTGTTGTCTAGCAAGAATTCTTTTAACACACGCATGAGCTCCATCATGTTCTCTTTTACCATGTCCAGCTTCAAAAAAATTCCACATATGTTGGACATTATTCTCCTTGTGAACCCTACTTAACCAATAGAACACTCGAGCATTCTTGAACTACCCTGTACAATTATCTGACCATATAAGATGTTCAGTCATCTGGATTCCTCTTTCTCTTAAATTTGTATAAAATATATTGAAACAATATTGAACAAACTCTGATGAGTGTAACTGATTGTCACTCAAATAGAAATGATACTCCCTCAAAAATTTTCTATCATTCTCTGTACTATCATCTGCATGTCTATAAACAACATGAACAAACATAGCAACCTACACTGAATTGTAATATTGTGATTGAATTTCCTCTTGCGGAGCTAAAGTATAGTTTTCTACAAAATCAACCACTGATAGTATAGTACCAACTGGAAATGTGTTTCTACATTCACGAAATTGTCCATCAAGCCATCGAGCTTGTTGAGAGTGCTTGACATATTTTGGTACAATTTTACTTTTAAATTCTGATATGAATGCATGCACACTAACCTTTTCTGTAATTAAATCACAACGCTTTCCAAATTTTCCATCTTTTAAAGAATATTCAACATTCTTAAATCTTTTAACATCCACTAATTGTTGTCCAAAATCATTTTCAACACTTTCATGCATACAAAATCTTAACAAAGAAAGATTGCCATAACTAGTGCATTGTCCAGAAATACATGAACTTAAATAAAATAATTTTTCACTAGATCTTTCACAGAACAAACTTGATATAAACTCTTTTATTGCTTCAATTGGCATATTAATATCACATTCCTGTATAATCATGTTATGATGTAAAGTACAACATATATATTGAAACACATCATAATAATAAAAAAATTGAACATGCATTTTACAACAACAAGATATTCGTTCCTTATTAATCTTTACATACCATGGTTTGCATTTTTCAAAAGATCTTTGACTTATTTTAATATTCCCAGGTAACACTAGTTCATCACAAAATTTTCTTTAAAATTCAGTTTGCATTGTATCTAATAGGTGTTTTGGATGAGGATCGTGAACTTTGGACCCCACTCTTAATTTTAAAACATCTCTAGCGTTAGACGATACCCTAGTATTATCATGCCAATATTTTTCAATCAAAGATCTGATTTCAACATTCAATTTCATGTTAGATCTCAGGAGTCGACCACTAAAACTCCAACATTGGTTAATTGGATCATTTTCTATACTTTCTCTTCTTTTTGCCGCTCTTACCCATGTTTTAGGATGTATTTTTAGAATTCCACTAATATTGCTTACCATTCTTCTATTCAAAGTTGTTTTATTCACTATAGCAATTGTTATAGCTCATCTTGCTGCATTTTTATCTTTGGATCGACTATTACTTCCAATAGACTCAATAGCACTAGCAACAGTAGACATAGCATGTTTTAGTGATTGATCTTTTCTTCTTGGTTTAACAAAAATGCCTAACATTTTCATTACTTTTCTCATTTTCCACATTCTCATTAATTGCATCATTAGTTGAAATTGAAATGATAGTTTTTTACGATAAAAAAATTCCTTGTATAATCTATTGGCATGTGTTCTTATTTGTCTCCAAGAAATTTTACCAAGAAGATTATCCAGAACATCTCTTTCAATTTTGAAAAAACATTTCTCATTTTCAACATCACATCCTAGATTTTCATTTTCATTTTCAACTTCAAAATGATTTTCATTTTCCACAACAAAATGGTTTTCATTTTCATTTTCAACAAAAGGATTTTCGTTTTCATTTTCAACAACAAAATGGTTTTCATTTTCATTTTCAACAAGGGATTTTCATTTTCATTTTCAACAACAAAATGATCTTCATTTTCATTTTCAACAAAAGGATTTTTGTTTTCATTTTCAACAACAAAACGGTTTTCATTTTCATTTTCAACAACAATTTGTTTCAAATTTTAATCTCTACGAATATTATCAATCTCAACATTCTTATATCTAGCTTGTTTTAAATCTCCTATCAACACTATTTCCATTTCATTCAAAGGTGGATTTGAAGAAGTACCTGGATTTGTGCCTATTGAAACATTCTCCATAGCATTAATAGAGGGATTTGAAGACATACCAGGAGTAGTTTGTATAATCGTATTAGTTTCCACATTCACCTCTTACAAACTTGCATCGTCTACATCCATGGTCTCCTCAATGTTTTTATCTTCAATAGTTGTGGAATTGGATGCTTCAGCATTATTCATTGATTGAATCTTTATTCTTCTATCTCTTTGTCTTTTTGCCTCCTTCTCTCTCTTCACTTCAATTTCTTCAGGGGTTAATAGCTCCCTATCTTTCCTCTTATTACGACTTTGTGATCCCATGATTAAAAAATTTATAAAGCATGTACAAATGAATGTCAAAAACTTGAATGTGTTTCAAGTCCTTCAAACAAGTACCAATTCAACAAAATTCCACTCAAATAGTGTCTCTATGATGGCTTCTATCAAAATACAAACAATATTTCAAGTTGATGGACCTACAATAGAAAAAAAATATGACAAAGAATGCTGCAAGAGTCGCTGTCGGCTGTACTCTAGAGTAAGTTGCAGAAATGACAGTCATAGTATAGTCTTATTAAATAAAATAGGCAAATAATAAATAGGACCCCGTTTTATTTTCGACCAATGCATGAAGAAACGGGTTCCCGTTTAATAAACGGGATCACGTTTAGTAAACGAGATCTTGTTATTCAAAATTTGAATTTTAGGCTTAGGTTTTGCTTTGTAACCCACTTCAGAAAATGCTTTGGGGACCCCACCCTGACCTCTGGACCTGGTTTGACCTACAACTTGAAGGCCCTATCAATGTCACAACAAAATAGTGACTTTGGACATATATCTAAAGGTCTATTTTGCAGAATATTTTGACGAAATTAAAACCCATTATAGAGGAGACAATGTAGATTCCATATATGTAATTTTTTTTACAATTGGATTAAGTTTTCTATTTTTTAATCAATTTATGATGAAATAGGTCCATAAACATGAATTATTAGGGTTTTTTAATATTTTAATAACTTTTTATTAAAATATTTTTTTGTAAAAAAAATTGTATGAGAACGTACTTTAGACAATTCTTTTCAATTTAAAAAAAAAATTAAAAAATGTTAAGTTTAGGTCATCTTATGCGTGACGTACACGATGATTTTTTAAAACACAAAAAATGATTAATAAAAAATTAATTAAAAAAAATTATTCAATAAAAAATTACAAATAAATATGGAAAACGTGCTTTAGTGAGTTAAAATGTTTTCCCAAAAAGATTTTGAAAAATATGATTATTTAGGTCAAAATATGGATGACATACACGTACATGGTATAGTAAAAAAAAAGTGACTTTTAAACAGTGGTTTTTAGAAACGCCTATTCAAAATCAATTTCTATCATCTGGGTATTGAAAAAAATTACATATTTTGAAACTAGACTCTGAGTAGTACATTTCATATTTAGTGACTTTTTCCAAGATTCCACCTTTAAGTGCTTCAAAATTTTAGGTCAAATGTGACAAATTCTGAAAATCCAGGAAAACACTTCCACTTTTTTGCCAATAAGTGGACACAACTTTTGAACACACCCGTGACCTTTTAACTTTTGCAAAAACCTAATTTTGGCATTGCAATAAATGTGTTGCCCTAACTATATCCAGTTGCTCTATTTTTTATAGTTCTTCAAGAATCACTCCGCAAGATTTCATATCAACATATTTCCTTCCAGAAAACCTTCCAAGGGTTATGAACTGATTCAAGATATTCTCTCTTATTGTGCCAGATTCAAGCACCTATTAACTGACTGGGGGAATTTGATGTTCAATATAGCTCCCCCTGAGCCAGAGCTCCTAGTTCAACTCCTGGAGGAATTGTCAACACAGGATTCTAGTGTGGACTGTTCACAATTGTTTATTGTTTCTTTATTTACCCAAGTCTTATTCATTTCACTCCTTATCTCATTCACATCAATTTTTCTTTTTCCTTTGTCTTGTTTTTTCTCATCCGGTTTTTTGTTTACCGGACCTCTTCTTCAATTGTTCCTACTTCTACAAAATTTTGCAATATGACCAGATTTATTGTAGTTAAAGCACACAACATTTATTTTCTTATAAACTTGATTTCCTCTTGATCTACACTAATTAGCCATGTGTCCAAATCCATTGCAAGAAAAATAGTAGCCATTGAAAAAATTGCCATTAGAGTTATTCATTATCATACTTCTACATTCATTGGATTTATGACCATACCTTTTACATTTGAAGCATTGACCGGAGAAGGATGGACCATTTTGATTTTCTCTACTTCTGCACTAAGTAGCTCAATGACCAAAGTTATTGCAATTGAAATAATTTCCATTGAATGATGGATATCTTTGAGCATTATTCTGTCTTACCAGAGATTTCCTAGTTCTGTTCCTTTTATTCCTTGGTTGAAATTTTCTTTGACTAGATCTAGAGCTTTCACCTTTTTCATATCTGAGATTATGCTTGTCATCATTCCTTTTCTATTCTTCAATTAGTACTTCAAGTTTAGCTGAGCTTATTTTGAATTTCTCCTTGTACTCATTTGCAATTTCTAGATCATGTTTGAGAGTGATAATCTATCTCTCAAGATCTCTATCATTGTTTCTGCTTTCTTGTAGATTAGATTCTAGGAGACCAACTATTCCATCCAATCTATAGCATTCTTTAGATCTCTCTTTCAGATTTTACTTCATCTCTTCTTCAACTTTCTTCCTATCTTGAATTTCCTTGGTTAGTCTCATTACCCCAGTTTCCATTTTATGTTTTAGGACAAAAACTTATTTAGTTAACTTTTCACATTCTTTTGTCTTCTCTTTTAGAGCCTTGTCTTCCAGTTGAAGAGGTTGCTCCTTTCCTTTTGCATTGGATTTACTCAATTTTTCTTTTAAAATTTCAATAAAGTCTTGAGCCTTTTTGAGGTTATCTTGTAGTTCTTGGACTTCTGCCTTAGACTTCTAAAGATCATCTAAGGAAAGATTAAGTTGTTCTTGAAGGTTATATTCATCCATTTTTACTGTTTTCCCAGATCTTCCTTAAGTTGTTAAACTTTTCCAAAGGAACCTTCCTCTGATACCAATTGTTTGAATCAACCCAAACAACTGAGAGGGGGGGTGAATCAGTTGTCACAGAAATCTTTCTTTTAAACTTCTTTTACTACTGTCAATTTGATTAATGATGCAAACATTAAATCATATGAAATTATCATAGAAATAGAAACATAATCAACACATTTGACACCAAGATTTTTAATTTGGAAACCTAGTTAAGGAAAAAACCATGGCGGGGGTTAACCCACAAAAATTAATACCCTATTAAAAGTACTTTTACAAAACGGGAATGCACATGTATTTGGGCTCACTGCCCAGAGCTCACTGCTCAAATGGAGGCTCACTGCCTATATAAATATTACAAGAGAATAACAGAGATTTTGAACTAATGATTAGCATCTACCCATGCAAGAGTTTTAGTTCTGGTTAAGTACAAAAATTGATCTTACACATTTCATCTTTGCTCTGCTCTTCTTACTGCTCTGCCTTCATTCACACCTTCAATATTTGCTCTTCTTACATACACATTTTTCGCACACCACCCACACTAAATCATCTAATTCCATCATCTATATATATCCGCAACATGATCTATAATCATTTCACCATTCAGCTTCAAAACATTTAGAACTTTGTTGAGTACTCTTCTCTGTCGGCTAGATCCATACATAATATGAGATGCAAACTAAAAATTTCACTTGCAAATCATCAATCATGGTAGCTGTTATCACTGATCATCACAAATTGTCTAATAAACAACTTCTATGCATCCAAAATTAAGATCATTCACAAGGTTAGTCTATTCTATCAAATAGAAACCTGATATTCATAAGCTAGTATCTTTTGATTTCTTCATTACCAGAGAACAAAAATCTAGATTTAGACTATCTTGACAATGCTTATGACTCCCTCAGATCCGTAGCTATCCATGACTTCCCACGGAGAGATCTAGACCAAAATACTGGACCTTGTCATTGCTCTATACCTGACTGCCTGGACTTAGACAAATTCTTACTCTGACTTCCGGTTGGACCAAACTAAATAATGAGGATGGGTAAAATGGTCTTAGTTGCCATCAATGACAACACTTGTCAATGTGAAGTAGTATCTCTTGCCAACAAACCTCTACTCGATCTGCACACTTTCTAAGGCATCAATGAAGTTGTTTTGAACTTACCTCCAAAATGGAAAAAAGGGCCATCGAGGATTCAAGGCACATAGCCTAGGTAGTAAACACCTTTAGACTTTTGAGAGAAAAGACTCTGCCCAGCCATAGCCAAGAGTAGGCTTTTGGACTGTAAAATCCTTAATTTCTTTCTGCTCAATGTAATCTTCAGGAAGATCTCCTACAAAATATGGAAGGTAAACACTTCTTTGAACCATTTTATTCATTTATTATAGGCTTCCCTAGGCTTCTAGCCATAGCCAAAAAATTTTTTTGATGTATTTATGCTATGTTTTTCCCCTGTCATTTGTCTCTCCTGCATGGAGTCACCATGGTTGTTGGTCTAAACTTATCTGGAGGAAATATAAAAGCACACAATGGGTAAAACCCATGGCATTGCACATGATCCTCTTTAAAAACAAAGGTATGTTTGTCGATCTACAATCTACATGCATTTCTTTTCATTTTCTCTGTAGCGTTAGGCCTAAAAGGGTATTTAGAAGTCATGGTTCTATAGATGTGTTTCATTATTTTTTGGAGATTCCTGTAACTAAGTGTTTGAACCACATTATTATGCAACTGTAATTTTGTCTTCAGACTGAGCTTCCTTCCTTATCATAGGCCACGACCTCAGTAGCATGGGTTTCATTGACTATTCTGTATCTGCAACTTTCATATTCAAAACCCCATGTGATTTAAGCTCTTGTGAGGAAGATATGCTCTCCGTGACCATGGTAGTATTAACTGAGCTTTTGATCTATTTTCTACTATGTAAAAGGGTAACGTAACCATATTGTTATTCATCTCTGAAAAGGCTAAAAGGCATATACTATACTGGTCCATGCTTGATATATTTGATCCCATATGATTTCTGAGTGTTCCTTCTAAAACCCTCATGAGCTTGGGATAGATTATGACTATTCATTGCTATTCATTCCTTTTAGTGAGGGCTTAAATGATACACTTGACTAATATATATATGATTGTCACTTTTCTTCAACACCTTATGACAAAATAACCACTTTTAGCTCGACTCCAAGCAACTAAGCTTCACTAGAAGCATGAATGAAACCTTAAAACATTGATACAGAAAGGCTGAATGCTTTATAGCCTCACAGTCAAGCTTCTTTATGAAGTTACCTTGCAATGATGAGTTCTTCAAAGACTATGTAAGATGATATGACAAAATGTATGAAGATTCCTCCTATATCATTGTTACTTCTTGATAGAGCTCTTCATTAAAGTCTAATATTATGACAGTAATTATGTATAAAATTGTCATGTCCCTATATTGAATTTGTTATGCATTTCAAATATCCCAACATTAAATAATATAAATTGAATATATTAAAATAATATATATACGGATTCAATATTATGAAATAAATGGTATATTATAAACCAAATATTATTTAAAATATTATCATTATATAATTATATAAGTATCAATATAAATTATAATAATTATTATATAATAATACATGTAATATAATAATATTTATATTATAATATAAATTACAAGGTTGTCTTATTAAGCAAGCAAAGGCATCGATTATGTTTAAAAGAATAACAAATAGAAGACAATGATATTGTCTCCTAATGAAAGAACTTAACATCAATTCCTAAGACTTAGAACTAATCAAGGATGAACTTCAAGTATATGCTAATCGAATGCATATAAGAAAAAGCTTGGATTTTCCTTAAAAACTAAGCTATGGTCACACTTAAAGGAATACAATTATAATACAAACAACTATGATTAATGCATTTAACAAGGTAGCGCTAGTATAAAGGGATACGTCCCTTTGTTGGGAAAGATGAATGGTTACAGTATAAAGACAGAAAGAAGAAGGGAGGGCATTATCATCAAATAAGCATCTTACTCCTCATTATATAAATATTCATGAAGAGATCAAAATAATTTAGTCTTCAAATAGAATACAACCCAGATCAGATCTTCTACTCAGCAATTTATTTCAGATTCAAATACAATTAAGGACAGAGCATTAAAAGGTCACCGATTCTTCCTCATATCCCATGATCAAGTGTAGAAGATATATACATACTTTGTGATCATTGAATCCATTTGTCTTCCATCCACATACCATTCGAAACAGATATATATATATACAAGAATTGTGAATTTGCTTGCATTCATGTCTTATAGTCCATTGGAGATCATACGCTTACCCAATCAAAGGTATGATCTATCAATTGTCCATTATGAGTTATATGCTATGTAGTTGTTAGAATCTGATCTATGTTGAATTGTGATTAAAGAATTGTATGATATGAGTATCATTGCATGATGTTTGCATTTCAATCTGTATAATAATCTACATCTAGTATTTCTATGGAATCTTTCATCAGTCGATATACTATAGTATAGTTCAATAAATGAGATGTTGCATTTATTCGTTCATAACATAACAGTCTGCATAAATTGGAATGCACATTATCTCTATATAACATAATCAGATTTATATGATGTACTACTAAGAAATCATGTCTTGTGTTTGTCTCTGACCATGATAAGTTCTAAGCAAGTCTATAGATCTGCATTAGAATTGTTCAAGATATGTGTTAGTAGTAGACATTACATTACTTTATATTTTGAACTTTAGCTCATTGCATATGACATCATGTAGTATGAATGATCCTCATAATTGCTTGTATATATAAAGGAAATAAATGATCATATTTACATTTAGGAATGAATGATTGTCACAACTGAATGAATATATACATCAATCAATCATTATATTAGATGTTTAAATGAAAGGTGTTCAAGCATTAAGATGAATGTATGGCAATCATGATGTAAAGGCCAAGAATTATATAATTATGAAGCACTATGTATAAATATTGATGATGATTTAGAAATCATAGTTTCATGCCATATCCGAAAGGAGAATTAAGCGTCATCCTTAATCATCTCGCTAATCTATGGGTATGGGGATAAGTTAAGGATGTGATTTGGACCTAGGTGACCCTCCAGAAGATGTAGTACCTCCGGGTGTGAGGTGAAGTCTCTTGGGACAAGTGTTGAAGTACCTCTGGGTGTGAGGTGAAGCCTTGGGCCTATGGTATGATGAGCTCATCAATGTTAAATGTGCCCTACTGATGCGAGAAAATTACAGATTCCAACTAAAAACCATTTACAGATAACAAAAATCAAAGAGATATGCGGGAATAATGACAGGAAACATAAGGCAATTCCTTCTCAAAGACAGGATATAACAAGATCAACAACACATAATACATATAACAGGAGAGATATAGTTTATTCACTTATATTTCCTTCTAATTCAATATTACATTATCAAAATATTGGCCCATATACTCGGCCTCACACTGCAGAATACCAAAGAAATGAATTTAACCTATCTAGCTTGTATCAAATGGCTCAAAATGAACCATCACCCTTTCCTCTACTCAACCATGGCCTCCTCATCCTCTTAACTTATTTCTATCTATTTCACCTCTAATCACTCTAATTCTTGTGCAAAGCATATCTTTCACATATAGGATAATCAGTCTTTAGACCATCAATCTCTCCTCCTCTAAACTACACGGCCAATATGAATGGCCTCTACCATCCACCTCTCCTTGATCTACTATGTTTTCTCCTTCTTATATACTCAGCTGTGATCCAGATAATGATGCCTCATAACGGTCAATGCCCACCAAGCTTGACTGCCCATGATTCCTTATTGTGGTCTGCAGAAACTAAGCAAAACATAATGCTACCTAGTTGTAATTGTCGCATGAAGGAAGAATTGAAAATGAAATGACCATGCGATAGAACAATAACCACCACCCAAAATAGCAAAGATACAACCAGAAGAAATAGAAACCATGATGTCCATGACTTGCAGATGTTTAATAGAAATTCAATGTTGTTTCTAAACATGTCAATTCTCCTCAAAGGAATCAAGTATTCACCAGCTGGTTCCAAATCTACAAATAACTGGCTACCAGACCTTGAGATAATAATAGTAATTTAATGTCTCAGCAATGGTTGACAGAAATAGCCAAACAAGTTACTGTCATATGGGTGATATGAGTTGCACAATAAAGCCCAAATTCTAAAAATATGCAATCCAAAATTGATGGAACACAATGCCACTACATCAGACTCCCTAGGCAGAAAAATTCATGAGCTCCTACTCATGCGGTCCATGATTCCATTTTTCTTTTTCCTCATCTACTAGTTTCTTAATTCTGTACATCCATACTTGCATTGTTGCCTTCAAAATTTCACTGTCTACATTTGTCATCTTCTTTCTCTCTGTGCATACTTCCTCTGTCAATTCTCTTTATTGACTCCAAATTTCTACCATTCTGACTCATCATCTCCAATGGAAACAAAACCTCATATATGCTCTGTGAAAAATAAATTACCTCTAGAATCTTTATGATTCCAATGTTAGTTGGTAACAATAAGTCTATTGCCTCTTCTATAGTCTCCGATTCATTCATCACATTCTCAATTGAACCTTCTGCACTTTCATTCTCCACTGTATCCACCTTCACTAAGTCTGCACTTCCACTATCCGAGATGAACAACACATCTAATTGCTTATCCTCTTTTGCCGACACGGTTTTCTTTTCATTTTCATTATATTTATCATCATCAGAAACAAAAGCATGAACTATAATTTTCCCAGCATCAAACTCGGGATTATTTTGATTGTTAAAATGAACAATTTCAAATCTCTGAAAATCTATATTTTGGTCATTACCTATCACTTGATAATCTTCTTCCTTACAAAAATGTTCGTAGTCCTCATCAACATCCTCCGCATTCTTGCTGTTAACTTCTTCTATGTCTGTTGCTAGCTTGCTATCTTCTACTTCCTTCTTTCCTGCAATCATAACATCATTAGGAAAATAATACTTTTCAAATGCCTCTATTCTTCTTCAGATCTTTTGCAATTCCTCATTGAACTTCCTCTTTTCCACATCATCCCAATATCTATCCCATGATGGTATTACAATAGGTCTTCTAACTGCAATCCTCATCTCCTTCAGTATTTTGCCAACTCACACTTTGCAACCAATCTTCCATGCCTCCTTCTCTACCCTTTGCAGTTACAAGTCTCCTCTCTCTCCTGCAACAAATCTTATAGGGTTTACTCAAGACACAACCACACAACTCTTTTCCCACACCCACTAGTCTTGGCTAAGTTGCCTCTCTTCAGCGATCTACTCAGCACTCAAGACCAACCATGCTCTGATGCCACTTGATGGGAGAAAATTATAGATTCCAACTAAAACATATTTGCAGACAACAAAAATCAAAGAGATATATGGGAATAATGATAGGAAACATTAGGCAATTCCTTCTCAATGATAGGATATAACAAGATCAACAACAGAGAATAGATATGACAGGAGAGATATAGTTTATTCAGTTATGTTTCTTTCTAATTCAATATTACATAATCAAAATATTGGCCCATATACTTGGCCTCACACTGTAGAATGCCAAAAGAAATGACTTTAACCTATCTAGCTTGTATCAAAAAGCTTAGAATGAACTATTGCCCTTTCCTTTACTCGATCACGGCCTCCTCATCCTATTAACTTCTTGTTTCTATCTATTTCACTTGCGATCACTCTAATTCCTGTGGAAAACATATCTTTCACATATATGATAATCAGTCTTTAGACCATCGATCTCTCCTCCTCTAAACTACATGGTTAATATGAATAGCCTCTACCATCTACCTCTCCTCAATCTGCTATGTTTTCTCCTTCTTATATACTTAGCTGCGATCTAGATAATGATGCCTCATAACGGCTGATGCCCACCAAGTTTGA
Organism: Cunninghamia lanceolata; assembly: GCA_027924645.1. NCBI lineage: Eukaryota > Viridiplantae > Streptophyta > Pinopsida > Cupressales > Cupressaceae > Cunninghamia > Cunninghamia lanceolata. The sequence continues at coordinate 11,676,695 of BSBN01001099.1, forward strand.
TTGCTCACGATTCCTTTATGTGGTCTGTAGAAACCAAGCAAAACATAATGCTGCCTAATTTTAACCATCGCCAAAAGGCAGAATTAAAAATGAAATGACCATGCGACAGAATAATAACCACCACCCAAAATAGCAAAGATATAGCCAGAACAAATAGAAACCATGATGTCCACAACTTGTAGATGTTTAATAAAAATTCAATGTTGTTTCTAAACTTGTCAATTCTCCCCAAAGGAATAAAGCATTCACCAGCTGGTTCCAAATCTGCAGATAACTGGCTACCATGACCTCTAGAGTATAATAGCAATTTAATATCTCAGCAATGGTTGACAAAAATAGCCAAACAAGTTACTGTCATATGGGTGACAGGAGCTACACAATAAAGCCCAAAAACTAAAAATATGCAATCCAAAATTGATGGAACACGATGCCACTACGTCACCTACGTTGGGTGACTCTCAAATGGATGAAGCATACTCAGGTGTAGCATGAAGTCCTTTGAGATGACTGGTGAAGTATGTTGAGTGTAGTGTGAAGCCATCAAGCCTCTGTATCGGATGGTTAATGGCCCCTTAACAAGCTATGCTCATGGAATTAGGGATTGATTAATGATAGGGTGACTCACAATTCTCTCTAGGATAGAACATGAATTCTATGAATGTGAATATTGAATAGCTATGAAATCATGATTTTAATGCTTAAAGACCAATGTGGAAAGGATATGGATTAATACTTTACTAGTGAGTTCTAATTACGATATAAAAAAGGAAAAACTAAATACTAATGTTTCCTTTTTGTAAGTTGAAATTGTGCAAGGTTGTGAACAATTTGAGCTTACTAGAAGGGGACATTACAAGTGGTATCAAAGCGGTCATCCTTCCATCCTGTGTATACTTGTAACTTATTCTCTCATGTGAATACCTTGTGTATTACTTGTATTCATGCTTCAAGCTTGATATACTCATGTGTTGCTTCATGCTTATTGTGTATGCTTTGGTAGTACATGTATTTATGTTTATACTTGGTGACCTTGGAATGGTGGATGTACCCATGGTGTAGTATGGGATGCACCAATCCCCTTTCCAATGGTCTGATAGTATACTTATTGGTATTGAGGCATCTTATGTGACTCCATGCATTCACGAGTGTGCTTCATGACTTACACTTCATGTGTATACTTGTAGACAAGGGTATACTTTGTGAATTATGTATTTAAGTGTATACTCTATAAATTGCATTTGTATGCTCATATATTTATGCTTCATGTGTATACTTCATGGTTTACATCTATTTATATGCTTCATGCTTTAACCTTACTTTTATGCTTCATGTGTGTGTTTTCTTGTGTGTGTTCACATATTTTACTTGTGTAATCTTGTGTGTTTTCCTGTGTGTGTTTTCTTGTGTAATCTTGTGTATTTTCATGTATTGCTTCATACTTGTATGCTTTCTATTGGTAGGTTTCTCATTTTGACGAATGTGTGTTTCTCATATCTGATATATATTCTCGGCATGTATACTTCAAGCTCCATATGTGTTAATACACGTGCTACTTAGACATTCATGTGTATGTTTTATGTGTATACTTCATTGAGTGCAATTGTATTCAAGTGTATGCTCTATTCAAGTGTATGCTCTATGACTATGTACTTGTATCCGAGTGTATACTCTATGACATTATATTTGAATGCATACTTTATGTCAATAATTATATTTGAGTGTATACTCTATGCTTTATATTTGTAATTGAGTGTATACTCTATGATTGTATTTGAGTGTATAACTCTATGCCTTGTAATTAATTATATACTCTATGATTGTATTTGAGTGTATAACTCTATTCCTTGTAACTGAGTGTATACTCTATGATTGTATTTGAGTGTATAACTCTATGCCTTGTAATTCGAGTGTATACTCCATGATTGTATTTGAGTGTATGACTCTATGCCTTGAGATTGTATACTCTATTATTGTATTTGTATTTGAGTATGTACTCTATGATTTGTATTTGTATAACTAGTGATTGTGTACTCTATGACTTGTATTCAAGTGTATACTCTATAACTTGGTATTTGTATTTGAGTGTATGTACTCTACAACTTGTATTTGTATGTGAGTGTATTTTCTAAGACTTGTATTCAATTGTATACTTTATGACTATGTATTCAAGTGTATACTCCATGACTTTGAGTGTTCAAATGTATACTACATGCTTTATGTGTGTACTCCATGACTTACTTATATTAATGTATACTTCATAGTTGTGTGTATACTTACATGTTACATGTATGCCTCATGCCTTAGGTATTGCACGTATATACTTTTGTATACTTCATACTTTGTGTATCAAGTGTATGTTATGTGTTTCATGTATTATGTGCATATACTCATTTATTACATACTATGTTCATGATTCATGCTTCGTATACTTTAAGTATTAAGTGTATAAGCTTTGTGTATGCTTCATGTACTATGTGTATTTATGATTTGTGTTTTTGTATATGTGTGCTTATACTTCATCATGGATCTTCTCTCCAATGGTGTTCTCTATTTGGAGTGTCGAACCAAAGAGCCTCACCCATCATGTTATAGACAAATATATATTGCTCTCTCATCATTCTTTTAACACACTTATGGTCAACATTCTTAAGACTATTATATTGTTGTCATCGATGTTAAGAGTTTACAACACTACACATAGTTACACGATAATAGCTGAGATTGTTCAACCACTATCACCACAAATTTTAATTCTTGCAAATCTAAGGATCAAAATATTACACCCTGACTTGAAATGTAAGTACCAGACTACTATTACCTCCATTTTCATTTGGGCTAATATGAGGTAATGACATCAACCTAACATGATCACAATTCTCAAAGGACCTCCACTACAAACAAAAAGTAAAGTATCACTAATTATACCTTGATACATGTCAGAGTGCACTAGTATTACTAAAAGCTTAGTCATCACACAAAACTATTATGTAGAGATCTAGCACTCTATTGTGCCCTGTAATATCTATGTTCAGATTGATTAATGGTAGTGAAGTCACCCCTAAGTATTTAAGGTAAATTACAATTAGCCTTTGATAACAAGGTACTCTACTATTACCCTTAGTCTATTAGACATAACTGGGATTTACAAATGAATTACTCTAGCATTCCATGTTCAAATATTCATGTCAAAATTCATCATATCATGATGTTTCTACTCCACACTCATAGAAACAATGGCAATATACATATCAACCTTGCAACTTACCAATTCTCTCTCCTCAATATCATATAATTACTCTCGAGGTATTGACCTGCACATGGTTCTTCTCAAATTCTTGGGTTAACTAAAAATTGCTTGAGGACAAGAAATCTCAAGAGAGGAGGCCTATCATGTCCCTATATTGAATTAGTTATGTATTTCAAATATCCCAACATTAAATATAGACTGAATATATTAAAATAATGTAAGTGTGTGCTTCAGGATTAAACTGTGTTAGTTTTTCCCTCAATATTTTAGATCACACTCCATGATCCATCATCAGGAGAAAAGAAAGCAAGAAAAATAGAATGAATAATCTACAGATCAAGAAGCTTAAATAGAAAGGGAGAGGGGAAAGAGGTGGCATGGTGACAAAGAGATCACACATGGAAGAAACTTCCAAAAAAAAAACTAACACTCCAAAAACCCCAAATTGCAAAGAAGACTCCAAAGACACAAGGACAAGCCAAAAAGAAAGACAAAAACCACAAAGTAAAACTCAAAAAAAAAATGATAATAAAAATAAAACATCAAACCTACAAGCGAGAGAAAAATATAACTATAAAAATATATATATACTTGAATGTATATCTATATAGATGTATAAGAGAATATATCTATATGCCATTAAATAAATCAATAGATATATATATGTATGTGTGTGTGTGAGTGAGTGTAAAAGTAAATAAATGTATGTATGAAAGAAAAAAGAAACTTAGAAATAATAGAAAGAAGGAAATAAATTAAAACACCTAACCTACAAGGGAGAGTAATATATAACTATATATAAATATACTTCAATACATCAAAAGAAGAAAGGGAGATGGCATTTTAACTTTTATTAAAATTTTGGAGATGGGGTTGTGGGTAAAGATTTTATAGTTGTCACCATTGGAGAGGAGATCTAGCATCTTAGAGATATAGTCATGTTTTTTCATGATGACTATGGCATTGCCTTTGTCTATTTTAACAATGACAAGGTCATTGTTGCTCATTAGACTCTTAAAGGCCCGAAGCTCAGTTTTGGGGATATTGCACCTCGGTGGTTTGGCATGCCTTAGTATGACAACACAATCTCATCTTATTTCCTCATCAATATCCTCGGGGAGAGAACGAACCACATTTTTAGTCCCAATTAATAAATCAGTATAAGGAACAAATTGAGGGGTGATGGCAAAACCTAAACCTCTTTTTAAAAAATTGAAAGAGAGAGGATCTAAAGGTACATGGGAGAGGTTAACAACTAATTTATTTTCCCAGTCATAAATAATGAATAATGGGAGATGAAGCAAATGTGATTAGAAATAATCATCAATGAACATTTGAAAAAATCCTCATTCTAAAAGATAAGAAAGCAACACAATTAATCTCCAATCAAGTGGGAGGTACAATCATTCGAATGATGCAAATATTGAGTTATATCTTGAAAATGAAAATTCAAGATCAATAGAACATGTACAAGTAACATAACATCTCACAATGCAACCAAAAATGAGATAAATTTATCTGTAGAAGGAAATGTATAAAATATACATGGCTAAATTTAATTTTGAAAGGATTTTTTGTAAATTTTGATGTAATGGTGCTAATGGATATGATAGTCTTTTCTAATTTCTATCACACAATCATGTCATCAATTTTAGGAATTAAATATGTATTGAAACTTCAAAATAATTAGGCTTTAAAATAACTATGATTTTAAATAATAATGATTAGGGTTTAAAATAAAAAGTAGGATTTAAAATAAGTAGGGTTAGGGTTTAAAATGATCATTAGGGTTAGGGTTATAAATGATAATTAGGGTTAGGTTATAAAATGATTATTATGGTTAGGGTTTAAAATAAGTAGAGTTAGGGTTTAAAATGATCATTACAATAAGAGTTATAAAATGATAATTAGGGTTAGGGTGTAAAATGATCATAGGGTTAGGGTTTAACATGACCATTAGGGTTAGGGTTATAAAATCATAATTAGGGTTAGGGCATAAAATAAGGAGGGTTAGGTTTTAAATGATTATTAGGGTTAGGGTTTAAAATAACTAGGGTTAGGATTTAAAATTAGCATTAGGGTTACGATTTAGAATAATTAGGGTTAAGGTTTAAAACATTTAGGGTATAAAATAATTAGGATTAGTGTTTAAAATAAATAGGGTTTAATTAATTAGGTTTATAATATTTCATATTATATTAATCATATTATTAAGATGTAATATAATATAATATATAATGTAAGTATATTATATATTATTATATATAATATAATAATATTTATATTAAATTATAATATTTTATATTATTTTTTGATTAGAGGGTAAAACAGGATTTTAAAGGTCCCAAACTTTTTACAAACAAACTTCAACCTCAACAAAGGTTGACCATCAGCACAACAATAGTCCAGCTACCAAGACAACAAGTGCTAAACCAAAATAGAGCATCCAAAACATAGCACTCCACAAAATAGACAAATAACCTAAGCTATGCCAACAGTAGATCTAGCCTTTTGCACACCCTTAATCCAAGTGTGGGATTGAGAGATTGACTTTGACAAACCCTTCTTCCTACGATGCACTAATGTCCAATAGACATCATTATCCAGGTCCACTAAGCAAGGGGAAGGGGGAGGGGAATCCTCCACAAAAACACTACCCACAAGTGAGGCCTGAGAGGGAGACCCAACTAGAGAGGAAGACCATTGAGGAACCACAATATGAGCCCCAACCAAAGATGCCACTCTTGTAGGATCAAAGGAAATAGCCAAGTCATCACCACCACCACAAGCCAAACCGCTGACAACAGAAGTAGCAATGACACTAACAACAACAACCAAACCACCACAAGAGGGCACAGCAAAGCTGACGCTGATACCAACAACCAAATAACCTCCAACAAGTGGAAAAGCTAGATCAAGTACAGAATAGGGGACTATGGAAGCTGTAGGTTTTGAAACCTTCAAATCCTCAGAAGAAGACGTGGAAGACTCTGATGAAGAGTCTTAGACATCTACATTAAAATGATCAAGTGCAACATCCTTCCACCAAGAAGAAGATCTAACAACCTTTAGGTGAGGGCAATTTGATGCAATATGTTCTATAGCAAAGCATCAATGAAATCCGAATGGAATACCTTCATAATCAAGAGATTGAGTCCATGACAAATATGCTACCTATAAAATAATCTTAGCAGGAAGGGGCTTGGACATATTGATATCAACTAACATTTACGCATAGGTGGTATGAATGAAAATAGAAGTAGTTGAATCCACCATCCAAAAACAACCCAAAGAGATTCCAATAGCTGAAAAACTTGAATCACCCTAGAAATAAAGGGGAAGATTTGGGAGGTAGATCCACACTAGTTTATTATGGAAAGACTTAGAAAGAGTGTTAAAAGAAGGATACCATGGCTCCACCATGAGGGGATACTTGCCCATAAACCATGAATGCCCTTCAATAAATTTTTGATCAGAAATGGAAGAAAAATTTACCACAAAGCATCCCATTGCATAGGGGTAAATTTCAACTTTCCCATCTAAATGGGGAAGCCAAAGAAGTCAAATCCATTTATTAATAGGGGAGAGAGGACGCCATGAGCCTTCAAACTTGTAAATCAAACCATTTTTAGAATAAAACTTAACATTCTCTAAAACATCCTCACCCAAAAACACCACACAAGGAGGTAGGGAACTTGGGACCACAGCAGACCTCACCACTAGAGAGGCATTCCCAATACTAGTGTACACCACACCTGCAAAAGACTTACCACCATCTATGCTAAGTGAAGAATCCAAATTGCCACCGCTATCAAAAGCCAAATTACAACCAATGGGCAAAGATGTAGCAGAACCACCACAACTAGAAGCCAGATTACTGCCACTAGACCCACCACAACCAATAGCCACATTGCCGCTAGAGAACAGCAAAAAAACCTCCTTTGAAATCAAATGGACACCATTAGCCAAAATGCCCCCGCCACCATCAATTGAGCCATAGCCAATGGGCAATTTTATAGTATTACCACTGCTATCAATTGCCACATTACTGCTAGAGAGCAGCAGAAAATCCTTCAAGTCTACAGCTAGGGTTTTACAAATGAGCTAGAGATGCATTTTAAAAGATAACGTTTCACAATCATAAGATGAATGGTGTCCAATAAGTAGGGTTAGGGTTTAAAATGATCATTATGGTTAGGGTTTAAAATGACCATTAGGGTTAGGTTTATAAAATGATAATTAGGGTTAGGATATAAAATAAGTAGGGTTAGGTTTAAAATAATTAAAGTTAGGGTTTAAAATGAGCATTAGGGTTACCATTTAAAATAATTAGGATTAGAGTTTAAAATAAATAAGGTTTGATTAATTATAATTTAAAATAATTAAGATTTATAATAATTATGATTTAAAATAGTTAGGGTTTATAATAATTAATATTATATTAATAATATTATTATTAATATATAATATTTATATACTGACACAACATGCCCAAGTAAACTTTTTAACATGATTGGTAACATTGGCCCTACAATATGATGCTTTAGCCAATTGATCTAGGGCCCCCACCTGATAATAATATTTATATTATTATAAAAATATTATTATAATATTATACATTATTATTATAAGTAGGGTTAGAGTTTAAAATGAGTACCTAGTTAGGGTTTAAAATATGTAGGGTTAGGGTTTTAAATTATCATTACGATTAGGGTTATAAAAAGATAATTAGGGTCAGATTTTAAAATAAGTATGGTTAGGGTGTAAAATGATCATTAAGGTTAGGTTTTAATAGGACCATTAGGGTTAGGGTTATAAATTGATAATTAGGGTTACGGTATAAAATAAACGTAGGGCTAAGTTTTAAAATGCATTGGGTTCGGGTTTAAAATAACTATGATTATGGTTTAAAATAACTGGGGTTTAATTAATTAGGATTTGAAATAATTATGATTTAAAATAATTACATTTTATAAAAAAATATGATTTAAAATAGTTAGGGTTTATAATAATTAATATTATATTAATAATATTATTATTAATATTTAATATAATTATATCATTTATTATTATATATTATATAATTATATTATTTATTAATATATATTATATAATAATATTTATATTTTATGTGTGGGTGAGGACCCATTCCCTTTATTAAGACATAAAACAAATGTATTACATTATACCTACCACATAGGAAGCAAAGAAGAAAAGAGGAAATAAATAGAAGAAAGGATTCAACAAAATAAAAGAATCCAAAAGGAACTACCAGAGAAGATAGGGAAAACCATACCACAATCACAAATAGCTACAAAAGAATATAACTGCTAAAGACTCAAAACCTTAGTGAAACTAAACTCTACTCCTATTAGAAAGAGGAGCATCCATAGTTTTCTAGGAGCCCTCCCCAACTACTTCCTTGCATTCTATACAACGTTTTTTAGCCTCAGACTCTCTACCTTTTTCCTTTTTAGAAGCCCCACAATTTGGTTTAGACTTGCTGCTCATGGTGTAAGAGATCCCATATTTTTGGGAAGGAGCCACCATAAAATCATTATCAAAAAATTATGGATTCATATCATCCAAATCCTCCATGAAAGGAAAATTGCCTTCTGACTCAAAACCATCCTCCTCCACCTCTGATGGAGTATTAGTAGTCTTATCAAGCACTAGGATAGAGAGAGGAAGGGAAGGCTCCGAAGGATGCTCTAGGAAAGAAGAATCAGGAGGTTGAGTAGAATCAAACTCCACAATAGGTTGAGGCTCCATAAACATTCCATGATTTCTCCAAATAAAATTAGCATCTAGAGAGCTAGCATTCTTAATTCATTTTTAAGACTAACATACCTACTACCTGGCGTACTGAGAAGAGTGCAAGCCTCTATTTTGTGGCCCAACTTATTGTAGCATAAACATAGAAATGGAAGACCTTCATAATTTAAAAATTGAGTCCAAGAACCAAAAGAAGATTGAATCTGGATCGAATGAAAGAGAGGTTGAGAAATATCTGCCATAGCATAAGCCCTGATATACCTTCGTGTCGTAACCACCTCTTCTAAGTCAAGCTTGACAAAGGCACCCACTCGATTGATCATATTACTTATGAGAGCAACATTATGCATAACTAAAGGCATATTGTAAAGCCTAATCTATATATGAACCTTTGTAATCTTGGCAGTAGCTGGACCAAAAAAGGGGGACTATGGAGAAAGAAAGAGCCTTGATTGCCTAAAAACCATGGGCCATTCTAAACAATGAAAGAATAATCTACAATAGATTGGAAGGTAAATAGATGAAAATCAAAATCCAAGGTTCAATCATAGGAGAAAACAAGTTACTCCATGAAGCTTTGGTCCACTCCATAACTAAAACAAAAGATGGACATCTATTCAAAATCTCAGAATCAAAGAATGATCCCAAATTTATCAGCTGTAATCACATTAATACTATCATCAGACCTAAACAAATCTGCTAGCTCATTAGAAAAAAACCACCATTGAGTCCTAGATAGAGAAGGTTCATTGATTATTTTGATTAGAGTTCTCCACCGTGGGAGAAGAAGGCAGATTTGGTAGCGTCTTGGAGGGGAAAGGGCTAGAGATATCCTTGTGAATCTGCTCTACGTAGTATGCATTGCACACATGAAAAGGATTGGACCTATTTTTACATGCCATGAGTGAATCCTAATTTAGACCTATAGGGACACCCTCAACATCATTCACATCTTTCTAAACCAAAGGATCAAAGGCAAGTTCATGAGGAGGGGAAACCTCTTGCTCTACCATTGTTTAGGTCTCCTAGACTCTTGTGGCACATTTTCACGCTTGATGATGATTATTCTATTAGGATATATTAATGTCATTAAAAAGAAGGGAGAGATAAATGAACACTTAATATAATAATATTTATATTATTATAATATTATATATTATTATGAGGGCTTACTATAATAATGGTTAGGGTGAAAGTATATAATAATGTAATAATAATATAAATATAATAATATTATATTTAATAAGTTATACTATATAATTATATAATAATTTAATTAATGTATTACATGTTGACTGCGACTAGAATATATATATTAAATAATAATATATATAAAATATGCACACGCCTATTTTTAATCAATGTCGAATAAAAGTTGGGCTAAAAGGTGGAATCAAGAAGGATATCACTATGACTAAAGTAAATAATATGTATGGCCTCTAAGGATACCCACAAGAGCTTTAGTAAAATATTTTACTTGTTATTCATCTATCTTCATTCTAATTATAAAATGATAATTAGGGTTAGGGTTTAAAATGAGGGATACTATTTAAAATAATTAGATATAAAGTTTAAAATAATTATGGTATAAAATAATTAGGATTACTATTTAAAATAAATATGATTTAATTAATTAGGGTTTAAAATAATTTTGTGCCGATAAAAGTTTACCAAGCGCTTTAAAAAAATAATTTTGATTTAAAATAATTAGGGTTTATAATAATTATAATTTAAAATAGTTACAGTTTATAATAACTAATATTATATTAATAATATTAAATTTATTAATATGTAATATAATATAATATATATTCTAGATAACAGTTGATAGTGTTCTTTTACCTTTTATATCTTCATTTTGGGTTAATTTTGGGAGGTTTTAAAGATTCTCTGGTAGACATCTGATTTCCAATATCCCTCAAAAGACCTATTAGTCAAAGCCTTCCAAAAGACTTATAACCCTCATTAAGATACCTATGACAAAACCTAAAACCTTACACAAACTTTTCATGATGTACCTCACATAAAGATTTCAAATGATACACTTGTAGGTTAACTATGTAGATCTTTTAACCATTGAGAGATCTCTCTTATCTTCTTATAGACCTATGAGTGAAAATAGAAGACATGCAGATCCTCCAAACTGTTAACATACCCTTCATTGATAGCACAAGAGTATAAGAGTCTATAGGCCTATGACCTCCTGCTCCTTACTACTCGATAGTCTTCTTAACAAACCTTTGCATCCTTTGTCATTAATGTTGCTTTCATTTAATACCTCTATGATGATGGTGAAAGCCTTGTCTAGGCTATACAAACCATAATATGATGGTCATAGAAGTTATGAAAGGTTTGATATGCTTCATATAATATTTGTCATGCCTTCTATGTCTCTAGATAGCTTGACTTGAAATGATTGTAGACCCCTATGACGAGCATGAAGAGTTATTTAGGAGATAGACAAACCTTGTAGAAGGTTATTTATATCTTCAAATGCATGAACAAACCTCACAATTGTTTTACTGGTCTTTAGAAGATGAATAGAGCTTCAAGAACAATTGCCAGGGATTTTCAATGGTGCTCAAACCTTCAAAAATCATTCCCTTCCTTGCAAACCTCTTAAATAATCCTTATCAAGGCATTATAGCATATGCAGATTTGTGGGAGCTTTGATAAGATTTGTTGGATTTGTTGATTTTTTCATGTTCCTTTAGGCCTATTCAAGCTTGAAATGTTTAATATAAGGGTATGCAGTGTTTATAAGCTTGATAGGTTTAATGGCCTCAAAACCTTACAAAATATTTGAACTTTGGTAACAAATTGATACCCTCTAAGAGTTTGATAAGTTTTGACAGTGTTTATCTTTATGCAGGATTTTAGGACTATGCAAAGTGCTTAGGGGTATGATATGTTCACTAAGCTTTAGCCAAATCCTTAGACATTTGATAATCCATTAGAGTGTACAGAACATCTAACTTCTTGATAGACCACATAATGATTTGATATACTCATTTATGGCTTATGCATGCTTGAACATCACATGACAAGGTTGCCACTGCTTTTGTATGACTATTAGAGACCTTATGGTAGTATAGACCCTTAAGATACCCTGTAGATTTTCTAAAATATTCACACACTATTGGCATACCTTAAATAGAGTACTTTAGGGTTTTGACAAACCTTGAGACACTATAAAATCTTATAAATGATGTACAGGAGATTAAGACGATTGATAGACCTCATAGGCTACTGTACATGCCCTTTTTTAATGCTTTTCATCACTTCATCTTCATTGTATGCCTCCTTAGGTTCTTTGAAGACTTCGGTGACTTGGAGTATTACATTAGCCTACATGGCTTTCCTCTGAATAAACATGGATTCCCAAAGATTAAAATCATTTGTCATACTGCTATATCTTGACACAAACCCTTTATGATATCACTCAACACTGCTATACCCTCTTCTTCTTACATAATCAAAAAAGACATCACTTACAAGATGTGATAGACCTACTCAATGTTTTAATAGACTTTTTAGATCTTGGCAAGACACCCAAGACTAAGCTCAAGGTTTCCATATTTACATACTTGCTCTTAGGTTTTTCCTTGTGAATTGGTAAGACCTTGAAAGTGTAGGTACAAACCTTTTAACAAGTTGTGACTAAGATGAAAAGGATGAATGGGATATCTACACCATTATATTCTATCTCCATTCTGTAAGGATTCTTGTATTGCATTGAAAGCTTCAAGAAAAAGTTCCTCACCACCTTCTATGACTTGATCATGGTCATAAATCACTCACATTGTCCACATTCATGTTCATGGTACACCACCTCCTCAGAGTCTTTTTCCTTTGAAAATATGGAGTCTTGAGGATTCAAACCCTGATCCTTCTTCCTTGTGAATTGGTAAAACCTGCAAATTAGCTTTTAAAACCTAAAACCAGTCAACATGACAAGAAGACCTAAGCCTAAAACTCATCAAGACTTTGACTGTGTTTTTAAAGAAAAGAAAATTCCCCCAATGTTGTATGTGGCTTTTGGATGTTTTAAGGTTCATGACAACTCAAAACCATAATGTACCACTTGTCAAGATAGAACAAAACAAGATGCACAAAGATTTCCTTGAAGACTTTAATATTTAAGGAAACTTTCAAGACTTAGACTCCAAAAGGTCATTGACAAAGCATAATAACAGAACTTTAAGATAAAAAAACTCATTCAAGACCTTTGGGAGAGCATTTGAGAGCCCTATAAAGACCCATTAGACTATTTGTGTTTGGAAAACTCAAAATAGTTAATAATAATATCATAGTGTTATCCAAATAAACTTGAAGCCATTTATAAGTTTGTCAATCTCATATTAAAAATAAATTATTTCAGGATGGTTATTACATATAGCTATTACATTGCACCTCTTTGCATCAAAGTCTCAAATACTTAGCATCATCATAACCACAACATAGTTAGTGAAAGGAAACTAGACCAGGTCCACACTAATGTTATGAGAGAAATAATGAAAGTAAGAATGATCTAAACAAATTTTAGTAAAATAACAACTAAGAGATAGCACAAGATATACCCTAGCAAAATCCTTTAAAAAAAACTAGCCTCCAAAACACACTCAATTTATTAATCTCAATAATAGGATTATAATACAATGTTTAGTTCTAGTGCATTTAACATGAGATATAGATGATCTTCATCTTGAATTTTGGAGTCAATTCAACTTAACATTGCTTTGAACTCACTATACAATAAGTTGCTCCTTGCCCCTAATAATGCAAATCCATGTGCATATATTTATAGGCACATTCCAATAAGTAAACAAGTAGTAAATCACAAAATGATGGACATAAAACCATGGGCTTGCCAACTGCCTTGAAAAAGGGCTATTTTTTCTTAGGGGTTGTTTTTAACCCCCCCACCCCCAAACCACCCAACCAATCTATTGTCCCAAGCCCCATTATTGTGGATGAGTGTATAATCTATTATGGGTGTAAAATAGGCAAATATACAACACATTCCTAACAATCAATTGCATTTTCTACTTGGTGTGTTTCCAAACTCTGCAAAATTCTTGAACTGATCAATGAGGCTTGACTAAGGAAAAAGGTGGGAAGCTAGTTGCCTTGCTCTCTTAACATAGAATTTCCAGTAGTGTTCTTCCATACTAACAATTCTTCTCTTTACATGGTGTAGGCACAAAGGGTCTTCTCCAAGATTTTAGTAGACTTCTCCACATTACATTTGATTTATCATCCTCATCTTCATGATAGATCATAGGGTGTAATCTAAAATAGTGATATAAAAAAATGACACGATTAATTCCAAAAACACTCTAATTAAAGGTACACATTTCCAAACCTAATTCATTTAGCTAAAATATTTTAAATATTTTAATTTATTATATTTATTTATCCTACACATTTATGTTAAGGGTGTTTTATTTCTCTAACCATAAAAAGAAAAAATAATTAAATTAAATTTTAAAAAGGAAAAGAGGACTTAAAAAAGAATTACTTAAAATAGTGGTCCTTGGGACACTCTAAACTTGCTATACTTAACATATTTCTAGACTTAAGTCAATAAATTTACTATACTTAACATATTTCTAAACTTACGTGAATAAACTTGCTATACTTAACATATTTCTAAACTTACGTGAATAAACTTGCTATACTTAGCATATTTCTAAACTTAGGAGAATAAATTTACTATACTGACTCAACAATTTGTAATCTTTTCTAAACTTACGTGAATAAACTTGCTATACTTAGCATATTTCTAAACTTAGGAGAATAAATTTACTATACTGACTCAACGATTCATAATCTTCTTAATATAAAAATAAAAATCTTAAATATAATTTGGTTGTATCCAGTAAAACAACTCATCCTAGTCTTCTAACGAAAAACACATAGGGAAACCAAAATTGAAAAACTTCTCTCAAAAAGACTTAAAAGGAATTACTTAAAATAGTGGTCCTTGGGACACTCTAAACTTGCTATACTTAACATATTTCTAAACTTAAGTCAATAAATTTACTATACTTAACATATTTCTAAACTTACGTGAATAAACTTGCTATATTTAACATATTTCTAAACTTACGTGAATAAACTTGCTATACTTAGCATATTTCTAAATTTAGGAGAATAAATTTAATATACTGACTCAACAATTTGTAATCTTCTTAATATAAAAATAAAAATATTAAATATAATTTGGTTGTATCCACTAAAACAACTCATCCTAGTCTTCTAACAAAAAAACACATAGGGAAACCAATACTGAAAAAGTTAACCCAAAAAGACTTAAAAAGAATTACTTAAAATAGTGGTCCTTGGGACACTCTAAACTTGCTATACTTAACATATTTCTAGACTTAAGTCAATAAATTTACTATACTTAACATATTTCTAAACTTACGTGAATAAACTTGCTATACTTAACATATTTCTAAACTTACGTGAATAAACTTGCTATACTTAGCATATTTCTAAACTTAGGAGAATAAATTTACTATACTGAGTCAACAATTTGTAATCTTTTCTAAACTTACGTGAATAAACTTGCTATACTTAGCATATTTCTAAACTTAGGAGAATAAATTTACTATACTGACTCAACGATTTGTAATCTTCTTAATATAAAAATAAAAATATTAAATATAATTTGGTTGTATCGAGTAAAACAACTCATCCTAGTCTTCTAACAAAAAACACATAGGGAAACCAAAATTGAAAAACTTCTCTCAAAAAGACTTAAAAGGAATTACTTAAAATAGTGGTCCTTGGGACACTCTAAACTTGCTATACTTAACATATTTCTAAACTTAAGTCAATAAATTTACTATACTTAACATATTTCTAAACTTACGTGAATAAACTTGCTATATTTAACATATTTCTAAACTTACGTGAATAAACTTGCTATACTTAGCATATTTCTAAATTTAGGAGAATAAATTTAATATACTGACTCAACAATTTGTAATCTTCTTAATATAAAAATAAAAATATTAAATATAATTTGGTTGTATCCACTAAAACAACTCATCCTAGTCTTCTAACAAAAAAACACATAGGGAAACCAATACTGAAAAAGTTAACCCAAAAAGACTTAAAAAGAATTACTTAAAATAGTGGTCCTTGGGACACTCTAAACTTGCTATACTTAACATATTTCTAAACTTAAGTCGATAAATTTACTATACTCAACATATTTCTAAACTTATGTGAATAAACTTGCTATACTTAACATATTTCTAAACTTACGTGAATAAACTTGCTATACTTAGCATATTTCTAAATTTAGGAGAATAAATTTAATATACTGACTCAACAATTTGTAATCTTCTTAATATAAAAATAAAAATATTAAATATAATTTGGTTGTATCCACTAAAACAACTCATCCTAATCTTCTAACAAAAAAACACATAGGGAAACCAATACTGAAAAAGTTAACCCAAAAAGACTTAAAAGGAATTACTTGAGCAGTGGCTTGGGAGCTCCACTCTAAACTCCACCAAAATGAATTTACTATACTTACTCAACATATTATAATCTGTTTAAAAAAAAAAGCTACCAATATTAAATATTATAATTCTGTTGCCGGCAAGTGTTCTTTCCCGACGAATGCATAAAACGTGCAAAAAGTATCTGTCCTTTTCAGTTGCCGTAACCCAATATTTCCTCGATCGACAGAGATTTCACTATGAGATATCCGGCGTACTTATCAACGATAAATAGACGTACTTATCAGGCAGGTGACAAATCCAAATGACACGAGCTCGGGCCACCATAGCACCGAAACGACCCAACGACTTTGCCTTTTGGAGCGGCTGAGTGATAATTTGAGGAAGAGGAGCTTCCAGTTAGATTTAGATTCAAAGTATAAATTTAAGAGCCTAATGGGTCAGGTTTGAAGTATAAATTTATAGTTCAATTTTGGAGGGCTTGCACCCTCTAGATTTACCTAGGACTTGCACTAGTTAAATTTTTTGGATTATATTTTTCTAAAACTTGCGCCAGGTTAAATAGACTTTCACCTGGCCTGCTTTGTTGCTGTATGCTATGTGTGCTGTTGAATTTACCCAGAACCTATACCTGGCTTGGTCAGTTGGAGTAAGGTGCAGGAAGAATAGAATGTGTTAATGAGTATGTAAAATGTCTTTTGGAGATTTGAACATGAAGCCCCGAATGAATATGCAACTTACCTTTCTAGATCTCCACTATAAAAGCCCACAATATTTCACCAATAATGAGTTATTGTATTCTTTTCTTTCAACTTTTGGGTTGACTGCTGGTTCCTAAGCTTTTATTTTTTAAAGAAACATACGGTTGTTTTAAGTAAGACATTATTTTACCCTTATTTTATTGTCAACTTTTTATTCATTTAGATTTGGTTGCTTTGAATTCAAAAAGATTTGGGTGCCATGGTTCCTGCAGAGATGAGAATGGTTGGCCCTTTTCAAAAATTGTCATCTAAAATTTAACTATATCTTTCTTCTTTGTTTTCATCTGCACTGTAAGGATCACTCACTTTCCTTTCTGACACTCCTGAAAAAGATGGAATTGGGTTCCTTTCTTCTGATCACAAAGATTGTTGGGTTTCCGATGTTACAGTCCTATTGAAGCCAATGGCACAATAAAATGACAAGCTAGGTTTGGACTGAAGTACAAAGGTCTTTCAGGTTTAAAGATATTGAGATTTAAACACAATAGTTCATACAAATCAAGACCAATTATTTTCCACATAATCATCTAAATATAGCACAATAGACAGATAAGTCTATCCTATAACAAATAATAGATAAAATAATATTTTATTACCCCTAATACTTCCTCTTAAGTTCAAATCTGAGATTTGACACTTAAGGAAATTTGACCACACCCACATAAAATAGTAAAAATAGAAATATAAATTTAATTAATATATTTACACCCACAATACTTCTAAATATACAGATTTTAATTTTCTCCTAAAACATAATAAAATAAATTATATTCATAGGCTTCTGTGGTGCCACTTGCACTACTGTGGCATTCTCCCCCAATACTACATCATGCAAATAAAACTGCAAATTGGTTACCTTCTCCTTCAACATCAATTTATGATGCCCACCATAGGCATTCACAACATTGAAGCAGAAACAAATGACTACTAATGTCATGAGAATACCCATTACACTAATCTTCCCCATGCTGTTATTTATGGCAGACACAAAAGAAAAGAGTGAGTCACAAGGCTGTGCAGAGCCTAATACAATTCGTTCCTCTTAAATCTAAATTTATACATCAAATCTAAATAGATTAAATCACATGAACATACCTGATAAGTATGTCTATTTCTCTTTGATAAGTACGTCTATTTATCGTTGATAAGTCCGTCGGATATCTCATAGTGAAATCTCTGTGGATGTACGACAACTGAAAAGGACATACTTTTTACACGTTTTATGGATTCGCCGGGAAAGAACGCATTTTTGTTTTTCGTCAATTTGGGTGCCGGGAACTTTTCCCGGGCATCAAATAATAGTCACTTTTTGGTTTTGTTGGTAACAGACTTATAATATTTATTATTGGTAGCTTTATTTTTTAACACATTATAATATGTTGAGTAAGTATAGTAAATTTATTTTGGTGGAGTTTAGAGTGGAGTTCCTGTGCCGCTATTTAAGTAATTTTTTTTAAGTCTTCTTTTGGAAGAACTTTTTCAATTTTGGTTTTCTATGTGTGTTTTGTTAGAAATTTGTTAAGTATAGCAAGTTTATTCACGTAAGTTTAGAAATATATTAAGTATAACAAGTTTATTCACGTAAGTTTAGAGATATATTAAGTATAACAAGTTTATTCACATAAGCTTAGAAATATATAAATATAGTATGTTTAGAGTGTCCCAAAGACCACTATTTTAAATAATTCGTTTTTAAGTCATCTTTTCCTTTTTTAAATTTAATTTAATTATTTTTTCTTTTCACTGGTTAAAGAAATAAAACACCCTTAAAATAAATATCTAGGATAAATAAATCTAATCATTTAAGAATATTTTGGGCAAGGGCCATTGGCTAACCGTTGAGGGCGTGTCAGCATCGCACGTGAAAAAAGTTTACCAGGCACCAAAAAAAAGAAAAAAAAATCATTTAAGAATATTTAAATTATTTTAGATAAATGAATTAAGTTTAGAAATGTGTATTTTTAGTTAGAGTGTTTTTAAAATTAATTGTTTCATTTTTTTTATATCAATGTTTTAGATTACACCCTATGATCTATCATGAAGATGAGTAGGAGAAATCAAATGGAATGTGGAGAAGTCTACTAAAAACTTGGAGAAGGTAAGGGTGAAGAGACCAAAAAATGAGAATTTTAAGAGGAAAGAAGGTAGGATAGAACAAGACTACAACTAAGAGTGATGGACAAAAAATAGAGAGAAAAAGGTGAATTAAACTCAATGTGTAATAATAGAAGAAGGCCAATGTGTATCTTATAGATCTAAAATATGAATAAAATAATAAAAGTAAAAGTGAATCTTAATGTTGGAGAATAGGAGATTGAAAAGATTATGACAAACAACTATTACTTGGAACTCAATTTGAGACGAATAGACTAAGACAACCATGTTCTATAAAATCTAACACTATGCATGAACTTGGATCATATTCGCACATGCAAAGTTAATCCACACACCTACAATTTTGACTTCTTTCTACATGATTATGAACCTAATCTCTTCTAATCTTTAGTATCTACAACAAATTTCTATTTTTAACTAAAACCTATAAAGAGAAGAATTGGTAGTATGGAAGAACATTACTGGAAGTTCTATGTGAAGAGATCAAGGTAACTAGCTTCCCACCTTTTGCCTTAGTCAAGCCTCATTAATTAGTTCAACAATTTTGTAGACAATTTGGAAACATACCAAGCAGAAAATGTAATTGATTGTTAGGAATGTGTTGTATATTTGCCTATTTTACACCCATAATAGATTATACACTCATCCAAAATATTGGGGCTTGGGATAACATCTTGGCTGGGTGGTTTGGGCGGGGTAACAACAACCCCTAAGAAAAAAATGGCCCTTTTTCAAGATAGTTGGTAAGCCCATGGTTTTATGTCCATCATTTTGTAATTTACTACTTGTTTACTTACTACAATGTGCCTATAAATAAATGCATATGGATTTGCATTATTATGGGCAAGGAGTAACTTATTTTATAGTGAGTTCAAAGTAATGTCAAGTTGACTTGACTCCAAAATTTAGAGATGAAGATCTTCTATATCTTGTGTTAAGTGCACTAGAACTAAACATTGTATTGTAATCCTATTATTGAGATTAATAAATTGAGTGTGTTTTGGAGGCTAGTTTTTTTGAAAGGATTTTCCTAGGGTATATCTTTTGTTATCTCTTAGTTGTTATTTTGCTAAAATTTGTATAAGATCATTCTTACTTTCATTATTTCTCTCATAACATTAGTGTGGACCTAGTCTAGTTTCCTTTCACTAACTATGATGTGGTAATGATGATGCTAACTGTTTGAGACTTTGATGCAATGAGGTGCAATGTAATAGTTGTATGTAATAACCATCCTAAAATAAAAAATTTTCCATATGAGATTTACAAACTTATAAGTGGCTTCAAGATTGTCTGGATAACACTATGATGTAATTGTTAACTATTTTGATTTTTCCAAACTCAAATAGTCGTATGGGTTTTTATAGGGGTTTCAAATGGTTTCTCAAAGGTCTTGAATGAGTTTTGATATCATGCTTTGTCAATGACCTTTTAGAGTCAAAGTCTGGAAAGGTTCCTTAAAATATTAAATTCTTGAAGGAAACCTTTGTACATCTTGTGTTGTTCTATCTTGACAAGTGGTACAATATGGTTTTGAGTTGTCATGTACCTTAAAACTTCCAAAAGCCATGTACAACATTGGGGAGAATTTTCTTTTGTTTAAAAACATGGTCAAAGTCTTGATGAGTTTTAGTTTTAGGTTCTCTTGTCATGTTGACAGATTTTAGGATTTAAAGCTAATTTGTAGGGTTTACAAGTTCACAAGGAAGAAGTATTGGGGTTTGAAGCCTCAAGACTCCATATTTTTGAAGGAAAAACACTCTTAGGAGGTGGTGTACCATGAACATGGACAATGTGAGTTCTTTATGAAAGTGATCAAGTCATAGAAGGTGGTGAGGCACATTTTCTTGAAGCTTTCAACACAATACAAGAATCCCTATAGACTGGGAATAGAATACAATGGTGTAGATCTCCCATTTATCCTTGCCATCTTAGTCACGATTTGTTAAAAGGTTTGTACCTACACTTTCAAGTTTTTACTAGTTCATAAGGAAAACCCTAAGAGCCTATCTAAATATGAAAACCCTGAGCTCAGTCTTGTGAGGCTTGTCAAGGATCTAAGAAGTCTATTAAAACATTGAGTAGGTCCATCATATCTTGTAAGTGATGTTTATTTTGATTATATAAGAAGAAGAAGGTATATAAGTGTTGACTGTTACCGTAAGGGGTTTCTGTCAAGATATAGCAGTATGACAAATGATTTTAATATTTGGGAATCCATGTTTATACAGAGGAAATCCATGCAGGCTAATGCAAAGCTCCAAGTCAACCAAGTCTTCAATGAACCTAAGGAGGCATATAATCATGATGAAGTGATGTCAAGCATTAAAGGGCATGTATAGTAATTGATGAGGTTTGTCAACCTTCTTAAGCTCATGTACAACATTCAAAAGATTTTATAGTGTCTCAAGGTTTTTAAAAACCCTAAAAAACTCTATTTAAGGTATGTCAATAGTGTGTGAAGATTGTAGAAACTCTACAGGGTATCTTAAGGGTCTGGACTACCATAAGGTCTTTGACAATCATACAAAAGTAGTAGAAGCCTTGTCAAATGATGTTTGAGCCTGAATAATCCATAAATGAGTATATGAAAATCATTATGAGGTATACCAAGAAGTTAGAGGTCCTATACACTCCAATGGATTGTCAAATGTCTAAAGATTTGGATTAAGATTATTGAACATATCATACCCCTAGACACTTTCCATAGTCCTATTAAATTCCTGCATAAATATAAACACTGTTAGAACTTATCAAACTCTATGAGGGTATCAATTTGTTACCAAAGTTCACCAAATATTTTGTAAGGTTTGTAGGCCAATAAACTTGTCAAGCTTATAAACACTACTTGAACCCTTATATTAAACATGTCAAGCTTGAATGGGCCTAAAGGAACATGAAAAATTCAACAAATCCCACAAATCTTGTCAAAACTCCCACAAATATATGCACATGCTATAATGACATGATAAGGATTGTTTAAGAGGTTTACAAGGAAGGGAATGAGTTTTGAAGGTTTGAGCACCATTGAAAAACTCTACGAATTGTTCCTAAAGCTCTGTCCATCTTCTAAAGACCAGTGAAACAATTGTGAGGTTTGCTAATGCATTTGAAGATATAAAAATGTAACAAGCCTCCCTGTTGGCTATTTTTTAGTGAGAGAGGGGAAAAATATGGTCCAATAATGATTTACCTTGCCAAAACCTAATGCATAAATTTATTCAGTTGCTTTACCACTCCACCTGTCCTCTTGCTACGTTGGTGAAAAAGGTTGGTGAGTTATTTTATGCTTCAAAGAAATCTCTCTGGAGATAGATGAAGCATTTAATAAGGGGATGGAGGAGGTTGGGAATAGGGTTGCACCCTCTTTTGCTTGACTGGAAGAACTTCCCAATGTTTGACTACATTAGAGGATTTTACCCTTGTTAAATGGGACTGACCTTGTATGTTTGGCCTACTGCAACACCAGTGTTTACACAAAAGCTCTTACATACCATTTTTGGTATCCACTTTTCTTTGTATACAATTCATCTCTAACATATAGACTTTACCATGACAATAAGAGATCAAACAATCCTCCTCCATACAGCTAGAAATCTGGGCACCGGGCCTTCTACTCCAAGTAGACCATGAGATGTATGAAATACAAGGAACATACTCCTTATGCTTTCATCTTATTGCCATCTAATGGGAGGCTTTGTAAAAGAGATGTGAGCAATTACATATATTCACATAGAATGATATATGCTTGGTAAGTGTAGAAAAGAAGAGGAAAAAGAGGTTTGTTATAATGGGTGCAGTTGGGAGATTGGATGGTAGTGGGTAAACCCTAGGGCAAGTAGGGAGGATAATCGACCTGCAATACCATGAAGGAATTGCATCAAGAAAGGAAAGGCAATGGTGTCAGATAGGGAGTGTCTTCCCTATAGTTCAAATCAATGTTCAAGGACCATGAATCACTGTCCAATATTGACAAGATCTACAGTGATTTGAAAGAGATTTGAATGAGGACAAATGTCTATCCAAATTGAGGCTCCAATCAACCAGATCAAGTCTCCAATGAAGGTAGACCAAGTAGTCGAGGTTGACACTCATGGTGTGGAAAACCCATAAATGAGCGAGGACAATCAAAGGCTTGAAGGGTAATTTGGAGGGCATTGATTTGCAAAGTCGAACCCCATGATACCCGATCTGCATATCTAGTTTTTGACACAATTGGAGTATCGATGTGAGATTAAAGGTCCAACCTGGTCATTAAATCCCTACCTGATCTGGGTACTTGGACCTGCATCAAAAAGCATCTAAAAACTACTGACTCAGAGTAATCACTCAAGCAAGCATACGATTTGCAAGAAAGAGGTGTGATCAGAAGTGTAGTGCGCTAAAAGGGAGTGCAATCTGTTTGGAGTTAGGTGCTTCAATTCTTAGTTTTTCCAACACATAAACTATACTCTATTTGGTGTAACTTTATCCACTGTAGAAGAACTAAAACCCCATCTTTGCATTTTTAAAGTATGCTAAAATTATTTCAATGCAAGATTTTTACATCGCCCTTTTCCTTGAGCTTATTTTTTAAAACATGTTGAATGATTTCCTCACTCTGTAGAATAAGAAGGGTTTTCAATTTAGGGAGAACAGGGCCGATCCTATAGAGAATATAATGAGGGCGGCCTACACACAAAAAAAAAATTGGGACATGTGATAGAAAATGAGGAGAGCTAGTTCCATGGAAACCTTTTATTATACATCGATTTTGTTTTTACAGAGATATTTCATTTCAACTCTTCTTATGAAATTTGGGCAGCTTTTTGGTTTTGGTCATTATGGTCTTTTTCTACTAAACAACCAACCTTGTGGAAACTGTAGTCTTTGTGTTAAAGAATGTTATGGCACCAATACCTTAGATATATCGATCTATTTATGTGCATTGAAAATTAGTCACAAAATCCTTAATATGGAAATCTCTTCTACAACACAAGGATCTAAGGGAACTATTGTAGGAGAAAATGATTAAGATTTCCTTTTTGTAAGTCTTTTTAACATTTTACTTTGCTATGTTAAATATGGTAGACAATATGCAAAATTCAGGTTGTGAGTAGACTTGCAACACCATTTGCTATGTTTTTCTTATAATATCCTTACATTCCTTTGTGAAGAGTGATCAAATTGGGGTCACTGGAGTTATTACACAACTGATCTAACTGTCAAAGACCATTTTCAATAAAATTACACTATCATTGAAAACTTTTGGCTTGTAGATCACATTTTTACAATTTCGTATTTAGTATTTAAAAAAACATATTGTGTTTCTACTGAGTTAGATGTGGTGTCCTTGGGACACATCCTTTATCCTCTATGGCTATTCCAAATACTTTGGGGAAGTAGATGGGACACTCACTATGTCACCTATTTTTAGTTGATTGTTTTAATTGGGTTTTGTATTCCTCGTTTGGTTAAATGAGAGGAGCCTAGGTCTAGGATATTGAGTCCTCATGCATGGCCTTGAGCACTTGTAAAGGCTAAGGATGCATACAAGAAGGCCAATCCATCTGTAGGGCGTTGAGTTATCCATCGGTGGGGCATTGATTTGGGCATGATTAAGTATTTTCATCTATATAAGAGGTGCACTTGAGTCCATGTAGTGCCATCCCTTCAAGAACGCATGACGACACTCCATCTAATTTACATCCTAGTGTCTTATACCTTTCTAGTTGTGAGTATCACCTGACATTATATTGATGAGTATCTCTATGTTTTCACTCTGGCTTTATGCATTATTTTCTGTGTCTGCTCCGTGATTAATGTGAGTGTTGGCAATCATGTATACCCTTACTTTGTTACTTCTGTCTGGGCCTTGTGACTACCTCTGAGCATTGTGGTGTGGTCTTTCATGAGTCCACATAGTTGGGAGGCATTTCCACTGCCATTGGGGACTGATGTATAGGTTTTGGAGTACCAGTTGGAGATGTTCTCTCTCTATGTTACTTTATCAGTTGATGTACTCATTTAGTTATTGTATCATATTCATGGCTATGCCATTTTTCTTGTATATTCTTTTATGTAGTTGTACTCTCTTAAGAGAGAAGATGGAATCATGTAATTTAATGAGAAGAAATGAGATGTTTTCCTTATTTGATTTACAGATTCTAGTGTGGGTATCGAATCTTCTTGTTGTATGATGTTTATGAATTCATATTTCTATTTGGAATGGGTTATAGGAACATTTGGGTTGGTGTTTACAATGAATGTAGTTTTATAATGTTTTCATCTAGAGGGTGAGTTAGTCCTCTCCTTTGGATTGTACATTTAGCCATACTTGGCCATGAATGTTGTCTACATACTGAGTTGGCAACTGTATTATGTGCATGTTATTGATTTATGTCAAAAAAAATTATCTTGTCCTCTTTTGGCCCTTACCCTTCGAGGTTGTGGGGGGGGATGTTACATCTGGTATTAGAGTGAAGTTCACACACTGGGAGCTCTGGCATACATGAGCCTTCTATGTTTCGTTGTGTTTGGTGTGTGTGGCATGATCTTTTTATATTGTTTTTTTATAGTCTTAATTGCTTTCATGGCATTAGTGGGTTAAGTTACAACCCCATTCTTAGCAATCATGGAGGAAATAACCTCTTTGGCCCTACCTTACTCAGTGAGACTAGAGTGTTGAGTCTTGTATGTTTATGGGTTAAATGTAACTTAGATTTCCTAAATAGCCTTGTTTGGACTGCTCTTGTACGCTTTGTGCTATAGATGTAAAGGTTGGTCAGATTTAGCTATTTGTTGATGTGGATAGATTAGTTTGATCACTCCATGCTCTCTTGTAAGTGTTGGATGATTGCTGATTTTTCTTATAACCTCTTAATGTGCTTGAGTTGCTACCATTTATCACCCTTGATAACATATTGAAGTCATTGGAATACTAACGGTGCCTTAAACTTTCCCTCAGTAGAATTTTCATGTTTACATATGATGAAAATTGGATGGCATGTAATGTCTTGACTTGAGATGAAATCTATCTTTCTCTCCTCTTCCTAGTTGTCAATAGTTCACAAGATGTTAGATTGATGGCTTATGGATTTAATTAGCATGTGAAAGTTGCAATTAGTAAAAGAATTAGTGAAGAATAACTTATGCTTGTTATAGTTATGGGTTGAAAGTGATTATATGTTAATTAGTTTCCTCCTTGTTTAATGAGCTTGAGTGAGGATGGTAATTGCATAGTGGATATATCTTGTTGATGAAATTTGATCTTCTTAATTGCATTGTGGATTTCAATGAGACTTTATAGCCGAATGTTTGTATTTTAATGCAATTGAAAATATGTAATGTAGGGTAATATGAATTTTTCATATCTTGCTTGATGAGCAATTGCATGCCATGAACACCACCATGGTTACTTAAGCTAATGTGTATGGATGCAAATGTAGATAAATGGTTAGAGTTTGTCAAACAAAACTCATTTCATTATGTTATTAGCATTCGATTCTATTGTGAATGAATGGTATTCCTATGACTTGTGACATGATGTCGCATTATGTGTCATTATGAGATGTATATCATCATGTGATTATATAAGTGATTGTAATAATGATTATGAAAAATGTTACTTATTTATGCATTGATGTAAAAGTGATAGTGATGATGCTATACATGTTCATACATTATGGTGTTATGTTAATAGAATTGCAAAGTGAATTTATGATGTTATGGGTAATGAATTGCCCTTGTGAAAAGAGGAAAAATGGTATGGCTATTTGGGAGTACATATTATTTGGTAAAGTTGTGTATCTTGCGTTATGTTGCATAGTCATATGTGGGCTATAGTTATGTCTGGGTAAGAGAAATTGTGATTATATTCCTATTGAGTGTTGTGATTAACCAGTGCTTGAGATGTGTGCCCAAGGGATTGTGATACTATGTACCCATCCATGGACATTATGTTTGGATTATGTGTATGACAGAAAACCATACCATCTATGTGTTTTCTTGTTGTCACCCTTTTGACTGCCAACCTAAGGGTTGTTGATAGGTCAATATGTGGACGGTAGTAGCAGCAAAAAAATTCCTTGGGAGGGAATTGTATGGCGTAAGTATAATGGTGGCACAAAATGACGGTGATCATTTCACCCTCTTAGGAATGTCTCACTACTTCCCCTTATTAATGGACCAGATACTTGGTTCATACAATGTTAGCCTAAATCTACTCAGTTCTTCAAGATGACATTAGTTTATGGTATTATTGTCAATCAGATATGCACCCTATGCTAAGTTATTCAACTTAACTATCTATTGACACATGGGAGCACTCCTAGGCATGTGGGTTGCCTAAAAATTGGAGTGAACCTCCAAAGTGAGCTAGTTCTCCGAATGATTTTCCTAATCTAAACAATTTGCAGAGGAAAAGGGTGAGAGGGTTAAACTGATATAAAACTAACTAAACTTAACTCCTAAGGTGATGCACCAATACTTCAACTCCTACCAGATCTTACTCACAATCAATTCATAGAACTATAACTCTCACAACTACTTGATTATACTTAATTCATTAATATCTCACATGAAGGTTCATTTGAACACAACATGCAA
The DNA here is from genome assembly GCA_027924645.1 of Cunninghamia lanceolata. Taxonomy (NCBI): domain Eukaryota; kingdom Viridiplantae; phylum Streptophyta; class Pinopsida; order Cupressales; family Cupressaceae; genus Cunninghamia; species Cunninghamia lanceolata. Next base: position 11,704,660 of record BSBN01001099.1, read on the forward strand.
TCTGAATCAAATAAAATACTTGCATAACCATCACAAAATTAAAACAAAATAGAGGATAAATAACTATCACAATTCAATATCAAATTAACCTTGTAAATGAGTAGACAAATTGGAAGGAAAATTACTACTCTATAAACTAGAAGGAATAATGAGTACAAAAACTGAAGTACAACTCTCTTAGTGTGAGAGGAAGACTCTAAAAATCTCTGAACTATGATCTCTAACTACTATGCTACTCTACTACCACTAATATCTGATTGAGAAGACCCCTCACTAAGTCTGAATCTGCAACATATATCTCCCAAAATTACAAATAAAAAGACAAGTTGAATCTCTAAATCCTCATATCTGACAAAAATTTGTCAAAAAAATCTATCAAAAAACTGTCAAAAAAATCTGTCAAAAAACTCTAATATCTACTCCAAAATAGAAGAAAACATCTCCAAAATAAAGTGCAAAAACTAATCTTACACATTTCATCTTTGCTCTGCTCTTCTTACTGCTCTATCTTCATTTGCACCTTGAATATTTACTCTTCTTACATACACATTATTCTCACACTACCCACACTAAATCATCCAATTGCATTGGCTGTATATATCCGCAACATGATCTATAATCATTTCACTAGTCAGGTTCAAAACATTTAGAACTTTGTTGAGTATTCTACTCTGTCGACTAGATCCATACATAATATGATATGTGGACAAAAACTTTCATTACAAATCATCAATCATGTCGGCTGCTATCACTAATCATCACAAATTGTCTAATAAACAACTTCTATGCATCCAGAATTAAAATCATTCATAAGGTCAGTATGTTCTTCTACTGTCTATTTTGTCAAACAAAAACCTGATATTTAGAAGGTAGTATCTTTTGATTCCTTCATTAATGGAGGACAAAACTATGGATTTAGATTGTCTTAACAATGCTTATGACTCCCTCAGATTCATAGCAATCCATGACTTCCCACGAAGAGATCCAGACCAAAATACTAGACCCTGCCACTGCTCTGTACCTAACTGCCCAGACATAGACAAATTCTTACTCTGACTTCTGGTTGGACCAAAATGAATAATGCGGATGGGTAAAATAGTCTTAGTTGCCATCAATGACAAAACTTGTCAATGCAAAGCAATGTCTCTTGCCAAAATTCTCCCCCTTTGGCATTGATAGCAACACTTAGTGAAAAATGACTAAGTGTCAAGTGCAACTTCCTCTTACTCTGTATACTTGTGCACTTTACTGGTTCCAAAACTCCCCCTTTGTTGGATGCCTCATTTTTCACTACTCTTCACTCCTCCTTTGATAGATTTGACAATTTTAATTCTTGCTCCTTTATCTTCTTCTCAATATCCTTACTTACTTTGGTCCAGGATAAACAAAATTTGTATATATCACTTCCATCATTTAGAGCATTCTGAATACTCTTCATGCTAATATTAAATATTCTTCTATCATTTCCTATCAGGGTCTTTATTTCACAAAATTTTTTATCCAAGAATTCTTTCTAAACTTTTGCCTCCACAGACTTCTCAAAGGACTCAAAACTAGTATTTACAGAACTTACAAGATTTTTCAAATGTTCAGTGAGGGAATAAGATGGACTCTTCAGGTAGGTAGGCATTAACTTCTCTAGGACTCCAGTTGCTAGCCCCAGCAGCTTACTATCCTCTACATTCGACTTTAACAATTTTTCTCTGGCCTTTACTTGAGTGAATGATGCCATTTTCAACAATTGAAATGGAGAGAGAGCATCCGGATTTGTTAGACCTTGAAGTAGTTCAAACTCATCAAGCTCAATTACCTCCTCTTCAAGAAGACCTTTTACTACATCTGCAGTGTCTCTTGCAACATTTTCTGAACTATCCTTTTGATCATAAGATTTCTTTGTATCTGCTTTTAAGTGCCTCAACATTTGCACCATCTTCTTCTCCAGATTGATCAGGAGGAAGAGTATCTTATGCATCAACTACTTTATTCATCATTTATGTATCCTCCCGATTTGCTTGTTCTACTTCTAGAACAGAAGCTTCACCAATCTCATATTCCTTCTCAATAATGTTCTCTTCTTCACCATCTAGAACTCCTTTTGTAACTATGAGAAGATTGTGCTTTTTCAATTCTTTCAAAAGAATTTCTTGAGTTTCTTCAACAATTTCACTTGTCTCTCCAAGCATGAGTTTGTTCATTCTTTTTTTGCTTCTAAAGTCATCTTTGACTTGCTTGAATATCATATTTATTTGATCAGGTGAAATCTAAGGACACAAACATATTAGCTCATGTTCCCTGCTTTCTATGTCCTTGCTTTTGGCATTTTCATTTCTTAGCTCCAAAATATTTGTCAGACTTTGTGCTAACTCAGAAGTTATCTCAATCAGTGCCTTGTTGTAGATGTTGAGATATCTGACTATTGCTTCCTCCAACACCCTTTTATCCACATCCCTGTATTCATCATAGAATTCAATCATTGGTTTTAGATTACCAGCAACAATTACTAATTTCATCATATCTTCCAGGGAGAGTGTGGGTTTCCCAACATATTCTTCATATGCTTCTATCTTTTGCTTTTTACTAGTTCTTTTTCTTCCAAAGGACTTTTCTTTGGTGACTTTTGTAGCTTTTGTTCCAGTGACCTTTACTTCCTTGATTTCAATGTTAGAATCCGTATCTTCTTCTTCTTCTCTTATGCTTTCATAAGTTTGGGATGCTTTTGTTTTCTTCCTTTTCTCCCATTTTCTAGATGATTTTGCTTCCAGTTTTGCAGTTTCAGAAGGAACAGGGGTAGTACTAGAGCTCCTAGTAGTTCAAGAAGTGGAAGAGAGTTCCACCAGAGCACCTATTTGTTTCTCTTTCTTAGACGTTTCAGTTCTTTCTCTGAATTTCCTCATAGCCTCCTTAGTTAGGCCAAGATTTTTAGCTGACTGCTCAACTTCTTTTCTCACTTTCCTACTGGTTTCAGGTTCTCTAAGCTTAGTATACAATTTTAAATCAAGCTCCTCATAAGTTCCAAATCTTTCAATCGTTGTGTCTTTAGGCTTGCTTAGAATATGTTGAGCATACATATTCAAGATTTTTCCATCTACTTCATACCCCTTGGGCATGATCCAAGCAGTTCTGGATTCCACTGCCTCCATTAGACACTAATCAATATCAACCATAAAGCATATTTCATTTTTGTACTTCTCAACAATTGATTTAGGGATTCTTTCCCTAAAGTGCATCATACCCTGAAAATTCTTGAAGTAACCCAATATTGCAATTTCTGAGCCTTGAAGTCTCCAATACTGTGAAGATGGTCTCTGATTTGAATGGCAACTGGCTCATCCTTAGTCCAGTGCACACCTTTTACCCCAGGTATCTCATTCATAAAGTAAAAGAATAGGCATAGAACCAATGTACCATATATGAAAATGTTTTTCTTATCTTTCTTGATTTTGTTTAAGTTTTCAATCAGTTGATTCTATAGTAATTCATACAAGTCATAATCAGTATTCTCCTTGAGCATCTTGTATGTAGCATATATGGCTATTCTGAAAACAAATTTTTCTCTGCTAGAGTGGTAAATCTTGTACCGAATCACCATGGAGGTGAATTTGACATCCGGTTCTATGATATCATTAATGGTCATTGCCCTTCTGTCAAACTCGGCACTAGTAGCATCAGTCACTATCTAATTTTTCATGGCTTTCAGCATGGGCAATCCTCCAGTTGAGTTTAACCCTATTACAATTTTGATAGCATCCTTGGTAATCTTGAATGGTTTCAACAACCAAATGAATTCATCATGCATTCTACTCAAAACATATCGGACCCATTCATTCTCATCAAATGTTGGAAATCTCATAATCTGAATAAAGTGTTTGTCCTATAGTGCCTTATACTCAGATTTAAGTTCACGATTTTCATCTAAGTTGTTTCTCAAACAGTCTACATACCTTGAATCTCCAAATTCATCTATGTTTGCATGAACATAAACCCTAATGTCTTCAACATGCAGCACACCATACGGAGCACTTGAAAAAGCCCCTAATGGGTCGACTTGTATTGATTTCTGAGGATGCTTCTTAAATTTGGGTCGAGCTCTCTCAGTAATGTCAACAACATGAGGAGTAGCCATCTCAATAGATTTTAAATTCAAGGTTTTACAAAGATGTACCTTTTTCTTGCACGGGGTTTAATCAATTTCTGGTTGAATTCACTCTTTGTGCCTTAGTCTCTAGATTCACAGCTCAAATGCTCTTCTTGTTTTTTCCTCCATATGTAAAGTGATTCAAATGAATGACCAAGTGACCTTTTAACTTTGGCAAAAACCTAATTTTAACACTGCAATAAATGTGTTGCCCTAACTATATCCAGTTCCTCTATTTTTTATAGTTCTTCAAGAATCACTCCGCAAGATTTCATATCAACATATTTTATTCTGAAAAACCTTCCAAGGGTTATGAACCGATTCAAGATATTCTCTCTTATTGTACTAGATTTAGGCACCTACTAACTGACTAGGGGAATTTGATGTTCAATGTAGCTCCCCCTGAGCCAGAGCTCCTGGTTCAATTCCTGGAGGAATTGTCAACATAGGATTCTAGTGTGGACTATTCACAATTGTTTATTGTTTCTTTATTTACCCAAGTCTTATTCATTTCGCTCCTTATCTCATTCACATCAATTTTTCTTTTGCCTTTGTCATGTTTTTTGCTCATCCAATTTTTTGTTTACCGGACCTCTTCTTCAATTGTTCGTACTTCTACAGAATTTTGAAATATGACCAGATTTATTGTAGTTAAAGAACACAACATTTATTTTCTTATAAACTTGATTCCCTCTTGATCTAAACTGATTGGCCATGTGTCCAAATCCATTGCAAGCAAAGCAGTAGCCATTGAAAAAATTGCCATTAGAGTTATTCATTATCATACTTCTACATTCATTGGATTTATGACCATACCTTTTGCATTTGAAGCATTGACTGGAGAAGGATGGACCATTTTGATTTTCTCTACTTCTGCACTAAGTAGCTCAATGACCAAATTTATTGCAATTGAAACAATTTCCATTGAATGATGGATATCTTTGAGCATTATTCTGTCTTACCAGAGATTTCTTAGTTCTGTTCCTTTTATTCCTTGGTTGAAATTTTCTTTGACCAGATCTAGAGCTTTCACCTTTTTCATATCTGAGATTATACTTGTCATCATTCCTGTTCTATTCTTCAATTAGTACTTCAAGTTTAGCTGAGTTTATTTTGAACTTCTCCTATGTTCTCATTTGCAATTTCTAGATCATGTCTCAGAGTTATAATCTATCTCTCAAGATCTCTCTCATTGTTTCTACTTTCTTGTAGATTAGGTTCTAGGAGACCAGCTATTCCATCCAATCTACATCATTCTTTAGATCTCTCTTTTAGATTTTGCTTCATCTCTTCTTTAGCTTTCTTCCTATCTTGAATTTCCTTGGTTAGTCTCATTACCCTAGTTTCCATTTTATGTTTTAGGACAACTTATTTAGTTAACTTTTCATATTCTTTTGTCTTCTCTTTTAGATCCTTGTCTTCTAGTTGAATAGGTTGCTCCTTTCCTTTTGCATTGGATTTGCTCAATTTTTATTTTAAAATTTCAATAATGTATTCAGCCTTTTTGAGGTTATCTTGCAGTTCTTGGACTTCTGCCTTGGACTTCTAAAGATCATCTAAGGCAAGATTAAGTTGTCCTTGAAGGTTTTATTCATCCATTTTTACTGTTTTCCCAGATCTTCCTTAAGTTGTTAAACTTTTCCAAAGGAACCTTCCTTTGATACCAATTGTTTGAATTAACCCAGACAACTGAGAGGGGGGGTGAATCAGTTGTCATAGAAATCTTTCTTTTAAATTTCTTTTACTACTGTCAATTTGATTAATGATGCAAACATTAAATCATATGAAATTCTCATAGAAATATAAACATAATCAACACATTTGACACTGAGACTTTTGACATGGAAACCTGGTTAAGGAAAAAACCATAGTGGGGGTTAACCCACAAAAATTAATACCCTGTTAAAAGTATTTTTACAAAAGGGGAATGCACATGTATTTGGGCTCACTACCCAGAGCTCACTGCTCAAATGGAGGCTCACTGCCTATAGAAATATTACAAGAGAATAACAGAGATTTTGAACTAGTGATTAGCATCTACCGATGCAAGAGTTTTACTTTTGGTTAAGTGTAAAAATTGATCTTACACATTTTGTCTTTGCTCTGCTCTTCTTACTAGTCTGCCTTCATTCACACCTTGAATATCTGCTCTTCTTACATACACATTTTTCGCACACCACCCACACTAAATCATCCTATTCCGTCGGCTATATATATCCACAACATGATCTATAATCATTTCACCATTTAGCTTCAAAACATTTAGAACTTTGTTGAGTACTCTACTCTGTCACCTAGATCCATACATAATATGAGATGCTCACTTGCAAATCATCAATCATGTTAGCTGTTATCACTAATCATCACAAATTGTCTAATAAACAACTTCTATGCATCCAAAATTAATATCATTAACTAGGTTAGTCTGTTCTTCTACTGTCTATTCTATCAAATAGAAACATGATATTCATAAGCTAGTATCTTTTGATTTCTTCATTACTAGAGGACAAAACTCTAGATTTAGACTATCTTGACAATGCTTATGACTCCCTCAGATCCGTAGCTATCCATGACTTCCCATGGAGAGATCTAGACAAAAATACCAGACCTTGTCATTGCTCTATACCTGATTGCCCGGACTTAGACAAATTCTTACTCTGACTTCCAGTTGGACCAAACTGAATAATGAGGATGGGTAAAATGGTCTTAGTTGCCATCAATAACAACACTTGTCAATGTGAAGTAGTATCTCTTGCCAACAAACCTCTACTCAATCTGCACACTTTCTAAGGCATCAATGAAGTTGTTTTGAACTTACCTCCAAAATGGAGAAAAGGGCCATCGAGGATTCAAGGCACATAGCCTAGGTAGTAAACATGTTCACAAGGTTTAAATACCCCTGTCGGTATTAGTTTAACTTTAAGAAATAAAATTTATGTGATAAAGATCATCATCAATTTAGGGCATCGATGGAAACCTAATCACAAAAAACCCTTGCCCTAGAAATTCAAGTTCATTTCACACCATAGCCCTTTTGAGAGAAAAGACTCGGCCCAGCCATAGCCATGAGTAGGGTTTTGGACTGTAAAATCCTTGATTTCTTTTTGCTCAATGCAATCTTCAGGAAGATCTCCTACAAAAGATGGAAGGTAAACACTTCTTTGAACCATTTTCTTCATTTATTATAGGCTTCCCTGGGCCTCTAGCCACAGACAAAGAAAAATTTCTGATGTACTTATGCTATGTTTTTCCCCTGTCATTTGTCTGTCCTACATGGGGCCACCATGGTTGTTGGTCTGAACTTATCTGGAGGAAATATAAAAGCACATGATGGGTAAAACCCATGGCTTTGCACATGATGCTCTTTAAAAACAAAGGTATGTTTGTTGATCTACAATCTACATGCATTTCTTTTCATTTTCTGTATAGCATGAGGCCTAAAAGGGTATTTAGAAGTCGTGGTTCTTTAGATGTGTTTCATTATTTTTTGGAGATTCATGTAACTATGTGTTTGAACCGCATTATTATTCAACTATAGTTTTTTCTTTAGAATGAGCTTCCTTCCTTATCATAGGCCATGACCTCAATAGCATGGGTTTCATTGACTATTTTGTATCTACAAGTTTCATATTCAAAACCCCATGTGATTTAAGCTCTTGTGAGGAAGATATGCTCTCTCTGGCTGTGACCATGGTGGCATTAACTAAGATTTTTATCTATTTTCTACTATGTAAAAGGGTAATGTAACCATATTGTTAGTCATCTCTGAAAAGGCTGAAAGGCATATACTATACTGGTGCATGCTTGATATATTTGATCCCATATGATTTCTGAGTGTTCCTTCTAAAACCCTTATGAGCTTGGGATAGATTATGACTATTCATTGCTATTCATTCCTTTTGGTGAGGGCTTAAATGATACACTTGACTAATATATATATATATATATATATATATATATATATATATATATATATATATATATATATATATATATATATGATTGTCACTTTTCTTCAACACATTAAGATAAAATAGCCACTTTTAGCTCAACTCCAAGCAACTGAGCTTCACTAGAAGCATGAATGAAACCTCAAAACATTGATACAAAAAAGCTGAATGCTATATAGCCTCATAGTCGAGCTTCTTTATGAAGTTACCTTGCAATGATGAGTTCTTGAAGGACTATGTAAGATGATAAGACAAAATGTATGAAGATTCCTCCTATATCATTGTTACTTCTTGATAGAACTCTTCATTAAAGTCTAATATTATGACAGTAATCAGGTATAAAATTGTCATATCCCTATATTGAATTAGTTATATATTTCAAATATCCCAACATTAAATAAGAGAGATTGAATATATTAAAATAATATATATATAGATTCAATATTATGAATTAAATGGTATATTATAAACCAAATATTATTTAAAATATTATCATTATATAATTATATAAGTATCAATATAAATTATAATAATTATTATATAATAATACATGTAATATAATAATATTTATATTATAATATAAATTACAAGCTTGTCTTATTAAGCAAGCAAAGGCATCGATTATGTTTAAAAGAATAACAAATAGAAGACAATGATATTGTCTCCTAATGAAACGCCTTAACAGTGATTCCTAAGACTTAGAACTAATCAAGGATGAACTTCAAGTATATGTTAATCGAATGCATATAAGACAAAGCTTGGAGTTTCCTTAAAAACTAAGCTACGGTCACACTTAAAGGAATACAATTATAATACAAATAGCTATGATTAATGCATTTAACAAGGTAGCGCTAATATGAAGGGAGACATCCCTTTGTTGGGAAAGACGAATGGTTAAAGTATAAAGACAGAAAGAAGAAGGGAGGGCATTATCATCGAATAAGCATCCTACTCCTCAAAAATTGCGAGGGCATTATACAAAAATTGTGAATTTGCTAGCATTCATGTCTTATAGTCCATTGGAGATCAGACACTTACCCAATCACAGGTATGATCTATCAATTGTCCATTATGAGTTATATGCTATGTAGTTGTTAGAATCTGATCTGTGTTGAATTGTGATTAAAGAACTATATGATATGAGTATCATTGCATGATGTTTGCATTTCAATCTGTATAATAATCTACATCTAGTATTTCTACGAAATCTTTCATCAGTCGATATACTATAGTATAGTTCAATAAATGAGATGTTGCATTTATTTGTTCATAACATAACAATCTGCATAAATTGGAATGCACATTATCTCTGTATAACATAATCAGATTTATACGATGTACTGCTAAGAAATCATGTCTTGTGTTTGTCTCTGACCATGATAAGTTCTGAGCAAGTCTATAGATCTGTATTAGAATTGTTCAAGATATGTGTTAGTAGTAGACATTACATTACTTTATATTTTGAACTTTAGCTCATTGCATATGACATCATGTAGTATGAATGATCCTCATAATTGCTTGTATATATAAAGGAAATAAATGATCATATTTACATTTAAGAATGAATGATTGTCACAACTGAATGAATATATACGTCAAATGATCATTATATTGGATGTTTAAATGAAAGGTGTTCAAGCATTAAGATGAATGTATGGCAATCATGGTGTAAAGGCCAAGAATTATATAATTATGAAGCACTATGTATAAATATTGATGATGATTTAGAAATCATAGTTTCATGCCATATCCGAAAGGAGAATTAAGCCTCATCCTTAATCATCTCGCCAATCTATGGGTATCGGGTTAAGTTAAGGATGTGATTTGAACCTAGGTGACCCTCAAGAAGATGAAGTACCTTCAGGTGTGAGGTGAAGTCTCTTGGGCCATGTGTCAAAGTACCTCCAGGTGTGAGGTGAAGCCTTGGGCCTATGGTATGATGAGCTCATCAGTGTTAAATGTGCCCTACTGATGGGAGAAAATTACAGATTCCAACTAAAACTCATTTACATATAACAAAAATCAAAGAGATATGTGAGAATAATGACAGGAAACATAAGGCAATTCCTTCTCAATGACAGGATATAACAAGATCAACAGCACAATACATATAATAGGAGAGATATAGTTTATTCACTTATATTTCTTTCTAATTCAATATTACATAATCAAAATATTGTCCCATATACTCAGCCTCACACTGCAGAATGCCAGAAGAAATGACTTTAACGTATCTAACTTGTATCAAATGGCTCAGAATGAACCGTTGCCCTTTCCATTACCCAACCATGGCCTCCTCATCCTCTTAACTTCTTTCTATCTATTTCACTTCTGATCACTCTAATTCCTATGCAAAGCATATCTTTCACATATATGATAATCAGTCTTTAGACCATCAATCTCTCCGCCTCTAAACTATGATCCAGATAATTACACCTCATAACGGTCGATGCCCACCAAGCTTGACTGCCCATGATTCCTTATTGTGGTCTGCAAAAACTAAGCAAAACATAACGCTGCCTAGTTGTAACTGTCGCATTAAGGAAGAATTGAAAATGAAATGACCATGCAACAGAATAATAACCACCACCCAAAATAGCAAAGACACAACCAGAAGAAATAGAAACCATGATGTCCACAACTTGCAAATTTTTAATAGAAATTCAATGTTATTTCTAAACTTGTCAATTCTCCTCAAAGCAATAAAGCATTCACCAGCTAGTTCCAAATCTATAGATAACTGGCTACCATGACCTACAGATAATAATAGTAATTTAATATCTCAACAATGGTTGATAGAAATAGCCAAACAAGTTACTGTCATATGGGTGACCTGACTTGCACAATAAAGCCCAAAATCTGAAAATATGCAATCCAAAATTGATGGAACACGATGCCACTATATCAGACTCCCTAGGTAGAAAAATTCATGAGCTCCTACCCATGCAGTCCATGATTCCATTCTTCTTTTTCCTCATCTTCCAGTTTCTTAATTCTGTACATCCATACTTGCATTGTTGCCTTCAAAATTTCGTTGTCTACATTTGTCGTCTTCTTTCTCTCTATGCATACTTCCTCTGTCGATTCTCTTTATTGACTCCAAATTTCCACCATTCTGACTCATCATCACAGTCATCTACTAGCATCATCTCCAATGAAAACAAAATGTCATATATGGTCTGTGAAAAATAAATTACCTATGGAATCTTTATGATTGCAATGTTAGTTGGTAACAGTAAGTCTTTGGCCTCTTCTATAGTCTCTGGTTCATTCATCACATTCTCAACTAAACCTTCTACACTTTCATTCTCCACTGCATCCACCTTTACTAAGCCTACACTTCCACTATCCAAGCTGAACTAGACATCTAATTGCTTATCCTCTTTTGCCGACATGGTTTTCTTTTCATTTTCATTATATTTATCATCTTCAGAAACAAAAGCATGAACTATAATTTCCCCAACATCAAACTCAGAAGTATTTTGATTGTTAAAATGAACAATTTCAAATCTCTAAGAATATATATTTTGGTCATTACCTATCACTTGATAATCTTCTTCCTTACCAAAATGTTCGTAGTCCTCATCAGCATCTTCCGCATTCTTGCTATTAACTTCTTCTATGTCTGTTGCTGGCTTGCTATCTTCTGCTTCCTTCTTTCCTGCAATCACAACATCATTAGGAAAATAATACTTTTCAAATGCCTCTATTCTTCTTGAGATCTTTTGCAATTCCTCATTGAACTTCCTCTTTTCCACATCATCCCAATATCTATCCCACGATGGTATTACAACGGGTCTTCTAACTGCAATCCTCATCTCCTTCAATATTTTTCCAACTCACACTCCGCAACCAATCTTCCATGCCTCCTTCTCTACCCTCTGCAATTACAGGTCTCCTCTCTCTCTTGCAACAAAATCTTCTAGGGTTTACTCAAGACACAACCACACAACTCTTTTCCCACATGCACTAGTCCTGGCTAAGTTGCCTCTCTTCAACGATCTACTTAGCACTCAAGACCAACCATGCTCTGATGCCACTTGATGGGAGAAAATTATAGATTCCAACTAAAATGTATTTACAAACAACAAAAATCAAAGAGATATATGGGAAGAATGACAGGAAACATAAGGCAATTCCTTCTCAATGATAGGATATAACAAGATCAACAACAGAGAATACATATGACAGGAGAGATATAGTTTATTCACTTGTATTTCTTTCTAATTCAATATTACATAATCAATCTCTCCTCCTCTAAACTACACGGTTAATATGAATGGCCTCTACCATCTACCTCTCCTCAATCTACTATGTTTTCTCCTTCTTATATACTTAGCTACGATCTAGATAATGACACCTCATAACGACTGATGCCCACCAAGCTTGATTGCTCACGATTCCCTTATGTGGTCTATAGAAACCAAGCAAAACATAATGCTGCCTAGTTTTAACCATCCCCAAAAGGCAGAAATAAAAATGAAATGACCATGAGACAAAATAATAACCACCACCCAAAATAGCAAAGATATTGCCAGAACAAATAGAAACCATGATGTCCACAACTTATAGATGTTTAATAGAAATTCAATGATGTTTCTAAACTTGTCGATTCTCCCCAAATGAATAAAGCATTCACCAGCTGGTTCCAAATCTGCAGATAACTGGCTACCATGACCTCTAGATAATAATAGCAATTGAATATCTCAGCAATGGTTGACAAAAATAGCCAAACAAGTTACTGTCATATGGGTGATAGGAGCTACATAATAAAGCCCAAAAACTAAAAATATGCAATCCAAAATTGATGGAACATGATGCCACTATGTCACCTACATTGGGTGACTCTCAAATGGATGAAGCATACTCAGGTGTAGCATGAAGTCCTTTGAGCTGAATGGTGAAGTATGTCGAGTGTAGTGTGAAGCAATCGGGCCTCTGTATGGGATGGTTAATGGCCCCTTAACAAACTGTGCTCATGGAATTAGGGACTGATTAATGATAGGGTGACTCACAATTCTCTCTAGGATAGAACATGAATTCTATGAATGTGAATATGGAATAGCTATGAAATCATGATTTTAATGCTTAAAGACCAATGTGGAAAGGATATGGATTAATACTTTACTAGTGAGTTCTAATTATGATATAAAAAAGGAAAAATTAAATACTAATGTTTCCCTTTTGTAAGTTGAAATTGTGCAAGGTTGTGAACAATTTGAGCTTACTAGAAGGGGACATTACAAGTGGTATTAAAGCGGTCATCCTTCCATCCTGTGTATACTTGTAACTAATTCTCTCATGTGAATACCTTGTGTATTACTTGTATTCATGCTTCATGCTTGATATACTCATGTGTTGCTTCATGCTTATTGTGTATACTTTGGTAGTACATGTATTTATGTTTATACTTGGTGACCTTGGAATGGTGGATGTACCCATGGTGTAGTATGGGATGCACCAATCCCCTTTCCAATGATCTGATAGTATACTTATTGGTATTGAGGCATCTTATGTGACTCCATGCATTCATGAGTGTGCTTCATGACTTACGCTTCATGTGTATACTCTATAAATTGCATTTGTATGAGCATATATTTATGCTTCATGTGTATATTTCATGCTTTAACCTTACTTGTATGCTTCCTGTGTGTGTTTTCTTATGTGTGTTCACATATTTTACTTCATGCTTCCTATCTGTGTGTGTTTATGTGTGTTCTTGTGTATTTTCATGTATTGCTTCATACTTGTATGCTTTCTATTGGTAGGTTGCTCATGTTGATGAATGTGTGTTTCTCATATCTAATATATATTCTCAGCATGTATACTTCAAGCTCCATATGTGTTAATACATATGCTACTTAGACATTCATGTGTATGTTTTATGTGTATACTTCATTGAGTGCAATTGTATTCAAGTGTATGCTATATGACTTTGCAATTGTATCCAAGTGTATGCTCTATGACTATGTACTTGTATCAGAGTGTATACTCTATGACATTATATTTGAATGCATACTTTATGTCAATAATTATATTTGAGTGTATACTCTATGCTTTATATTTGTAATTGAGTGTATACTCTATGATTGTATTTGAGTGTATAACTCTAGATGCCTTGTAATTAATTATATACTCTATGATTGTATTTGAGTGTATAACTCTATTCCTTGTAACTGAGTGTATACTCTATGATTGTATTTGAGTGTATAACTCTATGCCTTGTAATTTGAGTGTATACTCCATGATTGTATTTGAGTGTATGACTCTATGCCTTGAGATTGTATACTCTATGATTGGATTTGTATTTGTATAACTAGTGATTGCATACTCTATGACTTGTATTCAAGTGTATACTCTATAACTTGGTATTTGTATTTGAGTGTATGTACTCTACAACTTGTATTTGTATGTGAGTGTATTTTCTAAGACTTGTATTCAATTGTATACTTTATGACTATGTATTCAAGTGTATACTCCATGACTTTGAGTGTTCAAATGTATACTACATGCTTTATGTGTGTACTCCATGACTTATGAATGTTTAAATAGACACTTCATGACTTACTTATAATCATGTATACTTCATATTAGTTTGTATACTTACATGTTACATGTATGCCTCATGCCTTAGGTATTGCACGTATATACTTTTGTATACTTCATACTTTGTGTATCAAGTGTATGTTATGTGTTTCATGTATTATGTGCATATACTTGTTTATTACATACTATGTTCATGATTCATGCTTCGTATACTTTAAGTATTAAGTGTATAATCTTGTGTATGCTTCATGTACTATGTGTATTTATGATTTGTGTTTCGTATATGTGTGCTTATACTTCATCATGGATCTTCTCTCCAATGGTGTTCTCTATTTGGAGTGTCGAACCAAAGAGCCTCACCCATCATGTTATAGACAAATATATATTTCTCTCTCATCATTCTTTTAACACATTTATGATCCACATTCTTAAGACTATTATATCGTTGTCATCGATGTTAAGATTTTGCAACACTACACATAGTTACATGATAATAGTTGAGATTGTTCAACCACTATCACCACAAATTTTAATTCTTGCAAGTCTAAGGATCAAAATGTTACACCCTGACTTGAAATGTAAGTACCAGACTACTATTACCTCCATTTTCATTTGGGCTAATACGAGGTGACGACCTCAACCTAACATGATCACAATTCTCAAAGGATCTCCACCACAAACAAAAAGTAAAGTATCACTAATTATACCTTGATACATGTCAGAGTGCACTAGTATTACTAAAAGCTTTGTCATCACAAAAAACTATTATGTAGAGATCTAGCACTCTATTGTGCCCTATAATATCTATGTTCAAATTGATTTATGGTAGTGAAGTCACCCCTATGTATTTAAGGTAAATTACAATTAGCCTTTGATAACAAGGTACTCTACTATTACCCTTAGTCTATTAGACATAACCAGGATTTACAAATGAATTACTCTAGCATTCCATGTTCAAATATTCATGTCAAAATTCATCATATCATGATGTTTCTACTCCACACTCATAGAAACAATGGCAATATACATATCAACCTTGCAACTTACCAATTCTCTCTCCTCGATATCATATAATTACTCCTGAGGTATTAACCTACACATGGTTCTTCTCAAATTCTTGGGTTAACTAAAAATTGCTTGAGGACAAGCAATCTCAAGAGAGGAGGCCTATCATGTCCCTATATTGAATTAGTTATGTATTTCAAATATCCTGACATTAAATATAGATTGAATATATTAAAATAATTTAAGTGTGTGCTTCAGGATTAAACTGTGTTAGTTTTTCCCTCAACATTTTAGATCACACTCCATGATCCATCATCAGGAGAAAAGAAAGCAAGAGAAATAGAACGAATAATTTGCAGATCAAGAAGCTTAAATAGAAAGGGAGAGGGGAAAGAGGTGGCATGCGGACAAAGAGATCACACATGGAAGAAACTTTCAAAAAAACAACTAACAGTCCAAAAACCCCAAATTGCAAAGAAGACTCCAAAGACACAAGGACAAGCCAAAAAGAAGGACAAAAACCACAAAGTGAAACTCAGAAAAAATAATAAAACATCAAACCTACAAGCGAGAGAAAAATATAACTATAAAAATGTATATATACTTCTATGTATATCTATATAGATGTTTAATAGAATATATCTATATGCCATTAAATAAATCAATAGATATATATATATATATATATATATATATATATATATATATATATATATATATATATATATATATATATATATATATATATATATATATATATATATATATATATCTGTGTGTGTGTGTGTGTGTGTGTGTGTGTGACTGAGTGTAAAAGTAAATAAATGTATGTATGAAAGAAAAAGAAACTTAGAAAGAATAGAAAGAAGGAAATAAATTAAAACACCTAACCTACAAGGGAGAGTAAATATATAACTATATATAAATATACTTCAATACATCAAAAGAAGAAAGGGAGATGGCATTTTAACTTTTCTTAAAATTTTGGAGATGGGGTTGTGGGTCAAGATTTTATAGTTGTCACCATTGGAGAGGAGATCTAGCATCTTGGAGATATAGTCCTGTTTTTTCATGATGACTATGGCATTGCCTTTGTCTACTTTAACAATAACAAGGTCATTGTTGCTCATTAAACTCTTGAAGGCCCGAAGCTTAGTTTTGGGGATATTGCACCTCGGTGGTTTGGCATGCCTTAGTACGATAGCACAATCTCGTCTTATTTCCTCATCAATATCCTCGGGGAGAGAACGAACCACATTTTTAGTCCCAATTAATAAATCAGTATAAGGAACAGATTAAGGGGTGATGGCAAAACCTAAACCTCTTTTTAAAAAATTGAAAGAGAGAGGATGTAAAGGTACATGGGAGAGGTTAACAACTAATTTATTTTCCCAGTCATGAATAATGTTGGACTGGGGGTCATAACTAAAAAGAGGGGGAAGAGGGCAAGAATTAGGAGAAGGCTTTGTACTCTGGGAGGAATAAGTGGCTAGGATGTTTGACAGGTGAGAAGAGTGGATGGGATGGGAATTACTCAAAAGGAGAGAAGTACTAGGACACCAAACAACAAGATTAATTGGAGACGACATAACCGAGGACAAGATATGTGTAATTTTAGGTGCACAGCTAGGAGAACAAATGAGATGGTTGGTATAGGTAGAGATGATGGCTAGGGGAAGGTGTGGACTTGACATGGAGATCAAGGTTTGGGTATGTAACATAATAGTACAAGAATTAGAATCTCAAAATAGAGATGAAGCAAATGTGATTAGAAATAATCATCAATGAAGATCTGAAAAAATCCTCATTCTAAAAGATAAGAAAGCAACACACTTAATCTCCAATCAAGTGGGAGGTACAATCATTTGAATGATGCAAATATTGAGTTATATCTTGAAAATGAAAATTCAAGATCAATAGAACATGTACAAGTAACATAACATCTCATAATGCAACTGAAAATGAGATAAATTTATCTATAGAAGGAAATGTACAAAATATACATAGCTAAATTCATTTTTGAAAGGTTTTTTTGTAAATTTTGATGTAATGGTGCTAATGGATATGATAGTCTTTTCTGATTTCTATCACACAATCATGTCATCAATTTTAGGAATTAAATATGTATTGAAACTTCAAAATAATTAGGCTTTAAAATAATTATGATTTTAAATAATAATGATTAGGGTTTAAAATAATAAGCGGTAGGATTTAAAATAAGTAGGGTTAAGGTTTAAAATGATCATTAGGGTTAGGGTTATAAATGATAATTACGGTTAGGTTATAAAATGATTATTATGGTTAGGGTTTAAAATAATTAGGGTTATGGTTTAAAATGATCATTACAATAAGAGTTATAAAATGATAATTAGGGTTAGGGTGTAAAATGATCATAGGGTTAGGGTTTAACATGACCATTAGGGTTAGGGTTATAAAATCATAGTTAGGGTTAGGGTATAAAATAAGGAGGGTTAGGTTTTAAATGATTATTAGGGTTAGGGTTTAAAATAACTAGGGTTAGGGTTTAAAATTAGCATTAGGGTTACGATTTAGAATAATTAGGGTTAAGGTTTAAAATAATTAGGGTATAAAATAATTAGGATTAGTGTTTAAAATAAATAGGGTTTAATTAATTAGGTTTATAATAATTCATATTATAATAATCATATTATTAAGATGTAATATAATATAATATATAATATAAGTATATTATATATTATTATATATAATATAATAATATTTATATTAAATTATAATATTTTATATTATTTTTTTGATTAGAGGGTAAAATAGGATTTGAAAGGTCCCAAATTTTTTACAAACAAACTTCAACCTCAACAAAGGTTGACCATTAGTACAACAATATTCCTGCTACCAAGACAAAAAGTGTCAAACCAAAATAGAGCATCCAAAACATAGCACTCCACAAAATAGACAAATAACCTAAGCTATGCCAACAATAGATCTAGCCTTCTACACACCCTTAATCTGAGTGTGGGAATGAAAGATTGACTTTGACCAACCCTTCTTCCTATGATGCACTAATGTCCAATATACATCATTATCCAGGTCCACTGAGCAAGGAAAAGGGGGAGGGGAATCCTCCAGAAAAACTCTACCCACAAGTGAGGCCTAAGAGGGAGACCCAACTAGAGAGGAAGACCATCAAGGAACCACAATATGAGCCCCAACGAAAGATGCCACTCTTGCAGGATCAAAGGAAATAGCCAAGTCATCGCCACCACCACAAGCCAAACTGTTGTCAACAGATGTAGCAACGACACTAACAGCAACAACCAAACCACCACAAGAGGGCATAGTAAAGTTGACACTGATACCAACAACCAAACAACCTCCAAAAAGTGGAAAAGCTGGATCAAGCATAGAACAGGGGACTATGGAAGCTGTAGGTTCTGAAACCTTCACATCCTCAGAAGAAGACTTGGAAGACTCTAATGAAGAGTCTTCAACATCTACATTAAAATGATCAGGTACAACATCCTTCCACCAAGAAGAAGATCTAACAACCTTTAGATGAGGGCAATTTGATGCAATATGTTCTATAGCAAAGCATCAATGACATCTGAAGGAAATACCTTCATAATCAAGAGATTGAGTCCACGACAGATATGCTACCTATAAAATAATCTTAGTAGGAAGGGGCTTGGACATATTGATATCAACTAACATTCGTGCATAGGTGGTATGAGTGAAAATAGAAATAGTTGAATCCATTATCTGAAAATAACCCAAAGAGATTCCAATAGCTGAAAAACTTGAATCACACTAGAAATAAAGGGGAAAATTTGGGAGGTAGATCCACACTAGTTTATTATGGAAAGACTTAGAAAGAGTGTTAAAATAAGGATACCATAGCTTCACCATGAGGGGATACTTGCCCATAAACCATGAATACCCTTCAATAAATTTTCGATCATCACAAAGCATCCCCTTGCATAGGGGTAAATTTCAACTTTCCCATCTAAATGGGGAAGCCAAAGAAGTCAAATCCATTTATTAATAGGGGAGAGAGGAGGCCATGAGCCTTCAAACTTGTAAATCAAACCATTTTTAGAATAAAACTTAACATTCTCTAAAACATCCTCACCCAAAACCACCACACAAGGAGGCAGGGAACTTGGGACCACAACAGACCTCACCACTAGAGAGGCATTCCCAATACCAGTGTGCACCACACCTGCAAAAGACTTACCATCATCTACACTTGGTGAAGAAGCCAAATTACCACTGCTATCAAAAGCCAAACTACAACCAATGGGCAAAGATGTAGCAGAACCACCACAACTAGAAGCCACATTACCGCCACTAGACCCACCACAACCAACAGCCACATTGCCGCTAGACAATGGCAGAAAAACCTCCTTTGAAATCAAATTGACACCATTAGCCAAAATGCCCCTGCCACCATTAGTTGAGCCATAGCCAATGGGCAATTTTATAGTATTACCACTGCTACCAATTGCCACATTGCTGCCAGAGAGTAGCAGAAAATCCTCCTTCAAGTCTACAGGTAGGGTTTTACAAATGAGCTGGAGATGCATTTTAAAAGATAACGTTTCACAATCATAAGATGAATGTTGTCCAATAAGTAGGGTTAGGGTTTAAAATGATCATTATGGTTAGGGTTTAAAATGACCATTAGGTTTAGGGTTATAAAATGATAATTAGGGTTAGGATATAAAATAAGTAGGGTTAGGTTTAAAATAATTAAAGTTAGGGTTTAAAATGAGCATTAGGGTTACCATTTAAAATAATTAGGATTAGAGTTTAAAATAAATAAGGTTTGATTAATTATAATTTAAAATAATTAAGATTTATAATAATTATGATTTAAAATAGTTAGGGTTTATAATAATAATATTATATTAAAAATATTATTATTAATATATAATATATATATATACTGACACAACATGCCCAAGTAAACTTTTTCATGTGATTGGTAACATTGGCCCTACAATATGATGCTTTAGCCAATTGATCTAGGGCCCCCACCTAATAATAATTTTTATATTATTATAAAAATATTATTATAATATTATTATAAGTAGGGTTAGAGTTTAAAATGAGTACCTAGTTAGGGTTAAAAATATGTAGGGTTAGGGTTTTAAATTATCATTACGATTAGGGTTATAAAAAGATAATTAGGGTCAGGTTTTAAAATAAGTACGGTTAGGGTGTAAAATGATCATTGAGGTTAGGTTTTAAAATGATCACTAAGGTTAGGTTTTAATTGGACCATTAGGGTTAGGGTTATAAATTGATAATTAGGGTTACGGTATAAAATAAAAGTAGGGCTAAGTTTTAAAATGATCATTGGGTTCGGGTTTAAAATAATTATGATTATGGTTTAAAATAACTGGGGTTTAATTAATTAGGATTTGAAATAATTAGGATTTAAAATAATTACATTTTATAAAAAATATGATTTAAAATAGTTAGGGTTTATAATAATTAATATTATATTAATAAATTATTATTAATATTTAATATAATTATATCATTTATTATTATACATTATATAATAATATTTATATTTTATGTGTGGGTGAGGACCCATTCCCTTTATTAAGACATAAAACAAATGTATTACATTATACCTGCCACATAGGAAGCAAAGAAGAAAAGAGGAAATAAATAGAAGAAAGGATTCAACAAAATAAAAGAATCCAAAAGGAACTACCAGAGAAGATAGGGAAAACCATACCACAATCACAAATAGCTACAAAAGAATATAACTGCTAAAGACTCAAAACCTTTGTGAAACTAAACACTACTCCTATGGGAAAGAAGAGCATCCATAGTTTTCTAGGAGCCCTCCCCAACTACTTCCTTGCATTCTATACAACATTTTTTAGCCTCAGACTCTCTACCTTTTTCCTTCTTAGAAGCCCCACAATTTGGTTTAGACTTGCTACTCATAGTGTAAGAGATCCCATATTCTTGGGAAGGAGCCACCATAAAATCATTATCAAAAAATTATGGATTCATATCATCCAAATCCTCCATGAAAGAAAAATTTCCTTCTGACTCAAAACCATCCTCCTCCACCTCTAATGGAGTATTAGTAGTCTTATCAAGCACTAGGATAGAGAGAGGAAGGGAAGGCTCCGAAGGATGCTCTAGGAAAGAAGAATCAGGAGGTTGAGTAGAATCAAACTCCACAATAGGTTGAGGCTCCATAAACATTCCATGATTTCTCCAAATAAAATCAGCATCTAGAGAGCTAGCATTCTTAATTCATTTTTAAGACTAACATGCCTACTACCTGGCGTGCTGAGAAGAGTGCAAGCCTCTATTTTGTGGCCCAACTTATTGTAGCATAAACATAGAAATGGAAGACCTTCATAATTTAAAAATTGAGTCCAAGAACCAAAAGAAGATTGAATCTGGATCGAATGAAAGAGAGGTTGAGAAATATCTGCCATAGCACAAGCCCTGATATACCTTTGTGTCGTAACCACCTCTTCTAAGTCAAGCTTGACAAAGGCACCCACTCGATTGATCATATTACTTATGAGAGCAACATTATGCATAACTAAAGGCATACTGTAAAGCCTAATCTGTATATGAACCTTTGTAATCTTGGCAGTAGCTGAACCAAAAAAGGGGGACTATGGAGAAAGAAAGAGCCTTGAATGCCTAAAAACCATGGGCCATTCTAAACAATGAAAGAATAATCTACAATAGATTGGAAGGTAAATAGATGAAAATCAAAATCCAAAGGTTCAATCATAGGAGAAAATAAGTTACTCCATGAAGCTTTGGTCCACTCCATAAGTAAAACAAAAGATGGACATCTATTCAAAAATCTCAGAATCAAAGAATGATCCCAAATTTATCAGCTGTAATCACATTAATACTATCATCAGACCTAAACAACTCTGCTAGCTCATTAGAAAAAAACCACCATTGAGTCCCAGATAGAGAAGGTTCATTCATTATTTTGATTAGAGTTCTCCACCGTGGGAGAAGAAGGCAGATTTGGTAGCATCTTGGAGGGGAAAGGGCTAGAGATATCCCTATGAATCTGCTCTACGTAGTATGCATTGCACACATGAAAAGGATTGGACCTATTTTTACATGCCATGAGTGAATCCTGATTTACACCTATAGGGACACCCTCAACATCATTCACATCTTTCTAAACCAAAGGATCAAAGGCAAGTTCATGAGGAGGGGAAACCTCTTGCTCTACCATTGTTTAGGTCTCCTAGACTCTTGTGGCACATTTTCACGCTTGATGATGATTATTCTATTAGGATATATTAATGTCATTAAAAAGAAGGGAGAGATAAATGAACACTTAATATAATAATATTTATATTATTATAATATTATATATTATTATGAGGGCTTACTATAATAATGGTTAGGGTGAAAGTATATAATAATGTAATAATAATATAAATATAATAATATTATATTTAATAAGTTATACTATATAATTATATAATAATTTAATTAATGTATTACATGTTGATTGCGACTAGAATATATATATTAAACGATAATATATATAAAATATCCACATGCCTATTTTTAATCAATATCGAATAAAAGTTGGGCTAAAAGGTGGAATCAAGAAGGATATCTCTATGACTAAAGTAAATAATATTTGTTTGTGGCTTTATTTTACCACAGGATGAATCTCATAGAAAAATAAAATAAAGAAGATATCAAACATGCACTAAGGTGAGTTATGTTTTATAGGAGAAAAAAAAAATAGAATGAAGATAGATGAATAACAAGTAAAATATTTTACTAAAAGCTATATATATATATACTATGTTATATTAAATTTCATTATAAAAGTAGTATTAATTATATTATTTTATTGATATAATATTGTAATTCATGTATCTCCATTAGATTTTTTTTTGTAATGTAAATATTAAAAAATAAAATATTGTAGTGATCTAAATAGTAATATATCATATTGTGAAATATTCATGTATAAATATAGAGTAAAAAGTTTCCTTTGATTGCTTGGGAGAAGATATGCCTTAGTATTTGGTCCTCCTTTAATAAGGTTCTTGGGGCAAAGCTAGTTTGGAACATGTATTCAAACGCTAGTCTCAAGAAAGCTAAAATCTTGAGGGTTAAGCATTGGATTTTGAAAACCCTTAAATATTCATTACTTCAAAAAGTCCGCTTCAGGTTCAACTGTTCGGACATAATATAATATATTACTATTTAGATCACTACAATGTTTTAATATTTAATATTTATACAGAACAATATAATGGGGATATATGAATTATAATATTTATATCAATAAAATAATATAATTAATATTATTTTTATAATAAAATTTATTATAACATAGTAAAATAAAATATTCATATATATATTTGTTTAGAAAAATTAAATATTAATATATTATAGTGATGGAAATGAGCTAAAATTTATCAAATCCATAATGTCTCTCGGTCTATGAAACCAACATAATTTTCAAAATTAATTGGCACTCAAACTAAGAAACCAACATAAATTTTAAAATGACCATATGCCCCATACATTTATGCAACCTAGTATACTAAAACATATAGGAGTTTTTGGACTAAGGGCAAGCATGCTTATTATAATACTAGAAAATTACTTTTCTAATAAAAAATTTAATCTTGAATAATATGGAATATTTATTCCATGAAATCCTTAAATTTTGAACCGTACATTATAGAATAAGTGAGAAAAAAATTGGATAAGTATACTATGAAGTCTATGACCCAGTGTTGCAAAAAGAACACAATTATGTATGGCCTCTAAGGATACCCACAAGAGCTTTAGTAAAATATTTTACTTGTTATTCATCTATCTTCATTCTAATTATAAAATGATAATTAGGGTAAGGGTTTAAAATGAGGGATACTATTTAAAATAATTAGATATAAAGTTTAAAATAATTATGGTATAAAATAATTAGGATTACTATTTAAAATACTATATGATTTAATTAATTAGGGTTTAAAATAATTTTATGCCGATAAAAGTTTACCAAGCGTTTTAAAAAAATAATTTTGATTTAAAATAATTAGGGTTTATAATAATTATAATATAAAATAGTTACAGTTTATAATAACTAATATTATATTAATAATATTAAATTTATTAATATGTAATATAATATAATATATATTCTAGATAACAATTGATAGTGTTCTTTTACCTTTTATATCTTCATTTTAGGTTAATTTTGGGTGGTTTTCAAGATTCTCTAGTATACATCTGATTTCCAATATCCCTCAAAAGACCTATTAGTCAAAGCTTCCAAAAGACTTATAACCCTCATTAAGATACCTATGACAAAACCTAAAACCTTACACAAACTTTTCATGATGTACCTCACATAAAGATTTCAAATAATACACCTGTAGGTTAACTATGTAGATCTTTTAACCGTTGAGAGAGCTCTCTTAGCTTCTTATAGACCTATGAGTGAAAATAAAGACATGCAGATCCTCTAAACTGTTAACATACCCTTCATTGATAGCACAAGAGTATAAGAGTCTATAGGCCTATGACCTCCTACTCCTTACTACTCGATAGTCTTCTTAACAAACCTTTGCATCCTTCGTCATTAATGTTGCTTTCATTTAATACCTCTATGATGATGGTGAAAGCCTTGTCTAGGCTATACAAACCATAATATGATGGTCATAGAAGTTATGAAAGGTTTGATATGCTTCATATAATATTTGTCATGCCTTCTATGTCTCTAGATAGCTTGACTTGAAATGATTGTAGACCCCTATGACGAGCATGAAGAGTTATTTAGGAGATAGAAAAACCTTGTAGAAGGTTATTTATATCTTCAAATACATGAACAAACCTCACAATTGTTTCACTGGTCTTTAGAAGATGAATAGAGCTTCAAGAACAATTGCCAGGGATTTTCAATGGTGCTCAAACCTTCAAAAATCATTCCCTTCCTTGCAAACCTCTTAAATAATCCTTATCAAGGCATTATAGCATATGCAGATTTGTGGGAGCTTTGGTAACAAATTGATACCCTCTAAAAGTTTGATAAGTTTTAAAAGTGTTTATCTTTATGCAGGATTTTAGGACTATGCAAAGTGCTTAGGGGTATGATATGTTCACTAAGCTTTAGCCAAATCCTTAGACATTTGATAATCCATTAGAGTGTACAGAACATCTAACTTCTTGATAGACCACATAATGATTTGATATACTCATTTATGGCTTATGCATGCTTGAACATCACATGACAAGGTTGCCACTGCTTTTGTATGACTATTAGAGACCTTATGGTAGTATAGACCCTTAAGATACCCTGTAGAGTTTCTAAAATATTCACACACTATTGGCATACCTTAAATAGAGTACTTTAGGGTTTTGACAAACCTTGAGACACTATAAAATCTTATAAATGATGTACAGGAGATTAAGACAATTGATAGACCTCATAGGCTACTGTACATGCCCTTTTTTAATGCTTGTCATCACTTCATCTTCATTGTATGCCTCCTTAGGTTCTTTGAAGACTTCGGTGACTTGGAGTATTACATTAGCCTACATGGCTTTCCTCTGAATAAACATGGATTCCCAAAGATTAAAATCATTTGTCATACTGCTATATCTTGACACAAACCCTTTACGATATCACTCAACACTGCTATACCCTCTTCTTCTTACATAATCAAAAAAGACATCACTTACAAGATGTGATAGACCTACTCAATGTTTTAATAGACTTTTTAGATCCTTGGCAAGACACCCAAGACTAAGCTCAAGGTTTCCATATTTACATACTTGCTCTTAGGTTTTTCCTTGTGAATTGGTAAGACCTTGAAAGTGTAGGTACAAACCTTTTAACAACTTGTGACTAAGATGAAAAGGATGAATGGGATATCTACACCATTATATTCTATCTCCATTCTGCAAGGATTCTTGTATTGCATTGAAAGCTTCAAGAAAATGTTCCTCACCACCTTCTATGACTTGATCATGGTCATAAATCACTCACATTGTCCACATTCATGTTCATGGTACACCACCTCCTAAGAGTCTTTTTCCTTTGAAATTATGGAGTCTTGAGGATTCAAACCCCGATCCTTCTTCCTTGTGAATCGGTAAAACTTGCAAATTAGCTTTTAAAACCTAAAACCAGTCAACATGACAAGAAGACCTAAGCCTAAAACTCATCAAGACTTTGACTGTGTTTTTAAAGAAAAGAAAATTCCCCCAATGTTGTATGTGGCTTTTGGATGTTTTAAGGTTCATGACAACTCAAAACCATAATGTACCACTTGTCAAGATAGAACAACAAAAGATGCACAAAGATTTCCTTGAAGACTTTAATATTTAAGGAAACTTTCAAGACTTAGACTCCAAAAGGTCATTGACAAAGCATAATAGCAAAACTTTAAGATAAAAAAACTCATTCAAGACCTTTGGGAGAGCATTTGAGAGCCCTATAAAGACCCATAAGACTATTTGTGTTTGGAAAACTCAAAATAGTTAATAATAATATCATAGTGTTATCCAAATAAACTTGAAGCCACTTATAAGTTTGTCAATCTCATATTCAAAATAAATTATTTCAGGATGGTTATTACATATAGCTATTACATTGCACCTCTTTGCATCAAAGTCTCAAATACTTAGCATCATCATAACCACAACATAGTTAGTGAAAGGAAACTAGACCAGGTCCACACCAATGTTATGAGAGAAATAATGAAAGTAAGAATGATCTAAACAAATTTTAGCAAAATAACAACTAAGAGATAGCACAAGATATACCCTAGAAAAATCCTTTAAAAAAAACTAGCCTCCAAAACACACTCAATTTATTAATCTCAATAATAGGATTATAATACAATGTTTAGTTCTAGTGCATTTAACATGAGATATAGATGATCTTCATCCTAAATTTTGGAGTCAATTCAACTTAACATTGCTTTGAACTCACTATACAATAAGTTGCTCCTTGCCCCTAATAATGCAAATCCATGTGCATAGATTTATAGGCACATTCCAATAAGTAAACAAGTAGTAAATCACAAAATGATGGACATAAAACCATGGGCTTACCAACTACCTTGAAAAAGGGCTATTTTTTCTTAGGGGTTGTTTTTAACACCCCCACCCCCAAACCACCCAACCAAGATATTGTCCCAAGCCCCATTATTGTGGATGAGTGTATAATCTATTATGGGTGTAAAATAGGCAAATATAGAACACATTCCTAAGAATCAATTGCATTTCTACTTGGTGTGTTTCCAAACTCTGCAAAATTCTTGAACTGATCAATGAGGCTTGACTAAGGAAAAAGGTGGGAAGCTAGTTGCCTTGCTCTTTTAACATAGAATTTCCAGTAGTGTTCTTCCATACTACCAATTCTTCTCTTTACATGGTGTAGGCACAAAGGGTCTTCTCCAAGATTTTAGTAGACTTCTCCACATTCCATTTGATTTATCATCCTCATCTTCATGATAGATCATAGGGTGTAATCTAAAATAGTGATATAAAAAAATGACACGATTAATTCCAAAAACACTCTAATTAAAGGTACACATTTCCAAACCTAATTCATTTAGCTAAAATATTTTAAATATTTTAATTTATTATATTTATTTATCCTACACATTTATGTTAAGGGTGTTTTATTTCTCTAACCATAAAAAGAAAAAATAATTAAATTAAATTTTAAAAAGGAAAAGAGGACTTAAAAGAGAATTACTTAAAATAGTGGTCCTTGGGACACTCTAAACTTGCTATACTTAACATATTTCTAGACTTAAGTCAATAAATTTACTATACTTAACATATTTCTAAACTTATATGAATAAACTTGCTATACTTAACATATTTCTAAACTTACATGAATAAACTTGCTATACTTAGCATATTTCTAAACTTAGGAGAATAAATTTACTATACTGACTCAACAATTTGTAATCTTTTCTAAACTTACGTGAATAAACTTGCTATACTTAGCATATTTCTAAACTTAGGAGAATAAATTTACTATACTGACTCAATGATTTGTAATCTTCTTAATATAAAAATAAAAATATTAAATATAATTTGGTTGTATCCAGTAAAACAACTCATCCTAGTCTTCTAACAAAAAACACATAGGGAAACCAAAATTGAAAAACTTCTCTCAAAAAGACTTAAAAGGAATTACTTAAAATAGTGGTCCTTGGGACACTCTAAACTTGCTATACTTAACATATTTCTAAACTTAAGTCAATAAATTTACTATACTTAACATATTTCTAAACTTACGTGAATAAACTTGCTATATTTAACATATTTCTAAACTTACGTGAATAAACTTGCTATACTTAGCATATTTCTAAATTTAGGAGAATAAATTTAATATACTGACTCAACAATTTGTAATCTTCTTAAAATAAAAATAAAAATATTAAATATAATTTGGTTGTATCCACTAAAACAACTCATCCTCGTCTTCTAACAAAAAAACACATAGGGAAACCAATACTGAAAAAGTTAACCCAAAAAGACTTAAAAAGAATTACTTAAAATAGTGGTCCTTGGGACACTCTAAACTTTCTATACTTAACATATTTCTAAACTTAAGTCAATAAATTTACTATACTCAACATATTTCTAAACTTACGTGAATAAACTTGCTATACTTAACATATTTCTAAACTTACGTGAATAAACTTGCTATACTTAGCATATTTCTAAATTTAGGAGAATAAATTTAATATACTGACTCAACAATTTGTAATCTTCTTAATATAAAAATAAAAATATTAAATATAATTTGGTTGTATCCACTAAAACAACTCATCCTAGTCTTCTAACAAAAAAACACATAGGGAAACCAATACTGAAAAAGTTAACCCAAAAAGACTTAAAAGGAATTACTTGAGCAGTGGCTTGGGAGCTCCACTCTAAACTCCACCAAAATGAATTTACTATACTTACTCAACATATTATAATTTGTTTAAAAAAAAAAGCTACCAATATTAAATATTATAATTATGTTGCCGGCAAGTGTTCTTTCCCGGCGAATGCATAAAACGTGCAAAAAGTATCTGTCCTTTTCAGTTGTCGTAACCCAATATTTCCTTGATATGGAAATCTTTTCTACAACACAAGGATCTAAGGGAACTATTGTAGGAGAAAATGATTAAGATTTCCTTTTTGTAAGTCTTTTTAACATTTTACTTTGCTATGTTAAATATGGTAGACAATATGCAAAATTCCGGTTGTGAGTAGACTTGCAACACCATTTGCTATGTTTTACTTATAATATCCTTACATTCCTTTGTGAAGAGTGATCAAATTGGGGTCACTAGAGTTATTACACAACTGATCTAACTCTCAAAGACCATTTTCAATAAAATTACACTATCATTGAAAACTTTTGGCTTGTAGATCACATTTTTGCAATTTCATATTTAGTATTTAAAAAAACATATTGTGTTTCTACTGAGTTAGATGTGGTGTCCTTGGGACACATCCCCTATCCTCTATGGCTATTCCAAATACTTTGGGGATGCAGATGGGACACTCACTATGTCACCTATTTTTAGTTGATTGTTTTAATTGGGTTTTGTATGCCTCGTTTGGTTAAATGAGAGGAGCCTAGGTCTAGGATATTGAGTCCTCATGCATGGCCTTGAGCACTTGTAAAGGCTAAGGATGCATACAAGAAGGCCACTCCATCTATAGGGCATTGAGTTATCCATCGGTGGGGCATTGATTTGGGCATGATTAAGTATGTTCATCTGTATGAGAGGTGCACTTGAGTCCATGTGGTACCATCCCTCCAAGAACACATGACGACACTCCATCTAATTTACACCCTAGTGTCTTGTACCTTTCTAGTTGTATCACCTGACATTATATTGATGAGTATCTCTATGTTTTCACTCTGGCTTTATGCATGATTTTCTGTGTCTGCTCCGTGATTGATGTGAGTGTTGGCAATCATGTATACCCTTACTTTGTTACTTCTGTCTGGGCCTTGTGACTACCTCTGAGCATTGTGGTGTGGTCTTTCATGAGTCCACATAGTTGGGAGGCATTTCCACTGCCATTGGGGACTGATGTATAGGTTTTGGAGTACCAGTTGGAGATGTTCTCTCTCTATGTTACTTTATCAGTTGATGTACTCATTTAGTTATTGTATCATATTCATGGCTATGCCATTTTTCTTGTATATTCTTTTATGTAGTTGTACTCTCTTAAGAGAGAAGATGGAATCATGTAATTTAATGAGAAGAAATGAGATGTTTTCCTTATTTGATTTACAGATTCTAGTGTGGGTATCGAATCTTCTTGTTGTATGATGTTTATGAATTCATATTTCTATTTGGAATGGGTTATAGGAACATTTGGGTTGGTGTTTAAAATGAATGTAGTTTTATAATGTTTTCATATCGAGGGTGAATCAGTCCTCTCCTTTGGATTGTACATTTAGCCATACTTGGCTATGAATGTTGTCTACATACCGAGTTGGCAACTGTATTATGTGCATGTTATCTATTTATGTCAAAAAAAATTATCTTGTCCTCTTTTGGCCCTTACCCTTCGAGGTTGCAAGGTGGGATGTTACATCTAGTATCAGAGTGAAGTCACACACTGGGAGCTCTGGCATACATGAGCCTTCTATGTTTCGTTGTGTTTGGTGTGTGTGGCATGATCTTTTTATATTGTTTTTTATAGTCTTAATTACTTTCATGGCATTAGTGGGTTAAGTTACAACCCCATTCTTAGCAATCATGGAGGAAATAACCTCTTTGGCCCTACCTTACTCAGTGGGACTAGAGTGTTGAGTCTTGTATGTTTATGGGTTAAATGTAACTTAGATTTCCTAAATACCCTTGTTTGGACTGCTCTTGTAAGCTTTGTGCTATAGATGTAAAGGTTGGTCAGATTTAGCTATTTGTTGATGTGGACAGATTAGTTTGATCGCTCCATGCTCTCTTGTAAGTGTTGGATGATTGCTGATTTTTCTTATAACCTCTTAATGTGCTTGAGTTTCTACCATTTATCACCCTTGATAACATATTGAAGTCATTGGAATACTAACGGTGCCTTAAACTTTCCCTTAGTAGAATTTTCATGTTTACATATGATGAAAATTGGATGGCATGTAATGTCTTGACTTGAGATGAAATCTATCTTTCTCTCCTCTTCCTAGTTGTCAATAGTTCACAAGATGTTATATTGATGGCTTATGGATTTAATTAGCATGTGAAAGTTGCAATTAGTAAAAGAATTAGTGAAGAATAACTTATGCTTGTTATAGTTATGGGTTGAAAGTGATTATATGTTAATTAGTTTCCTCCTTGTTTAATGAGCTTGAATGAGGATGGTAATTGCATAGTGGATATATCTTGTTGATGAAATTTGATCTTCTTAATTGCATTGCGGATTTCAATGAGACTTTATAGCCGAATGTTTGTATTTTAATGCAACTGAAAATATGTAATGTAGGGTAATATGAATTTTTCATATCTTGCTTGATGAGCAATTGCATGCCATGAACACCACCATGGTTACTTAAGCTAATGTGTATGGATGCAAATGTAGATAAATGGTTAGAGTTCGTCAAACAAAACTCATTTCATTATGTTATTAGCATTCGATTCTGTTGTGAATGAATGGTATTCCTATGACTTGTGACATGATGTCACATTATGTGTCATTATGAGATGTATATCATTATGTTATTATGTAAGTGATTGTAATAATGATTATGAAAAATGTTATTTATTTATGCATTGATGTAAAAGTGATAGTGATGATGCTATACATGTTCATACATTATGGTGTTATGTTAATAGAATTGCAAAGTGAATTTATGATGTTATGGGTAATGAATTGCCCTTGTGAAAAGAGGAAAAATGGTATGGCTATTTGGGAGTACATATTATTTGGTAAAGTTGTGTATCTTGCATTATGTTGCATAGTCATATGTGGGCTATAGTTATGTCTGGGTAAGAAAAATTGTGATTGTATTCCTATTGAGTGTTGTGATTAACCAGTGCTTGAGATGTGTGCCCAAGGGATTGTGATACTATGTACCCATCCATGGACATTATGTTTGGATTATGTGTATGATAGAAAACCATACCATCTATGTGTTTTCTTGTTGTCACCCTTTTGACTGCCAACCTAAGGGTTGTTGATAGGTCAATATGTGGACGGTAGTAGCAGCAAAAAAATTCCTTGGGAGGGAATTGTATGGCGTAAGTATAATGGTGGCACAAAATGATGGTGATCATTTCAGCCTCTTGGGAAAGTCTCACTACTTCCCCTTATTAATGGACCAGATACTTGGTTCATACAATGTTAGCCTAAATCTACTCAGTTCTTCAGGATGACATTAGTTTATGGTATTATTGTCAATCAAATATGCACCCTATGCTAAGTTATTCAACTTAACTATCTATTGACACATGGGAGCACTCCTAGGCATGTGGGTTGCCTAAAAATTGGAGTGAACCTCCAAAGTGAGCTAGTTCTCCAAATGATTTTCCTAATCTAAACAATTTGTAGAGGAAAAGGGTGAGAGGGTTAAACTGATATAAAACTAACTAAACTTAACTCCTACGGTGATGCACCAATACTTCAACTCCTACCAGATCTTACTCACAATCAGTTCATAGAACTATAACTCTCACAACTACTTGATTATACTTAATTCATTAATATCTCACATGAAGGTTCGTTTGAACACAACATGCAATCTGAATCAAATAAAATACTTGCATAACCATCACAAAATTAAAACAAAATAGAGGATAAATAACTATCACAATGCAATATCAAATTAACCTTGTAAATGAGTAGACAAATGGCAAGGAAAATTACTACTCTATAAACTGGAAGGAATAATGAGTACAAAAACTGAAGTACAACTCTCTTAGTGTGAGAGGAAGACTCTAAAAATCTTTGAACTATGATCTCTAACTACTATGCTACTCTACTACCACTAATATCTGATTGAGAAGACCCCTCACTATGTCTGAATCTGCAACATATATCTCCCGAAATTACAAATAAAAAGAAAAGTTGAATCTCTAAATCCTCATATCTGATAAAAATCTGTCAAAAAAATCTATCAAAAAACTGTCAAAAAAATCTATCAAAAAACTCTAATATCTGCTCCAAAATAGAAGAAAACATCTCCAAACTCATCCCCAAAGGGGTCCCACTAAAAGTGCCAATAAAACATGCCTTATCTTTTCCAAAAAAACTCAAATTTGTCCTTATCTAGTCCATCTTGCCCATAGGAAATCTGGAAAAGAAAGATTTTTTTGCTTTATTTCGCTTTAACTACATAAAATAAAAAATATTTACAAGGAATTTATAGAAACATTGCTTTAAATATTGTTTTATAATGACTAACAATATTATCTCCATATTTGTCTCGATTTGATTTTGATTTGATTCTTTTTACAGAAATAGAATACAAGGCCATATGTGGCATTTTGCCAAGCATATTACGTTATGATTTTCTATAAAAATCATTAAAATATGGGGGCATATTAAATGATCTTGCAAAAAATAAAAGTCTATAAGTGTTATTTTCAATTTGGGCTTGCATAAAATCTCTAAGGGCATATGAGGTTTTGAAAAAATAAAACCCCTAGGGCTCGACCTTGTTGGAATTAACCTAGATAACTGAGAGGGGGGGTGAATTAGTTGTCACATAAATGTTTCTTTTAAACTTCTTTTACTACTATCAATTTGATTAATGATGCAAACATTAAATCATATGAAATCATCACAAAAATAGAAACATAATCAACACATTTGACACCAAGATTTTTGACGTGGAAACCTGGTTAAGAGAAAAACCACAGTGGGGGTTAACCCACAAAAATTAATACCCTGTTAAAAGTATTTTTATAAAAGGGGAATGTACATGCATTTGGGCTCACTTCCCAGAGCTCACTGTACAAATGGAGGTTCACTGCCTATAGAAATATTACAAGAAAATAACAGAGATTTCAAACTGATGATTAGCATCTACCCAGGCAAGAGTTTTAGTTTTGGTTAAGTGCAAAAACTGATCTTACACATTTCATCTTTGCTCTGCTCTTCTTACTGCTCTATCTTCATTTGCACCTTGAATATATACTCTTCTTACATACACATTGTTCTCACACTACCCACACTAAATCATCCAATTCCATTGGCTATATATATCCGCAACATGATCTATAATCATTTCACTAGTTAGCTTCAAAACATTTAGAACTTTGTTGAGTACTCTACTCTATCGACTAGATCCATACATAATATGATATGTGGACAAAAACTTTCATTGTAAATCATCAATCATGTCAGCTGCTATCACTGATCATCACAAATTGTCTAATAAACAACTTCTATGCATCCAAAATTAAAATCATTCACAAGGTCAGTATGTTCTTCTACTGTCTATTTTGTCAAACAAAAACCTGATATTCAGAAGGTAGTATCTTTTGATTCCTTCATTAATGGAGGACAAAACTATGGATTTAGACTATCTTAACAATGCTTATGACACCCTTAGATTCACAGTAATCCATGACTTCCCATGAAGAGATCCAGACCAAAATACCAAACCCTGCCACTGCTCTATACCTAACTGCCCAGACTTAGACAAATTCTTACTCTGACTTCCGGTTGGACCAAAATGAATAATGTGGATGGGTAAAATAGTCTTAGTTGCCATCAATGACAACACTTGTCAATGCAAAGCAATGTCTCTTGCCAACATTCTCCCCCTTTGGCATTGATAGCAACACTTAGTGAAAAATGACTAAGTGTCAAGTGCAACTTCCTCTTACTCTATATACTTGTGTGCTTTACTGGTTCCAAAACTCCCCCTTTGTTGGATGCCTCATTTTTCACTACTCTTCACTCCCCCTTTGATAGATTTGACAATTTCAATTCTTGCTCCTTTATCTTCTTCTCAATATCCTTACTTACTTTGGTCCAGGATAAACAAAATTTGTACATATCACTTCCATCATTTAGAGCATTCTGAATACTCTTTATACTAATATTAAGTATTCTTCTATAATTTCCTATCAAGGTCTTTATTTCACAAAATTTCTTCTCCAAGAATTCTTTCTAAACTTTTGCCTCCGCAGACTTCTTAAAGGACTCAAAACTAGTATTTACAGAACTTACAAGATTTTTCAAATGTTCAGTGGGGGAATAAGATGGACTCTTCAGGTAGGTAGGCATTAACTTCTCTAGGACTCCAGTTGCTAGCCCCATTAGCTTACTATCCTCTACATGGGACTTTAACATTTTTTCTCTGGCCTTTACTTGAGTGAATGATGCTATTTTCAACAATTGAAATCGAGAGAGAGCATCCAGATTTGTTAGACCTTGAAGTAGTTCAGACTCATCAAGCTCAATTACCTCCTCTTCAAGAAGACCTTTTACTACATCTGTGGTGTCTCTTGCAACATTTTCTGAACCATCCTTTTGATCATAAGATTTCTTTGTATCTGCTTTTAAGTGCCTCAACATTTGCACCATCTTCATCTCCAGATTGATCAGGAGGAAGAGTATCTTATGCATCAACTACTTTATTCATCATTTATGTATCCTCCCGATTTGCTTGTTCTACTTCTAGAATAGAAGCTTCACCAATCTCATATTCCTTCTCAATAATGTTCTCTTCTTCACCATCTAGAACTCCTTTTGTAACTATGAGAAGATTGTGCTTTTTCAATTCTTTCAAAAGAATTTCTTGAGTTTCTTCAACAATTTCACTTGTCTCTCCAAGCATGAGTTTGTTCATTCTTTTTTTGCTTCTAAAGTCATCTTTGACTTGCTTGAATATCATATTTATTTGATCAGGTGAAATCTAAGGACACAAACATATTAGCTCATGTTCCCTGATTTCTATGTCCTTGCTTTTGGCATTTTCTTTTCTTAGCTCCAAAATATTTGTCAGACTTTGTGCTAACTCAGAAGTTATCTCAATCAGTGCCTTGTTGTAGATGTTGAGATATCTGACTATTGCTTCCTCCAACACCCTTTTATCCACATCCCTCTATTCATCATAGAATTCAATCATTGGTTTTAGATTACTAGCAACAATTACTAACTTTATCACATCTTCCAGGGAGAGTGTGGGTTTCCCAACATATTCTTCATATGCTTCTATCTTTTGCTTTTTACTAGTTCTTTTTCTTCCAAAGGACTTCTCTTTGGTGACTTTTGTAGCTTTTGTTCCAGTGACCTTTAGTTCCTTGATTTCAATGTTAGAATCTGTATCTTCTTCTTCTTCTCTTATGCTTTCATAGGTTTGGGATGCTTTTGTTTTCTTCCTTTTCTCCCATTTTTTGGATGATTTTGCTTCCAGTTTTGCAGTTTTGGAAGGAACAGGGGCAGTACTAGAGCTCCTAGTAGTTCAAGAAGTGGAAGAGAGTTCCACCAGAGCACCTATTTGTTTCTCTTTCTTAGTCATTTCAGTTCTTTCTCTGAATTTCCTCATAGCCTTCTTAGTTAGGCCAAGATTTTTAGCTAATTGCTCTACTTCTTTTCTCACTTTCCTACTGGTTTCAGGTTCTCTGAGCTTAGTATACAATTTTAAATCAAGCTCCTCATAAGTTCCAAATATTTCAATCGTTGTGTCTTTAGGCTTGCTTAGAATATGTTGAGCATACATATTCAAGATTTTTCCATCTACTGCATACCCCATGGGCATGATCCAAGCAGTTCTGGATTCCACTGCCTCCATTAGACAATAATCAATATCAACCATAAAGCATATTTCATTTTTGTACTTCTCAACAATTGATTTAGGGATTCTTTCCCTAAAGTGCATCATACCCTAAAAATTCTTGAAGTAACCCAATATTGCAATTTCTGAGCCTTGATGTCTCCAATACTGTGAAGATGGTCTTTGATTTGAATGGCAACTGGCTCATCCTTAGTCTAGTGCACACCTTTTACCCCAGGTATCTCATTCATAAAGTAAAAGAATAGACATAGAACCAATGTACCATATATGAAAGTGTTTTTCTTGTCTTTCTTGATTTTGTTTAAGTTTTCAATCAGTTGATTCTATAGTAATTCATACAAGTCATAATCAGTATTCTCCTTTAGCATCTTGTATGTAGCATATATGGCTATTCTGAAAACAAATTTTTCTCTGCTAGAGTGGTAAATCTTGTACCCAATCACCATGGAGGTGAATTTGACATCCGGTTCTATGATATCATTAATGGTCATTGCCCTTTTCTCAAACTCGGCACTGGTAGCATCAGTCAGTATCTAATTTTTCATGGCTTTCAGCATGGGCAATCCTCCGGTTGAGTTTAACCCTATTGCAATTTTGATAGCATCCTTGGTAATCTTGAATGGTTTCAACAATCAAATGAATTCATCATGCATTCTACTCAAAACATATTGGACCCATTCATTCTCATCAAATGTTGGAAATCCCATAATCTGAATAAAGTGTTTGTCCTATAGTGCCTTATACTCAGATTTAAGTTCATGAATTTCATCTATGAGTTGTTTCTCAAACAAGTCTACATACCTTGAATCTCGAAATTCATCTATGTTTGCATGAATATAAACCCTAATGTCTTCAACATGCAGCACACCATACGGAACACTTGAAAAAGCCCCTAATGGGTCAACTTGTATTGATTTTTGAGGATGCTTCTTAAATTTGGGTCAAGCTCTCTTAGTAATGTCAACAACATGAGGAGTATCCATCTCAATAGATTTTAAATTCAAGGTTTTACAAAGATGTACCTTTTTCTTGCACGGGGTTTAATCAATTTCTGGTTGAATTCGCTCTTTGTGCCTTAGTCTCTAGATTCACAGCTCAAATGCTCTTCTTGTTTTTTCCTCCATATGCAAACTGAATCAAGTGAATGACCAAGTGACCTTTTAACTTTGGCAAAAACCTAATTTTAACACTACAATAAATGTGTTGCCCTAACTATATCTAGTTCCTCTATTTTTTATAGTTCTTCAAGAATCACTCCGCAAGATTTCATATCAACATATTTTCTTCTGAAAAACATTCCAAGGGTTATGAACCGATTCAAGATATTCTCTCTTATTGTACTAGATTTAGGCACCTACTAACTGACTGGGGGAATTTGATGTTAAATGTAGCTCCCCCTGAGCTAGAGCTCCTGGTTCAATTCCTGGAGGAATTGTCAACACAGGATTCTAGTGTGGACTATTCACAATTGTTTATTGTTTCTTTATTTACCCAAGTCTTATTCATTTCGCTCCTTATCTCATTCACATCAATTTTTCTTTTGCCTTTGTCTTGTTTTTTGCTCATCCAATATTTTGTTTACCGATCTCTTCTTCAATTGTTCATACTTCTACATAATTTTGAAATATGACCAGATTTATTGTAGTTAAACAACACAACATTTATTTTCTTATAAACTTGATTCCCATTTGATCTAAACTAATTGGCCATGTGTCCAAATCCATTGCAAGAAAAGCAGTAGCCATTGAAAAAATTGCCATTAGAGTTATTCATTATCATACTTCTACATTCATTGGATTTATGACCATACCTTTTGCATTTGAAGCATTGACCAGAGAAGGATGGACCATTTTGATTTTCTCTACTTCTGCACTAAGTAGCTCAATGACCAAATTTATTGCAATTGAAACAATTTCTATTGAATGATGGATATCTTTGAGAATTATTCTGTCTTACCAGAGATTTCTTAGTTCTGTTCCTTTTATTCCTTGGTTGAAATTTTCTTTGACTAGATCCAGAGCTTTCACCTTTTTCATATCTGAGATTATACTTGTCATCATTCCTTTTCTATTCTTCAATTAGTACTTCAAGTTTAGCTGAGCTTATTTTGAACTTCTCCTATGTTCTCATTTGCAATTTCTAGATCATGTCTCAGAGTTATAATCTATCTCTCAAGATCTCTCTCATTGTTTCTACTTTCTTGTAGATTAGATTCTAGGAGACCAGCTATTCCATCCAATCTAAATCATTCTTCAGATCTCTCTTTCAGATTTTGCTTCATCTCTTCTTCAGCTTTCTTCCTATCTGGAATTTCCTTGGTTAGTCTCATTACACCAGTTTTCATTTTATGTTTTAGGACAACTTATTTAGTTAAATTTTCACATTCTTTTGTCTTCTCTTTTAGATCCTTGTCTTCCAGTTGAATAGGTTGCTCCTTTCCTTTTGCATTGGATTTGCTCAATTTTTCTTTTAGGATTTCAATAATGTCTTCAACCTTTTTGAGGTTATCTTGCAGCTCTTGGACTTCTGCCTTGGACTTCTAAAGATCATCCAAGGCAAGATTAAGTTGCCCTTGAAGGTTTTATTCATCCATTTTTACTATTTTCCTAGATCTTCCTTAAGCTATTAAAATTTTCCAAAGGAACCTTCCTCTGATACCAATTGTTTGAATTAACCCAGACAACTGAGAGGGGGGGTGAATCAGTTGTCACAGAATTCTTTCTTTTAAATTTCTTTTACTACTATCAATTTGATTAATGATGCAAACATTAAATCATATGAAATTATCATAGAAATATAAACATAATCAACACATTTGACACTAAGACTTTTGATGTGGAAACCCGGTTAAGGAAAAAACCATAGTGGGGGTTAACCCACAAAAATTAATACCTTGTTAAAAGTATTTTTACAAAAGGGGAATGCACATGTATTTGGGCTCACTGCCCAGAGCTCACTACTCAAATGGAGGCTCACTGCCTATAGAAATATTACAAGAGAATAACAAAGATTTTGAACTAGTGATTAGCATCTACTGATGCAAGAGTTTTACTTTTGGTTAAGTGTTAAAATTGATCTTACACATTTTGTCTTTGCTCTGCTCTTCTTACTACTCTACCTTCATTCACACCTTGAATATCTGCTCTTCTTACATACACATTTTTCGCACACCACCCACACTAAATCATCCAATTCCATCGGCTATATATATCCACAACATGATCTATAATCATTTCACCATTTAGCTTCAAAACATTTAGAACTTTGTTGAGTACTCTGCTCTGTCGCCTAGATCCATACATAATATGAGATGCTCACTTGCAAATCATCAATCATGTTAGTTGTTATCACTGATCATCACAAATTGTCCAATAAACAACTTCTATGCATCCAGAATTAAGATCATTAACTAGGTTAGTTTGTTCTTCTACTGTCTGTTTTGTCAAATAGAAACATGATATTCATAAGCTAGTATCTTTTGATTTCTTCATTCCTAGAGGACAAAACTCTAGATTTAGACTATCTTGACAATGCTTATGACTCCCTCAGATCCATAGCCATCCATGACTTCCCATGGAGAGATCTAGACAAAAATACCAGACCATGTCACCACTCTATACCTGACTGCCTAGACTTAGACAAATTCTTACTCTGACTTCCGGTTGGACCAAACTGAATAATGAGGATGGGTAAAATGGTCGTAGTTACCATCAATGACAACACTTGTCAATGTGAAGCAGTATCTCTTGCCAACAAACCTCTACTCAATCTGCACACTTTCTAAGGCATCAATGAAGTTGTTTTGAACTTACCTCCAAAATGGAGAAAAGGGCCATTGAGGATTCAAGGCACATAGCCTAGGTAGTAAACATGTTCACAAGGTTTAAATACCCCTATTGGTATTAGTTTAACTTAGAGAAATAAAATTTATGTGATAAAAATCATCATCAATTTAGGGCATCTATGGAACCCTAATCACAAAAAACCCTTGCCCTAGAAATTCAAGTTCATTTCACACCATAGCCCTTTTGAGAGAAAAGACTCAGCCCAGCCATAGCCATGAGTAGGGTTTTGGACTGTAAAATCCTTGATTTCTTTTTGCTCAATGCAATCCTCAGGAAGATCTCCTACAAAAGATGGAAGGTAAACACTTCTTTGAACCATTTTTTTCATTTATTATAGGCTTCCCTAGGCCTCTAGCCACAGACAAAGAAAAATTTCTGATGTACTTATGCTATGTTTTTCCCCTGTCATTTGTCTCTCCTACATGGGGCCACCGTGGTTGTTGGTCTGAACTTATTTGGAGGAAATATAAAAGCACATGATGGGTAAAAGCCATGGCTTTGCACATGATGCTCTTTAAAAAAAAAGGTATGTTTGTCAATCTACAATCTACATGCATTTCTTTTCATTTTCTCTATAGCATGAGGCCTAAAAGGGTATTTAGAAGTCGTGGTTCTTTAGATGTGTTTCATTATTTTTTGGAGATTCATGTAACTAAGTGTTTGAACCGCATTATTATTCAACTATAGTTTTGTCTTTAGACTGAGCTTCCTTCCTTATCATAGGCCATGACCTCAATAGCATGGGTTTCATTGACTATTTTTTATCTGCAAGTTTCATATTCAAAACCCCATGTGATTTAAGCTCTTGTGAGGAAGATATGCTCTCTCTGGCTATGACCATGGTGGCATTAACTAAGCTTTTTATCTATTTTCTACTATGTAAAAGGGTAATGTAACCATATTGTTAGTCATCTCTGAAAAGGCTGAAAGGCATATACTATACTGGTCCATGCTTGATATATTTGATCCCATATGATTTCTGAGTGTTCCTTCTAAAACCCTTATGAGCTTGGGATAGATTATGACTATTCATTGCTATTCATTCCTTTTGGTGAGGGCTTAAATGATACACTTGACTTATATATATATATATATATATATATATATATATATATATATATATATATATAATTGTCACTTTTCTTCAACACATTAAGATAAAATAACCACTTTTAGCTCAACTCCAAGCAACTGAGCTTCACTAGAAGCATGAATGAAACCTCAAAACATTGATACAGAAAAGCTGAATGCTATATAGCCTCACAGTCGAGCTTCTTTATGAAGTTACCTTGCACTGATGAGTTCTTCAAGGACTATGTAAGATGATAAGACAAAATGTATGAAGATTCCTCCTATATCATTGTTACTTCTTGATAGAGCTCTTCAGTAAAGTCTAATATTATGATAGTAATCAAGTATAAAATTGTCATGTCCCTATATTGAATTAGTTATATATTTCAAATATCCCAACATTAAATAAGAGAGATTGAATATATTAAAATAATATATATACAAATTCAATATTATGAATTAAATGGTATATTATAAACCAAATATTATTTAAAATATTATCATTATATAATTATATAAGTATCAATATAAATTATAAAAATTATTATATAATAATACATGTAATATAATAATATTTATATTATAATATAAATTACAAGCTTGTCTTATTAAGCAAGCAAAGGCATCGATTATGTTTAAAAGAATAACAAATAGAAGACAATGATATTGTCTCCTAATGAAACGCCTTAACATTGATTCCGAAGACTTAGAACTAATCAAGGATGAACTTCAAGTATATGCTAATCGAATGCATATAAGACAAAGCTTGGAGTTTCCTTAAAAGCTAAGCTACGGTCACACTTAAAGGAATACAATTATAATACAAACAGCTATGATTAATGCATTTAACAAGGTAGTGCTAATATGAAGGGAGACGTCCCTTTGTTGGGAAAGACGAATGGTTAAAGTATAAAGATAGAAAGAAGAAGGGAGGGCATTATCATCGAATAAGCATCCTACTCCTCATTATATAAATAGTCATGAAGAGATCAAAAAAATTTAGTCTTCAAATAGAATACAACCCAGATCAGATCTTCTACTCAGCAATTTATTCCAGATTCAAATACGATTAAGGACAGAACATTAAAAGATCACTGATTCTTCCTCATATCCCATGATCAAGTGCAGAAGATATATACATACTTTGTGATCACTGAATCCATTTGTCTTCCATCCACATACCATTCGGAATATATATATATATATATATATATATATATATATATATATATATATATACAAAAATTGCGAATTTGCCAACATTCATGTCTTATAGTCCATTGGAGATCAGACACATACCCAATCAGAGGTATGATCTATCAATTGTCCATTATGAGTTATATGCTATGTAGTTGTTAGAATCTGATTTGTGTTGAATTGTGATTAAAGAACTATATGATATGAGTATCATTGCATGATGTTTGCATTTCAATCTGTATAATAATCTACATCTAGTATTTCTATGGAATCATTCATCAGTCGATATACTATAGTATAGTTCAATAAATGAGATGTTGCATTTATTTGTTCATAACATAACAATCTGCATAAATTGGAATGCACATTATCTCTGTATAACATAATCAGATTTATATGATGTACTGCTAAGAAATCATGTCTTGTGTTTGTCTCTGACAATGATAAGTTCTGAGCAAGTCTATAGATCTGTATTAGAATTGTTCAAGATATGTGTTAGTAGTAGGCATTACATTACTTTATATTTTGAACTTTAGCTCATTGCATATGACATCATGTAGTATGAATG
This sequence comes from Cunninghamia lanceolata, assembly GCA_027924645.1. Taxonomy (NCBI): domain Eukaryota; kingdom Viridiplantae; phylum Streptophyta; class Pinopsida; order Cupressales; family Cupressaceae; genus Cunninghamia; species Cunninghamia lanceolata. Next base: position 11,748,713 of record BSBN01001099.1, read on the forward strand.
ATCCTCATAATTGCTTGTATATATAAAGGAAATAAATGATCATATTTACATTTAAGAATGAATGATTGTCACAACTGAATGAATATATATGTCAAACGATCATTATATTGGATGTTTAAATGAAAGGTGTTCAAGCATTAAGATGAATGTATGGCAATCATGGTGTAAAGGCCAAGAATTATATAATTATGAAGCACTATGTATAAATATTGATGATGATTTAGAAATCATAGTTTCATGCCATATCTGAAAGGAGAATTAAGCCTCATCCTTAATCATCTCGCCAATCTATGGGTATCGGGTTAAGTTAAGGATGTGATTTGGACCTAGGTGATCCTCAAGAAGATGAAGTACCTTCGGGTGTGAGGTGAAGTCTCTTGGGCCACGTGTCAAAGTACCTCCAGGTGTGAGGTGAAACCTTGGGCCTATGGTATGATGAGCTCATCAGTGTTAAATGTGCCCTACTGATGGGAGAAAATTATAGATTCCAACTAAAACCTGTTTACATATAACAAAAATCAAAGAGATATGTGAGAATAATGATGGGAAACATAAGGCAATTCCTTCTCAATGACAGGATATAACAAGATCAACAACACAATACATATAACATGAGAGATATAGTTTATTCACTTATATTTCTTTCTAATTCAATATTACATAATCAAAATATTGTCCCATATACTCAGCCTCACACTACAGAATGCCAGAAGAAATGACTTTAACGTATCTAACTTGTATCAAATGGCTCAGAATGAACTGTTGCCCTTTCCTCTACCCAACCATGGCCTCCTCATCCTCTTAACTTCTTTCTATCTATTTCACTTATGATCACTCTAATTCCTATGCAAAGCATATCTTTCACATATATGATAATCAGTCTTTAGACCATCAATCTCTCTACCTCTAAACTGTGATCCAGATAATTGTTGATGACTGTTTTGATGCAATCATAACAATAAGTTAAAATTCACATGACATGAACTGAAACTATACTTGAAAGACAAGAAGGAATCATTTGGTGATTCAACTAATCCCAAGTCTACAATGGTTCGGTTGGTCAAGTTCAGTTGGTCAATGTGAAGCTGTAATGTTCAAGGGGCCTTACGTAGTTTAGGTTTGTTCTGTGGTTTACTGGCCTAAGAATATGCAAAGAGGTCATGAGATAGGTCAATGCTCTTCATTCCTTTGCATAAAGGTGCTACTGTGCTGCAAGTTTCAGATGTTTTTCTTTGATTTATGCAGCTTCCTTCTTCATGTACTTATGAAAACTGTCTACGTAGACTCTGTTATGCATGCTTCTTCAGATTTGAGACAATTTCCTTTAGATTTCTGCGTTTTTAGCTAGATAATTCAGATGGGTTGGGAAAAGTTAGAGAGATCTAATCTATACTTCATCTAATCTACCGAAGGATCTAAATGTTTCTGTTATCCACTATGTAAATACCACAGTAATCTGATCAAATCCACAGTAGAAACCTTAAATGTAAGTCCTGAGCATTTTCACAAACATACATTTAAAATTGCAAGCTCTCAAAGAAGATATTTCAAAACACAAAGAAGAGCAGGAGAACACTCAGAAGATAGATGCAAAACTCCAGATTCTATTGCATTAGAAACGAATAGCCATACATGATTTACAATGTAAGAATGACTCTTAGTTTCATTGATCATACTACAGAGAACTTACAAGCTTTACAGATACAGTAAGGCAGCCAGACATTCCACGCGCACCTTACTGCAGACAAACAGGCGACCTCCTTCTTCTACTCTAAACTATGCTAAGCTATCCTGCTGTATTTTCCTAAAATCTCTGTGTGTAGCCCCTGTTGTAAAGTATTACAGTGTAGAGAGGCACAATATATAACATCCTGATTGTCCTCACTACAGCAAAAAACCCTAACTGACCCCCTGGTTCAAACCTCTAGTTACAGCAATAAATGCAGGTGAACCAGTTCTCAAAAATATCTCAGAGCCATGGTCAAATCTGGGCGAAATATTGCCCCTTCTGAGAAGTTCCAGCAGCTGAGCAATAACTTCTGTTTGTCTTTTGCAGAAATACCTCCAGCTGCGACCTTCCTCTTCACTTGAATGGCTTTGACTTTTTGCATTTCATCTCTATCTTCTTGTTCCTGAGATCTGATCTTCTGCCTCCATGAGGTCACTGTATTGACTTTCCAGCTGCTTCCTCAACTGCAAGCCTGCAAGACAAGACCAGCAATAAGTTTCACATTTATCACAAAAAATAGCAGGAAACTAGAATAAGCGTTTAAATCCAAGTGACTGCGCAAGATCGCGGAAATCAGATCCAAAATCCACTCAAAACGCGTCAAAAATGCGCCCAAGCTGCTCAAAATTGATGGGTCAACCATTGCTGACTGAAAAAATGTCAGAGGCGCCAAAAAAAACACTTCAAAACTCCACCGCTTCATTTCCCGCCCATCGGCATGATATTCGCAGTCGGTGCGTCAAAAAAACAGGTTAGTCAATATACCTCATCATCATGATATTCTGGAAATAGCATTCCCTCCTGAAGGTTCAGATGAATGTCATCATGATGATTCGCCTCTGCATATTGGAGAAAAGAACAACATCATCATCATCATGTTGAAGAAGAATAGGAGGATGCGAATATAATCATGCTGTCGAGGAGAGGAAGATGATGGTGACGTCATCATGATATTCGGGCTTCATTGAGATGCTAAGGATGACGTCATCATGATATTCGGTTAAGATCAGGGGGATATTTGATATCGGGTCACCTAAGGAGCATGATCAGGATGATGAAGTGAATATGATCCTTTCGCGGCCAAGGTAACCCTCTCGAGAAAATCAGCATGATGAAGATCATCATCATATTTGGGGCGTATGTCGAACTGGGAAAAGGACGTCATCATCATGATAATCGGGAACCGGATCGCGCTTGGAAAATATATCCTGCTCGAAGGAAAAATGATGATGATGATGATCAGGAGGATATTTGTTTTGTCGAACATAGAAGAAGACATCATCATCATGATATTCGGGAACCGGATCGGGTCTTGGAAAATATATCCTGCTCGAAGGAAAAATGATGATGATGATGATCAGGAGGATATTTGTTTTGTCGAACATAGAAGAAGACATCATCATCATGATATTCGGGAACCGGATCGGGTCTTGGAAAATATCCCGCTGAAAGAAAGAAAATGATGATGATGATGATCAGGATATTCTCAAAAAGGTTGCATTTTCGGCAGGAGGACTTGGCGAAATATCGGGCGCACAAACAAGATCATGATGATGATGTTGTTAACAGGACAGGATAAAAATGATGATGATGACGTCATCATCATATTCGCGCTAGGGTGATTGTAAAATATGATGATGCTGTTCATCAGGATATTTACTTCTCATCGATTTATCATGATGACGTCATCATGATAATTTGTCTTCGAAGCACAAGGATAAGTTGGTCATCATGATATTTCGGCTAGGGTGATATTACAAAATATGATGATGCTGTTTAAGAAATGCAATATCGAACCCTTCTTAATAGATAGGCTGATCATCATGATGTTTCGGCAAACAGATATCAGGAGGATATAAAGATGATGATCCTCCTTCGAAATTATCATGATGATGTCTTCATTACTTAGCGAATTTCAGAGAATGTTCTGTGAAAGATCAGGATGATGATCAAGAAGCCGTCATCATCATATTTCGAAGTTCAGCAAATATCATGATGACGACCTTGCGAAAGGGAGACCAGGAGGATATGAAGTCGTCGTCATCATCATATTTCGAATGCCAGCAAATATCATGATGATGACCCTCCAATAGGTTTTGAACGTGCGCATGTAAATATGCCGAAGGTGATTTTGTTAAGTCAGGGTGATCCTATACCATCAGCATGATATTTTAAGATCAGGCGATGCAAGGATATCATGATGATGCTCGCGATACAAAGGCCGCTCGACGGGGGGAACTTACCTCGACTTAAATTTAATGTCATCATGATAATTGGACCTCAGGATATTATCGGGGGGGGGTTTAAATATGATGATGATGATGCTCTTCAGCAAAACCGAGTTTATAATATAACCTTCCTAAAAGATATCATGATGCTGCATAATGCGAAGATCATGATGATCCTGTCAACATGACTTAGAATAAAAAATAAAATGATGATGCTCCTGCGAATATCAGGTTTGACCAAGACTTTGACCGTGCATAACTTTCACATATGGTCGAATTTTCAAGTGAAGTAAAAGGCAAACCTGCATGAAATTTCAAGCTCTTTCAAAATATGAGGTCACAGAAACAAAATATGAACTTTGACAAACAGACCTCATGATGATGACCTACCCTATGCAATATCATGATGATGATGCACCTGACCTTCATTTTTACCAGACCGCCAGGAAGCAGAAAAAACACAAGCAGAAGCAAAAAGCAAGACATCAGCAGGGGTCCTCGTTTTGCTAAGGAGCAAAATGGGGCGTGTTGTGAACATCACAACAACTAGCAACCAAAACAAAACAATTAAATTCAGAGTGTTCAAGGAAACTAGGTGAAATGAACTCATAACTTCCAACTACCTTTCCTGCAAATTACTATTCAGCTTGAGACTCAAAGTGTTCAATAAAGATGCATGAATTTCCATTTTCAGTTTAGTTGTGTGCATGTGATTAATTATCCTCATCTTGAAGATCAGTTGAACAAACCAGTGACTGACATTAGCCTACGTAGGTGAGGATATTCCCTCATAGCCGACCGGATAGAGCCTTGCTGCCAGCGAGCGTCTATAGCCCCAGCAAGGTTATCGTTACAATTCTCCTAAGTAGAGCCCCACTGCCAGCGAGCGTCCATAGCCCCGGTAGAGTTACTTAGATGGCTTAATCTGGATTTTCAGTATAATCCACTTTATTCATTTATTCATTTATTTTTTTGTTTTCTAATTTGGAAAGATTTCACAAAATATAGTAATTGTAACTTCATGATGATGCAAGGAGTGGACACTTGCTGAAATTAAGCTGAGAATTGTAATGGTAGCAAGGGTGACCTCTGATTTTTCACCTAATATCTACACTGGTAGGTTCAACAAACCCAAGGATTTTAGGTGTGTCATCGTGAGAAACCTGCTTCGAATTCTCAATCACATTTATTGAATACAAAACTTCAGAAGATGAACAACTCTCTACATTCATGACAGTGACAGGTTATGTGTAAATTGCAAATGGTTAACCTGAATATCCTAAATTATATACTGTTTTGAATGGTTGCTAGTTCTGCTCCTTAATACTCTACAGTAAAATAAAGATCCCTGCTGAGGAGACAACAAACAGACCAAGCAAACAGGCTGTACAAACAGCACAACAACAAAAGACAAAACTGTACAAACAGAAAGAAACAAAAAGAAGACAAGCTATACAAACAACCAACCCAAAAGGAAAACAGCAAAAGAAGGACTGTACATTATCTATAGCATTTTACATTGAGAAAGAAAGGACTGCCTCATCCTAACCTTCAAGCCTGGAAGTAGTGTTTCAAATGCTGGCCATTAACTGGTAATGGCACATCTTCCCCAGTCAAGGTCTTAAGTCTAAAGGTGTTATCTCCTATTATTTCTGAGACTTGTAATGGACCCAGCCATAATTTATCGAATTTTCCATGGCTTCCTTTCTTTTCATGTGCTTTGTCCCAGCACAACACTAAGTCTGATATCCTAAATGTTTTGACTCTTGCCCTTTTGTCAAACCACCTCTTAACAACTACTTGGTGTTTGGCAAACTTCTCGAGGGCTTGACCTCTTTTCTCCTCTAGTTGCAACATTTGCACTATTCTGGCTTCCCTATGGTTATCAAAGCCCAGATATTCATTGGCAAACTTCCAGGTTGGTATTCTCAGATTGACCGGAAGTATGGGATCAGTCCCATAAACTAGGTGGTAAGGTGTGCTACCTAGAGCTGTTTTGAACTTGGTCCTGTCTACCCATAATGCATATCTTAATAGGGTATTCCACTCTCTAGGACTTTTGGCAATTAACCTCTTGATGATGTCTAATAAGATTTTGTTTGTTGATTCAGCCAGTCCATTACCTTGAGGGTAATAATTTGAAGAAAACCTTAGAATGATCCCATATTCAAATGCCCATTTAGAAAATTTTAAAGAAGAAAAAGCAGGGCCGTTATCACATACCAATGAATAGGGCGTTCCAAACCTGGTGATGATGTTTTCTTCAAGGAACTTGATAACTACCTCAGTTGTGGAAAACTTGCAGTAGGTGGCCTCAGTCCACCTTGTACAATAGTCCGTCACCGTCAGTATAAACTTGTGTCCTGCAGAAGATGGGGGATTGATGACTCCGATAAAATCCAAGCCCCATTGTGCAAATGGTCTGGACTCGATCACAGGCTGCAGTGGATTGGCTAGATTTCTTCCTCTGTCTGCTGCAGTCTGACAGGTGTGGCAGCTTCTGATATGACCCTTAGTATCTTTGAATATAGTGGGCCAGTAATAGCCCGCTCTCAATATTTTGTGTGCTGTAGCTAAATGGGAACCATGGCCGGTTCCGTATCTGTCATGTAGTTCTGTCAACACTTTATCAGCTTCAGCTCTGTTTATGCATCTCAAATAAATTCCATCATGGTTCTTCCTGAATAGAAGACCTCCTTGCACCATATAATGCTGTGCCTTAATCTTCAAGGCTCTCCTCTGAGAAGCCTTCATCTTGCCTGGGTACTTTCCAGCTATCAGGAAGGTGCTCAAATCATCGTACCAGCCTGATGCGTCTTGGGAATTCAATACATACTGCTGTTTTATCAGATTTGGATCCGTGTTTGCTATTGTCTGCACCAGCGCCTGCCCTCTGACCAGCTTTGCGGGAATGATCTCCATGTCGAATTCTTGCAGCGTGGTGATCCATTTGGCTCTTTTTTCTCCAGGCTCGTTCTGCATCAGCAGCATCTTTACTGCTGCGTCTGGTACTATGGCTTTAATCTGGCTGCGCAGGATGTAGTGTCTGAATTTTTTCACAGCCCTCACCAATGCAAATGCTTGTCTTTCGATATCCAGATATCTCAGCTGTGTATCCTTCAGAGGCGCACTCATAAATGCTATGGGCCTCTCGTCATCATTTTCACTTTTCTGTGTCAGGGCAGCAGCGACAGAATGAGAAGATGCAAAGGAGTAGATGTAAAACGGGCATGTGTAGTCTGGACTTGCCAATACAGGGGCATTAGAAATTGCCTCCTTGATATCTTCAAATGCGGCTTTGGCTACAGGCGTCCATTCCATCTGTGCATCTTTCTTTAACATGGCATTCAACGGCTGCACAATCTCTGCAAAACCTGTTATAAACTTCCGAACAAAGTTAATTTTACCAAAAAATGATTTCAATTCTTTCCTACTGTTTGGTATTTGCAAATTTTTTATGGATTCTATTCTATCCGGATCAATTGAAATTCCATTTTCAGAAATGACATGGCCTAATAATTTACCTTCAGTTACGCCAAATATACATTTCTTAGGATTAAGGGAAATCCCATACCTTTCACATCGCTGGAGTATTTTTCTGAGGTCCTCAGCGTGGGTGGATGCATCCTTGGAATACACAGTTAAATCATCCATATACACAACAATGCATTTACCTGATAATCCACGAAAAGCAACGTCCATGGCCCTCTGAAAAGTGGCACCTGCATTAATCAGACCAAAAGGCATTCTTCTATACGCATAATTTCCCCATTTGCAAGTGAAGGTGGTTTTTAGTCTATCCTCTCTGTCAATTAAAACCTGGTTATAACCTGAAAAACCATCTAAAAAAGACATCATCCTTGCGCCATTTACTGCTTGCAGTACTTCATCTATTGGGGGCAAAGGATAATTATCCTTTTCAGATGCCTTGTTTAAATTTCTAAAGTCTACGCACAACCTGATGTCTCCGTTTTTCTTCCTTACTGGCACTAAGTTAGCTACCCAGACAGAATGTCGGACTGGAAAAATTATTCCAGCGGACAGTAGTTTTTTCACTTCCTCAAAGATTAAAGGCTCTAGAATGGCGTTTACAGGCCTCTGTTTCTGCCTAAATGGTTTGACTTCTTTTCTTAAAGGTATGACGTGAGTTATGATGGACTCATCAAATGTTTTCAAGTCTTCATAAGCCCATGCTATGACATGTTTATATTTTTGCAGAACATCCAGAACCTCTTTTCTGATTTTCTCAGAGCAAGCTTTCCCAACTAGTACATTTTGTGGATTTAGCTCAGTCCCTAAGTTATGTAAATCACACTTACCCCCTTCTATTTTGGGTAAGTCTTTCTGTCTTATTATTCCGTCGAAGTCAAAGATGTGTTCTAATTCAATTACTCCTTTTGGCAAGAAGTTGCTCTTTAAGTTGATCATATCTTCTTCGTCCCATGTTACTTCAGGCCTTTCTTGTTCATCAATAACTTGGGCCTCAAATGCCTCATTACAAGTCAGAAAATCAATAATTTGCTGATCCTCTCCAAATACCTGAAAGTGTGTAACGTTGTCTGGTATACTGGGCACGTTAACTAGCTCAACAGCAAATCATCTTAATCCTGACAGTGTCAATGGTTCTAATGTACTAGCAGCAACTGCTAATGCATCTGGCCTGTGGTTCAGCTCTCTAGGAATATGCTCTATGTTAAAAGCATCAAATGAATATATTAAACCCCAAACTCTATGTCTGTAACTGATCATCTTCTTATAATTGCAGGCATATAGTTTCCTCACTTGTTTGACTACTAATTCAGAGTCTGAAAACACTCTGATGGCTTTTACCCCTTTTCTGATGGCCATGACAAGTCCTAAAATTAGGGCCTCATATTCAGCAATATTGTTAGTGCAGGAAAATTGTAATCTATATGCTGCCAAATGAGATTTACCTTGAGGATTAATGAGTTCAACACCTGCACCTGCACCCTGTTTTGATTTGGACCCATCACATTTTAACGTCCACATGCCATCCTTCCTTTTCTGATCTTTTACCTTGGCATACTTTGTCTCTTTTATTGCCTGTGGGGTGTTGTCTTGTTGATTCATGGGTTTTTCCGCTTGGTTATCTTGCATATGTGTGCTTGTAGTTTGCAACTCAGAAAGATAACTACCCTCATCTTCTATTTCTTTTCCTAAATCTGGGATCAAGGCACTTATATTATCCTGAACATATCTCTGTGTTAGATCAGGATGCTCATTTTTCTCTTGTGACTCTACCTTCCCTATGCACTTCTTGTATTCATATTCAATGATGTCTTTGCATATTTCACAATTCTCCTCAGAATGCTGCCTATCATGGACTCTACACCTATTTTTATATAACTTACATTGGACTGGGAGATTGTGCGTAACGCACTCTTCCACCTCTTGTCTAATGGCATGACCAAATTTGCCTATTGCATTGTTTTCCTCATCTGAAGAATTTCCGTCAGACTCAATGAATAGTGCTGTTCTATTGCTGACATACTTCTTCCTAATGTTTAACATCATGATCTCTTCAATCTGCATCCCATTGTTGGTAACTCTATAGACACCTGGTTCAACAGCAGCATATAATATTTCATTGGTTCGATTATACTCTGTTATCATATGTTTCATTCTGGGCTCTGCCCCTATTCTGATCTGGTTTGGGATGCCTCTCCATGGTAACCACATGTGTGAAAAGTCAGTAGCCATATACCCGTTTAATGTCTTGGACCAATCCCTACTCAGCAACATTCCATAATTTACGGGTATATCCACTACTTGGATGTCAATGATTTGGCTCACCCTAGGGTCTGAAGCTAACTGTACCTGTATGTTCATGAGTTCTCCTATCACACTAACCTCGGTCTTATCTAATTGTGTGACAACCTTGGCAGATTTGGTGGGAGTCAGCCCGAGAGTTTTACATATTCCTAAGGGCATTACGTTGGCTGAAGCACCAGAATCTACCATGCAATTGTGTATATTCTTCCCACACAACCTAACAGTTAACAAGAAAGGTTGAGTATCCCTCTTATCCGCATGTATTACTACATTGGTGTTGGAAGGCTGCTCAACTTTCTTACCTTTCTCCTTAGGTGGTGAATCACTACCAGGAACAGTTATATCAGCAGACACCATGTTTGTTATGGATGTATCCAGGGATTTTAAAAAAGCATTTCTGATCCCTGGGGTCTTCAATAATTCATTTAGAGGTATGCTGACCTTCATTTTCTTTATTTCCTCTGACAAGTAATTCATTAGTCTTGTTGTCTCTACTGCTTCTGTCTTACCTGTTTGATCCTTTTGCACTGCTGTTCCGTTATTTGTGTGCTGACTAGCTTTAAGTATGGCAGGATTGTTGCTAGCATTCTGATCTGGGGGTGTATTAATGTTATTCGGAGGAGTGGAAGTGGTGAAAGGTCCTCCCGGCCTAGGGTTGTTCCTCAAATGGTAGGTGTGGCTTTTATTTGTCTGTTGAAAGGCCTGCACCTCCTCTGTTTCATTTAATATCTCGTTTTCAGATTCAAAAGGAAACTGAAAAGCATTTAACACAAAGGCTGATTCGGGATAAAGACTTTCACAATAGTATGGTTCATCCTCTAGCAATTCATCCTCCCTCTCTTCTGCAGTTGCAAAGGTAAACGTTTCTAAGACTAATGCTGTGTCATATTCTGAGGGTACTACCTCATTACCCTTAGGAATGAGAAATTCTGAGGTAGGAGGCTGTACATCTACGTTGAAGATACTAGCTGCCAAGTGGAACTGTGGACAGTCATGCTCAGCATGGGCATTAGTATTGTGAAATCTGCACCAATTTTTGGGTGCTGTATTGGCCATTTGTATGTTAGTTATTTGTTTTGCACCATGATTATCCGTATTCTCGAAAGGAGAAGCCAGAGTACCGTTGTTGGGCCCAGTGTTCCATGTCTTGGGTGGCCTAGGTTGATTCTGGTTCTTGTTATTATTGCCCCAGGTCCTATTATCTATCACTGGCCCCCTATTTTGCATTGGTTGCCCCTGACCGGGGCCTTGATGCTGATTGTAGTTTTGGTTCTGATTGTACTGCTGGTTCTGGTTGAGACTATAATTCTAATTTTGGCCTTGGTTGTGACCTTGAGGTGGATTGTAGTTTTGGTTGCTTCTGCCATAGAGATTCTCATTTCTTAGCTGTGTCACTTCGGTTGTTAATCTCTTCAGATGTGCAGTAATTTCTTTGATGTCTTCCCTATCATCTTGTGCTTTTGCCACAGTTACATCCCTAGGAAGTTGGAAGAAAGGCTGACCATTATTTTGACTGTTATTGGAAGTACTAGCCGTGTAAGGAGTTATAGCCTGGATTGGAGTAGGATTATACACAGGTGTGTAAGAAGGAACTGGATTTATTAGTGGAGCAGGCTGCACAGGGACTCCATTCCATGGGTGTGCCTGATTCTGCACCCCAAAATTTCCTCCAAATGGACTGTAAGCTGTATGTCTCATTTCTTGGTTCACTGAGGCTGCCTCTTTATAGGCTTTGGATACTGAATCTATGTCAGGTTTCCTTTTGACAAACATGGCAGTTAAAGGATCCAAAGCAGCATAGTACATAGCCAACAAGGGAGCATCAGCTATGGTATAAGGGGCTGCTAGCCTAGAATAGGCCTTTTGGAATCTGTCATTGAAATTATCAATTAACTCTCCCTCACCTCGTTTTATAGCAGCCAACTTATGATACAAAGCACAAGGGTCAATGGGTCCTCTAAATCTTGACAGAAATGCTTCTTCCATAAGTGCCCAGGAAGAAATGTAACTATTGGGTAAGTTTACATACCAGCTAGAGGCCTGCTCATTAAAGGTGTAAGGAAACAACCTACACACAACATCCTCGTGCTCTAACATAGCCCTAAAACATGCTTCCTTAAATATTCTAATATGATCTTCTGGGTCTTGATGCAACTGGTATTTGGGACATATCTTTTCTGGATTTTTTGGCATGTCATGATAATCATTGAAGAATATGGGAGAATTGACATCGAAATAAGCCATTGCAGGTGTTTGAGCTTGACTTGAACTTGCAGAAATACCTGGATTGATTGGTGGATTAGGATTTAGAGGAGGATTGAGACCTCCAGAAGTGCCTGAACCAAGATTTAAAGATCTGAACAGTGATCTATCAGGACTTATAATACTACAGATTTTAAAAGGTGACCCAGGAGGTGTTCCAGATGAACTTCCTGCTTGCGATATCTTTGGATTCCAGATTAAAGGGCTTTTACTTCGCCTTGTATCAGGTAGTTGCACAAAGATATCTCCTGAACTGGACCTAGACCTAGTCACTCTGTTACTGTCGTTAGCCAGTTTGAAATGAAACCTAACTCAGGCAGGCCCTCCTTCTAGCGCCAGAAAACTGTTGGTGACTGTTTTGATGCAATCATAACAATAAGTTAAAATTCACATGACATGAACTGAAACTATACTTGAAAGACAAGAAGGAATCATTTGGTGATTCAACTAATCCCAAGTCTACAATGGTTCGGTTGGTCAAGTTCAGTTGGTCAATGTGAAGCTGTAATGTTCAAGGGGCCTTACGTAGTTTAGGTTTGTTCTGTGGTTTACTGGCCTAAGAATATGCAAAGAGGTCATGAGATAGGTCAATGCTCTTCATTCCTTTGCATAAAGGTGCTACTGTGCTGCAAGTTTCAGATGTTTTTCTTTGATTTATGCAGCTTCCTTCTTCATGTACTTATGAAAACTATCTACGTAGACTCTGTTATGCATGCTTCTTCAGATTTGAGACAATTTCCTTTAGATTTCTGCGTTTTTAGCTAGATAATTCAGATGGGTTGGGAAAAGTTAGAGAGATCTAATCTATACTTCATCTAATCTACCGAAGGATCTAAATGTTTCTGTTATCCACTATGTAAATACCACAGTAATCTGATCAAATCCACAGTAGAAACCTTAAATGTAAGTCCTGAGCATTTTCACAAACATACATTTAAAATTGCAAGCTCTCAAAGAAGATATTTCAAAACACAAAGAAGAGCAGGAGAACACTCAGAAGATAGATGCAGAACTCCAGATTCTATTGCATTAGAAACGAATAGCCATACATGATTTACAATGTAAGAATGACTCTTAGTTTCATTGATCATACTACAGAGAACTTACAAGCTTTACAGATACAGTAAGGCAGCCAGACATTCCACGCGCACCTTACTGCAGACAAACAGGCGACCTCCTTCTTCTACTCTAAACTATGCTAAGCTATCCTGCTGTATTTTCCTAAAATCTCTGTGTGTAGCCCCTGTTGTAAAGTATTACAGTGTAGAGAGGCACAATATATAACATCCTGATTGTCCTCACTACAGCAAAAAACCCTAACTGACCCCCTGGTTCAAACCTCTAGTTACAGCAATAAATGCAGGTGAACCAGTTCTCAAAAATATCTCAGAGCCATGGTCAAATCTGGGCGAAATATTGCCCCTTCTGAGAAGTTCCAGCAGCTGAGCAATAACTTCTGTTTGTCTTTTGCAGAAATACCTCCAGCTGCGACCTTCCTCTTCACTTGAATGGCTTTGACCTTTTGCATTTCATCTCTATCTTCTTGCTCCTGAGATCTGATCTTCTGCCTCCATGAGGTCACTGTATTGACTTTCCAGCTGCTTCCTCAACTGCAAGCCTGCAAGACAAGACCAGCAATAAGTTTCACATTTATCACAAAAAACAGCAGGAAACTAGAATAAGCGTTTAAATCCAAGTGACTGCGCAAGATCGCGGAAATCAGATCCAAAATCCGCTCAAAACGCGTCAAAAATGCACCCAAGCTGCTCAAAATTGATGGGTCAACCATTGCTGACTGAAAAAATGTCAGAGGCGCCAAAAAAAACACTTCAAAACTCCACCGCTTCATTTCCCGCCCATCGGCATGATATTCGCAGTCGGTGCGTCAAAAAAACAGGTTAGTCGATATACCTCATCATCATGATATTCTGGAAATAGCATTCCCTCCTGAAGGTTCAGATGAATGTCATCATGATGATTCGCCTCTGCATATTGGAGAAAAGAACAACATCATCATCATCATGTTGAAGAAGAATAGGAGGATGCGAATATAATCATGCTGTCGAGGAGAGGAAGATGATGGTGACGTCATCATGATATTCGGGCTTCATTGAGATGCTAAGGATGACGTCATCATGATATTCGGGCTTCATTGAGATGCTAAGGATGACGTCATCATGATATTCGGTTAAGATCAGGGGGATATTTGATATCGGGTCACCTAAGGAGCATGATCAGGATGATGAAGTGAATATGATCCTTTCGCGGCCAAGGTAACCCTCTCGAGAAAATCAGCATGATGAAGATCATCATCATATTTGGGGCGTATGTCGAACTGGGAAAAGGACGTCATCATCATGATAATCGGGAACCGGATCGCGCTTGGAAAATATATCCTGCTCGAAGGAAAAATGATGATGATGATGATCAGGAGGATATTTGTTTTGTCGAACATAGAAGAAGACATCATCATCATGATATTCGGGAACCGGATCGGGTCTTGGAAAATATATCCTGCTCGAAGGAAAAATGATGATGATGATGATCAGGAGGATATTTGTTTTGTCGAACATAGAAGAAGACATCATCATCATGATATTCGGGAACTGGATCGGGTCTTGGAAAATATCCCGCTGAAAGAAAGAAAATGATGATGATGATGATCAGGATATTCTCAAAAAGGTTGCATTTTCGGCAGGAGGACTTGGCGAAATATCGGGCGCACAAACAAGATCATGATGATGATGTTGTTAACAGGACAGGATAAAAATGATGATGATGACGTCATCATCATATTCGCGCTAGGGTGATTGTAAAATATGATGATGCTGTTCATCAGGATATTTACTTCTCATCGATTTATCATGATGACGTCATCATGATAATTTGTCTTCGAAGCACAAGGATAAGTTGGTCATCATGATATTTCGGCTAGGGTGATATTACAAAATATGATGATGCTGTTTAAGAAATGCAATATCGAACCCTTCTTAATAGATAGGCTGATCATCATGATGTTTCGGCAAACGGATATCAGGAGGATATAAAGATGATGATCCTCCTTCGAAATTATCATGATGATGTCTTCATTACTTAGCGAATTTCAGAGAATGTTCTGTGAAAGATCAGGATGATGATCAAGAAGCCGTCATCATCATATTTCGAAGTTCAGCAAATATCATGATGACGACCTTGCGAAAGGGAGACCAGGAGGATATGAAGTCGTCGTCATCATCATATTTCGAATGCCAGCAAATATCATGATGATGACCCTCCAATAGGTTTTGAACGTGCGCATGTAAATATGCCGAAGGTGATTTTGTTAAGTCAGGGTGATCCTATACCATCAGCATGATATTTTAAGATCAGGCGATGCAAGGATATCATGATGATGCTCGCGATACAAAGGCCGCTCGACGGGGGGAACTTACCTCGACTTAAAGTTAATGTCATCATGATAATTGGACCTCAGGATATTATCGGGGGGGGGGGTTTAAATATGATGATGATGATGCTCTTCAGCAAAACCGAGTTTATAATATAACCTTCCTAAAAGATATCATGATGCTGCATAATGCGAAGATCATGATGATCCTGTCAACATGACTTAGAATAAAAAATAAAATGATGATGCTCCTGCGAATATCAGGTTTGACCAAGACTTTGACCGTGCATAACTTTCACATATGGTCGAATTTTCAAGTGAAGTAAAAGGCAAACCTGCATGAAATTTCAAGCTCTTTCAAAATATGAGGTCACAGAAACAAAATATAAACTTTGACAAACAGACCTCATGATGATGACCTACCCTATGCAATATCATGATGATGATGCACCTGACCTTCATTTTTACCAGACCGCCAGGAAGTAGAAAAAAACACAAGCAGAAGCAAAAAGCAAGACATCAGCAGGGGTCCTCGTTTTGCTAAGGAGCAAAATGGGGCGTGTTGTGAACATCACAACAATAATGACACCTCATAATGGTCGATGCCCACCAAGCTTGACTGCCCATGATTCCTTATTGTGGTCTACAGAAACTAAGCAAAACATAACGCTGCCTAGTTGTAAGTGTCGCATGAAGGAAGAATTGAAAATGAAATGACCATGCGACAGAATAATAACCACCACCCAAAATAGCAAAGAAACAACCAGAAGAAATAGAAACCATGATGTCCATGACTTGCAGATTTTTAATAGAAATTCAATGTTATTTCTAAACTTGTCAATTCTCCTCAAAGCAATAAAGCATTCACCAACTGGTTCCAAATCTGCAGATAAGTGGCTACCATGACCTCTAGATAACAATAGTAATATAATATCTCAACAATGGTTGATAGAAATAGCCAAACAAGTTACTGTCATATGGGTGACATGACTTGCAGAATAAAGCCCAAAATATGAAAATATGCAATCCAAAATTGATGCAACACGATGCCACTATATCAGACTCCCTAGGTAGAAAAATTCATGAGCTCCTGCTCATGCAGTCCATGATTCCATTCTTCTTTTTCCTCATCTTCCAGTTTCTTAATTCTGTACATCCATACTTGCATTGTTGCCTTCAAAATTTTGTTGTCTACATTTGTCATCTTCTTTCTCTCTGTGCATACTTCCTCTGTCGATTCTCTTTATTGACTCCAAATTTCCACCATTCTGACTCATCGTCATAGTCATCTACTAGCATCATCTCCAATGAAAACAAAACCTCATAGATGCTCTGTGAAAAATAAATTACCTATGGAATCTTTATGATTGCAATGTTAGTTGGTAACAGTAAGCCTTTGGCCTCTTCTATAGTCTCTGGTTCGTTCATCACATTCTCAATTGAACCTTCTGCACTTTCATTCTCCACTACATCCACCTTTACTAAGCCTACACTTCCACTATCCAAGCTGAACTAGACATCTAATTGCTTATCCTCTTTTGCTGACACGGTTTTCTTTTCATTTTCATTATATTTATCATCTTCAGAGACAAAAGCATGAACTATAATTTCCCCAACATCAAACTCAGAAGTATTTTGATTGTTAAAATGAACAATTTCAAATCTCTAAGAATCTATATTTTGGTCATTACCTATCACTTGATAATCTTCTTCCTTACCAAAATGTTCATAGTCCTCATCAGCATCTTCCGCATTCTTGCTATTAACTTCTTCTATGTCTGTTACTGGCTTGCTATCTTCTGCTTCCTTCTTTCCTGCAATCACAACATCATTAGGAAAATAATACTTTTCAAATGCCTCTATTCTTCTTCAGATCTTTTGCAATTCCTCATTGAACTTCCTCTTTTCCACATCATCCCAATATCTATCCCACGATGGTATTACAATGGGTCTTCTAACTGCAATCCTCATCTCCTTCAATATTTTTCCAACTCACACTCCACAACCAATCTTCCATGCCTCCTTCTATACCCTCTGCAGTTATAGGTCTCCTCTCTCTCTTGCAACAAAATCTTCTAGGGTTTACTCAAGACACAACCACACAACTCTTTTCCCACATGCACTAGTCTTGGCTAAGTTGCCTCTCTTCAACGATCTACTTAGCACTCAAGACCAACCATGCTCTGATGCCACTTGATGGGAGAAAATTATAGATTCCATTTAAAATGTATTTACAGACAACAAAAATCAAAGAGATATATGGGAATAATGACAGGAAACATAAGGCAATTCCTTCTCAATGACAGGATATAACAAGATCAACAACAAAGAATACATATGACAGGAGAGATATAGTTTATTCACTTGTATTTCTTTCTAATTCAATATTACATAATCAATCTCTCCTCCTCTAAACTACACGGTTAATATGAATGGCCTCTACCATCTACCTCTCCTCAATCTGCTATGTTTTCTCCTTCTTATATACTTAGCTACAATCTAGATAATGACACCTCATAACGACTGATGCCCACCAAGCTTGATTGCTCACGATTCCTTTATGTGGTCTATAGAAACCAAGCAAAACATAATGCTGCCTAGTTTTAACCATCGCCAAAAAGCAGAAATAAAAATGAAATGACCATGATACAAAATAATAACCACCACCCAAAATAGCAAAGATATAGCTAGAACAAATAGAAACCATGATGTCCACAACTTATAGATGTTTAATAGAAATTCAATGTTGTTTCTAAACTTGTCAATTCTCCCCAAATGAATAAAGCATTCACCAGCTGGTTCCAAATCTGTAGGTAACTGGCTACCATGACCTCTAGATAATAATAGCAATTGAATATCTCAGCAATGGTTGACAAAAATAGCCAAACAAGTTACTGTCATATGGGTGACAGGAGCTACACAATAAAGCCCAAAAACTAAAAATATGCACTCCAAAATTGATGGAACACGATGCCACTACGTCACCTACGTTGGGTGACTCTCAAATGGATGAAGCATACTCAGGTGTAGCATGAAGTCCTTTGAGCTGAATGGTGAAGTATGTCGAGTGTAGTGTGAAGCCATCGGGCCTCTGTATGGGATGGTTAATGGCCCCTTAACAAACTGTGCTCATGGAATTAGGGATCGATTAATGATAGGGTGACTCACAATTCTCTCTAGGATAGAACATGAATTCTATGAATGTGAATATGGAATAGCTATGAAATCATGATTTTAATGCTTAAAGACCAATGTGGAAAGGATATGGATTAATACTTTACTAGTGAGTTCTAATTATGATATAAAAAGGAAAAATTAAATACTAATGTTTCCCTTTTGTAAGTTGAAATTGTGCAAGGTTGTGAACAATTTGAGCTTACTAGAAGGGGATATTACAAGTGGTATCAAAGCGGTCATCCTTCCATCCTGTGTATACTTGTAACTTATTCTCTCATGTGAATACCTTGTGTATTACTTGTATTCATGCTTCATGCTTGATATACTCGTGTGTTGCTTCATGCTTATTGTGTATACTTTGGTAGTACATGTATTTATGTTTATACTTGGTGACCTTGGAATGGTGGATGTACCCATGGTGTAGTATGGAATGAACCAATCCCCTTTCCAATGGTCTGATAGTATACTTATTGGTATTGAGGCATCTTATGTGACCTCATGCATTCATGAGTGTGCTTCATGACTTACGCTTCATGTGTATACTCTAAAAATTATATTTGTATGCGCATATATTTATGCTTTTATTGGTATTACTTCATGCTTTAACCTTACTTGTATGCTTCCTGTGTGTGTTTTCTTATGTGTGTTAACATATTTTACTTCATGCTTCCTATCTGTGTGTGTTTATGCGTGTTCTTGTGTATTTTCATGTATTGCTTCATACTTGTATGCTTTCTATTGGTAGGTTGCTCATGTTGATGAATGTGTGTTTCTCATATCTAATATATATTCTCGGCATGTATACTTCAAGCTCCATATGTGTTAATACATATGCTACTTAGACATTCATGTGTATACTTCATTGAGTGCAATTGTATTCAAGTGTATGCTATATGACTTTGAAATTGTATTCAAGTGTATGCTCTATGACTATGTACTTGTATCAGAGTGTATACTCTATGACATTATATTTGAACGCATACTTTATGTCAATAATTATATTTGAGTGTATACTCTATGCTTTATATTTGTAATTGAGTGTATACTCTATGATTGTATTTGAGTGTATAACACTAGATGCCTTGTAATTAATTATATACTCTATGATTGTATTTGAGTGTATAACTCTATTCCTTGTAATTGAGTGTATACTCTATGATTGTATATGAGTGGATAACTCTATGCCTTGTAATTTGAGTGTATACTCCATGATTGTATTTGAGTGTATGACTCTATGCCTTGAGATTGTATACTCTGTGATTGTATTTGTATTTGTATAACTAGTGATTGTGTACTCTATGACTTGTATTCAAGTGTATACTCTATAACTTGGTATTTGTATTTGAGTGTATGTACTCTACAACTTGTATTTGTATGTGAGTGTATTTTCTAAGACTTGTATTCAATTGTATACTACATGACTTTGAGTGTTCAAATGTATACTACATGCTTTATGTGTGTACTCCATGACTTATGAATGTTTAAATAGATACTTCATGACTTACTTATATTCATGTATACTTCATATTAGTGTGTATACTTACATGTTACATGTTTGCCTCATGCCTTAGGTATTGCACGTATATACTTTTGTATACTTCATACTTTGTTTATCAAGTGTATGTTATGTGTTTCATGTATTATGTGCATATACTTGTTTATTACATACTATGTTCATGATTCATGCTTCGTATACTTTAAGTATTAAGTGTATAAGCTTGTGTATGCTTCATGTACTATGTGTATTTATGATTTGTGTTTCGTATATGTGTGCTTATACTTCATCATGGATCTTCTCTCCAATGGTGTTCTCTATTTGGAGTGTCGAACCAAAGAGCCCACCCATCATGTTATAGACAAATATATATTGCTCTCTCATCATTCTTTTAACACACTTATGATCCACATTCTTAAGACTATTATATCATTGTCATCGATGTTAAGATTTTACAACACTACACATAGTTACACAATAATAGTTGAGATTGTTCAACCACTATCACCACAAATTTTAATTCTTGCAAGTCTAAGGATCAAAATATTACACCCTGACTTGAAATGTACGTACCAGACTACTATTACCTCCATTTTCATTTGGGCTAATACGAGGTGATGACCTCAACCTAACATGATCACAATTCTCAAAGGATCTCCACCACAAACAAAAAGTAAAGTATCACTAATTATACCTTGATACATGTCATAGTGCACTAGTATTACTAAAAGCTTTGTCATCACAAAAAACTATTATGTAGGGATCTAGCACTCTATTGTGCCCTATAATATCTATGTTCAAATTGATTTATGGTAGTGAAGTCACCCCTATGTATTTAAGGTAAATTACAATTAGCCTTTGATAACAAGGTACTCTACTATTACCCTTAGTCTATTAGACATAACCGGGATTTACAAATGAATTACTCTAGAATTCCATGTTCAAATATTCATGTCAAAATTCATCATATCATGATGTTTCTACTCCACACTCATAGAAACAATGGCAATATACATATCAACCTTGCAACTTACCAATTCTCTCTCCTCGATATCATATAATTACTCCTGAGGTATTGACCTACACATGGTTCTTCTCAAATTCTTGGGTTAACTAAAAATTACTTGAGGACAAGCAATCTCAAGAGAGGAGGCCTATCATGTCCCTATATTAAATTAGTTATGTATTTCAAATATCCTAACATTAAATATAGATTGAATATATTAAAATAATTTAAGTGTGTACTTCAGGATTAAACTGTGTTCATTTTTCCCTCAACATTTCAGATCACACTCCATGATCCATCATCAGGAGAAAAGAAAGCAAGAGAAATAGAATGAATAATTTGCAGATCAAGAAGCTTAAATAGAAAGTGAGAGGGGAAAGAGGTGGCATGGGGACAAAGAGATCACACATGGAAGAAACTTCCAAAAAAACAACTAACAGTCCAAAAACCCAAATTGCAAAGAAGACTCCAAAGACACAAGGACAAGCCAAAAAGAAGGACAAAAACCACAAAGTGAAACTCAGAAAAAATAATAAAAAATGATAATAAAAATAAAACATCAAACCTACAAGCGAGAGAAAAATATAACTATAAAAATGTATATATACTTCTATGTATATCTATATAGATGTTTAAGAGAATATATCTATATGCCATTAAATAAATCAATAGATATATATATATGTATGTGTGTGTGTGACTGAGTGTAAAAGTAAATAAATGTATGTATGAAAGAAAAGAAACTTAGAAAGAATAGAAAGAAGGAAATAAATTAAAACACCTAACCTACAAGGGAGAGTAAATATATAACTATATATAAATATACTTCAATACATCAAAAGAAGAAAGGGAGATGGCATTTTAACTTTTCTTAAAATTTTGGAGATGGGGTTGTGGGTCAAGATTTTATAGTTGTCACCATTGGAGAGGAGATCTAGCATCTTGGAGATATAGTCATGTTTTTTCATGATGACTATGGCATTGCCTTTGTCTACTTTAACAATAACAAGGTCATTGTTGCTCATTAGACTCTTGAAGGCCCGAAGCCCAGTTTTGGGGATATTGCACCTCGGTGGTTTGTCATGCCTTAGTGCAATAGCACAATCTCGTCTTATTTCCTCATCAATATCCTCAGGGAGAGAACAAACCACATTTTTAGTCCCAATTAATAAATCAGTATAAGGAATAGATTAAGGGGTGATGGCAAAACCTAAACCTCTTTTTAAAAAATTGAAAGAGAGAGGATCTAAAGGTACATGGGAGAGGTTAACATCTAATTTATTTTCCCAGTCATGAATAATGTTGGACTGGGGGTCATGACTAAAAAGAGGGGGAAGAGGGCAAGAATTAGGAGAAGGCTTTGTGCTCTGGGAGGAATAAGTGGCTAGGATGAGTGACAGGTGAGAAGAGTGGATGGGATGGGAAT
Organism: Cunninghamia lanceolata; assembly: GCA_027924645.1. Taxonomy (NCBI): domain Eukaryota; kingdom Viridiplantae; phylum Streptophyta; class Pinopsida; order Cupressales; family Cupressaceae; genus Cunninghamia; species Cunninghamia lanceolata. Next base: position 11,771,214 of record BSBN01001099.1, read on the forward strand.
TACTCAAAAGGAGAGAAGTACTAGGACACCAAACAACAAGATTAATTGGAGACGACATAACTGAGGACAACATATGTGTAATTTTAGGTGCACAGCTAGGAGAACAAATGAGATGGTTGGTATAGGTAGAGTTGACGGCTAGGGGAAGGTGTGGACTTGACATGGAGATCAAGGTTTGGGTATGTAACATAATAGTACAAGAATTAGAATCTCAAAATAGAGATGAAGCAAATGTGATTAGAAATAATCATCAATGAAGATCTGAAAAAATCCTCATTCTAAAAGATAAGAAAGCAACACACTTAATCTCCAATCAAGTGGGAGGTACAATCATTTGAATGATGCAAATATTGAGTTATATCTTGAAAATGAAAATTCAAGATCAATAGAACATGTACAAGTAACATAACATCTCATAATGCAACCGAAAATGAGATAAATTTATCTGTAGAAGGAAATGTACAAAATATACATAGCTAAATTCATTTTTGAAAGGTTTTTTTGTAAATTTTGATGTAATGGTGCTAATGGATATGATAGTCTTTTCTGATTTCTATCACACAATCATGTCATCAATTTTAGGAATTAAATATGTATTGAAACTTCAAAATAATTAGGCTTTAAAATAATTATGATTTTAAATAATAATGATTAGGGTTTAAAATAATAAGCGGTAGGATTTAAAATAAGTAGGGTTAAGGTTTAAAATGATCATTAGGGTTAGGGTTATAAATGATAATTACGGTTAGGTTATAAAATGATTATTATGGTTAGGGTTTAAAATAAGTAGGGTTATGGTTTAAAATGATCATTACAATAAGAGTTATCAAATGATAATTAGGGTTAGGGTGTAAAATGATCATAGGTTTAGGGTTATAAAATCATAATTAGGGTTAGGGTATAAAATAAGGAGGGTTAGGTTTTAAATGATTATTAGGGTTAGGGTTTAAAATTAGCATTAGGGTTACGATTTAGAATAATTAGGGTTAAGGTTTAAAATAATTAGGGTATAAAATAATTAGGATTAGTGTTTAAAATAAATAGGGTTTAATTAATTAGGTTTATAATAATTCATATTATAATAATCATATTATTAAGATGTAATATAATATAATATATAATATAAGTATATTTTATATTATTATATATAATATAATAATATTTATATTAAATTATAATATTTTAAATTATTTTTTTTATTAGAGGGTAAAACAGGATTTGAAAGGTCCCAAATTTTTTACAAACAAACTTCAACCTCAAGAAAGGTTGACAATCAGTACAACAATAGTCCTACTACCAAGACAACAAGTGCCAAACCAAAATAGAGCATCGAAAACATAGCACTCCACAAAATAGACAAATAACCTAAGCTATGCCAACAATAGATCTAGCCTTCTACACACCCTTAATCCGAGTGTGGGAATGAAATATTGACTTTGACCAACCCTTCTCCCTATGATGCACTAATGTCCAATATACATCATTATCCAGGTCCACTAAGCAAGGGGAGGGGGGAGGGGAATCCTCCACAAAAACTCTACCCACAAGTGAGGCCTAAGAGGGAGACCCAACTAGAGAGGAAGACCATCGAGGAACCATAATATGAGCCCCAACAAAAGATGCCACTCTTGCAGGATCAAAGGAAATAGCCAAGTCATCGCCACCACCACAAGCCAAACCGTTGTCAACAGATGTAGCAACGACACTAACAGCAACAACCAAACCTCCACAAGAGGGCACAGTAAAGTTGACATTGATACCAACAACCAAACAACCTCCAAAAAGTGGAAAAGCTGGATCAAGCATAGAACAGGGGACTATGGAAGCTACAAGTTCTGAAACCTTCACATCCTCAGAAGAAAACTTGGAAGACTCTGATGAAGAGTCTTCAACATCTACATTAAAATGATCAGGTGCAACATCCTTCCACCAAGAAGAAGATCTAACAACCTTTAGGTGAGGGAAATTTGATGCAATATGTTCTATAGCAAAGCATCAATGACATCCAAAGGGAATACCTTCATAATCAAGAGATTGAGTCCACGACAAATATGCTACCTATAAAATAATCTTAGTAGGAAGGGGCTTGGACATATTGATATCAACTAACATTTGTGCATAGGTGGTATGAGTGAAAATAGAAATAGTTGAATCCATCATCTGAAAACAACCCAAAGAGATTCCAATAGCTGAAAAACTTGAATCACACCAGAAATAAAGGGAAAGATTTGGGAGGTAGATCCACACTAGTTTATTATGGAAAGAGTTAGAAAGAGTGTTAAAATAAGGATACCATAGCTTCACCATGAGGGGATACTTGCCCATAAACCATGAATGCCCTTCAATAAATTTTTGATCAGAAATGGAAGAAAAAATTACCACAAAGCATCCCCTTGCATAGGGGTAAATTTCAACTTTCCCATCTAAATGGGGAAGCCAAAGAAGTCAAATCCATTTATTAATAGGGGAGAGAGGAGGTCATGAGCCTCCAAACTTGTAAATCAAACCATTTTTAGAATAAAACTTAACATTCTCTGAAACATCCTCACCCAAAACCACCACACAAGGAGGCAGGGAACTTGGGACCATAGCAGACCTCACCACTAGAGAGGCATTCCCAATACCAGTGTGCACCACACCTGCAAAAGACTTACCACCATCTGCACTTGGTGAAGAAGCCAAATTACCACCGCTATCAAAAGCCAAATTACAACCAATGGGTAAAGATGTAGCAGAACCACCACAACTAGAAGCCACATTACCGCCACTAGACCCACCACAACCAATAGCCACATTGCCGCTAGACAACGGCAAATAAACCTCCTTTGAAATCAAATTGATAGCATTAGCCAAAATGCCCTTGCCACCATCAGTTGAGCCATAGCCAATGGGCAATTTTATAGTATTACCACTACTACCAATTGCCACATTACTGCCAGAGTAGCAGAAAATCCTCCTACAAGTCTATATGTAGGGTTTTACAAATGAGTTGGAGATGCATTTTAAAAGATAACGTTTCACAATCATAAGATGAATGTTGTCCAATAAGTAGGGTTAGGGTTTAAAATGACCATTAGGGTTCGGGTTATAAAATGATAACTAGGGTTAGGATATAAAATAAGTAGGGTTAGGTTTAAAATAATTAAAGTTAGGGTTTAAAATGAGCATTAGGGTTACCATTTAAAATAATTAGGATTAGAGTTTAAAATAAATAAGGTTTGATTCATTATAATTTAAAATAATTAAGGTTTATAATAATTATGATTTTAAATAGTTAGGGTTTATAATAATTAATATTATATTAATAATATTATTATTAATATATAATATTTATATACTGACACAACATGCCTGAGTAAACTTTTTAACGTGATTGGTAACATTGGCCCTGCAATAGGATGCTTTAGCCAATTGATCTAGGTCCCCCACCTGATAATAATATTTATATTATTATAAAAATATTATTATAATATTATGTATTATTATTATAAGTAGGGTTAGAGTTTAAAATGAGTACCTAGTTAGGGTTTTAAATTATCATTACGATTAGGGTTATAAAAAGATAATTAGGGTCAGGTTTTAAAATAAGTATGGTTAGGGTGTAAAATGATCATTAAGGTTAGGTTTTAAAAGGACCATTAGGGTTAGGGTTATAAATTGATAATTAGGGATATGGTATAAAATAAAAGTAGGGTTAAGTTTTAAAATGATTATTGGGTTCAGGTTTAAAATAATTATGATTCAGGTTTAAAAAAACTGAGATTTAATTAATTAGGATTTGAAATAATTATGATTTAAAATAATTACATTTTATAAAAATTATGATTTAAAATAGTTAGGGTTTATAATAATTAATATTATATTAATAATAATATTATTAATATTTAATATAATTATATCATTTATTATTATATATAATATAATAATATTTATATTTTATGTGTGTGAGAGGGCCCATTCCCTTTATTAAGACATAAAACAAATGTATTACATTATACCTGCCACATAGGAAGCAATGAAGATAAGAGGAAATAAATAGAAGAAAGGATTCAACAAAATAAAAGAATCCAAAAGGAACTACCAGAGAAGATAGGGAAAACCATACCACAATCACAAATAGCTACAAAAGAATATAACTGCTAAAGACTCAAAACCTTAGTGAAACTAAACTCTGCTCCTATGGGAAAGAAGAGCATCCATAGTTCACTAGTAGCCCTCGTCAACTACTTCCTTGCATTCTATACAAAGTTTTTCAGCCTTAGACTCTCTACCTTTTTCCTTCTTAGAAGCCCCACAATTTGGTTTAGACTTGCTGCTCATGGTGTAAGAGATCCCATATTTTTTGGGCGGAGCCACCATAAAATCATTATCAAAAAATTATGGATTCATATCATCCAAATCCTCCATGAAAGGAAAATTGCCTTCTGACTCAAAACCATCCTCCTCCACCTCTGATGGAGTATTAGTAGTCTTATCAAGCACTAGGATAGTGAGAGGAAGGGAAGGCTCTGAAGAATGCTCTAGGAAAGAGGAATTAGGAGGTTGAGTAGAATCAAACTCCACAATAGGTTGAGGCTCCATAAACTTTCCATGATTTCTCCAAATAAAATCAGCATCTAGAGAGCTAGCATTCTTAATTATTTTTAAGACTAACATGCCTACTACCTGGTGTACTGAGAAGAGTGCCAGACTCTATTTTGTGGCCCAACTTATTGTAGCATAAACATAGAAATGGAAGACCTTCATAATTTAAAAACTGAGCCCAAGAACCAAAAGAAGATTGAATCTTGATCGAATGAAAGAGAGGTTGAGTAATATCTGCCATAGCACAAGCCCTGATATACCTTCATGTCGTAACCACCTCTTCTAAGTCAAGCTTGACAAAGGCACCCACTCAATTGATCAGATTACTTATGAGAGCAACATTATGCATAACTAAAGGCATATTGTAAAGCCTAATCTATTTATGAACCTTTGTAATCTTGGCAGTAGCTAGATCAAAAAAGGGGGACTATGGAGAAAGAAAGAGCCTTGATTGCCTAAAAACCATGGGCCATTCTAAACAATGAAAGAACAATCTACAGTAGATTGGAAGGTAAATGGATGAAAATCAAAATACAAAGGTTCAATCATAGGAGAAAACAAGTTACTCCATGAAGCTTTGGCCCACTCCATAATTGAAACGAAAGATGGACATCTATTCAAAAATCTCAGAATCAAAGAATGATCCCAAATTTATCAGCTGTAATCACATTAATACTATCATCAAACCTAAACAACTCTGCTAGCTCATTAGAAAAAAAACCACCATTGAGTCCTAGATAGAGAAGGTTCATTCATTATTTTGATTAGAGTTCTCCACCATGGGAGAAGAAGGCAGATCTGGTAGTGGCTTGGAGGGGAAAGGGCTAGGGATATCCCTATGAATCTGCTCTAGGTAGTATGCATTGCACACATAAAAGGATTGGACCTATTTTTACATGCCATGAGGGAATCCTAATCTAGACCTATAGGGACACCCTCAACATCATTCACCTCTTTCTAAACCAAAGGATCAAAGGCAAGTTCATGAGGAGGGGAAACTGGTGGAACCTGGGATTCCAATGCTAAACCAAAGCAAAGGGCATATCATTTTCGTCATTCTGTAGCATCTAAAGGACATCCACCCTTTGTAGAACTAGCTTTATCCTTACCTTTGGTTGTGCCTTGGACTTTACCTCTTTATCTCTGTGACCATATATTTAACCAATCTGCTCCAACTACGACACAAAAACCTCTTGCTCTACCATTGTTTAGGTCTCCTAGACTGTTGTGGCACATTTTCATGCTTGATGATGATTATTCTATTAGGATATATTAATGTCATTAAAAAGCAATGAGAGATAAATGAACACTTAATATAATAATATTTATATTATTATAATATTATATATTATTATGAGGGCTTACTATAATAATGGTTAGTGTCAAAGTATATAATAAAGTAATAATAATATAAATATAATAATATTATATTTAATAAGTTATACTATATAATTATATAATAATTTAATTAATGTATTACATGTTGACTGCGACTAGCATATATAAATTAAATAATATTTGTTTGTGGCTTTATTTTACCACAGGATGAATCTCATAGAAAAATAAAATAAAGAAGATATCAAACATGCACTAAGGTGAGTTATGTTTTATAGGAGAAAAAAATAGAATGAAGATAGATGAATAACAAGTAAAATATTTTACTAGAAGCTATATATATATATATATATATATATATATATATATATATATATATATATATCATTTTACTATGTTATAATAAATTTCATTATAAAAGTAGTATTAATTATATTATTTTATTGATATAATATTGTAATTCATGTATCTCTATTAGATTTTTTTTGTAATGTAAATATTAAAAATTAAAATATTGTAGTGATCTAAATAGTAATATATTATATTGTGAAATATTCATGTATTAATAGAGTAAAAACTTTCCTTTGATTGCTTGGGAGAAGATATGCCTTAGTATTTGGTCCTCCTTTAATAAGGTTCTTGGGGCATAGCTGGGGCAAAGCTGGTTTGGAACATGTATTCAAACGCTAGTCTCAAGAAGGCTAAAATCTTGAGGGTTAAGCATTGGATTTTGAAAACCCTTAAATATTCATTACTTCAAAAAGTCTGCTTTAGGTTCAACTATTTGGACATAATATAATATATTACTAATTAGATCACTACAATGTTTTAATATTTAATATTTATACAGAACAAGATAATCAGGATATATGAATTATTATATTCTTATCAATAAAATAATATAATTAATATTATTTTTATAATAAAATTTATTATAACATAGTAAAATGAAATATTCATATATATATATATATATATATATTTGTTTATAAAAATTAAATATTAATATATTATAGTGATGGAAATGAGCTAAAATTTATCAAATCCATAATGTCTCTCGGTCTATGAAACCAACATAATTTTCAAAATTAATCGGCATACGGGAGTTTTTGGACTAAGGGCAAGCATGCTTATTATAATACTAGAAAATTACTTTTCTAATAAAAACTTTAATCTTAAACAATATGGAATATTTATTCCATGAAATCCTTAAATTTTGAACCGTACATTATAGAATAAGTGAGAAAAAAATTGGATAAGTATACTATGAAGTCTATGACCCAATGTTGCAAAAAGAACACAATTATGTATGGCCTCTAAGGACACCCACAAGAGCTTTAGAAAAATATTTTACTTGTTATTCATCTATCTTCATTCTAATTATAAAATGATAATTAGGGTTAGGGTTTAAAATGAGGGATACTATTTAAAATAATTAGACATAAAGCTTAAAATAATTATGGTATAAAATAATTAGGATTACTATTTAAAATAAATATGATTTAATCAATTAGGGTTTAAAATAATTTTGATTTGCCGATAAGGGCGTGGTTTGGTGGTTAAGTCACTCGGTTGTAGTGGCGGCCACTCGCTGGGCCAATGAGCTCGTAGGATTTATGCCTTCACTGGGCCAATGAGCTTGCGGGTTTGAAGTGTTCTTGCTAGGGGATGAGGTCCCCCATGTTGTGGCCTCACCGGTTCATTTCTCCAGGTGAAAGCATTCGCGTGGAGCCGGAGGGTGTGTCGCACCAGCGTTGCCGATCACATTAAAAAGTTTACCAGGCGCTTTAAAAAAATAATTTTGATTTAAAATAATTAGGGTTTATAATAATTATAATTTAAATAACTAATATTATATTAATAATATTAAATTTATTAATATATAATATAATATAATATATATTCTAGATAATAGTTGATAGTGTTCTTTTACCTTTTACATCTTCATTTTGGGTTAATTTTGGGTGGTTTTCAAGATTCTCTGGTATACATTTGATTTCCAATAGCCCTCAAAAGACCTATTAGTCAAAGCTTCCAAAAGACTTATAACCCTCATTAAGATACCTATGACAAAAGCTAAAACCTTACACAAACTTTTCATGATGTACCTCACATAAAGATTTCAAATAATACACCTATAGGTTAACTATGTAGATCTTTTAAGCATTGAGAGAGCTCTCTTAGCTTCTTATAGACCTATGAGTGAAAATAGAGGACATGCAGATCCTCCAAACTGTTAACATACCCTTCATTGATAGTACAAGAGTATAAAAGTCTGTAGGCCAATGACCTCCTGCTCCTTACTACTCGATAGTCTTCTTAACAAACCTTTGCATCTTTCATCATTAATGTTGCTTTCATTTAATACCTCTATGATGATGGTGAAAGCCTTATCTAGGCTATACAAACCATAATATGATGGCCATAGAAGTTATGAAATGTTTGATATCCTTCATATAATATTTGTCATGCCTTCTATGTCTCTAGATAGCTTGACTTGAAATGATTGTAGACCCCTATGATGAGCATGAAGAGTTATTTAGGAGATAGACAAACCTTGTAGAAGGTTATTTATATCTTCAAATGCATAAGCAAAGCTCACAATTGTTTCACTGGTCTTTAGAAGATGAATAGAGCTTCAGGAACAATTGCGAGGGCTTTTCAATGGTGCTCAAACCTTCAAAAATCATTCCCTTCCTTGCAAACCTCTTAAACAATCCTTATCAAGGAATTATAGCATATGTAGATTTGTGGGAGTTTTGACAAGATTTGTTGGATTTGTTGATTTTTTCATGTTCCTTTAGGCCTATTCAAGCTTGAAATGTTTAATGTAAGGGTCTGCAGTGTTTATAAGCTTGATAGGTTTAATGGCCTCAAAACCTTACAAAATATTTGGTGAACTTTGGTAACAAATTGATACCCTCTAAGAGTTTGATAAGTTTTGATAGTGTTTATATTTATGTAGGATTTTAGGACTATGCAAAGTGCTTAGGGGTATGATATGTTCACTAAGCTTTAGCAAAATCTTTAGACATTTGATAATCCATTAGAGTGTCCAAAACATCTAACTTCTTGATAGACCTCATAATGATTTGATATACTCATTTATAGCTTATACATGCTTGAACATCACATGACAAGGTTGCCACTGCTTTTGTATGACTATTTGAGACCTTATGGTAGTATAGACCCTTAAGATACCCTGTAGAGTTTGTAAAATCTTCACACACTATTGGCATACCTTAAATAGAGTACTTTAAAGTTTTGACAAACCTTGAGACACTATAAAATCTTATAAATGTTGTATAGGAGATTAAGACGATTGATAGACCTCAAAGGCTACTGCACATGCCCCTTTTTAATGCTTGTTATCATTCATCTTCATTGTATGCCTCCTCGGGTTCTTTGAAGACTTCGGTGACTTGGAGAATTACATTAGCCTACATGGCTTTCCTCTGAATAAACATGGATTCCCAAAGATTAAAATCATTTGTCATACTACTATATCTTGACACAAACCCTTTAAGATATCACTCAACACTGCTATACCCTCTTCTTCTTACATAATCAAAATTGACGTCCTTTACAAGATGTGATAGACCTACTCAACTTTTTAATAGACTTTTTAGATCCTTGGCAAGACACCCAAGACTAAGCTCAAGGTTTCCATATTTACATACTTGCTCTTAGGGTTTTCCTTGTGAATTGGTAAAACCTTGAAAGTGTAGGTACAAACCTTTTAACAACTTGTGACTAAGATGAAAAGGATGAATGGGATATCTACACCATTATATTCTATCTCCATTCCACAAGGATTCTTGTATTGCATTGAAAGCTTCAAGAAAATGTGCCTCACCACCTTCTATGACTTGATCATTGCCATAAATCACTCACATTGTCCACATTCATGTTCATGGTACACCACCTCCTGAGAGTCTTTTTCCTTTGAAAATATGGAGTCTTGAGGATTCAAACCTTGTGAATTGGTAAAACTTGCAAATTAGCTTTTAAAACCTAAAACCAGTCAACATGACAAGAAGACCTAAGCCTAAAACTCATCAAGACTTTGACCATGTTTTTAAAGAAAAGAAAATTCCCCCAATGTTGTATGTGGCTTTTGGATGTTTTAACGTTCATGGCAACTCAAAACCATAATGTACCACTTGTCAAGATAGAACAACACAAGATGCACAAACATTTCCTTGAAGATTTTAATATTTAAGGATAATTTCAAGACTTAGACTCCAAAAGGTCATTAACAAAGTATAATAACAAAACTTTAACATAACAAAACTCATTCAAGACCTTTGCGAGAGCATTTGAGAGCCCTATAAAAACTCATAAGACTATTTGAGTTTGGAAAACTCAAAATAGTTAATAATAATATCATAGTGTTATCCAAATAAACTTGAAGCCACTTATAAGTTTGTCAATCTCATATGAAAAATAAATTATTTTAGGATGGTTATTACATATATCTATTACATTGCACCTCTTTGCATCAAAGTCTCAAATACTTAGCATCATCATAACCACAACATAGTTAGTGAAAGGAAACTAGACTGGGTCCACACCAATGTTATGAGAGAAATAAAGAAAGTAAGAATGATCTATACAAATTTTAGCAAAATAACAACTAAGAGATAGCACAAGATATACCCTAGCAAAATTCTTTTAAAAAAACTAACCTCCAAAACACACTAATTTATTAATCTCAATAATAGGATTACAATACAATGTTTAGTTCTAGTGCAAATCACATGAGATATAGATGATCTTCATCCTAAATTTTGGAGTCAATTCAACTTACCATTGCTTTGAACTCACTATACAACAAGTTGCTCCTTGCCCCTAATAATGCAAATCCATGTGCATTTATTTATAGGCACATTACAATAAGTAAACAAGTAGTAAATTACAAAATGATGGACATAAAACCATGGGCTTACCAACTACCTTGAAAAAGGGCTATTTTTTCTTAGGGGTTGTTGTTAACCCCCCCACCCCCAAACCACCTAGCCAAGCTATTGTCCCAAGCCCCAATATTGTGGATGAGTGTATAATCTATTATGGGTGTAAAATAGGCAAATATAGAACACATTCCTAACAATCAATTGTATTTTCTGCTTGGTGTGTTTCCAAACTATCTGCAAAATTGTTGAACTGATCAATGAGGCTTGACTAAGGAAAAAGTTGGGAAGCTAGTTGCCTTGCTCTCTTAACATAGAATTTCCAGTAGTGTTCTTTTATACTACCAATTCTTCTCTTTACATGTTGTAGGCACAAAGGGTCTTCTCCAAGATTTTAGTAGACTTCTCCACATTCCATTTGATTTATCATCCTCATTTTCATGATAGATCATAGGGTGTAATCTAAAATAGTGATATAAAAAATGACACGATCAATTTGTCATATCCCCTAATTATATCAACTCCATTATCCAAACAAATCATAATTAGAAGGGCAGTGGACATATGAGTATGAAATGATGTGTCTTCACACAGATCGGCCTTTTGAGAAGTATATAACGAATTAAAGAGGCGATTCCAAGGAGAGGGAAAGAGAATCACTGAACAAGTAATCAATATTACTCAAGATCAAATCACAGTCTTTGACACATCACCACAACAGCCATCAACCAATTACAAAGCATATTATTTCTAAAATTTCTGAGCAAATAGCCACAGCCAACAAGTAAGTTTCTATCATTTATCACTTCCAAATCAGTCAATTGTATGTATATCAGGTATGAATGTCTCTTTACTTTTATTGCCAATAATAAGTTCAGATTTGTATCATTATGATAAGTTCAGATTTGTAAGCAATCATATTTAGACAGTCATATACCATAGCAATGTAATTTGTATGGATCTTATGTGACCCATTAACCTAATATGAGAGTGGGTATAAGTGTCTAAAAGGCCATTCGTGGGTAGTTAGTCTCATAGAGGCCTTGACTCTAAGAGTATTGAACTTGAGTCTAAGGATAGGAGACATTAGAGCCCCATGGTGGATAGTGGCAACTCTTATCTCACCTCTTATAGGTTGTTAATGAGTGACATAAGAAGAGATAGCACATATGCTAATTCAATAAGTGTAAATGAATATATCTTTCTTAAAAGCAATAACACATGAATCTCATAGGAGAGAAGGTAGAAGAGGATCCTTGCCATTAACCAATGGGTATATAGAGCCCTTTGACATTATGAGTACAAAAGGTACCGTATGCCAAGGTTTATGACATAGAGGCCTTGTGTGCAAGTGATACAAAAGGCATCATTGTGCCAAGGATAGGTCATCCTATAAATGTAACATAGAGGCCTTGTTCACAATTGTGTAAAAGGCATCACTGTGTCAAGGATAGGTCACCTTAGAGGCCTTGGCAGCAAAAGGATGCAAAAGCAATCATTACACCAAGGATATAATAGAGCCCTATAATGAAAAATGGCAAAGATACTCCCTTCCTACTCCCATATGATGTATATGAATTAGTGCAAGATGTTATAATGATATGAGCTATCAAGTGATAGTGCATGTGAAATGCAAGTGATAGAGAATAATAGACAAAGTGAAATATAAAGTGAATATGAGAATAGAGAATTGAGAAATATAAATAGAGAGTGTACATTATGTAATGATGATGCACATAATGTTCAAATTTATTGAATGAGAAATAATGTCTAGTAGTAGAAGATATGAAATGAAATGATCATAAGGAAAGTGATAGTGTAAATAGTGAACATAGATTGTGAATCTTAGAATCATGAAATATATATAAGAGTAAAGAGAAATATGATGAATATATCTTATGTTTATTAGTGATCAAAAGATTTAGTGTACTAATGTCCTCTTCTTGCAAGTTGAAATTTGTGAATAAGGTTGAGAAATTTTGAGTTGTGACAAGGGGACATTACAAGTGGTATCAGAGTTGCATCCTGCCAACCTGTGAGAATATTGTTGGTAGGTGGTGACTGATCAGGGAAGTACTGTACACTAGCCATGTATCCTTGCCAGGGTTCGGGGCTGGGCCGGGCCCCGAGCGGGGGTTTGGGGGTGGCAGCCCCTGAGAAATTTTTTTTAGGGCCGACTTAAAAAATCCTATTTTTATGAACGACATAAGAAAACCCTAATTTTTGTAACCGACAAAAAGGTTTGATAAAAAGCAGCCAAGGGTTAGGGTTTGGGTATTGTATTGTAGCATTTGCAGCGGTATTGAGTTGCAAGGATTGCTGATTGTAATCGTTTTGATTTACTAGATAATAATATTGGACTCTCCGTTTGGTGGATGTAGCCCGAGTTTGGGTGAACCACGTTAAATCTTGTCTCTCACTGTTATTAATTCTGTGTATTTCCATTTCTCTGTTTACTCTTTATTTGCATTTAATTGATATCTTCTGCCAGCTAACCCTAACAAGTGGTATCAGAGCGGGTTGTGTTCGATTATCATCTACAGGAAAGTCTCACGGTTGAGTGGGAGCAATGGCAGACGAGGGAAGATTGAAGGTCGATAAATTCAATGGGCAGAACTATCAGTTATGGAAGATGCAGATGGAGGATTACTTCTATCAAAAGGATTTATGGATGCCGTTGGAAGGAGTAGCCAAGAAACTGGCAACAATGTCTAATGAGGACTGGAATCTTCTTGACAAAAAGGCACTGGGAACCATTTGGTTGTGCCTGGCACCGTCAGTGGCATTCAATATAATGGAAGCGAAGACAACAGATGGTCTGATGAAAGCTTTGGCTAAATTGTATGAAAAACCCTCAGCCTCAAATAAGGTATTTCTTATGAAGCGTTTGTTTAATTTGAAAATGGTTGAAGGTGGATCTGTGATAGATCATTTAAATGAATTTAATACGATTGTCAGTCAATTGACTTCTATAAATGTAAAAATTGATGAAGAAGTTAGAGCTCTCTTGATATTATGTTCATTGCTTGAAAGCTGGGATAGTTTGGTAATGGTGGTTAGTAACTATGTTTCTGGTTCAAATACCCTAAAATTTGATGATGTTGTTGGTGCTATTCTGAGTGAGGAAATTCGTAAGGAAAGCTCAGGTGGATTCAAATCAGGCAGTGTTTTGAATGCAGAAAGCAGGGGTAGATCAAAGGAGAGAGGAAAAGGTTCTGGATGTCATAGGAAGTCACGAGGAAAATTAAAGGACAAAAGATCCCAAACTAGAGGATAGAAGGATTGTTAGTATTGTGGAAAACCAAGTCATCTGAAGAAAGATTGATGGTCTCAGAAAAATAAAGAAGGAGACAAACAAGAAGGTAATAAGGAAGCAAATGTGGTAAGTAATAAATCTGAAGATGACGCTTTGATTATTTCCCTAGATAATGCTGATGATTCATGGGTTTTAGATTCAGGGGCCTCATTTCATGCTACGCCCCATAGAAGTTATTTTCTTGATTATGTCCAAGGGAATTTTGGGCTGGTTTATTTGGGAGATAACGAACCCTGTCAGATTGTTGGAAAGGGAAGAATCAAGATTAAGTTGCAGAATGGGAATCATTGGCTACTACAAGAGGTGAGGCATGTTCCAAGGCTCAGTAGGAATTTAATTTCAGCAGGGTAGCTAACTGAACAAGGTTGCACTATTACATTTACTGATAAAAATTGGAAGGTTTCAAAAGGTGCCTTAGTAGTAGCAAAAGGTGTGAAAGTAGGCACCTTATATCTTTGTATAGGTCATACTTTTCCTTCTACTTTAGATGTTATAAAGGAAAAATAAACAGGTTCAAGAACAGTGCTGCAAGTTTGCAGGAAGAGATTGGAAAAGTTGTTGTAGGTTCTGAAACAACACTGTGGCATAACAGACTTGGGCATATGAGTGAAAAAGGTATGAAGGTACTTCATTCTAAGAAAGTTTTACCAGGTCTGAAATGTATTAATATGGATTTCTGTGAAAGTTGTGTGTATGGAAAACAAAAGAGAGTCAGTTTTCTTAGATATGGGAAGCAAACGAAAAATGAAAATTGGAGCTTCTGCATACAGATGTATGGGGACCAGCTCAGGTATCTTCTTTCGGTGGCTCTCGCTACTATGTTACATTCATAGATGATGCAACTAGGAAGGTCTAGATTTATGTCCTTAGATAGAAATCTGATGTATTTGAAACATTTAAGAAATGGAGAAGCTTGGTTGAAACTGAGATAGGTAAAAGATTAAAATGTCTCAGATCTGATAATGGCGGTGAGTATTGCAGTAAAGAATTTGAAGATTACTGTTCCTTTAATGGAATTCGTAGGCAGAAAATAGTTCCAGGGACTCCACAGGAAAATGGAGTGGCTGAATTCATGAATAGGACAATAATGGAGCATGCAAGGACCATGAGATTGCATGCTGGACTACCTTTAAACATGTGGGCAGAGGCTGTCAACACTGCTGTATATTTAATTAATAGAGGTCCTTCAGTTCCTTTGGGCTGTGGTATTCCAGAGGAAGCATGGACTGGCAAGAAGGTGAGTTATTCTTTTCTGAAAACCTTCGGCTATGAAGTATTTGCACATATAGATTCTAAAAATAGAACCAAGCTAGATACGAAATCAAAAAAATGTACCTTTGTTGGATATGGCATTGATGAATTTGGTTATAGGCTTTGGGATTTTGAAAATCAAAAAATTGTGAGAAGCAGGGATGTTATATTCAATAAGAAGGTGTTGTACAAAGATCAGTTGCAGCAGCATGAGAAGAAAGAAAAGGATTATGTGGTGCTGGATGATACTTTAAATAGTGATGTTCCAGTGCCTCCTCATGCTCTGTAACATCAACTAGAAATACCACAAAATCTAGTGAATGTTAGACGATCAACAAGGATAAGTAGACGTCCTGAAAGGTTTTCTCCCTCTTTGTTTTCTATTTTGTTAATAGATGCTGGTGAACCAGAAGGGTATGATGAAGCTATATAGGTGAATACACAAGTTCAGTGGGAGCTTGCCATGAAAGAAGAAATGGACTCCTTGCTGAAAAATCAGACTTGGGAATTATGTAAGTTACCTGTAGGTAAAAAGGCTTTACCAAACAAATGGGTTTACAGGTTGAAAGAGGAAGATGGAGGTAAGAAAAGATTTAAGGCCAGGTTAGTTGTAAAAGGATTTGCATAGAAACAGGGCATTGATTTTGATGAGATATTTTCTCCGGTTGTCAAGATGACTTCTATTCGTACTATTTTAAGTATTGTGGCTGCTAAAGATTTGCATTTGGAACAGCTAGATGTGAAAACTGCCTTTCTCCATGGTGATTTGGAGGAGGAGATATACATGGCACAACCACAGGGATTTGATCTCAAAGGTAAGGAGAAACAAGTGTGTAGATTGAAGAAGAGTTTATATGGCCTGAAACAAGCACCTCGGTAATGATATTTGAAATTTGATAGTTTTATGGCTGAGCAAGGCTACAGTAGGTGCAATTCTGACCATTGTGTTTATTTTAAGAGGTTGGATAATGACAGCTACATTATTTTATGTTTATATGTTGATGACATGCTTGTAGCTGGGTCTAACATGGATCACATCAGAGAGTTAAAACATCAGTTAGCACAGTCATTTGATATGAAGGATTTGGGGGTAGCAAAACAAATCCTTGGTATGAAAATTTGCAGAGATAGGAAGAATAGAAAATTGACTATATCTCAGGTTGCTTATGTTGAAAAGGTGTTGCAGAGATTCCATATGGAGAATGCAAAAGATGTCAGCACACCTTTGCTTAGTCATTTGAAATTGACTAAGGAGATGTGTCCAAAGACACAAGAGGAGGAAGCCAAAATGTCCAAGGTACCATATGCTTCAGCTGTAGGAAGTTTAATGTATGCCATGGTATACATGAGTCTGGATATTGCACATGCTATCAGAGTTGTTAGCAGTTATATAGTCATCCTGGATTTGAGCATTGGAATGCAGTAAAATGGATTCTTGGATATTTGAGAGGTACATCTAATAAACACTTATGTTTTGGGGGCTCTAATATTGATTTAGCAGGTTATGTAGACTCAGATTTGGCAGGGGATATTGATATCAGGCGGAGTACTACAGGTTATGTCTTTACTATAGGAGGAACATCGGTGAGTTGGATTTCTAGGGTGTAAAAGGTGGTTGCTTTATCCACCACAGAGGCAGAATATGTAGCTGCAACAGAGGCAAGCAAGGAGATGATATGGCTGCAATCTTTCATGGAAGAATTGGGTAAACAACAGGCTAACAGTTCTTTGTATACAGACAGTCAGAGTGCCATACATCTTGCAAAGAATTATGCTTTGCATTCAAAGACCAAACATATACCATTGAGGTATCACTTCATTCAGTCGGTGTTGGATAATGGACGGTTAAGGCTGGAGAAGATACATACAGATGAAAATTTAGTGGATATGTTTACAAAGGAAGTGACAAGGGAGAAGCTGAGCTCCTCTTCAGCTTCAGATGGTCTTCTAGACTGACAACTACAAAAATAGAACAGTAGAGTCCAGGGTGCTTATTTCCAGTGGGAGCTGCATGCGCAGCGGTGTCGTCCAGGATCAGTCTCCAAGTGGGAGATTGTTTGGTGTGGAGCCTGATCAGTCTACAAGTGGGAGATTGTTGGTAGGTGGTGACTGATCAGGAAAGTACTATACACTAGCCATGTATCCTTGCCAGGGTTCTGGGCCGAACAGGGCCCCGAGCGGGGGTTTGGGAGCGGCAGCCCCCGAGAAAATTATTTTTAGAGCCGACTTAAAAAATCCTATTTTTTATGACCGACATAAGAAAACCCTAATTTTTGTAACCGACAAAAAGGCTTGATAAAAAGTGGCTAAGGGTTAGGGTTTAGGTATTGTATTGTAGCATTTGCAGCGGTATTGAGTTGTAGGGATTGCTGATTGTAATCATTTTGATTTACTGGATAATAATATTAGACTCTCTGTTTGGTGGATGTAGCCTGAGTTTGGTTGAATCACGTTAAATCTTGTCTCTCGCTATTATTAATTCTGTGTATTTCCATTTCTTTGTTTAATCTTTATTTGCATTTAATTGATATCTTCTACCGGCTAACCCTAACAAATATTGTATGCAAACTTATAGAAGGCCAAGAAGTAGCCAAGTGAGGATGAACAATGAATTGAGAGCCTTCATTGAAGCAACCACCAAGGGCATGAATGAAAAAAACCAAGCTACACAAGCTCTACTACAAACCGTGCAAACGTTAAGGAATGACATGGAAAATCTAAAGGCTCAAACACATAATTGGAAGGAGGTAGGTTTCAATCACTCGAAAGACAGCAATACCTCATCTATGCCTAAGGTACCTTTACCTTCCTTCCTACCAAATGGAGAGGCATCAAGTGCAGAAGAATCCACACCAAACACATTAAGCACGGATGATATAGCAAGGGCTTATGCAAGTTTGAAGCTGGAGGTAAGAAGAGCCATATCTTTCAATGACTATCGTAACTCAAGAAGACAAGAAATAAATCAGAGAGAAAGAAGGCCCATGAATAAAGACCTCAAACACAAGGCAGACAAGGTACACCTACCAAGCTTTGATGGGACAAGCAAAATCTCAGCCCATGCATAGTTAGAGAAACTCAATGACTACTTCCACCTTAGCCCTATGACCGAAAGGGATGCATTATAGTTTGCCATTCTACATTTGGAAGGGCTAGCCTATGAATGGTGGCACCATGGGAAACACACCCTAGGCCATGAGAAGATAACCTCCTATGAAGAATTTTCACACAAAGTCATAAAGAGGTTTGATAAAAGACATCCACAAGAAGACTTCAAGGAACTCACACACTTGAGGCAAAGAGGAACAGTGGAAGAATATATTCAAGAATTTGAGAAGCTATCTATAAGAGTCTCTAGGATTGAAGAAGATAGACTTACATACATATTTGTGGAAGGACTAGATGAATCCCTTAAGAATTTTGTAAGTGCCTTCAGACCCGCTAACCTAGAGGAAGCCATAGATACAGCCCTTAGGTTAGAAAAGGATAAAAATCCCAAACCCTACTCAAAACAGTACAACAAACCCTTCCATAAGAAAGGAAGATTTGACAAACCATCACACCACAAAGATGAAAAGAAAGATAGAAAAGCATGTTTCACTTGCGGAGAACCATGGACCCCAGGTCACCTATGTCAAAAATGTCAAACCTTGAAAGATGAGGGACTATGCTTCAAATGTAAATGTAAATGGGCACCGGGCCATAAATGTGGGCAAGTACATATCATAGAAGCAATATCTGATGAGGAAAAAGAAGAAAACCCCACTAAAGAATGAAATTTGACCATGAGGAAAAAGTCACTTTAGCAACTATATCTAAGGTGTCCAAACATCATCCATTTAGACTTAGGAGTCAACTTAAAGGAAATAAAATAACCGCCTTAGTGGATAGCTGGGCTACTCACAACTTTATAGATGAGTCCATAGTTAAAAGACTTAAACTAAATCCACAAAACTTTGAGGGATTTATGGTAGCCTTAGCGGATGGATCCACAAAATATTGTTCCAAAATAATACCCCAACTAAACATAACCATAGGTAAACACCCTATTCAAGATGATTTCTATGTAGTTAAAATGGGGGATAATGATATGGTTTTAGGAACACCCTGGTTACACTCTCTAGGAAGAGTCACTTTAGATTGGCCCAAACTAGAACTATCCTTTTAAGATCAAGGACAAAGAATTACTTTAGATGGTCTCTCGGATGGATCACCACAAACTATCTCAACAAAAAGGATGGAAAGGATATTTAGACATAACCAAGTAGAGTGGGCAGCCCAATGCTTAATTTTGGATAAATCAACACCAATAGGACAAGCCATTCACATTGATATCCAACCAATCCTTAGAAAACATAAGAAAATTTTTTATGATATCCCACTAGGTCTACCTCCAAAAAGGGGATTTGAGCATATAATTGAAATGGAAAAAGATGCTAAACTAGTTATCACCACCCCATATAGACACCCTAAGAAGTTCAAAGAAGAAATTGATCAAACAATCAACGAACTTTTAGAAATGGGACATATACAACCAAGCTCTAGCCCATTTACATCCTCCATAGTGCTAGTAGAGAAAAAAGATGGAACTATGAGGATGTGTGTGGATTATCGGGCCTTGAATAAACAAACCATCAAAAATAGATACCCAATACCAAGAGTAGACGAACTCATCGATGAATTACATGGGGCAAAGTATTTTTTAAAAATTGACTTAAGGTCAGGGTACCATCAAATCCAGATGAGAGAAGAAGATGTTCCAAAAACATCTTTCTGGTGTCATTATGGACATTTTGAATTTTTGGTGCTTCCCTTTGGTCTAACAAATGCCCCAGCAACCTTCCAATCATGCATGAATCACATATTTTAGAAGCAATTGAGAAGATTCTTGCTAATATTCTTTGACAATATCCTAATCTATAGAAAAACATGGGAGGATCATCTCAAACATATTGACGAAGTCTTATCTATATTGGAGCAAGAGTCCCTTTATGCAAAAGCTTCCAAATGTGAGTTTGGAATGGAGGAAATATTATATCTAGGGCATAAGATAAGTGCCCAAGGAGTTCAAGTTGATGAGGAAAAGATTAGAGCCATTAAGGAATGGCCAAAACCAAGAACTCTAACTCATCTTAGAGGGTTTGTGGGATTATGTAGCTATTATCGAAGGTTTGTTAAGCATTTCTCCAAGATTGTAGCTCCACTCACAAACGTCACCAAGAAAGGATCCTTTGTATGGAGTGATGAAGCCCAAGAGGCATTTGAAAAATTAAAGGAGGCTATGAGTACTTGCCTAGTACTTGCCATTCCGGACTTCTCCCTTCCTTTTGAGCTTGAATGTGATGCTTCTCGTGAAGGCATTGGGGCAGTCTTGATGCAAAATAAACATCCTATTGCCTTTGAGAGTCAGAAGTTAACTCCACTGGAAAGACTATATTCCACATATGACAAAGAGATGTTGGCAATCATGCATGCTTTGGACAAGTTTAGACAATACTTGGTTTGCCGAAAGTTTGCAGTCAAAACCAATCATAACAGCCTCTAGTTCTTCCTAACGCAAAGAGACTTGAATGATCGACAACAAAAGTGGGTTAGCAAATTACAAGCCTACAATTTTGATATAGCATATGTGAAAGGGAAAAATAATGTGGTGGCGGATGCACTATCAAGAAGGCCATCACTTTATGCTATGACAAGTATTTTGCCAAGTTGGAAGAATACTCTAATAGCGGAATATGCCAAAGATCCTCTCACTATAAATGTACTTGAGGGGAATATGCCAAATGATGAATTCAAAGTAAAGGATGAAATCATTCTATACAAGAACCGAGTTTATGTGGCCGCAGGATCCAAGTTGAAGGGTGAAATCCTTAGAAAATTTCATGACAATCCCCTAGCCGGGCACCAAGGCTACTTCAAGATGTATAAGCAAGTAAGAGAAAAATTTGCTTGGAAAGGATTAAAAGGTGTTGTACTCAAACATGTTCAAGAATGTGATACATGTCAAAAGAACAAGATAGAACAAGATCACCCCGCAGGACTACTCCAACCCTTGGCCATTCCAGAACAAAAGTGGAGTAGCATCTCCATGGATTTTATAACTAGTCTTCCAAGGTCACAAGGGAAAGATTGCATATATGTGGTCGTGGATAGGCTCACGAAATATGCACATTTCATGGCTATCACTTATGAATATAAGGCACCACAAGTGGCAGACATTTTCTTCAAGGAGATATTCAGATTACATGGACTTCCAAAGTACATAGTTAGTGATTGGGATAACCGCTTTATGAGTTTATTTTGGCAAGAGTTATTCCGATTAGCAGGAGCTAGATTAACACCAAGCACTAGTTACCATCCACAAATAGATGGGCAAATAGAGATTGTGAACAAGTGGATTGAAGGTTACCTTAGAAACTATATCACGAGACATCAAAAAGTGTGGGTCAATTGGCTACACCTTGGAGAACATTGTTATAATACAACACATCACATGTCTATTGGCATGAGCCCCTTTAAAGCTCTATATGGGTATGATCCTACTTCATTTGGAGATCTAATACTACAAGAAATCCGATGTCCCAAGGCAAAAGATTTCATCAAGCAACATGAAGATATCATAAGGGTTCTTAAAAACAACCTGCACCATGCCCAAAATCAGCAAAAGATATATGCTGACCGAAATCGAGTGGAGAGAACTTTTGAACCCGAAGATATGGTATTTCTAAGATTGCAACCATATAAACAATCTTCCTTGAAGTCTAATGGTGTGGAGAAGTTAAAACCACGGTTCTATGGTCCCTACAAGGTATTGAGGAAGATAGGAGAAGTTGCATATGAACTCAACCTGCCCGGGGATAGTAAAATCCATAATGTGTTTCATGTGTCCAGACTCAAGAAAGTACTCGACCAAACCATTACACCATGTGATGAACTAGCCCCCTTGGATAATGAAGGACAATTGATACTAGAACCCGAAGCTTTATTGGATACTAGAGAAAAGAAATTAAGAAATAGAGTTATTATAGAATACTTAGTCAAATGGAAGAATCTTCCCACTGATGATGCCACATGGGAGAAATCTGAAGTCTTAGATGCACACATGAAGAAATTGCTTGAGAACAAGCAATCTTAAGGAGGGAGGCCTGTCATATCCCCTAATTATATCAACTCCATTATCCAAAAAAATCGTAATTAGAAGGGCAGCAGACATATGAGTATGAAACGGTTTGTCTTCACATAGATCAGCTTTTTGAGAAGTATATAACGAATTAAAGAGGCAATTCCAAGGAGAGGGGAAAGAGAATCACTGAACAAGTAATCAATATTACTCAAGATCAAATCATAGTCTTTGACACATCACCAGAGCAGCCATCAACCAATTACGAAGCATATTATTTCTGAAATTTCTGAGCAAATAGCCATAGTCAACAAGTAAGTTTCTATCATTTATTACTTCCAAATCAGTCAATCGTATGTATATCAGGTATGAATGGCTCTTTACATTTATTGCCAATAATAAGTTCAGATTTGTATCATTATGATAAGTTTAGATTTTGTATCATTATGATAAGTTCAGATTTGTAAGCAATCATTTTTAGACAGTCATATACCATAGCAATGTAATTTGTATGGATCTTATGTGACCCATTAACCTCATATGAGAGTGGGTATAAGTTCCTAAGAGGCCATTCATGGGTAGTTAGTCTCATAGAGGCCTTGACTCTAAGAGTATTGAACTTGAGTCTAAGGATAGGAGACATTAGAGCCCCATGGTGGATAGTGGCAACTCTTATCTCACCTCTTATAGGTTGTTAATGAGTGACATAATAAGAGATAGCACATATGCTAATTCAATAAGTGTAAATGAATATATCTTTCTTAAAAGCAATAACACATGAATCTCATAGGAGAGAAGGTAGAAGAGGATCCTTGCCATTAACCAATGGGTATACACAGCCCTTTGACATTATGAGTACAAAAGGTACCATATGCAAAGGTTTATTACATAGAGGCCTTGTGTGCAAGTGATACAAAAGGCATCATTGTGCCAAGGATAGGTCATCCTATAAATGTGACATAGAGGCCTTGTTCACAATTGATGCAAAAGGCATCATTGTGTCAAGGATAGGTCACCTTAGAGGCCTTGGCTACAAAAGGATGCAAATGAAATCATTACACCAAGGATATAATAGAGCCCCATAATGGCAAATGGCAAAGATACTCCCTTCCTACTCCCATATGATGTATATGAATTAGTGCAAGATGTTATAATGATATGAGCTATCAAGTGACAGTGCATGTGAAATGCAAGTGATAGAGAATACTATAGAAAGTGAAATATAAAGTGAATATGAGAATAGAGAATTGAGAAATATAAATAGAGAGTGTACATTATGTAATGATGATGCACATAATGTTCAAAGTTAGTGAATGAGAAATAATGTCTAGTAGTAGAAGATGTGAAATGAAATGATAATAAGGAAAGTGATAGTGAACATAGATTGTGAATCTTAGAATCATGAAATATATATAAGAGTAAAGAGCAATATGATGAATATATCTTATGTTTATTAGTGATCAAAAGATTTAGTGTACTAATGTTCTCTTCTTGCAAGTTGAAATTTGTGAATAAGGTTGAGAAATTTTGAGTTGTGACAAGGGGACATTACATAATTCCAAAAACACTCTAATTAAAGGTACACATTTCCAAACCTAATTCATTTAGCTAAAATAATTTAAATATTTTAATTTATTATATTTATTTATCCTACACATTTATTTTAAGGGTGTTTTATTTCTCTAACCATAAAAAGAAAAAATAATTAAATTAAATTTTAAAAAGGAAAAGAGGACTTAAAAAAGAATTACTTAAAATAGTGGTCCTTGGGACACTCTAAACTTGCTATACTTAACATATTTCTAGACTTAAGTCAATAAATTTACTATACTTAACATATTTCTAAACTTACATGAATAAACTTGCTATTTTTAACATATTTCTAAACTTACGTGAATAAACTTGCTATACTTAGCATATTTGTAAACTTAGGAGAATAAATTTACTATACTGACTCAACAATTTGTAATCTTTTTTAAACTTACGTGAATAAACTTGATATACTTAGCATATTTCTAAACTTAGGAGAATAAATTTACTATACTGACTCAACAATTTGTAATCTTCTTAATATAAAAATAAAAATATTAAATATAATTTGGTTGTATCCACTAAAACAACTCATCCTAGTCTTCTAACAAAAAACACATAGGGAAACCAAAACTGAAAAACTTCTTTCAAAAAGACTTAAAAGGAATTACTTAAAATAGTGGTCCTTGGGACACTCTAAACTTGCTATACTTAACATATTTCTAAACTTAAGTCAATAAATTTACTATACTTAACATATTTCTAAACTTACGTGAATAAACTTGCTATACTTAACATATTTCTAAACTTACGTGAATAAACTTGCTATACTTAGCATATTTCTAAATTTAGGAGAATAAATTTAATATACTAACTCAACAATTTGTAATCTTCTTAATATAAAAATAAAAATATTAAATATAATTTGGATGTATCCACTAAAACAACTCATCCTAGTCTTCTAACAAAAAAACACATAGGGAAACTAATACTGAAAAAGTTCCCCCAAAAAGACTTAAAAGGAATTACTTAAGCAGTGGCTTGGGAGCTCCACTCTAAACTCCACCAAAATGAATTTACTATACTTACTCAACATATTATAATCTGTTTAAAAAAAAAGCTACCAATATTAAATATTATAATTCTGTTGCCGGCAAGTGTTCTTTCCCGGCGAATGCATAAAACGTGCAAAAAGTATCTGTCCTTTTCAGTTGCCGTAACCCAATATTTCCTCGATCCACAGAGCTTTCACTATGAGATATCCGGCGTACTTATCAACGATAAATACTTATCAGGCAGGTGACAAATCCAAATGACACGAGCTCGGGCCACCATAGCACGGAAACGACCCGCAAAACAAAATAAATTCAACGACTTTGCCTTTTGTTTTATTTCAAAAATTTCCTTCTCCAGGGTGACATTGATTTGGAGCGGCTGAGTGATAATTTGAGGAAGAGGAGCTTACATTTGGCTTCGTTCATTCCGTGGATGGATTCAGCGTGTTTACACAAGCTTTCTTTTCATTCTTTTCGGTTGTACTTCGTGTGGTGAGGAGAAAGAAGCAGAGCTACAATAACAGCGGCAACGGCAACGGAAGGAAGAAAAAAGAAAAATCTATTTCAATTGCTGCATTTTTCAGCTCTACCTAACAACTAAAATTAGCTTTAGGTATGTTCATGTGGTTTATTCTATTTAGATTTAAGAGGAACGAATTCTATTAGACTCTGTACAGCCTTGTGACTCACTCTTTTCTGTTGTTTTGGTCTAGTGTCTGCCTTAAATAACAGCATGGGGAAGATTAGTGTAATGGGTATTCTCATGGCATTAGTAGTCATCTGGTTCTGCTTCAATGTTGTGAATGCCTATGGTGGGCATCATAAATTGATGTTGAAGGAGAAGGTAACCAATTTGCAGTTTTATTTGCATGATGTAGTATTGGGGGAGAATGCCACAGTAGTGCAAGTGGCACCATAGAAGCCTATGAATCTCTCTTCGGGCTCTGCCGTTTTCGGTCCATTGTATATTATTGATGACCCTCTAACTGAAACTCCCGATCCCAGTTCAAAAGTGTTGGGAAGAGCACAGGGGATGTATGCCATCTCATCTCTGGGAGAATTCAGTCTGCTAATGGCTCTCACTTACGCCACAGACAGTGGAAAGTTCCGAGGCAGTTTATTGGGTATTGTGGGTAAGAACATGGTATTGAGAGAGCAGAGGGAGCTTCCAGTTAGATTTAGATTCAAAGTATAAATTTAAGAGCCTAATGGGTCAGGTTTGAAGTATAAATTTAGAGTTCAATTTTGGAGGGCTTGCACCCTCTAGATTTACCTAGGACTTGCACTAGTTAAATTTTTTGGATTATATTTTTCTAAAACTTGCGCCAGGTTAAATATACTGTAGACTTTCACCTGGCCTGCTTTGTTGCTGTATGCTATGTGTGCTGTTGGATTTACCCAGAACCTATACCTGGCTCGGTCAGTTGGAGTAAGGTCAGGGAGAATAGAATGTGTTAATGAGTATGTAAAATGTCTTTTGGAGATTTGAACATGGGTTCAAACTATCGAAGCCCCGAATGAATATGCAACTTACCTTTCTAGATCTCCACTATAAAAGCCCACAATATTTCACCAATAATGAGTTATTGTATTCTTTTCCTTCAGCTTTTGGGTTGACTGCTGGTTCCTAAGCTTTCATTTTTTAAAGAAACATACGGTTGTTTTAAGTAAGACATTATTTTACCCTTATTTTATTGTCAACTTTTTATTCATTTAGATTTGGTTGCTTTGAATTCAAAAAGATTTGGGTGCCATGGTTCCTGCAGAGATGAGAATGGTTGGCCCTTTTCAAAAATTGTCATCTAAAATTTAACTATATCTTTCTTCTTTGTTTTCATCTGCACTGTAAGGATAACTCACTTTCCTTTCTGACACTCCTGAAAAAGATGGAATTGGGTTCCTTTCTTCTGATCACAAAGATCGTTGGGTTTCTGATGTTACAGGTGTTATCAACCCTTGTCGAGGTGGAAGATTTGAATTGGTTCAAGCTAAGTGGTTTGGATCAGATCATTGGGCGAGATCTTTGCAGCTCGGTCACAATGGGCCCCAACTTGAACACAGAATTGCTTTTCCTCATTTTGCAGTTTCTGTATGAGGAAAATTTAAGGCAAACAGCGCACAAGTAAGTACTATCTGTCTATGTCTGGTAATTTTGATGCCTTCTTGAGCATGGTTTTGTTTAAGCATGATCCTTCAAATCAGATACCACAACTATCTTTTGTTCTGCTTTTGATTTTTAATGTACTTTGGTGTTGCATTACGTAGGTTGGAACAAGAGTCTGGTTGCTACTTCAACATGGACTATTTTGAATCCCAAGTGCTGGCAGGAGAGTGGGATAGAGTTGAATGTTATCTCTCCAGTTTTACAAATGTTCGAGATAATGGCCACTCTATGGAAACTTTCTTTGAGATCAATAGACAGAAATATTTAGAAGCATTGGACATGTAAGCATTATTCTCTATCAGAATTTGATCTGCATTGGTGCTGTTTGTTTGTGTTGTTATATGTATTTCCTGCATGAACACTAGGTCGGTTTATGTTTTCGACCTTTAATGATTGAGAATTGAGATTTTCAGGCTTCTCTGTTTGTGAATATTGGACTTTGGGTTATCTTTCGTTTTGCTATTTGTAAAAGTTGATTTTGGGTTTGCAATTTCAATGTATAGTTAATTGGTGATTCTGTTCAATACTTCTTTTTTTGCTATTGAGATATTGCTTGCTCCTTGCTCTCAAACTCTTCATGGTTCAGATTCGAGAACGTTGGTGAATTGTGTTAGTTTATTTGAGTCTTTTCAATATTTTGTGAATGTTATTGACAATAATTTTAAGAATTATAAGTTTAAGGTTATACATTCCTCAGCTGTATATAAATAATGCAGCACTGAGTTTTTTAGGTAATATTTTGAGAAAAGTTTTCTACTTTTCCAGGAAAGACTATGGGAAAGCTGCGGAAATACTTAGACAGGATCTCAAAGTATTTGAACCTGTCTACGATGGTGTTTACAAAGAGCTCACACAGTTAATACCTTTGGAAAACATCAGGTAGTGCTTTGTTTTATGTTTGTTTTTATTGCTTTTTCACGTTATCCCATTGTTTCTCTTTTTCATATTGATTCTAACTTTTAAAACATGAGTTGGCTCTATGTAGGGAAAATGAGAAGCTTTCTCAACACGGGGACACACCATCCACACGGAAATCGATGTTCCTGAAGCTGAGAAAGCTTATAGAAAATAACCCTCAAATTCGCAATAAGCTGGCATTTCCACATCTCGAAGCTTCTAGGTTAAGACTCCTCATAAATCAAAGGTCCCACTTCTTTCCTTACTTTGCCACAGCTTCTAAGGAACTGGTTCCCAAAAAATATTACTTTTCAACAGTTGCAGGAAACTTCCCAAATATAATGTGTTCACTAAAAATTGTCTTTAAATTAGAGTTGTCTGATGGAGCTGCCTAAAGAACTAGTTAATAATAAACATGAATTAATCTTAACACCTATAACTAGTTAATGTGATTAGAAGGTCATATTAATAGAGTTAATCTCACATTTGTTGTCCACATTTTCATTTGTAATCTGCAAAATGTTTGAAAATCAGTCTACCAGTTTGGGTGGTACAAATTTTGAATTAAAAAACCCTTGAAGAGTCAGATATTGTACTTTAAGCAGGGGCTGAGTCTGATTTTTTATTTTTTCTTACAACTAACTCATAAATTTGTATGTGCCTTATTTTCCAGTGTAAATTGGCAGCATCAACACTGCAAAGACCAAACTTCTAATCCTGATATCAAAACTTTGTTTGTTGATCATACATGTGTACCCCTCGGTGGATCTCAAACTCATACAAATAATTCTGTTGTCCGAGCAATTCCACGAGGGATATCTTTTCTTCCTATTCCTACACTGGCTGTAAGTTGTGTTGCCAATCGGTATTTTAAAATTTTTAATATCTGCCTTGTGTCTTTTCTGTTCTACTGTTCAAATTTTAGGCATTTTTTGATTTGATAGCCTCTTTCTCAGTAATAAGCCTTTCTTCTGATTTTTTTTCAGCCATTTTCACATGGAGTTGATCTCTCGGGTAATAGTAGCTTGTCTCTTACGGGATGGAAGGCAAATTCTGAGCCTTCCATGCCACATCCTCCTATAGTTGCAGGCACAGGGAATCATTTTCCACCTCGAAGCACAGGTAAACTATTTCATAGTCTATCAAAAATGAAATTTCCATTCAATAAATTTCTTAGTCATTCTTGGATGTTTGTCATGGGGTGTTGGTTTCTTAATAAGAAAACTGTTCTTTCTCAATTTATGAATTCTAATAGGATCTCCCCTATGTCTGGAAAGAAACAATGAACCAAACTATGTATGTTTTCTGAAATGTTTTAATGGCTGATGGCTTCAACAGGATTGCTGAAACGAACTAGAACTCCCCCTACAAATAATACTGGAATTGATTATCAATTTGTAAATCCTGAAAACGCTAAGCATTCCTGTATTGGTCCATTTGATGAGGTATGGAATGGTATCCTTTCCATGTACAGTGTAGTTTTTATAGTTTGTTAATACTCATTCCATGCTTGTTCTAATTGCACAAAATGATTGGCTTGGTCTTTGTCCTCTGTTATGTTTTCTCTCCTGCCATATATTTCTCTATTTAATATTTTCAGTAGAAATATTTTGATATAACTTTGAGAATACTATGACATGATAATTTACAGTTTATTAGTTCAATCAATGGATTAGAATAGATATTATTTTAATTAAGATCTTAAAAATTGACATCACTATTACAAACATAACACATTAATGTATCTTACTATATGACAAAAATATCATAAATAACTAAGCAAGGTTAAGAAAGTTGTTTTCTGAAAGCTAATTTATTTTTTTGCATGTTGAGTGTTCCCCTCCAAATATATTAGGAGACATCTGTTACTACTCAAACTTTCACCACCATGTCTCTCCCCTCCAGTGTCTTTATTATGCCTTTTCCTACATCCTGCCTCCCAAATAATAATCGTAAGAATTGAGAGCTTCAACCTCGCTACCACTATCGATTTCCTAAATTCTCAAAGCCTAAACAATCAGTTAAAGAGCATCATTTTTATATTCAAGTTACACATAGGGGGTCCTAACAATAATTCTTTTACATAGACACTACAAATCTGTCCCAAAACTTAAGATAGCAATACTGCTTGAGTGAGATGGTCATCATCCTTGAATATTTCTACCATCATTTTGATAAAAGCTCCAGTTTTCTCCATTCTTTTAAGTTTATATCTGATATATTTGCTAATATTCTTTTTATACTTTGAAAAAATGATTATCTCTAGCTAGGAGTTACCAGAATTTAGAGGGTCATGACTTTCAGATTAGGCGCTAGTATTTAAGCATTAAATTCTGAATTAAAAATCTAGTAATAATTTTTTCTTTAATGTTGTGAGCAACATTATAAAGCCATATATACTTACCATAGATTTTTCTTTACCTACTAGTCATTGTTATGGATTAATTATACACAGAACTTAACATTTACTATTTTTCATTTGATTAGCAGGTGATGTATAGAGGACCAACTCAACCTCATAGCATTTTTTCGCAAGATGATCTTCCTGTGAAGGTTGTGAGAAGCCTCAGCCATGAATCAAAAGTAATTAGCATGGACTTTCATCCCCAAAAGCAATCAATTCTGTTAGGTAATATTCACTTTAACATGCCAAAAGTTAACATTGTAGTTTACAAGGCTCTTCCAGCCAGTCTATTAATTCCCTTTTAATAGAATGAAATCTAAGCATAATGACTGTGGTGAGTATTTCAGTTGGAACAATCACCGGTGATCTTGGAATTTGGGATGTGGGATCAGGTGAAAAAATAGTTCACAAGACCTTTGAAGTTTGGGATGCCTCAAATTGCTCCACAGAAATGCAGGTCTCTTTTCTGTCTTTAATGTTAGTAATGATCAACCTAGGTGAAGGAACATCTACTATGTTAGTTGTTTGCAGATCTTCTCATTACGTATAGAGTGATTCTTAACAACATAGAACTAACTTATATTTGTTCTTCCTGCAATTTTGTGCTTTGTCTGTACTTCTTGTTAAGGAACCAGCTATCTCAGTGAACCGTTGTATTTGGAGCCCAAAAGGAGAAATGGTCGGTATGTTAATCTACCTTATTGGCCTCTAGGATAGGCATTTAGATATTCACCTCTTGCGACAATGATGCTGATCCCTTGCGATTAGTAGACAAATATACTATAGCAATAGAAATATTTTTTTTGAAGGATTTGTTTTCTTATGATCTGACTTGCAGGAGTTGCATTTTCCAAGTGTATTATTCACATATATTCCTATACCGGGGCTGGAGAATTGAGACCACATCTTGAGGTTCATACACAACTTCAGAAATAAGATGTTCTTTGTTTCCTCTATTTACTATTCAACAGAAACTAACAAAATTAATTTCAAAATTTGCAGATCAATGCTCATATTGGGGGCGTAAATGATATTGCCTTCAGCTATAGTAACCAGAAGCTTTGTGTTATAACATGTGGAGATGATAAGTCCATCATGGTAAATCATATACTTATTGTACTGACCAACAATAATGCTTTTTTGTCATGAGGACACATCTGTTCTTTTGAAATAGGAGATTTGAAGTTTTCAGTTATCTTATATATCACTGTGATAGTGCTCTATCTCAAATTATTTGTCTGTGAAGCTATGGGACGCAGTAATGGGGGACAAGCAACACATATTTTACGGTCATGAAGCCCCCATCTATCGTATTTTTCCTCATCAGAAAGATAACAGCCAGGCATGTGATTACCTGAAGACTCTGCATAATCAAAAGAATGTTGAAGGATAAGCCATTTATGTAGAAAATTGGAAATTGCATGTCTCTAAATCTTTTCATTCCAATTCAGATTTGTCTAGCCTTAAAATAAATAATCTGAAATGTTCAGAACATGCCTCATAATCTTTCATCATTCATTGCAGTTCTTCTTATCGACAGCTATTGATGGCAAGATCATAGCCTGGTTTTATATAGGTCGGGCGTCTACATTTGACCATGATGCGCCCGGGAAGTTCTACACAGCAATAGCTTATTGTGATGATGGATCACGGTACTATGTGATATTCTAAGTTAGAAGTCCTTATTTTGTGGTTTGACTACAAAATACAGTGGCAATTCACTGATAATAGTTTTTTTGTTATCAGTTAATGAATTTCCTAGAGAGATTTTTTTATTATGTTTATCTTCTGTTGGATTAGACTTTTCTCGTGTGGAACAAGCAGAGAAGGTGAATCGTACTTAGTTGAGTGGAATCAAAGTGACGGGACAATCAAGCATACATATTCTGGCCTTGTAAAGCACTCCTCGTGGGTGGTGCAATTTGATACAAGGAATAGGTTCCTAGCAGCAGGAGATAATAACCAAATTAAGTTTTGGGACATGGACAATGTCAATATATTAGCAACAACTGATGTTGAGGAAGGTTGCTTGAAGGTAAGAAGAGACTTACCATGATGCCCATTAGTACAATTTTCTACAGTCACAAAAAAAATGTGATTTTATAAATTAATACTTATCATTGACTGGGCACTGTCATATTTTGCAGGAAACCCCTCGTCTCTGTTTCAACAAAGGAGGCTCTTTATTGGCTGTGACAACAAAGAACAGTGGGATCAAGATCTTAGCCAATGCAGATGGACTGAATTTAATTATGGATGTTTAATCTATCCGAGATGGTATTAATATCATCTGGTGTTGGATTAAATGAGTTGTTATAGATTTTCATTTAAGAATGCTACTGTTACTTAAGAAATATTTATGAAGTGTATAATTTATTTTATTATGTTCTAGGAGAAAATTAAAATCTGTATATTTAGAAGTATTGTGGGTGCAAATATATTAATTAAATTTATATTTCTATTTTTACTATTTTATGTGGGTGTGGTCAAATTTCCTTAAGTTTCAAATCTCAGATTTGAACTTAAGAGGAAGTATTAGGGGTAATAAAATATTATTTTATCTATTATTTGTTATAGAATAAGACTTATCTGTCTATTGTGCTGTATTTAGATAATTATGTGCAAAATAATTGGTATTGATTTGTATGAACTATTGTGCTTAAATCTCAATATCTTTAAACCTGAAAGACCTTTGTACTTCAGTCCAAACCTAGCTTGTCATTTTATTGTGCCATTGGCTTCAATAGGACTGTAACATCAGAAACTCAATAATCTTT
The DNA here is from genome assembly GCA_027924645.1 of Cunninghamia lanceolata. Taxonomy (NCBI): domain Eukaryota; kingdom Viridiplantae; phylum Streptophyta; class Pinopsida; order Cupressales; family Cupressaceae; genus Cunninghamia; species Cunninghamia lanceolata. The sequence goes on from BSBN01001099.1 coordinate 11,804,557, forward strand.
GTGATCAGAAGAAAGGAACCCAATTCCATCTTTTTCAGGAGGATCAGAAAGGAAAATGAGTGATCCTTACAGTGCAGATGAAAACAAAGACGAAAGATATAGTTAAATTTTAGATGACAATTTTTGAAAAGGGCCAACCATTCTCATCCCTGCATGAACCATGGCACCCAAATCTTTTTGAATTCAAAGCAACCAAATCTAAATGAATAAAAAGTTGACAATAAAATAAGGGTAAAATAATGTCTTGCTGAAAACAACTGTATGTTTCTTTAAAAAATGAAAGCTTAGGAACCAGCAGTCATCCCAAAACTTGAAGGAAAAGAATACAATAACTCATTATTGGTGAAATATTGTGGGCTTTTATAGTGCAGATCTAAAAAGGTAAGTTGCATATTCATTCGGGGCTTCCATAGTTTGAACCCATGTTCAAATCTCCAAAAGACATTTTACATACTCATTAACGCATTCTATTCTCCCTGCGCCTTACTCCAACTGACCAAGCCAGGTATAGGTTCTGGGTAAATTAAACAGCACACACAGCATACAACAACAAAGCAGGCCAGGTGAAAGTCTACAGTATATTTAACCTGGCGCAAGTTTTAGAAAAATATAATCCAAAAAATTTAACTAGCGCAAGTCCTAGGTAAATCTAGAGGGTGCAAGCCCTCCAAAATTTAAATCTAAATTTGTACTTCAAACCTGACCCATTAGGCTCTTAAATTTATACTTTGAATCTAAATCTAACTGGAAGCTCCCTCTGCTCTCTCAATACCATGTTCTTACCCACAATACTCAATGAGCTGCCTCGGAACTTTCCACTGTCTATAGAGTAAGTGAGAGCCATTAGCAGACTGAATTCTCCCGGAGATGAGATGGGATACATCCCCTGTGCTCTTCCCAACACTTTTGAACTGGGATCGGGAGTTTCAGTTAGAGGGTCATCAATAATATACAATGGACCGAAAACGACAAAGCCCGAAGAGAGATTCATAGGCTTCTGTGGTGCCACTTGCACTATTGTGGCATTCTCCCCCAATACTACATCATGCAAATAAAACTGCAAATTGGTTACCTTCTCCTTCAACATCAATTTATGATGCCCACCATAGGCATTCACAACATTGAAGCAGAAACAAATGACTACTAATGCCATGAGAATACCCATTGCACTAATCTTCCCCATGCTGTTATTTATGACAGACACTAGACCAAAACAACAGAAAAGAGTGAGTCACAAGGCTGTGCAGAGCCTAATACAATTCGTTCCTCTTAAATCTAAATTTATACATCAAATCTAAATAGATTAAACCACATGAACATACCTGATAAGTATGTCTATTTCTCTTTGATAAGTACTTCTATTTATCGTTGATAAGTCCGCCGGATATCTCATAGTGAAATCTCTGTGGATGTACGACAACTGAAAAGGACATACTTTTTACACGTTTTATGGATTCGCCGGGAAAGAACGCACTTTTGTTTTTCGTCAATTTGGGTGCCGGGAACTTTTCCCGCGCAACAAATAATAGTCACTTTTTGGTTTTGTTCGTTATAATATTTAATATTGGTAGCTTTATTTTTTAACACATTATAATATGTTGAGTAAGTATAGTAAATTCATTTTGGTGGAGTTTAGAGTGGAGTTCCTATGCCACTATTTATGTAATTCTTTTTAAGTCTTCTTTTGGAAGAACTTTTTCAATTTTGGTTTTCTATGTGTGTTTTGTTAGAAATATGTTAAGTATAGCAAGTTTATTCACATAAGTTAAGAAATATATTAAGTATAACAAGTTTATTCACGTAAGTTTAGAAATATATTAAGTATAACAAGTTTATTCACATAAGTTTAGAAATATGTAAAGTATAGTAAGTTTAGAGTGTCCCAAAGACCACTATTTTAAATAATTCGTTTTTAGGTCCTCTTTTCCTTTTTTAAATTTAATTTAATTATTTTTTTTCTTTTCACTAGTTAGAGAAATAAAACACCCTTAAAATAAATATCTAGGATAAATAAATCTAATCATTTAAGAATATTTTGGGCGGGGCCATTGGCTAAGTAATTCCGTTGCGGTAAAGATGGTCACGAAGTCCAGTCTTCCTCGTCCCCATGGTACTGGAGGGCGTGTCAGCATCACCAGTCACGTGAAAAAAGTTTACCAGGCACAAAAAAAAAAGAAAAAAAGAAAAAAATCATTTAAAAATATTTAAATTATTTTAGATAATTGAATTAGGTTTAGAAATGTGTATCTTTAGTTAGAGTGTTTTTAAAATTAATTGTTTCATTTTTTTATATCAATGTTTTAGATTACACCCTATGATCTATCATGAAGATGAGTAGGAGAAATCAAATGGAATGTGGAGAAGTCTACTAAAAACTTGGAGAAGGTAAGAGTGAAGAGACCAAAAAATGAGAAGTTTAAGAGGAAAGAAGGTAGGATAGAACAAGACTACAGCTAAGAGTGATGGACAAAAAATAGAGAGAAAAAGGTGAATTAAACTCAATGTGTAATAATAGAAGAAGGCCGATGTGTATCTTATAGATCTAAAATATGAATAAAATAATAAAAGTAAAAGTGAATCTTAATGTTGGAGAATAGGAGATTGAAAAGATTATGACAAACAACTATTACTTGGAACTCAATTTGAGATGAATAGACTAAGACAACCATGTTCTATAAAATCTAACACTATGCATGAACTTGGATCAAATTTGCACGTGCAAAGTTAATCCACACCCCTACAATTTTGACTCCTTTCTACATGATTATGAACCTAATCTCTTCTAATCTTTAGTATCTACAACAAATTTCTATTTTTAAATAAAACCTATAAAGAGAAGAATTAGTAGTATGGAAGAACACTACTAGAAGTTCTATGTGAAGAGATCAAGGCAACTAGCTTCCCACCTTTTGCCTTAGTCAAGCCTCATTAATTAGTTCAATAATTTTGTAGATAATTTGGAAACATACCAAGCAAAAAATGTAATTGATTGTTAGGAATGTGTTGTATATTTGCCTATTTTACACCCATAATAGATTATATACTCATCCACAATATTGGGGCTTGGGATAACATCTGGGCTAGGTGGTTTGGGCGGGGTAACAACAACCCCTAAGAAAAAAATGGCCCTTTTTCAAGATAGTTGGTAAGCCCATGGTTTTATGTCCATCATTTTGTAATTTACTACTTGTTTACTTACTACAATGTGCCTATAAATAAATGCACATGGATTTGCATTATTAGGGGCAAGGAGCAACTTATTTTATAGTGAGTTCAAAGTAATGTCAAGTTGACTTGACTTCAAAATTTAGAGATGAAGATCTTCTATATCTTGTGTTAAGTGCACTAGAACTAAACATTGTATTGTAATCCTATTATTGAGATTAATAAATTGAGTGTGTTTTGGAGGCTAGTTTTTTTGAAAGGATTTTCCTAGGGTATATCTTTTGTTATGTCTTAGTTGTTATTTTGCTAAATTTGTATAAGATCATTCTTACTTTCATTATTTCTCTCATAACATTAGTGTGGACCTAGTCTAGTTTGCTTTCACTAACTATGATGTGGTTATGATGATGCTAACTATTTGAGACTTTGATGCAATGAGGTACAATGTAATAGTTGCATGTAATAACCATCCTAAAATAATTTTTTTTCCATATGAGATTTACAAACTTATAAGTGGCTTCAAGATTGTTTGGATAACACTATGATGTAATTGTTAACTATTTTGAGTTTTCCAAACTCAAATAGTCGTATGGGTTTTTATAGGGGTTTCAAATGGTCTCTCAAAGGTCTTGAATGAGGTTTGTTATCATGCTTTGTCAATGAACTTTTAGAGTCCAAGTCTGGAAAGGTTCCTTAAAATATTAAATTCTTTAAGGAAATCTTTGTACATCTTGTGTTGTTCTATCTTGACAAGTGGTACACTATGGTTTCGAGTTGTCATGTACCTTAAAACTTCCAAAAGCCATGTACAACATTGGGGAGAATTTTCTTTTGTTTAAAAACATGGTTGAATTCTTGATGAGTTTTAGTTTTAGGTTTTCTTGTCATGTTGACTGGTTTTAGGTTTTAAAGCTAATTTGTAGGGTTTACCAGTTCACAAGGAAGAAGTATTGGGGTTTGAAGCCTCAAGACTCCATATTTTTGAAGGAAAAACACTCTCAGGAGGTGGTGTACCATGAACATGAACATGAACATGGACAATGTGAGTTCTTTATGACAGTGATCAAGTCATAGAAGGTGGTGAGGCACATTTTCTTCAATCTTTCAACACAATACAAGAATCCCTATAGACTGGGAATAGAATACAATGGTGTAGATCTCCCATTTATCCTTGCCATCTTAGTCACAATTTGCTAAAAGGCTTGTACCTACACTTTCAAGGTTTTACTAGTTCATAAGGAAAACCCTAAGAGCCTATCTAAATATGGAAACCCTGAGCTCAGTCTTGTGAGGCTTGTCAAGGATCTAAGAAGTCTATTAAAACATTGAATAGGTCCATCATATCTTGTAAGTGATGTTTATTTTGATTATATAAGAAGAAGAAGGTATATGAGTGTTGACTGATACCTTAAGGGGTTTGTGTCAAGATTTAGCAGTATGACAACTGATTTTAATATTTGGGAATCCATGTTTATTTAGAGGAAATCCATGTAGGCTAATGCAAAGCTCCAAGTCAACCAAGTCTTCAAAGAACCTAAGGAGGCATATAATCATGATGAAGTGATGTCAAGCATTAAAGGGCATGTATAGTAACTGATGAGGTTTGTCAACCTTCTTAAGCTCATGTACAACATTGAAAAGATTGTATAGTGTCTCAAGTTTTGTAAAAACCCTAAAAAACTCTATTTAAGGTATGTCAATAGTGTGTGAAGATTGTAGAAACTCTACAAGGTATCTTAAGGGTCTGGACTACCATAAGGTCTTTGACATTCATACAAAAGTAGTGGCAACCTTGTCAAATGATGTTTGAGCTCGAATAATCCATAAATGAGTATATGAAAATCATTATGAGGTATACCAAGAAGTTAGAGGTCCTATACACTCTAATGGATTGTCAAATGTCTAAAGATTTGGATTAAGCTTATTGAACATATCATACCCCTAGACACTTTGCATAGTCCTGTTAAAATCCTGCATAAATATAAACACTGTCAAAACTTATCAAACTCTATGAGGGTATCAATTTGTTACCAAAGTTTGCCAAATATTTTGTAAGGTTTGTAGGCCAATAAACTTGTCAAGCTTATAAACACTACTTGAACCCTTATATTAAACATGTCAAGCTTGAATCGGCCTAAAGGAACACGAAAAATTCAACAAATCCCACAAATCTTGTCAAAACTCCCACAAATATATGCATATGCTATAATGACATGATAAGGATTGTTTAAGAGGTTTACAAGGAAGGGAATGAGTTTTGAAGGTTTGAGCACCATTGAAAAACTCTGTGAATTGTTCCTAAAGTTCTATCCATCTTCTAAAGACCAGTGAAACAATTGTGAGGTTTGCTAATGCATTTGAAGATATAAATATGTAACAACCCTCCCTGTTGGCTATTGTTTAGTGAGAGAGGGACAAAATATTGTCCAATAATGATTTACCTTGCCAAAACCTAATGCATAAATTTATTCAGTTGCTCTACCACTCCACCTCTCCTCTTGCTACACTGGGGAAAAAGGTTGGTGAATTATTTTATGCTACAAGGAAATCTCTCTGGAGATAGGTGAAGCATTTAATAAGGGCATGGAGGAAGTTGGGAATAGGGTTGTACTCTCTTTTTCTTGATTGGAAGAACTTCCCAATGTTTGACTACATTAGAGGATTTTACCCTTGTTAAATGGGACTAACCTTGTATGTTTGGCCTGCTGCAACACCATGATTTACACAAAAGATCTTACAGACCATTTTTGGTATCCACTTTTCTTGGTATACAATTCATCTTTGACATATAGACTTTACCATGACAATAAGAGATGGAACAATCCTCCTCCATACAGCTGGAAATCTGGGCACCAGGCCTTCTACTCCAAGCAAACCATAAGATGTATGGAATACAAGGAACATACTCCTTATGCTTTCATCTTATTGCCGTCTAATGGGAGGATTTGTAAAAGAGATGTGAGTGATTACATATATTCACATAGAATGATATATGCTTGGTAAGCATAGCAAAGAAGAGGAAAAAGAGGTTTGTTATAATGGGTGTAGTTGGGAGATTAGATGGCAATGGGTAAACCCTAGAGCATGTAGAGAGGATAATCGACCTGCAATACCATGAAGGAATTGCATTAGGAAAAGAAAGGTAATGGTGTCAGACATGGATTGTCTTCCATGCCTCAGATTTATGTCAATGTTGCTCATGTCTTTGAAAAATAGAGGTAGCTTCCCTGCAGTTCAAATCAATGTTCAAGGACCATGAATCACTGTCCAATATTGACAAGATCTACAGTGATTTGAAAGAGATTTGAATGAGGACAAATGTCTATCCAAATTGAGGTTCCAATCAACCAGATCAAGTCTCCAATTCAGGTAGACTGAGTAGTCGAGGTTGACACTCATGGTGTGGAAAACCCATAAATAAGCGACGACAATCAAAGGCTTGAAGGGTGATTTGGAGGGCATTGATTTCTAGGGTCAAACCCCATGATACCTGATCTGCATATCTACTTTTTGACACAATTGGAGTATCAATGTGAGATTAAAGGTCCAACCTGGTCATGAAACCCCTACTTGATCTAGGTACTTAGACCTGCATCAAAAAGAATCTAAAAGCCACCGACTTGGAGCAATCACTCAGGCAAGCATATGATTTGCAAGAAAGAGGTGCGATCAAAAGTGGAGTGCGCTAAAAGGGAGTGCAATCTGTTTGGAGTTAGGTGCTTCAATTCTTAGTTTTTCCAACACATAAACTATACTCTATTTGCTGCAACTTTATCCACTGTAGAAGAACTAAAACCCCATCTTTGCATTTTTAAAGTATGCTAATATTATTTCAGTGCAAGATTTTTACATTGCCCTTTTCCTTGAGCTTATTTCTTTAAACATGCTGAATGATTTCGTAACTCTGTAGAACAAGAAGGGTTTTCAATTTAGGGAGAACAAGGGTCGATCCTATAAAGAATATAAGGAGGGCAGCCTACACAAAAAAAAAAATTGGGACACGTGATAGAAAATGAGGAGAGCTAGTTCCACGGAAACCTTTTATTATACATCGATTTTATTTTTGCAGAAATATTTTCGTTTCAGTTCTTCTTATGAAACTTGGGTGGCTTTTTGGTTTTGGTCATTACGGTCTTTTTCTACTAAACAACCAACCTTGTGGAAATTGTAGTCTTTGTGTTAAAGAATGTTATGGCACCAATACCTTAGATATATCGATCTATTTATGTGCATTGAAAATTAGTCACAAAATCCTCAATATGGAAATCTTTTCTACAACACAAGGATCTAAGGAAACTATTATAGGAGAAAATGATTAAGATTTCCTTTTTGTAGGTCTTTTTAACATTTTACTTTGCTATGTTAAATATGGTAGACAATATGAAAAATTCAGGCTGTGAGTAGACTTGCAACACCATTTGCTATGTTTTTCTTATAATATCCTTACATTCCTTTGTGAAGAGTGATCAAATTGGGGTCACTGGAGTTATTACACAACTAATCTAACTATCAAAGACCATTTTCAATAAAATTACACTGTCATTGAAAACTTTTGGCTTGTAGATCACATTTTTCCAATTTTGTATTTAGTATTTAAAAAAACATATTGTGTTTCTACTGAGTTAGATGTGGTGTCCTTGGGACACATCCCCTATCTGTAGGGCATCGAGTTATCCATCGGTGGGGCATTGATTTGGGCATGATTAAGTATTTTCATCTGTATGAGAGGTGCACTTGAGTCCATGTGGTGCCATCCCTTCGAGCACACATGATGACACTTTATCTAATTTACACCCTAGTGTCTTGTACCTTTCTAGTTGTGAGTATCACCTAACATTATATTGATGAGTATCTCTATGTTTTGACTCTAGCTTTGTGCCTTATTTTCCATGTCTACTTCGTGATTGATGTGAGTGTTGGCAATCATGTATACCCTTACTTTGTTACTTCTGTTTGGGCCTTGTGAGTACCTCTGAGCATGGTGGTGTGGTCTTTCATGAGTCCACATGGTTGGGAGGCATTTCCACTGCCATTGGGGACCGATGTATAGGTTTTGGAGTACCAGTTGGAGATGTTCTCTCTATGTTACTTTATCAGTTGATGTACTCATTTAGTTATTGTATCATATTCATGGCTATGCCATTTTTCTTGTATATTCTTTTATGTAGTTGTACTTTCTTAAGAGAGAAGATGTTATCATGTAATTTAATGAGAAGAAATGAGATGTTCCTTTTTCGATTTATAGATTTTAGTGTGGGTATCGAATCTTCTTGTTGTATGGTGTTTATGAATTCATATTTCTATTTGGAATGGGTTATAGGAACATTTGGGTTGGTGTTTAAAATGAATGTAGTTTTATAATGTTTTCATCTGGAGGGTAAATCAGTCCTCTCCTTTGGATTGTACATTCAACCATACTTGGCCATGAATGTTGTCGACATACCGAGTTGGCAACTGTATTATGTGCATGTTATCTATTTATGTCAAAAACAAATTATCTTGTCCTCTTTTGGCCCTTACCCTTCGGGGTCGTGGGGTAGGATGTTACATCTAGTATCAGAGTGAAGTTCACACACTAGGAGATCTAGCATACATGAGCCTTCTATGTTTTGTTGTGTTTGGCGTGTGTGGCATGATCTTTTTATATTTTTTTTTATAGTCTTAATTGCTTTCATGGCTTAGCATGGCATTAGTGGGTTAAGTTACAACCCCATTCTTAGAATTCATGGAGGAAATAACCTCTTTGGCCCTACCTTACTTAGTGGGACTAGAGTGTTGAGTCTTGTATGTTTATGGGTTAAATGTAACTTAGATTTCCTAAATACCCTTGTTTGGACTGCTCTTGTAAGCTTTGTGCTATAGATGTAAAGGATGGTCAGATTTACCTATTTGTGGATGTGGACAGATTAGTTTAATTGCTCCATGCTCTCTTGTAAGTGTTGGATGTTTGCTGATTTTTCTTATAACCTCTTAATGTGCTTGAGTTGCTACCATTTATCACCCTTGACAACATATTGAAGTCATTGGAATACTAATGGTGCCTTAAACTTTCCCTTAGTAGAATTTTCATGTTAACATATGATGAAAATTGGATGGCATGTAATGTCTTGACTTGAGATGAAATCTATCTTTCTCTCCTCTTCCTAGTTGTCAATAGTTGACAAGATGTTAGATTGATGGCTTATGAATTTAATTAGCATGTGAAAGTTGCAATTAGTAAAAGAGTTAGTGAAGAATAACTTATGGTTGTTATAGTTATGGGTTGAAAGTGATTATATGTTAATTAGTTTCCTCCTTGTTTAATGAGCTTGAATGAGGATGGTAATTGCTTAGTGGATATAGATCTTGTTGATGAAATTTGATCTTCTTAATTGCATTATGGATTTCAATGAGACTTTATAGCCGAATGTTTGTATTTTAATGCAACTAAAAATATGTAATGTAGGGTAATATGAATTTTTCATATCTTGCTTGATGAGCAATTGCATGCCATGAACACGCCATGGTTACTTAAGCTAATGTGTATCGATGTGTTGGTAATCATTTATGTTTGGGGTTTTAAGTTTGGGCGTTTGTAGGTTTTCTCATTCAAACCCTGAGGTTTCTGTCTACCTTGGTCTGTTGCATTGTTTTTTCTGTTTTGATGTTGGCCTCCTATAATGGGTTCCCTGCCACTATCTTTCACTTCCATGCCTTAATGTTCATGGTTTGACCAGCCCAGTGCAATCTTTACTATCTTTTCCCATCGTACATGAGAAAAGTGCCAAGTTTCTTTATATGCAAGTGATCAAATCTGTTGACAAGCTTGTGAAATCTCAATCGGCTTCCAGAAATGGTGAAAAATTTGAGTTATATGCATTCTAGATGTATATCGGGTTGCATATACATTGGGGGAATCTTCTATAAGATTTTGGAAATATTCGCCATTTGTATATCGGCCTTGCTTGTATATCAGGCTTGTATGTAGAATATGCAAGCGAAACATACAAAGGAAAAGATACATTGTAGGAATATTCTGGAGAAGATTCCTTGTTTGTATGTGTGAGGGAATGTACATTGAAAAATATATGAAGGCCCGCGACATGCAAAGTGAACAGTGCCGTGGATATACAAGTGGGTTTGTACATGTTCAACATACAAGAGAGAATATATTTCGCATATTCCAGGAAGGATTCCCTATTTGCATGCAAAGGGGAGATGTATATTCGGTGATATACAATTAAAGATACATGCAAATATACAAGGGACCTTGTATGTTTCGCAACATACAAAGGTAGAAGGTGTATTTTATGGGGCTCGCCACTTGTATGAAGTGATTGCATGTTCGAGCATACAATGAAAGTGCATTCCAAAGATGCAAGGTGGACCCGAGGTTGTTTTCATTTTGTTCTAAGGCCGTGTGGTGTCCACGGCTTGTACATTGCATTTGTATATGCAATGTGTAAGGAAATGTGCAAAGGAGAGAGAAAATGGAACGGGCCCACCAATTGTATAATTGTGCTTGTATATGTGCCGATATGCAAACTTATGAGGATACAAGGCCCAGACTTGAGGGTTTTTCAAATCTGATGGATAGATGCAATGACATCCGCCTTGTATATGTTTGGCGCTTGTATATGTGTAATATACAATGCAATGGATGCAGGATGGAGATACAAGCCGAACCTGAACCGAACTCTAGTTCATTCTATAGCATTTGACATCTGCCTTGTATGTTGTACATGCATTTGGGTTTGCATATACAAGTGCGATAAAGGTGAAATAAAAGGAGAAAGAGCCAGCAATAGAAACATGAGGTGCCTACGTGGCACGTTTTCACTGGCCGATGACTTTTCAACATTTTTGGTTGCCGTTGATCTTAGCGATAGGAGTGGATCGATGGCCTTGTTTTGAACCTACAGCGATGGATTTTTCCTGAGCGTGTGCGGCCATTTTTGAGCAGGAAATTTTTAGAGGTACGTCGTTGTTACATTTCAGAGAGGCTGTGGGTAGCTGAAGCATTAATGGCGGTTGTGCAGAGAAGTATGGGTTGAGTTGACAAGTTCAACCATGTGATTTAAAAAGAGGATCTCCATATGGCGGCACTTTTCCCGAACATACCTGCTCCTTCCTCTTTGTCCCTCTGCTGCATTCAATTCTGAGCGCCATTCCTCATGCGTTGAATTTGGTAGATTTTTGTTTTGCCTTGTAATTAATTTTTGCTGGGTACATAGTCTTGGTATAAATGCCAAACTGTGTTACTTGTTGTGTGGTTGAAAACTGGACAAATTTTGGATGCTGTGACAAGATACAATTTCATTGGTGGCCCTGTTTCAGATGTTTTTTATGAGTTCATGAATCTCATGTTGTCTGTTTAAGGCATAAACTTACTAGTTTCATGTTGATTTAAATGAGTAATGCTTCATTGCATGTGTTCTATTACTTGTCTTCAAATTGAATGTATTCTTCTTTTGAATCTAAACAACTAAGGGGTGTCTAAGATTCTTGAATATAGATTTGCTATGTTGAATGCTTGGTCTTTTACTTTTACTCAAGGAGTAGATTAAATATTTTAGGTTAAAGTGTTAAGAAGAATATATTGCAGTGAGGATCTTCTAAGCAGAGGTAACTGAATACCTAAATCTGGGAAATATCTGTAAGGCAAATATTAAGCAATCCCCTTGAAACTCAGTCATTAATATGGGTTTATGTGTACATTCACATGTGTATGTCTATTGACTCTGAGCCCTGGATAGGCACTGATCCAGTCTTGTATTAAGGTCACAACCTAGAGTCCTAGTTTTGTATCCAAATATAAAATCAACTCAAACTTCATATACAAACCTTTAGGACTTTAGAAATAGTTTTAGGGCCAAAATCCTCTATCTACAACTGAATATAGGCCTAAAGCTAGCCCCTTTACACTTATCTCATAGTTTTGGTCTACATAAGAGAGGATTTATCTGCTTTATGTCAACATCCCAGCAAATTTATAAATGCATTTTATAGATGTTGAGTAGGGAATACCCCCTTGGTTTTGTAGAGCCTAAAGAAGAAGAGGAGATATTTATAGAGTCTATCTCCTATACTGTTGGCCTCTAGCTTGGGAATCCTATTGATCATTGATGGCTATTTTGTAGGGATTACTGGGAATAAGCATCTAGTCTGGGAAAATAACCAACAGAAATTGGTGACTCCACTGGGGAGGTGAAGTGAAAGTATTATCTTTTGATCCCTAGTAAATTATTGCCCATCTGAGTCGCAACAGAAATTGGCAACTCCACTGGGGAGTGCTTTGTGAAAGAACCCTGATTTTAAAAGAAAACAATTCCTAGTAATAGGTGGTGACTCTGAACTAATCTCCCAACTGGTAAAGTAAAAATTTGTATGCAAGGGAGAAGATCCCAATGAAACCCTTTGTTTGAAGAGTTACCCATAAAAATGATGTATAGGAAAAAAGGGACTGTTCGAGCCAGTCAAAATGGTTGTCCCAGCCCCAAGAAAAATGATTTTATTTAGGACAATCCAGGATCCTCAGAGTAAACAATGCCTTATTTTTTGAACATAGAAGCTGAAATCCAAAATGTATATGAGAAACAGTAGGATGGTGCTCTAAGAATAAGGTCAAAAGTTTTTCAAGAACACCCTTTCTTGGATCCCAGTGATAGATTTGAAGAGGTTGAGTCTCCAAGGGATGATGATAATGATAATCAGAATGTGATGAAGCCATCCTCTTCTATGCCTAGAGAGGAGGAACTAGCTGATGAAATTAAGAGCTTAAGGGCAAAATTAGAATATCTGCAAGTAGTAAAGATCAGAGATGACATGAGACAGAAAGTGCAAGCTCTGAGAGTTGCTCAGAATGATTCAATTCCTACCCTTGAAAACACAAATATGCAAAGAAATCAACATGGGAATGAAGTACAAGATTAGCACAATGATCAAAAATAGAATGTACATAATGCTAGAATACCATTAAATAATGTAAGAAATTAGAATGCAAATAGAAATGCCAATGTTATTCATCCTGGTAGATAGCCTATGCAGCTAGACAAATTCAGGTAGTTAGTTTTTGATGGCATTCCTGGTTACCCCAATCCTATTGACAAACATGTGAGGCTGCAAGTGCGTAAATTTTTAGGAAATAATACTGTATCAAGTGAAGACCATTTAAAAGCTTTTCAGAATATCATGGACAACTTTGAGGTTGAGCATGAGGATATTTTTATGAAATCATTTATACAATCTTTATTTGATAAAGCTAAGGAATGGTATAAAGGTTTACTTGACAGAAGTATTTCATCATGGGAGGATTTCAGGAGGATATTCAAAGAACAATGTGGTGGTAAAACTGATTCTAGTTTCTTCATTAATGAATTTATTGGCATTACCAAAGGATCAAATGGATAGGTTGCTGATTTCAATGCTAGATTCACTAAGGTATTGAACAAATTGCCACAGGACTTGAGGCCTAATGAACCTATGTGCATAGTGTTGTACATAAATGTTTTGATGCCAAAACTGCTTATGGATTGAGAGACAAGAGCCCTGCTAGCCTTAGAGATGCATTCAAGATTGCAACAAATATTGAAAATAATAGAAAAGCATTTGGTAAGACAAATAGGAGAGATGATGTGAAAATTCTGCAAAATCCAAATACTAAAGCTCAAACTATTCAAGGCAGTGCATCTACTTCTAAGGATAAATTAGAGAAGTTGACAACTATTGTCAAGGACTTAGGTTATAGAATGGCTAAAAATGAAAAGGGGATAGGTCCTGACAGACCAGTTTACCAAAGGCAAGAAAGAAGACCATCATTACATGATATGCCATATAATACTAATTGGCACAATGGTAAGCCTATTTTTCCAAACAACAATACGAATCAAAGAGCTCAGAATGCAAAGGAAACACCTGACCCTTTGAAGAAGGCTGTCAATATTGTTAATGACACCCCATGGTGTATCATATGTCAAATGCCTCACTCACAGTCACAATGTATGATTACTCAGTCTTTATATAATAATGTTGTTGCCTGTGATGAGTGCAATGAGTGACATTGCATGGAAGATGACAATGTCAATATGCTATCTACAAATAGAGAATACTCCTCTCACGATGCTGATGCAAGTGCAAATGATGAGATTCAGGTCTGGCAGCAATTTCCCTATGACGAAGATGAGGAAGATAGCTACGCTTATGCTCAAGATTCACATAATTTTCTGAATAATTTGAGGAGACCTTCTGATGAAGAAATTAGAGCCTTCACAGCTGCAGCAGTAGCTCAAGTTAAAAGCAATTACAACCTAAGGGGTAAAGCTTAGGTAAGTAACTCACACCAACCAGAAAATACTTTTGTGAGCCGACCAATGGAAAGTTATAAGGGGACTAAAACATATAAGAAACAATGGAACAATAATAAGTAAGGTTTTAAGCAAAGAAAGGTTGTGATCCTCAAAGAATAGAAAATACTGTTCCCTAGGTTGAGAATCAGAATAAAAATTCTCAGGGCAAGAATGATAGTCAAGCAGCCATAAAAACTAAGGCTGGATCATCCCAGGATAAAGGTAAAACCGTGGAGCAGGCTAAAACTATTATAAAAAATTATGCTCCATTTGACATGACTCAAGTCTAATAGCAGATAAAAGTCTATGTTCCGCTGATGGAACTGATGAAAGTGGAAGAATTCAAAAATAAAATAGTATCCTTAATTTCGGGAGTACCCTGTCAAGCCAAGTTGAGTGATGAACCTCAGGGTAGGAAACAAGCCCTGTGTATGGATGAAGATGAAGTTCCTGAAGTATATTTGGGGGTGACCATGACAAAATGTCCTTCACAAGTGGAACCATTTTATGTCTCCCTTGTCATAAATGGAAAAATAATTAAGAACTGTATGCTTGACTCAGGAGCGTCCACAAACATCATGTTGTTGGCAATCATGCAGCAAGCTAGGTTAAAAATAGATAAGGCATGTGGGAAGTGCTATGCCATGGATGCTAGGGAGGTACCTATCATTGGAATCATGAAAGATGTTGACTTCAGACTGATGGCTTATCCTGAGAAGACCTACAAAATGAACATAATAGTTGTTGATATCAAGCCACAGTATGGCATGTTGTTGTCAAGAAGATGGGCAACATTGATTGGTGGGAGTATGCAATTAGATTTGTCATATGCTATGATCCCTATGAATGGCAAGGATGTCAAACTTTAATTAGAGAAGAAAGGTCATCAGAGATAGTGGATGATCAAGAATCAGAGGAGCATATATGTTTTGTGGATACTGACTGTGATAATTTCAGAGTTGTCTCAGATGATGAAGGAGATAAAGAAGGAAATATTTGCATTCAAGAATTGGTTCAACAGGATCTTTGGACCATGTATTTGGATGGAGCTTGTTCGAAGGAAGGCTCTGGTGCTGGAGTTGTATTTCTATCTCTAGCTAGTAAGCTTTTAAAATTCTCTTTCTTGTTGAAATTTGCCTACACAAACAATATTGCAGAGTATGAGGCTCTGTTATTAGGATTGAATCTGGCTCTAAAACATGGAATTAAGATGCTCAAAGTATTTGGTGATTTAGAGTTAATTGTTTCCCAAGTTAGAGATAAGTACGTTTCAAAAAATAAGAGATTAAAACAGTATAAGCATGTTGTCTAGGATACAATTGAATTATTTGATGCATTTTCAATAGACTGGATAGAGAGACTAAAAAATGTCCTGGCAGATTTCCTAGCTAATGTAGCCATAAGGCCAGATGATATCACTCTATCAGATGTAACAAATGTTGAAGTCAAACTTAGACCTATAGTGCTAGATAATGTATGCAATTGGCAAGTGTTTGATGATGACAAAGATTTACTGAGATTTCTACATTGCATTGATGAGTATGAGAACTAGGAAATGGATTTTCAGAATTTTGTGGAGGTTGTAGATGGAAAAGAAACTCTCTTAGGGAAAGAAATAATGCAGCTAAAGACAAATAAAATCCCTAGAGGGCTGGTCGCTTTAGAGAGAGCTTTTGACAATAGAGACCAATTTGTTACAAAGGCATCTCCAACAAACAAGAATGATTTAGAGGAGATAAACTTGGAAACATCTCATGCTCCCCAAAGGGTATACATTGGCAAACAGCTCAAGCCACATATCAGAACTATGCTGATTGCACTACTAAAAAGGTATAAGCATGTCTTTGCCTGGTCTTATGAGGACCTCAAAGCTTATAGAGAGGATTTATTTCAGCATGAAATCCCTTTGAAACTTGGAGCTAAACCATTTATACAAAAACAAAGGCCTATCAAACCAACCTTAGCTCCTAAAATGCAAGAAGAACTTATGAAGCTTAGGGAAGATGGAATAATTATGCCTATCAGACACTCAACTTGGGTGTCCAACCTCATCCTAGTCAGAAAAAAGAATGGTGATATCAGAGTTTGTGTGGATTTTAGAAATTTAAATATGTCTTCTTTGAAGGACAGTTATCCACTGCCAAATATGGAAGCTATGTTGCAGAAGGTGATTGGCTGTGAACTTTTGTCCATGATGGATGGATTTTCAGGGTATAATCAGGTGAAAGTAAAGGAATCAGAACAATTCAAGACCGCTTTCACCACTTCATGGGGAACCTATGTATATGTGAGGATGCCGTTTGGACTAACAAATGCAGGTGCCACATTTCAGAGGGCAATGGATGTTGCTTTTGCAGGGTTGATTGATTCAATCTTGGCTGTGTATCAAGATGACTTGACAGCTTATTCAAAAAATGAGGAGCAACACTGTACGGATTTGTAGATTTTTATTAGAGCATTAGAGTATGGCATCTCACTTAACCCAAAGAAGTGTGCTTTTGGGGTTGTGGAAGGAAAATTGCTTGGACACATTGTTTCCAAGGATGGAGTCAGGATTGACCTTGATAGGGTGGCTGCAATTGATAAAATTGAGATCCCTAAAATAGTGAAAGGTGTTCAGTCCTTCTTTGGACAAATTAATTTTGTTAGGAGATTTGTGCCTAACTTTGCAAAAACCACTAAAGAAATCTCTAAGATGCTGAAGAAAGGTGCAACTGTCAAATGGGAGGATGAAGCAACCAAATCATTTCAAGACATAAAAGAGGCAATAAAGATGGATCCTGTATTAAAATCTCCTAATTTTTCTAAGCCATTTCAATTATTTTCATTTTCTTCTTTCCACACTATTGCTGCATGCTTATTGTATAAAAATGAAGAAGGGTTTGAACAGCCTATTGCTTTCTTTAGTAAGTCATTGCAGGCTACTGAATTAAAGTATGACATCATGGAGAAACAGGCATATGCACTAGTTGGAGCAGTCAAGAGTTTCAGGCCATATTTGGTGGGCTCTCACATAATTTCATATGTACCTCATGCAGCAATCAAATATATCTTCACTCAACAGGAGGTGACTGGAAGAAGATGCAGATGGATAAACAAATTGCAGGAATTCAACATAGAGATACAGATCACAAAATTGGTAAGAGGACAGGGTTTAGCAAAGTTGATTACACAATCAAATCTACAGGCATGCCAAGTGAATGTAGTGCATAATGAAGTTGTGAATATGTCAGAATCTGAGTGGTATAAGGACATTGTATACTACTTGCAGAACTTAAACTGTCCTTCCCACCTCAGTGATGTCTAGAAGAGAACTTTGAAGCTGCAGGCTATTAAATACATCATTGTTCAAGGAAAGCTATATTGGAAAAATCTTGATGGTGTATTACTCAGGTGTATTGATGAAAATCAGGCCAAGGATATTCTCAGTGACATGTATAATGGAGTATGTGGTGGACATTATGCTGGCCAAACAACAACCTGTTGTGATGTTCACAACACGCCCCATTATGCTCCTTAGCAAAATGGGGACCCCTGCTGATGTTTTGCTTTTTGCTTCTGCTTGTGTTTTTCTGCTTTCTGGCGGTTTGGTAAAAATGAAGGTCAGGTGCATCATCATCATGATATTGGATAAGGTTAGTCATCATCATGATGTCAATTTGTCAAAGTTCATATTTTGTTTCTGTGACCTCATATTTAAAAAGAGCTTGAAATTCCATGCAGGTTTGCCTTTTACTTCACTTGAAAATTCGTCCATATGTGGAAGTTATGCACAGTCAAAGTTTTGGTCAAACCTGATATTCGCAGGAGGATCATCATATTTTTATATCCTAAGTCATGTTGTCAAGATCATCATAATCTTGGTCTATCACCCGATAAAAATCATGCAGTCGCAATATTCGGACGTCAATCTTAGGTGGTAGTGCCCTTTACCCGTCAAATGGCCTTATGCGCATCATGAGCATCATGATTTTATTTAGGAGGGTCATATGTTATAAACTCGGTTTTGGTTACATGAAGAACTTCATCATCATCATATTTGAAAAGCCCCCCCCGATAATATCCTGAGGTCCAAATATCATGATGACATCAACTTTAAGTCAAGGTAAGTTCCCCCGTCGAGTGGTCTTTTGTATCGCAAGCATCATCATGATATTTCAACATTACCTGATCTTATAATATCATGCTGATCACCCTAACTTAGAAAATCCACCATCGGCATATTTGCATGCGCGTGTTATAATGACGATCATGATATTTGCTGAACCTCGCTAAGGTGATGATGACGACTTCGGATCCTCCTGGTCTCCTTTTGCATAATCATGATCATCATCCTGATCTTTCACAAGAGGGTCGTATTCGCTGAAATTCGCTAAGTGATGAAGACATCATCATCATAATTTGATATAGAGGATCATCATGTTCATATCCTCCTGATCGCCTTTTTTGCAATATCATGATGATCACCCTATCTATTCAGAAGAGGGCGATATTTCATTCCTCAAACAGCATGATCATATTTTACAATATCACCCTAGCGCAAATATCATGATGACCTCAACTCATCCTTGTGCTCCGAAGACGAAATATGATGATGACCTCAACTCATCCTTATGCTCCGAAGACGAAATATGATGATGACATCATCATGATAATTCGATGAGGAGGGTCATCATCATATTTTTTTATCCTGTCATATTGCTAAGATCATCATGATCTTGTTTGTTCACCCGACATTTCGTGAAGTCCTCCTACCGATGAAGTAAGACCTTTTGAAAATATCCTGATGATCATCATCATCACATTTTCCCTTCGGCAGGATATTTTCTAAAACATGATCCGGTTGGCGAAGTATCATGATGACATCATGTTCTAAGTTTAACGAAGGCTCCGGATATCATGATGACGTCATCCTGATCTGATAAACGAAGAAGCTAATATCCTGATGATCATCATCATCACATTTTCCCTTCGGCAGGATATTTTCCAAAGCACGATCCGGTTCACGAATATGATGATGACGTCTTATTCTAAGTTCGACAAAAGCCCCAAATATGATGATGATCATCATCATCCTGATCTTTCGAGAGGGTTACCTTGGCCGCAAAAGGATCATATTACATTCATCATCCTGATCATGCTCCTTAGGTGACCCGATATCACAATTATCCCCTGATCTTAACTGAATATGATGATGACGTCATCCTTAGCATTTCAATGAAGCCCGAATATCATGATGACGTCACCATCATTTTCCTTTCCTCGGCAGCATGATCATATTCATATCCTCCTATTCTTCTTCAACATGATGATGATGATGATGTTGTTCTTTTTTCCCAATATACTGAAGCGAAACATCCTGATGACATCATCTGGAACTTCTCAGAAGGGAGAGCATCATATTTCCAGAATATCATGATGATGAAGTGAATATCGACTAACCTATTTTTTGACACGCCGATGGCGATGGTCATGCCGATGGGCGGGAAATGAGGCGGTGGAATTTTAAAGTGTTTTTTTTGGCGCCTCTGGCATTTTCCCAGTCAGCGATAGTTGACCCGATGAATTTTGAGCAGTATGAACGCATTTTGGGCGCGTTTGAAGAGTATTCTGGATCCGATCTCCGTGATTTTGCGCAGTCACCTGGATTTAAACGATTATTATAATTTCATGCTGTTTATGTGATAAATGAAATACTTATTGCTTGTCTTGTCTTGCAGGCTTGCAGTTGAGGAAGCAGCTGGAAAGTCAACATAGTGACCTCATGGAGGAAGGAAATCTGATCTCAGGAGCAAGAAGATAAGGATGAAATGCGAAAAGTCAAGGCCATTCAAGTAAAGAACAAGGTTGCAGCTGAAGGTATTACTACAACAGACAAACAGAAGTTATTACCCAGCTGCTGGAACTTCTCAGAATGGGCAATATTTCGCCCAGATTTGACACTGCTCAGAGATATTTTTGAGAACTGGTTCACCTGTATTTATTGCTGTAACCAAGGGTTTGAACCAGGGGTTCAGTTAGGTTTTTGCTGTAGTGAGGACAATCAGAATGTCTTTATATTGTGCCTCTCTACACTGTAATACTTTACAACAGGGATTTTTAGGGCCTACAACAGGGATTTTAGGAAAATAACAGTGGCTACACAAGATTTTTTCTTTTAGAAACATACAACAAGTTAGCATAGTTTAGAGGTAGAAGAAGGAGGTCGCCTGTTTGTCTGCAGTAAGGTGCGCGTGGAATGTCTGGCTGCCTTACTGTATCTGTAAAGCTTGTAAGTTCTCTGTAGTATGATCAATGAAACTAAGAGTCATTCCTACATTATAAATCATGTATGACTATTCGTTTCTAATACAATAGAATCTAGAGTTCTGCATCTATCTTCTGAGTGTTCTCCTGCCATTCTTTGTGTTTTGAAATATTTTCTTTGAGAGCTTGCAATTTTAAATGTATGTTTGTGAAAATGCTCAGGACTTACATTTAAGGTTTTTACTGTGGATTTGATCAAATTACTGTAGTATTTACATAGTGCATAACAGAAACAATTAGATCCTTCGGTAGATTAAATGAGGTATAGATTAGATCTTTCTAACTTTTCCCAACCCATCTGAAATATTTAGCTGAAAACGTAGAAATCTAAAGGAAATTGTCTCAAATTTGAAGAAGCATGTATAACAGAGCTATAAGTAGACAGTTTTCATAAATAGATAAAGAAGAAGGCTGCAAAAATTCAAGAAAACCATCTAAAACTTGCAGCTCGGTAACACTTGTATGCAAAATGAACAGAATACTTGTTGAAATCTATGACCTTTTTGCATATTCTTAGTCTAGTAAACCACAAAACAAACCTAAACTACGTAAGGCCCCTTGAACATTACAGCTTCACATTGACCAACTGAACTTGACCAACCGAACCATTGTAGACTTGGGATTAGTTGAATCTCAAAAGATTCCTTCTTGTCTTTCAAGTATAGTTTCAGTTCATTATATGTGAATTTTAACTTATTGTTATGATTGCATCAAAACAGTCATCAACAGTTTTCTGGCACTAGAAGGAGGGCCTTCCTAAGTTAGGTTTCATTTCAAACTGGCTAATGACAGTAATAGAGTGACTAGGTCTAGGTCCAGTTCAGGAGATATATTTGTGCAACTACCTGATACAAGGCGAAGTAAAAGCCCTTTAATTTGGAATCCAAAGATATCGCAAGCGGGAAGTTCATCTAGAACACCTCCTGGGTCACCTTTTAACATCCGTAGTATTGTAAGTCCTGACAGATCACTGTTCAGATCTTTAAATCTTGGTTCAGGCACTCCTGGAGGTCTCAATCCTCCTCTAAATCCTAATCCACCAATCAATCCAGGTATTTCTGCAAGTTCAAGTCAAGCTCAAACACCTGCAATGGCTTATTTCGATGTCAATTCTCCCATATTCTTCAATGATTATCATGACATGCCAAAAAATCCAGAAAAGATATGTCCCAAATACCAGTTGCATCAGGACCCAGAAGATCATATTAGAATATTTAAGGAAGCATGTTTTAGGGCTATGTTAGAGCACGAGGATGTTGTGTGTAGATTGTTTCCTTACACCTTTAATGAGTAGGCCTCTAGCTGGTATGTAAACTTACCCAATGGTTACATTTCTTCTTGGGCACTTATGGAGGAAGCATTTCTGTCAAGATTTAGGGGACCCATTGACCCTTGTGCTTTGTATCATAAATTGGCTGCTATAAAATGAGGTGAGGGAGAGCTAATTGATAATTTCAATGACAGATTTCAAAAGGCCTATTCTAGGCTAGTAGCCCCTTATACCATAGATGATGCTCCCTTGTTGGCTATGTACTATGCTGCCTTGGATCCTTTAACTGCCATGTTTGTCAAAAGAAAACCTGACATAGATTCAATATCCAAAGCCTATAAAGAGGCAGCCTCAGTGAACCAAGAAATGAGACATACAACTTACAGTCCATTTGGAGGAAATTTTGGGGTGCAGAATCAGGCACACCCATGGAATGGAGTCCCTGTGCAGCATGCTCCACTAGTAAATCCGGTTCCTTCTTACACACCTGTGTATAATCCTACTCCAATCCAGGCTATAACTCCTTACACGGCTAGTACATCCAATAACAGTCAAAATAATGGTCTGCCTTTCTTCCAACTTCCTAGGGATGTAACTGTGGCAAAAGCACAAGAGGATAGGGAAGACATCAAAGAGATTACTGCACATTTGAAAAGATTAACAACCGAAGTGACATAGCTAAGAAATGAGAACCTCTATGGAAGAGGCAACCAAAACTACAATCCACATCAAAATCACAACCAAGGCCAAAATCAGAATTATAGTCTCAATCAAAATCAGCAGTACAATCAGAACCAAAACTACAATCAGCATCAAGGCCCCAGTCAGGGGCAACCAATGCAAAATAGGGGGCCAGTGATAGATAATAGGACCTGGGGCAATAATAACAAAAATTAGAATCAACCTAGGCCACCCAAGACATGGAACACTGGGCCCAACAACGGTACTCTGGCTTCTCCTTTTGAGAATACAGATAATCATGGTGCAAAACAAACAACTAGCATACAAATGGCCAATACAGCACCCAAAAATTGGTGCAGATTTCACAATACCAATGCCCATGCTGAGCACGATTGTCCACAGTTCCACTTGGCAGCTAGTATTTTCAACGTAGATGTACAGCCTCCTACCTCTGAATTTCTCATTCCTAAGGGTAATGAGGTAGTACCCTCAGAATATGACACAGCATTAGTCTTAGAAACGTTTACCTTTGCAACTGCAGAAGAGAAAGAGGATGAATTACTAGAGGATGAACCATACTGTTGTGAAAGTCTTTATCCTGAATCAGCCTTTGTGTTAAATGCTTTTCAGTTTCCTTTTGAATCTGAAAATGAGATATTAAATGAAACAGAAGAGGTGCAGGCCTTTCAACAAACAAATAAAAGCCACACCTACAATTTGAGGAACAACCCTAGGCCGGGAGGACCTTTCACCACTTCCACTCCCCTGAATAACATCAATACACCCCCAGATCAGAATGCTAGCAACAATCCTGCCATACTTAAAGCTAGTCAGCACACAAATAATGAAACAGCAGTGCAAAAGGATCAAACAGGTAAGACAGAAGCAATAGAGACAACAAGATTAATGAATTACTTATCAGAGGAAATAAAGAAAATTAAGGTTAGCATACCTCTAAATGAATTATTGAGGACCCCAGGGATCAGAAATGCTTTTTTAAAATCCCTGGATACATCCATAACAAACAAGGTGTCTGCTGATATAACTGTTCCTAATAGTGATTCACCACCTAAGGAGAAAGGTAAGAAAGTTGAGCAGCCTTCCAATACAAATGTGGTAATACATGCGGATAAGAGGGATACTCAACCTTTCTTGTTAACTGTTAGGTTGTGTGGGAAGAATATACACAATTGCATGGTAGATTCTGGTGCTTCAGCCAACGTAATGCCCTTAGGAATATGTAAAACTCTCGGGCTGACTCCCACCAAATCTGCCAAGGTTGTCACGCAATTAGATAAGACCGAGGTTAGCGTGATAGGAGAACTCATGAACATTCAAGTGCAATTAGCTTCAGACCCTAGGGTAAGCCAAATCATTGACATTCAAGTAGTGGATATACCCGTAAATTATGGAATGTTGCTAAGTAGGGATTGGTCCAAAACATTAAATGGATATATGGCTACTGACTTTTCACACATGTGGTTACCGTGGAGAGGCATCCCAAACCAGATCAGAATAGGGGCAGAACCCAGAATGAAACATATGATAACAGAGTATAATCGAACTAACGAAATATTATATGCTGTTGTTGAACCAGGTGTCTATAGAATTACCAACAATGGGATGCAGATTGAAGAGATTATGATGTTAAACATTAGAAAGAAGTGTGTCAGCAATAGAACGGCACTATTCATTGAGTCTGACGGAAATTCTTCAGATGAGGAAAACAATACAATAGACAAATTTGGTCGTGCCATTAGATAAGAGGTGGAAGAGTGCGTTACACACAATCTCCCAGTCCAATGTAAGTTATATAAAAATAGGTGTAGAGTCCATGATAGGCAACATTCTGAGGAGAATTGTGAAATATGCAAAGACATCATTGAATATGAATACAAAAAGTGCATAGGGAGGGTAGAATCACAAGAGAAAAATGAGAATCCTGATCCAACACAGAGATATGTTCAGGATAATATAGATGCCTTGATTCCAGATTTAGGAAAAGAAATAGAGGACGAGGGTAGTTATCTTTCTGAGTTGCAAACTAAAAACACACATATGCAAGATAACCAAACGGAAAAGCCCATGAATAAACAAGACAACCCCCCACAGGCAATAAAAGGGACAAAGTATGCCAAGGTAAAAGATTAGAAAAGTAAGGATGGCATGTGGACGTTAAAATGTGATGGGTCCAAATCAAAACAGGGTGCAGGTGCGGGTATTGAACTCATAAATCCTCAAGGTAAGTCACATTTGGCGGCATATAGATTACAATTTTCCTGCACTAACAATATTGCCAAATATGAGGCCCTAATTTTAGGACTTGTCATGGCCATCAAGAAAGGGGTAAAAACCATCAGAGTATTTTCAGACTCTGAATTAGTAGTCAGACAAGTGAGGAAACTATATGCCTGCAATTATAAGAAAATGATTAGTTACAGACATAGAGTATGGAGTTTAATGGATTCATTTGATGCCTTTAACATAGAGCATATTCCTAGAGAGCTGAACCACAGGCCAAATGCGTTAGCAGTTGCTGCTAGTACATTAGAACCATTGACACTGTCAGGATTAAGACGATTTGTTGTTGAGCTAGTT
The DNA here is from genome assembly GCA_027924645.1 of Cunninghamia lanceolata. Taxonomy (NCBI): domain Eukaryota; kingdom Viridiplantae; phylum Streptophyta; class Pinopsida; order Cupressales; family Cupressaceae; genus Cunninghamia; species Cunninghamia lanceolata. The sequence goes on from BSBN01001099.1 coordinate 11,829,901, forward strand.
AACGTGCCCAGTATACCAGACAACGTTACACACTTTCAGGTATTTGGAGAGGATCAGCAAATTATTAATTTTCTGACTTGTAATGAGGCATTCGAGGCCCAAATTATTGATGAACAAGAAAGGCCTGAAGTAACATGGGACGAAGAAGATATGATCAACTTAAAGAGCAACTTCTTGCCAAAAGGAGTAATTGAATTAGAACACATCTTTGACTTCGATGGAATAGTAAGACAGAAGGACTTACCCAAAACAGAAGGGGGCAAGTGTGATTCACATAACTTAGGGACTGAGCTAAATCCACAAAATGTACTAATTGGGAAAGCTTGCTCTGAGAAAATCAGAAAAGAGGTTCTGGACGTTCTGAAAAAATATAAACATGTCATAGCATGGACTTATGAAGACTTGAAAACATTTGATGAGTCCATCATAACTCACGTAATACCTTTAAGAAAAGAAGTCAAACCATTTAGGCAGAAACAGAGGCCTGTAAATGCCATTCTAGAGCCTTTAATCTTTGAGGAAGTTAAAAAATTACTGTCCGCTGGAATAATTTTTCCAGTCAGACATTCTGTCTGGGTAGCTAACTTAGTACCAGTGAGGAAGAAAAACGGAGACATCAAGTTGTGCGTAGACTTTAGAAATTTAAACAAGGCTTTTGAAAAGGATAATTATCCTTTGCCCCCAATAGACGAAGTACTGCAAGCAGTAAATGGCGCAAAGATGATGTCTTTTTTAGATGGTTTTTTAGGTTATAACCAGGTTTTAATTGACAGAGAAGATAGACTAAAAACCACCTTCACTTGCAAATGGGGAAATTATGCGTATAGAAGAATGCCTTTTGGTCTGATTAATGCAGGTGCCACTTTTCAGAGGGCCATGGACATTGCTTTTCGTGGATTATCAGGTAAATGCATTGTTGTGTATATGGATGATTTAACTGTGTATTCCAAGGATGCATCCACCCACGCGGAGGACCTCAGAAAAGTACTCCAGTGATGTGAAAGGTATGGGATTTCCCTTAATCCTAAGAAATGTATATTTGGCGTAACTGAAGGTAAATTATTAGGCCATGTCATTTCTGAAAATGGAATTTCAATTGATCCAGATAGAATAGAATCCATAAAAAATTTGCAAATACCAAACAGTAGGAAAGAATTGAAATCATTTTTTGGTAAAATTAACTTTGTTCGGAAGTTTATAACAGGTTTTGCAGAGATTGTACAGCCATTGAATGACATGTTAAAGAAAGATGCACAGATGGAATGGACGCCAGTGGCCAAAGCCACATTTGAAGATATCAAGGAGGCAATTTCTAATGCCCCTGTATTGGCAAGTCCAGACTACACAAGCCCGTTTTACATCTACTCCTTTGCATCTTCTCATTCTGTCGCTGCTGCCTTGACACAGAAATGTGAAAATAATGAAGAGAGGCCCATAGCATTTATGAGTGCGCCTCTGAAGGATGCACAGCTGAGATATCTAGATATCGAAAGACAGGCATTCGCATTAGTAAGGGCTGTGAAAAAATTTAGACACTATATTCTATGCAGCCAGATTAAAGCCATAGTACCAGACGCAGCAGTAAAAATGTTGCTGATGCAAAATGAGCTTGGAGAAAAAAGAGCCAAATGGATCACCACACTGCAAGAATTTGACATGGAGATCATTCCCGCAAAGCTGGTTAGAGGGCAGGCATTGGTGCAGACAATAGTAAACATGGATCCAAATCTGATAAAACAGCAATATGTATTGAATTCCCAAGACGCATCAGGCTGGTACGATGATTTAAGCACCTTCCTGATAGCTGGAAAGTACCCAAGCAAGATGAAGGCTTCTCAGAGGAGAGCTTTGAAGATTAAAGCACAGAATTATATGCTGCAAGGAGGTCTTCTATTTAGGAAGAACCATGATGGAATTTATCTGAGATGTATAAACAGAACTGAAGCTGATAGAGTGTTGACAGAACTACATGACAAGTACGGAACCGGCCATGGTTCCCATTTAGCTACAACACACAAAATACTAAGAGCGGGCTATTACTGGCCCACTATGTTCAAAGATACTAAGAGTCACATCAGAAGTTGCCACACCTGTCAGACTGCAGCAGACAAAGGAAGAAATTTGGCCAATCCACTCCAGCCTGTGATCGAATCCAGACCGTTTGCACAATGGGGCTTGGATTTTATCGGAGTCATCAATCCCCCATCTTCTGCAGGACATAAATTTATATTGACGGTAACAGACTATTGTACAAGGTGGACTGAGGCCACCTGCTACAAATTTTCCACAACTGAGGTAGTTATCAAGTTCCTTGAAGAAAACATTATCACCAGGTTTGGAACGCCCTATTCATTGGTATGTGATAATGGCCCTGCTTTCTCTTCTTTAAAATTTTCTAAATGGGCATTTGAATATGGGATCATTCTAAGGTTTTCTTCGAATTATTACCCTCAAGGTAATGGACTGGCTGAATCAACAAACAAAATCTTATTAGACATCATCAAGAGGTTAATTGCCAAAAGTCCTAGAGAGTGGAATACCCTATTAAGATATGCATTATGGGTAGACAGGACCAAGTTTAAAATAGCTTTAGGTAGCACACCTTATCACTTAGTTTATGGGACTGATCCCATACTTCCGGTTAATCTGAGAATACCAACCTGGAAGTTTGCCAATGAATATCTAGGCTTTGATAACCATAGGGAAGCCAGAATAGTGCAAATGTTACAACTAGAGGAGAAAAGAGGTCAAGCCCTCGAGAAGTTTGCCAAACACCAAGCGGTTGTTAAGAGGTGGTTTGACAAAAGGGCAAGAGTCAAAACATTTAGGATATCAGACTTAGTGTTGTGCTGGGACAAAGCACATGAAAAGAAAGGAAGCCATGGAAAATTCGATAAATTATGGCTGGTTCCATTACAAATCTTAGAAATAATAGGAGATAACACCTTTAGACTTAAGACCTTGACTGGAGAAGATGTGCCATTACCAGTTAATGGCCAGCATTTGAAACACTACTTCCAGGCTTGAGGTAAAAAGGGGGGCAGTCCCTTTTTCTTAATGTAAAGTGCTGTAGATAATGTACAGTTCTTCTTTTGCTATTTTCTTTTGGGTTGGCTATTTGTATAGCTTGTCTTCTGTTGGTTTTTGCTTTTTGTTTCTTTCTGTTTGTGCAGTTTTTCTTTTGTTGTGTTGTTTGTGCAGCCTGTTTGTTTGGTTTGTTTGTTGTCTCCTCAGCAGGAATCTTTATTTTACTTTAGAGTATTAAAGAGCAAAACTAGCAACCATTCAAAACGGTATATAATTTAGGATATTTAGGTTAACCATTTGCAATTTACACATAATTTGTCACTGTCATGAATGTAGAGAGTTGTTCATCTTCTGAAGTTTTGTATTCAATAAATGTGATTGAGAATTCGAAGCAGGTTTCTCACGATGACACACCTAAAATCCTTGGGTTTGTTGAACTTACCAGTGTAGATATTAGGTGAAAAATCAGAGGTCACCCTTGCTACCATTACAATTCTCAGCTTAATTTCAGCAAGTGCCCACTCCTTGCATCATGAAGTTACAAATTGCTATATCTTATGAAATCTTTCAAAATTAGAAAACAAAAAAAAAATATAAATAAATGAATAAAGTGGATTATACTGAAAATCCAGATTAAGCCATCTAAGTAACTCTACCGGGGCTATGGACGCTTGCTGGCAGTGGGGCTCTACTTAGGAGAAATGTAACGATAACCTTGCCGGGGCTATGGACGCTCGCTGTCAGCAAGGCTCTATCCGGTCGGCTATGAGGGAATATCCTCACCTACGTAGGCTAATGTCAGTCACTGGTTTGTTCAACCGATTTTCAAGATGAGGATAATTAATCACATGCACACAACTAAACTGAAAATGGAAATTCATGCATCTATATTGAATACTTTGAGTCTCAAGCTGAATAGTAATTTGCAGGAAAGATACTTGGGAGTTATGAGTTCATTTCATCTAGTTTCCTTGAACACTTTGAATTTAATTGTTTTGTTTTGGTTGCTAGTTGTTGTGATGTTCACAACACGCCCCATTATGCTCCTTAGCAAAATGGGGACCCCTGCTGATGTTTTGCTTTTTGCTTCTGCTTGTGTTTTTCTGCTTTCTGGCGGTTTGGTAAAAATGAAGGTCAGGTGCATCATCATCATGATATTGGATAAGGTTGGTCATCATCATGAGGTCAGTTTGTCAAAGTTCATATTTTGTTTCTGTGACCTCATATTTAAAAAGAGCTTGAAATTCCATGCAGGTTTGCCTTTTACTTCACTTGAAAATTCGTCCATATGTGGAAGTTATGCACAGTCAAAGTTTTGGTCAAACCTGATATTCGCAGGAGGATCATCATATTTTTATATCCTAAGTCATGTTGTCAAGATCATCATAATCTTGGTCTATCACCCGATAAAAATCATGCAGTCGCAATATCCGGACGTCAATCTTAGGTGGTAGTGCCCTTTAGCCGTCAAATGGCCTTATGCGCATCATGAGCATCATGATTTTCTTTAGGAGGGTCATATGTTATAAACTCAGTTTTGGTTACATGAAGAACTTCATCATCATCATATTTGAAAAGCCCCCCCCAATAATATCCTGAGGTCCAAATATCATGATGACATCAACTTTAAGTCAAGGTAAGTTCCCCCGTCGAGTGGTCTTTTGTATCGCAAGCATCATCATGATATTTCAACATTACCTGATCTTATAATATCATGCTGATCACCCTAACTTAGAAAATCCACCATCGGCATATTTGCATGCGCGTGTTATAATCCTATCGGAGGGTCATCATCATGATATTTGCTGAACCTCGCTAAGGTGATGATGACGACTTCGTATCCTCCTGGTCTCCTTTTGCATAATCATGATCATCATCCTGATCTTTCACAAGAGGGTCGTATTCACTGAAATTCGCTAAGTGATGAAGACATCATCATCATAATTTGATATAGAGGATCATCATGTTCATATCCTCCTGATCGCCTTTTTTGCAATATCATGATGATCACCCTATCTATTCAGAAGAGGGCGATATTTCATTCCTCAAACAGCATGATCATATTTTACAATATCACCCTAGCGCAAATATCATGATGACCTCAACTCATCCTTGTGCTCCGAAGACGAAATATGATGATGACCTCAACTCATCCTTATGCTCCGAAGACGAAATATGATGATGACATCATCATGATAATTCGATGAGGAGGGTCATCATCATATTTTTTTATCCTGTCATATTGCCAAGATCATCATGATCTTGTTTGTTCACCCGACATTTCGTGAAGTCCTCCTGCCGATGAAGTAAGACCTTTTGAAAATATCCTGATGATCATCATCATCACATTTTCCCTTCGGTAGGATATTTTCTAAAACATGATCCGGTTGGCGAAGTATCATGATGACATCATGTTCTAAGTTTAACGAAGGCTCCGGATATCATGATGACGTCATCCCGATCTGATAAACGAAGAAGCTAATATCCTGATGATCATCATCATCACATTTTCCCTTCGACAGGATATTTTCCAAAGCACGATCCGGTTCACGAATATGATGATGACGTCTTATTCTAAGTTCGACAAAAGCCCCAAATATGATGATGATCATCATCATCCTGATCTTTCGAGAGGGTTACCTTGGCCGCAAAAGGATCATATTACATTCATCATCCTGATCATGCTCCTTAGGTGACCCGATATCACAATTATCCCCTGATCTTAACTGAATATGATGATGACGTCATCCTTAGCATTTCAATGAAGCCCGAATATCATGATGATGTCACCATCATTTTCCTTTCCTCGGCAGCATGATCATATTCATATCCTCCTATTCTTCTTCAACATGATGATGATGATGATGTTGTTCTTTTTTCCCATTATACTGAAGCGAAACATCCTGATGACGTCATCTGGAACTTCTCAGAAGGGAGAGCATCATATTTCCAGAATATCATGATGATGAAGTGAATATCGACTAACCTGTTTTTTGACACGCCGATGGCGATGGTCATGCCGATGGGCGGGAAATGAGGCGGTGGAATTTTAAAGTGTTTTTTTTGGCGCCTCTGGCATTTTCCCGGTCAGCGATAGTTGACTCGATGAATTTTGAGCAGTATGAACGCATTTTGGGTGCGTTTGAAGAGTATTCTGGATCCGATCTCCGCGATTTTGCGTAGTCACCTGGATTTAAACGATTATTGTAATTTCATGCTATTTATGTGATAAATGAAATACTTATTGCTTGTCTTGTCTTGCAGGCTTGCAGTTGAGGAAGCAGCTGGAAAGTCAACACAGTGACCTCATGGAGGAAGGAAATCTGATCTCAGGAGCAAGAAGGTAAGGATGAAATGCGAAAAGTCAAGGCCATTCAAGTAAAGAACAAGGTTGCAGCTGAAGGTATTACTGCAACAGACAAACAGAAGTTATTACCCAGCTGCCGGAACTTCTCAGAAGGGGCAATATTTCGCCCAGATTTGACACTGCTTAGAGATATTTTTGAGAACTGGTTCACCTGTATTTATTGCTGTAACCAAGGGTTTGAACCAGGGGTTCAGTTAGGTTTTTGCTGTAGTGAGGACAATCAGAATGTCTTTATATTGTGCCTCTCTACACTGTAATACTTTACAACAGGGATTTTAGGAAAATAACAGTGGCTACACAGGATTTTTTCTTTTAGAAACATACATCAAGTTAGCATAGTTTAGAGGTAGAAGAAGGAGGTCGCCTGTTTGTCTGCAGTAAGGTGCGCGTGGAATGTCTAGCTGCCTTACTGTATCTGTAAAGCTTGTAAGTTCTCTGTAGTATGATCAATGAAACTAAGAGTCATTCCTACATTATAAATCATGTATGACTATTCGTTTCTAATACAATAGAATCTGGAGTTCTGTATCTATCTTCTGAGTGTTCTCCTGCCATTCTTTGTGTTTTGAAATATTTTCTTTGAGAGCTTGCAATTTTAAATGTATGTTTGTGAAAATGTTCAGGACTTACATTTAAGGTTTTTACTGTGGATTTGATCAAATTACTGTAGTATTTACATAGTGCATAACAGAAACAATTAGATCCTTCGGTAGATTAAATGAGGTATAGATTAGATCTTTCTAACTTTTCCCAACCCATCTGAAATATTTAGCTGAAAACGTAGAAATCTAAAGGAAATTGTCTCAAATTTGAAGAAGCATGTATAACAGAGCTATAAGTAGACAGTTTTCATAAATAGATAAAGAAGGCTGCAAAAATTCAAGAAAACCATCTAAAACTTGCAGCCCGGTAACACTTGTATGCAAAATGAACTGAATACTTGTTGAAATCTAAGACCTTTTTGCATATTCTTAGTCCAGTAAACCACAAAACAAACCTAAACTATGTAAGGCCCCTTGAACATTACAGCTTCACATTGACCAACTGAATTTGACCAACCGAACCATTGTAGACTTGGGATTAGTTGAATCTCAAAAGATTCCTTCTTGTCTTTCAAGTATAGTTTCAGTTCATTATATGTGAATTTTAACTTATTGTTATGATTGCAGCAAAACAGTCATCAACAGTTTTCTGGCGCTAGAAGGAGGGCCTTCCTGAGTTAGGTTTCATTTCAAACTGGCTAACGACAGTAATAGAGTGACTAGATCTAGGTCCAGTTCAGCAGATATATTTGTGCAACTACCTGATACAAGGCGAAGTAAAAGCCCTTTAATTTGGAATCCAAAGATATCGCAAGCGGGAAGTTCATCTGGAACACCTCCTGGGTCACCTTTTAACATCCGTAGTATTGTAAGTCCTGACAGATCACTGTTCAGATCTTTAAATCTTGGTTCAGGCTCTCCTGGAGGTCTCAATCCTCCTCTAAATCCTAATCCACCAATCAATCCAGGTATTTCTGCAAGTTCAAGTCAAGCTCAAACACCTGCAATGGCTTATTTCGATGTCAATTCTCCCATATTCTTCAATGATTATCATGACATGCCAAAAAATCTAGAAAAGATATGTCCCAAATACCAGTTGCATCAGGACCCAGAAGATCATATTAGAATATTTAAGGAAGCATGTTTTAGGGCTATGTTAGAGCACGAGGATGTTGTGTGTAGATTGTTTCCTTACACCTTTGATGAGCAGGCCTCTAGCTGGTATGTAAACTTACCCAATGGTTACATTTCTTCCTGGGCACTTATGGAGGAAGCATTTCTGTCAAGATTTAGGGGACCCATTGACCCTTGTGCTTTGTATCATAAATTGGCTGCTATAAAATGAGGTGAGGGAGAGCTAATTGATAATTTCAATGACAGATTTCAAAAGGCCTATTCTAGGCTAGTAGCCCCTTATACCATAGATGATGCTCCCTTGTTGGCTATGTACTATGCTGCCTTGGATCCTTTAACTGCCATGTTCATCAAAAGAAAACCTGACATAGATTCAATATCCAAAGCCTATAAAGAGGCAGCCTCAGTGAACCAAGAAATGAGACATACAACTTACAGTCCATTTGGAGGAAATTTTGGGGTGCAGAATCAGGCACACCCATGGAATGGAGTCCCTGTGCAGCATGCTCCACTAGTAAATCTAGTTCCTTCTTACACACCTGTGTATAATCCTACTCCAATCCAGGCTATAACTCCTTACACGGCTAGTACTTCCAATAACAGTCAAAATAATGGTCCGCCTTTCTTCCAACTTCCTAGGGATGTAACTGTGGCAAAAGCACAAGAGGATAGGGAAGACATCAAAGAGATTACTGCACATTTGAAAAGATTAACAACTGAAGTGACACAGCTAAGAAATGAGAACCTCTATGGAAGAGGCAACCAAAACTACAATCCACATCAAAATCACAACCAAGGCCAAAATCAGAATTATAGTCTCAATCAAAATCAGCAGTACAATCAGAACCAAAACTACAATCAGCATCAAGGCCCCAGTCAGGGGCAACCAATGCAAAATAGGGGGCCAGTGATAGATAATAGGACCTGGGGCAATAATAACAAAAATCAGAATCAACCTAGGCCACCCAAGACATGGAACACTGGGCCCAACAACGGTACTCTGGCTTCTCCTTTTGAGAATACAGATAATCATGGTGCAAAACAAACAACTAGCATACAAATGGCCAATACAGCACCCAAAAATTGGTGCAGATTTCACAATACCAATGCCCATGCTGAGCACGATTGTCCACAGTTCCACTTGGCAGCTAGTATTTTCAACGTAGATGTACAGCCTCCTACCTTTGAATTTCTCATTCCTAAGGATAATGAGGTAGTACCCTCAGAATATGACACAGCATTAGTCTTAGAAACGTTTACCTTTGCAACTGCAGAAGAGAAAGAGGATGAATTACTGGAGGATGAACCATACTGTTGTGAAAGTCTTTATCCTGAATCAGCCTTTGTGTTAAATGCTTTTCAGTTTCCTTTTGAATCTGAAAATGAGATATTAAATGAAACAGAAGAGGTGCAGGCCTTTCAACAAATAAATAAAAGCCACACCTACAATTTGAGGAACAACCCTAGGCCGGGAGGACCTTTCACCACTTCCACTCCCCCGAATAACATCAATACACCCCCAGATCAGAATGCTAGCAACAATCCTGCCATACTTAAAGCTAGTCAGCACACAAATAATGAAACAGCAGTGCAAAAGGATCAAACAGGTAAGACAGAAGCAATAGAGACAACAAGATTAATGAATTACTTATCAGAGGAAATAAAGAAAATTAAGGTTAGCATACCTCTAAATGAATTATTGAGGACCCCAGGGATCAGAAATGCTTTTTTAAAAACCCTGGATACATCCATAACAAACAAGGTGTCTGCTGATATAACTGTTCCTAATAGTGATTCACCACCTAAGGAGAAAGGTAAGAAAGTTGAGCAGCCTTCCAATACAAATGTGGTAATACATGCGGATAAGAGGGATACTCAACCTTTCTTGTTAACTGTTAGGTTGTGTGGGAAGAATATACACAATTGCATGGTAGATTCTGGTGCTTCAGCCAACGTAATGCCCTTAGGAATATGTAAAACTCTCGGGTTGACTCCCACCAAATCTGCCAAGGTTGTCACGCAATTAGATAAGACCGAGGTTAGCGTGATAGGAGAACTCATGAACATTCAAGTGCAATTAGCTTCAGACCCTAGGGTAAGCCAAATCATTGACATTCAAGTAGTGGATATACCCGTAAATTATGGAATGTTGCTAAGTAGGGATTGGTCCAAAACATTAAATGGATATATGGCTACTGACTTTTCACACATGTGGTTACCGTGGAGAGGCATCCCAAACCAGATCAGAATAGGGGCAGAACCCAGAATGAAACATATGATAATAGAGTATAATCGAACTAACGAAATATTATATGCTGCTGTTGAACTAGGTGTCTATAGAATTACCAACAATGGGATGCAGATTGAAGAGATTATGATGTTAAACATTAGAAAGAAGTGTGTCAGCAATAGAATGGCACTATTCATTGAGTCTGACGGAAATTCTTCAGATGAGGAAAACAATACAATAGACAAATTTGGTCGTGCCATTAGACAAGAGGTGGAAGAGTGCGTTACACACAATCTCCCAGTCCAATGTAAGTTATATAAAAATAGGTGTAGAGTCCATGATAGGCAACATTCTAAGGAGAATTGTGAAATATGCAAAGACATCATTGAATATGAATACAAAAAGTGCATAGGGAGGGTAGAATCACAAGAGAAAAATGAGAATCCTGATCCAACACAGAGATATGTTCAGGATAATATAGATGCCTTGATTCCAGATTTAGGAAAAGAAATAGAGGACGAGGGTAGTTATCTTTCTGAGTTGCAAACTAAAAACACACATATGCAAGATAACCAAACGGAAAAGCCCATGAATAAACAAGACAACCCCCCACAGGCAATAAAAGGGACAAAGTATGCCAAGGTTAAAGATCAGAAAAGTAAGGATGGCATGTGGACGTTAAAATGTGATGGGTCCAAATCAAAACAGGGCGCAGGTGTGGGTATTGAACTCATAAATCCTCAAGGTAAGTCACATTTGGCGGCATATAGATTACAATTTTCCTGCACTAACAATATTGCTGAATATGAGGCCCTAATTTTAGGACTTGTCATGGCCATCAAGAAAGGGGTAAAAACCATCAGAGTATTTTCAGACTCTGAATTAGTAGTCAGACAAGTGAGGAAACTATATGCCTACAATTATAAGAAAATGATTAGTTACAGACATAGAGCATGGAGTTTAATGGATTCATTTGATGCCTTTAACATAGAGCATATTCCTAGAGAGCTGAACCACAGGCCAGATGCATTAGCAGTTGCTGCTAGTACATTAGAACCATTGACACTGTCAGGATTAAGACGATTTGTTGTTGAGCTAGTTAACGTGCCCAGTATACCAGACAACGTTACACACTTTCAGGTATTTGGAGAGGATCAGCAAATTATTAATTTTCTGACTTGTAATGAGGCATTCGAGGCCCAAATTATTGATGAACAAGAAAGGCCTGAAGTAACATGGGACGAAGAAGATATGATCAACTTAAAGAGCAACTTCTTGCCAAAAGGAGTAATTGAATTAGAACACATCTTTGACTTCGACGGAATAGTAAGATAGAAGGACTTACCCAAAACAGAAGGGGGCAAGTGTGATTCACATAACTTAGGGACTGAGCTAAATCCACAAAATGTACTAATTGGGAAAGCTTGCTCTGAGAAAATCAGAAAAGAGGTTCTGGACGTTCTGAAAAAATATAAACATGTCATAGCATGGACTTATGAAGACTTGAAAACATTTGATGAGTCCATCATAACTCACGTAATACCTTTAAGAAAAGAAGTCAAACCATTTAGGTAGAAACAGAGGCCTGTAAATGCCATTCTAGAGCCTTTAATCTTTGAGGAAGTTAAAAAATTACTGTCCGCTGGAATAATTTTTCCAGTCAGACATTCTGTCTGGGTAGCTAACTTAGTACCAGTGAGGAAGAAAAACGGAGACATCAGGTTGTGCGTAGACTTTAGAAATTTAAACAAGGCTTCTGAAAAGGATAATTATCCTTTGCCCCCAATAGACGAAGTACTGCAAGCAGTAAATGGCGCAAAGATGATGTCTTTTTTAGATGGTTTTTCAGGTTATAACCAGGTTTTAATTGACAGAGAAGATAGACTAAAAACCACCTTCACTTGCAAATGGGGAAATTATGCGTATAGAAGAATGCCTTTTGGTCTGATTAATGCAGGTGCCACTTTTCAGAGGGCCATGGACGTTGCTTTTCGTGGATTATCAGGTAAATGCATTGTTGTGTATATGGATGATTTAACTGTGTATTCCAAGGATGCATCCACCCACGCGGAGGACCTTAGAAAAGTACTCTAGCGATGTGAAAGGTATGGGATTTCCCTTAATCCTAAGAAATGTATATTTGGCGTAACTGAAGGTAAATTATTAGGCCATGTCATTTCTGAAAATGGAATTTCAATTGATCCGGATAGAATAGAATCCATAAAAAAATTGCAAATACCAAACAGTAGGAAAGAATTGAAATCATTTTTTGGTAAAATTAACTTTGTTCGGAAGTTTATAACAGGTTTTACAGAGATTGTACAGCCATTGAATGCCATGTTAAATAAAGATGCACAGATGGAATGGACGCCAGTGGCCAAAGCCGCATTTGGAGATATCAAGGAGGCAATTTCTAATGCCCCTGTATTGGCATTCCAGACTACACAAGCCCGTTTTACATCTACTCCTTTGCATCTTCTCATTCTGTCGCTGCTGCCTTGACACAGAAATGTGAAAATAATGAAGAGAGGCCCATAGCATTTATGAGTGCGCTTCTGAAGGATGCACAGCTGAGATATCTAGATATCGAAAGACACGCATTCGCATTAGTAAGGGCTGTGAAAAAATTTAGACACTATATTCTGTGCAGCCAGATTAAAGCCATAGTACCAGACGCAGCAGTAAAAATGTTGCTGATGCAAAACGAGCCTGGAGAAAAAAGAGCCAAATGGATCACCACACTGCAAGAATTCGACATGGAGATCATTCCCGCAAAGCTGGTCAGAGGGCAGGCGTTGGTGCAGACAATAGCAAACATGGATCCAAATCTGATAAAATAGCAATATGTATTGAATTCCCAAGACGCATCAGGCTGGTACGATGATTTAAGCACCTTCCTGATAGCTGGAAAGTACCCAAACAAGATGAAGGCTTCTCAGAGGAGAGTTTTGAAGATTAAAGCACAGAATTATATGGTGCAAGGAGGTCTTCTATTCAGGAAGAACCATGATGGAATTTATCTGAGATGCATAAACAGAACTGAAGCTGATAGAGTGTTGACAGAACTACATGACAAGTACGGAACCGGCCATGGTTCCCATTTAGCTACAACACACAAAATACTGAGAGAGGGCTATTACTGGCCCACTATGTTCAAAGATACTAAGAGTCACATCAAAAGTTGCCACACCTGTCAGACTGCAGCAGACAAAGGAAGAAATCTGGCCAATCCACTGCAGCCTGTGATCGAATCCAGACTGTTTGCACAATGGGGCTTGGATTTTATCGGAGTCATCAATCCCCCATCTTCTGCAGGACATAAATTTATATTGACGGTAACAGACTATTGTACAAGGTGGACTGAGGCCACCTGCTGCAAATTTTCCACAACTAAGGTAGTTATCAAGTTCCTTGAAGAAAACATTATCACCAGGTTTGGAACGCCCTATTCATTGGTATGTGATAACGGCCCTGCTTTCTCTTCTTTAAAATTTTCTAAATGGGCATTTGAATATGGGATCATTCTAAGGTTTTCTTTGAATTATTACCCTCAAGGTAATGGACTGGCTGAATCAACAAACAAAATCTTATTAGACATCATCAAGAGGTTAATTGCCAAAAGTCCTAGAGAGTGGAATACCCTATTAAGATATGCATTATGGGTAGACAGGACCAAGTTTAAAACAACTTTAGGTAGCACACCTTATCACTTAGTTTATGGGACTGATCCCATACTTCCGGTTAATCTGAGAATACCAACCTGGAAGTTTGCCAATGAATATCTAGGCTTTGATAACCATAGGGAAGACAGAATAGTGCAAATGTTACAACTAGAGGAGAAAAGAGGTCAAGCCCTCGAGAAGTTTGCCAAACACCAAGCGGTTGTTAAGAGGTGGTATGACAAAAGGGCAAGAGTCAAAACATTTAGGATATCAGACTTAGTGTTGTGCTGGGACAAAGCACATGAAAAGAAAGGAAGCCATGGAAAATTTGATAAATTATGGCTGGGTCCATTACAAATCTCAGAAATAATAGGAGATAACACCTTTAGACTTAAGACCTTGACTGGAGAAGATGTGCCATTACCAGTTAATGGCCAGCATTTGAAACACTACTTCCAGGCTTGAGGTAAAAAGGGGGGCAATCCCTTTTTCTTAATGTAAAGTGCTGTAGATAATGCACAGTTCTTCTTTTGCTGTTTTCTTTTGGGTTGGCTATTTGTATAGCTTGTCTTCTGTTGGTTTTTGCTTTTTGTTTCTTTCTGTTTGTGCAGTTTTTCTTTTGTTGTGTTGTTTGTGCAGCCTGTTTGTTTGGTTTGTTTGTTGTCTCCTCAGCAGGGATCTTTATTTTACTTTAGAGTATTAAGGAGCAAAACTAGCAACCATTCAAAACGGTATATAATTTAGGATATTCAGGTTAACCATTTGCAATTTACACATAATTTGTCACTGTCATGAATGTAGAGAGTTGTTCATCTTCTGAAGTTTTGTATTCAATAAATGTGATTGAGAATTCGAAGCAGGTTTCTCACGATGACACACCTAAAATCCTTGGGTTTGTTGAACTTACCAGTGTAGATATTAGGTGAAAAATCAGAGGTCACCCTTGCTACCATTACAATTCTCAGCTTAATTTCAGCAAGTGCCCACTCCTTGCATCATGAAGTTACAAATTGCTATATCTTATGAAATCTTTTAAAATTAGAAAACAAAAAAATATATATAGATAAATGAATAAAGCGGATTATACTGAAAATCCAGATTAAGCCATCTAAGTAACTCTACCGGGGCTATGGACGCTTGCTGGCAGTGGGGCTCTACTTAGGAGAATTGTAACGATAACCTTGCCGGGGCTATGGACGCTCGCTAGCAGCAAGGCTCTATCCGGTCGGCTATGAGGGAATATCCTCACCTACGTAGGCTAATGTCAGTCACTGGTTTGTTCAACTGATCTTCAAGATGAGGATAATTAATCACATGCACACAACTAAACTGAAAATAGAAATTCATGCATCTTTATTGAATACTTTGAGTCTCAAGCTGAATAGTAATTTGCAGGAAAGATAGTTGGGAGTTATGAGTTCATTTCATCTAGTTTCCTTGAACACTTTGAATTTAATTATTTTGTTTTGGTTGCTAGTTGTTGTGATGTTCACAACACGCCCCATTATGCTCCTTAGCAAAATGGGGACCCCTGCTGATGTTTTGCTTTTTGCTTCTGCTTGTGTTTTTCTGCTTTCTGGCGGTTTGGTAAAAATGAAGGTCAGGTGCATCATCATCATGATATTGGATAAGGTTGGTCATCATCATGAGGTCAGTTTGTCAAAGTTCATATTTTGTTTCTATGACCTCATATTTAAAAAGAGCTTGAAATTCCATACAGGTTTGCCTTTTACTTCACTTGAAAATTCGTCCATATGTGGAAGTTATGCACAGTCAAAGTTTTGGTCAAACCTGATATTCGTAGGAGGATCATCATATTTTTATATCCTAAGTCATGTTGTCAAGATCATCATAATCTTGGTCTATCACCCAATAAAAATCATGTAGTCACAATATCCGGACGTCAATCTTAGGTGGTAGTGCCCTTTACCCGTCAAATGGCCTTATGCGCATCATGAGCATCATGATTTTCTTTAGGAGGGTCATATGTTATAAACTCGGTTTTGGTTACATGAAGAACTTCATCATCATCATATTTGAAAAGCCCGCCCGGATAATATCCTGAGGTCCAAATATCATGATGACATCAACTTTAAGTCAAGGTAAGTTCCCCCGTCGAGTGGTCTTTTGTATCGCAAGCATCATCATGATATTTCAACATTACCTGATCTTATAATATCATGCTAATCACCCTAACTTAGAAAATCCACCATCGGCATATTTGCATGCGCGTGTTATAATCCTATCTGAGGGTCATCATCATGATATTTGCTGAACCTCACTAAGGTGATGATGACGACTTCGTATCCTCCTGGTCTCCTTTTGCATAATCATGATCATCATCCTGATCTTTCACAAGAGGGTCGTATTCACTGAAATTCGCTAAGTGATGAAGACATCATCATCATAATTCGATATTTTCTAAAACATGATCCGGTTGGCGAAGTATCATGATGACGTCATGTTCTAAGTTTAACGAAGGCTCCGGATATCATGATGACGTCATCCCGATCTGATAAACGAAGAAGCTAATATCCTGATGATCATCATCATCACATTTTCCCTTCGGCAGGATATTTTCCAAAGCACGATCCGGTTCACGAATATGATGATGACGTCTTATTCTAAGTTCGACAAAAGCCCCAAATATGATGATGATCATCATCATCCTGATCTTTCGAGAGGGTTACCTTGGCCGCAAAAGGATCATATTACATTCATCATCTTGATCATGCTCCTTAGGTGACCCGATATCACAATTATCCCCTGATCTTAACTGAATATGATGATGACGTCATCCTTAGCATTTCAATGAAGCCCGAATATCATGATGACGTCACCATCATTTTCCTTTCCTCGGCAGCATGATCATATTCATATCCTCCTATTCTTCTTCAACATGATGATGATGATGATGTTGTTCTTTTTTCCCAATATACTGAAGCGAAACATCCTGATGACGTCATTTGGAACTTCTCAGAAGGGAGAGCATCATATTTCCAGAATATCATGATGATGAAGTGAATATCGACTAACCTATTTTTTGACACGCCGATGGCGATGGTCATGCCGATGGGCGGGAAATGAGGCGGTGGAATTTTAAAGTGTTTTTTTTGGCGCCTCTGGCATTTTCCCGGTCAGCGATAGTTGACCCGATGAATTTTGAGCAGTATGAACGCATTTTGGGCGCGTTTGAAGAGTATTCTGGATCCGATCTCCGCGATTTTGCGCAGTCACCTGGATTTAAACGATTATTGTAATTTCATGCTGTTTATGTGATAAATGAAATACTTATTGCTTGTCTTGTCTTGCAGGCTTGCAGTTGAGGAAGCAGCTGGAAAGTCAACACAGTGACCTCATGGAGGAAGGAAATCTGATCTCAGGAGCAAGAAGATAAGGATGAAATGCGAAAAGTCAAGGCCATTCAAGTAAAGAACAAGGTTGCAGCTAAAAGTATTACTGCAACAGACAAACAGAAGTTATTACCCAACTGCCGGAACTTCTCAGAAGGGGTAATATTTCGCCCAGATTTGACACTGCTCAGAGATATTTTTGAGAACTGGTTCACCTGTATTTATTGCTGTAACCAAGGGTTTGAACCAGGGGTTCAGTTAGGTTTTTGCTGTAGTGAGGACAATCAGAATGTCTTTGTATTGTGCCTCTCTACACTGTAATACTTTACAACAGGGATTTTTAGGGCCTACAACAGGGATTTTAGGAAAATAACAGTGGCTACACAGGATTTTTTCTTTTAGAAACATACAGCAAGTTAGCATAGTTTAGAGGTAGAAGAAGGAGGTCGCCTGTTTGTCTGCAGTAAGGTGCGCATGGAATGTCTGGCTGCCTTACTGTATCTGTAAAGCTTGTAAGTTCTCTGTAGTATGATCAATGAAACTAAGAGTCATTCCTACATTGTAAATCATGTATGACTATTCATTTCTAATACAATAGAATCTGGAGTTCTGCATCTATCTTCTGAGTGTTCTCCTGCCATTCTTTGTGTTTTGAAATATTTTCTTTGAGAGCTTGCAATTTTAAATGTATGTTTGTGAAAATGCTCAGGACTTACATTTAAGGTTTTTACTGTGGATTTGATCAAATTACTGTAGTATTTACATAGTGCATAACAGAAACAATTAGATCCTTCGGTAGATTAAATGAGGTATAGATTAGATCTTTCTAACTTTTCCCAACCCATCTGAAATATTTAGCTGAAAACGTAGAAATCTAAAGGAAATTGTCTCAAATTTGAAGAAGCATGTATAACAGAGCTATAAGTAGACAGTTTTCATAAATAGATAAAGAAGAAGGCTGCAAAAATTCAAGAAAACCATCTAAAACTTGCAGCCCGGTAACACTTGTATGCAAAATGAACAGAATACTTGTTGAAATCTATGACCTTTTTGCATATTCTTAGTCCAGTAAACCACAAAACAAACCTAAACTACATAAGGCCCCTTGAACATTACAGCTTCAGATTGACCAACTGAACTTGACCTACCGAACCATTGTAGACTTGGGATTAGTTGAATCTCAAAAGATTCCTTCTTGTCTTTCAAGTATAGTTTCAGTTCATTATATGTGAATTTTAACTTATTGTTATGATTGCATCAAAACAGTCATCAACACAACCCATAAAATTCTCAGAGCAGGCTATTGGTGGCCAACTCTCTTCTCAGACGCACACAAAATGGTAAGAAGATGTGATCCTTGCCAAAGGTTCTTAGGGAAGCTAAAATATGAAGGTGCATTGCCCCTTAGGACTATAACTGTAGAGGCCCCATTTCACCAGTGGGGAATTGATTTTATAGGGGAAATCTCAGAAAAATCAAGTGGAGGGTACAGTTGGATTCTGGTTGCCACTGATTACTTCACTAAATGGATTGAATCCATTCCAACTAAAAAAGCTACAAGCAAGGTGGTCATGGACTTTATTTTAGAGAATATTATTATCAGATTTGGAGTACCAACCAAATTGGTCGCAGATAATGCCATGTGCTTCAAGTCTGGTGAATTTATTGATTTTTGCAGCAATTATGGAATTGATTTGTTTCATACATCACCATACCACCCACAAGGGAATGGTCAAGCAGATTCAAGTAACAAAAGTCTCATGAAAATCATCAAAAGGGTGATAGATAAAAATAAGAGGTCTTGGGATTCAAAGCTGAAATTGGCATTATGGGCTGACAGGGTAACGGTGAAAAGAGCAATTAGAAGGTCACCTTTTCAATTAGTATATGGTGCAGCAACTAGGTTGCCTGTGAATAACCTCCTACTAGTGTACAAATTCATCCACGGGACTGAGGAGGAGATTGAGGACCCAATGACTGAAAGAATAAATCAGCTGGTTGCACTAGATGAAATCAGAAGAGAAGCACAAAAAACAAACATCAAGAAACATCAAAGAGTGAAGTATCTATTTGATAAAAGGTCTACAGAGAGAAGGTTTCAGATAGGTGACTTAGTGCTTATGTGGAATGCAAGGGACTAGGATAAGGGTAAGCACGGTAAATTTGAGCTCTTATGGACTGGCCCATATCAAATTGGCAATATCTATGAGAATGATTCTTACTTTCTCCAAGCCCTAAATGGTGAACTATTGGAATTGCCAGTGCACAGTAAATTCCTTAAAACCTTTTTCTCATAAATGAATACCTTGTGTGCACACTGTAAAATAGGTGTAAGTGTTTTGTATATGCCTTGTATAGTCGGTCGTGTTCTAGGTTTTGTGTTTTGTCTTGTTTGCCCCGAAGTATTCTGATCCTCGCTATAGTCTTGCGCTTGCATGTCCCCAATCGGAGCTTGTTGGTAATCATTTATGTTTGGGGTTTTAAGTTTGGGCATTTGCAGGTTTTCTCATTTGAACCCTGAGGTTTCTGTCTTCCTTGGCCTATTGCATTATTTTGTCTGTTCTGATGTTGGCCTCCTGTAACAGGTTCCTTGCTGCTATGTTCACTTCCATGCCTTAATGTTCATGGTTTGACCAGCCCAGTGCAATGTTTATTGTCTTTTCCAATCGCACATGAGAAAAGTGTCAAGTTTCTTTATATGCAAGTGATCAAATCTGTTGACAAGCTTGTGAAATCTCAATCAGCTTCTAGAAATGGTGAAAATTTTGAGTTTTATGCATTCTAGATGTATATCGGGTTGCATATACATTGGGGAAATCTTCTGTAAGATTCTGGGAATATTCGCCATTTGTATATCAGCCCTGCTTGCATATCGGGCTTGTATGTAGAATATGCAAGTGAAACATACAAAGGAAAAGATACATTGTAGGAATATTCTGGAAAAGATTCCTTCCTTGTATGTGTAAGGGAATGTACATTGAAAAATATACGAAGGGCCGCGACATGCAAAGTGAATAGTGCCGCAGATATACAAGTGGGTTTGTACATGTTCAACATACAAGAGAGAATATATTTCGCATATTCCAGGAAGGATTCCCTATTTGCATGCAAAGGGTAGATGTATATTTGGTGATATACAATTAAAGATACATGCAAATATACAAGGGACCTTGTATGTTCCGCAACATACAAAGGTAGAAGGTGTATTTGGTGGGGCCCGCCACTTGTATGAAGTGATTGCATTTTTTAACATACAATGAAAGTGCATTCCAAAGATTCAAGGCGGACCCGAGGTTTTCATTTTGTTCTAAGGCAGTGTGGCATCCGCGGCTTGTACATTGCATTTGTACATGCAATGTGTATGGAAATGTGCAAAGGAGAGAGAAAATGGAACGGGCCCACCACTTGTATATTTGTGCTTCTATATGTGACGATATGCAAACTTATGAGGATACAAGCCCAGACTTGAGGGTTTTTCAAATCCGATGGATAGATGCAATGACTTCCAGCTTGTATATGTTTGGCGCTTGTATATGTGTAATATATAATGCGATGGATGTAGGATGGAGATACAAGCCGGACTTGAACCGAACTCCAGTTCATTCTATAGCATTTGACGTCTTCCTTGTATGTTGTATATGCATTTGGGTTTGCATATACAAGTGCGATAAAGGTGAAATAAAAGGAGAAAGAGCCAGCAATAGAAACATGAGGTGCCTATGTGGCACGTTTTCACTGGCTGACAACTTTTCAACATTTTTGTGTGATGTTGATCTCAGCGATAAGAGTGGATCGAAACCTGTAGCGATGAATTTTTCCTAAGCATGCATGGCCATTTTTGAGCCAGAAATTTTTAGAGGTACGTCGTTGCTAAATTTCAAAGAGGCTGTGGGTAGCTGAAGCGTTAATGGCGGTTGTGCAGAGAAGTATGGGTTGAGTTGACAAGTTCAACCACCTAATTTAGGAAGAGGATCTCCATGCGGTAGCACTTTTCCCGAACATACCTGCTCCTTGCTCTTTGTCCCTCTGCTGCATTCAATTCTGAGCGCCATTCCTCATGCATTGAATTTGGTAGATTTTTGTTTTGCCTTGTAATTAATTTTTGTCAAGTACACAGTCTTGGTATAAATGCCAAACTGTGTTACTTGTTGTGTGGTTGAAAATTGGACAAATTTTGGATGCTGTGATAAGATACAACTTCATTGGTGGCCCTGTTTCAGATGTTTTTCATGAGTTTATGAATCTCATGTTGTCTATTTAATGCATAAACTTACTGGTTTCATGTTGATTTAAATGAGTAATGCTTCATTGCATGTGTTCTGTTACTTGTCTCCAAATTGAATGTACTCTTCTTATGAATCTAAACAGCTAAGGGGTGTCTAAGATTCTTGAATATAGATTTTCTATGTTGAATGCTTGGTCTTTTACTTTTACTCAAGGAGTAGATTAAATGTTTTAGGTTAAAGTGTTAAGAAGAATATATTGCAATGAGGATCTTCTAAGCAGAGGTAACTGAATACCCAAATCTAGGAAATATATGTAAGGTAGATATTAAATAATCCCCTTGAAACTCAGTCATTAATATGGCTTTATGTGTACATTCACATGTGTATGTCTATTGACTCCAAGCTCTGGATAGGCACCGATCGAGTCTTGTATTGAGGTCACAACCCAGAGTCCTAGTTTTGCATCCAAATATAAAATCAACTCAAACTTCATATACAAACCTTTAGGGCTTTAGAAATAGTTTTAGGACCACAATCCTTTGTCTACAACTGAATATAGGCCCAAAGCTAGCCCCTTTGCACTTATCTCACAGTTTTGGTCTGCATAAGAGAGGATTTATCTGCTTTATGTCAACATCCTAGCAAATTTATAAATGCATTTTATAGATGTTGAGTAGGAAATACCCCCCTTGGTTCTGCAGAGGCTAAAGAAGAAGAGGAGATATTTATAGAGTCTATCTCCTATACTGTTGGCCTCTGGCCCGAGAATCTTGTTGATCATTGATGGCTATTTTGTAGGGATTACTGGGCATAAGCATCCAGTCTGGGAAAATAACCAACATGATGCAAATGTAGATAAATGGTTAGATTTTGACAAACAAAACTCATTTCATTATGTTATTAGCATTCGATTCTGTTGTGAATGAATGGTATTCCTGTGACTTGTGACATGATGTCACATTATGTGTCATTATGAGATGTATATCATTATGTGATTATAGAAGTGATTGTAATAATGATTGTGAAAAATGTTACTTATGTTTATGCATTGATGTAAAAGCGATAGTGATGATGCTATACATGTTCATACACTATGGTGTTATGTTGATAGAATTGCAAAGTGAATTTATGATGTTATGGATAATGAATTGCCCTTATGAAAAGAGGAAAAATGGTATGTCTATTTGGGAGTACATATTATTTGGTAAAGTTGTGTATCTTGCATTATGTTGCATAGTCATATGTGGGCTATAGTTATGTCTAGGTAAGAGAAATTGTGATTGTATTCCTATTGAATGTTGTGATTAACCAGCGCTTGAGATGTGTGCCCAGGGGATTGTGATACTATGTACCCATCCATGGATGGTATGTTTGGATTATGTGTATGGCAGAAAACCATACCATCTATGTGTTTTCTTGTTGTCACCCTTTTGACTGCCAACCTGAGGGTTGTTGATAGGTCAATATATGGACAATAGTAGCAGTAAAAAAATTCCTTGGGAGGGAATTGAATGGCATAAGTATAATGGCACCACAAAATGATAGTGGTCATTTCAGCCTCTTGGGAAAGTATCACTACTTCCCCTTATTAATGGACCAGATACTTGGTTCATACAATGTTAGCCTAAATCCACTCAGTTCTTTAGGATGACATTAGTTTACGGTATTGTTGTCAATCAGATATGCACCCTATGCTAAGTTATTCAACTTAACTATCTATTGACACATGGGAACACTCCTAGGCATGTGGGTTGCCTCAAAATTGGAGTGAACCTCCAGAGTGCGTTGGTTCTCCAAATGATTTTCCTAATCTAAACAATTTGTAGAGGACAAGGGTGAGAGGGTTAAACTGATATAAAACTAACTGAAATTAACTCCTAAGGTGATGCACCAATACTTAAACTCCTACGAGATCTTACTCACAATTAGTTCATAGAACTATAACTCTCACAACTACTTGATTATACTTAATTCATTAATATTTCACATGAAGGTTCATTTGAACACAACATGCAACCTGAATCAAATACGATAATTGCATAACGATCACAAAACTAAAACAAAATAGAGGATAAATAACTATCACAATGCAATATCAAATTAACCTTGTAAATGAGTAGACAAATGGGAAGGAAAATTACTACTCTATAATTTGGAAGGAATAATGAGTACAAAAACTGAAGTACAACTCTCTCAGTGTGAGAGGAAGACTCTAAAAATCTTTGAACTTTGATCTCTAACTACTATGCTACTATGGTACCACTGATATCTGACTAAGAAGACCCCTCACTAAGTCTGAATCTGCACCATATATCTCCCAAAATTACAAAGAAAAGGAAAAGTTGAATCTCTAAATCTGAGCTCTACCTAAAAATCTGTCAAAAAACTCTGATATCTACTCCAAAATAGAAGAAAACATCTCCAAACTCATCCCCAAAGGGGTACCACTAAAAGCACCAATAAAACATGCCTTATCTTCTCCAAAAAAACTCAAATTTGTCCTTATCTACTCCATCTCGCCCATAGGAAATCAAATCTGGAAAAGAAAGATTTTTTTGCTTTATTTCACTTTAACTGCATAAAATAACAAATATTTACAAGCAATTTATAGAAACATTGCTTTAAATATTGTTTTATAATGACTTATAGTATTATCTCCATATTTGTCTCAATTTGATTTTGATTTGATTCTTTTTATAGAAATAGAATACAAGGCCATATGTGGCATTTCGCCAAGCATGTTACGTTATGATTTTCTATAAAAATCATTAAAATATGGGGGCATATTAAATGAAATTGCAAAAAATAAAAGTCTATAAGGGTAATTCTCAATTTGTCCTTGCCTAAAATCTCTAAGGGCATATGAGGTTTTGAAAAAATAAAACTCGTAGGGCTTGACCTTGTTGGAATTAACCCAGACAACTGAGAGGGGGGGGGGTGAATTAGTTGTCCCATAAATGTTTCTTTTAAACTTCTATAACTATTGTCAATTTGATTAATGGTGTAAACATTAAATCATATGAAATCATCATAGAAACAGAAACATAATCAACACATTTGACACCAAGATTTTTGACGTGGAAACCTGGTTAAGGGAAAAACCACAGTGGGGGTTAACCCACAAAAATTAATACCCTGTTAAAAGTATTTTTATAAAAGGGGAATGCACATGCATTTGGGCTCACTGTCCAGATGTCACTGCTCAAATGGAGGCTCACTGCCTATAGAAATATTACAAGAAAATAATAGAGATTTCAAACTAATGATTAGCATCTACCCATGCAAGAGTTTCAATTTTGGTTAAGTGCAAAAATTGATCTTACACATTTCATCTTTGCTCTCCTCTTCTTATTGCTTTGCCTTCATTCACACCTTGAATATCTACTCTTCTTACATACACGTTGGTCTCACACTACTCACAATAAATCATCCAATTCCATTGGCTGTATATATCCGCAACATGATCTATAATCATTTCACCAGTCAGCGTCAAAACATTTAGAACTTTGTTGAGTACTCTGCTCTGTCGACTAGATCCATACATAATATGATATGTGGACCAAAAATTTCACTTGCAAATCATCAATCATGTCCGTTGCTATCACTGATCATCACAAATTGTTAAGAAACAACTTCATTTAGAATTAAAATCATTCACAAGGTTAGTATGTTCTTCTATTGTCTATTATGTCAAACAGAAACCTTATATTTAGAATCTAGTATCTTTTGATTCCTTCATTATCAGAGGACAAAACTATGGGTTTAGACTGTCTTGACAATGCTTATGACTCCCTCATATCCGTAGCTATCCATGAATTCCCACAGAGAGATCTAGACCAAAATACCGGACCCTGTCACTGCTCTGTACCTAATTGCCCAGACTTAGACAAATTCTTACTCTGACTTCCAGTTGGACCAAACTGAATAATGTGGATGAGTAAAATGGTCTTAGTTACCATCAATGACAACACTTGTCAATGTGAAGCAGTGTCTCTTGCCAACATTCTCCCCCTTTGGCATTGATAGCAACACTTAGTGAAAAATGACTATCAAGTACAACTTCCTCTTACTCCATATACTTGTGCACTTTTCTGGTTCCAAAACTCCCCCTTTGCTAGATGCCTCATTTTTCACTACTCTTCACTCCCACTTTGACATCAATGGCAAAGGGTGGGGTCCGCATTCCAAAAATTTCTAAAAATACTATAAAAACTGTCGCATATGTACAACAAATCATCAAGTCCTATTTACATAAACTTAAGGATGTCTACAAAACTAGATTTTATTTGCAAAAGATTGGAAATCCAAGTACTTTTCATACTATCTAAAATGGAGATATGTCCTCTCAACAGAAATGAATATGCTTCTGCCTTTGATAGATCTGATGGATTACTGGTCTGAACTATAGTCTGAGCTTTTGATAGGGCATTATATATCGTTTCTAGTTTAGGAGCAATTAATTCCCAGAGCTCACACATTCTCTTCATAATGTTGCTTTTCTCTTTAACAAATATCTTGATCTCATCAGTCAAGCTAGTTACTTGACATTCCTAACAAATGGGGGAAATAGTTAGAGGATCAAAATTGTTGGATAGATTTGACAATTTCAGTTCTTGTTCCTTTATCTTCTTCTTAATATCCTTACTTTGGCCCAGGATAAACAAAATTTGTACATATCACTTCCATCATTTAGAGCATTCTTAATACTCTTTATGCTAATATTAAGTGTTCTTCTATCATTTCCTATCAAGTTCTTTATTTCACAAAATTTCTTATCCAAGAATTCTTTCTAAACTTTTGCCTCCACAGACTTCTCAAAGGACTCAAAACTAGTATTTACAGAACTTACAAGATATTTCAAATGTTTGGAGGGGGAATAAGATGGACTCTTCAGGTAGGTAGGCATTAACTTATCCAAGGCTCCAGTTGCCAGCCCCAACAACTTACTATCCTCTACATGGGATGTTAACAATTTTTCTCTAGCCTTTACTTGAGTGAATGATGCTATTTTCAACAATTGAAATGGAGAGAGAGCATCTGGATTTGTTAGACCTTGAAGTAGTTCAGAGTCATCAAGCTCAATTACCTCCTTTCCAAGAAGACCTTTTACTACACCTGCAGTGTCTCTTGCAACATTTTCTGAACCATCCTTTTGATCATAAGATTTCTCTATATCTGCTTTAAGTGCCTCAACATTTGCACCATCTTCTTCTATTTTATCTTCTTGTTTCTTTTCTTTTCTTTCTCTACTTTATCTTTCTCAGTATCATCTGTAGATGGAATCTTTTCTCTATCATCATCACTCCCTACCTGATCCGGAAGACTCTGTGAGGTGGCAATAACATCTTCTTCTCTGGATTGATTAGGAGGAAGAGTATCTTCTGCATAAACTACTTTATTCATCATTTTTGTATCCTCTCTATTTGCTTGTTCTACTTTTGGAACAAAGGCTTCACCAATCTCATATTCCTGCTCAATAATGTTCTCTTCTTCACCATCTGGAACTCCTTTTGTAACTATGAGAAGATTGTGCTTTTTCAATGCTTTCAAGATAATTTCTTGAGTTTCTTCAACAATTTCACTTGTCTCTCCAAGCATGAGTTTGTTCATTCTCTTTTGGCTTCTAAAGTCATCTTTGACTTCCTTGAATATCATATTTATTTGATTAGGTGAAATCTGAGGACACAAACATATTAGTTCATGTTCCTTGATTCCATGTCCTTTCTTTTGGCATTTTCTTTTCTTAGATCCAAAATATTTGCCAGACTTTGTGGCAACTCAGAAGTTATCTCAATTAGTGCCTTGTTGTAGATGTTGAGATATCTGACTGTTGCTTCCTCCAACACCCTTTTATCCACATCCCTATATTCATCATAGAATTTAATCATTGGTTTTAGATTACCATCTACAGTTACTGACTTTATCACATCTTCCAGGGAGAGTGTGGGTTTCTCAACATATTCTTCATATGCTTCTATCTTTTGCTTTTTACTAGTTCTTTTGCTTTCGAAGGACTTCTCTTTGGTTACTTTTGTAGCTTTTTTTCCAGTGGCCTTTAGTTCCTTGATTTCAATGTCACAATCTATAACTTCTTCTTCTTCTCTTATGTTTTCATAGGTTTGGGATGCTTTTGTTTTCTTCCTTTTCTCCCATTTTTCGGATGATTTTTCTTCCAGTTTTGCAATTTTGGAAGGAACAAGGGTCATACTAGAGCTCCTAGTAGTTATAGAAGTGGAAGAGAGTTCCACCAGAGCACCTATTTGTTTCTCATCTTGTTTCTCTTTCTTAGTCATTTCAGTTCTTCCTCTAAATTTCCTCATAGCCTCCTTAGTTAGGACAAGATTTTTAGCTAACTGCTCAACTTCTTTTCTCACTTTCCTACTGGTTTCAGTTTCTTTGAGCTTAGCATGTAATTTTAAATCACGCTCCTCATAAGTTCCAAATCTTTCAATCGTTGTGTCTTTAGGTTTGTTTAGAATATGTTGAGCATACATATTCAAGATTTTTCCATCTATTTCATACCCCATGGGCATGATCCAAGCAGTTCTGGATTCCACTACCTCCATTAGACACTGATCAATATCAACCATGAAGCATATTTCATTTTTGTACTTCTCAACAATTGATTTAGGGATTCTTTCCCTAAAGTGCATCATACCCTAAAAATTCTTGAAGTAACCCCATATTGTAGTTTTCTGAGCCTTGAAGTCTCTAATGCTGTGAAGATGGTCTCTGATTTGAATGGCAACTGGCTCATCATTAGTCCAGTGCACACCTTTTACCCCAGGTACCTCATTCATAAAGTAAAAGAATAGACATAGTACCAACGTACCATACATGAAAGTGTTTTTCTTATCTTTCTTTACTTTGTTTAAGTTTCAATCAGTTGATTCTATAGTAATTCACACAAGTCATAATCAGTATTCTCCTTTAGCATCTTGTTTATAGCATATATGGCTATTTTGAAAACAAAATTTTCTCCGCTAGAGTGGTAAATCTTTTACCCAATCACCATGGAGGTGAATTTGACAACCGGTTCTATGATATCACTAATGGTCATTGCCCTTCTGTCAAACTTGGCACCAATATCATCAGCCACTATCTAATTTTTCATGGCTTGCAGCATGGGAAATCCTCCAGTTGAGTTTAACCCTGTTACAATTTTGATAGCATCCTTGGTAATCTTGAATGGTTTCAACAACCAAATGAATTCATCATGCATTCGACTCAAAACATATTGGAACCATTCATTCTCATCAAATGTTGGAAATCCCATAATCTAAATAAAGTGTTTGTCCTATAGTGCCTTATACTCAGATTTAAGTTTGTGATTTTCATCTATGAGTTGTTTCTCAAATAAGTCTACATACCTTGAATCTCCAAATTCATCTATGTTTGCATAAGTATAAACCCTAATGTCTTCAACATGCAGCACACCATACAGAACACTTGAAAAAGCCCCTAATGGGTTGACTTGTATTGATTTGTGAGGATGCTTCTTAAATTTGGGTCAAGGTCTCTCAGTAATGTCAACAACATGAGGAGTAGCCATCTCAATGGATTTTAAATTCAAGGTTTTACAAAGAGGTACCTTTTTCTTTCACGTGGTTTAATCAATTCCAGTTGAATTCTCTTTTTATGCCTTAGTCTCTAGATTCACAGCTCAAATGCTCTTCTTGTTGTTTCCTCCATATGCAAAGTGATTCAAATAAATGACCAAGTGAGGGTAAATGCAAGAAGTTGTGTCCACTTAACATGGAAGTTTCAGAGTTAGAAAAAAATCTGAAATTAGGGAACCAAAAACGGGATCCTGTTTCTATAAAACAGGATCCTGTTTATATAAAATGAGATCCCGTTTTGGATCGGGATCCCAAGCCTGAAACACAAAATGTGATCCCCTTTTTTAGCGGGATCCCGTTCCATAATATGGGATCCTGTTATAAATGGGATCCTGTTTTGAAAAAGTATTAAATTTAAAAAAAATGGCAGAGACCCCATTTTCACTAGCGACAGTCGACAGACGAAAATAGGATCCCAAGTTGAGTGACCATCCGCCCACCAGGTAAGTGGATTTTTCCACTTCTACAAATTATCCATCAATCATTTTAAGCTTCCCTTGTTTGTTTTGGTGTAAAATACAATCAAAATTTAAATTGTGAATTATTATTTACGGTTTCTATTTATGAAATCAGTAGCTGATTTTTGACATTTTAGTTGTAAAATACAATTGAAATTTTGAAAGAATATATCATATAAAAGGTTAGAATTTGAACAAACTGTCAAAATTATGTTTAAAATTGAGAATTGAATAGATATATTTAGACATTTTAGCTATAAAATACAATTGAAAATTTGAAAATACTGTATCCTATGAAAGGAGAGATTTTGAACAAATTGTCAAAATTTGAGTTCAATTTGAGTGTTGAATAGCTGTATTTAAATATTTTAGCTGTAAAATACAATTGAAATTTTAAAAATACTGTAACATATGAAAGGAGAGATTTTGAACAAACTGTCAAAATTTGAGTTCAATTTGAGTGTTGAATAGCTGTATTTAAACATTTTAGCTATAAAATACAATTAAAATTTTGAAACGATTGTATCATATGAAAGGAGAGATTTTGAACAAACTGTCAAAAATTATATAGCATTGGGATGATATATATATTTGGTTTTTATAAAATTTACTTATAACAATGTATGTCATTGTATTTTAAAGGCATTATTGAATAGGTAACTATCATGTAAAAAAATTACAACAAACCATAATAAAACCTTTATCACATCCTTCATAATCAAACCTTTAGAGACAACCAACTAATCAAGAATTGAGAAAATTTTACAGTTTTTGTGATAGCCAAAAGAATGAAATGAAGCCAACATTTATGTAATTTTTGATATACTCAAGTAGCTGTCCTCACTAGCTAGGTTATGCTCCTAGGATGAACATCGTGATGTTAATTGTGATACGAGCTCAACCTCATTGGTAATGCTTCCCCTAATCTTAATGACATTGATGTAGGCTCCACTCATGATCCTTACGAAGATCTTTCCACCACTAACCTCTTTCATGATAGGTCACTATCCTCACCATCTCCTTAGACCTATAATACCTTGAGCTTATTGAATATTCAACATTCTTAAATCTTTTAACATCCACTAATTGTTGTCCAAAATCATTTTCAACACTTTCATGCATAGAAACTCTTAACAAAGAAAGATTGTCATAACTAGTGCATTGTCTAGAAATACATGAACTTAAATAAAATAATTTTTCATTAGATCTTTCACAGAACACACTTGATATAAACTCTTTTATTGCTTTAGTTGGCATATTAATATTACATTCCTGTATAATCATGTTACGATGTAAAGTACAACGTATATATTGAAACACATCATAATAATAACGAAATTGAACATGCATTTTACAACAACAAGATATTCATTCCTTATTAATCTTTACATACCATGGTTTGCATTTTTCAAAAGATCTTTGACTTATTTTAATATTACCAGGTAACACTAATTCATCACAAAATTTTCTATAAAATTTAGTTTGCGTTGTATCTAATAGGTGTTTTGGATGAGGATCGCGAACTTTGGACCCCACTCTTAATTTTAAAACATCTCTAGCATTAGATGATACCCTAGTATTATCATGCCAATATTTTTCGATCAAAGATCTGATTTCAACATTCAGTTTCATGTCAGATCTCAGGAGTCGACCACTAAAACTCCAACATTGGTTAATTGGATCATTTTCTATACTTTCTCTTCTTTTTGCCGCTCTTACCAATGTTTTAGGATGTATTTTTAGAATTCCACTAATATTGCTTACCATTCTTCTATTCAAAGCTGTTTTATTCACTATAGCAATTGTTATAGCTCGTCTTGCTGCATTTTTATCTTTGGATCGACTATTACTTCCAATAGACTCAATGGCACTAGCAACAATAGACATAGCATGTTTTAGTGATTGATCTTTTCTTCTTGGTTTAACAAAAATGCCTAACATTTTCATTACTTTTCTCATTTTCCACATTCTCATTAATTGCATCATTAGTTGACATTGAAATGATAGTTTTTTACGATAAAAAAATTTCTTGTATAATCTATTAGCATGTGTTCTTATTTGTCTCCAAGAAATTTTACTAGGAAGATTATCCAAAACATCTCTTTAAATTTTGAAAAAATAGTTCTCATTTTCAACATCACATCCTAGATTTTCATTTTCCACAACAAAATGGTTTTCATTTTCATTTTCAACAAAAGGATTTTTCATTTTCATTTTCAACAACAAAATGGTTTTCATTTTCATTTTCAACAAAAGGATTTTCGTTTTCATTTTCAACAACAAAACGATCTTCATTTTCATTTTCAACAAAAGGATTTTCATTTTCATTTTCAACAGCAAAATGGTTTTCATTTTCATTTTCAACAACAAAACGGTTTTCATTTTCATTTTCAACAACAAAAGGATTTTCATTTTCATTTTCAATAACAATTTGTTTCAAATTTTGATCTCTAAGAATATTATCAATCTCAACATTGTTATATCTAGCTTGTTTTAAATCTCCTATCAACACTATTTCCATTTCATTCAAAGGTGGATTTGAAGAAGTACTTGGATTTGTGCCTATTGAAACATTCTCCATAGCATTAATAGAGGGATTTGAAGACATACCAGGAGTAGTTTGTATAATCGTATTAGTTTCCACATTCACCTCTTGCAAACTTGCATTGTCTACATCCATGGTCTCCTCAATGTTTTTATCTTCAATAGTTGTGGAATTGGATGCTTCAGCATTATTCATTGATTGAATCTTTATTCTTCTATCTCTTTGTCTTTTTGCCTCCTCTCTCTTCGCTTCAATTGCTTCAGGGGTTAATAGCTTCCTATCTTTCCTCTTATTACGACTTTGTGATCCCATGATTAAAAAATTTATGAAGCATGTACAAATGAATGTCAAAAACTTGAATGTGTTTCAAGTCCTTCAAACAAGTACAAATTCAACAAAATTCCACTCAAATAGTGTCTCCATGATGGCTTCTATCAAAATACAAACAATATTTCAAGTTGATGGACCTGCAAAAGAAAAAAATATGACAAAGAATGCTGCAAGAGTCGCTGTCAGCCATACTCTAGAGCAATTTACAAAAATGATAGTCATAGTACAGTCTTATTAAATAAAATAGGCAAATAATAAACGGCATCCCGTTTTATTTTCGACCGATGCATGAAGAAACGGGATCCCGTTTAATAGACGGGATTGCGTTTAGTAAACGAGATCCCGTTATTCAAAATTTGAATTTTAGGCTCAGGTTTTGCTTTGTAACCCGCTTCAAAAAATGCTTTGGGGACCCGACCCTGACCTCTGGACCTGGTTTGACCTACAACTTGAAGGCCCTGTCAATGTCACAACAAAATAGTGACTTTGGACATATATCTAAAGGTCTATTTTGCAGAATATTTTGACAAAATTAAAACCCATTATAGAGGAGACAATGTAGATTCCATATATGTAATTTTTTTTACAATTGGATTAATTTTTATTTTTTTTAATCAATTTCTGATGAAATAGGTCCATAAACTTGAATTATCAGGGTTTTTTAATATTTTAATAACTTTTTATTAAAATATTTTTTTGTAAAAAAAATTGTATGAAAACGTACTTTAGACAATTCTTTTCAATTTAAAAAAAAATTCAAAAAATGTTAAGTTTAGGTCATCTTATGCATGACGTACACGATTTTTTGAAAGACAAAAAATGACCAATAAAAAATTAATAAAAAAAAATTATTCAATAAAAAATTACAAATAAATATGGAAAACGTGCTTCAGTGAGTTACAAATCTTTTCCCAAAAAGATTTTGAAAAATATGATTATTTAGTTCAAAATATGGATGACGTATACGTACATGGTATAGTAAAAAAAAAGTGACTTTTAGACAGTGGTTTTTAGAAACGCCTATTCAAAATCAATTTCTATCATCTGGGTATTGAAAAAAAATACATATTTTGAAACTAGGCTCCGAGTACTACATTTCATATTTAGTGACTTTTTCCAAGATTCCACATTTAAGTGCTTCAAATTTTTAGGTCAAATGTGACAAATTCTGAAAATCAGGGAAAACACTTCCACTTTTTTGCCAATAAGTGGACACAACTTCTTGCACACACCCGTGACCTTTTAACTTTTGCAAAAACCTAATTTTGGCATTGCAATAAATGTGTTGCCCTAACTATATCCAGTTGCTCTATTTTTTATAGTTCTTCAAGAATCACTCCGCAAGATTTCATATCAACATATTTCCTTCCGGAAAACCTTCCAAGGGTTATGAACCGATTCAAGATATTCTCTCTTATTGTGCTAGATTCAGGCACCTATTAACTAACTGGGGGAATTTGATGTTCAGTGTAGCTTCCCCTGAGCCAGAGCTCCTAGTTCAACTCCTGGAGGAATTGTCAACATAGGATTCCAGTGTGGACTGTTCACAATCGTTTATTGTTTCTTTATTTACCCAAGTCTTATTCATTTCGCTCCGTATCTCATTCACATCAATTTTTCTTTTTCCTTTGTCTTATTTTTTCTCATCCGGTTTTTTGTTTACTAGACCTCTTCTTCCATTGTTCCTACTTCTACAAAATTTTGCAATATGACCAGATTTATTGTAGTTAAAGCACACAACATTTATTTTCTTATAAACTTGATTTCCTCTTGATCTACACTAATTAGCCATGTGTCCAAATCCATTGCAAGAAAAGTAGTAGCCATTGAAAAAATTGCCATTAGAGTTATTCATTATCATACTTCTACATTCATTGGATTTATGACAATACCTTTTGCATTTGAAGCATTGACCAGAGAAGGATGGACCATTTTGATTTTCTCTACTTCTACACTAAGTAGCTCAATGACCAAAGTTATTGCAATTGAAACAATTTTCATTGAATGATGGATATCTTTGAGCATTATTCTGTCTTACCAGGGATTTCCTAGTTCTGTTCCTTTATTCCTTGGTTGAAATTTTCTTTGACAAGATCTAGAGCTTTCACCTTTTTCATATCTGAGATTATGCTTGTCATCATTCCTTTTCTATTCTTCAATTAGTACTTCAAGTTTAGTTGAGATTATTTTGAATTTCTCCTTGTACTCATTTGCAATTTCTAGATCATGTCTGAGAGTGATAATCTATCTCTCAAGATCTCTATCATTGTTTCTACTTTCTTGTAGATTAGATTCTAGGAGACTAGCTATTCCATCCAAGCTATAGCATTCTTTAGATCTCTCTTTCAGATTTTGCTTCATCTCTTCTTCAACTTTCTTCCTATCTTGAATTTCCTTGGTTAGTCTCATTACCCCAGTTTCCATTTTATGTTTTGGGACAAAAACTTATTTAGTTAACTTTTCACATTCTTTTGTCTTCTCTTTTAGAGCCTTGTCTTCCAGTTGAAGAGGTTGCTCCTTTCCTTTTGCATTAGATTTACTCAATTTTTCTTTTAAAATTTCAATAAAGTCTTGAGCCTTTTTGAGGTTATCTTGTAGTTCTTAGACTTCTGCCTTGGACTTCTAAAGATCATCTAAGGAAAGATTAAGTTGCCCTTGAAGGTTATATTCATCCATTTTTACTATTTTCCCAGATCTTCCTTAAGTTGTTAAACTTTTCCAAAGGAACCTTCCTCTGATACCAATTGTTTGAATTAACCCAGACAACTGAGAGGGGGAGTGAATCAGTTGTCACAGAAATCTTTCTTTTAAACTTCTTTTACTACTGTCAATTTGATTAATGATGCAAACATTAAATCATATGAAATTATCATAGAAGTAGAAACATAATCAACACATTTGACACCAAGATTTTTGATGTGGAAACCTGGTTAAAGAAAAAACCATGGTGGGGGTTAACCCACAAAAATTAATACCCTATTAAAAGTACTTTTACAAAATGGGAATGCACATGCATTTGGGCTCACTGCGCAGAGCTCACTGCTCAAATGGAGGCTCACTGCCTATATAAATATTACAAGAGAATAACAGAGATTTTGAACTAATGATTAGCATCTACCCATGCAAGAGTTTTAGTTCTGGTTAAGTACAAAAATTGATCTTACACATTTCATCTTTGCTCTGCCTTCATTCACACCTTGAATATTTGTTCTTCTTACATACACATTTTTCGCACACCACCCACACTAAATCATCCAATTCCATCATCTATATATATCCGCAACATGATCTATAATCATTTCACCATTCAGCTTCAAAACATTTAGAACTTTGTTGAGTACTCTTCTCTGTCGGCTAGATCCATACATAATATGAGATGCAAACTAAAAATTTCACTTGCAAATCATCAATCATGGCAGCTGTTATCACTGATCATCATAAATTATCCAATAAACAACTTCTATGCATCCAAAATTAAGATCATTCACAAGGTTAGTCTGTTCTGTCAAATAGAAACCTGATATTCATAAGCTAGTATCTTTTGATTTCTTCATTACCAGAGAACAAAAATCTAGATTTAGACTATCTTGACAATGCTTATGACTCCCTCAGATCCGTAGCTATCCATGACTTCCCACGGAGAGATCTAGACCAAAATACTTGACTGCCTAGACTTAGACAAATTCTTACTCTAACTTCCGGTTGGACAAAACTAAATAATGAGGATGGGTAAAATGGTCTTAGTTGCCATCAATGACAACACTTGTCGATGTGAAGTAGTATCTCTTGCCAACAAACCTCTACTCGATCTGCACACTTTCTAAGGCATCAATGAAGTTGTTTTGACCTTACCTCCAAAATGGAGAAAAGGGCCATCGAGGATTCAAGGCACATAGCCTAGGTAGTAAACATGTTCACAAGGTTTTAATACCCCCATCAGTATTAGTTTAGCTTAAAGAAATAAAATTTATGTGATAAAAATCATCATCAATTTAGGGCATCGATGGAACCCTAATCACAAAAAACCCTTGCCCTATAAATTCAAGCTCATTTCACACCTTTAGACTTTTGAGAGAAAAGACTCTGCCCAGCCATAGCCATGAGTAGGGTTTTGGACTGTAAAATCCTTATTTTCTTTCTTCTCAATGTAATCTTCAGGAAGATCTCCTACAAAATATGGAAGGTAAACACTTCTTTGAACCATTTTCTTCATTTATTACAGGCTTCCCTAGGCTTCTAGCCGTAGCCAAAAAAAGTTTCTGATGTATTTATGCTATGTTTTTCCCTTGTCATTTGTCTCTCCTGCATGGAGCCACCATGGTTGTTGGTCTAAACTTATCTGGAGGAAATATAAAGGCACACAATGGGTAAAACCCATGGCTTTGCACATGATCCTCTTTAAAAACAAAGGTATGTTTGTCGATCTACAATCTACATGCATTTCTTTTCATTTTCTCTATAGCATGAGGCCTAAAAGGGTATTTAGAAGTCGTAGTTCTGTAGATGCATTTCATTATTTTTTGGAGATTCCTATAACTAAGTGTTTGAACCACATTATTATGCAACTGTAGTTTTGTCTTCAGACTGAGCTTCCTTCCTTATCATAGGCCACGACCTCAGTAGCATGGGTTTCATTGACTATTCTGTATCTGCAACTTTCATAGTCAAAACCCCATGTGATTTAAGCTCTTGTGAGGAAGATATGCTCTCTCTGGCCGTGACCATGGTTGCATTAACTGAGCTTTTGATCTATTTTCTACTATGTAAAAGGGTAATGTAACCATATTGTTATTCATCTCTGAAAAGTCTGAAAGGTATATACTATACTGGTCCATGCTTGATATATTTGATCCCATATGATTTCTGAGTGTTCCTTCTAAAACCCTCATGAGCTTGGGATAGATTATGACTATTCATTGCTATTCATTCCTTTTAGTGAGGGCTTAAATGATACACTTGACTAATATATATATATGATTGTCACTTTTCTTCAACACCTTATGACAAAATAACCACTTTTAGCTCGACTCCAAGCAACTAAGCTTCACTAGAAGCATGAATGAAACCTTAAAACATTGATATGGAAAGGGTGAATGCTTTATAGCCTCACAGTCAAGCTTCTTTATGAAGTTACCTTGCAATGATGAGTTCTTCAAAGACTATGTAAGATGATACGACAAAATGTATGAAGATTCAACCTATATCATTGTTACTTCTTGATAGAGCTCTTCATTAAAGTCTAATATTATGACAGTAATTATGTATAAAATTGTCATGTCCCTATATTGAATTAGTTATGCATTTCAAATATCCCAACATTAAATAATATAAATTGAATATATTAAAATAATATATATACGGATTCAATATTATGAATTAAATGGTATATTATAAACCAAATATTATTTAAAATATTATCATTATATAATTATATAAGTATCAATATAAATTATAATAATTATTATATAATAATACATGTAATATAATAATATTTATATTATAATATAAATTACAAGGTTGTCTTATTAAGCAAGCAAAGGCATCGATTATGTTTAAAAGAATAACAAATAGAAGACAATGATATTGTCTCCTAATGAAAGGCCTTAACATCGATTCCTAAGACTTAGAACTAATCAAGGATGAACTTCAAGTATATGCTAATCGAATGCAAATAAGACAAAGCTTGGATTTTCCTTAAAAACTAAGCTACGGTCACACTTAAAGGAATAGAATTATAATACAAACAACTACGATTAATGTATTTAACAAGGTACCACTAATATGAAGGGAGACGTCCCTTTGTTGGGAAATATGAATGGTTACAGTATAAAGACAGAAAGAAGAAGGGAGGGCATTATCATCAAATAAGCATCTTACTCCTCATTATATAAATATTCATGAAGAGATCAAAATAATTTAGTCTTCAAATAGAATACAACCCAGATCAGATCTTCTACTTAGCAATTTATTCCAGATTCAAATACAATTAAGGATAGAGCATTAAGAGGTCACCGATTCTTCCTCATATCCCACGATCAAGTGCAGAAGATATATACATACTTTGTGATCATTGAATCCATTTGTCTTCCATCCACATACCATTCGGAACAGATATATATATACAAGAATTGTGAATTTGCTTGCATTCATGTCTTATAGTCTATTGGAGATCATACATTTACCCAATCAAACGTATGATCTATCAATTGTCCATTATGAGTTATATGCTATGTAGTTGTTAGAATCTGATCTATGCTGAATTGTGATTAAAGAATTGTATGCTATGAGTATCATTGCATGATGTTTGCATTTCAATCTGTATAATAATCTGCATCTAGTATTTCTATGGAATCTTTCATCAGTCGATATACTATAGTATAGTTCAATAAATGAGATGTTGCATTTATTCATTCATAACATAACAGTCTGCATAAATTGGAATGCACATTATCTCTATATAACATACGCAGATTTATATGATGTACTGCTAAGAAATCATGTCTTGTGTTTGTCTTTGACCATGATAAGTTCTAAGCAAGTCTATAGATCTGCATTAGAATTGTTCAAGATATGTGTTAGTAGTAGACATTACATTACTTTATATTTTGAACTTTAGCTCATTGCATATGACATCATGTAGTATGAATGATCCTCATAATTGCTTGTATATATAAAGGAAATAAATGATCATATTTACATTTAGGAATGAATGATTGTCACAACTGAATGAATATATACATCAATCAATCATTATATTAGATGTTTAAATGAAAGGTGTTCAAGCATTAAGATGAATGTATGGCAATCATGATGTAAAGGCCAAGAATTATATAATTATGAAGCACTATGTATAAATATTGATGATGATTTAGAAATCATAGTTTCATGCCATATCCGAAAGGAGAATTAAGCGTCATCCTTAATCATCTCGCCAATCTATGGGTATGGGGATAAGTTAAGGATGTGATTTGGACCTAGGTGACCCTCAAGAAGATGAAGTACCTCTGGGTGTGAGGTGAAGCCTTGGGCCTATGGTATGATGAGCTCATCAATGTTAAATGTGCCCTACTGATGGGAGAAAATTACAGATTCCAACTAAAAACTATTTATAGATAACAAAAATCAAAGAGATATGCGGGAATAATGACAGGAAACATAAGGCAATTCCTTCTCAATGATAGGATATAACAAGATCAACAACACATAATACATATAACAGGAGAGATATAGTTTATTCACTTATATTTCCTTCTAATTCAATATTACATTATCAAAATATTGGCCCATATACTCAGCCTCACACTGCAGAATGCCAAAAGAAATGAATTTAACCTATCTAGCTTGTATCAAATGGCTCAAAATGAACCATCGCCCTTTCCTCTACTCAACCACGGCCTCCTCATCCTCTTAACTTATTTCTATCTATTTCACCTCTAATCACTCTAATTCCTGTGCAAAGCATATCTTTCAGGATAATCAGTCTTTAGACCATCAATCTCTCCTCCTCTAAACTACATGGCCAATATGAATGGCCTCTACCATCCACCTCTCCTTGATCTGCTATGTTTTCTCTTTCTTATATACTCAGCTGTGATCCAGATAATGATGCCTCATAATGCTCGATGCCCACCAAGCTTGACTGCCCATGATTCCTTATTATGGTCTGCAGAAACTAAGCAAAACATAATGCTACCTAGTTGTAATTGTCGCATGAAGGAAGAATTGAAAATGAAATGACCATGCGATAGAACAATAACCACCACCCAAAATAGCAAAGATACAACTAGAAGAAATAGAAACCATGATGTCCATGAGATGCAGATGTTTAATAGAAATTCAATGTTGTTTCTAAACATGTCAATTCTCCTCAAAGGAATAAAGTATTCACCAGCTGGTTCCAAATCTGCAAATAACTGGCTACCAGACCTCGAGATAATAATAGTAATTTAATGTCTCAGCAATGGTTGATAGAAATAGCCAAACAAGTTACTGTCATATGGGTGATATGAGTTGCACAATAAAGCCCAAAATCTAAAAATATGCAATCCAAAATTGATGGAACACGATGCCACTACATCAGACTCCCTAGGCAGAAAAATTCATGAGCTCCTACTCATGCGGTCCATGATTCCATTTTTCTTTTTCCTCATCTACTAGTTTCTTAATTCTGTACATCCATACTTGCATTGTTGCCTTCAAAATTTCACTGTCTACATTTGTCATCTTCTTTCTCTCTGTGCATACTTCCTCTGTCGATTCTCTTTATTGACTCCAAATTTCTACCATTCTGACTCATCATCACATTCATCTACTGGCATCATCTCCAATGAAAACAAAACCTCATATATGCTCTGTGAAAAATAAATTACCTCTGGAATCTTTATGATTGCAATGTTAGTTGGTAACAGTAAGTCTTTGGCCTCTTCTATAGTCTCCGGTTCATTCATCACATTCTCAATTGAACCTTCTGCACTTTCATTCTCCACTGTATCCACCTTTACTAAGTCTGCACTTCCACTATCCGAGCTGAACAACACATCTAATTGCTTATCCTCTTTTGCTGACACGGTTTTCTTTTCATTTTCATTATATTTATCATCATAAAAAACAAAAGCATGAACTATAATTTTCCTAGCATCAAACTTGGGATTATTTTGATTGTTAAAATGAACAATTTCAAATCTCTGAAAATCTATATTTTGGTCATTACCTATCACTTGATAACCTTCTTCCTTACAAAAATGTTCACAGTCCTCATAAACATCCTCCGCATTCTTGCTATTAACTTCTTCTATGTCTGTTGCTGGCTTGCTATCTTCTACTTCCTTCTTTCCTACAATCATAACATCATTAGGAAAATAATACTTTTCAAATGCCTCTATTCTTCTTGAGATCTTTTGCAATTCCTCATTGAACTTCCTCTTTTCCACATCATCCCAATATCTATCCCATGATGGTATTACAACAGGTCTTCTAACTGCAATCCTCATCTCCTTTAGTATTTTGCCAACTCACACTCTGCAACCAATCTTCCATGCCTCCTTCTCTACCCTCTGTAGTTACAAGTCTCCTCTCTCTCCTGCAACAAATCTTATAGGGTTTACTCAAGACACAACCACACAACTCTTTTCCCACACCCACTAGTCTTGGCTAAGTTGCCTCTCTTTAGCGATCTACTTAGTACTCAAGACCAACCATGCTCTGATGCCACTTGATGGGAGAAAATTATAGATTCCAACTAAAACGTATTTGCAGACAACAAAAATCAAAGAGATATATGGGAATAATGACAGGACACATTAGGCAATTCCTTCTCAATGACAGGATATAACAAGATCAACAATAGAGAATAGATATGACAGGAGAGATATAGTTTGATCACTTATGTTTCTTTCTAATTCAATATTACATAATCAAAATATTGGCCCATATACTTGGCCTCACACTGTAGAATGCCAAAAGAAATGACTTTAACCTATCTAGCTTGTATCAAAAAGCTTAGAATGAACCGTTGCCCTTTCCTTTACTTGACCACGGCCTCCTCATCCTATTAACTTCTTGTTTCTATCTGTTTCACTTGCGATCACTCTAATTCCTATGGAAAACATATCTTTCATATATATGATAATCAGTCTTTAGACCATCGATCTCTCCTCCTCTAAACTACATGGTTAATATGAATGGCCTCTACCATCTACCTCTCCTCAATCTGCTATGTTTTCTCCTTCTTATATACTTAGCTGCGATCTAGATAATGATGCCTCATAACGGCTGATGCCCACCAAGCTTGATTGCTCACGATTCCTTTATGTGGTCTATAGAAACCAAGCAAAACATAATGCTGCCTAGTTTTAACCATCGCCAAAAGGCAGAATTAAAAATGAAATGACCATGCGACAGAATAATAACCACCACCCAAAATAGCAAAGATATAGCCAGAACAAATAGAAACCATGATGTCCACAACTTGTAGATGTTTAATAGAAATTCAATGTTGTTTCTAAACTTGTCGATTCTCCCCAAAGGAATAAAGCATTCACCAGCTGGTTCCAAATTTGCAGATAACTGGCTACCATGACCTCTAGAGTATAATAGCAATTTAATATCTCAGCAATGGTTGACAAAAATAGCGAAACAAGTTACTGTCATATGGGTGACAGGAGCTACACAGTAAAGCCCAAAAACTAAAAATATGCAATCCAAAATTGATGGAACACGATGCCACTACGTCACCTACGTTGGGTGACTCTGAAATGGATGAAGCATACTCAGGTGTAGCATGAAGTCCTTTGAGATGACTGGTGAAATATGTCGAGTGTAGTGTGAAGCCATCAGGCCTCTGTATGGGATGGTTAATGGCCCCTTAACAAACTATGCTCATGGAATTAGGGATCGATTAATGATAGGGTGACTCACAATTCTCTCTAGGATAGAACATGAATTCTATGAATGTGAATATTGAATAGCTATGAAATCATGATTTTAATGCTTAAAGACCAATGTGGAAAGGATATGGATTAATACTTTACTAGTGAGTTCTAATTATGATATAAAAAAGGAAAAACTAAATACTAATGTTTCCTTTTTGTAAGTTAAAATTGTGCAAGGTTGTGAACAATTTGAGCTTACTAGAAGGGGACATTACAAGTGGTATCAAAGCAGTCATCCTTCCATCCTGTGTATACTTGTAACTTATTCTCTCATGTGAATACCTTGTGTATTACTTGTATTCATGCTTCAAGCTTGATATACTCATGTGTTGCTTCTTGCTTATTGTGTATACTTTGGTAGTACATGTATTTATGTTTATACTTGGTGACCTTGGAATGGTGGATGTACCCATGGTGTAGTATGGGATGCACCAATCCCCTTTCCAATGGTCTGGTAGTATACTTATTGGTATTGAGGCATCTTATGTGACTCCATGCATTCACGAGTGTGCTTCATGACTTACACTTCATGTGTATACTTGTAGACAAGGGTATACTTTGTGAATTATGTATTTAAGTGTATACTCTATAAATTGCATTTGTATGCGCATATATTTATGCTTCATGTGTATACTTCATGATTTACATCTATTTATATGCTTCATGCTTTAACCTTACTTTTATGCTTCATGTGTGTGTTTTCTTGTGTGTGTTCACATATTTTACTTGTGTAATCTTGTGTGTTTTTCTGTGTGTGTTTTCTTGTGTAATCTTGTGTATTTTCATGTATTGCTTCATACTTGTATGCTTTCTATTGGTAGGTTTCTCATGTTGACAGATGTGTGTTTCTCATATCTGATATATATTTTCAGCATGTATACTTCAAGCTCCATATGTGTTAATACACATGCTACTTAGACATTCATGTGTATGTTTTATGTGTATACTTCATTGAGTGCAATTGTATTCAAGTGTATGCTCTATTCAAGTGTATGCTATATGACTTTCCAATTGTATTCAAGTGTATGCTCTATGACTATGTACTTGTATCCGAGTGTATGCTCTATGACATTATATTTGAATGCATACTTTATGTCAATAATTATATTTGAGTGTATACTCTATGCTTTATATTTGTAATTGAGTGTATACTCTATGATTGTATTTGAGTGTATAACTCTATGCCTTGTAATTAATTATATACTCTATGATTGTATTTGAGTGTATAACTCTATTCCTTGTAACTGAGTGTATACTCTATGATTGTATTTGAGTGTATAACTCTATGCCTTGTAATTTGAGTGTATACTCCATGATTGTAATTGAGTGTATGACTCTATGCCTTGAGATTGTATACTCTATTATTGTATTTGTATTTGAGTATGTACTCTATGATTTGTATTTGTATAACTAGTGATTGTGTACTCTATGACTTGTATTCAAGTGTATACTCTATAACTTGGTATTTGTATTTGAGTGTATGTACTCTACAACTTGTATTTGTATGTGAGTGTATTTTCTAAGACTTGTATTCAATTG
Organism: Cunninghamia lanceolata; assembly: GCA_027924645.1. Lineage (NCBI taxonomy): Eukaryota > Viridiplantae > Streptophyta > Pinopsida > Cupressales > Cupressaceae > Cunninghamia > Cunninghamia lanceolata. The sequence continues at coordinate 11,874,363 of BSBN01001099.1, forward strand.
TATACTTTATGACTATGTATTCAAGTGTATACTCCATGACTTTGAGTGTTCAAATGTATACTACATGCTTTATGTGTGTACTCCATGACTTATGAATGTTCAAATAGACACTTCATGACTTACTTATATTAATGTATACTTCATAGTTGTGTGTATACTTACATGTTACATGTATGCCTCATGCCTTAGGTATTGCACGTATATATTTTTGTATACTTCATACTTTGTGTATCAAGTGTATGTTATGTGTTTCATGTATTATGTGCATATACTCATTTATTACATACTATGTTCATGATTCATGCTTCGTATACTTTAAGTATTAAGTGTATAAGCTTTGTGTATGCTTCATGTACTATGTGTATTTATGATTTGTGTTTTTGTCTATGTGTGCTTATACTTCATCATGGATCTTCTCTCCAATGGTGTTCTCTATTTGGAGTGTAGAACCAAAGAGCCTCACCCATCATGTTATAGAAACATATATATTGCTCTCTCATCATTCTTTTAACACACTTATGGTCCACATTCTTAAGACTATTATATTGTTGTCATCGATGTTAAGAGTTTACAACACTACACATAGTTACACGATAATAGCTGAGATTGTTCAACCACTATCACCGCAAATTTTAATTCTTGCAAATCTAAGGATCAAAATATTACACCCTGACTTGAAATGTAAGTACCAGGCTACTATTACCTCCATTTTCATTTGGGCTAATATGAGGTAATGACCTCAACCTAACATGACAACAATTCTCAAAGGACCTCCACTACAAACAAAAAGTAAAGCATCACTAATTATACCTTGATACATGTCAGAGTGCACTAGTATTACTAAAAGCTTAGTCATCACACAAAACTATTATGTAGAGATCTAGCACTCTATTGTGCCCTATAATATCTATGTTCAAATTGATTTATGGTAGTGAAGTCACCCCTAAGTATTTAAGGTAAATTACAATTAGCCTTTGATAACAAGGTACTACTATTACCCTTAGTCTATTAGACATAACTGGGATTTACAAATGAATTACTCTAGCATTCCATGTTCAAATATTCATGTCAAAATTCATCATATCATGATGTTTCTACTCCACACTCATAGAAACAATGGTAATATACATATCAACCTTGCAACTTACCAATTCTCTCTCCTCGATATCATATAATTACTCCCGAGGTATTGACCTGCACATGGTTCTTCTCAAATTCTTGGGTTAACTGACAATTGCTTGAGGACAAGAAATCTCAAGAGAGGAGGCCTATCATGTCCCTATATTGAATTAGTTATGTATTTCAAATATCCTGACATTAAATATAGACTGAATATATTAAAATAATGTAAGTGTGTGCTTCAGGATTAAACTGTGTTAGTTTTTCCCTCAACATTTTAGATCACACTCCATGATCCATCATCAGAAGAAAAGAAAGCAAGAAAAATAGAATGAATAATCTGCAGATCAAGAAGCTTAAATAGAAAGGGAGAGGGGAAAGAGGTGGCATGGGGACAAAGAGATCACACATGGAAGAAACTTCCAAAAAAAAAACTAACACTCCAAAAACCCCAAATTGCAAAGAAGACTCCAAAGACACAAGGACAAGCCAAAAAGAAAGACAAAAACCACAAAGTGAAACTCAAAAAAAAAAAATGATAATAAAAATAAAACATCAAACCTACAAGCAAGATTAAAATGTAACTATAAAAATGTATATATATACTTCTATGTATATCTATATAGATGTATAAGAGAATATATCTATATGCCATTAAATAAATCAATAGATATATATATGTATGTGTGTGTGTGAGTGAGTGTAAAAGTAAATAAATGTATGTATGAAAGAAAAAGAAACTTATAAATAATAGAAAGAAGGAAATAAATTAAAACACCTAACCTACAAGGGAGAGTAAATATATAACTATATATAAATATACTTCAATACATCAAAAGAAGAAAGGGAGATGGCATTTTAACTTTTATTAAAATTTTGGAGATGGGGTTGTGGGTCAAGATTTTATAGTTGTCACCATTGGAGAGGAGATCTAGCATCTTGGAGATATAGTCATGTTTTTTCATGATGACTATGGCATTGCCTTTGTCTACTTTAACAATGACAAGGTCATTGTTGCTCATTAGACTCTTGAAGGCCCGAAGCTCAATTTTGGGGATATTGCACCTCGGTGGTTTGGCATGCCTTAGTACGACAACACAATCTCATCTTATTTCCTCATCAATATCCTCGGGGAGAGAATGAACCACATTTTTAGTCTGAATTAATAAATCAGTATAATGAACAGATTGAGGGGTGATGGCAAAACCTAAACCTCTTTTTAAAAAATTGAAAGAGAGAGGATCTAAATGTACATGGGAGAGGATCTAAAGGTACATGGGAGAGGTTAACAACTAATTTATTTTCCCAGTCATGAATAATGAATAATGGGAGATGAAGCAAATGTGATTAGAAATAATCATCAATGAACATCTGAAAAAATCCTCATTCGAAAAGATAAGAAAGCAACACAATTAATCTCCAATCAAGTGGGAGGTACAATCATTCGAATGATGCAAATATTGAGTTATATCTTGAAAATGAAAATTCAAGATCAATAGAACATGTACAAGTAACATAACATCTCACAATGCAACCAAAAATGAGATAAATTTATCTGTAGAAGGAAATGTATAAAATATACATGGCTAAATTCAATTTTGAAAGGATTTTTTGTAAATTTTGATGTAATGGTGCTAATGGATATGATAGTCTTTTCTAATTTCTATCACACAATCAAGTCATCAATTTTAGGAATTAAATATGTATTGAAACTTCAATATAATTAGGCTTTAAAATAACTATGATTTTAAATAATAATGATTAGGGTTTAAAATAAAAAGCAGTAGGATTTAAAATAAGTAGGGTTAGGGTTTAAAATGATCATTAAAATAAGAGTTATAAAATGATAATTAGGGTTAGGGTGTAAAATGATCATAGGGTTAGGGTTTAACATGACCATTAGGGTTAGGGTTATAAAATCATAATTAGGGTTAGGGCATAAAATAAGGAGGGTTAGGTTTTAAATGATTATTAGGGTTAGGGTTTAAAATAACTAGGGTTAGGATTTAAAATTAGCATTAGGGTTACAATTTAGAATAATTAGGGTTAAGGTTTAAAACATTTAGGGTATAAAATAATTAGGATTAGTGTTTAAAATAAATAGGGTTTAATTAATTAGGTTTATAATATTTCATATTATATTAATCATATTATTAAGATGTAATATAATATAATATATAATATAAGTATATTATATATTATTATATATAATATAATAATATTTATATTATTTTTTGATTAGAGGGTAAAACAGGATTTTAAAGGTCCCAAACGTTTTACAAACAAACTTCAACCTCAACAAAGGTTGACCATCAGCACAACAATAGTCCAGCTACCAAGACAACAAGTGCCAAACCAAAATAGAGCATCCAAAACATAGCACTCCACAAAATAGACAAATAACCTAAGCTATGCCAACAGTAGATCTAGCCTTTTGCACACCCTTAATCCAAGTGTGGGATTGAGAGATTGACTTTGACAAACCCTTCTTCCTACGATGCACTAATGTCCAATAGACATCATTATCTAGGTCCACTGAGCAAGGGGAAGGGGGAGGGGAATCCTCCACAAAACTCTACCCACAAGTGAGGCCTGAGAGGGAGACCCAACAAGAGAGGAAGACCATTGAGGAACCACAATATGAGCCCCAACCAAAGATGCCACTCTTGCAGGATCAAAGGAAATAGCCAAGTCATCACCACCACCACAAGCCAAACCGCTGACAACAGAAGTAGCAATGATACTAACAACAACAAGCAAACCACCACAAGAGGGCACAGCAAAGCTGACGCTGATACCAACAACCAAATAACCTCCAACAAGTGGAAAAGCTAGATCAAGCATAGAACAGGGGACTATGGAAGCTGTAGGTTTTGAAACCTTCAAATCCTCAGAAGAAGACTTGGAAGACTCTGATGAAGAGTCTTAGACATCTACATTAAAATGATCAAGTGCAACATCCTTCCACCAAGAAGAAGATCTAACAACCTTTAGGTGAGGCCAATTTGATGCAATATGTTTTATAGCAAAGCATCAATGACATCCAAAGGGAATACCTTCATAATCAAGAGATTGAGTCCACGACAAATATGCTGCCTATAAAATAATCTTAGCAGGAAGGGGCTTGGACATATTGATATCAACTAACATTTACACATAGGTGGTATGAGTGAAAATAGAAGTAGTTGAATCCACCATCTGAAAACAACCCAAAGAGATTCCAATAGCTGAAAAACTTGAATCACCCCAGAAATAAAGGGGAAGATTTGGGAGGCAGATCCACACTAGTTTATTATGGAAAGAATTAGAAAGAGTGTTAAAAGAAGGATACCATGGCTTCACCATGAGGGGATACTTGCCCATAAACCATGAATGCCCTTCAATAAATTTTTGATCAAAAATGGAAGAAAAAATTACCACAAAGCATCCCCTTGCATAGGGGTAAATTTCAACTTTCCCATCTAAATGGGGAAGCCAAAGAAGTCAAATCCATTTATTAATAGGGGAGAGAGGAGGCCATGAGCCTTCAAACTTGTAAATCAAACCATTTTTAGAATAAAACTTAACAATCTCTAAAACATCCTCACCCAAAACCACCACACAAGGAGGTAGGGAACATGGGACCACATCAGACCTCACCACTAGAGAGGCATTCCCAATACTAGTGTGCACCACACCTGCAAAAGACTTACTACCATCTGCGCTAAGTGAAGAATCCAAATTGACACCGCTATCAAAAGCCAAATTTCAACCAATGGGCAAAGATGTAGCGGAACCACCACAACTAGAAGCCACATTACCACCACTAGACCCACCACAACCAACAGCCACATTGCCACTAGAGAACAGAAAAAAAACCTCGTTTGAAATCAAATTGACACCATTAGCCAAAATGCCCCCACCACCATCAGTTGAGCCATAGTGAATGGGCAATTTTATAGTATTACCACTGCTACCAATTGCCACATTACTGCCAGAGAGCAGCAGAAAATCCTTCTTCAAGTCTACAGCTAGGGTTTTACAAATGAGCTGGAGATGCATTTTAAAAGATAACGTTTCACAATCATAAGATGAATGTTGTCCAATAAGTTGGGCTAAAAGGTGGAATCAAGAAGGATATCTCTATGACTAAAGTAAATAATATTTGTTTGTGGCTTTATTTTACCATAGGATGAATCTCATAGAAAAATAAAATAAAGAAGATATCAAACATGCACTAAGGTGAGTTATGTTTTATAGGAGAAAAAAAAATAGAATGAAGATAGATGAATAACAAGTAAAATATTTTACTAAAAGCTATATATAAATAATTTTACTATGTTATAATAAATTTCATTATAAAAGTAGTATTAATTATATTATTTTATTGATATAATATTTTAATTCATGTATCTCCATTAGATTTTTTTTTGTAATGTAAATATTAAAAAATAAAATATTGTAGTGATCTAAATAGTAATATATTATATTGTGAAATATTCATGTATTAATATAGAGTAAAAAGTTTCCTTTGATTGCTTGGGAGAAGATATGCCTTAGTATTTGGTCCTCCTTTAATAAGGTTCTTGGGGAAAAGCTAGTTTGGAACATGCATTCAAACGCTAGTCTCAAGAAGGCTAAAATCTTGAGGGTTAGGCATTGGATTTTGAAAACCCTTAAATATTCATTACTTCAAAAAGTCCACTTCAGGTTCAACTGTTCGGACATAATATAATATATTACTATTTAGATCACTACAATGTTTTAATATTTAATATTTATAAAGAAAAATATAATGGGGATATATGAATTATAATATTCATATCAATAAAATAATATAATTAATATTATTTTTATAATAAAATTTATTATAACATAGTAAAATAAAATACTCATATATATATTTGTTTAGAAAAATTAAATATTAATATATTATAGTGATGGAAATGATCTAAAATTTATCAAATCCATAATGTCTCTCGGTCTATGAAACCAACATAATTTTCAAAATTAATTGGCACTCAAACTAAGAAACCAACATAAATTTTAAAATGACCATATGCCCCATACTTTTATGCAACCTAGTATACTAAAACATACAGGAGTTTTTGGACTAAGGGCAAGCATGCTTATTATAATACTAGAAAATTACTTTTCTAATAAAAACTTTAATCTTGAACAATATGGAATATTTATTCCATGAAATCCTTAAATTTTGAACCGTACATTATAGAATAAGTGAAAAAAATTGGATAAGTATACTATGAAGTCTATGACCCAGTGTTGCAAAAAGAACACAATTATGTATGGCCTCTAAGGATACCCACAGGAGCTTTAGTAAAATATTTTACTTGTTATTCATCTATCTTCATTCTAATTATAAAATGATAATTAGGGTTAGGGTTTAAAATGAGGGATACTATTTAAAATAATTAGATATAAAGTTTAAAATAATTATGGTATAAAATAAGTAGGATTACTATTTAAAATAAATATGATTTAATTAATTAGGGTTTAAAATAATTTTCTGCCGATAAAAGTTTACCAAGTGCTTTAAAAAAATAATTTTGATTTAAAATAATTAGGGTTTATAATAATTATAATTTAAAATAGTTACAGTTTATAATAACTAATATTATATCAATAATATTAAATTTATTAATATGTAATATAATATAATATATATTCTAGATAACAGTTGATAGTGTTCTTTTACCTTTTATATCTTCATTTTGAGTTAATTTTGGGTGGTTTTCAAGATTCTCTGGTATACATCTGATTTCCAATATCCCTCAAAAGACCTATTAGTCATAGCTTCCAAAAGACTTATAACCCTCATTAAGATACCTATGACAAAACCTAAAACCTTACACAAACTTTTCATGATGTACCTCACATAAAGATTTCAAATAATACACTTGTAGGTTAACTATGTAGATCTCTTAACCGTTGAGAGAGCTCTCTTAGCTTCTTATAGACCTATGAGTGAAAATAGAAGACATGCAGATCCTCCAAACTATTAACATACCCTTCATTGATAGCACAAGAGTATAAGAGTCTATAGGCCTATGACCTCCTGCTCCTTACTACTCGATAGTCTTCTTAACAAACCTTTGAATCCTTCATCATTAATGTTTCTTTCATTTAATACCTCTATGATGATGGTGAAAGCCTTGTCTAGGCTATACAAACCATAATATGATGGTCATAGAAGTTATGAAAGGTTTGATATGCTTCATATAATATTTGTCATGCCTTCTATGTCTCTAGATAGCTTGACTTGAAATGATTGTAGACCCCTATGACGAGCATGAAGAGTTATTTAGGAGATAGACAAACCTTGTAGAAGGTTATTTATATCTTCAAATGCATGAACAAACCTCACAATTGTTTCACTGGTCTTTAGAAGATGAATAGAGCTTCAAGAACAATTGCCAGGGATTTTCAATGGTGCTCAAACCTTCAAAAATCATTCCCTTCCTTGCAAACCTCTTAAATAATCCTTATCAAGGCATTATAGCATATGTAGATTTGTGGGAGTTTTCATAAGATTTGTTGGATTTGTTGATTTTTTCATGTTCCTTTAGGCCTATTCAAGCTTGAAATGTTTAATATAAGGGTATGCAGTGTTTATAAGCTTGATTGGTTTAATGGCCTCAAAACCTTACAAAATATTTGAACTTTGGTAACAAATTGATACCCTCTAAGAGTTTGATAAGTTTTAACAGTGTTTATCTTTATGCAGGATTTTAGGACTATGCAAAGTGCTTAGGGGTATGATATGTTCACCAAGCTTTAGCCAAATCCTTAGACATTTGATAGTCCATTAGAGTGTACAGAACATCTAACTTCTTGATAGACCACATAATGATTTGATATACTGATTTATGGCTTATGCATGCTTGAACATCACATGACAAGGTTGCCACTGCTTTTGTATGACTATTAGAGACCCTATGGTAGTATAGACCCTTAAGATACCCTATAGAGTTTCTAAAATCTTCACACACTATTGGCATACCTTAAATAGAGTACTTTAGGGTTTTGACAAACCTTGAGACACTATAAAATCTTATAAATGATGTACAGAAGATTAAGACGATTGATAGACCTCATAGGCTACTGTACATGCCCTTTTTTAATGCTTGTCATCACTTTATCTTCATTGTATGCCTCCTTAGATTCTTTGAAGACTTCGGTGACTTGGAGTATTACATTAGCCTACATGGCTTTCCTCTGAATAAACATGGATTCCCAAAGATTAAATCATTTGTCATACTGCTATATCTTGACACAAACCCTTAAAGATATCACTCAACACTGCTATACGCTCTTCTTCTTACATAATCAAAAAAGACTTCACTTACAAGATGTGATAGACCTACTCAATGTTTTAATAGACTTTTTAGATCCTTGGCAAGACACCCAAGACTAAGCTCAAGGTTTCCATATTTACATACTTGCTCTTAGGTTTTTCCTTGTCTATTGGTAAGACCTTGAAAGTGTAGGTACAAACCTTTTAACAACTTGTGACTAAGATGAAAAGGATGAATGGGATATCTACACCATTATATTATATCTCCATTCTGCAAGGATTCTTGTATTGCATTGAAAGCTTCAAGAAAATGTTCCTCACCACCTTCTATGACTTGATCATGGCCATAAATCACTCACATTGTCCACATTCATGTTCATGGTACACCACCTCCTGAGAGTATTTTTCCTTTGAAAATATGGAGTCTTGAGGATTCAAACCCCGATCCTTCTTCCGTGTGAATTGGTAAAACCTGCAAATTAGCTTTTAAAACCTAAAACCAGTCAACATGACAAGAAGACCTAAGCCTAAAACTCGTCAAGACTTTGACTATGTTTTTAAAGAAAAGAAAATTCCCCCAATGTTGTATGTGGCTTTTGGATGTTTTAAGGTTCATGACAACTCAAAACCATAATGTACCACTTGTCAAGATAGAACAACACAAGATGCACAAAGATTTCCTTGAAGACTTTAATATTTAAGAAAACTTTCAAGACTTAGACTCCAAAAGGTCATTGACAAAGCATAATAACAAAACTTTAAGATAAAAAAACTCATTCAAGACCTTTGGGAGAGCATTGGAGAGCCCTATAAAGACCCATAAGACTATTTGTGTTTGGAAAACTCAAAATAGTTAATAATAATATCATAGTGTTATCCAAATAAACTTGAAGCCACTTATAAGTTTGTCAATCTCATATTAAAAATAAATTATTTCAGGATGGTTATTACATATAGCTATTATATTGCACCTCTTTGCATCAAAATCTCAAATACTTAGCATCATCATAACCACAACATAGTTAGTGAAAGGAAACTAGACCAGGTCCACACCAATGTTATGAGAGAAATAATGAAAGTAAGAATGATCTAAGCAAATTTTAGCAAAATAACAACTATGAGATAGCACAAGATATACCCTAGCAAAATCCATTAAAAAAAACTAGCCTCCAAAACACACTCAATTTATTAATCTCAATAATAGGATTACAATACAATGTTTAGTTCTAGTGCATTTAACATGAGATATAGATGATCTTCATCCTGAATTTTGGAGTCAATTCAACTTAACATTGCTTTGAACTCACTATACAATAAGTTGCTCCTTGCCCCTAATAATGCAAATCCTTGTGCATATATTTATAGGCACATTCCAATAAGTAAACAAGTAGTAAATCACAAAATGATGGACATAAAACCATGGGCTTACCAACTGCCTTGAAAAAGGGCTTATTTTTCTTAGGGGTTGTTTTTAACCCCCCCACCCCCAAACCACCCAACCAAGCTATTGTCCCAAGCCCCATTATTGTGGATGAGTGTATAATCTATTATGGGTGTAAAATAGGCAAATATAGAACACATTCCTAACAATCAATTGCATTTTCTACTTGGTGTGCTTCCAAACTCTGCAAAATTCTTGAATTGATCAATGAGGCTTGACTAAGGAAAAAGGTGGGAAGCTAGTTGCCTTGCTCTCTTAACATAGAATTTCCAATAGTGTTCTTCCATACTACCAATTCTTCTCTTTACATGGTGTAGGCACAAAGGGTCTTCTCCAAGATTTTAGTAGACTTCTCCACATTCCATTTGATTTATCATCCTCATCTTCATGATAGATCATAGGGTGTAATCTAAAATAGTGATATAAAAAAATGACACGATTAATTCCAAAAACACTCTAATTAAAGGTACACATTTCCAAACCTAATTCATTTAGCTAAAATATTTTAAATATTTTAATTTATTATATTTATTTATCCTACACATTTATGTTAAGGGTGTTTTATTTCTCTAACCATAAAAAGAAAAAATAATTAAATTAAATTTTAAAAAGGAAAAGAGGACTTAAAAAAGAATTACTTAAAATAGTGGTCCTTGGGACACTCTAAACTTGCTATACTTAACATATTTCTAAACTTAAGTCAATAAATTTACTATACTTAACATATTTCTAAACTTAGTGAATAAACTTGCTATACTTAACATATTTCTAAACTTACGTGAATAAACTTGCTATACTTAGCATATTTCTAAACTTAGGAGAATAAATTTACTATACTGACTCAACAATTTGTAATCTTTTCTAAACTTACGTGAATAAACATGCTATACTTAGCATATTTCTTAACTTAGGAGAATAAATTTACTATACTGACTCAACAATTTGTAATCTTCTTAATATAAAAATAATAAAAATATTAAATATAATTTGGTTGTATCCAGTAAAACAACTCATCCTAGTCTTCTAACAAAAAACACATAGGGAAACCAAAACTAAAAAACTTCTCTCAAAAAGACTTAAAAGGAATTACTTAAAATAGTGGTCCTTGGGACACTCTAAACTTGCTATACTTAACATATTTCTAAACTTAAGTCAATAAATTTACTATACTTAACATATTTCTAAACTTACGTGAATAAACTTGCTATATTTAACATATTTCTAAACTTACGTGAATAAACTTGCTATACTTAGCATATTTCTAAATTTAGGAGAATAAATTTAATATACTGACTCAACAATTTGTAATCTTCTTAATATAAAAATAAAAATATTAAATATAATTTGGTTGTATCCACTAAAACAACTCATCCTAGTCTTCTAACAAAAAAACACATAGGGAAACCAATACTGAAAAAGTTAACCCAAAAAAACTTAAAAAGAATTACTTAAAATAGTGGTCCTTGGGACACTCTAAACTTGCTATACTTAACATATTTCTAAACTTAAGTCAATAAATTTACTATACTCAACATATTTCTAAACTTACGTGAATAAACTTGCTATACTTAACATATTTCTAAACTTACGTGAATAAACTTGCTATACTTAGCATTTTTCTAAATTTAAGAGAATAAATTTAATATACTGACTCAACAATTTGTAATCTTCTTAATATAAAAATAAAAATATTAAATATAATTTGGTTGTATCCACTAAAACAACTCATCCTAGTCTTCTAACAAAAAAACACATAGGGAAACCAATACTGAAAAAGTTAACCCAAAAAAACTTAAAAGGAATTACTTGAGCAGTGGCTTGGGAGCTCCACTCTAAACTCCACCAAAATGAATTTACTATACTTACTCAACATATTATAATCTGTTTAAAAAAAAAGCCTACCAATATTAAATATTATAATTCTGTTGCCGGCAAGTGTTCTTTCCCGCAAAACAAAGTAAATTCAACGACTTTGCCTTTTGGAGCGGCTGAGTGATAATTTGAGGAAGAGGAGCTTCCAGTTAGATTTAGATTCAAAGTATAAATTTAAGAGCCTGATGGGTCAGGTTTGAAGTATAAATTTAGAGTTCAAAAAATTTTGGAGGGCTTGCACCCTCTAGATTTACCTAGGACTTGCACTAGTTAAATTTTTTGGATTATATTTTTCTAAAACTTGCGCCAGGTTAAATAGACTTTCACCTGGCCTGCTTTGTTGCTGTATGCTATGTGTGCTGTTGAATTTACCCAGAACCTATACCTGGCTTGGTCAGTTGGAGTAAGGTGCAGGAAGAATAGAATGTGTTAATGAGTATGTAAAATGTCTTTTGGAGATTTGAACATGAAGCCCCGAATGAATATGCAACTTACCTTTCTAGATCTCCACTATAAAAGCCCACAATATTTCACCAATAATGAGTTATTGTATTCTTTTCTTTCAACTTTTGGGTTGACTGCTGGTTCCTAAGCTTTTATTTTTTAAAGAAACATACGGTTGTTTTAAGACAGACAATATTTTACCCTTATTTTATTGTCAACTTTTTATTCATTTAGATTTGGTTGCTTTGAATTCAAAAAGATTTGGGTGCCATGGTTCCTGCAGAGATGAGAATGGTTGGCCCTTTTCAAAAATTGTCATCTAAAATTTAACTATATCTTTCTTCTTTGTTTTCATTTGCACTGTAAGGATCACTCACTTTCCTTTCTGACACTCCTGAAAAAGATGGAATTGGGTTCCTTTCTTCTGATCACAAAGATTGTTGGGTTTCCGATGTTACAGTCCTATTGAAGCCAATGGCACAATAAAATGACAAGCTAGGTTTGGACTGAAGTACAAAGGTCTTTCAGTTTTAAAGATATTGAGATTTAAACACAATAGTTCATACAAATCAATATCAATTATTTTGCACATAATCATCTAAATACAGCACAATAGACAGATAAGTCTTATCCTATAACAAATAATAGATAAAATAATATTTTATTACCCCTAATACTTCCTCTTAAGTTCAAATCTGAGATTTGACACTTAAGGAAATTTGACCACACCCACATAAAATAGTAAAAATAGAAATATAAATTTAATTAATATATTTACACCCACAATAATTCTAAATATACAGATTTTAATTTTCTCCTAAAACATAATAAAATAAATTATATTTATAGGCTTCTGTGGTGCCACTTGCACTACTGTGGCATTCTCCCCCAATACTACATCATGCAAATAAAACTGCAAATTGGTTACCTTCTCCTTCAACATCAATTTATGATGCCCACCATAGGCATTCACAACATTGAAGCAGAAACAAATGACTACTAATGTCATGAGAATACCCATTACACTAATCTTCCCCATGCTGTTATTTATGGCAGACACAAAAGAAAAGAGTGAGTCACAAGGCTGTGCAGAGCCTAATACAATTCGTTGCTCTTACATCTAAATTTATACATCAAATCTAAATAGATTAAACCACATGAACATACCTGATAAGTATGTCTATTTCTCTTTGATAAGTCCGTCGGATATCTCATAGTGAAATCTCTGTGGATGTACGACAACTGAAAAGGACATACTTTTTACACGTTTTATGGATTCGCCGGGAAAGAACGCACTTTTGTTTTTCGTCAATTTGGGTGCCGGGAACTTTTCCCGGGAATCAAATAATCGTCACTTTTTGGTTTTGTTGGTAACAGACTTATAATATTTATTATTGGTAGCTTTATTTTTTAACACATTATAATATGTTGAGTAAGTATAGTAAATTCATTTTGGTGGAGTTTAGAGTGGAGTTCCTATGCTGCTATTTAAGTAATTTTTTTTAAGTCTTCTTTTGGAAGAACTTTTTCAATTTTAGTTTTCTATGTGTGTTTTGTTAGAAATATGTTAAGTATAGCAAGTTTATTCATGTAAGTTTAGAAATATATTAAGTATAACAAGTTTATTCACGTAGGTTTAGAAATATATTAAGTATAACAAGTTTATTCACATAAGCTTAGAAATATATAAAGTATAGTATGTTTAGAGTGTCCCAAAGACCACTATTTTAAATAATTCGTTTTTAAGTCGTCTTTTCCTTTTTTAAATTTAATTTAAATATTTTTTCTCTTCACTGGTTAAAGAAATAAAACACCCTTAAAATAAATATCTAGGATAAATAAATCTAATCATTTAAGAATATTTTGGGCAAGGGCCATTGGCTAACCGTTGCGGTAAAGATGGTCATGAAGTCCAGTCTCCCCTATCCTCGTGGTACCGGAGGGCGTGTCAGCGTCATCGCACGTGAAAAAAGTTTACCACGCACCAAAAAAAAGAAAAAAAATCATTTAAGAATATTTAAATTATTTTAGATAAATGAATTAGGTTTAGAAATGTGTATTTTTAGTTAGAGTGTTTTTAAAATTAATTGTTTCATTTTTTTTATATCAATGTTTTAGATTACACCCTATGATCTATCATGAAGATGAGTAGGAGAAATCAAATGGAATGTGGAGAAGTCTACTAAAAACTTGGAGAAGGTAAGGGTGAAGAGACCAAAAAATGAGAATTTTAAGAGGAAAGAAGGTAGGATAGAACAAGACTACAACTAAGAGTGATGGACAAAAAATAGAGAGAAAAAGGTGAATTAAACTCAATGTGTAATAATAGAAGAAGGCCAATGTGTATCTTATAGATCTAAAATATGAATAAAATAATAAAAGTAAAAGTGAATCTTAATGTTGGAGAATAGGAGATTGAAAAGTTTATGACAAACAACTATTACTTGGAACTCAATTTGAGACAAATAGACTAAGACAACCATGTTCTATAAAATCTAACACTATGCATGAACTTGGATCAAATTCGCACATGCAAAGTTAATCCACACACCTACAATTTTGACTCCTTTCTACATGATTATGAACCTAATCTCTTCTAATCTTTAGTATCTACAACAAATTTCTATTTTTAACTAAAACCAATAAAGAGAAGAATTGGTAGTATGGAAGAACATTATTGGAAGTTCTATGTGAAGAGATCAAGGTAACTAGCTTCCCACCTTTTGCCTTAGTCAAGCCTCATTAATTAGTTCAACAATTTTGTAGATAATTTGGAAACATACCAAGCAGAAAATGTAATTGATTGTTAGGAATGTGTTGTATATTTGCCTATTTTACACCCATAATAGATTATACACCCATCCACAATATTGGGGCTTGGGATAACATCTTGGCTAGGTGGTTTGGGCGGGGTAACAACAACCCCTAAGAAAAAAATGGCCCTTTTTCAAGATAGTTGGTAAGCCCATGGTTTTATGTCCATCATTTTGTAATTTACTACTTGTTTACTTACTACAACGTGCCTATAAATAAATGCACATGGATTTGCATTGTTAGGGGCAAGGAGCAACTTATTTTATAGTGAGTTCAATGTAATGTCAAGTTGACTTGACTCCAAAATTTAGAGATGAAGATCTTCTATATCTTGTGTTAAGTGCACTAGAACTAAACATTGTATTGTAATCCTATTATTGAGATTAATAAATTGAGTGTGTTTTGGAGGCTAGTTTTTTTGAAAGGATTTTCCTAGGGTATATCATTTGTTATCTCTTAGTTGTTATTTTGCTAAAATTTGTATAAGATCATTCTTACTTTCATTATTTCTCTCATAACATTAGTGTGGACCTAGTCTAGTTTCCTTTCACTAACTATGATGTGGTAATGATGATGCTAACTATTTGAGACTTTGATGCAATGAGGTGCAATGTAATAGTTGTATGTAATAACCATCCTAAAATAAAAAAATTTCCATATGAGATTTACAAACTTATAAGTGGCTTCAAGATTGTCTGGATAACACTATGATGTAATTGTTAACTATTTTGAGTTTTCCAAACTCAAATAGTCATATGGGTTTTTATAGGGGTTTCAAATGGTTTCTCAAAGGTCTTGAATGAGTTTTGATATCATGCTTTGTCAATGACCTTTTAGAGTCAAAGTCTGGAAAGGTTCCTTAAAATATTAAACTCTTGAAGGAAATCTTTGTACATCTTGTGTTGTTCTATCTTGACAAGTGGTACAATATGGTTTTGAGTTGTCATGTACCTTAAAACTTCCAAAAGCCATGTACAACATTGGGGAGAATTTTCTTTTGTTTAAAAACATGGTCGAAGTCTTGATGAGTTTTAGTTTTAGGTTCTCTTGTCATGTTGACTGATTTTAGGATTTAAAGCTAATTTGTAGGGTTTACCAGTTCACAAGGAAGAAGCATTGAGGTTTGAAGCCTCAAGACTCCATATTTTTGAAGGAAAAACACTCTCGGGAGGTGGTGTACCATGAACATGGACAATGTGAGTTCTTTATGAAAGTGATCAAGTCATAGAAGGTGGTGAGGCACATTTTCTTGAAGCTTTCAACACAATACAAGAATCCCTATAGACTGGGAATAGAATACAATGGTGTAGATCTCCCATTTATCCTTGCCGTCTTAGTCACAATTTGCTAAAAGGTTTGTACCTACACTTTCAAGTTTTTACTAGTTCATAAGGAAAACCCTAAGAGCCTATCTTAATATGAAAACCCTGAGCTCAGTCTTGTGAGGCTTGTCAAGGATCTAAGAAGTCTATTAAAACATTGAGTAGGTCCATCATATCTTGTAAGTGATGTTTATTTTGATTATATAAGAAGAAGAAGGTATATGAGTGTTGACTGATACCGTAAGGGGTTTGTGTCAAGATATAGCATTATGACAAATGATTTTAATATTTGGGAATCCATGTTTATTTAGAGGAAATCCATGCAGGCTAATGCAAAGCTCCAAGTCAACCAAGTCTTCAATGAACCTAAGGAGGCATCTAATCATGATGAAGTGATGTCAAGCATTAAAGGGCATGTATAGTAATTGATGAGGTTTGTCAACCTTCTTAAGCTCATGTACAACATTTCAAAGATTTTATAGTGTCTCAAGGTTTTTAAAAACCCTAAAAAACTCTATTTAAGGTATGTCAATAGTGTGTGAAGATTGTAGAAACTCTACAGGGTATCTTAAGGGTCTGGACTACCATAAGGTCTTTGACAATAATACAAAATAAGTAGAAGCCTTGTCAAATGATGTTTGAGCCTGAATAATCCATAAATGAGTATATGAAAATCATTATGAGGTATACCAAGAAGTTAGAGGTCCTATACACTCCAATGGATTGTCAAATGTCTAAAGATTTGGATTAAGATTATTGAACATATCATACCCCTAGACACTTTGCATAGTCCTGTTAAAATCCTACATAAATATAAACACTGTCAAAACTTATCAAACTCTGTGAGGGTATCAATTTGTTACCAAAGTTCACCAAATGTTTTGTAAGGTTTGTAGGCCAATAAACTTTTCAAGCTTATAAACACTACTTGAACCCTTATATTAAACATTTCAATCTTGAATGGGCCTAAGGGAACATGAAAAATTCAACAAATCCCACAAATCTTGTCAAAACTCCCACAAATATATGCATATGCTATAATGACATGATAAGGATTGTTTAAGAGGTTTACAAGGAAGGGAATGAGTTTTGAAGGTTTGAGCACCATTGAAAAACTCTACGAATTGTTCCTAAAGCTCTGTCCATCTTCTAAAGACCAGTGAAACCATTGTGAGGTTTGCTAATGCATTTGAAGATATAAATATGTAACAACCCTCCCTGTTGGCTATTTTTTAGTGAGAGAGGGGAAAAATATGGTCCAATAATGCTTTACCTTGCCAAAACCTAATGTATAAATTTATTCAGTTGCTTTACCACTCCACCTGTCCTCTTGCTACGTCGGTGAAAAAGGTTGGTGAGTTATTTTATGCTTCAAGGAAATCTCTCTGGAGATAGATGAAGCATTTAATAAGGGGATGGAGGAGGTTGGGAATAGGGTTGCACCCTCTTTTGCTTGACTAGAAGAACTTCCCAATGTTTGACTACATTAGAGGATTTTACCCTTGTTAAATGGGACTGACCTTGTATGTTTGGCCTACTGCAACACCAGGCTTTACACAAAAGCTCTTACATACCATTTTTGGTATCCACTTTTCTTTGTATACAATTCATCTCTAACATATAGACTTTACCATGACAATAAGAGATAGAACAATCCTCCTCCATACAGCTAGAAATCTGGGCACCAGGCCTTCTACTCCAAGCAGACCATGAGATGTATGGAATACAAGGAACATACTCCTTATGCTTTCATCTTATTGCCATCTAATGGGAGGCTTTGTAAAAGAGATGTGAGCGATTACATATATTCACATAGAATGATATATGCTTGGTAAGCGTAGAAAAGAAGAGGAAAAAGAGGTTTGTTATAATGGGTGCAATTGGGAGATTGGATGGTAGTGGGTAAACCCTAGGGCAAGCAGGGAGGATAATCGACCTGCAATACCATGAAGGAATTGCATCGAGAAAGGAAAGGCAATGGTGTCAGACAGGGAGTGTCTTCCCTACAGTTCAAATCAATGTTCAAGGACCATGAATCACTTTCCAATATTGACAAGATCTACAGTGATTTGAAAGAGATTTGAATGAGGACAAATGTCTATCCAAATTGAGGCTCCAATCAACCAGATCAAGTCTCCAATGAAGGTAGACCAAGTAGTCAAGGTCGACACTCATGGTGTGGAAAACCCATAAATGAGCGAGGACAATCAAAGGCTTGAAGGGTAATTTGGAGGGCATTGATTTGCAAAGTCGAACCCCATGATACCTGATCTACATATCTAGTTTTTGACACAATTGGAGTATCGATGTGAGATTAAAGGTCCAACCTGGTCATTAAACCCCTACCTGATCTGGGTACTTGGACCTGCATCAAAAAGCATCTAAAAACTACCGACTCAGAGTAATCACTCAGGCAAGCATACGATTTGCAAGAAAGAGGTGCGATCAGAAGTGTAGTGCACTAAAAGGGAGTGCAATCTGTTTGGAGTTAGGTTCTTCAATTCTTAGTTTTTCCAACACATAAACTATACTCTATTTGCTATAACTTTATCCACCGTAGAAGAACTAAAACCCTATCTTTGCATTTTTAAAGTATGCTAAAATTATTTCAATGCAAGATTTTTACATCACCCTTTTCCTTGAGCTTATTTCTTTAAACATGTTGAATGATTTCCTCACTCTGTAGAATAAGAAGGGTTTTCAATTTAGGGAGAATAGGGCCGATCCTATAAAGAATATAATGAGGGCGGCCTACACACAAAAAAAAATTTGGGACATGTGATAGAAAATGAGGAGAGCTAGTTCCATGGAAACCTTTTATTATACATCGATTTTGTTTTTGCAGAGATATTTCATTTCAAATCTTCTTATGAAACTTGGGCGGCTTTTTGGTTTTGGTCATTACGGTCTTTTTCTACTAAACGACCAACCTTGTGGAAATTGTAGTCTTTGTGTTAAAGAATGTTATGGCACCAATACCTTAGATATATCGATCTATTTATGTGCATTGAAAATTAGTCACAAAATCCTTAATATGGAAATATTTTCTACAACAAAAGGATCTAAGGGAACTATTGTAGGAGAAAATGATTAAGATTTCCTTTTTGTAAGTCTTTTTAACATTTTACTTTGCTATGTTAAATATGGTAGACAATATTCAAAATTCAGGTTGTGAGTAGACTTGCAACACCATTTGCTATGTTTTTCTTATAATATCCTTACATTCCTTTGTGAAGAGTGATCAAATTGGGGTCACTGGAGTTATTACACAACTGATCTAACTGTCAAAGACCATTTTCAATAAAATTACACTATCATTGATAACTTTTGGCTTGTAGATCACATTTTTGCAAGTTCGTATTTAGTATTTAAAAAAACATATTGTGTTTCTACTGAGTTAGATGTGGTGTCCTTGGGACACATCCCCTATCCTCTATGGCTATTCCAAATACTTTGGGGATGTAGATGGGACACTCACTATGTCACCTATTTTTAGTTGATTGTTTTAATTGGGTTTTGTATGCCTCGTTTGGTTAAATGAGAGGAGCCTAGGTCTAGGATATTGAGTCCTCATGCATGGCCTTGAGCACTTGTAAAGGCTAAGGATGCATACAAGAAGGCCAATCCATCTGTAGGGCGTTGAGTTATCCATCGGTGGGGCATTGATTTGGGCATGATTAAGTATTTTCATCTATATGAGAGGTGCACTTGAGTCCATGTGGTGCCATCCCTTCAAGAACGCATGACGACACTCCATCTAATTTACACCCTAGTGTCTTGTACCTTTCTAGTTGTGAGTATCACCTGACATTATATTGATGAGTATCTCTATGTTTTCACTCTAGCTTTATGCATTATTTTCCGTGTCTGCTCCGTGATTGATGTGAGTGTTGGCAATCATGTATACCCTTACTTTGTTACTTCTGTCTGGGCCTTGTGACTACCTCTGATCATGGTGGTGTGGTCTTTCATGAGTCCACATAGTTGGGAGGCATTTCCACTGCCATTGGGGACCCATGTATAGGTTTTGGAGTACCAGTTGGAGATGTTCTCTCTCTCTATGTTACTTTATCAATTGATGTACTCATTTAGTTATTGTATCATATTCATGGCTATGCCATTTTTCTTGTATATTCTTTTATGTAGTTGTACTCTCTAATGAGAAGAAATGAGATGTTTTCCTTATTTGATTTACAGATTCTAGTGTGGGTATCAAATCTTCTTGTTGTATGATGTTTATGAATTCATATTTCTATTTGGAATGGGTTATAGGAACATTTGGGTTGGTGTTTGAAATGAATGTAGTTTTATAATATTTTCATCTGGAGGGTGAATCAGTCCTCTCCTTTGGATTGTACATTTATCCATACTTGGCCATGAATGTTGTCTACATACTGAGTTGGCAACTGTATTATGTGCATGTTATCTATTTATGTCAAAAAAAATTATCTTGTCCTCTTTTGGCCCTTACCCTTCGAGGTTGCGGGGTGGGATGTTACATCTGGTATCAGAGTGAAGTCACACACTGGGAGCTTTGGCATACATGAGCCTTCTATGTTTCGTTGTGTTTGGTGTGTGTGGCATGATCTTTTTATATTGTTTTTTATAGTCTTATTTGCTTTCATGGCATTAGTGGGTTAAGTTACAACCCCATTCTTAGCAATTGTGGAGGAAATAACCACTTTGGCCCTACCTTACTCAGTGGGACTAGAGTGTTGAGTCTTGTATGTTTATGGGTTAAATGTAACTTAGATTTCCTAAATACCATTGTTTGGACTGCTCTTGTAAGCTTTGTGCTATAGATGTAAAGGTTGGTCAGATTTAGCTATTTGTTGATGTGGACAGATTAGTTTGATCGCTCCATGCTCTCTTGTAAGTGTTGGATGATTGCTGATTTTTCTTATAACCTCTTAATGTGCTTGAGTTGCTACCATTTATCACCCTTGATAACATATTGAAGTCATT
This sequence comes from Cunninghamia lanceolata, assembly GCA_027924645.1. Taxonomy (NCBI): domain Eukaryota; kingdom Viridiplantae; phylum Streptophyta; class Pinopsida; order Cupressales; family Cupressaceae; genus Cunninghamia; species Cunninghamia lanceolata. The sequence goes on from BSBN01001099.1 coordinate 11,895,634, forward strand.
GGAATACTAACGGTGTCTTAAGCTTTCCCTTAGTAGAATTTTAATGTTTACATATGATGAAAATTGGATGGCACGTAATGTCTTGACTTGAGATGAAATCTATCTTTCTCTCCTCTTCCTAGTTGTCAATAGTTCACAAGATGTTAGATTGATGGCTTATGGATTTAATTAGCATGTGAAAGTTGCAATTAGTAAAAGAATTAGTGAAGAATAACTTATGCTTGTTATAGTTATGGGTTGAAAGTGATTATATGTTAATTAGTTTCCTCCTTGTTTAATGAGCTTGAATGAGGATGGTAATTTCATAGTGGATATATCTTGTTGATGAAATTTGATCTTCTTAATTGCATTGCGGATTTCAATGAGACTTTATAGCGAAATGTTTGTATTTTAATGCAACTCAAAATATGTAATGTAGGGTAATATGAATTTTTCATATCTTGCTTGATGAGCAATTGCATGCCATGAACACCACCATGGTTACTTTTAAGCTAATGTGTATGGATGCAAATGTAGATAAATGGTTTGAGTTCGTCAAACAAAACTCATTTCATTATGTTATTAGCATTTGATTCTGTTGTGAATGAATGGTATTCCTATGACTTGTGACATGATGTCACATTATGTGTCATTATAAGATGTATATCATTATGTGATTATATAAGTGATTGTAATAATGATTATGAAAAATGTTACTTATTTATGCATTGATGTAAAAGTGATAGTGATGATGCTATACATGTTCATACATTATGGTGTTATGTTAATAGAATTGCAAAGTGAATTTATGATGTTATGGGTAATGAATTGCCCTTGTGAAAAGAGGAAAAATGGTATGGCTATTTGGGAGTACATATTATTTGGTAAAGTTGTGTATCTTGCATTATGTTGCATAGTCATATGTGGGCTATAGTTATGTCTGGGTAAGAGAAATTGTGATTGTATTCCTATTGAGTGTTGTGATTAACCAGTGCTTGAGATGTGTGCCCAAGGGATTGTGATACTATGTACCCATCCATGGACATTATGTTTGGATTATGTGTATGACAGAAAACCATACCATCTATGTGTTTTCTTGTTGTCACCCTTTTGACTACCAACCTAAGGGTTGTTGATAGGTCAATATGTGGATGGTAGTAGTAGCAAAAAAATTTCTTTGGAGGAAATTATATGGCATAAGTATAATGGTGGCACAAAATGATGGTGATCATTTCAGCCTCTTGGGAAAGTCTCACTACTTCCCCTTATTAATAGACTAGATACTTGGTTCATATAATGTTAGCCTAAATCTACTCAGTTCTTCAGGATGACATTAGTTTATGGTATTATTGTCAATCAGATATGCACCCTATGCTAAGTTATTCAACTTAACTATCTATTGACACATGGGAGCACTCCTAGGCATGTGGGTTGCCTAAAAATTGGAGTGAACCTCCAAAGTGAGCTAGTTCTCCAAATGATTTTCCTAATCTAAACAATTTGCAGAGGAAAAGGGTGAGAGGGTTAAACTGATATAAAACTAACTAAACTTAACTCCTAAGGTGATGCACCAATACTTCAACTCCTACCAGATCTTACTCACAATCAGTTCATAGAACTATAACTCTCACAACTACTTGATTATACTTAATTCATTAATATCTCACATGAAGGTTCATTTGAACACAACATGCAATCTGAATCAAATAAAATACTTGCATAACCATCACAAAATTAAAACAAAATAGAGGATAAATAACTATCACAATGCAATATCAAATTAACCTTGTAAATGAGTAGACAAATGGGAAGGAAAATTGCTACTCTATAAACTGGAAGGAATAATGAGTACAAAAACTAAAGTACAACTCTTTTAGTGTGAGAGGAAGACTCTAAAAATCTTTGAACTATGATCTCTAACTACTATGCTACTCTACTACCACTAATATCTAATTGAGAAGACCCCTCACTAAGTCTGAATCTGCAACATATATCTCCCAAAATTACAAATAAAAAGAAAAGTTGAATCTCTAAATCCTCATATCTGATAAAAATCTGTCAAAAATCTGTCAAAAAAATCTATCAAAAATCTGTCAAAAAACTCTAATATCTACTCCAAAATAGAAGAAAACATCTCCAAACTCATCCCCAAAGGGGTCCCACTAAAAGCGCCAATAAAACATGCCTTATCTTTTCCAAAAAAACTCAAATTTGTTCTTATCTAGTCCATCTTGCCTATAGGAAATCTGGAAAAGAAAGATTTTTTTGATTTATTTCGCTTTAACTGCATAAAATAAAAAATATTTACAAGAAATTTATAGAAACATTGCTTTAAATATTGTTTTATAATGACTTACAATATTATCTCCATATTTGTCTCGATTTGATTTTGATTTGATTCTTTTTACAAAAATAGAATACAAGGCCATATGTGGCATTTTGCCAAGCATATTATGTTATGATTTTCTATAAAAATCATTAAAATATGGGAGCATATTAAATGATCTTGCAAAAAATAAAAGTCTATAAGGGTTATTTTCAATTTGGGCTTGCATAAAATCTCTAAGGGCATATGAGGTTTTGAAAAAATAAAACCCCTAGGGCTCGACCTTGTTGGAATTAACCTAGACAACTGAGAGGAGGGGTGAATTAGTTGTCACATAAATGTTTCTTTTAAACTTATTTTACTACTGTCAATTTGATTAATGATGCAAACATTAAATCATATGAAATCATCACAAAAATAGAAACATAATCAACACATTTGACACCAAGATTTTTGACGTGGAAACCTGGTTAAGAGAAAAACCACAGTGGGGGTTAACCCACAAAAATTAATACACTGTTAAAAGTATTTTTATAAAAGGGGAATGTACATGCATTTGGGCTCACTTCCCAGAGCTCACTGCATAAATGGAGGCTCACTGCCTATAGAAATATTACAAGAAAATAACAGAGATTTCAAACTGATGATTAGCATCTACCTAGGCAAGAGTTTCAGTTCTGGTTAAGTGCAAGAATTGATCTTACACATTTCATCTTTGCTCTACTCTTCTTACTGTTCTATCTTCATTTGCACCTTGAATAAATACTCTTCTTACATACACATTGTTCTCACACTACCCACACTAAATCATCCAATTCCATTGGCTGTATATATCCGCAACATGATCTATAATCATTTCACCAGTCAGCTTCAAAACATTTAGAACTTTGTTGAGTACTCTACTCTATCGACTAGATCCATACATAATATGATATGTGGACAAAAACTTTCATTGTAAATCATCAATCATGTCAGCTGCTATCACTGATCATCACAAATTGTCTAATAAACAACTTCTATGCATCCAGAATTAAAATCATTCACAAGGTCAGTATGTTCTTCTACTGTCTATTTTATCAAACAAAAACCTGATATTCAGAAGGTAGTATCTTTTGATTCCTTCATTAATGGAGGACAAAACTATGGATTTAGACTGTCTTAACAATGCTTATGACTCCCTCAGATTCACAGCAATCCATGACTTCCCACGAAGAGATCCAGACCAAAATACCAGACCCTGCCACTGCTCTATACCTAACTACCCAGACTTAGACAAATTCTTACTCTGACTTCTAGTTGGACCAAAATGAATAATGCAGATGGGTAAAATAGTCTTAGTTGCCATCAATGACAAAACTTGTCAATGCAAAGTGATGTCTCTTGCCAACATTCTCCCCCTTTGGCATTGATAGCAACACTTAGTGAAAAATGACTAAGTTTCAATTGCAACTTCCTCTTACTCTATATACTTATGTACTTTACTGGTTCCAAAACTCCCCCTTTGTTGGATGCCTCATTTTTCACTACTCTTCACTCCCCCTTTGATAGATTTGACAATTTCAATTCTTGCTCCTTTATCTTCTTCTCAATATCCTTACATACTTTGGTCCAGGATAAACAAAATTTGTACATATCACTTCCATCATTTAGAGCATTCTGAATACTCTTTATGCTAATATTAAGTATTATTCTATCATTTCCTATCAGGGTCTTTATTTCACAAAATTTCTTCTCCAAGAATTCTTTCTAAACTTTTGCCTCTGCAGACTTCTCAAAGGACTCAAAACTAGTATTTACAGAACTTACAAGATTTTTCAAATGTTTAGTGGGGAATAAGATGGACTCTTCAGGTAGGTAGGCATTAACTTCTCCAGGACTCCAGTTGCTAGCCCCAGCAGCTTACTATCCTCTACATGGGACTTTAACAATTTTTCTCTGGCCTTTACTTGAGTGACTGATGCTATTTTCAACAATTGAAATCGAGAGAGAGCATCCAGATTTGTTAGACCTTGAAGTAGTTCAGACTCATAAAGCTCAATTACCTCCTCTTCAAGAAGACCTTTTACTACATCTGCGGTGTCTCTTGCAACATTTTCTAAACCATCCTTTTGATCATAAGATTTCTTTGTATCTGCTTTTAAGTGCCTCAACATTTGCACCATCTTCTTCTCCAGATTGATCAAGAGGAAGAGTATCTTATGCATCAACTACTTTATTCATCATTTATGTATCCTCCCGATTTGCTTGTTCTACTTCTAGAATAGAAGCTTCACCAATCTCATATTCCTGCTCAATAATGTTCTCTTCTTCACCATCTAGAACTCCTTTTGTAACTATGAGAAGATTGTGCTTTTTTAATTCTTTCAAAAGAATTTCTTGAGTTTCTTCAACAATTTCACTTGTCTCTCCAAGCATGAGTTTGTTCATTCTTTTTTTGCTTCTAAAGTCATCTTTGACTTGCTTGAATATCATATTTATTTGATCAGGTGAAATCTAAGGACACAAACATATTAGCTCATGTTCCCTGATTTCTATGTCCTTGCTTTTGGCATTTTCTTTTCTTAGCTCCAAAATATTTGTCAGACTTTGTGCTAACTCAGAAGTTATCTCAATCAGTGCCTTGTTGTAGATGTTGAGATATCTGACTATTGCTTCCTCCAACACCCTTTTATCCACATCCCTCTATTCATCATAGAATTCAATCATTGGTTTTAGATTACTAGCAACAATTACTAACTTTATCACATCTTCCAGGGAGAGTGTGGGTTTCCCAACATATTCTTCATATGCTTCTATCTTTTGCTTTTTACTAGTTGTTTTTCTTCCAAAGGACTTCTCTTTGGTGACTTTTGTAGCTTTTGTTCCAGTGACCTTTAGTTCCTTGATTTCAATGTTAGAATCTGTATCTTCTTCTTCTTATCTTATGCTTTCATAGGTTTGGGATGCTTTTGTTTTCTTCCTTTTCTCCCATTTTCTAGATGATTTTGCTTCCAGTTTTGCAGTTTTGGAAGGAACAGGGGCAGTACTAGAGCTCCTAGTAGTTCAAGAAGTGGAAGAGAGTTCCACCAGAGTACCTATTTGTTTCTTTCTTAGTCGTTTCAGTTCTTTCTCTGAATTTCCTCATAGCCTCCTTAGTTAGGCCAAGATTTTTAGCTAACTGCTCTACTTCTTTTCTCACTTTCCTACTGGTTTCAGGTTCTCTGAGCTTAGTATACAATTTTAAATCAAGCTCCTCATAAGTTCCAAATCTTTCAATTGTTGTGTCTTTAGGCTTGCTTAGAATATGTTGAGCATACATATTCAAGATTTTTCCATCTACTTCATACCCCATGGGCATGATCCAAGCAGTTCTGGATTCCACTGCCTCCATTAGACACTAATCAATATCAACCATAAAGCATATTTCATTTTTGTACTTCTCAACAATTGATTTAGGGATTCTTTCCCTAAAGTGCATCATACCCTGAAAATTCTTGAAGTAACCCAATATTGCAATTTCTGAGCCTTGAAGTCTCCAATACTGCGAAGATGGTCTCTGATTTGAATGGCAACTAGCTCATCCTTAGTCCAGTGCACACCTTTTACCCCAGGTATCTCATTCATAAAGTAAAAAAAGAGACATAGAACCAATGTACCATATATGAAAGTGTTTTTCTTATCTTTCTTGATTTTGTTTAAGTTTTCAATCAGTTGATTCTATAGTAATTCATACAAGTCATAATCAGTATTCTCCTTTAGCATCTTGTATGTAGCATATATGGCTATTCTGAAAATAAATTTTTCTCTGCTAGAGTGGTAAATCTTGTACCCAATCACCATGGAGGTGAATTTGACATCCGGTTCTATGATATCATTAATGGTCGTTGCCCTTCTATCAAACTCGGCACTGGTAGCATCAGTCACTATCTAATTTTTCATGGCTTTCAACATGGGCAATCCTCCGGTTGAGTTTAACCCTATTACAATTTTGATAGCATCCTTGGTAATCTTTAATGGTTTCAACAACCAAATGAATTCATCATGCATTCTACTCAAAACATATTGGACCCATTCATTCTCATCAAATGTTGGAAATCCCATAATCTGAATAAAGTGTTTGTCCTATAGTGCCTTATGCTCAGATTTAATTTCACGATTTTCATCTATGAGTTGTTTCTCAAACAAGTCTACATACCTTGAATCTCCAAATTCATCTATGTTTGCATGAATATAAACCCTAATGTCTTCAACATGCAGCACACCATAGGGAACACTTGAAAAAGCCCCTAATGGGTCGACTTGTATTGATTTCTGAGGATGCTTCTTAAATTTGGGTCGAGCTCTCTCAGTAATGTCAACAACATGAGGAGTAGCCATCTCAATAGATTTTAAATTCAAGGTTTTACAAAGATGTACCTTTTTCTTGCATGGGGTTTAATCAATTTCTGGTTGAATTCGCTCCTTGTGCCTTAGTCTCTAGATTCATAGCTCAAATGCTCTTCTTGTTTTTTCCTCCATATGCAAAGTGATTCAAGTGAATGACCAAGTGACCTTTTAACTTTGGCAAAAACCTAATTTTAACACTGCAATAAATGTGTTGCCCTAACTATATCTAGTTCCTCTATTTTTTATAGTTCTTCAAGAATCACTCTACAAGATTTCATATCAACATATTTTCTTCTGAAAAACCTTCCAAGGGTTATGAATCGATTCAAGATATTCTCTCTTATTGTACTGGATTTAGGCACCTACTAACTGACTGGGGGAATTTGATGTTCAATGTAGCTCCCCCTGAGCCAGAGCTCCTGGTTCAATTCCTGGAGGAATTGTCAACACAGGATTCCAGTGTGGACTATTCACAATTGTTTATTGTTTCTTTATTTACCCAAGTCTTATTCATTTCGCTCCTTATCTCATTCACATCAATTTTTCTTTTGCCTTTGTCTTGTTTTTTGCTCATCCAATTTTTTGTTTACCAGACCTCTTCTTCAATTGTTCGTACTTCTACAGAATTTTGAAATATGACCAGATTTATTGTAGTTAAAGAACAGAACATTTATTTTCTTATAAACTTGATTCCCTCTTGATCTAAACTAATTGGCCATGTGTCCAAATCCATTGCAAGCAAAGCAGTAGCCATTGAAAAAATTGCCATTAGAGTTATTCATTATCATACTTCTACATTCATTGGATTTATGACCATACCTTTTGCATTTGAAGCATTGACCGGAGAAGGATGGACCATTTTGATTTTCTCTACTTCTACACTAAGTAGCTCAATGACCAAATTTATTGCAATTGAAACAATTTCCATTGAATGATGGATATCTTTGAGCATTATTCTGTCTTACCAGAGATTTCTTAGTTCTGTTCCTTTTATTCCTTGGTTGAAATTTTCTTTGACCAGATCCAAAGCTTTCACCTTTTTCATATCTGAGATTATGCTTGTCATCATTCCTTTTCTATTCTTCAATTAGTACTTCATGTTTAGCTGAGCTTATTTTGAACTTCTCTTGTGTTCTCATTTGCAATTTCTAGATCATGTCTCAGAGTTATAATCTATCTCTCAAGATCTCTCTCATTGTTTCTACTTTCTTGTAGATTAGATTCTAGGAGACCAGCTATTCCATCCAATCTACATCATTCTTCAGATCTCTCTTTCAGATTTTGCTTCATCTCTTCTTCAGCTTTCTTCCTATCTTGAATTTCCTTGGTTAGTTTCATTACCCCAGTTTCCATTTTATGTTTTAGGACAACTTATTTAGTTAAATTTTCACATTCTTTTGTCTTCTCTTTTAGATCCTTGTCTTCCAGTTGAATAGGTTGCTCCTTTCCTTTTGCATTGGATTTCCTCAATTTTTCTTTTAAAATTTCAATAATGTCTTCAGCCTTTTTGAGGTTATCTTGCAGTTCTTCGACTTCTGCCTTGGACTTCTAAAGATCATCTAAGGCAAGATTAAGTTGCCCTTGAAGGTTTTATTCATCCATTTTTACTATTTTCCTAGATCTTCCTTAAGCTATTAAACTTTTCCAAAGGAACCTTCCTCTGATACCAATTGTTTGAATTAACCCATACAACTGAGAGGGGGGGTGAATCAGTTGTCACAGAAATCTTTCTTTTAAATTTCTTTTACTACTATTAATTTGATTAATGATGCAAACATTAAATCATATGAAATTATCATAGAAATATAAACATAATCAACACATTTGACACTAAGACTTTTGACGTGGAAACCCGGTTAAGGAAAAAACCATAGTGGGGGTTAACCCACAAAAATTAATACCTTGTTAAAAGTATTTTTACAAAAGGGGAATGCACATGTAGTTGGGCTCACTGCCCAGAGCTCACTGCTCAAATGGAGGCTCACTGCCTATAGAAATATTACAAGAGAATAACAAAGATTTCAAACTAGTGATTAGCATCTACCGATACAAGAGTTTTACTTTTGGTTAAGTGTAAAAATTGATCTTACACATTTCGTCTTTGCTCTGCTCTTCTTACTACTCTGCCTTCATTCACACCTTGAATATCTGCTCTTCTTACATACACTTTTTTGCACACCACCCACACTAAATCATCCAATTCCATCGGCTATATATATCCACAACATGATCTATAATCATTTCACCATTTAGCTTCAAAACATTTAGAACTTTGTTGAGTACTCTGCTCTGTCGCCTAGATCCATACATAATATGAGATGCTCACTTACAAAGCATCAATCATGTTAGCTGTTATCACTGATCATCACAAATTGTCCAATAAACAACTTCTATGCATCCAAAATTAAGATCATTAACTAGGTTAGTCTGTTCTTCTACTGTCTGTTTTGTCAAATAGAAACATGATATTCATAAGCTAGTATCTTTTGATTTCTTCATTACTAGAGGACAAAACTCTAGATTTAGACTATCTTGACAATGCTTATGACTCCCTCAGATCCGTAGCTATCCATGACTTCCCATGGAGAGATCTAGACAAAAATACCAGACCTTGTCACTGCTCTATACGTAACTGCCCGAACTTAGACAAATTCTTACTCTGACTTCCGGTTGGACCAAACTGAATAATGAGGATGGGTAAAATGGTCTTAGTTGCCATCAATGACAACACTTGTCAATGTGAAGCAGTATCTCTTGCCAACAAACCTCTACTCAATCTGCACACTTTCTAAGGCATCAATGAAGTTGTTTTAAACTTACCTCCAAAATGGAGAAAAAGGCCATCGAGGATTCAAGGCACATAGCCTAGGTAGTAAACATGTTCACAAGGTTTAAATACCCCTGTTGGTATTAGTTTAACTTAAAGAAATAAAATTTATGTGATAAAAATCATCATCAATTTAGGGCATCTATGGAACCCTAATCACAAAAAACCCTTGCCCTAGAAATTCAAGTTCATTTCACACCATAGCCCTTTTGAGAGAAAAGACTCGGCCCAGCCATAGCCATGAGTAGGGTTTTGGATTGTAAAATCCTTGATTTCTTTCTGTTCAATGCAATCTTCAGGAAGATCTCCTACCAAAGATGGAAGGTAAACACTTCTTTGAACCCTTTTCTTCATTTATTATAGGCTTCCCTGGGCCTCTAGCCATAGACAAAGAAAAATTTCTGATGTACTTATGCTATGTTTTTCCCCTGTCATTTGTCTCTCCTACATGGGGCCACTATGGTTGTTGGTCTGAACTTATCTGGAGGAAATATAAAATCACATGATGGGTAAAACCCATGGCTTTGCACATGATGCTCTTTAAAAACAAAGGTATGTTTGTTGATCTACAATCTACATGCATTTCTTTTCATTTTCTCTATAGCATGAGGCCTAAAAGGGTATTTAGAAGTCGTGGTTCTTTAGATGTGTTTCATTATTTTTTGGAGATTCATGTAACTAAGTGTTTGAACCACATTATTATTCAACTGTACCTCAATAGCATGGGTTTCATTGACTATTTTGTATCTACAAGTTTCATATTCAAAACCCCATGTGATTTAAGCTCTTGTGAGGAAGATATGCTCTCTCTGGCTATGACCATGGTGGCATTAACTAAGCTTTTTATCTATTTTCTACTATGTAAAAGGGTAATGTAACCATATTGTTAGTCATCTCTAAAAAGGCTGAAAGGCATATACTATATTAGTCCATGCTTGATATATTTGATCCCATATGATTTCTGAGTGTTCCTTCTAAAACCCTTATGAGCTTGGGATAGATTATGACTATTCATTGCTATTCATTCCTTTTGGTGAGGGCTTAAATGATACATTTGACTAATATATATATATATATATATATATATATATATATATATATATATATATATATATATATATATATGATTGTCACTTTTCTTCAACACATTAAGATAAAATAGCCACTTTTAGCTCAACTCCAAGCAACTGAGCTTCACTAGAAGCATGAACGAAACCTCAAAACATTGATACAGAAAAGCTGAATGCTATATACCCTCACAGTCGAGCTTCTTTATGAAGTTACCTTGCAATGATGAGTTCTTCAAGGACTATGTAAGATGATAAGACAAAATGTATGAAGATTCCTCCTATATCATTGTTACTTCTTGATAGAGCTCTTCATTAAAGTCTAATATTATGACAGTAATTAGGTATAAAATTGTCATGTCCCTATATTGAATTAGTTATATATTTCAAATATCCCAACATTAAATAAGAGAGATTGAATATATTAAAATAATATATATACAGATTCAATATTATGAATTAAATGGTATATTATAAACCAAATATTATTTAAAACATTATCATTATATAAGTATCAATATAAATTATAATAATTATTATATAATAATACATGTAATATAATAATATTTATATTATAATATAAATTACAAGCTTGTCTTATTAAGCAAGCAAAGGCATCAATTATGTTTAAAAGAATAACAAATAGAAGACAATGATATTGTCTCCTAATGAAACGCCTTAACATTGATTCCTAAGACTTAGAACTAATCAAGGATGAACTTCAAGTATATACTAATCGAATGCATATAAGACAAAGCTTGGAGTTTCCTTAAAAACTAAGCTACAGTCACACTTAAAGGAATACAATTATAATACAAATAGCTATGATTAATGCATTTAACAAGGTAGCGCTAATATGAAGGGAGACGTCCCTTTGTTGGGAAAGACGAATGGTTAAAGTATAAAGATAGAAAGAAGAAGGGAGGGCATTATCATCGAATAAGCATCCTACTCCTCATTATATAAATAGTCATGAAGAGATCAAAATAATTTAGTCTTCAAATAGAATACAACCCAGATCAGATCTTCTACTCAGCAATTTATTCCAGATTCAAATATGATTAAGGACAGAGCATTAAAAGATCACCGATTCTTCCTCATATCCCATGATCAAGTGCAAAAGATATATACATACTTTGTGATCATTGAATCCATTTGTCTTCCATCCACATACCATTCGGAATAGATATAAATATATATATACAAAAATTGTGAATTTGCCAACATTCATGTCTTATAGTCCATTGGAGATCAGACACTTACCCAATCAGAGGTATGATCTATCAATTGTCCATTATGAGTTATATGCTATGTAGTTGTTAGAATCTGATCTGTGTTGAATTGTCATTAAAGAACTATATGATATGAGTATCATTGCATGATGTTTGCATTTCAATCTGTATAATAATCTACATCTAGTATTTCTATGGAATCTTTCATCAGTCGATATACTATAGTATAGTTCAATAAATGAGATGTTGCATTTATTTGTTCATAACATAACAATCTGCATAAATTGGAACGCACATTATCTCTGTATAACATAATCAGATTTATACGATGTACTGCTAAGAAATCATGTCTTGTGTTTGTCTCTGACCATGATAAGTTCTGAGCAAGTCTATAGATCTGTATTAGAATTGTTCAAGATATGTGTTAGTAGTAGACATTAAATTACTTTATATTTTGAACTTTAGCTCATTGCATATGACATCATGTAGTATGAATGATCCTCATAATTGCTTGTATATATAAAGGAAATAAATGATCATATTTACATTTAAGAATGAATGATTGTCACAACTGAATGAATATATACGTCAAATGATCATTATATTGGATGTTTAAATGAAAAGTGTTCAAGCATTAAGATGAATGTATGGCAATCATGGTGTAAAGGCTAGGAATTATATAATTATGAAGCACTATGTATAAATATTGATGGTGATTTAGAAATCATAGTTTCATGCCATATCTGAAAGGAGAATTAAGCCTCATCCTTAATCATCTCGCCAATCTATGGGTATCGGGTTAAGTTAAGGATGTGATTTGGACCTAGGTGACCCTTAAGAAGATGAAGTACCTTCAGGTGTGAGGTGAAGTCTCTTGGGCCACGTGTCAAAGTACCTCCAGGTGTGAGGTGAAGCCTTGGGCCTATGGTATGATGAGCTCATCAGTGTTAAATGTGCCCTACTGATGGGAGAAAATTACAGATTCCAACTAAAACCCATTTACATATAACAAAAATCAAAGAGATATGTGAGAATAGTGATAGGAAACATAAGGCAATTCCTTCTCAATGATAGGATATAACAAGATCAACAACACAATACATATAATAGGAGAGATATAGTTTATTCACTTATATTTCTTTCTAATTCAATATTACATAATCAAAATATTGTCCCATATACTCAGCCTCACACTGCAGAATGCCAGAAGAAATGACTTTAACGTATCTAACTTGTATCAAATGGCTCAGAATGAACAGTTGCCCTTTCCTCTACCCAACCATGAACTCCTCATCCTCTTAACTTCTTTTTATCTATTTCACTTCTGATCACTCTAATTCCTATGGAAAGCATATCTTTCACATAGATGATAATCAGTCTTTAGACCATCAATCTCTCTGCCTCTAAACTATGATCCAGATAATGACACCTCATAATGGTTGATGCCCACCAAGCTTGATTGCCCATGATTCCTTATTGTGGTCTGCAGAAACTAAGCAAAACATAATGCTGCCTAGTTGTAACTATCGCATGAAGGAAGAATTGAAAATGAAATGACCATGCGACAGAATAATAACCACCACCCAAAATAGAAAAGACACAACCAGAAGAAATAGAAACCATGATGTCCACGACTTGCAGATTTTTAATAGAAATTCAATGTTATTTCTAAACTTGTCAATTCTCCTCAAAGCAATAAAGCATTCACCAGCTGGTTCCAAATCTATAGATAACTGGCTACCATGACCTCTAGATAATAATAGTAATATAATATCTCAACAATGGTTGATAGAAATAGCCAAACAAGTTACTGTCATATGGGTGACATGACTTGCACAATAAAGCCCAAAATCTGAAAATATGCAATCCAAAATTGATGGAACATGATGCCACTATATCAGACTCCCTAGGTAGAAAAATTCATGAGCTCCTGCTCATGCAGTCCATGATTCCATTCTTCTTTTTCCTCATCTTCCAGTTTCTTAATTCTGTACATCCATACTTGCATTGTTGCCTTCAAAATTTTGTTGTCTACATTTGTCGTCTTCTTCCTCTCTGTGCATACTTCCTCTGTCGATTCTCTTTATTGACTCCAAATTTCCACCATTCTGACTCATCATCATAGCCATCTACTAGCATCATCTCCAATGAAAACAAAACCTCATATATGCTCTGTGAAAAATAAATTACCTATGGAATCTTTATGATTGCAATGTTAGTTGGTAATAGTAAGTCTTTGGCCTCTTCTATAGTCTCTGGTTCGTTCATCACATTCTCAATTGAACCTTCTGCACTTTCATTCTCCACTACATCCACCTTTACTAAGCCTACACTTCCACTATCCAAGCTGAACTAGACATCTAATTGCTTATCCTCTTTTGCTAACATGGTTTTCTTTTCATTTTCATTATATTTATCATCTTCAGAAACAAAAGCATGAACTATAATTTCCCCAACATCAAACTCAGAAGTATTTTGATTGTTAAAATGAACAATTTCAAATCTCTAAGAATCTATATTTTGGTCATTACCTATCACTTGATAATCTTCTTCCTTACCAAAATGTTCATAGTCCTCATCAGCATCTTCCGCATTCTTGCTATTAACTTCTTCTATGTCTGTTGCTGGCTTGCTATCTTCTGCTTCCTTCTTTCCTGCAATCACAACATCATTAGGAAAATAATACTTTTCAAATGCCTCTATTCTTCTTGAGATCTTTTGCAATTCCTCATTGAACTTCCTCTTTTCCACATCATCCCAATATCTATCCCACGATGGTATTACAACGGGTCTTCTAATTGCAATCCTCATCTCCTTCAATATTTTTCCAACTCACACTCCGCAACCAATCTTCCATGCCTCCTTCTCTACCCTCTGCAGTTACAGGTCTACTCTCTCTCTTGTAACAACATCTTCTATGGTTTACTCAAGACACAACCACACAACTCTTTTCCCACATGCACTAGTCCTGGCTAAGTTGCCTCTCTTCAACGATCTACTTAGCACTCAAGACCAACCATGCTTTGATACCACTTTATGGGAGAAAATTACAGATTCCAACTAAAATGTATTTATAGAAAACAAAAATCAAAGAGATATATGGGAATAATGACAGGAAACATAAGGCAATTCCTTCTCAATGATAGGATATAACAAGATCAACAACAGAGAATACATATGACAGGAGAGATATAGTTTATTCACTTGTATTTCTTTCTAATTCAATATTACATAATCAATATCTCCTCCTCTAAATTGCACGGTTAATATGAATGGCCTCTACCATCTACCTCTCCTCAATCTGCTGTGTTTTCTCCTTCTTATATACTTAGCTATGATCTAGATAATGACACCTCATAATGACTGATGCCCACCAAGCTTGATTGCTCACAATTCCTTTATGTGGTCTATAGAAACCAAGCAAAAAATAATGCTGCCTAGTTTTAACCATCACCAAAAGGCAGAAATAAAAATGAAATGACCATGAGACAAAATAATAACCACCACCCAAAATAACAAAGATATAGCTAGAACAAATAGAAACCATGATGTCCACAACTTATAGATGTTTAATAGAAATTCAATGCTATTTCTAAACTTGTCGATTCTCCCCAAATGAATAAAGCATTCACTAGCTAGTTCCAAATCTGTAGATAATTGGCTACCATGACCTCTAGATAATAATAGCAATTGAATATCTCAGCAATGGTTGACAAAAATAGCCAAACAAGTTACTGTCATATGGGTGACAGGAGCTACACAATAAAGCCCAAAAACTAAAAATATGCACTCCAAAATTGATGGAACACGATGCCACTACGTCACCTACGTTGGGTGACTCTCAAATGGATGAAGCATACTCAAGTGTAGCATGAAGTCCTCTGAGCTGAATGGTGAAGTATGTCAAGTGTAGTGTGAAGCCATTGGGCCTTTGTATGGGATGGTTAATGGCCCCTTAACAAACTGTGCTCATGGAATTAGGGATCGATTAATGATAGGGTGACTCACAATTCTCTCTAGGATAGAACATGAATTCTATGAATGTGAATATGGAATAGCTATGAAATCATGATTTTAATGCTTAAAGACCAATGTGGAAAGGATATGGATTAATACTTTACTAGTGAGTTCTAATTATGATATAAAAAAGGAAAAATTAAATACTAATGTTTCCCTTTTGTAAGTTGAAATTGTGCAAGGTTGTGAACAATTTGAGCTTACTAGAAGGGGACATTACAAGTGGTATCAAAGCGGTCATCCTTCCATCCTGTGTATACTTGTAACTTATTCTCTCATGTGAATACCTTGTGTATTACTTGTATTCATGCTTCATGCTTATTGTGTATACTTTGGTAGTACATGTATTTATGTTTATACTTGGTGACCTTGGAATGGTGGATGTACCCATGGTGTAGTATGGGATGCACCAATCCCCTTTCCAATGGTCTAATAGTATACTTATTGGTATTGAGGCATCTTATGTGACTCCATGCATTCATGAGTGTGCTTCATGACTTACGCTTCATGTGTATACTCTATAAATTGGATTTGTATGTGCATATATTTATGCTTCATGTGTATACTTAATGCTTTTATTGATATTACTTCATGCTTTAACCTTACTTGTATGCTTCCTATGTGTGTTTTCTTATGTGTGTTCACATATTTTACTTCATGCTTCCTATCTGTGTGTGTTTATGCGTGTTCTTGTGTATTTTCATGTATTGCTTCATACTTGTATGCTTTCTATTGGTAGGTTGCTCATGTTGATGAATGTGTGTTTCTCATATCTAATATATATTCTCGGCATGTATACTTCAAGCTCCAATGTGTTAATACATATGCTACTTAGACATTCATGTGTATGTTTTATGTGTATACTTCATTGAGTGCAATTGTATTCAAGTGTATGCTATATGACTTTGCAATTGTATTCAAGTGTATGCTCTATGACTATGTACTTGTATCAGAGTGTATACTCTATGACATTATATTTGAATGCATACTTTATGTCAATAATTATATTTGAGTGTATACTCTATGCTTTATATTTGTAATTGAGTGTATACTCTATGATTGTATTTGAGTGTATAACTCTAGATGCCTTGTAATTAATTATATACTCTATGATTGTATTTGAGTGTATAACTCTATTCCTTGTAACTGAGTGTATACTCTATGATTGTATTTGAGTGTATAACTCTATGCCTTGTAATTTGAGTGTATACTCCATGATTGTATTTGAGTGTATGACTCTATGCCTTGAGATTGTATACTCTATGATTCTATTTGTATTTGTATAACTAGTGATTGTGTACTCTATGACTTGTATTCAAGTGTATACTCTATAACTTGGTATTTGTATTTGAGTGTATGTACTCTACAACTTGTATTTGTCTGTGAGTGTATTTTCTAAGACTTGTATTCAATTGTATACTTTATGACTATGTATTCAAGTGTATACTCCATGACTTTGAGTGTTCAAATGTATACTACATGCTTTATGTGTGTACTCCATGACTTCTGAATGTTTAAATAGACACTTCATGACTTACTTATATTCATGTATACTTCATATTAGTGTGTATACTTACATGTTACATGTATGCCTCATGCCTTAGGTATTGCACGTATATACTTTTGTATACTTCATACTTTGTTTATCAAGTGTATGTTATGTGTTTCATGTATTATGTGCATATACTTGTTTATTACATACTATGTTCATGATTCATGCTTCGTATACTTTAAGTATTAAGTGTATAAGCTTATGTATGCTTCATGTACTATGTGTATTTATGATTTGTGTTTTGTATATGTGTGCTTATACTTCATCATGGATCTTCTCTCCAATGGTGTTCTCTATTTGGAGTGTCGAACCAAAGAGCCTCACCCATCATGTTATAGACAAATATATATTGCTCTCTCATCATTCTTTTAACACACTTATGATCCACATTCTTAAGACTATTATATCGTTGTCATCGATGTTAAGATTTTACAACACTACACATAGTTACAAGATAATAGTTGAGATTGTTCAACCACTATCACCACAAATTTTAATTCTTGCAAGTCTAAGGATCAAAATATTACACCTTGACTTGAAATGTAAGTACCAGACTACTATTACCTCCATTTTCATTTGGGCTAATACGAGGTGATGACCTCAACCTAACATGATCACAATTCTCAAAGGATCTCCACCACAAACAAAAAGTAAAGTATCACTAATTATACCTTGATACATGTCAGAGTGCACTAGTATTACTAAAAGCTTTGTCATCACAAAAAACTATTATGTAGAGATCTAGCACTCTATTGTGCCCTATAATATCCATGTTCAAATTGATTTATGGTAGTGAAGTCACCCCTATGTATTTAAGGTAAATTACAATTAGCCTTTGATAACAAGGTACTCTACTATTACCCTTAGTCTATTAGACATAACCGGGATTTACAAATGAATTACTCTAGCATTCCATGTTCAAATATTCATGTCAAAATTCATCATATCATGATGTTTCTACTCCACACTCATAGAAACAATGGCAATATACACATCAACCTTGCAACTTACCAATTCTCTCTCCTCGATATCATATAATTACTCCTGAGGTATTGACCTACACATGGTTCTTCTCAAATTCTTGGGTTAACGAAAAATTGCTTGAGGACAAGAAATCTCAAGAGAGGAGGCCTATCATGTCCCTATATTGAATTAGTTATGTATTTCAAATATCCTAACATTAAATATAGATTGAATATATTAAAATAATTTAAGTGTGTGCTTCAGGATTAAACTGTGTTAGTTTTTCCCTCAACATTTCAGATCACACTCCATGATCCATCATCAGGAGAAAAGAAAGCAAGAGAAATAGAATGAATAATTTGGAGATCAAGAAGCTTAAATAGAAAGGGAGAGGGGAAAGAGGTGGCATGGGGACAAAGAGATCACACATGGAAGAAACTTCCAAAAAAACAACTAACAGTCCAAAAACCCCAAATTGCAAAGAAGACTCCAAAGACACAAGGACAAGCCAAAAAGAAGGACAAAAACCACAAAGTGAAACTTAGAAAAAATAATAAAAAATGATAATAAAAATAAAACATCAAACCTACAAGTGAGAGAAAAATATAACTATAAAAATGTATATATACTTCTATGTATATCTATATAGATGTTTAAGAGAATATATCTATATGCAATTAAATACATCAATAGATATATATATGTATGTGTGTGTGTGACTGAGTGTAAAAGTAAATAAATGTATGTATGAAAGAAAAAGAAACTTAGAAAGAATAGAAAGAAGGAAATAAATTAAAACACCTAACCTACAAGGGAGAGTAAATATATAACTATATATAAATATACTTCAATACACCAAAAGAAGAAAGGGAGATGGCATTTTACCTTTTCTTAAAATTTTGGAGATGGGGTTGTGGGTCAAGATTTTATAGTTGTCACCATTGGAGAGGAGATCTAGCATCTTGGAGATATAGTCGTGTTTTTTCATGATGACTATGGCATTGCCTTTGTCTACTTTAACAATAACAAGGTCATTGTTGCTCATTAGACTCTTGAAGGCCCGAAGCTCAGTTTTGGGGATATTGCACCTCGGTGGTTTGGCATGCCTTAGTGCGATAGCACAATCTCGCCTTATTTCCTCATCAATATCCTCAGGGAGAGAACAAACCACATTTTTAGTCCCAATTAATAAATCAGTATAAGGAACAGATTAAGGGGTGATGGCAAAACCTAAACCTCTTTTTAAAAAATTGAAAGAGAGAGGATCTAAAGGTACATGGGAGAGGTTAACAACTAATTTATTTTTCCAGTCATGAATAATGTTGGACTGGGGGTCATGACTAAAAAGAGGGGGAAGAGGGCAAGAATTAGGAGAAGGCTTTGTGCTCTGGGAGGAATAAGTGGCTAGGATGTTTGATAGGTGAGAAGAGTGGATGGGATGGGAATTACGCAAAAGGAGAGAAGTACTAGGACACCAAACAACAAGATTAATTGGAGACAACATAACTGAGGACAACATATGTGTAATTTTAGGTGCACAGCTAGGAGAACAAATGAGATGGTTGGTATAGGTAGAGTTGACAGCTAGGGGAAGGTGTGGACTTGACATGGAGATCAAGGTTTGGGTATGTAACATAATAGTACAAGAATTAGAATCTCAAAATAGAGATGAAGCAAATGTGATTAGAAATAATCATCAATGAAGATCTGAAAAAATCCTCATTCTAAAAGATAAGAAAGCAACACACTTAATCTCCAATCAAGTGGGAGGTACAATCATTTGAATGATGCAAATATTGAGTTATATCTTGAAAATGAAAATTCAAGATCAATAGAACATGTACAAGTAACATAACATCTCATAATGCAACCGAAAATTAGATAAATTTATCTGTAGAAGGAAATGTACAAAATATACATAGCTAAATTCATTTTTGAAAGGTTTTTTTGTAAATTTTGATGTAACGGTGCTAATGGATATGATAGTCTTTTCTGATTTCTATCACACAATCATGTCATCAATTTTAGGAATTAAATATGTATTGAAACTTCAAAATAATTAGGCTTTAAAATAATTATGATTTTAAATAATAATGATTAGGGTTTAAAATAATAAGCGGTAGGATTTAAAATAAGTAGGGTTAAGGTTTAAAATGATCATTAGGGTTAGGGTTATAAATGATAATTACGGTTAGGTTATAAAATGATTATTATGGTTAGGGTTTAAAATAAGTAGGGTTATGGTTTAAAATGATCATTACAATAAGAGTTATAAAATGATAATTATGGTTAGGGTGTAAAATGATCATAGGGTTAGGGTTATAAAATCATAATTAGGGTTAGGGCATAAAATAAGGAGGGTTAGGTTTTAAATGATTATTAGGGTTAGGGTTTAAAATAACTAGGGTTAGGGTTTAAAATTAGCATTAGGGTTACGATTTAGAATAACTAGGGTTAAGGTTTAAAATAATTAGGGTATAAAATAATTAGGATTAGTGTTTAAAATAAATAGGGTTTAATTAATTAGGTTTATAATAATTCATATTATAATAATCATAATATTAAGATGTAATATAATATAATATATAATATAAGTATATTATATATTATTTTTTTATTCGAGGGTAAAACAGGATTTGAAAGGTCCCAAATTTTTTACAAACAAACTTCAACCTCAACAAAGGTTGACCATCAGTACAACAATAGTCCTGCTACCAAGACAACAAGTGCCAAACCGAAATAGAGCATCCAAAACATAGCACTCCACAAAATAAACAAATAACCTAAGCTATACCAACAATAGATCTAGCCTTCTACACACCCTTAATCCGAGTGTGGGAATGAAAGATTGACTTCGACCAACCCTTCTTCCTATGATGCACTAATGTCCAATATACATCATTATCCAGGTCCACTGAGCAAGGGGAAGGGGGAGGGGAATCCTCCACAAAAACTCTACCCACAGGTGAGGCCTAAGAGGGAGACCCAACTAGAGAGGAAGACCATCGAGGAACCACAATATGAGCCCCAACAAAAGATGCCACTCTTGCAGGATCAAAGGAAATAGCCAAGTCATCGCCACCACCACAAGCCAAACCGTTGTCAACAGATGTAGCAACGACACTAACAGCAACAACCAAACCACCACAAGAGGGCACAGTAAAGTTGACACTGATACCAACAACCAAACAACCTCCAAAAAGTGGAAAAGCTAGATCAAGCATAGAATAGGGGACTATGGAAGCTGCAGGTTCTGAAACCTTCACATCCTCAGAAGAAGACTTGGAAGACTCTGATGAAGAGTCTTCAACATCTACATTAAAATGATCAGGTGCAACATCCTTCCACCAAGAAGAAGATCTAACAACCTTTAGGTGAGGGCAATTTGATGCAATATGTTCTATAACAAAGCATCAATGACATCCAAAGGGAATACCTTCATAATCAAGAGATTGAGTCCACGACAAATATGCTACCTATAAAATAATCTGAGTAGGAAGGGGCTTGGACATATTGATATCAACTAACATTTGTGCATAGGTGGTATGAGTGAAAATAGAAATAGTTGAATCCATCATCTAAAAACAACCCAAAGAGATTCCAATAGCTGAAAAACTTGAATCACACCAGAAATAAAGGGGAAGATTTAGGAGGGAGATCCACACTAGTTTATTATGGAAAGACTTAGAAAGAGTGCTAAAATAAGGATACCATAGCTTCACCATGAGGGGATACTTGCCCATAAACCATGAATGCCCTTCAATAAATTTTTGATCAGAAATGGAAGAAAAATTTACCACAAAGCATCCCCATGCATAGGGGTAAATTTCAACTTTCCCATCTAAATGGGGAAGCCAAAGAAGTCAAATCCATTTATTAATAGGGGAGAGAGGAGGCCATGAGCCTTCAAACTTGTAAATCAAACCATTTTTAGAATAAAACTTAACATTCTCTAAAACATCCTCACCCAAAACCACCACACAAGGAGGTAGGGAACTTGGGACCACAGCAGAGCTCACCACTAGAGAGGCATTCCCAATACCAGTGTGCACCACACTTGCAAAAGGCTTACCACCATCTGCACTTGGTGAAGAAGCCAAATTACCACCGCTATCAAAAGCCAAATTACAACCAATGGGCAAATATGTAGCTGAACCACCACAACTAAAAGCCACATTACCGCCACTATACCCACCACAACCAATAGCCACATTGCTGGTAGACAACGGCAAAAAAACCTCCTTTGAAATCAAATTGACACCATTAGCCAAAATGCACCTGCCACCATTAGTTGAGCCATAGCCAATGGGCAATTTTATAGTATTACCACTGCTACCAATTGCCACATTACTGCCAGAGAGTAGCAGAAAATCCTCCTTCAAGTCTATAGGTAGGGTTTTACAAATGAGTTGGAGATGCATTTTAAAAGATAACGTTTTACAATCATAAGATGAATGTTGTCCAATAAGTAGGGTTAGGGTTTAAAATGATCACTATGGTTAGGGTTTAAAATGACCATTAGGGCTCGGGTTATAAAATGATAATTAGGGTTAGCATATAAAATAAGTAGGGTTAGGTTTAAAATAATTAAAGTTAGGGTTTAAAATGAGCATTAGGGTTACCATTTAAAATAATTAGGATTAGAGTTTAAAATAAATAAGGTTTGATTAATTATAATTTAAAATAATTAAGGTTTATAATAATTATGATTTAAAATAGTTAGGGTTTATAATAATTATGATTATATTAATAATAATATTATTAATATATAATATTTATATACTCACACAACATGCCCGAGTAAACTTTTTAACGTGATTGGTAACATTGGCCCTGCAATAGGATGCTTTAGCCAATTGATCTAGGTCCCCCACCTGATAATAATATTTATATTATTATAAAAATATTATTATAATATTATATATTATTATTATAAGTAGGGTTAGAGTTTAAAATGAGTACCTAGTTAGGCTTTTAAATTATCATTACGATTAGGGTTATAAAAAGATAATTAGGGTCAGGTTTTAAAATAAGTATGGTTAGGGTGTAAAATGATCATTAAGGTTAGGTTTTAAAAGGACCATTAGGGTTAGGGTTATAAATTGATAATTAGGGATACGGTATAAAATAAAAGTAGGGTTAAGTTTTAAAATGATCATTGGGTTCAGGTTTAAAATAATTATGATTATGGTTTAAAATAACTGGGATTTAATTAATTAGGATTTGAAATAATTGTGATTTAAAATAATTACATTTTATAAAAATTATGATTTAAAATAGTTAGGGTTTATAATAATGAATATTATATTAATAATATTATTATTAATATTTAATATAATTATATCATTTATTATTATATATAATATAATAATATTTATATTTTATGTGTGGGTGAGGGCCCATTCCCTTTATTAAGACATAAAACAAATGTATTACATTATACCTGCCACATAGGAAGCAAAGAAGATAAGAGGAAATAAATAGAAGAAAGGATTCAACAAAATAAAAGAATCCAAAAGGAACTACCAGAGAAGATAGGGAAAACCATACCACAATCACAAATAGCTACAAAAGAATATAACTACTAAAGACTCAAAACCTTAGTGAAACTAAACTCTGCTCCTATGGGAAAGAAGAGCATCCATAGTTCACTAGTAGCCCTCGTCAACTACTTCCTTGCATTCTGTACAAAGTTTTTCAGCCTTAGACTCTCTACCTTTTTCCTTCTTAGAAGCCCCTAAATTTGGTTTAGACTTGCTGCTCATGGTGTAAGAGATCCCATATTTTTGGGGAGGAGCCACCATGAAATCATTATCAACAAATTATGGATTCATATCATCCAAATGCTCCATGAAAGGAAAATTGCCTTCTGACTCAAAACCATCCTCCTCCACCTCTGATGGAGTATTAGTAGTCTTATCAAGCACTAGGATAGCGACAGGAAGGGAAGGCTCTAAAGAATGCTCTAGGAAAGAGGAATTAGGAGGTTGAGTAGAATCAAACTCCATAATAGGTTGAGGCTCCATAAACTTTCCATGATTTCTCCAAATAAAATCAGCATCTAGAGAGCTAGCATTCTTAATTATTTTTAAGACTAACATGCCTATTGCCTGGTGTACTGAGAAGAGTGCAAGCCTCTATTTTGTGGCCCAACTTATTGTAGCATAAACATAGAAATGGAAGACCTTCATAATTTAAAAACTGAGCCCAAGAACCAAAAGAAGATTGAATCTTGATCGAATGAAAGAGAGGTTGAGTAATATCTGCCATAGCACAAGCCCTGATATACCTTCGTGTCGTAACCACCTCTTCTAAGTCAAGCTTGACAAAGGCACCCACTCGATTGATTAGATTACTTATGAGAGCAACATTATGCATAACTAAAGGCATATTGTAAAGCCTAATCTATTTATGAACCTTTGTAATCTTGGCAGTAGCTGGATCAAAAAAGCGGGACTATGGAGAAAGAAAGAGCCTTGATTGCCTAAAAACCATGGGCCATTCTAAACAATGAAAGAACAATCTACAGTAGATTGGAAGGTAAATAGATGAAAATCAAAATCCAAAGGTTCAATCATAGGAGAAAACAAGTTACTCCATGAAGCTTTGGCCCACTCCATAATTGAAATGAAAGATGGACATCTATTCAAAAATCTCAGAATCAAAGAATGATCCCAAATTTATCAGCTGTAATCACATTAATACTATCATCAGACCTAAACAACTCTGCTAGCTCATTAGAAAAAAACCACCATTGAGTCCTAGATAGAGAAGGTTCATTCATTATTTTGATTAGAGTTCTCCACCGTGGGAGAAGAAGGCAGATCTGGTAGCGGCTTGGAGGGGAAAGGGCTAGGGATATCCCTATGAATCTGCTCTAGGTAGTATGCATTGCACACATAAAAGGATTGAACCTATTTTTACATGCCATGAGGGAATCCTAATCTAGACCTATAGGGACACCCTCAACATCATTCACCTCTTTCTAAACCAAAGGATCAAAGGCAAGTTCATGAGGAGGGGAAACCAGTGGAACCTAGGATTCCAATGCTAAACCAAAGCAAAGGGCATGTCATTTTTGTCATTCTGTAGCATCTAAAGGACATCCACCCTTTGTAGAACTAGCTTTATCCTTATCTTTGGTCGTGCCTTGGACTTTACCTCTTTGTCTCTGTGACCATATATTTAACCAATCTGCTCCAACTACGACACAAAAACCTCTTGCTCTACCATTGTTTATGTCTCCTAGACTGTTGTGGCACATTTTCATGCTTGATGATGATTATTCTATTAGGATATATTAATGTCATTAAAAAGCAATGAGAGATAAATGAACACTTAATATAATAATATTTATATTATTATAATATTATATATTATTATGAGGGCTTACTATAATAATGGTTAGTGTCAAAGTATATAATAAAGTAATAATAATATAAATATAATAATATTATATTTAATAAGTTATACTATATAATTATATAATAATTTAATTAATGTATTACATGTTGATTGCGACTAGCATATATATATTAAATAATAATATATATAAAATATGCACATGCTATTTTTAATCAATGTCGAATAAAAGTTTGGCTAAAAGGTGGAATCAAGAAGGATATCTCTATGACTATAGTAAATAATATTTGTTTGTGGCTTTATTTTACCACAGGATGAATCTCATAGAAAAATAAAATAAAGAAGATATCAAACATGCACTAAGGTGAGTTATGTTTTATAGGAGAAAAAAAAATAGAATGAAGATAGATGAATAACAAGTAAAATATTTTACTAGAATAACTAATATTAGGGTTTAAAAAGTTTACGAGGCGCTTTAAAAAAATAATTTTGATTTAAAATAATTAGGGTTTATAATAATTATAATTTAAATAACTAATATTATATTAATAATATTAAATTTATTAATATATAATATAATATAATATATATTCTAGATAACAGTTGATAGTGTTCTTTTACCTTTTACATCTTCATTTTGGGTTAATTTTGGGTGGTTTTCAAGATTCTCTGGTATACATTTGATTTCCAATAGCCCTCAAAAGACCTATTAGTCAAAGCTTCCAAAAGACTTATAACCCTCATTAAGATACCTATGACAAAACCTAAAACCTTACACAAACTTTTCATGATGTACCTCACATAAAGATTTCAAATAATACAACTGTAGGTTAACTATGTAGATCTTTTAAGCATTGAGAGAGCTCTCTTAGCTTCTTATAGACCTATGAGTGAAAATAGAGGACATGCAGATCCTCCAAACTGTTAACATACCCTTCATTGATAGTACAAGAGTATAAGAGTCTGTAGGCCAATGACCTCCTGCTCCTTACTACTCGATAGTCTTCTTAACAAACCTTTGCATCTTTCATCATTAATGTTGCTTTCATTTAATACCTCTATGATGATGGTGAAAGCCTTCTCTGGGCTATACAAACCATAATATGATGGCCATAGAAGTTATGAAAGGTTTGATATCCTTCATATAATATTTGTCATGCCTTCTATGTCTCTAGATAGCTTGACTTGAAATGATTGTAGACCCCTATGATGAGCATGAAGAGTTATTTAGGAGATAGACAAACCTTGTAGAAGGTTATTTATATCTTCAAATGCATGAGCAAACCTCACAATTGTTTCACTGGTCTTTAGAAGATGAATAGAGCTTCAGGAACAATTGTGAGGGCTTTTCAATGGTGCTCAAACCTTCAAAAATCATTCCCTTCCTTGCAAACCTCTTAAACAATCCTTATCAAGGAATTATAGCATGTGTAGATTTGTGGGAGTTTTGACAAGATTTGTTGGATTTGTTGATTTTTTCATGTTCCTTTAGGCCTATTCAAGCTTGAAATGTTTAATATAAGGGTCTGCAGTGTTTATAAGCTTGATAGGTTTAATGGCCTCAAAACCTTACAAAATATTTGGTGAACTTTGGTAACAAATTGATACCCTCTAAGAGTTTGATAAGTTTTGATAGTGTTTATATTTATGTAGGATTTTAGGACTATGCAAAGTGCTTAGGGGTATGATATGTTCACTAAGCTTTAGCAAAATCTTTAGACATTTGATAATCCATTAGAGTGTACAGAACATCTAACTTCTTGACAGATCTCATAATGATTTGATACACTCATTTATAGCTTATACATGCTTGAACATCACATGACAAGGTTGCCACTACTTTTGTATGACTATTTGAGACCTTATGGTAGTATAGACCCTTAAGATACCCTGTAGATTTTGTAAAATCTTCACACACTATTGGCATACCTTAAATAGAGTACTTTAAGGTTTTGACAAACCTTGAGACACTATAAAATCTTATAAATGTTGTACAAGAGATTAAGACGACTGATAGACCTCAGAGGCTACTGCACATGCCCTTTTTTAATGCTTGTTATCACTTCATCTTCATTGTATGCCTCCTCGGGTTCTTTGAAGACTTCGGTGACTTGGAGTATTACATTAGCCTACATGGCTTTCCTCTAAATAAACATGGATTCCCAAAGATAAAAATCATTTGTCATACTACTATATCTTGACACAAACCCTTTAAGATATCACTCAACACTGCTATACCCTCTTCTTCTTACATAATCAAAATTAACGTCCCTTACAAGATGTGATAGACCTACTCAACGTTTTAATAGACTTTTTAGATCCTTGGCAAGACACCCAAGACTAAGCTCAAGGTTTCCATATTTACATACTTGCTCTTAGGGTTTTCCTTGTGAATTGGTAAAACCTTGAAAGTGTAGGTACAAACCTTTTAACAACTTGTGACTAAGATGAAAACGATGAATGGGATATCTACACCATTATATTCTATCTCCATTCTACAAGGATTCTTGTATTGCATTGAAAGATTCAAGAAAATGTGCCTCACCACCTTCTATGACTTGATCATTGCCATAAATCACTCACATTGTGCACATTCATGTTCATGGTACACCACCTCCTGAGAGTCTTTTTCCTTTGAAAATATGGAGTCTTGAGGATTGAAACCTCGATCCTTCTTCCTTGTGAATTGGTAAAACTTGCAAATTAGCTTTTAAAACCTAAGCCTAAAACTCATCAAGACTTTGACCATGTTTTTAAAGAAAAGAAAATTCCCCCAATGTTGTATGTGGCTTTTGGATGTTTTAACGTTCATGACAACTCAAAACCATAATGTACCACTTGTCAAGATAGAACAACACAAGATGCACAAAGATTTCCTTGAAGATTTTAATATTTAAGGAAACTTTCAAGACTTAGACTCCAAAAGGTCATTGACAAAGTATAATAACAAAACTTTAACATAACAAAACTCATTCAAGACCTTTGGGAGAGCATTTGAGAGCCCTATAAAGACTCATAAGACTATTTGAGTTTGGAAAACTCAAAATAGTTAATAATAATATCATAGTGTTATCCAAATAAACTTGAAGCCACTTATAAGTTTGTGAATCTCATATGAAAAATAAATTATTTTAGGATGGTTATTACATATAGCTATTACATTGCACCTCTTTGCATCAAAGTCTCAAATACTTAGCATCATCATAACCACAACATAGTTAGTGAAAGGAAACTAGACCGGGTCCACACCAATGTTATGAGAGAAATAATGAAAGTAAGAATGATCTATACAAATTTTAGCAAAATAACAACTAAGAGATAGCACAAGATATACCCTAGCAAAATCCTTTAAAAAAAATTAACCTCCAAAACACACTCAATTTATTAATCTCAATAATAGGATTACAATAAAATGTTTAGTTCTAGTGCAAATCACATGAGATATAGATGATCTTCATCCTAAATTTTGGAGTCAATTCAACTTACCATTGCTTTGAACTCACTATACAACAAGTTGCTCCTTGCCCCTAATAATGCAAATCCATGTACATTTATTTATAGGCACATTACAATAAGTAAACAAGTAGTAAATTACAAAATGATGGACATAAAACCATGGGCTTACCAACTACCTTGAAAAAGGGCTATTTTTTCTTAGGGGTTGTTGTTAACCCCCCCACCCCCAAACCACCTAGCCAAGCTATTGTCCCAAGCCCCAATATTGTGGATGAGTGTATAATCTATTATGGGTGTAAAATAGGCAAATATAGAACACATTCCTAACAATCAATTGCACTTTCTGCTTGGTCTGTTTCCAAACTATCTACAAAATTGTTGAACTGATCAATGAGGCTTGACTAAGGAAAAAGTTGGGAAGCTAGTTGCCTTGCTCTCTTAACATAGAATTTCTAGTAGTGTTCTTCCATACTACCAATTCTTCTCTTTACATGTTGTAGGCACAAAGGGTCTTCTCCAAGATTTTAGTAGACTTCTCCACATTCCATTTGATTTATCATCCTCATTTTCATGATAGATCATAGGGTGTAATCTAAAATAGTGATATAAAAAAATGACATGATCAATTTGTCATATCCCCTAATTATATCAACTCCATTATCCAAACAAATCATAATTAGAAGGGCATGTAGGAGTCAAGGACAACACTGAGAGGGGGGGTGAATCAGTGTTGTGTGAATT
This sequence comes from Cunninghamia lanceolata, assembly GCA_027924645.1. Lineage (NCBI taxonomy): Eukaryota > Viridiplantae > Streptophyta > Pinopsida > Cupressales > Cupressaceae > Cunninghamia > Cunninghamia lanceolata. The sequence continues at coordinate 11,925,521 of BSBN01001099.1, forward strand.
TTCAAATCTTTTTCAAACTTTAACTTGCAGAGCATAAAAGTGAGAAAGTTATCATTGAATTGTCAAACACATATGCACATAACTTTGTCAAACACATAAACAAAACTCATGAGTAAAACATACAATCATAGAGAGATGATTAAGACACAAGAATTGCACGAGTGGAAAACCCTCCAGGGGTAGAAAAACCACTCCAGAATTGCCTCACTGGCTTAACTGAAAAACATGCCTCACTGGCAATACAAATTGTATCTAGGAGCACCAACTCCTTATGGAGCACCAACTCCAATACCAAATAGAAGCACCCACTTCCAACACTAATATACCTCACTGGTAAACAAATAGGTCTCACTGACCTACAAGCCTCACTGGCTAATACAAGGCCTCACTGCCAAACTGAATCTTCACTGGAAGTAATAAACAAGTTCAGAGGGACACTCTGTTTCATTCAATACAAAACATATGTCTGTCAAATGGCCATTCTATTCAAAATCAATCCTTTTTCTGGATCCCCTCAACCACATTGCATATTCTGTATGTTTCATCTCTGTCTTACTAGTTTCAATGTCTTGATCAATCAAATTCATGATTCATGCACCTGATTGTCATTGCAATTGCATATTGTCTTTCTAATCACCTTGTCAATCTCTGTATCTATATTTGATCCCTGTCTGTTCATCATCTCATCATCTATCTTATTAAACCACACAACTCTATATTCAAAAACATCTGTAATCTCATTAAATAAAATCTGAATATACTTTCACAACCCATCACAATGTTCTTTCAATAATCCTTCATATACTCTTCTCTATCTTAAAAAATATATGTCAATTTTATGCATTAAAAAATCTTTTGATCTTCCTCTTCTCTATACATGATCCTTCATATTCTTTCACATTTCAATTTAAACAATTTCTGTATTCAATTTTATCCCTGCATAAAACATTTAACAAAAATATATCTGCAAAAACAACTTTAATTAAATTCAATCATTTTTCCCCTGTCAAAAATAAAACAATAACTCTTCAAATTCCTTTGTGCATTCACTTTCATCTTCATTGCATGATCCTTCATATCCATTAAAAAAAAATCACTGGATTGCTTCAATTTTTCATGTCAAAAATGAAGAGCCATCACAAATTGATTCACCTGCAAAAGATTTTTCATATTCCTCTGTATAAATATTTTCACCTTCTCAAACAAAGTCATCTTTGTCTTCAAAAACTATTCAAATTCTTCCCACAGCAAATCAATCTATCCTCTGTCAAAAACCAAATCCACATTATCATCTTCAATAAATCTCATTTTCTCTGCAAAGAACTTCTTAAAAAAATCCTAGCCAATGTCTCAAGATATTCTTCATTTTGAAAAAAAATCTCCAATTCTTCATCAATATTTGCCTTAAAAAAAATTTCCTTAGAAACATCTCTTAGAGTTGATAAGTTAAAAATTTCTAATTTTTAAAAAGACTTATCACCTTAAAAGAAAGAAATTAATAGCTTTCTTTTAAAATTAAAAAAAACTCCATTTTAAAGGGCCGACCACTTTAGAAATTAAAGAAAGTTTCTAAAAAAAAATTTAAAGTCATAAAATATTGGGTTTTTAGAAACTTTAATTAGCTCCTCCTCTAAAAAGGCAATTTGATGCCTTAGGTAATATGAAGACCTCTATTTCATTGGTCTTAAAACATTTCAATGTTTATTTTTAAAGTCTCTTTCCCACTCGATGACCGGTGTTCCATGTTAACAATGTCAAGGGGCCGGTGGATAGCATGATGTATAAACCCTTTAACAAGTCACTTTTAAGTGACTGACCTATATAACGGGTCAATAGTCAATTAAATTAAAAAGTAATTTCTATGTTGACAGGCAGAGAGGATTATAAAATAGGTCTATAGAGGCAAAGAATGGAAAATAGACCTAGAGCTTGATCCCTCTAACTCAGCTTGTAACATCATGACATATAGTATCAAATCTTTTGTGTGCTCATATACATGATGATGACAATAAAGCCCTGATAAACTTCTACATATAAACTTTGTCAAGCTTTCACTCAAACTTTGAATATCTATATCAATCATCAATGAACACCCTTATCAACCTTTTGACATTCTATGCAACACACATCATATCACCAACACTATCCACACAACATGACAATCTAAGGAAAAATACACCTCAACTCTCAACCATATGAATTGTATCTTGACTAACCAATCAACTTCAAAATGCCAAGCCTGATCAAACAAGTCCTGTGATTAATCATAAACCAACACCAAACATCAAGTGTATTCATGTGATCCTTTGAAAACCAACAACTGATATCATCAACCTTGTCAAGAACCAACACATTGCAAACCTTTGAATACCAACAACTGATATCATCAACCTTGTCAAGAACCTGATGAATAATGAAGACCATGCCTACCAAGAATATGTCATGTTCACTGATAAATCATGACATTGTAAAGAACACATCTCTCCAACTGATTGTATGAACCAAGTAAACCATGAATGAAGATCACACAAGATGATGTCTCATGCTCCTGCTCCTATCAACAACAAACAAGATGATGTACTCCTGATGATGCAAGATCAAACCTGTGAAGTATAAAACCATTCTCTATATCTACAAGATGATGTACTCCTGATGATGCAAGATCAAACCTGTGAAGTATAAAACCATTCTCTATATCTGCAAGATGATGTCTCATGCTCCTGAACACTTTTGACATCAATGACAACCTAACACCATCAGGGTAGTGGACATATGAGTATGAAATGGTGTGTCTTCACACAGATCGGCCTTTTGAGAAGTATATAACGAATTAAAGAGGTGATTCCAAGGAGAGGGAAAGAGAATCACTGAACAAGTAATCAATATTACTCAAGATCAAATCACAGTCTTTGACACATCACCACAGCAGCCATCAACCAATTACAAAGCATATTATTTCTAAAATTTCTGAGCAAATAGCCACAGCCAACAAGTAAGTTTCTATCATTTATCACTTCCAAATTAGTCAATCGTATGTATATCAGGTACGAATGTCTCTTTACATTTATTGCCAATAATAAGTTCAGATTTGTATCATTATGATAAGTTCAGATGTGTAAGCAATCATATTTAGACAGTCATATACCATAGCAATGTAATTTGTATGGATCTTATGTGACCCATTAACCTAATATGAGAGTGGGTATAAGTGTCTAAGAGGCCATTCATGGGTAGTTAGTCTCATAGAGGCCTTGACTCTAAGAGTATTGAACTTGAGTCTAAGGATAGGAGACATTAGAGCCCCATGGTGGATAGTGGCAACTCTTATCTCACCTCTTATAGGTTGTTAATGAGTGACATAAGAAGAGATAGCACATATGCTAATTCAATAAGTGTAAATGAATATATCTTTCTTAAAAGCAATAACACATGAATCTCATAGGAGAGAAGGTAGAAGAGGATCCTTGCCATTAACCAATGGGTATATAGAGCCGTTTGACATTATGAGTACAAAAGGTATCATATGCCAAGGTTTATGACATAGAGGCCTTGTGTACAAGTGATACAAAGGGCATCATTGTGCCAAGGATAGGTCGTCCTATAAATGTGACATAGAGGCCTTGTTCACAATTGTTTAAAAGGCATCATTGTGTCAAGGATAGGTCACCTTAGAGGCCTTGGCTGCAAAAAGATGCAAAAGCAATCATTACACCAAGGATATAATAGAGCCCTATAATGGCAAATGGCAAAGATACTCCCTTCCTACTCCCATATGATGTATATGAATTAGTGCAAGATGTTATAATGATATGAGCTATCAAGTGATAGAGAATAATAGACAAAGTGAAATATAAAGTGAATATGAGAATAGAGAATTGAGAAATATAAATAGAGAGTGTACATTATGTAATGATGATGCACATAATGTTCAAATTTATTGAATGAGAAATAATGTCTAGTAGTAGAAGATATGAAATGAAATGATCATAAGGAAAGTGATAGTGTAAATAGTGAACATAGATTTTGAATTTTAGAATCATGAAATATATACAAGAGTAAAGAGCAATATGATGAATATATCTTATGTTTATTAGTGATTAAAAGATTTAGTGTACTAATGTTCTCTTCTTGCAAGTTGAAATTTGTGAATAAGGTTGAGAAATTTTGAGTTGTGACAAGGGGACATTACAAGTGGTATCAGAGTTGCGTCCTGCCAACCTGTGAGAATATTGTTGGTAGGTGGCAACTGATCAGGGAAGTACTGTACACTAGCCATGTATCCTTGCCAGGGTTCAGGGCTAGGCCAGGCCCCGAGCGGGTGTTTGGGGGCGGCAACCCCTGAGAAATTTGTTTTAGGGCCGACTTAAAAAATCCTATTTTTTATGACCGACATAAGAAAACCCTAATTTTTGTAACCGAAAAAAAGGTTTGATAAAAAGTGGCCAAGGGTTAGGGTTTGGGTATTGTATTGTAGCATTTGCAGCGTTATTGAGTTGCAAGGATTGCTGATTGTAATCATTTTGATTTACTGGATAATAATATTGGACTCTCTGTTTGGTGGATGTAGCCCGAGTTTGGGTGAACCACGTTAAATCTTGTCTCTCACTGTTATTAATTCTGTGTATTTCTATTTCTCTGTTTAATCTTTATTTGTATTTAATTGATATCTTCTGCCAGCTAACCCTAACAAGTGGTATCAGAGTGGGTTGTGTTCGATTATCGTCTGCAGGAAAGTCTCACGGTTGAGTGGGAGCAATGGCAGACGAGGGAAGAATGAAGGTTGATAAATTCAATGGGCAGAACTATCAGTTATGGAAGATGCAGATGGAGGATTACCTCTATCAAAAGGATTTATGGATGCCGTTGGAAGGAGTAGCCAAGAAATCGGCAACAATGTCTGATGACGATTGGAATCTTCTTGATAGAAAGGCACTGGGAACCATTCGGTTGTGCCTGGCATCATCAGTGGCATTCAATATAACGGAAGCGAAGACAACAGATGGTTTGATGAAAGCTTTGGCTAAATTGTATGAAAAACCCTCAGCGTCAAATAAGGTATTTCTTATGAAGCGTTTGTTTAATTTGAAAATGGTTGAAGGTGGATCTATGACAGATCATTTAAATGAATTTAATACAATTGTCAGTCAATTGACTTCTATAAATGTAAAATTTAATGAAGAAGTTAGAGCTCTCTTGATATTATGTTCATTGCTTGAAAGCTGGGATAGTTTGGTAATGGCAGTTAGTAACTCTATTTCTGGTTCAAATACCCTAAAATTTGATGATGTTGTTGATGCTATTTTGAGTGAGGAAATTCGTAAGAAAAGCTCAGGTGGATCCAAATCAGGCAGTGTTTTGAATGCAGAAAGTAGGGGCAGATCAAAGGAGAGAGGAAAAGGTTCTGGAGGTCATGGGAAGTCACGAGGAAAATCAAAGGACAAAAGATCCCAAACCAGAGGATAGAAGGATTGTTGGTATTGTGGAAAACCAAGTCATCTAAAGAAAGATTGCTGGTCTCAGAAAAATAAAGAAGGAGACAAACAAGAAGGCAATAAGGAAGCAAATGTGGTAAGTAATAAATCTGAAGATGATGCTTTGATTCTTTCCCTAGATAATGTTGATGATTCATGGGTTTTAGATTCAGGGGCCTCATTTCATGCTACGCCCCATAGAAGTTATTTTCTTGATTATGTCCAAGGGGATTTTGGGCTGGTTTATTTGGGAGATAACGAACCCTGTCTGATTGTTGGAAAGGGAAGAATCAAGATTAAGTTGCAGAATGGGAATCATTGGCTACTACAAGAGGTGAGGCATGTTCCAAGGCTCAGTAGGAATTTAATTTCAGCAGGGCAGCTAACTGAACAAGGTTGCACTATTACATTTACTGATAAAAATTGGAAGGTTTCAAAAGGTGCCTTAGTAGTAGCAAAAGATGTGAAAGTAGGCACCTTATATCTTTGTATAGGTCATACTGTTCCTTCTACTTTAGATGTTATAGAGGAAAAATAAACAGGTTCAGGAACAGTTGCTGCAGGTTCTGAAACAACACTGTGGCATAACAGACTTGGGCATATGACTGAAAAAGGTATGAAGGTACTTCATTCTAAGAAAGTTTTACTAGGTCTGAAATGTATTAATATAGATTTCTATGAAAGTTGTGTGTATGGAAAACAAAAGAGAGTCAGTTTTCTTAGAGATGGGAAGCAAAAGAAAAATGAAAAGTTGGAGCTTGTGCATACAGATGTATGGGGACCAGCTCAGGTATCTTCTTTTGGTGGCTCTCGGTATTATGTTACATTCATAGATGATACAACTAGGAAGGTCTGGATTTATGTCCTTAGATAGAAATCTGATGTATTTGAAACATTTAAGAAATGGAGAAGCTTGGTTGAAAATGAGACAGGTAAAAGATTAAAATGTCTCAGATCTGATAATGGCGGTGAGTATTGCAGCAAAAAATTTGAAGATTACTGTTCCTTTAATGGAATTCTTAGGCAGAAAATAGTCCCAGGGACTCCACAGGAAAATGGAGTGGCTGAAAGCATGAATAGGACAATAATGGAGCATGCAAGGACCATGAGATTGCATGCTGGACTGCCTTTAAACATGTGGGCAGAGGTTGTCAACACTGCTGTATATTTAATTAACAGAGGTCCTTCAGTTCCTTTGGGCTGTGGTATTCCAGAGGAAGGATGGACTGGCAAGAAGGTGAGTTATTCTTTTCTGAAAACCTTCGGCTATGAAGCATTTGCACATATAGATTTTGAAAATAGAACCAAGTTGGATGCGAAATCAAAAAATGTACCTTTGTTGGATATGGCATTGATGAATTTGGTTATAGACTTTGGGATTTTAAAAATAAAAAAATTGTGAGAAGCAGGGATGTTATATTCAATAAGAAGGTGTTGTACAAAGATCAGTTGCAGCAGCATGAGAAGAAAGAAAAGGATTATGTGGTGCTGGATGATACTCCAAATAGTGATGTTCCAGTGGCTCCTCATGCTCCGCAACAGCAACTAGAAATACCACAAACTCTAGTGAATGTTAGACGATCAACAAGGATAAGTAGACCTCCTGAAAGGTCTTCCCCCTCTTTGTATTCTATTTTGTTAACAAATGCTGGTGAACCAGAAGGGTATGATGAAGCTATACAGGTGAATACACAAGTTTAGTGGGAGCTTGCCATGAAAGAAGAAATGGACTCGTTGCTGAAAAATTAGACTTGGGAATTATGTAAGTTACCTGCAGGTAAAAAGGCTTTACCAAACAAATGGGTTTACAGGTTGAAAGAGGAAGATGGAGGTAAGAAAAGATTTAAGGCCAGGTTAGTTGTAAAAGGATTTGTACAGAAACAGGGCATTGATTTTGATGAGATATTTTCTCCGGTTGTCAAGATGACTTCTATTCGTACTGTTTTAAGTATTGTGGCTGCTGAAGATTTGCATTTGGAACAGCTAGATGTGAAAATTGCCTTTCTCCATGGTGATTTGGAGGAGGAGATATACATGGCACAACCACAGGGATTTGAGGTCAAAGGTAAGGAGAAACAAGTGTGCAGATTGAAGAAGAGTTTGTATGGCCTGAAACAAGCACCTCGGTAATGGTATTTGAAATTTGATAGTTTTATGGCTGAGCAAGGCTACAGTAGGTACAATTCTGACCATTATGTTTATTTTAAGAGGTTGGATAATGACAGCTACATTATTTTATGTTTATATGTTGATGACATGCTTGTAGCTGGGTCTAACATGGATCACATCAGAGAGTTAAAACATCAGTTAGCACAGTCATTTGATATGAAGGATTTGGGGGCAGCAAAACAAATCCTTGGTATGAAAATTTGCAGAGATAGGAAGAACAGAAAATTGACTCTATCTCAGGCTACTTATGTTGAAAAGGTGTTGCAGAGATTCCATATGGAGAATGCAAAAGCTGTCAGCACACCTTTGCTTAGTCATTTGAAATTGACTAAGGAGATGTGTCCAAAGACACAAGAGGAGGAAGCCAAAATGTCCAAGGTACCATATGCTTCAGCTGTAGCAAGTTTAATGTATGCCATGGTATGCACAAGACCGGATATTACACATGCTGTCGGAGTCGTTAGTAGGTATATGAGTCATCCCAGATTTAAGCATTAGAATGCAGTAAAATAGATTCTCAGATATTTGAGAGGTACATCTAATAAACACTTATGTTTTGGGGGCTCTAATACTAATTTAGCAGATTATGTAGACTCAGATTTGACAGGGGATATTGATACCAGGTGGAGTACTACAGGTTATGTCTTTACTGTAGGAGGATGTAATGTCCCCTTTAAGTAAGAACAAATTTATTAACCTTGCACACAATTTTACTTCTTGTATGATCGATTGCTCTTAGTAATGCTTGTTGATATAATACCTTGTGCTGATCTAATACTTGTATTTGATGGAAGACCAATATGTTGTTTGCTGATTTATATTACTATATGATCTTTTTTTACTTCACACTTCCTTTTTCTATCTTCAATAGTGTATGGCTGCAACTATTGCCAAGAGAGGCAACACTTCATAAAGATAATTATTCCCTTTTAATACATTTCTTTTCTTTAACTCAAAGCATATATATTATATCTCAAATATATCTGATGTTCTTATAAGGCTGCTAGTGTACATAAGTATCTCTAAAATGGTATATTACAACTCAAAATATATTATTCCTTATATATTGCATATTTAAATCTGCCATGAATATATTTACCATTTCCAAAAATTCTATATTATATCCTTCTTGTTGTTATATTTATAAATCAGAATTATATTCCTTATGTATTCTTTTCTATTTTCCTTCCCCTCTCCAGATATATATTTTTCTTATTCCTTTCTTTCCCCCTTTATGTTATCTTCTTCCTATATTTATATCCTCCTTTAATGAAGAGATGTGTCTTATTGAAAATAACCTTTAATTAATATATACCTCTTTTATTTACTAATAATCTAACTCATTTCCTCTAACATAATCGTGCATTTATCTTTGTTTTAATAAAGTTTGTCTTTTAATAAACTTGGTCTATCTTTATTTGCTCCTATATACGAATCATAGCCCTTTATTGATATCTTCCAAGGATATTAGTTAATAATAATTTTATATATATTTATAATATTATATTTATAATGATCATACTTTATACTAATATTTGATTTAATATTTACATTAATAATTATCATTATTATAAAATAATAATAATAATATTTATATTTATATTTATTATATTATAATAATAAATGATTATAATAATATTTCTTATTTATATTTATACATTATAAGACATTTGTCTTATATATATTATATGATAATTATATTATAGTAACATTTATTTATATTTATATTAATATTAATATACATATTTATATTTATATAATATACATATATATATATATAATATATAATATTATTTAATAATATTATATATGTTTATTAAATATTATTATATACATAATTATTGTCCAATTTGATGATGACAAATAATGTCTTAATGTTGGGACATGACAACCCTCCCCACTTGAAATTGCTTGTCCTCAAGCAATCACATTGAGTTCTTTCATTACTTTGTGCTACCTTTCAATGTGTTGAGACAAAGTCATAGTTTTGATTCAGAATGAACATGCATTAATGAAGAGAAAATGATTGTGATTCATGAAAGATAATTTGTGACCAAAGAATACTTGAAATGTTTAATGAAGACAAATGTTCAGGTAAGCATTTGTTTGATGTTTTGAATAATAATGTGATGCAAGTATCATAGATGAAGACATGGTTTTAGGCAATGAAAATATTTTTAATGCTAAAGAAGATTTTAGGAGCATTGAGATTCCAAGATTCCAATGAATGATGAAGATATCTTGATCTTTGATTACAAGATTCAGTCTTATATTTGTCATATGTTATTGATCTCAAAATTGAGAAGAGTCATATTCTTGAGGAGTAATTGATTATATGATGTCATGGGGAGAAATTTTATGATCAAGGATTTGGTAAGATTTTATTTGAATAGTGATGTGCTTGATGAAATATAAGTGTTATAGATGAAGAATGATCCTTGGAGTTTGTGGGTTATGGGCCCATAATTTGACTTAGTATCGGTATTATGTTACATAAATCAAGAGAAGAATTCAAAGAAGATTCTTGGAAGAAATGAATTTAATTCATGGGTCTTGTGATTAGTGAAATTAAATTCCTTATTTCCTATACTTCCATAAGGTCTCCTTATACTCTTGATGGAGGAGTGAGGTTTCAAAAGGGTATCTTAATGTTCCAACTCTTTAGGCCCAAGGGCAGAGCTCCTTTGGCCCAAGTGAAAATGTCATTTCCATCATGAGTGGCGTATCTAGAAGAGCATATCTCTCCCTAGACCCAAAGGCAGAACCCTTTAATTAAAAGGTAGAACCCCCTTGGCTCATGTGATCTTATTAATTCCATCATAAGTGGCATATCTAGAAGAGCACATTTCTTTCTAGACCCAAAGGTAGAACCCTTCATTAGAAGGTAGAACCCCTTTGGCTTATGTGGACTTATCATTCATCATCATGAGTGGCATATCTAGAAGAGTACTTCTCTCCTAGACCCAAAGGAAGAACCCCTTTGGCTCATGTTAATTTATTACTTCCATCATAAGTGGCATATCTAGAAGAGAACATTTCTCTTTAGACCCAAAGGCAGATCCCTTCATTAGAAGGTAGTACCCCTTTGGCTTATGTGGACTTATCATTTCTCATCATGAGTGGCGTATCTAGAAGAACACTTCTCTCCTAGACCCAAAGGCAGAACCCTTCACTAGAAGGCAGAACCCCTTTGGCTCATGTGAACTTATTACTTCCATCATAAGTGGCATATCTAGAAGAGAACATTTCTCTCTAGACCCAAAGGCAGATCCCTTCATTAGAAGGCAGAACCCCTTTGGCTTATGTGGACTTATCATTTCTCATCATGAGTGGTATATCTAGAAGAACACTTCTTTCCTAGACCCAAAGGCAGAACCCTTCACTAGAAGGCAGAACCCCTTCAGCTCATGTGAACTTATTACTTCCATCATAAGTGGCATATCTAGAAGAGCACATTTCTCTCTAGACCCAAAGGCAGAACCCCTTTGGCTTATTTGGACTAATTATTTCTCATCATGAGTGATGTATCTAGAAAAGCACATCTCTCTCGAGACCCAAAGGCAGAACCCTTCATTAGAAGGCAGAACCCCTTTAGCTCATGTGAACTTATTACTTCCATCATAAGTGGCATATCTAGAAGAGCACATTTCTCTCTAGACCCAAAGGCAGAACCCTTCATTAGAAGGCAGAACCCCTTTGGCTTATGTGGACTAATTATTTCTCATCATGAGTGATGTATCTAGAAGAGCACATCTCTATCTAGACCCAAAGGTAGAACCCTTCATTAGAAGGCAGAACCCCTTTGGCTCATGTGAGTTCCTTGTCCATTTGGTTGTTGTTACAAGCGTTGTACCTTCTTGAGTAAGACTGCATCAAATTTCCTCACAGGATGGTAGGTCGAATGCTCTGATACCACTTGTAATGTCCCCTTTAAGGAAGAACAAATTTATTAACCTTGCACACAATTTTACTTCTTGTATGATTGATTGCTCTTAGTAATGCTTGCTGATATAATACCTTGTGCTAATCTAATACTTGTATTTGATGGAAGACCAATATGTTGTTTGCTGATTTATATTACTATATGATCTTTTTTTACTTCACACTTCCTTTTTCTATCTTCAATAGTGTATGGCTGCAATTATTGCCAAGAGAGGCAACACTTCATAAAGAGAATTATTCCCTTTTAATATATTTATTTTCTTTAACTCAAAGCATACATATTATATCTCAAATATATCTGATGTTCTTATAAGGCTGCTAGTGTACATAAGTATCTCTAAAATGGTATATTACAACTCAAAATATATTATTCCTTATATATTGCATATTTAAATCTGCCACGAATATATTTACCATTTCCAAAAATTCTATATTATATCCTTCTTGTTGTTATATTTATAAATCAGAATTATATACCTTATGTATTCTTTTCTATTTTCCTTCCCCTCTCCAGATATATATTTTTCTTATTCCTTTCTTTCCCCCTTTATGTTATCTTCTTCCTATCTTTATATCCTCCTTTAATGAAGAGATGTGTCTTATTGAAAATAACCTTTAATTAATATATACCTCTTTTATTTACTAATAATCTAACTCATTTCCTCTAACATAATCGTGCATTTATCTTTGTTTTAATAAACTTTGTCTTTTAATAAACTTGGTCTATCTTTATTTGCTCCTGTATACGAATCATAGCCCTTTATTGATATCTTCCAAGGATATTAGTTAATAATAATTTTATATATATTTATAATATTATATTTATAATGATCATACTTTATACTAATATTTGATTTAATATTTACATTGATAATTATCATTATTATAAAATAATAATAATAATATTTATATTTATATTTATTATATTATAATAATAAATGATTATAATAATATTTCTTATTTATATTTATACATTATAAGACATTTGTCTTATATATATTATATGATAATTATATTATAATAACATTTATTTATATTTATAGTAATATTAATATACATATTTATATTTATATAATATACATATATATATATATCATATATAATATTATTTAATAATATTATATATGTTTATTAAATATTATTATATACATAATTATTGTCCAATTTGATGATGACAAATAATGTCTTAATGTTGGGGCATGACAGAGGAACATCAGTGAGTTGGATTTCTAGGTTGCAAAAGGTGGTTGCTTTATCCACCACAGAGGCAGAATATGTAGCTGCAACAGAGGCAAGCAAGGAGATGATATGGCTACAATCTTTCATGGAAGAATTGGGTAAACAACAGGCTAACAGTTCTTTGTATATAGACAGTCAGAGTGCCATACATCTTGCAAAGAATTCTGCTTTGCATTCAAAGACCAAACATATACAGTTGAGGCATCACTTCATTCGTTCAGTGTTGGATAATGGACAGTTAAGGCTGGAGAAGATACATATAGATGAAAATCTAGTGGATATGTTTACAAAGGAAGTGACAAGGGAGAAGCTGAGCTCCTCTTCAGCTTCGGTTGGTCTTCTAGACTGACAACTACAAAAATAGAACAGTAGAGTCCAGGGTGCTTATTTCCAGTGGGAGCTGCATGCGCAGCAGTGTCGTCCAGGATTAGTCTCCAAGTGGGAGATTGTTTGGTGTGGAGCCTGATCAGTCTCCAAGTGGGAGATTGTTGGTAGGTGGCGACTGATAAGGAAAGTACTATACACTAGCCATGTATCCTCGCCAAGGTTCGGGGCTGAACCGGGCCCCAAGCGGGGGTTTGGGGGCAGCAGCCCCCGAGAAAATTATTTTTAGGGCCGACTTAAAAAATCCTATTTTTTATGACCAACATAAGAAAACCCTAATTTTTTTAACCGACAAAAAGGCTTGATAAAAAGCGGCCAAGGGTTAGGGTTTGGGTATGTATTGTAGCATTTGCAGCGGTATTGAGTTGTAGGGATTGCTGATTGTAATCATTTTGATTTACTGGATAATAATATTGGACTCTCTGTTTGGTGGATGTAGCCCGAGTTTGGTTGAATCACGTTAAATCTTGTCTCTCACTATTATTAATTCTGTGTATTTCCATTTCTCTGTTTAATCTTTATTTGCATTTAATTGATATCTTCTGCTGGCTAACCCTAACAAATATTGTATGCAAACATATAGAAGGCCAAGAAGTAGCCAAGTGAGGATGAACAATGAATTGAGAGCCTTCATTGAAGCAACCACCAAGGGCATGAATGAACAAAACCAAGCTACACAACCTCTACTACAAACCGTGCAAACGTTAAGGAATGACATGGAAAATCTAAAGGCTCAAATACATAATTGGAAGGAGGTAGGTTCCAATCACTCGAAAAACAGCAATACCTCATCTATGCCTAAGGTACCTTTACCTTCCTTCCTACCAAATGGAGAGGCATCAAGTGTGGAAGAATCCACACCAAACGCATTAAGCACGGATGATATAGCAAGGGCTTATGCAAGTTTGGAGCTGGAGGTAAGAAGAACCATATCTTTCAATGACTATAGTAACTCAAGAAGACAAGAAATAAATCAGAGAGAAAGAAGGCCCATGAATAAAGACCTCAAACACAAGGCAAACAAGGTACACCTACCAAGCTTTGAGGGGACAAGCAAAATCTCAGCCCATGCATGGTTAGAGAAACTTAATGACTACTTCCACCTTAGCCCTATGACCAAAAGGGATGCATTATAGTTTGCCATTCTACATTTGGAAGGGCTAGCCTATGAATGGTGGCACCATGGGAAACACACCCTAGGCCATGAGAAGATAACCTCCTATGAAGAATTTTCATGCAAAGTCATAAAGAGGTTTGATAAAAGACATCCACAAGAAGACTTCAAGGAACTCACACACTTGAGGCAAAGAGGAACAGTGGAAGAATATATTCAAGAATTTGAGAAGCTATCTATAAGAGTCTCCAGGATTGAAGAAGATAGACTTACATATTTGTGGAAGGACTAGATGAATCCCTTAAGAATTTTGTAAGTGCCTTCAAACCCGCTAACCTAGAGGAAGCCATAGATACAGCCCTTAGGTTAGAAAAGGATAAGAATCCCAAACCCTACTCAAAACACTACAACAAACCCTTCCATAAGAAAGGAAGATTTGACAAACCATCACACCACAAAGATGAAAAGAAAGATAGAAAAACGTGTTTCACTTGTGGAGAACCATGGACCCCAGGTCACCTATGTCAAAAATGTCAAACCTTGAAAGATGAGGGACTATGCTTCAAATGTAAATGTAAATGGGCACCGGGCCATAAATGTGGGCAAGTACATATCATAGAAGCAATATCCGATGAGGAAAAAGAAGAAAACCCCACTAAAGAATGAAATTTGACCATGAGGAAAAAGTCACTTTAGCAACTATATCTAAGGTGTCCAAACATCATCCATTTAGACTTAGGAGTCAACTTAAAGGAAATAAAATAACTGCCTTAGTGGATAGTGGGGTTACTCACAACTTTATAGATGAGTCCATAGTTAAAAGACTTAAACTAAATCCACAAAACTTTGAGGGATTTATGGTAGCCTTAGCAGATGGATCCACAAAATGTTGTTCCAAAATAATACCCCAACTAAACATAACCATAGGTAAACACCCTATTCAAGATGATTTCTATGTAGTTAAAATGGGGGATAATGATATGGTTC
This sequence comes from Cunninghamia lanceolata, assembly GCA_027924645.1. Taxonomy (NCBI): domain Eukaryota; kingdom Viridiplantae; phylum Streptophyta; class Pinopsida; order Cupressales; family Cupressaceae; genus Cunninghamia; species Cunninghamia lanceolata. The sequence goes on from BSBN01001099.1 coordinate 11,940,827, forward strand.
TAGTTACACTCTCTAGGAAGAGTCACTTTAGATTGGCCCAAACTAGAACTATCCTTTGAAGATCAAGGACAAAGAATTACTTTAGATGGTCTCTCGGATGGATCACCACAAACTATCTCAGCAAAAAGGATGGAAAGGATATTTAGACATAACCAAGTAGAGTGGGCAGCCCAATGCTTAATTTTGGATAAATCAACACCAATAGGACAAGCCATTCACATTGATATCCAACCAATCCTTAGAAAACATAAGAAAATTTTTGATGATATCCCACCGGGTCTACCTCCAAAAAGGGGATTTGAGCATATAATTGAAATGGAAAAAGATGCTAAACTAGTTATCACCACCCCATATAGACACCCTAAGAAGTTCAAAGAAGAAATTGAGCAAACAATCAACGAACTTTTAGAAATGGGACATATACAACCAAGCTCTAGCCCATTTGCATCCTCCATAGTGCTAGTAGACGAACTCATCGACGAATTACATGGGGCAAAGTATTTTTCAAAAATTGACTTAAGGTCAGGGTACCATCAAATCCAGATGAGAGAAGAAGATGTTCCAAAAACATCTTTCTTGTGTCATTATGGACATTTTGAATTTTTGGTGCTTCCCTTTGGTCTAACAAATGCCCCAGCAACCTCCCAATCATGCATGAATCACATATTTCAGAAGCAATTGAGAAGATTCTTGCTAATATTCTTTGACGATATCCTAATCTATAGAAAAACATGGGAGGATCATCTCAAACATATTGACGAAGTCTTATCTATATTGGAGCAAGAGTCCCTTTATGCAAAAGCTTCCAAATGTGAGTTTGGAATGGAGGAAATATTATATCTAGGGCATAAGATAAGTGCCCAAGGAGTTCAAGTTGATGAGGAAAAGATTAGAGCCATTAAGGAATGGCCAAAACCAAGAACTCTAACTCATCTTAGAGGGTTCGTGGGATTATGTAGCTATTATCGAAGGTTTGTTAAGCATTTCTCCAAGATTGTAGCTCCACTCACAAACCTCACCAAGAAAGGATCCTTTGTATGGAGTGATGAAGCCCAAGAGGCATTTGAAAAATTAAAGGAGGCTATGAGTACTTGCCTAGTACTTGCCATTCCGGACTTCTCCCTTCCTTTTGAGCTTGAATGTGATGCTTCTGGTGAAGGCATTGGGGCAGTCTTGATGCAAAATAAACATCCTATTGCCTTCGAGAGTCAGAAGTTAACTCCACCGGAAAGACTATATTCCACATATGACAAAGAGATGTTGGCAATCATGCATGCTTTGGACAAGTTTAGACAATACTTGGTTTGTTGAAAGTTTGCAGTCAAAACCAATCATAACAGCCTCCAGTTCTTCCTAACGCAAAGAGACTTGAATGATCGACAACAAAAGTGGGTTAGCACATTACAAGCCTACAATTTTGATATAGCATATGTGAAAGGGAAAAATAATGTGGTGGCGGATGCACTATCAAGAAGGCCATCACTTTATGCTATGACAAGTATTTTGCCAAGTTGGAAGAATACTCTAATAGTGGAATATGCCAAAGATCCTCTCACTATAAATGTACTTGAGGGGAATATGCCAAATGATGAATTCAAAGTAAAGGATGAAATCATTCTATACAAGAACTGAGTTTATGTGGCTGCAGGATCCAAGTTGAAGGGTGAAATCCTTAGAGAATTTCATGACAATCCCCTAGCCGGGCACCAAGGCTACTTCAAGTTGTATAAGCAAGTAAGAGAAAAATTTGCTTGGAAAGGATTAAAAGGTGTTGTACTCAAACATGTTCAAGAATGTGATACATGTCAAAAGAACAAGATAGAACAAGAGCACCCCGCAGGGCTACTCCAACCCTTGGCCATTCCAGAACAAAAGTGGAGTAGCATCTCCATGGATTTTATAACTGGTCTTCCAAGGTCACAAGGGAAAGATTGCATATATGTGGTCGTGGATAGGCTCATGAAATATGCACATTTCATGGCTATCACTTCTGAATATAAGGCACCACAAGTGGCAGACATTTTCTTCAAGGAGATATTCAGATTACATGGACTTCCAAAGTACATAGTTAGTGATCAGGATAACCGCTTTATGTGTTTATTTTGGCAAGAGTTATTCCGATTGGCAGGAACTAGATTAACACCAAGCACTGGTTACCATCCACAAATAGATGGGCAAATAGAGATCGTGAACAAGTGGATTGAAGGTTACCTTAGAAACTATATCACGGGACATCAAAAAGTGTGGGTCAATTAGCTACACCTTGGAGAACATTGTTATAATACAACACATCACATGTCTATTGGCATGAGCCCCTTTAAGGCTCTATATGGGTATGATCCTACTTCATTTGGAGATCTAATACTACAAGAAAGCCGATGTCCCAAGGCAAAAGATTTCATCAAGCAACATGAAGATATCATAAGGGTTCTTAAAAACAACCTGCACCATGCCCAAAATCAGCAAAAGATATATGCTGACTGAAATCGAGTGGAGAGAACTTTTGAACCCGAAGATATGGTATTTCTAAGATTGCAACCATATAAACAATCTTCCTTGAAGTCTAATGGTGTGGAGAAGTTAAAACCACGGTTCTATGGTCCCTACAAGGTATTGAGGAAGATAGGAGAAGTTGCATATGAACTCAACCTGCCTGGGGATAGTAAAATCCATAATGTGTTTCATGTGTCCAGACTCAAGAAAGTACTCGACCAAACCATTACACCATGTGATGAACTACCCCCCTTGGATGATGAAGGACAATTGATACTAGAACCCGAAGCTTTATTGGATACTAGAGAAAAGAAATTAAGAAATAGAGTTATTATAGAATACTTAGTCAAATGGAAGAATCTTCCCACTGATGATGCCACATGGGAGAAATCTAAAGTCTTAGATGCACACATGAAGAAATTGCTTGAGGACAAGCAATCTTAAGGAGGGAGCCCTGTCATATCCCCTAATTATATCAACTCCATTATCCAAACAAATCGTAATTAGAAGGGCAGCAGACATATGAGTATGAAATGGTGTGTCTTCACACAGATCAGCTTTTTGAGAAGTATATAACGAATTAAAGAGGCAATTCCAAGGAGAGGGAAAGAGAATCACTGAACAAGTAATCAATATTACTCAAGATCAAATCACAGTCTTTGACACATCACCAGAGCAGCCATCAACCAATTACGAAGCATATTATTTCTAAAATTTCTGAGCAAATAGCCATAGTCAACAAGTAAGTTTCTATCATTTATTACTTCCAAATCAGTCAATCATATCTATATCAGGTACGAATGCCTCTTTACATTTATTGCCAATAATAAGTTCAGATTTGTAAGCAATCATTTTTAGACAGTCATATACCATAGCAATGTAATTTGTATGGATCTTATGTGACCCATTAACCTCATATGAGAGTGGGTATAAGTTCCTAAGAGGCCATTCATGGGTAGTTAGTCTCATAGAGGCCTTGACTCTAAGAGTATTGAACTTGAGTCTAAGGATAGGAGACATTAGAGCCCCATGGTGGATAGTGGCAACTCTTATCTCACCTCTTATAGGTTGTTAATGAGTGACATAATAAGAGATAACACATATGCTAATTCAATAAGTGTAAATGAATATATCTTTCTTAAAAGCAATAACACATGAATCTCATAGGAGAGAAGGTAGAAGAGGATCCTTGCCATTAACCAATGGGTATACAGAGCCCTTTGACATTATGAGTACAAAAGGTACCATATGCAAAGGTTTATTACATAGAGGCCTTTTGTGCAAGTGATACAAAAGGCATCATTGTGCCAAGGATAGGTCATCCTATAAATGTGACATAGAGGCCTTGTTCACAATTGATGCAAAAGGCATCATTGTGTCAAGGATAGGTCACCTTAGAGGCCTTGGCTGCAAAAGGATGCAAACGAAATCATTACACCAAGGATATAATAGAGCCCCATAATGGCAAATGGCAAAGATACTCCCTTCCTACTCCCATATGATGTATATGAATTAGTGCAAGATGTTATAATGATATGAGCTATCAAGTGACAGTGCATGTGAAATGCAAGTGATAGAGAATACTAGAGAAAGTGAAATATAAAGTGAATATGAGAATAGAGAATTGAGAAATATAAATAGAGAGTGTACATTATGCAATGATGATGCACATAATGTTCAAAGTTAGTGAATGAGAAATAATGTCTAGTAGTAGAAGATGTGAAATGAAATGATAATAAGGAAAGTGATAGTGTAAATAGTGAACATAGATTGTGAATCTTAGAATCATGAAATATATATAAGAGTAAAGAGCAATATGATGAATATATCTTATGTTTATTAGTGATCAAAAGATTTAGTGTACTAATGTTCTCTTCTTGCAAGTTGAAATTTGTGAATAAGGTTGAGAAATTTCGAGTTGTGACAAGGAAACATTACATAATTCCAAAAACACTCTAATTAAAGGTACACATTTCCAAACCTAATTCATTTAGCTAAAATAATTTAAATATTTTAATTTATTATATTTATTTATCCTACACATTTATTTTAAGGGTGTTTTATTTCTCTAACCATAAAAAGAAAAAATCATTAAATTAAATTTTAAAAAGGAAAAGAGGACTTAAAAAAGAATTACTTAAAATAGTGGTCCTTGGGACACTCTAAACTTGCTATACTTCACATATTTCTAGACTTAAGTCAATAAATTTACTATACTTAACATATTTCTAAACTTACATGAATAAGCTTGCTATTTTTAACATATTTCTAAACTTACGTGAATAAACTTGCTATACTTAGCATATTTGTAAACTTAGGAGAATAAATTTACTATACTGACTCAACAATTTGTAATCTTTTTTAAACTTACGTGAATAAACTTGATATACTTAGCATATTTCTAAACTTAGGAGAATAAATTTACTATACTGACTCAACAATTTGTAATCTTCTTAATATAAAAATAAAAATATTAAATATAATTTGGTTGTATCCACTAAAACAACTCATCCTAGTCTTCTAACAAAAAACACATAGGGAAACCAAAACTGAAAAACTTCTCTCAAAAAGACTTAAAAGGAATTACTTAAAATAGTGGTCCTTGGGACACTCTAAACTTGCTATACTTAACATATTTCTAAACTTAAGTCAATAAATTTACTATACTTAACATATTTCTAAACTTGCTATACTTAACATATTTCTAAACTTACGTGAATAAACTTGCTATACTTAGCATATTTCTAAATTTAGGAGAATAAATTTAATATACTAACTCAACAATGTGTAATCTTCTTAATATAAAAATAAAAATATTAAATATAATTTGGTTGTATCCACTAAAACAAATCATCCTAGTCTTCTAACAAAAAAACACATAGGGAAACTAATACTGAAAAAGTTCCCCCAAAAAAGACTTAAAAGGAATTACTTAAGCAGTGGCTTGGGAGCTCCACTCTAAACTCCACCAAAATGAATTTACTATACTTACTCAACATATTATAATCTGTTTAAAAAAAAAGCTACCAATATTAAATATTATAATTCTGTTGCCGGCAAGTGTTCTTTCCCGGCGAATGCATAAAACGTGCAAAAAGTATCTGTCCTTTTCAGTTGCCGTAACCCAATATTTCCTCGATCCACAGAGATTTCACTATGAGATATCCGGCGGACTTATCAACGATAAATAGACGTACTTATCAGGCAGGTGACAAATCCAAATGACACGAGCTCGGGCCACCATAGCACGGAAACGACCCGCAAAACAAAATAAATTCAACGACTTTGCCTTTTGTTTTATTTCAAAAATTTCCTTCCCCAGGGTGACATTGATTTGGAGCGGCTGAGTGATAATTTGAGGAAGAGGAGCTTACATTTGGCTTCGTTCATTCCGTGGATGGATTCAGCGTGTTTACACAAGCTTTCTTTCGTTCTTTTCGGTTGTACTTCGTGTGGTGAGGAGAAAGAAGCAGAGCTACAATAACAGCGGCAACGGCAACGGAAGGAAGAAAAAAGAAAAATCTATTTCAATTGCTGCATTTTTCAGCTCTACCTAACAACTAAAATTAGCTTTAGGTATGTTCATGTGGTTTACTCTATTTAGATTTGAAGTATAAATTTAGATTTAAGAGGAAGGAATTCTATTAGACTCTGTACAGCCTTGTGACTCACTCTTTTCTGTTGTTTTGGTCTAGTGTCTGCCTTAAATAACAGCATGGGGAAGATTAGTGTAATGGGTATTCTCATGGCATTAGTAGTCATCTGGTTCTGCTTCAATGTTGTGAATGCCTATGGTGGGCATCATAAATTGATGTTGAAGGAGAAGGTAACCAATTTGCAGTTTTATTTGCATGATGTAGTATTGGGGGAGAATGCCACAGTAGTATATTATTGAATCTCTCTTCGGGCTCTGCCGTTTTCGGTCCATTGTATATTATTGATGACCCTCTAACTGAAACTCCCGATCCCAGTTCAAAAGTGTTGGGAAGAGCACAGGGGATGTATGCCATCTCATCTCTGGGAGAATTCAGTCTGCTAATGGCTCTCACTTACGCCACAGACAGTGGAAAGTTCCGAGGCAGTTTATTGGGTATTGTGGGTAAGAACATGGTATTGAGAGAGCAGAGGGAGCTTCCAGTTAGATTTAGATTCAAAGTATAAATTTAAGAGCCTAATGGGTCAGGTTTGAAGTATAAATTTAGAGTTCAATTTTGGAGGGCTTGCACCCTCTAGATTTACCTAGGACTTGCACTAGTTAAATTTTTTGGATTATATTTTTCTAAAACTTGCGCCAGGTTAAATATACTGTAGACTTTCACCTGGCCTGCTTTGTTGCTGTATGCTATGTGTGCTGTTGGATTTACCCAGAACCTATACCTGGCTCGGTCAGTTGGAGTAAGGTCAGGGAGAATAGAATGTGTTAATGAGTATGTAAAATGTCTTTTGGAGATTTGAACATGGGTTCAAACTATCGAAGCCCCGAATGAATATGCAACTTACCTTTCTAGATCTCCACTATAAAAGCCCACAATATTTCACCAATAATGAGTTATTGTATTCTTTTCCTTCAACTTTTGGGTTGACTGCTGGTTCCTAAGCTTTCATTTTTTAAAGAAACATACGGTTGTTTTAAGTAAGACATTATTTTACCCTTATTTTATTGTCAACTTTTTATTCATTTAGATTTGGTTGCTTTGAATTCAAAAAGATTTGGGTGCCATGGTTCCTGCAGAGATGAGGATGAGAATGGTTGCCCCTTTTCAAAAATTGTCATCTAAAATTTAACTATATCTTTCTTCTTTGTTTTCATCTGCACTGTAAGGATAACTCACTTTCCTTTCTGACACTCCTGAAAAAGATGGAATTGGGTTCCTTTCTTCTGATCACAAAGATCGTTGGGTTTCTGATATTACAGGTGCTATCGACCCTTGTCGAGGTGGAAGATTTGAATTGGTTCAAGCTAAGTGGTTTGGATCAGATCATTGGGCGAGATCTTTGCAGCTCGGTCACAATGGGCCCCAACTTGAACACAGAATTGCTTTTCCTCATTTTGCAGTTTCTGTATGAGGAAAATTTAAGGCAAACAGCGCACAAGTAAGTACTATCTGTCTCTGTCTGGTAATTTTGATGCCTTCTTGAGCATGGTTTTGTTTAAGCATGATCCTTCAAATCAGATACCACAACTATCTTTTGTTCTGCTTTTGATTTTTAATGTACTTTGGTGTTGCATTACGTAGGTTGGAACAAGAGTCTGATTGCTACTTCAACATGGACTATTTTGAATCCCAAGTGCTGGCAGGAGAGTGGGATAGAGTTGAATGTTATCTCTCCAGTTTTACAAATGTTCGAGATAATGGCCACTCTATGGAAACTTTCTTTGAGATCAATAGACAGAAATATTTAGAAGCATTGGACATGTAAGCATTATTCTCTATCAGAATTTGATCTGCATTGGTGCTGTTTGATTGTGTTGTTATATGTATTTCCTGCATGAACACTAGGTCGGTTTATGTTTTCGACCTTTAATGATTGAGAATTGAGATTTTCAGGCTTCTCTGTTTGTGAATATTGGACTTTGGGTTATCTTTCGTTTTGCTATTTGTAAAAGTTGATTTTGGGTTTGCAATTTCAATGTATAGTTAATTGGTGATTCTGTTCAATACTTCTTTTTTTGCTATTGAGATATTGCTTGCTCCTTGCTCTCAAACTCTTCATGGTTCAGATTCGAGAACGTTGGTGAATTGTGTTAGTTTATTTGAGTCTTTTCAATATTTTGTGAATGTTATTGACAATAATTTTAAGAATTATAAGTTTAAGGTTATACATTCCTCAGCTTTATATAAATAATGCAGCACTGAGTTTTTTAGGTAATATTTTGAGAAAAGTTTTCTACTTTTCCAGGAAAGACTATGGGAAAGCTGCGGAAATACTTAGACAGGATCTCAAAGTATTTGAACCTGTCTACGATGGTGTTTACAAAGAGCTCACACAGTTAATACCTTTGGAAAACATCAGGTAGTGCTTTGTTTTATGTTTGTTTTTATTGCTTTTTCACGTTATCCCATTGTTTCTCTTTTTCATATTGATTCTAACTTTTAAAACATGAGTTGGCTCTATGTAGGGAAAATGAGAAGCTTTCTCAACACGGGGACAGACCATCCACACGGAAATCGATGTTCCTGAAGCTGAGAAAGCTTATAGAAAATAACCCTCAAATTCGCAATAAGCTGGCATTTCCACATCTCGAAGCTTCTAGGTTAAGACTCCTCATAAATCAAAGGTCCCACTTCTTTCCTTACTTTGCCACAGCTTCTAAGGAACTGGTTCCGAAAAAATATTACTTTTCAACAGTTGCAGGAAACTTCCCAAATATAATGTGTTCACTAAAAATTGTCTTTAAATTAGAGTTGTCTGATGCAGCTGCCTAAAGAACTAGTTAATAATAAACATGAATTAATCTTAACACCTATAACTAGTTAATGTGATTAGAAGGTCATATTAATAGAGTTAATCTCACATTTGTTGTCCACATTTTCATTGGTAATCTGCAAAATGTTTGAAAATCAGTCTACCAGTTTGGGTGGTACAAATTTTGAATTAAAAAACCCTTGAAGAGTCAGATATTGTACTTTAAGCAGGGGCTGAGTTGTACTTTAAGCAGGGACTGAGTCTGATTTTTTATTTTTTCTTACAACTAACTCATAAATTTGTATGTGCCTTATTTTCCAGTGTAAATTGGCAGCATCAACACTGCAAAGACCAAACTTCTAATCCTGATATCAAAACTTTGTTTGTTGATCATACATGTGTACCCCTCGGTGGATCTCAAACTCATACAAATAATTCTGTTGTCCGAGCAATTCCACGAGGGATATCTTTTCTTCCTATTCCTACACTGGCTGTAAGTTGTGTTGCCAATCGGTATTTTAAAATTTTTAATATCTGCCTTGTGTCTTTTCTGTTCTACTGTTCAAATTTTAGGCATTTTTTGATTTGATAGCCTCTTTCTCAGTAATAAGCCTTTCTTCTGATTTTTTTTCAGCCATTTTCACATGGAGTTGATCTCTCGGGTAATAGTAGCTTGTCTCTTACGGGATGGAAGGCAAATTCTGAGCCTTCCATGCCACATCCTCCTATAGTTGCAGGCACAGGGAATCATTTTCCACCTCGAAGCACAGGTAAACTATTTCATAGTCTATCAAAAATGAAATTTCCATTCAAAAAATTTCTTAGTCATTCTTGGATGTTTGTCATGGGGTGTTGGTTTCTTAATAAGAAAACTGTTCTTTCTCAATTTATGAATTCTAATAGGATCTCCCATATGTCTGGAAGAAACAATGAACCAAACTATGTATGTTTTCTGAAATGTTTTAATGGCTGATGGCTTCAACAGGATTGCTGAAACGAACTAGAACTCCCCCTACAAATAATACTGGAATTGATTATCAATTTGTAAATCCTGAAAACGCTAAGCATTCCTGTATTGGTCCATTTGATGAGGTATGGAATGGTATCCTTTCCATGTACAGTGTAGTTTTTATAGTTTGTTAATACTCATTCCATGCTTGTTCTAATTGCACAAAATGATTGGCTTGGTCTTTATCCTCTGTTATGTTTTCTCTTCTGCCATATATTTCTCTATTTAATATTTTCAGTAGAAATATTTTGATATAACTTTGAGAATACTATGACATGATAATTTACAGTTTATTAGTTCAATCAATGGATTAGAATAGATATTATTTTAATTAAGATCTTAAAAATTGACATCACTATTACAAACATAACACATTAATGTATCTTAGTATATGACAAAAATATCATAAATAACTAAGCAAGGTTAAGAAAGTTGTTTTCTGAAAGCTAATTTCTTTTTTGCATGTTGGGTGTTCCCCTCCAAATATATTAGGAGACATCTGTTACTACTCAAACTTTCACCACCATGTCTCTCCACTCCAGTGTCTTTATTATGCCTTTTCCTACCTCCTGCCTCCCAAATAATAATCGTAAGAATTGAGAGCTTCAACCTCGCTAACACTATCGATTTCCTAAATTCTCAAAGCCTAAACAATCAGTTAAAGAGCATCATTTTTATATTCAAGTTACACATAGGGGGTCCTAACAATAACTCTTTGACATAGACACTACAAATCTGTCCCAAAACTTAAGATAGCAATACTGCTTGAGTGAGATGGTCATCATCCTTGAATATTTCTACCATCATTTTGATAAAAGCTCCAGTTTTCTCCATTCTTTTAAGTTTATATCTGATATATTTTCTAATATTCTTTTTATACTTTGAGCAAATGATTATCTCTAGCTAGGAGTTAGCAGAATTTAGAGGGTCATGACTTTCAGATTAGGCGCTAGTATTTAAGCATTAAATTCTGAAATAAAAATCTAGTAATAATTTTTTCTTTAATGTTGTGAGCAACATTATAAAGCCATATATACTTACCATAGATTTTTCTTTACCTACTAGTCATTGTTATGGATTAATTATACACAGAACTTAGCATTTACTATTTTTCATTTGATTAGCAGGTGATGTATAGAGGACCAACTCAACCTCATAGCATTTTTTCGCAAGATGATCTTCCTGTGAAGGTTGTGAGAAGCCTCAGCCATGAATCAAAAGTAATTAGCATGGACTTTCATCCCCAAAAGCAATCAATTCTGTTAGGTAATATTCACTTTAACATGCCAAAAGTTAACATTGTAGTTTACAAGGCTCTTCCAGCCAGTCTATTAATTCCCTTTTAATAGAATGAAATCTAAGCATAATGACTGTGGTGAGTATTTCAGTTGGAACAATCACCGGTGATCTTGGAATTTGGGATGTGGGATCAGGTGAAAAAATAGTTCACAAGACCTTTGAAGTTTGGGATGCCTCAAATTGCTCCACAGAAATGCAGGTCTCTTTTCTGTCTTTAATGTTAGTAATGATCAACCTAGGTGAAGGAACATCTACTATGTTAGTTGTTTGCAGATCTTCTCATTACGTATAGAGTGATTTTTAGCAACATAGAACTAACTTCTATTTGTTCTTCCTGCAATTTTGTGCTTTGTCTGTACTTCTTGTTAAGGAACCAGCTATCTCAGTGAACCGTTGTATTTGGAGCCCAAAAGGAGAAATGGTCGGTATGTTAATCTACCTTATTGGCCTCTAGGATAAGCATTTAGATATTCACCTCTTGCGACAATGATGCTGATCCCTTGCGATTAGTAGACAAATATACTATAGCAATAGAAATATTTTTTTTGAAGGATTTGTTTTCTTATGATCTGACTTGCAGGAGTTGCATTTTCCAAGTGTATTATTCACATATATTCCTATACCGGGCCTGGAGAATTGAGACCACATCTTGAGGTTCATACACAACTTCAGAAATAAGATGTTCTTTGTTTCCTCTATTTACTATTCAACAGAAACTAACAAAATTAATTTCAAAATTTGCAGATCAATGCTCATATTGGGGGCGTAAATGATATTGCCTTCAGCTATAGTAACCAGAAGCTTTGTGTTATAACATGTGGGGATGATAAGTCCATCATGTTAAATCATATACTTATTGTACTGAAGAACAATAATGCTTTTTTGTCATGCGGACACATCTGTTCTTTTGAAATAGGAGATTTGAAGTTTTCAGTTATCTTATATATCACTGTGATAGTGCTCTATCTCAAATTATTTGTCTGTGAAGCTATGGGACGCAGTAATGGGGGACAAGCAACACATATTTTACGGTCATGAAGCCCCCATCTATCGTATTTTTCCTCATCAGAAAGATAACAGCCAGGCATGTGATTCCCTGAAGACTCTGCATAATCAAAAGAATGTTGAAGGATAAGCCATTTATGTAGAAAATTGGAAATTGCATGTCTCTAAATCTTTTCATTCCAATTCAGATTTGTCTAGCCTTAAAATAAATAATCTGAAATGTTCAGAACATGCCTCATAATCTTTCATCATTCATTGCAGTTCTTCTTATCGACAGCTATTGATGGCAAGATCATAGCCTGGTTTTATATAGGTCGGGCGTCTACATTTGACCATGATGCGCCCGGGAAGTTCTACACAGCAATAGCTTATTGTGATGATGGATCACGGTACTATGTGATATTCTAAGTTAGAAGTCCTTATTTTGTGGTTTGACTACAAAATACAGTGGCAATTCACTGATAATAGTTTTTTTCTTATCAGTTAATGAAATTCCTAGAGAGATTTTTTTATTATGTTTATCTTCTGTTGGATTAGACTTTTCTCGTGTGGAACAAGCAGAGAAGGTGAATCGTACTTAGTTGAGTGGAATCAAAGTGACGGGACAATCAAGCATACATATTCTGGCCTTGTAAAGCACTCCTCGGGGGTGGTGCAATTTGATACAACAAGGAATAGGTTCCTAGCAGGAGGAGATAATAACCAAATTAAGTTTTGGGACATGGACAATGTCAATATATTAGCAACAACTGATGTTGAGGAAGGTTGCTTGGAGGTAAGAAGAGACTTACCATGATGCCCATTAGTACAATTTTCTACAGTCACAAAGAAAATGTGATTTTATAAATTAATACTTATCATTGACTGGGCACTGTCATATTTTGCAGGAAACCCCTCGTCTCTGTTTCAACAAAGAAGGCTCTTTATTGGCTGTGACAACAAAGAACAGTGGGATCAAGATCTTAGCCAATGCAGATGGACTGAATTTAATTATGGATGTTTAATCTATCCGAGATGGTATTAATATCATCTGGTGTTGGATTAAATGAGTTGTTATAGATTTTCATTTAAGAATGCTACTGTTACTTAAGAAATATTAATGAAGTGTATAATTTATTTTATTATGTTCTAGGAGAAAATTAAAATCTGTATATTTAGAAGTATTGTGGGTGCAAATATATTAATTAAATTTATATTTCTATTTTTACTATTTTATGTGGGTGTGGTCAAATTTCCTTAAGTGTCAAATCTCAGATTTGAACTTAAGAGGAAGTATTAGGGGTAATAAAATATTATTTTATCTATTATTTGTTATAGAATAAGACTTATCTGTCTATTGTGCTGTATTTAGATAATTATGTGCAAAATAATTGGTATTGATTTGTATGAACTATTGTGCTTAAATCTCAATATCTTTAAACCTGAAAGACCTTTGTACTTCAGTCCAAACCTAGCTTGTCATTTTATTGTGCCATTGGCTTCAATAGGACTGTAACATCAGAAATTCAATAATCTTTGTGATCAGAAGAAAGGAACCCAATTCCATCTTTTTCAGGAGGGTCAGAAAGGAAAGTGAGTGATCCTTACAGTGCAGATGAAAACAAAGACGAAAGATATAGTTAAATTTTAGATGACAATTTTTGAAAAGGGCCAACCATTCTCATCCCTGCATGAACCATGGCACCCAAATCTTTTTGAATTCAAAGCAACCAAATCTAAATGAATAAAAAGTTGACAATAAAATAAGGGTAAAATAATGTCTTGCTGAAAACAACTGTATGTTTCTTTAAAAAATGAAAGCTTAGGAACCAGCAGTCATCCCAAAACTTGAAGGAAAAGAATACAATAACTCATTATTGGTGAAATATTGTGGGCTTTTATAGTGCAGATCTAAAAAGGTAAGTTGCATATTCATTCGGGGCTTCCATAGTTTGAACCCATGTTCAAATCTCCAAAAGACATTTTACATACTCATTAACGCATTCTATTCTCCCTGCGCCTTACTCCAACTGACCAAGCCAGGTATAGGTTCTGGGTAAATTAAACAGCACACACAACATACAACAACAAAGCAGGCCAGGTGAAAGTCTACAGTATATTTAACCTGGCGCATGTTTTAGAAAAATATAATCCAAAAAATTTAACTAGCGCAAGTCCTAGGTAAATCTAGAGGGTGCAAGCCCTCCAAAATTTAAATCTAAATTTGTACTTCAAACCTGACCCATTAGGCTCTTAAATTTATACTTTGAATCTAAATCTAACTGGAAGCTCCCTCTGCTCTCTCAATACCATGTTCTTACCCACAATACTCAATGAGCTGCCTCGGAACTTTCCACTGTCTATAGAGTAAGTGAGAGCCATTAGCAGACTGAATTCTCCCGGAGATGAGATGGGATACATCCCCTGTGCTCTTCCCAACACTTTTGAACTGGGATCGGGAGTTTCAGTTAGAGGGTCATCAATAATATACAATGGACCGAAAACGACAGAGCCCGAAGAGAGATTCATAGGCTTCTGTGGTGCCACTTGCACTAGTGTGGCATTCTCCCCCAATACTACATCATGCAAATAAAACTGCAAATTGGTTACCTTCTCCTTCAACATCAATTTATGATGCCCACCATAGGCATTCACAACATTGAAGCAGAAACAAATGACTACTAATGCCATGAGAATACCCATTGCACTAATCTTCCTCATGCTGTTATTTATGACAGACACTAGACCAAAACAACAGAAAAGAGTGAGTCACAAGGCTGTGCAGAGCCTAATACAATTCGTTCCTCTTAAATCTAAATTTATACATCAAATCTAAATAGATTAATCCACATGAACATACCTGATAAGTATGCCTATTTCTCTTTGATAAGTACTTCTATTTATCGTTGATAAGTCCGCCGGATATCTCATAGTGAAATCTCTGTGGATGTACGACAACTGAAAAGGACATACTTTTTACACGTTTTATGGATTCGCCGGGAAAGAACGCACTTTTGTTTTTCGTCAATTTGGGTGCCGGGAACTTTTCCCGCGCAACAAATAATAGTCACTTTTTGGTTTTGTTCGTTATAATATTTAATATTGGTAGCTTTATTTTTTAACACATTATAATATGTTGAGTAAGTATAGTAAATTCATTTTGGTGGAGTTTAGAGTGGAGTTCCTATGCCACTATTTATGTAATTCGTTTTAAGTCTTCTTTTGGAAGAACTTTCTCAATTTTGGTTTTCTATGTGTGTTTTGTTAGAAATATGTTAAGTATAGCAAGTTTATTCACGTAAGTTAAGAAATATATTAAGTATAACAAGTTTATTCACGTAAGTTTAGAAATATATTAAGTATAACAAGTTTATTCACATAAGTTTAGAAATATGTAAAGTATAGCAAGTTTAGAGTGTCCCAAAGACCACTATTTTAGATAATTAGTTTTTAGGTCCTCTTTTCCTTTTTTAAATTTAATTTAATTATTTTTTTTCTTTTCACTAGTTAGAGAAATAAAACACCCTTAAAATAAATATCTAGGATAAATAAATCTAATCATTTAAGAATATTTTGGGCGGGGCCATTGGCTAAGTAATTCCGTTGTGGTAAAGATGGTCACGAAGTCCAGTCAGATGGTCACGAAGTCCAGTCTCCCTCGTCCCCGTGGTACTGGAGGGCGTGTCAGCATCACCGGTCACGTGAAAAAAGTTTACCAGGCACAAAAAAAAAAGAAAAAAGAAAAAAATCATTTAAGAATATTTAAATTATTTTAGATAAATGAATTAGGTTTAGAAATGTGTATCTTTAGTTAGAGTGTTTTTAAAATTAATTGTTTCATTTTTTATATCAATGTTTTAGATTACACCCTATGATCTATCATGAAGATGAGTAGGAGAAATCAAATGGAATGTGGAGAAGTCTACTAAAAACTTGGAGAAGGTAAGGGTGAAGAGACCAAAAAATGAGAAGTTTAAGAGGAAAGAAGGTAGGATAGAACAAGACTACAGCTAAGAGTGATGGACAAAAAATAGAGAGAAAAAGGTGAATTAAACTCAATGTGAAATTATAGAAGAAGGCCGATGTGTATCTTATAGATCTAAAATATGAATAAAATAATAAAAGTAAAAGTGAATCTTAATGTTGGAGAATAGGAGATTGAAAAGATTATGACAAACAACTATTACTTGGAACTCAATTTGAGATGAATAGACTAAGACAACCATGTTCTATAAAATCTAACACTATGCATGAACTTGGATCAAATTTGTATGTGCAAAGTTAATCCACACCCCTACAATTTTGACTCCTTTCTACATGATTATGAACCTAATCTCTTCTAATCTTTAGTATCTACAACAAATTTCTATTTTTAAATAAAACCTAGAAAGAGAAGAATTAGTAGTATGGAAGAACACTACTAGAAGTTCTATGTGAAGAGATCAAGGCAACTAGCTTCCCACCTTTTGCCTTAGTTAAGCCTCATTAATTAGTTCAATAATTTTGTAGATAATTTGGAAACATACCAAGCAGAAAATGCAATTGATTGTTAGGAATGTGTTGTATATTTGCCTATTTTACACCCATAATAGATTATATACTCATCCACAATATTGGGGCTTGGGATAACATCTGGGCTAGGTGGTTTGGGTGGGGTAACAACAATCCCTAAGAAAAAAATGGCCCTTTTTCAAGATAGTTGGTAAGCCCATGGTTTTATGTCCATCATTTTGTAATTTACTACTTGTTTACTTACTACAATGTGCCTATAAATAAATGCACATGGATTTGCATTATTAGGGGCAAGGAGCAACTTATTTTATAGTGAGTTCAAAGTAATGTCAAGTTGACTTGACTTCAAAATTTAGAGATGAAGATCTTCTATATCTTGTGTTAAGTGCACTAGAACTAAACATTGTATTGTAATCCTATTATTGAGATTAATAAATTGAGTGTGTTTTGGAGGCTAGTTTTTTTGAAAGGATTTTCCTAGGGTATATCTTTTGTTATCTCTTAGTTGTTATTTTGCTAAATTTGTATAAGATCATTCGTACTTTCATTATTTCTCTCATAACATTAGTGTGGACCTAGTCTAGTTTGCTTTCACTAACTATGATGTGGTTATGATGATGCTAACTGTTTGAGACTTTGATGCAATGAGGTGCAATGTAATAGTTGTATGTAATAACCATCCTAAAATAAATTTTTTTACATATGAGATTTACAAACTTATAAGTGGCTTCAAGATTGTTTGGATAACACTATGATGTAATTGTTAACTATTTTGAGTTTTCCAAACTCAAATAGTCGTATGGGTTTTTATAGGGGTTTCAAATGGTCTCTCAAAGGTCTTGAATGAGGTTTGTTATCATGCTTTGTCAATGAACTTTTAGAGTCCAAATCTGGAAAGGTTCCTTAAAATATTAAATTCTTTAAGGAAATCTTTGTACATCATGTGTTGTTCTATCTTGACAAGTGGTACAATATGGTTTCGAGTTGTCATGTACCTTAAAACTTCCAAAAGCCATGTACAACATTGGGGAGAATTTTCTTTTGTTTAAAAACATGGTTGAATTCTTGATGAGTTTTAGTTTTAGGTTTTCTTGTCATGTTGATTGGTTTTAGGTTTTAAAGCTAATTTGTAGGGTTTACCAGTTCACAAGGAAGAAGTATTGGGGTTTGAAGCCTCAAGACTCCATATTTTTGAAGGAAAAACACTCTCAGGAGGTGGTGTACCATGAACATGAACATGAACATGGACAATGTGAGTTCTTTATGACAGTGATCAAGTCATAGAAGGTGGTGAGGCACATTTTCTTCAATCTTTCAACACAATACAAGAATCCCTATAGACTGGGAATAGAATACAATGGTGTAGATCTCCCATTTATCCTTGCCATCTTAGTCACAATTTGCTAAAAGGCTTGTACCTACACTTTCAAGGTTTTACTAGTTCATAAGGAAAACCCTAAGAGCCTATCTAAATATGGAAACCCTGAGCTCAGTCTTGTGAGGCTTGTCAAGGATCTAAGAAGTCTATTAAAACATTGAGTAGGTCCATCATATCTTGTAAGTGATGTTTATTTTGATTATATAAGAAGAAGAAGGTATATGAGTGATGATTGATACCTTAAGGGCTTTGTGTCAAGATTTAGTAGTATGACAACTGATTTTAATATTTGGGAATCCATGTTTATTCAGAGGAAATCCATGCAGGCTAATGCAAAGCTTGAAGTAAACCAAGTCTTCAAAGAACCTAAGGAGGCATATAATCATGATGAAGTGATGTCAATCATTAAAGGGCATGTATAGTAACTGATGAGGTTTGTCAAACTTCTTAAGCTCATGTACAACATTCAAAAGATTTTATAGTGTCTCAAGGTTTGTAAAAACCCTAAAAAACTCTATTTAAGGTATGTCAATAGTGTGTGAAGATTGTAGAAACTCTACAGGGTATCTTAAGGGTCTAGACTACCATAAGGTCTTTGACAATCATACAAAAGTAGTGGCAACCTTGTCAAATGATGTTTGAGCTCGAATAATCCATAAATGAGTATATGAAAATCATTATGAGGTATACCGAGAAGTTAGAGGTCCTATACACTCTAATGGATTGTCAAATGTCTAAAGATTTGGATTAAGCTTATTGAACATATCATACCCCTAGACACTTTGCATAGTCCTGTTAAAATCCTGCATAAATATAAACACTGTCAAAACTTATCAAACTCTATGAGGGTATCAATTTGTTACCAAAGTTTGCCAAATATTTTGTAAGGTTTGTAGGCCAATAAACTGTCAAGCTTATAAACACTACTTGAACCCTTATATTAAACATGTCAAGCTTGAATGGGCCTAAAGGAACATGAAAAATTCAACAAATCCCACAAATCTTGTCAAAACTCCCACAAATATATGCATATGCTATAATGACATGATAAGGATTGTTTAAGAGGTTTACAAGGAAGGGAATGAGTTTTGAAGGTTTGAGCACCATTGAAAAACTTTGTGAATTGTTCCTAAAGTTCTATCCATCTTCTAAAGACCAGTGAAACAATTGTGAGGTTTGCTAATGCATTTGAAGATATAAATATGTAACAACCCTCCCTATTGGCTATTGTTTAGTGAGAGAGGGACAAAATATTGTCCAATAATGATTTACCTTGCCAAAACCTAATGCATAAATTTCTTCAATTGCTCTACCACTCCACCTGTCCTCTTGCTACGCTGGGGAAAAAGGTTGGTGAATTATTTTATGCTACAAAGAAATCTCTCTAGAGATAGGTGAAGCATTTAATAGGGCATGGAGGAGGTTGGGAATAGGGTTGTACTCTCTTTTTCTTGATTGGAAGAACTTCCCAATGTTTGACTACATTAGAGGATTTTACCCTTGTTAAATGGGACTAACCTTGTATGTTTGGCCTACTGCAACACCAGGATTTACACAAAAGATCTTACAGACTATTTTTGGTATCCACTTTTCTTGGTATACAATTCATCTTTGACATATAGACTTTACCATGACAATAAGAGATGGAACAATCCTCCTCCATACAGCTAGAAATCTGGGCACCAGGCCTTCTACTCCAAGCAAGCCATAAGATGTATGGAATACAAGGAACATACTCCTTATGCTTTCATCTTATTGCTGTCTAATGGGAGGCTTTGTAAAAGAGATGTGAGTGATTACATATATTCACATAGAAAGATATATGCTTGGTAAGCGTATCAAAGAAGAGGAAAAAGAGGTTTGTTATAATGGGTGTAGTTGGGAGATTAGATGGCAATGGGTAAACCCTAGAGCATGTAGAGAGGATAATCGACCTGCAATACCATGAAGGAATTGCATCAGGAAAAGAAAGGCAATGGTGTCAGACATGGATTGTCTTCCATGCCTCAGATTTATGTCAATGTTGCTCATGTCTTTGAAAAATAGAGGTAGCTTCCCTGCAGTTCAAATCAATGTTCAAGGACGATGAATCACTGTCCAATATTGACAAGATCTACAGTGATTTGAAAGAGATTTGAATGAGGACAAATGTCTATCCAAATTAAGGCTCCAATCAACCAGATCAAGTCTCTAATGCAAGTAGACCGAGTAGTCGAGGTTGACACTCATGGTGTGGAAAACCCATAAATGAGCGACGATAATCAAAGGCTTGAAGGGTGATTTGGAGGGCATTGATTTCTAGGGTCGAACCCCATGATACCTGATCTACATATCTACTTTTTGACACAATTGGAGTATTGATGTGAGATTAAAGGTCCAACCTGGTAATGAAACCCCTACCTGATCTGGGTACTTAGACCTGCATCAAAAAGAATCTAAAAACCACCGACTCGGAGCAATCACTCAGGCAAGCATATGATTTGCAAGAAAGAGGTGCGATCAAAAGTGGAGTGCGCTAAAAGGGAGTGCAATCTGTTTGGAGTTAGGTGCTTCAATTCTTAGTTTTTCCAACACATAAACTATACTCTATTTGCTGCAACTTTATCCACTGTAGAAGAACTAAAACCCCATCTTTGCATTTTTAAAGTATGCTAAAATTATTTCAGTGCAAGATTTTTACATCGCCCTTTTCCTTGAGCTTATTTCTTTAAACATGTTGAATGATTTCCTCACTCTGTAGAATAAGAAGGGTTTTCAATTTAGGGAGAACAAGGGTCAATCCTATAGAGAATATAATGAGGGCAGCCTACACAAAAAAAAAATTGGGACACGTGATAGAAAATGAGGAGAGCTAGTTCAATGGAAACCTTTTATTATACATCGATTTTATTTTTGCAGAGATATTTTCATTTCAACTCTTCTTATGAAAGTTGGGTGGCTTTTTGGTTTTGGTCATTACAATCTTTTTCTACTAAATGACCAACCTTGTGGAAACTGTAGTCTTTGTGTTAAAGAATGTTATGGCACCAATACCTTAGATATATCGATCTGTTTATGTGCATTGAAAATTAGTCGCAAAATCCTCAATATGGAAATATTTTCTACAACACAAGGATCTAAGGAAACTATTGTAGGAGAAAATGATTAAGATTTCCTTTTTGTAAGTCTTTTTAACATTTTACTTTGCTATGTTAAATATGGTAGACAATATGCAAAATTCAAGCTGTGAGTAGACTTGCAACACCATTCGCTATGTTTTTCTTATAATATCCTTACATTCCTTTGTGAAGAGTGATCAAATTGGGGTCACTGGAGATATTACACAACTAATCTAACTGTCAAAAACCATTTTCAATAAAATTACACTGTCATTGAAAACTTTTGGCTTGTAGATCACATTTTTGCAATTTCGTATTTAGTATTTAAAAAAACATATTGTGTTTCTACTGAGTTAGATGTGGTGTCCTTGGGACACATCCCCTATCTGTAGGGTGTCGAGTTATCCATCGATGGGGCATTGATTTGGGCATGATTAAGTATTTTCATCTGTATGAGAGGTGCACTTGAGTCCATGTAGCGCCATCCCTTCGAGCACACATGATGACACTTCATCTAATTTACACCCTAGTGTCTTGTACCTTTCTAGTTGTGAGTATCACTAGACATTATATTGATGAGTATCTCTATGTTTTGACTCTAGCTTTATGCCTTATTTTCCATGTCTACTCCGTGATTGATGTGAGTGTTGGCAATCATGTATACCCTTACTTTGTTACTTCTGTTTGGGCCTTGTGACTACCTCTGAGCATGGTGGTGTGGTCTTTCATGAGTCCACATTGTTGGGAGGCATTTCCACTGCCATTGGGGACTGATGTATAGGTTTTGGAGTACCAGTTGGAGATGTTCTCTCTCTATGTTACTTTATCAGTTGATGTACTCATTTAGTTATTGTATCATATTCATGGCTATGCCATTTTTCTTGTATATTCTTTTATGTAGTTGTACTTTCTTAAGAGAGAAGATGTTATCATGTAATTTATTGAGAAGAAATGAGATGTTCCTTTTTTGATTTACAGATTCTAGTGTGGGTATCGAATCTTCTTGTTGTATGGTGTTTATGAATTCATATTTCTATTTGGAATGGGTTACAGGAACATTTGGGTCGGTGTTTAAAATGAATGTAGTTTTATAATGTTTTCATCTGGAGGGTAAATCAGTCCTCTCCTTTGGATTGTACATTCAACCATACTTGGCCATGAATGTTGTTGACATACCGAGTTGGCAACTGTATTATGTGCATGTTATCTATTTATGTCAAAAACAAATTATCTTGTCCTCTTTTGGCCCTTACCCTTCGGGGTTGTGGGGCAGGATGTTACATCTGGTATCAGAGCGAAGTTCACACACTGGGAGATCTGGCATACATGAGCCTTCTATGTTTCGTTGTGTTTGGTGTGTGTGGCATGATCTTTTTATATTATTTTTTATAGTCTTAATTGCTTTCATGGCTTAGCATGGCATTAGTGGGTTAAGTTACAACCCCATTCTTAGAATTCGTGGAGGAAATAACCTCTTTGGCCCTACCTTACTTAGTGGGACTAGAGTGTTGAGTCTTGTATGTTTATGGGTTAAATGTAACTTAGATTTCCTAAATACCCTTGTTTGGACTGCTCTTGTAAGCTTTGTGCTATAGATGTAAAGGATGGTCAGATTTACCTATTTGTGGATGTGGACAGATTAGTTTAATTGCTCCATGCTCTCTTGTAAGTGTTGGATGTTTGCTGATTTTTCTTATAACCTCTTAATGTGCTTGAGTTGCTACCATTTATCACCCTTGACAACATATTGAAGTCATTGGAATACGAATGGTGCCTTAAACTTTCCCTTAGTAGAATTTTCATGTTAATATATGATGAAAATTGGATGGCATGTAATATCTTGACTTGAGATGAAATCTATATTTCTCTCCTCTTCCTAGTTGTCAATAGTTGACAAGATGTTAGATTGATGGCTTATGGATTTAATTAGCATGTGAAAGTTGCAATTAGTAAAAGAGTTAGTGAAGAATAACTTATGCTTGTTATAGTTATGGGTTGAAAGTGATTATATGTTGATTAGTTTAATGAGCTTGAATAGGGATGGTAATTGCTTAGTGGATATAGATCTTGTTGATGAAATTTGATCTTCTTAATTGCATTGTGGATTTCAATGAGACTTTATAGCCGAATGTTTGTATTTTAATGCAACTGAAAATATGTAATGTAGGGTAATATGAATTTTTCATATCTTGCTTGATGAGCAATTGCATGCCATGAACACGCCATGGTTACTTAAGCTAATGTGTATCGATGTGTTGGTAATCATTTATGTTTGGGGTTTTAAGTTTGGGTGTTTGCAGGTTTTCTCATTTGAACCCTGAGGTTTCTGTCTTCCTTGGTCTGTTGCATTGTTTTGTCTATTCTAATGTTGGCCTCCTATAATGGGTTCCCTGCCGCTATCTTTCACTTCCATGCCTTAATGTTCATGGTTTGACCAGCCCAGTGCAATCTTTACTATCATTTCCCATTGCACATGAGAAAAGTGCCAAGTTTCTTTATATGCAAGTGATCAAAACTGTTGAGAAGCTTGTGAAATCTCAATCGGCTTCCAGAAATGGTGAAAAATTTGAGCTATATGCATTCTAGATGTATATCGGGTTGCATATACATTGGGGGAATCTTCTGTAAGATTTTGGAAATATTCGCCATTTGTATATCGGCCTTGCTTGTTTATCGGGCTTGTATCTAGAATATGCAAGCGAAACATACAAAGGAAAAGATACATTGTAGGAATATTCTGGAGAAGATTCCTTGTTTGTATGTGTGAGGGAATGTACATTGAAAAATATACGAAGGCCCGTGACATGCAAAGTGAACAGTGCCGTGGATATACAAGTGGGTTTGTACATGTTCAACATACAAGAGAGAATATATTTCGCATATTCCAGAAAGGATTCCCTATTTGCATGCAAAAGGGAGATGTATATTCGGTGATATACAATTAAAGATACATGCAAATATACAAGGGACCTTGTATGTTTCGCAACATACAAAGGTAGAAGGTGTATTTTATGGGGCCCGCCACTTGTATGAAGTGATTGCATGTTCGAGCATACAATGAAAGTGCATTCCAAAGATGCAAGGCAGACCCGAGGTTGTTTTCATTTTGTTCTAAGGCAGTGTGGCGTCCGCGGCTTGTACATTGCATTTGTATATGCAATGTGTAAGGAAATGTGCAAAGGAGAGAGAAAATGGAACGGGCCCACCACTTGTATATTTGCACTTGTATATGTGCCGATATGCAAACTTATGAGGATACAAGGCCAGGACTTGAGGGTTTTTCAAATCTGATGGATAGATGCAATGACATCCACCTTGTATATGTTTGGTGCTTGTATATGTGTAATATACAATGCAATGGATGCAGGATGGAGATACAAGCCGGACCTGAACCGAACTCTAGTTCGTTCTATAGCATTTGACATCCGCCTTGTATGTTGTATATGCATTTGGGTTTGCATATACAAGTGCGATAAAGGTGAAATAAAAGGAGAAAGAGCCAGCAATAGAAACATGAGGTGCCTATGTGGCACGTTTCCACTGGTCGATGACTTTTCAACATTTTTGGCTGCCGTTGATCTTAGCGATAGAAGTGGATCAATGGCCTTATTTTGAACATGCAGCGATGGATTTTTCTTGAGCGTGTACAACCATTTTTGAGCAGGAAATTTTTAGAGGTACGTCATTTCTACATTTCAGAGAGGCTGTGGGTAGCTAAAGCATTAATGGCGGTTGTGTAGAGAAGTATGGGTTGAGTTGACAAGTTCAACCATGCGATTTAAAAAGAGGATCTCCATACGGCGGCACTTTTCCCAAACATACTTGCTCCTTCCTCTTTGTCCCTCTACTGCATTCAATTTTGAGCGCCATTCCTCATGCGTTGAATTTGGCAGATTTTTGTTTTGCCTTGTAATTAATTTTTGTCGGGTACACAGTCTTGGTATAAATGCCAAAATGTGTTACTTGTTGTGTGGTTGGAAACTGGACAAATTTTGGATGCTGTGATAAGATACAACTTCATTGGTGGCCCTGTTTCAGATGTTTTTTATGTGTTCATGAATCTCATGTTGTCTATTTAATGCATAAACTTACTGGTTTCATGTTGATTTAAATGAGTAATGCTTCATTGCATGTGTTCTGTTACTTGTCTCCAAATTGAATGTATTCTTCTTTTGAATCTAAACAGCTAAGGGGTGTCTAAGATTCTTGAATATAGATTTGCTATGTTGAATGCTTGGTCTTTTCCTTTTACTCAAGGAGTAGATTAAATATTTTAGGTTAAAGTGTTAAGAAGATTATATTGCAGTGAGGATTTTCTAAGCAGAGGTAACTGAATACCCAAATCTTGGAAATATCTGTAAGGCAAATATTAAACAATCCCCTTGAAACTCAGTCATTAATATGGGTTTATGTGTACATTCACATGTGTATGTCTATTGACTCCGAGCCCTGGATAGGCACTGATCCAGTCTTGTATTGAGGTCACAACCCAGAGTCCTAGTTTTGTATCCAAATATAAAATCAACTCAAACTTCATATACAAACCTTTAGGACTTTAGAAATAGTTTTAGGACCAAAATCCTCTATCTACAACTGAATATAGGCCTAAAGCTAGCCCCTTTATAGTTATCTCATAGTTTTGGTCTGCATAAGAGAGGATTTATCTGGTTTATGTCAACATCCCAGCAAATTTATAAATGCATTTTATAGATGTTGAGTAGGGAATACCCCCCTTGGTTCTGCAGAGCCTAAAGAAGAAGAGGAGATATTTATAGAGTCTATCTCCTATACTGTTGGCCCCTGGCTCGGGAATCCTTTTGATCATTGATGGTTATTTTGTAGGGATTACTGGGAATAAGCATCTAGTCTAGGAAAATAACCAACGGAAATTGGCGACTCCACTGGGGAGGTGAAGTGAAAGTATTATCTTTTGATTCCTGGTAAATTATTGCCCATCTGAGTCACAATAGAAATTGGCAACTCCACTAGGGAGTGCTTTGTGAAAGAACCCTGATTTTAAAAGAAAACAATTCCTAGTAATAGGTGGTGACTCCGAACTAATCTCCCAATTGGTAAAGTAAAAATTTGTATGCAAGGGAGAAGATCCCAACGTAACCCTTTGTTTGAAGAGTTACCCATAAAAATGATGTATAGGAAAAAAGGGACTATTTGAGCCAGTCAAGATGGTTGTCCCAGCCCCAAGAAAAATGATTTTATTCAGGACAATCCAGGATCCTCAGAGCAAACAATGCCTTATTTTTAGAACACAGAAGCTGAAATCCAAAATGTATATGAGAAACAGCAAAATGGTGCTATAAGAATAAGGTCATAAGTTTTTCAAGAACGCACTTTCTTGGATCCTAGCGATAGATTTGAAGAGGTTGAGTCTCCAAGGGATGATGATAATGATAATCAGAATGTGATGAAGCCATCCTCTTCTATGCCTAGAGAGGAGGAACTAGCTGATGAAATTAAGAGCTTAAGGGGAGAATTAGAATATCTGCAAGTAGTAAAGATCAGAGATGACATGAGACAGAAAGTGCAAGCTCTGAGAGTTGCTTAGAATGATTCAGTTCCTACCCTTGAAAATGCAAATATGCAAAGAAATCAACATGGGAATGAAGTACAGGATCAGCACAATGATCAAAAATAGAATGCAGATAATGCTAGAATACCATTAAATAATGTAAGAAATTAGAATGCAAATAGAAATGCCAATGTTATTCATCCTGGTAGATAGCCTATGCAGCTAGACAAATTCAGGCAGTTAGTTTTTGATGGCATTCCTGGTTACCCCAATCCTATTGACAAACATGTGAGGCTGCAAGTGCGTAAATTTTTAGGAAATAATACTGTATTAGGTGAAGACCATTTAAAAGCTTTTCAGAATATCATGGACAACTTTGACATTGAGCATGAGGATATTTTTATGAAATCATTTATACAATCTTTATTTGATAAAGCCAAGGAATGGTATAAAGGTTTACCTGACAGAAGTATTTCATCATGGGAGGATTTCAAGAGGATATTCAAAGAACAATGTGGTGGTAAAACTGATTCTAGTTTCTTCATTAATGAATTTACTGGCATTACCAAAGGATCAAATGAACAGGTTGCTAATTTCAATGCTAGATTCACTAAGGTATTGAACAAATTGCCACAGGACTTGAGGCCTAATGAACCTATGTGCATAGTGTTGTACATAAATGTTTTGATGCCAAAATAGCTAATGGATTGAGAGACAAGAGCCCTGCTAGCCTCAGAGATGCATTCAAGATTGCAACAAATATTCAAAATAATAGAAGCATCTGGTAAGATAAATAGGAGAGATGATGTGAAAATTCTGCAAAATCCAAATACTAAAGCTCAAACTATTCAAGGTAGTGCATCTACTTCTAAGGATAAATTAGACAAGTTGACAACTATTGTCAAGGACTTAGGTTATAGAATGGCTAAAAATGAAAAGGGGATAGGTCCTGACAGACCAGTTTACCAAAAGCAAGAAAGAAGACCATCATTACATGATATGCCATATAATACTAATTGGCACAATGGTAAGCCTAATCTTCCAAACAGCAATACGAATCAAAGAGCTCAGAATGCAAAGGAAGCACTTGACCCTCTGAAGAAGGCTGTCAATATTGTTAATGACACCCCATGGTGTATCATATGTCAAATGCCTCACTCATAGTCACAATGTATGATTACTCAGTCTTTATATAATAATGTTGTTGCCTATGATGAGTGCAATGAGTGACATTGCATGGAAGATGACAATGTCAATATGCTGTCTACAAATAGAGAATACTCCTCTCACGATGCTAATGCAAGTGCAAATGATGAGATTCAGGTCTGGCAGCAATTTCCCTATGACGAAGATGAGGAAGATAGCTACGCTTATGCTCAAGATTCACATAATTTTTTGAATAATTTGAGGAGACCTTCTGATGAAGAAATTAGAGCCTTCATAGCTGCAGCAGAAGCTCAAGTTAAAAGCAATTACAACCTAAGGGGTAAAGCTTAGGTAAGTAACTCACACCAACTAGAAAATACTTTTGTGAGCCGACCAATGGAAAGTTATAAGGGGACTGAAACATATAAGAAACAATGGAACAATAATAAGTAAGGTTTTAAGCAAAGAAAGGTTGTGATCCTCAAAGAACAGAAATTACTGTTCCCCAGGTTGAGAATTAGAATAAAAATTCTCAGGGCAAGAATGATAGTCAAGCAACCATAAAAACTAAGGCTGGATCATCCCAAGATAAAGGTAAAACCGTGGAGCAGGCTACAACTATTATACAAAATTATGCTCCATTTGACATGACTCAAGTCTAATAGTAGATAAAAGTCTATGTTCCGCTGATGGAACTGATGAAAGTGGCAGAATTCAAAAATAAAATAGTATCCTTAATTTTGGGAGTACCCTATCAAGCCAAGTTGAGTGATGAACCTCAAGGTAGGAAACAAGCCCTGTGTATGGATGAAGATGAAGTTCCTGAAGTATATTTGGGGGTGACCATGACAAAATGTCCTTCACAAGTGGAACCATTTTATGTCTCCCTTGTCATAAATGGAAAAATAATTAAGAACTGTATGCTTGACTCAGGAGCATCCACAAACATCATGTTGTTGGCAATCATGCAACAAGCTAGGTTAAAAATAGATAAGGCATGTGGGAAGTGCTATGCCATGGATGCTAGGGAGGTACCTATCATTGGAATCATGAAAGATGTTGACTTTAGACTGATGGCTTATCCTGAGAAGACCTACAAAATGAACATAATAGTTGTTGATATCAAGCCACAGTATGGCATGTTGTTGTCAAGAAGATGGGCAACATTGATTGGTGGGAGTATGCAATTAGATTTGTCATATGCTATGATCCCTATGAATGGCAAGGATGTCAAACTTTAATTAGAGAAGAAAGGTCATCAGAGACAGTGGAGGATCAAGAATCAGAGGAACATATATGTTTTATGGATACTGACTGTGATAATTTCAGAGTTGTCTCAGATGATGAAGGAGATAAAGAAGGAAATATTTGCATTCAAGAATTGGATCAACAGGGTCTTTGGACCATGTATTTGGATGGAGCTTGTTCGAAGGAAGGCTCTGGTGCTGGAGTTGTATTTCTGTCTCTAGCTGGTAAGCTTTTAAAATTCTCTTTCTTGTTGAAATTTGCCTGCACAAACAATATTGCAGAGTATGAGGCTCTGTTATTAGGATTGAATTTGGCTCTAAAGCATGGAATTAAGATGCTCAAAGTATTTGGTGATTCAGAGTTAATTGTTTCCCAAGTTAGAGATAAGTATGCTTCAAAAAATAAGAGATTAAAATAGTATAAGCATGTTGTCTAGGATACAATTGAATTATTTGATGCATTTTCAATAGACTAGATAGAGAGACCAAAAAATGTCCCAGCAGATTTCCTAGCTAATGTAGCCATAAGGCCAGATGATATCACTCTATCAGATGTAACAAATGTTGAAGTCAAACTTAGACCTGTAGTGCCAGATAATGTATGCAATTGGCAAGTGTTTGATGTTGACAAAGATTTACTAAGATTTCTACATTGCATTGATGAGTATGAGAACCAAGAAATAGATTTTCAGAATTTTGTGGAGGTTGTAGATGGAAAAGAAACTCTCTTAGGGAAAGAAATAATGCAGCTAAAGACAAATAAAATCCCTAGAGGGCTGGTCCCTTTAGAGAGAGCTTTTGACAATAGGGACCAATTTGTTACAAAGGCATCTCCAAGAAACAAGAATGATTTAGAGGAGATAAACTTGGGAACATCTCATGCTCCCAAAAGGGTATACATTGGCAAACAGCTCAAGCCACATATCAGAACTATGCTGATTGCACTACTAAAAAGGTATAAGCATGTCTTTGCCTAGTCTTATGAGGACCTCAAAGCTTATAGAGAGGATTTATTTCAGCATGAAATCCCTTTGAAACCTAGAGCTAAACCATTTATACAAAAACAAAGGCCTATCAACCCAACCTTAGCTCCTAAAATGCAAGGAGAACTTATGAAGCTTAGGTATGATGGAATAATTATGTGTATCAGACACTCAACTTGGGTGTCCAACCTCATCCTAGTCAGAAAAAAGAATGGTGATATCAGAGTTTGTGTGGATTTTAGAAATTTAAATGTGTCTTTTTTGAAGGATAGTTATCCACTGCCAAATATGGAAGCTATGTTGCAAAAGGTGACTGGCTGTGAACTTTTGTCCATGATGGATGGATTTTCAGGGTACAATCAGGTGAAAGTAAAGGAATCAGACTAACAAATGTAGTTGCCACATTTCAGAGGGCAATGGATGTTGCTTTTGCAGGGTTGATTGATTCAATCTTGGCTGTGTATCAAGATGACTTGATAGCTTATTCAAAAAAGGAGGAGCAACACTGTACGCATTTGGAGTAGATTTTTATTAGAGCATTAGAGTATGGCATCTCACTTAACCCAAAGAAGTGTGTATAAAATTGAGATCCCTAAAATAGTGAAAGGTGTTCAGTCCTTCTTTGGACAAATTAATTTTGTTAGGAGATTTGTGCCTAACTTTGCAAAAACCACTAAAGAAATCTCTAAGATGCTGAAGAAAGGTGCAACTGTCAAATGGGAGGATGAAGCAACCAAATCATTTCAAGACATAAAAGAGGCAATAAAGATGGATCCTGTATTAAAATCTCCTGATTTTTCTAAGCCATTTCAATTATTTTCATTTGCTTCTTTCCACACTATTGCTAGATACTTATTGTAGAAAAATGAAGAAGGGTTTGAACAGCCTATTGCTTTCTTTAGTAAGTCATTGCAGGCTACTAAATTAAAGTATGACATCATGGAGAAACAAGCATATGCACTGGTTAGAGCAGTCAAGAGTTTCAAGCCATATTTGGTGGGCTCTCACATAATTGCATATGTACCTCATACAGCAATCAAAGATATCTTCACTCAACAGGAGGTGACTGGAAGAAGATGCAGATGGATAAACAAATTGCAGGAATTCAACATAGAGATACAAATCACAAAATCGGTAAGAGGACAGGGTTTAGCAAAGTTGATGACACAATCAAATCTACAGGCATGCCAAGTGAATGTAGTGCATAATGAAGTTGTGAATATGTCAGAATCTGAGTGGTATAAGGACATTGTATACTACTTGCAGAACTTAAACTGTCCTTCCCACCTCAGTGATGTCTAGAAGAGAACTTTGAAGCTGCAGGCTATTAAATACATCATTGTTTAGGGAAAGCTATATTGGAAAAATCTTGATGGTGTATTACTTAGGTGTATTGATGAAAATCAGGCCAAGGATATTCTTAGTGACATGTACAATGGAGTATGTGGTGGACATTATGCTGGCCAAACAACAACCCATAAAATTCTCAGAGCAGGCTATTGGTGGCCAACTCTCTTCTCAGACACACACAAAATGGTAAGAAGTTGTGATCCTTTCCAAAGGTTCTCAGGGAAGCTAAAATATGAAGGTGCATTGCCCCTTAGGACTGTAAGTGTAGAGGCCCCATTTCACCAGTGGGGAATTGATTTTATAGGGGAAATCTCAGAAAAATCAAGTGGCGGGCATAGTTGGATTCTGGTTGCCACTGATTACTTCACTAAATGGATTGAAGCCATTCAAACTAAAAAAGCTACAAGCAAGGTGGTCATGGACTTTATTTTAGAGAATATTATTATCAGATTTGGAGTACCAACCAAATTGGTCGCAGATAATGCCATGTGCTTCAGGTCTGGTGAATTTATTGATTTTTGCAGCAATTATGGAATTGATTTGTTTCATACATCACCATACCACCCACAAGGGAATGGTCAAGCAAATTCGAGGAACAAAAGTCTCATGAAAATCATCAAAAGGGTGATAGATAAAAATAAGAGGTCTTGGTATTCAAAGCTGAAATTGGCATTATGGGCTGACAGGGTAACGGTGAAAAGAGCAATTGGAAGGTCACCTTTTGAATTAGTATATGGTGCAGCAGCTAGGTTGCCTGTGAATAACCTCCTACTGGTGTACAAATTCATCCACGGGACCGAGGAGGAGATTGAGGACCCAATGACTGAAAGAATAAATCAACTGGTTGCACTAGATGAAATCAGAAGAGAAGCACAGAAAACAAACATCAAGAAACATCAAAGAGTGAAGTATCTGTTTGATAAAAGGTCTACAGAGAGAAGGTTTCAGATAGGTGACTTAGTGCTTATGTGGAATGCAAGGGGCTAGGATAAGGGTAAGCACGGTAAATTTGAGCCCTTATGGACTGGCCCATATCAAATTGGCAATATTTATGAGAATGATTCTTACTTTCTCCAAGACCTAAATGGTGAACTACTTGAATTGCCAGTGCACGGAAAATTCCTTAAAACCTTTTTCTCATAAATGAATACCTTGTGTGCACACTGTAAAATAGGTGTAAGTGTTTTGTATATGCCTTGTATAGTCAGTCATGTTCTGGGTTTTATGTTTTGTCTTGTCTGCCTCGGAGTATTCTGATCCTCGCTATAGTCTTGCGCTTGCACGTCCCCAATCGGAGCTTGTTGGTAATCATTTATGTTTGGGGTTTTAAGTTTGGGCATTTGCAGGTTTTCTCATTTGAACCCTGAGGTTTCTGTCTTCCTTGGTCTGTTGCATTGTTTTGTCTGTTCTGATGTTGGCCTCTTGTAACAGGTTTCTTTCTGCTATGTTTCACTTCCATGCCTTAATGTTCATGGTTTGACCAGCCCAGTGCAATGTTTACTGTCTTTTCCCATCGCACATGAGAAAAGTGTCAAGTTTCTTTATATGCAAGTGATCAAATCTGTTGACAAGCTTGTGAAATCTCAATCGACTTCCAGAAATGGTGAAAATTTTGAGTTATATGCATTCTAGATGTATATCAGGTT
Source organism: Cunninghamia lanceolata (assembly GCA_027924645.1). NCBI lineage: Eukaryota > Viridiplantae > Streptophyta > Pinopsida > Cupressales > Cupressaceae > Cunninghamia > Cunninghamia lanceolata. The sequence goes on from BSBN01001099.1 coordinate 11,973,907, forward strand.
GCATATACATTGGGGGAATCTTCTGTAAGATTTTGGGAATATTCACCATTTGTATATCGGCCCTGCTTGCATATCAGGCTTGTATGTAGAATATGCAAGCGAAACATACAAAGGAAAAGATACATTGTAGGAATATTCTGGAGAAAATTCCTTGCTTGTATGTGCGAGGGAATGTACATTGAAAAATATACGAAGGTCCGTGACATGCAAAGTGAACAGTGCCGCGGATATACAAGTGGGTTTGTACATGTTCAACATACAAGAGAGAATATATTTCGCATATTCTAGGAAGGATTCCCTATTTGCATGCAAAGGGTAGATGTATATTTGGTGATATACAATTAAAGATACATGCAAATATACAAGGGACCTTGTATGTTCTGCAACATACAAAGGTAGAAGGTGTATTTGATGGGGCCCGCCACTTGTATGAAGTGATTGCATTTTTTAACATACAATGAAAGTGCATTCCAAAGATTCAAGGCGGACCCGAGGTTTTCATTTTGTTCTAAGGTAGTGTGGCATCTGCGGCTTGTACATTGTATATGCAATGTGTAAGGAAATGTGCAAAGGAGAGAGAAAATGGAACGGGCCCACCACTTGTATATTTGCGCTTCTATATGTGACGATATGCAAACTTATGAGGATACAAGGCCCAAACTTGAGGGTTTTTCAAATCTGATGGATAGATGCAATGACTTCCGCCTTGTATATGTTTGGCACTTGTATATGTGTAATATATAATGCGATGGATGCAGGATGGAGATACAAACCGAACCTGAACCGAAGTCCAGTTCATTCTATAGCATTTGACGTCTGCCTTGTATGTTGTATATGCATTTGGGTTTGCATATACAAGTGCGATAAAGGTGAAATAAAAGGAGAAAGAGCCAGCAATAGAAACATGAGGTGCCTATGTGGCACGTTTTCACTGGCTGACGACTTTTCAACATTTTTGTGTGATGTTGATCTCAGCGATAGGAGTGGATTGACAGCCTTGTTTTGAACCTGCAGTGATGGATTTTTCCTAAGCATGTGTGGCCATTTTTGAGCGGGAAATTTTTAGAGGTATGCCGTTGCTACATTTCAGAGAGGTTGTGGGTAGCTGAAGCATTAATGGCGGTTGTGTAGAGAAGTATGGGTTGAGTTGACAAGTTCAACCACCTGATTTAGGAAGAGGATCTCCATGCGGTAGCACTTTTCCCGAACATACCTGCTCCTTGCTCTTTGTCCCTCTGCCGCATTCAATTCTAAGCGCCATTCCTCATGCATTGAATTTGGTAGATTTTTGTTTTGCCTTGTAATTAATTTTTGTCAGGTACACAGTCTTGGTATAAATGCCAAACTGTGTTACTTGTTGTGTGGTTGAAAACTGGACAAATTTTGGATGTTATGATAAGATACAACTTCATTGGTGGCCCTGTTTCAGATGTTTTTCGTGAGTTTATGAATCTCATGTTGTCTATTTAATGCATAAACTTACTGGTTTCATGTTGATTTAAATGAGTAATGCTTCATTGCATGTGTTCTGTTACTTGTCTCCAAATTGAATGTATTCTTCTTTTGAATCTAAACAGCTAAGAGGTGTCTAAGATTCTTGAATATAGATTTGCTATGTTGAATGCTTGGTCTTTTACTTTTACTCAAGGAGTAGATTAAATGTTTTAGTTAAAGTGTTAAGAAGAATATATTGCAATGAGGATCTTCTAAGCAGAGGTAACTAAATACCCAAATCTAGGAAATATATGTAAGGCAGATATCAAATAATCCCCTTAAAACTCAGTCATTAATATGGGTTTATGTGTACATTCACATGTGTATGTCTATTGACTTCGAGCTCTGGATAGGCACCGATCTAGTCTTATATTGATGTCACAACCCAGAGTCCTAGTTTTACATCCAAATATAAAATCAGCTCAAACTTCATATACAAACCTTTAGGACTTTAGAAATAGTTTTAGGACCAAAATCCTTTGTCTACAACTGAATATAGGCCCAAAGCTAGCCCCTTTGCACTTATCTCACAGTTTTGGTCTGCATAAGAGAGGATTTATCTGCTTTATGTCAACATTCTAGCAAATTTATAAATGCATTTTATAGATGTTGAGTAGGGAATACCCCCCTTGGTTCTGCAGAGGCTAAAGAAGAAGAGGAGATATTTATAGAGTCTATTTCCTATACTGTTGGCCTCTGGCCCGGGAATCCTGTTGATCATTGATGGCTATTTTGTAGGGATTACTGGGCATAAGCATCCAGTTTGGGAAAATAACCAACATGATGCAAATGTAGATAAATGGTTAGATTTTGACAAACAAAACTCATTCCATTATGTTATTAGCATTCGATTCTGTTGTGAATGAATGGTATTCCTGTGACTTGTGACATGATGTCATATTATGTGTCATTATGAGATGTATATCATTATGTGATTATAGAAGTGATTGTAATAATGATTGTGAAAAATGCTACTTATGTTTATGCATTGATGTAAAAGCGATAGTGATGATGCTATACATGTTCATACACTATGGTGTTATGTTGATAGAATTGCAAAGTGAATTTATGATGTTATGGGTAATGAATTGCCCTTATGAAAAGAGGAAAAATGGTATGGCTATTTGGGAGTACATATTATTTGGTAAAGTTGTGTATCTTGCATTATGTTGCATAGTCATATGTGGGCTATAGTTATGTCTAGGTAAGAGAAATTGTGATTGTATTCCTATTGAATGTTGTGATTAACCAGCGCTTGAGATGTGTGCCCAGGGGATTGTGATACTATGTACCCATCCATGGACGGTATGTTTGGATTATGTGTATGGCAGAAAACCATACCATCTATGTGTTTTCTTGTTGTCACCCTTTTGACTGCCAACCTGAGGGTTGTTGATAAGTCAATATATGGAAAGTAGTAGCAGCAAAAAAATTCCTTGGGAGGGAATTGAATGGCATAAGTATAATGGCACCACAAAATGACAGTGGTCATTTCAGCCTCTTGGGAAAGTATCACTACTTCCCCTTATTAATGGACCAGATACTTGTTTCATACAATGTTAGCCTAAATCCACTCAGTTCTTTAGGATGACATTAGTTTATGGTATTGTTGTCAATCAGATATGCACCCTATGCTAAGTTATTCAACTTAACTATCTATTGACACATGGGAACACTCCTAGGCATGTGGGTTGCCTCAAAATTGGAGTGAACCTCCAGAGTGCGCTGGTTCTCCAAATGATTTTCCTAATCTAAACAATTTGTAGAGGACAAGGGTGAGAGGGTTAAACTGATATAAAACTAACTGAAATTAACTCCTAAGGTGATGCACCAATACTTAAACTCCTACAAGATCTTACTCACAATCAGTTCACAGAACTATAACTCCCACAACTACTTGATTATACTTAATTCATTAATATTTCACATGAAGTTTCATTTTAACACAACATGCAACCTGAATCAAATATGATAATTGCATAACGATCACAAAACTAAAACAAAATAGAGGATAAATAACTATCACAATGCAATATCAAATTAACCTTGTAAATGAGTAGACAAATGGGAAGGAAAATTACTACTCTATAATTTGGAAGGAATAATGAGTACAAAAACTGAAGTACAACTCTCTCAGTGTGAGAGGAAGACTCTAAAAATCTCTGAACTTTGATCTCTAACTACTATGCTACTATGGTACCACTGATATCTGATTAAGAAGACCCCTCACTAAGTCTGAATCTGCACCATATATCTCCCAAAATTACAAAGAAAAAGAAAAGTTGAATCTCTAAATCTGAGCTCTACCTAAAAATCTGTCAAAAAACTCTGATATCTACTCCAAAATAGAAGAAAACATCTCCAAACTCATCCCCAAAGGGGTACCACTAAAAGCACCAATAAAACATGCCTTATCTTCTCCAAAAAAACTCAAATTTGTCCGTATCTACTCCATCTCGCCCATAGGAAATCAAATCTGGAAAAGAAAGATTTTTTTGCTTTATTTCACTTTAACTGCATAAAATAACAAATATTTACAAGCAATTTATAGAAACATTGCTTTAATATTGTTTTATAATGACTTATAGTATTATCTCCATATTTGTCTCAATTTGATTTTGATTTGATTCTTTTTACAGAAATAGAATACAAGGCCATATGTGGCATTTCGCCAAGCATGTTATGTTATGATTTTCTATAAAAATCATTAAAATATGGGGGCATATTAAATGATATTGCAAAAAATAAAAGTCTATAAGGGTAATTCTCAATTTTTCCTTGTCTAAAATATCTAAGGGCATATGAGGTTTTGAAAAAATAAAACTCGTAGGGCTTGACCTTGTTGGAATTAACCCAGACAACTGAGAGGGGGGGGTGAATTAGTTGTCCCATAAATGTTTCTTTTAAACTTCTATTACTACTGTCAATTTGATTAATGGTGTAAACATTAAATCATATGAAATCATCATAGAAACAGAAACATAATCAACACTTTTGACACCAAGATTTTTGACGTGGAAACCTGGTTAAGGGAAAAACCACAGTGGGGGTTAACCTACAAAAATTAATACCCTGTTAAAAGTATTTTTATAAAAGGGGAATGCACATGCATTTGGGCTCACTGTCCAGATGTCACTGCTCAAATGGAGGCTCACTGCCTATAGAAATATTACAAGAAAATAACAGAGATTTCAAACTAATGATTAGCATCTACCCATGCAAGAGTTTCAATTTTGGTTAAGTGCAAAAATTGATCTTACACATTTCATCTTTGCTCTCCTCTTCTTATTGCTTTGCCTTCATTCACACCTTGAATATCTACTCTTCTTACATACACGTTGTTCTCACACTACCCACACTAAATCATCCAATTCCATCGGTTGTATATATCCGCAACATGATCTATAATCATTTCACCAGTCAGCGTCAAAACATTTAGAACATTGTTGAGTACTCTGCTCTGTCGACTAGATCCATACATAATATGATATGTGGACCAAAAATTTCACTTGCAAATCATCAATCATGTCCGTTACTATCACTGATCATTACAAATTGTCTAAGAAACAACTTCATCCAGAATTAAAATCATTCATAAGGTCAGTATGTTCTTCTACTGTCTATTATGTCAAACAGAAACCTAATATTTAGAAGCTAGTATCTTTTGATTCCTTCATTATTAGAGGACAAAACTATGGATTTAGACTGTCTTGACAATGCTTATGACTCCCTCATATCCGTAGCTATCCATGACTTCCCACAGAGAGATCCAGACCAAAATACCGGACCTTGTCACTGCTCTGTACCTAACTGCCCAGACTTAGACAAATTCTTACTCTGACTTCCGGTTGGACCAAACTGAATAATGTGGATGAGTAAAATGGTCTTAGTTGCCATCAATGACAACACTTGTTAATGTGAAGCAGTGTCTCTTGCCAACATTCTCCCCCTTTGGCATTGATAGCAACACTTAGTGAAAAATGACTATCAAGTACAACTTCCTCTTACTCTATATACTTGTATACTTTTCTAGTTCCAAAACTCCCCCTTTGCTAGATGCCTCATTTTTCACTACTCTTCACTCCCACTTTGACATCAATGGCAAAGGGTGGGGTCCGCATTCCAAAAATTTCTAAAAATACTATAAAAACTGTCGCATATGTACAACAAATCATCAAGTCCTATTTACATAAACTTAAGGATGTTTGGAAAACTAGATTTTATTTGCAAAAGATTGGAAATCCAAGTACTTTTCATACTATCTAAAATGGAAATATGTCCACTCAATAGAAATGAATATGCTTCTACCTTTGATAGATCTGATGGATTACTAGTTTGAACTATAGTCTAAGCTTTTGATAGGGCATTATATATTGTTTCTAGTTTAGGAGCAATTAATTCCCAAAGCTCACACATTCTCTTCATAATGTTGCTTTTCTCTTTAACAAGTATCTTGATCTCATCAGTCAAGCTAGTTACTTGACATTCCTGACAAATGGGGGAAATAGTTAGAGGATCAAAATTGTTGGATAGATTTGACAATTTCAGTTCTTGTTCCTTTATCTTCTTCTCAATATCCTTACTTACTTTGGCCCAGGATAAACAAAATTTGTACATATCACTTCCGTCATTTAGAGCATTCTGAATACTCTTTATGCTAATATTAAGTATTCTTCTATCATTTCCTATCAGGTTCTTTATTTCACAAAATTTCTTATCCAAGAATTCTTTCTAAACTTTTGCCTCCACAGACTTCTCAAAGGACTCAAAACTAGTATTTATAGAACTTACAAGATATTTCAAATGTTTGGAGGGGGAATAAGATGGACTCTTCAGGTAGGTAGGCATTAACTTCTCCAAGGCTCCGGTTGCTAGCCCCAACAACTTACTATCCTCTACATGGGACTTTAACAATTTTTCTGTGGCCTTTACTTGAGTGAATGATGCTATTTTCAACAATTGAAATGGAGAGAGAGCATCCGGATTTGTTAGACCTTGAAGTAGTTCAGAGTCATCAAGCTTAATTACCTCCTTTCCAAGAAGACCTTTTACTACATCTACAGTGTCTCTTGCAACATTTTCTGAACCATCCTTTTGATCATAAGATTTCTCTGTATCTGCTTTAAGTGCCTCAACATTTGCACCATCTTCTTCTGTTTTATCTTCTTGTTTCTTTTCTTTTCTTTCTCTACTTTATCTTTCTCAGTATCATCTATAGGTGGAATCTTTTCTCTATCATCATCACTCGCTACCTGATCTGGAAGACTCTGTGAGGTGGCAATAACATCTTCTTCTTTGGATTGATTAGGAGGAAGAGTATCTTCTACATCAACTACTTTATTCATCATTTTTGTATCCTCTCTATTTGCTTGTTCTACTTTTGGAACAAAGGCTTCACCAATCTCATATTCCTACTCAATAATGTTCTCTTCTTCACCATCCGGAACTCCTTTTGTAACTATGAGAAGATTGTGCTTTTTCAATGCTTTCAAGAGAATTTCTTGAGTTTCTTCAACAATTTCACTTGTCTCTCCAAGCATGAGTTTGTTCATTCTCTTTTGGCTTCTAAATTCATCTTTGACTTCCTTGAATTTCATATTTATTTGATCAGGTGAAATCTGAGGACACAAACATATTAGTTCATGTTCCCTGCTTCCATGTCCTTGCTTTTGGCATTTTCTTTTCTTAGCTCCAAAATATTTGCCAGACTTTGTGGCAACTCAAAAGTTATCTCAATTAGTGCCTTATTGTAGATGTTGAGATATCTGACTGTTGCTTCCTCCAACACCCTTTTATCCACATCCCTATATTCATCATAGAATTCAATCATTGGTTTTAGATTACCATCCACAGTTACTGACTTTATCACATCTTCCAGGGAGAGTGTGGGTTTCTCAACATATTCTTCATATGCTTCTGTCTTTTGCTTTTTACTAGTTCTTTTTCTTTCGAAGGACTTCTCTTTGGTTACTTTTGTAGCTTTTGTTCCAGTGGCCTTTAGTTCCTTGATTTCAATGTCACAATCTGTATCTTCTTCTTCTTCTCTTATGTTTTCATAGGTTTGGGATGCTTTTGTTTTCTTCCTTTTCTCCCATTTTTCAGATGATTTTTCTTCCAGTTTTTTAATTTTGGAAGGAATAGGGGTCGTACTACAGCTCCTAGTAGTTCTAGAAGTGGAAGAGAGTTCCACCAGAGCACCTATTTGTTTCTCATCTTGTTTCTCTTTCTTAGTCATTTCAGTTCTTCCTTTGAATTTCCTCATAGCCTCCTTAGTTAGGACAAGATTTTCAGCTAACTGCTCAACTTCTTTTCTCACTTTCCTACTGGTTTCAGTTTCTCTGAGCTTAGCATGTAATTTTAAATCACGCTCCTCATAAGTTCCAAATCTTTCAATCGTTGTGTCTTTAGGTTTGTTTAGAATATGGAGCATACATATTCAAGATTTTTCCATCTATTTCATACCCCATCGGCATTATCCAAGCAGTTTTGGATTCCACTACCTCCATTAGACACTGATCAATATCAACCATGAAGCATATTTCCTTTTTGTACTTCTCAACAATTGATTTAGGGATTCTTTCCCTAAAGTGCATCATACCCTAAAATTTTTTGAAGTAACCCCATATTGTAGTTTTCTGAGCCTTGAAGTCTCTAATGCTGTGAAGATGGTCTCTGATTTGAATGGCAACTGGCTCATCATTAGTCCAATGCACACCTTTTACCCCAGGTACCTCATTCATAAAGTAAAAGAATAGACATAGAGCCAATGTACCATACATGAAAGTGTTTTTCTTATCTTTCTTTACTTTGTTTAAGTTTTCAATCAGTTGATTCTATAGTAATTCACACAAGTCATAATCAGTATTCTCCTTTAGCATCTTGTATATAGCATATATGGCTATTCTGAAAACAAAATTTTCTCTGCTAGAGTGGTAAATCTTTTACCCAATCACCATGGAGGTGAATTTGACAACCGGTTCTATGATATCATTAATAGTCATTGCCCTTCTATCAAACTTGGCACCGATATCATCAACCACTATCTAATTTTTCATGGCTTGCAGCATGGGAAATCCTCCAGTTGAGTTTAACCCTGTTACAATTTTGATAGCATCCTTGGTAATCTTGAATGGTTTCAACAACCAAATGAATTCATCATGCATTTGACTCAAAACATATTAGACCCATTCATTCTTATCAAATGTTGGAAATCCCGTAATCTAAATAGATTGTTTGTCCTATAGTGCCTTATACTCAGATTTAAGTTTGTGATTTTCATCTATGAGTTGTTTCTCAAACAAGTCTACATACCTTGAATCTCCAAATTCATCTATGTTTACATGAATATAAACCCTAATGTCTTCAACATGCAGTACACCATACGAAACACTTGAAAAAGCCCCTAATGGGTCGACCTGTATTGATTTGTGAGGATGCTTCTTAAATTTGGGTCGAGGTCTCTCAGTAATGTCAACAACATGAGGAGTAGCCATCTCAATGGATTTTAAATTCAAGGTTTTACAAAGAGGTACCTTTTTCTTTCACGTGGTTTAATCAATTCCAGTTGAATTCTCTTTTTATGCCTTAGTCTCTAGATTCACAGCTCAAATGCTCTTCTTGTTGTTTCCTCCATATGCAAAGTGATTCAAATGAATGACCAAGTGAGGGTAAATGCAAGAAGTTGTGTCCACTTAACATGGAAGTTTCAGAGTTAGAAAAAAATCTGAAATCGGGGAACCAAAAACAGGATCCTGTTTCTATAAAATGGGATCCCGTTTATATAAAATGAGATCCCGTTTTGGATTGGGATCCCAAGCCTGAAACACAAAACACGATCCCATTTTTTAGCGGGATCCCAAACCTAGATGCCAAAAACGGGATCCCGTTATAAACGAGATCCTGTTTTGAAAAAGTATTAAATTTAAAAAAAATGGCAGAGACCCCATTTTCATCAGTGACAGTCGACAGACAAAAATGGGATCCCAAGTTGAGTGACCATCCGCCCACTAGGTAAGTGGATTTTTCCACTTATACAAATTACCCATCAATCATTTTAAGCTTCCCTTGTTTGTTTTGGTGTAAAATACAATCAAAATTTAAATTGTGAATTGTTATTTAAGGTTTCTATTTATGAAATCAGTAGCTGATTTTTGACATTTTAGTTGTAAAATACAATTGAAATTTTGAAAGAATATATCATATAAAAGGCTAGAATTTGAACAAACTGTCAAAATTATGTTTAAAATTGAGAATTGAATGGATATATTTAGACATTTTAGCTGTATAATACAATTGAAAATTTGAAAATACTGTATCATATGAAAGGAGAGATTTTGAACAAACTGTCAAAATTTGAGTTCAATTTGAGTGTTGAATAGCTGTATTTAAACATTTTAGCTGTAAAATACAATTAAAAATTTGAAAATACTGTAACATATGAAAGGAGAGATTTTGAACAAACTGTCAAAATTTGAGTTCAATTTGAGTGTTGAATAGTTGTATTTAAACATTTTAGCTGTAAAATACAATTGAAATTTTGAAACGATTGTATCATATGAAAGGAGAGATTTTGAACAAACTGTCAAAAATTATATAGCATTGGGATGATATATATATTTGGTTTTTATAAAATTTACTTATAACAATGTATGTCATTGTATTTTAAAGGCATTATTGAATAGGTAACTATCATGTAAAAAAATTACAACAAACCATAATAAAACCTTTATCACATCCTTCATAATCAAACCTTTAGAGACAACCAACTAATGAAGAATTGAGAAAATTTTACAGTTTTTGTGATAGCCAACTAATCAAGAATGAAATGAAGCCAACATTTATGTAACTTTTTATATACTCAAGTAACTGTCCTCACTAGCTAGGTTATGCCCCTGGGATGAACATCGTGATGTTAATTGTGATACGAGCTCAACCTCATTGGTAATGCTTCCCCTAATCTTAAAGACATTGATGTAGGCTCCACTCATGATCCTTACGAAGATCTTTCCACCACTAACCTCTTTCATGATAGGTCACTATCCTCACCATCTCCTTAGACCTATAATACCTTGAGCTTATTGATTCAGACCAACACAACCCTTTATGATTTGATGTTTTCCAAAATGATGAAGCCATCATGAAACTTATGAAGTGTCAAGACCACATCCCCATTTTAATCATAAGAAAGACTTTTTCACCATACTTAACACCTACATATGCTTATTTTGGAGAGAAAGAAAGAACCCTTTAGTCCTAAGGCACCCTAGTCTAGGCAGAATAGCAAAAAGATATAAGAAGAAACTTGTGATCGATTAAAAACATATAATAAAAATGGACACTTCCCAAGAGCTCCTCAATTTGACAAACTTCACCTTCCATTAGATACCACTCAGATACAAGACATGACTCCCCTCTCCTTGTTGAGGATGCTATAGACATCAACCTGTGAATAGAAGCTCAGACCCTAAACTCTCTAAGATAGTAGCTCCACTAGACCTTGACATAAAATAAGGCATATAACCATGTCACCATTAAAGATTACGTTGATTTCTTCATGTGGTCTTATGGTGATATGCCTTGAGACTCCATCTTTAAAGTCATGCATCATCTTGTGGTTCACCTCAATGCCAAACCTATTCAATAAAAGCTACGCAAAATGTACCCCCAAGTAGCCCTTGTGGTCATAAAAGAATTGTATAAACTCTTGGATGTCCAGGGTTCATTTAGACTATTACTTATCCTAAATGGGTCTCTAATGTGGTCTTAGTTAACAAGAAAACTAAGGGAATTCATGTTTGCACTAACTTTTGAGACATCAAAAAAGGATCTACTCTAAAGATAACTTTTCTCTACCAAACATTGATATGATCGTGGATCTCATAGCCATGTATATAAAATTTTATCATTAATCTGGATATAATATGGACGAAGTTGAAACATTTGAGTTAGACATGGAGACACCTAGATTATGGAGCTTGGTCTATGTAAGAAAACACCTCCTATAGACTCAACACAAACCTATCCCTCAACCCTCTAAATTGTGACTTACATCATTTGATTACCCTGGAACACACTATAGACAACTCTATACAAATTTGGCAAAAGATATTTTCTCCTAACAGAAAATTGTATATGTAGAAACTTATCTACTACTACATTAGATTTAATATACTTCTTAAAAGGAAAGAGTTGGGACTAACAACTAAATAGAAAACAATAATTTTGCAAATCTAGGAAATAGGAAACAAAATCGAGTGAGAACCATCTTGACTAATTTATCTATTTATAGCTAGATTGAATCCCTACAATCACAAGTTAAAAACAAAACATCAAATTCTTCATTAAATTTAAATCATATTTAATCATCAGAATATATTCATCTTCATACTCAGATTAGTTAGGTAGGCAACTAGTAACTTCAATCCTATCTCCATTATCAAATTTGGTTGCCATAGGCAACTTCACCAAATTTAGGTTTTCAGATCATGTGGCATGCACAAGATATCCACCTCAAGGTAGTTCTCCAAGTCTAGTTATAGTCTTGCAGATGTTCATTATGATTCTACCTAGGTGGTATGATAGTCCATTGGTTTCTAGATGACATCATTCAATAGCATAGATGCATCTAAACATTCACCCTTCATTGATATATATCAAGATAGTAAAATAGAGTTTTAAATTGTTCTTAAGGTTTGGGGTTCAATCATAGTGTTAAGATATTGCAAATTTTAAGACTATTTAGACTAATTAAATGGGCCGCTTAGTCTCAAGCTAAATAACACACATAAGAATTGGGACTAACAACTAAATAGAAAACAATAATTTTGCAAATACGTATGAATAGGAAAAAAAATCAAGCTAGAACCATCAACTAATATCTTTTAGACCATGATGCATATTTTGAAATTTAAACTTGAACATTATCATCATGTGAATGCTTTTAGCCATCCTACAACATCCTATCACCCTTCATCCTCTTATAGGGATATGCCACATAACCTCTCCAAGTTGACCATGCCAAACCCAAAGTCACAATCCTAAGAGGTCCCTAATTTCCTCCCAATGATCATGAGAACCTTGAAGAGCCTACATCAAACCCTTCATTATGCTCACCACCATCTAATCCTCCAACTTCACATCCTAAATTTAAATCACCTCTCTTAAATGACCTCTATAGATGTACTATGAACTATATTACAAAGACAAGCCTATATGCCATGTCCCTCTCTATTAAGTTTGATCACTCCAAATCCTAATCCATTTTCTCCTATTATCCATCCACCTAATCCTAGACATTCAGCCTTCATTGATATATATATATTGATAGTAAAATAGAGTTTTAAATTGTTCTTAAGGTTTGGGACAATCATCTAGTGTTAAGATCTAGTGCAAGTTAAGACTATTTAGACTTTAAATTAAATGGGCTTAGTTTGAAGCTAAATAACACACATAAGAGTCAAATGACTAACAACTAAATAGAAAACAACAATTACAAATAGGAAATAGGAAACAAAACCAAGCTAGTTCAACATCAACTAATATCTTTTTCTAGCTAGATCATCCCTACAATCACAAGTTAAACAAAGCATCCTAACCTTCTTACCTCATCATCTATCTTAAAAGTGGAAGATTTATTTTCATTACCACATGTATATGGTTATATATATGTCCTATCAAATGGTAAGGATTCGCTCAAATTTTTACATACTCTTGAACACATACATCCAATTTATGAATTCATGATTGATCCAATGCTCAAACCAATGCAAGCATGACTATTGTTTGTTGGTCCTGGAAGCTTATAGGAAATGTTGGATCTCCTCTAGAATGAGTACTTAACATCAAACCAATAGCCAACTCCATAGAAAAATTAACAAAATTGAAACCTTGGACCTAACATATGATAACAAACCTCGAGAACAAATTCATTATGGTAGTCCTAATAGCTCTCTTACATTTTGAAATTTGTACATGCATGTATACATTATCTATATGTTTAATTTAAATTTATTTCAAGTGTAATTTCTTGAAACATATATATATATATATATATATATATATATATATATATATATATATATATATATATATTCTTGATTTAATTTTAAATTTGTACTCAAGTTTGTATGTTTATATGTATATATATGCAGGTTCATATCTATTTTTATATATACATCATGAATCTAGATGATATTCACTTTGATGTTGAGGACTTGCTTAATGCACAGGATGATCCAGCCACACCCCCACCCGCACCCATACCCCCAGCGCCAAATGCCCCACCTCTAGATGCCCCACCTGCAGATGACCCACCTCCACCTCCACCCCCACCTGGAACTGACCAGGCTCACTTGCGAGCCGTAATTAATGAAAATGTGGATTCAATACAAGAAAAATTGAATTCCATTCGCAATGAACAGTTCATGCCACCTCATGTGGTACGTTTTGCATCTTTGATGCAAAACATTGTAGATTCTGTGAGGTCTATTGACTCGGACTTTGATGGATTCCAGAAATGGAGAGAAGAGAGGCGCCAATTTTATGTTGATGGCCTCTCCTATAAGACTATTTTGGATTTTAAAATCACAAAAGCTCATTTAGTGCAATATTTTAGACATCCCATTATAAATGAACCTATTCCTGCAAATAAGAAAAGAATATCAATCGAGTGGTGTAGGCATGAAGGAATGTCTACCAATTTTTGGAATAGATGGTGGATGGTGTTTGATTATCCACCTCATGCTAATTGTGAGGTTCCTTTATATTTTTTGAGAAAATTATATGTAGAGTTTGTTATGAGTAAAAAACCCAACTACTTTGATTTTATATCATTCTAGGTTATTGGTGGTGGCATGCCACAACAGAGGTTGGGGGCACGGGTTGATCCCCAATGAACGGTGCCTATTCAACCTCTTATTGACCCTCCTGTTGCTACCATTCCTTCGCCCTTCCAGCATCGTGCAGTGGTATCCACACTAGGCACATTGAGTGCACTCTCAGGTAGCCTACATGAGAAAACTTCTATGATGGTAGCTCAAGTTAGAGAGCATGGAGGAGTTGATGATGGAAGTTGTCCTAGTACCACTCCACATGTGTCGATGCCTCATACATATACGAGTTGCAATCAGTTGTGTTATGGACCTTATCAGGCAGCTGCACCCACTTCAGCTACACATGCATCATCTGATAATGTGGGCACTAAATCATTTGTTGATTATCTATTTGCTAAGGATCATCCCACTGATCATTCGACATAGGTATATATAGGTTATGTACACATGTTGAATTTAAAACAATTTTTTAACCATGTGTTTTTAATCAACATATAGATCAATTAAATTGTAATATTTTAACAATCAAATTGTTTGGTGGGTAAGTGCAAAAAGATGGGGGGCCAAAAAGTGGCCAAAAAATTTTCAAAAAAATTTAAGGCAAAATGCGAGCGCGTTATAACGCGCTCGCGTTATGGCTTGGCAATGACAAGCCTTAGGCTCGTCATTGCCGAGCCATAATGCGAGCACGTTATAACGTGAGCGCGTTATAACGCGCTCATGTTATAAACTGCTATTTATTAAAAAAAAAACCCGCTGTCATTTCATTTCAATGAGTTTTTCCTCCGTCCGCAGCATAAAACCCTTCAAAAACGCACTCGCATTCTACAAAATGCCATTCAACACAAAAGACTTGTCGATTCATCACCAAAATGCCACCACGACGTCGAGCATGCCAAAGGGGTGAGTTATCTTTGTTTTTTTGTTTGAATTTCTTCCTAAATAGGTAGGTTTTTGTTGATTTTTTATGTATATTTTATTAATTGTAGGAAATGTTAATGCACCTCCTCCTCCTCCTCAAAATCCACAAAATCTTGAGGAAGAAATACCTGCAGAACAACAACCTCCTCCATTCATTCCTCGACATACCCCTGGAACACAAGATAATATAATGGGAGAAATTGAAAACAACAAAAAACAAATTGAAGATATAATTGCAAGGTTGAAAGATCCTTCCACTTCAACCTTGCATAGGTCCACGCTTGCGGAATCTCTTGAGTCTATGTTATCAAATGTAAATTCAATTAGCAAGCAAATAACTAGTTGGACCGATAAAAAGAGAGAGTTTAGAGATTACTATGCAGATAAATTGTCATACCAAGATGTCAAAAAATTACAAATTACAAAAGTAGACTTGTGTTCAATTTTCACAAACCCACAAACAAATCAACCTCCACCCATTACATGCAAGAGGTTCCCTATCCATTGGTGCAACAACCAAGTGATAAGGGACAATTTCGGGCAGAGGTGGTGGATGGTTTTTGACCATCCTCCATGCAATAACAATGAGGTCCCGCAATACTTTTTGAGGAAACTCTACTCCGAGTTTGTCCTCAATAAAGTGCCAAACTATTTTGATATGCAGGACTTCCAGGGTAGAGGTGGGGGCTCAGCACAAGATAGACCAGGGGCACGTCTTGACCCATAGTAGGTAGTGAGACGAGTAATCAGCAGACCAGCCCACGAGCATGTTTCTATCCCTTCCATTGTGAAGGAGAGTGTTGAGGTTGATACACTGAGGTCAATTAGTGCCTTGACCCAGAGCATCATAGAGCATGCCGATCCTACAACACAGAGTGGGTTGGGAGATAGTGCGAGGAGTAGGGTCCCACCGCATACTTGCCAGGCTTGCGAGTCAACCTGTGGTTATGACCCCATGGACAGTCAGGACGCAGGTGCACAAGCTACATCTGCAGCTGAGCAGATGGTGATGACAGATACCCTCCTGAGTGAGACTTTTGGCCTTGATACTCAGGTAAATATTAGCAAGTTTATTGAATTTAATTTATTAAATTTTATTTTTGAAATACAAGATTAACTAATTTAAATTGATGATTTTAATGAAATTTCAGGGTCATAGCGTCGATGCAGTTTTCAGTGGTTCTCCACCTACATTTTTCACTAGATCATCTACTGTTGAGGTATGTAACTAGTAAACAATTATAAATATTACATGTGAATAGCATCGTTATATGAATGGTATTCTAATTTCTGATTTTGGCTGTTGAATAGGTTAACACTGTAGATTTCATGGCAACACCTGCCAGCGGTGGTGGACTTCAAAGCTTTATGGAGGTAATAAAATAAATTATTTAATGAATGAATTGTACTTACTAAATTTTTGTATGTGATTTGTGTGTTTTATTGTGTGTACTTCCATGTTTAGATGAGCGTGTGTGTATGTTAGGAGCCATGATTTGCATCACTATTATAGTTTTCGTAATTGAATAATGTTGTTTTATTTCCAGATGATGCAGGCTGCGGATACACCTCCCCATGTTCATAGGGCAATGGAACAGGGTGTGGCCTCTGCGATTCATAGCTCTACGGCATTGATAGGGGTATGAGGCAGATTAGTAAATTTCAATTTACATTCATTGTTATAGTTGTCTAGTATTGAAAAATCAAAAGATTATTGATTTGAAGTTTAATTTCTATCTGGATGGTTTCTATAGGACATGACATCACCAGGGCCTATTCCTGCTACTGAGGCAAGCGAGGAGACAGATTATATGTTAGCGGTAAGTGATTATTTTGTTAAATGTTTCATTTTTTTATAACATGTAATTTCTATATATTAATATCTATACTTTTTTTTGTAACAGGTAAAGGTGCAGGAAGAACTAAATAGGAGGAGTAGCCCTTGGGTTCGCAGTAGACCACCCACATGCATGTCTCCATCCACTAGAAGATCAAAGGCTACTCATGATTTATTCTCTTCACCAGCTAGAGGGGAATGACTTTTTATTGTGTTCCTCTGTTGTATGCCTATATGGCATTTGTGGACATATATTTTGTATTGTACATAGTTGACATTGTATGCCTATATGGCATTCTTGTAAGCCTATATGGCTATTTTGTATATATGTTATACTTATATCGACAGATATTGATGCATGTGTATATGGATATTTGGTTAATACAAATCTTTTTTATTGATGGCGTCCATACTTGCATTATAAATCCACTTTTGAATGGATATTTGTAGATGGCTACTTCAAATATTTAAAGTCTAATTGTATTACATAGGATGTTTGCATTTTCTTTGATAGGCTTGATAGGCCATGGATTACATGATGGTGTTTGATGGAAAAGTATGGTACTAGAAGACTCTAGTTCATTCTTAATAGGCTTGTGATTGATAATATCTTTGCATGATTGCACTTGATCTTGGATCATGGGCATGTTGTTAGGATTTTGATTGCATTGTGATGTTTGATGGATAGGCATGGTGTAAGTGTAAGATACCCAACTAGTTCTATGAAAAATTTTCCTTACTTAAACACTTTTACTTGCTAACAATTCATCCACTACTTCAATAACATAAAGATATACATCAAGATAACTATTTGAATGAAACAACATTAGAGTTGGGTACTTGTCTTGTTACTTGATTCAATCAACTTGCAATGTCTTATTACATGGAAAATGCTTTCAATAGCATGAAGTACAACTCATTCAATGGAAATACAAGGACAGGCCTTGAAGCCTTGAAGTTACAATGTCTTCCTTACTTGAGCAACATTTGAAGATTTGGAATGTTCAACTCATCACCTCACAACGTAGGCGCATATTTGAAGGATTTATAGGTTTTTCTGACTTGGGCGCCAAGTTGAGGTGACCTCCTCCTGAAGTTGTGCCTTGTCAACATTAGGCGCCAATTAGAGTTTATGGATGCTCTGGATTGTTTCCAAGAGTAGGTGCCAAAACATCATCATTATGAAAGTGTTTTAAATGCTAGGTGCCCAAATGAGCCCTCTGGAGTCTAGGCGCTCCTTTCATGCATTCTGTGTTCTAGGTGCCAATTGAAAGGAGTGGAGAACAGGGCAAGCGCCTTCCAAACTAGGTGTTTCCTTGAGGTGACAAGGACTTAGAAAGTGTGCCTAAGGTGAGCACCTTGAGTGAAAAGTTTTAACAAACATCTTTGAACCCCCTTTCAAGGTTAGGCGCATTCTAGAGGTGGAAACAAGTAGAAGGTGGGCCTTAGCTTCCTTTGTCAATTCTTGCAAGTCTTTGTTGATTAGGAAGGTGGAATGCTTCATTGTAGAATGAGCACCTATCTTCTAATGTCCAAACTACTTCTTTTGGCTCACTCTGTGGCTAGGTGCCAGAGCTAAACTGTTCACACAAGGGAGTGCGCCTAGACTCACTTGATGTTTTCTTACTACTTCAACCCCTGGAAGATGTTCCAAAGTGTTCCCTTTTACAAGCACCTAACCTCCCAAGTTCCTTCATGTTCTATTCCTTGAAGGTGCCAAAACTGAGCTCCAGTGCCATGGGATTGTGCCTAACATCTTTGAAGAGTTTCTAAGCCTTTTGCAAGTTGATATCCCAAACTCATCTTCTAGGCGCAACAGGAGCTTTCCAAAGGAGTTTCCAAGTTTTAGACGCCAAGCGAGGTCATGGGTGAATGGAATTGCACCTTAGGAGATGACTGGATCCTAAGCGTCAGTCTGGAGTTACAGTGGAATTGATATGCGCCTCAACTAGCTTAGACGCCTATTTGAAGTGATTCCTTTAACACTTCTCTGTCAATCTCAACTGCAAGGATGATCTCCTAATCCAATTTTGATCCTCTGGAGATGCAAATAGCTTTACATTTCACTAGGCGCCATCAATGATGATCATCAACCAAAGCACATTTCAAAGGTGAGATAGGCAAGTGAGGTGCCAAACTAGTCCTTAAGACTTATCTCCTTCTATCAAGTCAATTTCAACTATGTGAGAGAGTTCTATTCTAGGCGCAAAATGGAAATGTTTCATCAATTGGTGCATCTTACAAAGCTCCCAATTCTAGGCACCAGAGCCAAAGAGTTTTTCCCAACACATGTACCTAGGCTAGGAATTCACCTAAGAGACATCACTTAGCTTTAAAACTTTCAATCTATAGCCATCTGGGCTAGGCGCTCCAATGGAGGATCCTTGAACTCATGCATTGGCGCCTTCTAGTTCTAGGCACCCATTTTGGATGATTCATCCTGATACTAGCGCCCAAAATGACTAGACTCTCTTCATCATCCAATTCACTTAGAAGACTCAAGTTGGAGACTTAGTTGTCTATCCATGTTCTCCGGAAGATTCATTGTACCTCTATGCACTATCTCCTTCAAGGCGCTCCTTAAAATCATTAGAAGTGCTCAGGACTTACCTTAGTCCAAAGCGCCATAATCCATTCCTTAAAGCACAAAGAATTCTCAAAGGCGCCCCTATTTACCTCTAAGCACTCAAATATCATTTAGATTCAAGGCGCACATTTAGCTCCAAAATGCAAATTTCCATCATCAACCCATCAAGGTGCATCATCTTCCCTTTGTATCCCCTTCAAGGCACAGACATTCACTTCTTCACACTCAAACTCACTCTCTGGCGCCAGAATAGGTGTATAACTTCAAATAAGGTGCTAATCTTAGGTTTCTAAGTACTTAGTTTGATCCTAAGGCTATCCTTCCTCTAAGCACTCTCTTCAACTCCCTCACTGAAGGCCCTCTGTAAGTTTGGGTGCATTTCATCCCAAGGCGCAAATTCACTCTCCAAGACAAGGTGCAAAAAACCCTATCCTAAGGCGCTCAAATCTTGCTTCTAGACCTAGGCGCACAAACATGAGATTAAGGATCATTCTGGCCACCATCACTTCCCTAAGGGCACATAATTGGTGTAGATACATTCCATTTATTAAGGATCATTCTGGCACCCAAATCTTGTCAAAGCAAAGGATCAATAGGTTCTCTCTAAGGCGCACTCCAGGGTTTGATCTTGCAAGACTTCTCACATCAAAATTTTGACCAAGACACTCAAGGCACTAGTCTTTATCATCTAACCCTACAGTGCACTTACTCATTATGATATACTCCTCAACTTTGTATTCAACCTTGCCCAAGGCGCATATTCACTATAAGGCATTCTCACTTTGTCAAGGCTCAGAGGGCTTCAACTTGCTAAAGGGTAGAGGTCTAGGCGCATATCTGACTTGAAGCTTAAGGTGCTCCAACCCTCTTGCTCTGGAATTCCTTCTAGGCACTAAGTGACTTCTCTAATTCCTTGAAAACATTTGAAGTGTTTTACCTTCTCAAGGTGCTCCTTCGAACTTGACTCCAAGGTGTTATAATCTCAAAGGTGCTGACATCATCTCAACCAAAGGTGCTCAATGATTCATCCCATATCTAGGTGCTAAAACACTTAATCAACCAAGTCGTTCAAGGCGCCATTCAGTAAACTCATCTTCCATGATATTCCTATCAAGGCGCATATGACTTCTCTCATGGGCTTTAGGCGCTCAGTTGAGTGTTTCAATACTACTTAGGTGCCAAATTCATTTTAATGCACCAAACACAAAGAGCTTTCAAACACTGGGCGCTCACAAAGAGTCTTCCAACCTTGGGCGCTAAATTAGGTCTTTGCAACTATCCAAGGTGCATATCTTCGTTTGAACAACTTATGGTGCCAAGACAACTTCTCATTAGGGCACTCAAAACACTTGTGTTTACATTTGAAGTGCTTTACCTTCTTAAGGTGCTCCAGACTAACCTGACTCCAAGGCACTCCATCATCATCCTTAAGGCACTAAAAACATCATCTCCACTCTAGGCAAAAACATCATCCAACTCCTCAAGGCACTTCACTGTCAAAGTCTGAAGGCGCTCTACCTAGACCTTTCCCCTAGGCACCAGAACTCCTAAGCGCTCACCAGATAACTCTCTTCTTCAAGGCGCAAATCTTCCTATACTATGATTGCCTCTGAAATGCCGATTAACGTGATGTGAGGGTGCAAAGGCTACTCCAATCCTCAGTGAGCGCCTAGTTTAAACAAGGAGAAATAAAGCATTCAAAACTATCCAAACGATCATCCCCTTCCTAATGTCTTCACTGCTCTGAAAAACCTTGGCCAAAATGACACATAACAACTCCTATGAGTGCCCTTATGCCCTAGGATCATCTAGTTTGTGCGTCTTGTAATGAGGAGTTCATGTAAGTTTGGAATGAGCACCTTGAATAAGTGTAAACTAGCCTAGAGAAGGGTATGTGTGCCTTGAGCGCCTTGAGCATTCCAGAGATAACTGTGCGCCTAGAACAATATGAGTGCTCATGATGATGATTAATGCCCTGATGAGACTATGAGCGCCTTGTTCAGGAGATACCTTGTTTGATCATAAAATGCACCTTGAGTCTTGAAGGTTTTGAGCGCCTAGGTGATTTGGATGTTGGGATGTTGGTATGCACCCAAGATTGAGGTAAGTGAGCGCTTGTAATGGAGGAGAGCAATGAGATGGAATGTCTTGTAGAGATTGGCACCCAAAGACCCATTTTTGCGCCTTTGATGATGACCATTTTTGCATAAGAGTTTAGCACCTTAGAGTTGTAAACTTTCTCTTTGGGTGCCCCTGAGTGAATGTTGGTACCTTTGGCAACTAAATACGCCTTTGATGGAGTGGAGCCCAGAAGGGGAGTAGGAGGAAACCCAATCTTCAAGATTCATCAAGCTTCAAAGTTTAGGTCAGAGGTTATCCACTTTATCCAAGGAAGGTGTTATCATCTACACTCCGAGAAGGTAATGTCAAAGGCCATCATGAAGGATCACTTCATCAACTTCAAGTCCTTCAAGTTCAAGTCCTTTCACCTAGCAAGTCCAAGAGAGATTTCTACTCTGATTCATGAAGTAAGCTTATATCATCCTTATCTACTTTGCAAGAAGAAGAAACATTACAAAGTCAATCAAATGAGTTACAAGTACCATACATCCAATTGCAAGGAGTGAACCACCTTAAGGAAAAATAGTTCTCTTGAAGTTACTTGAAATGTCAAAAGGTTTAGCACCTCCAAGTAAGGTTAGAGGTGAGGTTAGAGGTGAAATGCGCCTTTGGACCATTCTGGCGCCTTGGATGAAGAACCTATATCTTGAGCCCAAGAGGTAAAATTTGCGCCTTAGTGGATTTGGAGAGTTACAGAGATTACAGAAAAGCACCTTGAAGATAGAGTTGTTCAAGGTGCATGTGTGATTTGGTCAAAAACAGGCGCCTAGAGTGAATAGGCTTTCATCCTGACTTAATACACTGCCTCCTTCTGACAATTTTTGGGGCAGCAGAAAACCTTTCACCACGGGCAAATGCCTCAGAGCTATAAAAAATTGAGAGAGGCTATTGTAGAGGCACTCTACATGATCCTATTGCCTCAGACGGAATGTTTTTAAGTGACACAATTTTTGAGTAACATCTTGTCAAAGATTGCTACCTTTTTGCACTTTGGACTCTTCAGGGATATCGTCGGTACAATGTAGCTCTGACTGTTTCGACATGTTTGGGTGAAAAATAGGACCATGCCTAGCATAAATGTACCCATTCGGACGTGTTGGAATAGTCAGTTTGGTCGCATCAAGAGTAGGACGAAAGTTACACCCTTTTGTAACTTTACACTGCCTCCTTCTGACGATTTTTGGGGCAACAGAAAACCTGACACCACGGGCAAATGCCTCAGAGCTATAAAAAACTAAGAGAGGTTATTGTAGAGGCACTCTACATGATCCCATTGCCTCAGACGGAATGTTTCTAAGTGACACAATTTTCAAGTAACATCTCATCAAAGATTGCTGCCTTTTTGCACTTTGGACTCTTCAGGGATATCGTCGGTACAATGTAGCTCTGACTATTTCGACATGTTTGGGTGAGAAATAGGACCATGGCTAGCATAAATGTACCCATTCAGATGCGTTGAAATAGTCATTTTGGTCGCATCAAGAGCAGGATGAAAGTTACACCCCTTTGCAACTTTACACTACCTCCTTCTGATGATTTTTGGGGCAACAGAAAACCTTTCACCACGGGCAAATGCCTAAGAGCTATAAAAAACTGAGAGAGGTTATTGTAGAGGCACTCTACGTAATCCCATTGCCTTAGACAGAATGTTTCTAAGTGACACAATTTTCAAGTAACATCTCGTCAAAGATTGCTGCCTTTTTGCACTTTGGACTCTTCAGGGATATCGTCGGTACAATGTAGCTCCGATTGTTTCGACATGTTTGGGTGAAAAATAGGACCATACCTAGCATAAATGTACCCATTCAGACGCGTTGGAATAGTCAGTTTGGTCGCATCAAGAGCAGGATGAAAGTTACACACCTTTGCAACTTTACACTGCCTCCTTCTGACGATTTTTGGGGCAACAGAAAACCTTTCACCACGGGCAAATGCCTAAGAGCTATAAAAAACCGAGAGAGGTTATTGTAGAGGCACTCTACATGATCTCGTTGCCTTAGACGGAATGTTTCTAAGTGACACAGTTTTTGAGTAACATCTCGTCAAAGATTGCTGCCTTTTTGCACTTTGGACTCTTCAGGGATATTGTCGGTACAATGTAGCTCTGACTGTTTCGACATGTTTGGGTGAAAAATAGGACCATACCTAGCATAAATGTACCCATTCAGACACGTTGGAATAGTCAGTTTGGTCGCATCAGGAGCAGGATGAAAGTTACACCCCTTTGCAACTTTATACTGCCTCCTTCTGACGATTTTTGGGGCAACAGAAAACCTTTCACCACGGGTAAATGCCTCAGAGCTATAAAAAACTGAGAGAGGTTATTGTAGAGGCACTCTACATGATCCCGTTGCCTCAGACAGAATGTTTCTAAGTGACACAATTTTTGAGTAACATCTCGTCAAAGATTACTGCCTTTTTGCACTTTGGACTCTTCAGGGATATCGTCGGTACAATGTAGCTCTGACTGTTTTGACATGTTTGGGTGAGAAATAGGACCATGGCTAGCATAAATGTACCCATTTAGATGCGTTGAAATAGTCAATTTGGTCGCATCAGGAGCAGGATGAAAGTTACACCCCTTTGCAACTTTACACTGCCTCCTTCTGACAATTTTTGGGGCAATAGAAAACCTTTCACCATGGGAAAATACCTAAGAGATATAAAAAACTGAGAGAGGTTATTGTAGAGGCACTCTACATGATCACGTTGCCTCAGACGAAATGTTTCTAAGTGACATGATTTTTGAGTAACATATCATCAAAGATTGCTACCTTTTGCACTTTGGACTCTTCAGGGATATCGTCGGTACAATGTAGCTCCGACTGTTTCAACATGTTTGGGTTTGAAATAGGACCATGCCTAGCATAAATGTACCCATTCAGATGCGTTGGAATAGTCAATTTGGTCACATCAGGAGCAGGATGAAAGTTACACCCCTTTGCAACTTTACACTGCCTCCTTCTGACGATTTTTGGGGCAATAGAAAACCTTTCACCACGGGCAAATGCCTAAGAGCTATAAAAAACTGAGATAGGTTATTGTAGAGGCACTCTACGTGATCACGTTTCCTTAGACAGAATGTTTCTAAGTGACATGATTTCTGAGTAACATCTTGTCAAAGATTGCTGCCTTTTTGCACTTTGGACTCTTCAGGGATATCGTCGGTACAATGTAGCTCTGACTGTTTTGACATGTTTGGGTGAGAAATAGGACCATGCCTAGCATAAATATACCCATTTGGATGCGTTTGAATAGTCAGTTTGGTCGCATCAGGAGCAAGACAAAAGTTACACCCCTTTGCAACTTTACACTGCCTCCTTCTGACGATTTTTGGGGCAGTAGAAAACCTTTCACCACGGGTAAATGCCTCAGAGCTATAAAAAACTGAGAGAGGTTATTATAGAGGCACTCTACATGATAGCGTTGCCTTAGACGGAATGTTTCTAAGTGACACAGTTTTCAAGTAACATCTCGTCAAAGATTGCAGTCTTTTTGCACTTTGGACTCTTCAGGGATATCGTTGGTACAATGTAGCTCAGACTGTTTCGACATGTTTGGGTGAAAAATAGGACCATGCCTAGCGTAAATGTACCCATCCAAATGCGTTGGAACAGTCAGTTTGGTCACATCATGAGCATGACACCAAAAATGCAAAAGTTGCTTTGTGCAACTTGACAACATTGACACTTTTTTGCAACATGACTCAAAGACTCAAACTGACCCCAAATGACTCAAAGTGACTTAAAATCACCTTGATTATAGAGGTTGAGGTGTTCCTTATCATTCATTCATTATGAGCGCCTTGGGAGAATGGTATATAGGTCATCATCATGATTGGGTGCCCTGGATCCAGAGTGTTGGAGAGATCATCAAATGGTGTCTAGTAGGGTGAGTTATGAGTTTGGTCGCATCAGGAGTAGGACATAAAAAATGCATAACATGATGATGTAAAAATGTGTACATATGTGTAAAAATGTAGGAGGAAATAAAAAAAGACAAACCTTACAAATTAATGTGCATACTTACAACTCAATGTAACATAACTTTACAAAATCAATGTGAATACTTACAAATTAATCCAATGAACCATCTGGATCTGCTCTACTCTTTATTGTGTCAAGTATTGCTTCATGGTCAGACTCACGCACCTTCCACAATATTTTGTTCAAAGGTCTACCCCGATACTTTATCAAATGAACATTGGATGCCACGACAAGGTTCGAGTAATGAAGAATCTTTTGATGCATGTCAAAGTCCTGAAATAGCCAAATATTAACACTCTTATGTGGGTACCTTCTAAGCCATGTTCCAGTAATAACCACTGATCCTGTAGGGTATTCGATGTTTTCTCCATCTGTAACAGGGGCCTCCAATTTCTTTTTGGCCTCAACACAACGACATAAGTAATAAGTTGTTCCCTCTTCATTATCTTCATCTGCAATAACTGCATATACGTGTCCTACATTGATATGTGTAGCAAATTAGATGAAATTAGTCAACATTACAAAAACACTACAAAGTAAGATGACATTACCTAGTTGAACTAGATGAAATTAGATGCATATATGTGCCCTATATTACTTGGTTGAACTAAATCTGATATGTGGGCAAAGTCAACTGACGATTCCATCTGTGTTAGTTCCAGTGCCGTCGGGGGTCGATACGTGTCAAGTGGGCTAAGATAACTTAGCTTCCATTCGTCAACCCACTCCTTTGACTCGCACTCATCCCAAACTTGAATTGTACAGGAAGAACAAAAGCATGACATCTTTCGTGTATGGATACTCCATGAACCTGTAATTGAGCTTCTGAAAGAGTGCATCTCATTTGATCCTGTCAGTGTACAACAATCCTCATATGGTGCAATGTTAGTATCATCTATCAACCAAAAAAATCTACGAACTAAAGACTTACCTTCATTACCTAGACCCATGGAAGCATTACACCACTCGACAATCAATTTTGCATCTGTCAACTTTGCATTGTCTTTATACTTTAACTCTTCTCGTGCTATGGCTCTTTTGATACATGCTCCTGCACCATCATGCTCCCCCTTTCCATGCCCGGCCTCACAAAAGTTCCACATATGTTGAATACCTGTAAAATTATGCCTCCTACTCAGCCAATAGAAATTCTGTGAGTTCTTGAATTGTGATGCACAATTATCTGACCATATGATATGCTGACTGAACGATATGCCCCTTCTAGCCAAATCATTGTAGAACACCTGAAAGCAACCTTGCACGAACTCCATAGAATGTGTGCGATCATCACTAATATAGAAATGATACTCCCTTATGATCTTTCTGTCATCCTCTGTACTATCATTCGCATGAATGAATGCGATGTGCACAAATATAGAAACCTGTGTGGAGTTGTAATATTGTGATTGCACCTCACGCTGTGGCTGTAGACTGTAGTTCTCTGCAAAGTCGATGACTGAAACAATGCTACCAACCGGAAATGTGTCCTTGCATAACTTAAATTGCAAGTCCAACCATCGAGCTCTATGGGCATGTCTTGCATACTCATATACTATGCTGTCACGAAATATAGGCATAAACTGATACACTGGAATCTTTTCAATAACTAATTCACACCTCTTTGCTTCTTTACCATCTTTTGTATTGTATACCACTATTTTATACTTGCCAAACTCTACTAGTTCATTTCCAACCGCATGTGTTATTTCCATATGTTCACATATTGGCAAATGTTGCAAGCCACCGCAACGATGACATGTGCCATCCAAGCATAATTTCTTGTAGAATATTTGACCTTCCTCTCTTTCACATAAAATTCTTGATATGAAGTCTCTTGAAGATGTTGGTGGGGCACATATGGCACAACCCTGCAAATCATTGTTAGTATGCATATCTAAACATATAGACCTATAAGCATCAAAATGGTTATAAAATTTAATATGTAATCTACAACAACAAGTAGTGCATGTGTGATTTATCTTAACATAGAAAGGTTTTAGCATTTCAAAATATCTTTGACAAATTTTAATTTGAGGATACTTCTCTAGAAATTTACCATAAAACTGTGTTTGAGTCTCATCCAAAAAATGCTTTGGATGTGGCTCGCGGTTCTGACTACCAATTCTCCTTCTTACCACATCCCTTTGATTCGGAGATACCCTTGTGTAATTCTTCCAAAAGTCTTCAATTAGTGATCTCAATGCTTCAACAATTGGTTTATCTTTTCGTGGTAGTCTCCCCGAGAACGCCCATAATTCATTGGCATTAGTGTCCTCAATTCTTTGGTGTCTTCCAATGGCTCTTGATAAAGTTTTCCTATTAATTCTCAATTCTTGACTTGTCTTTCTAATGAGACGAGCTTTCCTCATTTGACTACTTACTATAGTCGATGTAATCACACGCCGTGTTGCATTACTATCTTTTGTGCGTGAGGTGTTACCCACACTCTCATACGCACTCATTAGATTCTTGACAATAGATTTTTCACTTGAAGCCTCTGATGTTCTCAACCCAAGAATCTTCATGATAGACCTATACTTTATACTTCGCATCATTTCAATGAATAGTTGACATCTTGCAGTCTCATTTAACTTTTCAAAGAACAATCTCCAAATCTTATTAGCATATCTTCTACAAGTGCATTTTGGAATCTTACCTTCCATTGGCTGAAAAATATTCTCATCAATATCAATCAAATACTTTGGCTTTCTATGCAAAATTCTAGGTGGTGTCAAGTTAGGTAAATTCATCTCAACATTAGGAATTTCATTAATATTTAAATGAGATGGGTTAGATGGCATACCTTCGATCGAAGATGGAATAGATGGCATACCTTGAGGTTGAGGTGGGAACGATGGTGTACCTCCTTCATCACATGTGAGTGATGATGTACTCTCAACTTGAGATGTGGTAGATGGTGTCCCTACATGTTGACTTGCGGTAAAGGATGTGTCTCCAACTATGGTATTCAAATCTCTCGTACCACAAAGTTTTTGCATTCATTCTCTTTGTGCCGCCAATACCATATCTCTTTGTGATGGTTGTGGTTCCTCTTCAATTGGTATGTCTTCATTTATCGTGTCTAATTTCCTCTTCTCACGAAGTTCCCTCATAGCCATTGCTTTCTTTGCATTCTTAGCTTCTATCTCTTCCTGTGTTGGTTTAATTCTTGATCGTTTCCTTGGCATGATGGAGAATTTGTCTGTAGCATGATAAAGAGACCAATATTAGTTCCTAAGAAATGAATACATGATAATAGTGGGATTGTATTTTTTTTATGTTGTAAGGATTTATTCTTGTATAGTTTGACATCATGGTATGAACTAAGGTTTGTTTATTACACATAATTTTTAAAGAGCCCAAGTGTAGAAAATATACATGGCATCATGTGAGATTGTAGGTTGCTTTCTCGATTGGGAATGTGTCTATTTTAAACATGTATGATAAAGCATGATAAAGTAATTCAATCCGAAATAAGGAAAATGTAAAGAACATGCATGTAAAGACTTGACATACCTAAAAAATGAAGATTTGAATGGAGAGAGTACAATTATGTAGTGTTTTTATCTTCTTGCATCAAACTCCTCAGCAATTTGAGTTTTTCACCACTTGCTTCCTTTTCAATGTTAAATTCTTAAAATTGAATCACAATTAACATTGCAATACTACAAAAATTGAAACTTGAATAGATATATATCAAAGTTGGTTTGAAAACTATGTTATTTCCTCCTTCTCAAGTTGGCAAAGCAGAAAAGGTGGTGGAAAGATCATGCAAAGGTGGTACAATGTGTCAAATGTGCATGTGAACTTCCCAATAGCATGAAAGCACTTCTTTTTTGTCAGAGCACGCGTAGAATCAGTAAGAAAATAGAGCATGTGGGCCTGGATCATGGGGGTAACCACTTTTTTACTATTTTAGTAGAAATACAAAACGCGAGCGCATTATAATGCGCACGCTATAACGCGCTCGCGTTTTGTCCTACTATAGATCCCTAATCCCTAAACCCTCAACTCTAATCCCTTGACCCTCAACCCTCAATGTCAAATCCTAATCCCTCAACCCTATCCCTAAACCCTCAACCCTCAATGTCAAATCCTAATCCTTCAACCCTCAATGTCAAATACTAATCCCTCAACGTCAAATCCTAATCCGTCAACCCTCCAACCCTATCCCTAATCCTTACAACCCTCAACACTATACCTTAAACCCTAATCCCTTCAACCTCAACCCTATCCCTAAACCCTTGACCCTCGAACCTCATCCCTCGACGTCAAACCCTAATCCCTCAACCCTTAACTCTGATCCCTCATCTCTCAACGCTAACCCTAAACCCTCAACCCTCCACATCAAACCCTAATCCCTCAACCCTCAACCCTAATCTGTCATCCGTCATCCCTCAACTCTAATCCCTCATTCCTAAACCCTAAATGCTATCCCTATTCATAGAACCTCAAGGCTCGATACTATACCTTAAACCCTAATCCCTCTACCATCGACACTCTTATTTAACCCTAATCCCTTGACCATTAACCCTATCCCTCAACCTCAACCCTCAACCCTCAACTCTCAACATTAAACCCTAATTCATCAACCCTAAACCCTAATCCCTCAAACCTAAACCCTATCCCTAAACCATCAACCCTCAACACTATACCTTAAACCCTAATCCCTCAACCCTCAACCCTAAACCTTATCCCTAAACCCTAATCCCTCAACCTTCAACCCTAATCCCTCATCCCTCAACTCTAATCCCTCATCCCTAAACCCTAAATGCTATCCCTATTCCTAAACCCTCAACAGACTCGATACTATACCTTAAACTCTAATCCCTTATCCCTAAACCCTCCAACCCTATCCCTAAGCCTTACACCCTCCACACTCTACTTTAACCCTAATCCCTTCAACCTCAACCCTATCCCTAAACCCTTGACCCTCAAACCTCAACCCTCAACCCTTGACATCAAACCCTATTCCATCAACCCTTAACTCTAATCCCTCATCTCTCAACCCTAACCCTAAACCCTAAACCCTTAACCCTCAACGTCAAATCCTAATCCCTCAACCCTAAACCCTATCCCTAAACCCTCAACACTATACCTTAAACCCTAATCCCTCAACCCTAACCCTAAACCTTGTCCCTAAACCCTAATCCCTCAACCCTCAACCCTAATCTGTCATCTATCATCCCTTAACTCTAATCTCTCATTCCTAAACCCTAAACGCTATCCCTATTCCTAGACCCTCAACAGGCTCGATAATATACCTTAAACCCTAATCCCTTGACCATTAACCCTATCCCTCAACCTAAACCCTCAACCCTCAACTCTCAACATTAAACCCTAATTCATCAACCCTAAACCCTAATCCCTCAAACCTAAACCCTATCCCTAAACCATCAACCCTCAACACTATACCTTAAACCCTAATCCCTCAACCCTCAACCCTAAACCTTATCCCTAAACCCTAATACCTCAACCCTCAACCCTAATCCCTCATCCCTCAACTCTAATCCCTCATCTCTAAACCCTAAATGCTATCCCTATTCCTAAACCCTCAATAGACTCGATACTATACCTTAAACTCTAATCCCTTATCCCTAAACCCTCCAACCCTATCCCTAATCCTTATACCCTCCACACTCTACTGTAATCCTAATTCCTCGACCCTCAACCCTATCCCTAAACCCTTGACCCTCGAACCTCAACCCTCAACCCTCAACATCAAACCCTAATCCTTCAACCCTTAACTCTGATCCCTCAACCTTTAACCCTGATCCTAAACCCTAAACCCTCAACGCCAAATTCTAATCCCTCAACCCTTCACTCTAATCCCTCAATCCTAAACCCTATCCCTAAACCCTGACCCTAAACCTTGTCCCTAAACCCTAATCCCTTAACCCTCAACCCTAATCTGTCATCCGTCATCCCTCAACTCTAATCCCTCATTCCTAAACCCTAAAGCTATCCCTATTCCTAGACCCTCAACAGGCTTGATACTATACCTTAAACCCTAATCCCTCTACCATCGACACTCTTATTTAACCCTAATCCCTTGACCATTAACCCTATCCCTCAACCTCAACCCTCAACCCTCAACTCTCAACATTAAACCCTAATTCATCAACCCTAATCCCTCAAACCTAAACCCTATCCCTAAACCATCAACCCTCGACACTATACCTTAAACCCTAATCCCTCAACCCTCAATCCTAAACCTTATTCCTAAACCCTAATCCCTCAAGCCTCAACCCTAATCCCTCATCCCTCAACTCTAATCCCTCATCCCTAAACCCTAAATGCTATCCCTATTCCTAAACCCTCAACAGACTCGATACTATACCTTAAACTCTAATCCCTTATCCCTAAACCCTCCAACCCTATCCCTAATCCTTACACCCTCCACACTCTACTTTAACCCTAATCCCTTCAACCTCAACCCTATCCCTAAACCCTTGACCCTCGAACCTCAACCCTCAACCCTCGACATCAAACCCTATTCCCTAAACCCTTAACTCTGATCCCTCATCTCTCAACCCTAACCCTAAACCCTAAACCCTCAACCCTCAACGTCAAATCCTAATCCCTCAACCCTAAACCCTATCCCTAAACCCTCAACACTATACCTTAAACCCTAATCCCTCAACCCTAACCCTAAACCTTGTCCCTAAACCCTAATCCCTCAACCCTCAACCCTAATCTGTCATCCGTCATCCCTCAACTCTAATCCCTCATTCCTAAACCCTAAACGCTATCCCTATTCCTAGACCCTCAACAGGCTTGATACTATACCTTAAACCCTAATCCCTTGACCATTAACCCTATCCCTCAACCTCAACCCTCAACCCTCAACCCTCAACTCTCAACATTTAACCCTAATTCATCAACCCTAAACCCTAATCCCTCATACGTAAACCCTATCCCTAAACCATCAACCCTCAACACTATACCTTAAACCCTAATCCCTCAACCCTTAACCCTAAACCTTATCCCTAAACCCTAATACCTCAACCCTCAACCCTAATCCCTCATCCCTCAACTCTAATCCCTCATCCCTAAACCCTAAATGCTATCCCTATTCCTAAACCCTCAACAGACTCGATACTATACCTTAAACTCTAATCCCTTATCCCTAAACCCTCCAACCCTATCCCTAATCCTTATACCCTCCACACTCTACTGTAATCCTAATTCCTCGACCCTCAACCCTATCCCTAAACCCTTGACCCTCGAACCTCAACCCTCAACCCTCAACATCAAACCCTAATCCTTCAACCCTTAACTCTGATCCCTCAACCTTCAACCCTGATCCTAAACCCTAAACCCTCAACGCGAAATTCTAATCCCTCAACCCTTCACTCTAATCCCTCAACCCTAAACCCTATCCCTAAACCCTAACCGTAAACCTTGTCCCTAAACCCTAATCCCTCAACCCTCAACCCTAATCTGTCATCCATCATCCCTCAACTCTAATCCCTCATTCCTAAACCCTAAAGCTATCCCTATTCCTAGACCCTCAACAGGCTTGATACTATACCTTAAACCCTAATCCCTCTACCATCGACACTCTTATTTAACCCTAATCCCTTGACCATTAACCCTATCCCTCAACCTCAACCCTCAACCCTCAACTCTCAACATTAAACCCTAATTCATCAACCCTAAACCCTAATCCCTCAAACCTAAACCCTATCCCTAAACCATCAACCCTCGACACTATACCTTAAACCCTAATCCCTCAACCCTCAATCCTAAACCTTATTCCTAAACCCTAATCCCTCAACCCTCAACCCTAATCCCTCATCCCTCAACTCTAATCCCTCATCCCTAAACCCTAAATGCTATCCCTATTCCTAAACCCTCAACAGACTCGATACTATACCTTAAACTCTAATCCCTTATCCCTAAACCCTCCAACCCTATCCCTAATCCTTACACCCTCCACACTCTACTTTAACCCTAATCCCTTCAACCTCAACCCTATCCCTAAACCCTTGACCCTCGAACCTCAACCCTCAACCCTCGACATCAAACCCTATTCCCTCAACCCTTAACTCTGATCCCTCATCTCTCAACCCTAACCCTAAATCCTAAACCCTCAACCCTCAATGTCAAATCCTAATCCCTCAACCCTAAACCCTATCCCTAAACCCTCAACACTATACCTTAAACCCTAATCCCTCAGCCCTCAACCCTAAACCTTATCCCTAAACCCTAATCCCTCAACCCTCAACCCTAATCCATCATCCCTCAACTATAATCCCTAAATGCTATCCCTATTCCTAAACTCTCAACTGACTTGATACTATACCTTAAACCCTAATCCCTTATCCCTAAACCCTCTAACCCTATCCCTAATCCTTATACCCTCCACACTCTACTTTAACCCTAATTCCTCGACCCTCAACCCTATCCCTAAACCCTTGACCCTCGAACCTCAACCCTCAACCCTCAACGTCAAACCCTAATCCCTCAACCCTTAACTCTGATCCCTCAACCCTCAACACTATACCTTAAACCCTAATCCATATCCCTCAACCCTTAACCCTTAAAACTTAAACCCTATCCCTACACCCTCAAAACTTGACACTATATCTCAAGCCTTAAACCCTCATCCCTAAAGCCTCAACCCTCAATCCTTAAACCTTCAACCCTAAACCCTATCCCTAATCCCTCTACCCTCGACACTCTAACCCTAACCTTGACATTAAATGCTAATCCGTTAACCCTAAACCCTAAACCCTCAACCCTCAACACTATACCTTAAACCCTAATCCCTCAACCCTCAACCCTAAACCTTATCCCTAAACGCTAATCCCTCAACCCTCAACCTAATCCATCATCCCTCAACTATAATCCCTCATCCTTAATCCCTAAATGCTATCCCTATTCCTAAACTCTCAACAGACTTGATACTATACCTTAAACCCTAATCCCTTATCCCTAAACCCTCCAACCCTATCCCTAATCCTTACACCCTCCACACTCTACTTTAACCCTAATCCCTCGACCCTAAACCCTATCCCTAAACCCTTGACCCTTGAACCTCAACCCTCAACCCTTAATGTCAAACCCTAATCCCTCAACCCTTAACTTGGATCCCTTGACCCTCAACCGTAATCTGTCATCCCTCATCCCTAAACCTTAAACGCTATCGCTATTCCTAGACCCTTAACGGGCTCGATACTATACCTTAAACGCTAATCCCTTATCCGTAAACCTTCCAACTCTATCCCTTATGCCTTAACCCTCATGATTAATAGCCTTGAATGTAAAAAAATTTGAGTGGGACATAACGAGAGCGTGTTATAACACGCTCGCATTATGTCAAACATAGCAAAAGGCAGACTTACGGGAAAGAAAAATGCAAGGCGAAACATAACGCGAGCACGTTATAATGCACTCGCGTTATTTCTTTCTTTGGGAATCCCAAGCCTTGGGCTTGGGATTTGCTTTGGATTTCCAACCCAAAGGCTTGGAGTGCCTTATGAACAGTCACAGATGTGTTTTTCTATATTCTTCAAAATTTCACATAATTTCATTCGTGCTAACCCTCAGATTTGCACGTGTTTCAAGGTTGAACAAATCAAACACATGGGTAATGTGAGGCTTTCTCTTAGCTATTTGACGATGTGATTTTTTTCACATTTTAACAATGTTAAGCCTTTCATCTTTAATTTCTTTTGTTTGTGTGACCTTTTTTATGCAAAAACCACTGTTTGGTCTTTTTTTCATTGTAAAATAACTATTCATTCAAATTTCAAAAAAATTACATATTTAGAAACTAGACTCCATTCTACAAATATTAAAAAAAAAATGATTTTCAATTAGTTTTCAAAATTTATAGGGGTAGCACAGCCAAAATTCTATTTTTTAGGATGTGTCCACTTTAAAAATTAGTAAAAAATCAAATATTCATCAAAAAATTATCAGAAAAATTGGGCATAAACTACATGCTCTTAGCTAATTTCTCACCGAAGCAATTTTAAAAATACCAAAAAAAAGTTGACCTTTTGAGGGAGCCACAAAACATGCTATGTTATGTTTTTTTGACAGAAACAACACCAATTTCTGTGGCTCCCTCTTTTGAACCCCTTAATCTATGCCATTTTCAAAACAAAATAGTAGTTTAGAAAGTAGACTCGGAGCACTACAAACATTGTTTTGGTTGCATCTCTAAATTTTGAGTGTAACTATGCTCAATTTCTCATCCAAGGCCAGTATTTCCTGATTTCAGAAAAAAAGTGGCCACTTAAGACCCCTTTTTGGCCCCCCATCTTCTTGCACTTACCCTGGTGTAGATGATGGCAATAGCGGTCACCATTGATTGAATTAATTTTTCATCGACACCTGTTCATCTCGGGCACCCATTTGGGGTACATTTTCAATGATTTGTAAATTTGTAAAATTTAGTCTTGAATGTGTGTACAATTAAATATTTATGAACTGGTTCAGGGTTCTTCCACATTGAATCCTCCATCTCAGGGTGTCTCGAGCACTCCTCCATCATTGGGCATCTCACACGACACTCTTACAGTATGTATATTGTTCTAAAAAATATATATATACTTAAATTTTTCTATTTTGATATTAGTGTATCTGAAAACATGTACTATTTAATATTTTATAAATATGTCTATGTAGGTTGACACAACAATGAGGATGGGCATTGTAGCACACTTGGATAATCCAAGTTTATATCAGGAGTCGACTGCATTTCAAGTTGTGGAAAAATGTATAACATGTGCACAAGTCAATTATATATATGTTTTAAAACCTAATTTGTACACACATGTGCTAACTTAAATATAAATGACATTGTAGGAGCTTGTTAGTGACACGTTTTATCAACACACAGCAAATGCAGAGTAGGAGGATAGAGGAGATGGGCAGCCTGATACGGTATAATTTAAAATTTAGATTATATTTTTAAAATTGAATAATTAAAATATACGTTGTGAACTTAAAGTAAAGTTCTTGATATATATATGTTGACATGTACATTCAAAATTCATTTTCTTTTATATCCTGATACATGTCATGGAGCTAAGCCTGTAGAGACAGGTCCTGGAATAGAGGATTCACAACACATTCCTCTTACGGTATAATATTTTTTAAATATGATAACTTATAAATTAAATTGAATTAAATCATTTTTAAAATCGTCAAGTACATCTAATTTCAACTTGAACTTTCTCTTGTATTAAATAGATTGATTCAGAGCATGGAGAGACAGGTCTAGGTGCACCAGAGCATGCCTCTCAACCTCACACGGTAATTTAATTTTATGATAAATTATAAACTTAAAAATTGTCATTAAATTAGATTTCCTTATCATCTTACATCTAATTTCATCTAAATCTTTCTCTTTTGCAGAGTGATTCAGGTCATCT
Source organism: Cunninghamia lanceolata (assembly GCA_027924645.1). Taxonomy (NCBI): domain Eukaryota; kingdom Viridiplantae; phylum Streptophyta; class Pinopsida; order Cupressales; family Cupressaceae; genus Cunninghamia; species Cunninghamia lanceolata. The sequence continues at coordinate 12,011,073 of BSBN01001099.1, forward strand.
GAGTAGTTTGCATGGTGTGAAGGGGACTCTTGATGATAGAGATAGTATGTGATAGGTTATTCAACATGGGCTATATGTATAATTTGACTATTTCATGGACTATATGTTATATACTGTTTGTCATGGACTTTATATATATATATATATATATATATATATATATATATATATATATATATATATATATATATATATATATTGTTAAACATGGACTTTATATATTATTTGAACATGGACCTGGACTTTATATATTTACATGTCACACAATAAATGCAATCCTGTCGTCAAAGTAATAATCATGTAAAACCAACATGTTAGTTTAGGTGCATCCATACATATATCTGTTATCCATGCATACATACATTGCATATACATCATAAACTATACAAGCATAACATCACATACATATGTATATACAAGCATCCCTAAATTTAATCATAAATCAAACTCTAATCTAACCATGTGCATGAAGGAAAAGAAATGTAAACATTTGAGATCAACCATAATAAGATATATAGATTGACATCAATAGAAATAATCGATTGTCATATATAAATCTCTATGTAAGTGTCAGAGTGTTGATCTAAATTTGCGCTTAATGAAGAAATTGCATTGAAAGAATATGTAGTGATGAGGTTCTAATAAAGTTCCTCCATTCATTCACGGTATGCATATTTAGGTCCTGGTCAAATTTTAAGCAATAAAATGGTAAGCAAATCAAAACAAAGAATTAAAAAGTGAGATACTCATGAGGATCTCTTGCCTACTAGGAGGGATCAATCTCTCACATCTTCTCATTTAGATCAACTAAGTTATATTAAATGATCCTAGCATGGTTATAGTTATATTTATCCAAGTGCCTTGGTGCTTGTTCTTGTGTTGACCATGTAATTTAGGAGTCCCTAGAGTAAGAGTCCATGGGAGTGTCCCTTGACCAACCTCTACTACATCTTAAGTAGATTTGTAGCATGGGAGTGTACTAGGGGAAATCCTTTAGAAAGTCACCCTTTTTCAATAATATCTAGTCATGTCATCTCCTAGACCCATCTCCTCTCTATTTCTATGTATGGGTTTGTAATAATTTGTTTGTGTTAGTCAAAGTCACCATTGTGTAAATGTGTAATCATGTGCCATAGTAACCCAATCAACACTACTTGATACCTCAAGGAAGTGAAAGATCTGGTGTGGGCATGGGTCATTGATACCTGGTCTAATATGCTCCAATATCCATACCATAACTAGAGAAGGATGACTAAATCCTAGTGCCTTATGATGCACAATCTAATAAAGGTCATGGTAGACCTTGAAGGTAGGATGTCAATCCCCCATGCATAAACTTTACCTAACTCCACTTGCTCAATGATAGGAGCCTACATACCATATGAGAAAGTGGACATTTTTAGTCCTTCACATGCAAAGTTCAATATTTTTTCCAATCTCTTGGATTCTCTATTTGTGACTTTGATAATGAACTCTTTGTTAATGTTAAAAACATGGTTAAATCATTATAGTTGTATTATATATGGATGACTTACTCATTACGAGTAGTCTTATTTCTTTAATCCACAAATATAAAAAATAAATTGAACCAGATATTTGAATAACTAATTTAAGGCTTCTACATCATTTCTTAGGAATGATTATCTTCTAGGATAATTGGAAAATGACTAAAAAAATATTGAAGTATATTAAAAGTACTTTTAAATATGTTTTTTTTTTCCTACACCAAAATGCAAATTTATATGGTTATTGTGATGTTAACTATGTTGGTAATTTTGTTCATAAGAAATATACTTCAAGGACTATTTCTTTAAATTTGGTGTAGGGACTATCACATGGAGTAATAAAAATCAACCTATAGGGGCTCTATCATCCACAAAGGCCAAATATAAAAGTGTAATAAAAACATCAAAAAATCAATGTGGCTTAAAAGATTATTAAAAGACAAAAAAAATTAAAAATTATTAAAAGAGCTTTAGCTAGGTAGTGTTGATAGTACCACCTTGTCATAATAAATGTGTGATAAGGATAACACAATAGGAATCTACACCACTCTATCTATCCAACCTTGTCATAGGGCAACTTGATTTGTTGTAGAGAGCTCCTACACACTACTCACCAACGAAGCTTGCTCGTTAGATCACTCAAAAATTGAAATATAAACATGAAAATTGAAAAAATGAAAATGTGATTACATTCCCTACCTATACACGTATCATTTGCAATTAACCTACAACTTGATGCTAACTTTTTGGATGTCTTAAGGGGACATCTTAAGTTCTCAAAATTTGATGAAGTTGCCCAAGGCAACCAAATTGAACAATTTATAATAAAATCAAATTTAAAGTAAATTCTAAGTAGAAAAACATGGACATAAATAACAAATAAAATACATAGAATAATAATTTTGATAAATTTAATACTGTAGAGTATAAAATTGTGTACATACACATGTATACAAATTTCTGTACAAAATGTGTAATAATGTAATTGTGTATGTACATATATGCCAACTCAAAATAATGTAAATACAAAATGTGGTTATATGCCATCTCAAGAAAATCGAAAACTTGAGGGGAATGTAGCAAGTCTTCATGCCACCTAATGTAAAAATAATACAAGCAATTTATCAATATATCTGAATCAAAACATGTATTTTAATTTATATAAAACTATCTAGATATACACAATTTGTACCTGTATTTACAAGTGCCTCTCAAATTTTTGTTTCAAAGTATGTGATGAATTTGTGATGATGGCCTAAGGATATAAAGGGACAAATTAAATCAATTTCAACTAATAATGCACAAGAAATATCAAAACATGTATTTAATGTATTTAAAACAACAATATAAATCTATTTAACTATATTTACCTGTATTTACTTATTCCATTGTACCATCTCCATCCTCTCTTTTTTCCAACGCATCGATGATTGTCTCATGGTCTTCCATAGAAATGTTTCATAGCTCTTTATTTGTAGGTTTTCCATGATACCTCTCCAGTTTTATATTTGTTGCCAACACCAAATGTGAGTAGTGTATAATCTTGTTATGTGTTTCATAATCTTCAAATGCAGGCAAACCATTCTTCCTTATTAGGTATTTCCATAGCCAAGTGCCAACAACCACCACCGAACCTATTGGATAAAGATAGCCATCATCAAAGAAATACTTAAAATTTGATTAAGGGGAGCAAAGAAGTTCTTAAAATATGCTTAAGGGAATCAAAGACTTGTTATCAAAATTTGCTTAAGGGGATGTCTTAAGGGGATCACCAAACCTGTTGGATAAGGAAAGCCATCATCATCTTCTCGAGGTGCTGTTAACTTATGTTTAGTCTCCACACAATGAGCCAACCATTATTCAGTTTCCTCTTCATTATTCTTTAGTACAACAACAACATACACATGTCCTGCAAACAAATTTTGATTCAATAACTTGCACATGTCCATAAAATTTGACCAATCAACATACATGCATTCATATGTACACGTAAATAAATAAAAGCACTACAAATTAGTAATGAAGTGAAATAAAATGAAATGATTTGAATTAAATTACCTTCTTGTACAAGGTCTGAAACATGGTCATAATCATCTGATACAAACAGTTGATCATTGTCTTCAATTGTTGTTTCACTTTGATTGTGTGCTTCTGCAAGTGTCAATGGTCTTTGCTTCCACTCTTCAACCCATTCTATATTCTCACATGCTTCCCAATCTCCTGAAATACAAAACTGACAAAAACATGCAAGCTCCCTTGTCCAGATAGTCCATGTACTTACATTTGAACTCCTAAATGAATGCCATTTAGTAGATCCACTGATTGTCTGGCAATCAAGTCTAGGTAGAATGTTTTCTTCTTCAACCAACCAAAAGAATCGACAAACTGTAGAGTACTTGCTTGATCTAGGTGTACATAATCTTGTATTGCACCAATCTACAATCCCACGTGCATCTTTAAATTTTACTGCATCCTCAAATTTTAATTGTTGTCTAGCAAGAATTCTTTTAACACACGCATGAGCTCCATCATGTTCTCCTTTACCATGTCCAGCTTCAAAAAAAATCCACATATGTTGGACATTATTCTCCTTGAACCCTACTTAACCAATAGAACATTCGAGCATTCTTGAACTGCCCTGTACAATTATCTAACCATATAAGATGTTCAGTCATCTGGATTCCTCTTTCTCTTAAATTTGTATAAAATATATTGAAACAATATTGAACAAAATCTGATGTGTGTAACTGATTGTCACTCAAATAGAAATGATACTCCCTCAAAACTTTTCTATCATTCTCTATGCTATCATCTGCATGTCTATAAACAATATGAACAAACATAGCAACTTGCACTGAATTGTAATATTGTGATTGAATTTCCTCTTGTGGAGCTAAAGTATAGTTTTCCGCAAAATCAACCACTGATAGTATAGTACCAACTGGAAATGTGTTTCTACATTCATAAAATTGTCCATCAAGCCATCGAGCTTGTTGAGACTGCTTGACATATTTTTGTACAATATTACTTTTAAATTCTGATATGATTGCATGCACACTAACCTTTTCTGTAATTAAATCACAACGCTTTCCAAATTTTCTATCTTTTAAAGAATATTCAACATTCTTAAATTTTTTAACATCCACTAATTGTTGTCCAAAATCATTTTCAACACTTTCATGCACACAAACTCTTAACAAAGAAAGATTGCCATAACTAGTGCATTGTCCAGAAATACATGAACTTAAATAAAATAATTTTTCATTAGATCTTTCACAGAACAAACTTGATATAAACTCTTTTATTGCTTCAGTTGGCATATTAATATCACATTCCTGTATAATCATGTTACGATGTAAAGTACAACGTATATATTGAAACACATCATAATAATAACAAAATTGAACATGCATTTTACAACAACAAGATATTCGTTCCTTATTAATCTTTACATACCATGGTTTGCATTTTTCAAAAGATCTTTGACTTATTTTAATATTACCAGGTAACACTAATTCATCACAAAATTTTCTATAAAATTCAGTTTGCGTTGTATCTAATAGGGGTTTTGGATGAGGATCACGAACTTTGGACTCCACTCTTAATTTTAAAACATCTCTAGCATTAGACGATACCCTAGTATTAATATTTTTCGATCAAAGATCTGATTTCAACATTCAGTTTCATGTCAGATCTCGAGAGTTGATCACTAAAACTCCAACATTGGTTAATTGGACCATTTTCTATACTTTCTCTTCTTGTTGCCGCTCTTACCAATGTTTTAGGATGTATTTTTAGAATTCCACTAATATTGCTTACCATTCTTCTATTCAAAGCTGTTTTATTCACTATAGCAATTGTTATAGCTTGTCTTGCTGCATTTTTATCTTTGGATCGACTATTACTTCCAATAGACTCAATGGCACTAGCAACAGTAGACATAGCATGTTTTAGTGATTGATCTTTTCTTCTTGGTTTAACAAAAATGCCTAACATTTTCATTACTTTTCTCATTTTCCACATTCTCATTAATTGCATCATTAGTTGACATTGAAATGATAGTCTTTTACGATAAAAAAATTCCTTGTATAATCTATTGGCATGTGTTCTTATTTGTCTCCAAGAAATTTTACTAGGAAGATTATCCAAAACATCTCTTTCAATTTTGAAAAAACATTTCTCATTTTCAACATCACATCCTAGATTTTTATTTTCATTTTCAACTTCAAAACGATTTTCATTTTCCACAACAAAATGGTTTTCATTTTCATTTTCAACAAAAGAATTTTTCGTTTTCATTTTCAACAACAAAATGGTTTTCATTTTCATTTTCAACAAAAGGATTTTCATTTTAATTTTCAACAAAAGGATTTTCATTTTCATTTTCAACAACAAAACGATTTTCATTTTCAGTTTCAACAAAAGGATTTTCATTTTCATTTTCAACAACAAAACGGTTTTCATTTTCATTTTCAACAACAATTTGTTTCAAATTTTGATCTCTACAAATATTATCAATCTCAACATTGTTATAGCTAGCTTGTTTTAAATCTCCTATCAACACTATTTCCATTTCATTCAAAGGTGGATTTGAAGAAGTACCTAGATTTGTGCCTATTGAAACATTCTCCATAGCATTAATAGAGGGATTTGAATACATACCAGGAGTAGTTTGTATAATCGTATTAGTTTCCACATTCACCTCTTGCAAACTTGCATCATCTACATCCATGGTCTCCTCAATGTTTTTATCTTCAATAGTTGTGGAATTGGATGCTTCAGCATTATTCATTGATTGAATCTTTATTCTTCTATCTCTTTGTCTTTTTGCGTCCTCTCTCTTCACTTCAATTTCTTCAGGGGTTAATAGCTTCCTATCTTTCCTCTTATTACGACTTTGTGATCCCATGATTAAAAAATTTGTGAAGCATGAACAAATGAATGTCAAAAACTTGAATGTGTTTCAAGTCCTTCAAACAAGTACCAATTCAACAAAATTCCACTCAAATAGTGTCTCCATGATGGCTTCTATCAAAATACAAACAATATTTCAAGTTGATGGACCTACAAAAGAAAAAAATATGACAAAGAATGCTACAAGAGTCGCTGTCGGCCGTACTCTAGAGCAAGTTGCAAAAATGATAGTCATAGTATAGTCTTATTAAATAAAATAGGCAAATAATAAACGGGATCTCGTTTTATTTCGACCGATGCATGAAGAAATGGGATCCCGTTTAATAGACGGGATCGCGTTTAGTAAACGAGATCCCGTTATTCAAAATTTAAATTTTAGGCTCAGGTTTTTCTTTGTAACCCACTTCAGAAAATGCTTTGGGGACCCGACCCTAACCTCTGGACCTGGTTTGACCTACAACTTGAAGGCCCTATCAATGTCACAAAAAAATAGTGACTTTGGGCATATATCTAAAGGTCTATTTTGCAGAATATTTTGACAAAATTAAAACCCATTACAGAGGAGACAATGTAGATTCCATATATATTTTTTTTTTACAATTGGATTAATTTTTCTATTTTTTAATCAATTTCTGATGAAATAGGTCCATAAACTTGAATTATTAGGGTTTCTTAATATTTTAATAACTTTTTATTAAAATATTTTTTTGTAAAAAAATTGTATGAAAATGTACTTTAGACAATTCTTTTTAATTTAAAAAAAATTCAAAAAATGTTAAGTTTAGGTCATCTTATGCATGACGTACACGATGATTTTTTAAAAGACAAAAAATGACCAATAAAAAATTAATAAAAAAAAAATATTCAATAAAAAATTATAAATAAATATGGAAAACGTGCTTCAGTGAGTTACAAATCTTTTCCCAAAAAGATTTTGAAAAATATGATTATTTAGGTCAAAATATGGATGACGTACACGTACATGGTATAGTAAAAAAACAGTGACTTTTAAACAGTGGTTTTTAGAAACACCTATTCAAAATCAATTTCTATCATCTGGGTATTGAAAAAAATTACATATTTTGAAACTAGACTCCGAGTACTACATTTCATATTTAGTGACTTTTTCCAAGATTCCACCTTTAAATGCTTCAAATTTTTAGGTCAAATGTGACAAATTCTGAAAATCAGGGAAAACACTTCCACTTTTTTGCCAATAAGTGGACACAACTTCTTGCACACACCTGTGACCTTTTAACTTTTGCAAAAACCTAATTTTGGCATTGCAATAAATGTGTTGCCCTAGCTATATCTAGTTGCTCTATTTTTTATAGTTCTTCAAGAATCACTCCGCAAGATTTCATATCAACATATTTCCTTCCGGAAAACCTTCCTAGGGTTATGAACCGATTCAAGATATTCTCTCTTATTGTGCCAGATTTAGACACCTATTAACTGACTGGGGGAATTTGATGTTCAATGTAGCTCCCCCTGAGCTAGAGCTCCTAGTTCAACTCCTGGAGGAATTGTCAACACAGGATTCCAGTGTGGACTGTTCACAATCGTTTATTGTTTCTTTATTTACCCAAGTCTTATTCATTTCACTCCTTATCTCATTCACATCAATTTTTCTTTTTCCTTTGTCTTGTTTTTTCTCCTCTGGTTTTTTGTTTACTAGACCTCTTCTTCCATTGTTCCTACTTCTACAAAATTTTGCAATATGACCAGATTTATTGTAGTTAAAGCACACAACATTTATTTTCTTATAAACTTGATTTCCTCTTGATCTACACTAATTAGCCATGTGTCCAAATCCATTGCAAGAAAAGTAGTAGCCATTGAAAAAAATGCCATTAGAGTTATTCATTATCATACTTCTACATTCATTGGATTTATGACCATACCTTTTGCATTTGAAGCATTGACCGAAGAAGGATGGACCATTTTGATTTTCTCTACTTCTGCACTAAGTAGCTCAATGACCAAAGTTATTGCAATTGAAACAATTTCCATTGAATGATGGATATCTTTGAGCATTATTTTGTCTTACCAGAGATTTCCTAGTTCTGTTCCTTTTATTCCTTGGTTGAAATTTTCTTTGACAAGATCTAGAGCTTTCACCTTTTTCATATCTGAGATTATGCTTGTCATCATTCCTTTTCTATTCTTCAATTAGTACTTCAAGTTTAGCTGAGCTTATTTTGAATTTCTCCTTGTACTCATTTGCAATTTCTAGATCATGTCTAAGAGTGATAATCTATCTCTCAAGATCTCTATCTTTGTTTCTACTTTCTTGTAGATTAGATTCTAGGAGACCAGCTATTGCATCCAATCTATAGCATTCTTTAGATCTCTCTTTCAGATTTTACTTCATCTCTTCTTCAACTTTCTTCCTATCTTGAATTTCCTTGGTTAGTCTCATTACCCCAGTTTCCATTTTATGTTTTAGGACAAAAACTTATTTAGTTAACTTTTCACATTCTTTTGTCTTCTCTTTTAGAGCCTTGTCTTCCAGTTGAAGAGGTTGCTCCTTTCCTTTTGCATTGGATTTACTCAATTTTTCTTTTAAAATTTCAGTAAAGTCTTGACCCTTTTTTAGGTTATCTTGTAGTTCTTGGACTTCTGCCTTGGACTTCTAAAGATCATCTAAGGAAAGATTAAGTTGCCCTTGAAGGTTATATTCATCCATTTTTACTATTTTCCCAGATCTTCCTTAAGTTGTTAAAATTTTCCAAAGGAACCTTCCTCTGATACCAATTGTTTGAATTAACCCAAACAACTGAGAGGGGGGGTTAATCAGTTGTCACAGAAATTTTTCTTTTAAACTTCTTTTACTACTGTCAATTTGATTAATGATGCAAACATTAAATCATATGAAATTATCATAGAAATAGAAACATAATCAACACATTTCACACCAAGATTTTTGATGTGGAAACCTGGTTAAGAAAAAAACCATGGTGGGGGTTAACCCACAAAAATTAATACCCTATTAAAAGTACTTTTACAAAACAGGAATGCACATGCATTTGGGCTCACTGCTCAAATGGAGGCTCACTGCCTATATAAATATTACAAGATAATAACAGAGATTTTGAACTAATGATTAGCATCTACCCATGCAAGAGTTTTAGTTCTGGTTAAGTACAAAAATTGATCTTACACATTTCATCTTTGCTCTGCTCTTCTTACTGCTCTGCCTTCATTCACACCTTGAATATTTGTTCTTCTTACATACACATTTTTCGCACACCACCCACACTAAATCATCTAATTCCATCATCTATATATATCCGCAACATGATCTATAATCATTTCACCATTCAGCTTCAAAACATTTAGAACTTTGTTGAGTACTCTTCTCTGTCGGCTAGATCCATACATAATATGAGATGCAAACTAAAAATTTCACTTGCAAATCATTAATCATGGCAGCTGTTATCACTGATCATCACAAATTGTCCAATAAACAACTTCTATGCATCCAAAATTAAGATCATTCACAAGGTTAGTCTGTTCTGTCAAATAGAAACCTGATATTCATAAGCTAGTATCTTTTGATTTCTTCATTACCAGAGAACAAAAATCTAGATTTAGACTATCTTGACAATGCTTATGACTCCCTCAGATCCGTAGCTATCCATGACTTCCCACGGAGAGATCTGGACCAAAATACCGGACCTTGTCACTGCTCTATACCTGACTGCCTCGACTTAGACAAATTCTTACTCTGACTTCCAGTTGGACCAAACTAAATAATGAGGATGGGTACAATGGTCTTAGTTGGCATCAATGACAACACTTGTCAATGTGAAGCAGTATCTCTTGCCAACAAACCTCTACTCGATCTGCACACTTTCTAAGGCATCAATGAAGTTGTTTTGATCTTACCTCCAAAATGGAGAAAAAGGCCATCGAGGATTCAAGGCACATAGCCTAGGTAGTAAACATGTTCACAAGGTTTTAATACCCCCTATCGGTATTAGTTTAGCTTAAAGAAATAAAATTTATGTGATAAAAATCATCATCAATTTAGGGCATCGATGGAACCCTAATCACAAAAAACCCTTGCCGTATAAATTCAAGCTCATTTCACACCTTTAGACTTTTGAGAGAAAAGACTTTGCCCAGCCATAGCCATGAGTAGGGTTTTGGACTGTAAAATCCTTAATTTCTTTCTGCTCAATGTAATCTTCAGGAAGATCTCCTACAAAATATGGAAGGTAAACACTTCTTTGAACCATTTTCTTCATTTATTATAGGCTTCCCTAGGCTTCTAGCCGTAGCCAAAAAAAATTTCTGATGTATTTGTGCTATGTTTTTCCCCTGTCATTTGTCTCTCCTGCATGGAGCCACCATGGTTGTTGGTCTAAACTTATCTGGAGGAAATATAAAAGCACACAATGGGTAAAACCCATGGCTTTGCACATGACCCTCTTTAAAAACAAAGGTATGTTTGTCAATCTACAATCTACATGCATTTCTTTTCATTTTCTCTATAGCATGAGGCCTAAAAGGGTATTTAGAAGTTGTGGTTCTATAGATGTGTTTCATTATTTTTTGGAGATTCCTATAACTAAGTGTTTGAACCACATTATTATGCAACTGTAGTTTTGTCTTCAGACTGAGCTTCCTTCCTTATCATAGGCCACGACCTCAGTAGCATGGGTTTCATTGACTATTCCGTATCTGCAACTTTCATATTCAAAACCCCATGTGATTTAAGCTCTTGTGAGGAAGATATGCTCTCTCTGGCCGTGACCATGGTGGCATTAACTGAGCTTTTGATCTATTTTCTACTATGTAAAAGGGTAATGTAACCATATTGTTATTCATCTCTGAAAAGGCTGAAAGGCATATACTATACTGGTCCATGCTTGATATATTTGATCCCATATGATTTCTGAGTGTTCCTTCTAAAACCCTCATGAGCTTGGGATAGATTATTACTATTCATTGCTATTCATTCCTTTTAGTGAGGGCTTAAATGATACACTTGACTAATATATATATGATTGTCACTTTTCTTCAACACCTTATGACAAAATAACCACTTTTAGCTCGACTCCAAGCAACTAAGCTTCACTAGAAGCATGAATGAAACCTTAAAACATTGATACGGAAAGGTTGAATGCTTTATAGCCTCACAGTCAAGCTTCTTTATGAAGTTACCTTGCAATGATGGGTTCTTCAAAGACTATGTAAGATGATATGACAAAATGTATGAAGATTCCTCCTATATCATTGTTACTTCTTGATAGAGCTCTTCATTAAAGTCTAATATTATGACAGTAATTATGTATAAAATTGTCATGTCCCTATATTGAATTCGTTATGCATTTCAAATATCCCAACATTAAATAATATAAATTGAATATATTAAAATAATATATATACAAATTCAATATTATGAATTAAATGGTATATTATAAACCAAATATTATTTAAAATATTATCATTATATAATTATATAAGTATCAATATAAATTATAATAATTATTATATAATAATACATGTAATATAATAATATTTATATTATAATATAAATTACAAGGTTGTCTTATTAAGCAAGCAAAGGCATTGATTATGTTTAAAAGAATAACAAATAGAAGACAATGATATTGTCTCCTAATGAAAGGCCTTAACATCGATTCCTAAGACTTAGAACTAATCAAGGATGAACTTCAAGTATATGCTAATCAAATGCATATAAGACAAAGCTAGGATTTTCCTTAAAAACTAAGCTATGGTCACACTTAAAGGAATACAATTATAATACAGACAACTAAGATTAATGCATTTAACAAGGTAGCGCTAATATGAAGGGAGACGTCCCTTTGTTGGGAAAGATGAATGGTTACAGTATAAAGACAGAAAGAAGAAGGGAGGGCATTATCATCAAATAAGCATCTTACTCATTATATAAATAGTCATGAAGAGATCAAAATAATTTAGTCTTCAAATAGAATACAACCCAGATCAGATCTTCTACTTAGCAATTTATTCCAGATTCAAATACAATTAAGGACAGAGTATTAAGAGGTCACTGATTCTTCCTCATATCCCACGATCAAGTGCAGAAGATATATACATACTTTGTGATCATTGAATCCATTTGTCTTCCATCCACATACCATTCGGAACAGATATATATATATATACAAGAATTGTGAAGTTGCTTGCATTCATGTCTTATAGTCTATTGGAGATCATACATTTACCCAATCAAAGGTATGATCTATCAATTGTCCATTATGAGTTATATGCTATGTAGTTGTTAGAATCTGATCTATGTTGAATTGTGATTAAAGAATTGTATGATATGAGTATCATTGCATGATGTTTGCATTTCAATCTGTATAATAATCTGCATCTAGTATTTCTATGGAATCTTTCATTAGTCGATATACTATAGTATAGTTCAATAAATGAGATGTTGCATTTATTCGTTCATAACATAACAGTCTGCATAAATTGGAATGAACATTATCTCTATATAACATAATCAGATTTATATGATGTACTGCTAAGAAATCATGTCTTGTGTTTGTCTCTGACCATGATAAGTTCTAAGCAAGTCTATAGATCTGCATTAGAATTGTTCAAGATATGTGTTAGTAGTAGACATTACATTACTTTATATTTTGAACTTTAGCTCATTGCATATGACATCATGTAGTATGAATGATCCTCATAATTGCTTGTATATATAAAGGAAATAAATGATCATATTTACATTTAGGAATGAATGATTGTCACAACTGAATGAATATATACATCAATCAATCATTATATTAGATGTTTAAATGAAAGGTGTTCAAGCATTAAGATGAATGTATGGCAATCATGATGTAAAGGCCAAGAATTATATAATTATGAAGCACTATGTATAAATATTGATGATGATTTAGAAATCATAGTTTCATGCAATATCCGAAAGGAGAATTAAGCATCATCCTTAATCATCTTGCCAATCTATGGGTATGGGGATAAGTTAAGGATGTGATTTGGACCTAGGTAACCCTCAAGAAGATGAAGTACCTCCGGGTGTGAGGTGAAGTCTCTTGGGACAAGTATCGAAGTACCTCTGGTTGTGAGGTGAAGCCTTGGGCCTATGGTATGATGAGCTCATCAATGTTAAATGTGCCCTACTGATGGGAGAAAATTACAAATTCCAACTAAAAACCGTTTACAGATAACAAAAATCAAAGAGATATGCGGGAATAATGACAGGAAACATAAGGCAATTCCTTCTCAATGATAGGATATAACAAGATCAACAACACATAATACATATAACAGGAGAGATATAGTGTATTCACTTATATTTCCTTCTAATTCAATATTACATTATCAAAATATTGGCCCATATACTCGGCCACACACTGCAGAATGCCAAAAGAAATGAATTTAACCTATCTAGCTTGTATCAAATGGCTCAAAATGAACCATCACCCTTTCCTCTACTCAACCACGGCCTCCTCATCCTCTTAACTTATTTCTATCTATTTCACCTCTAATCACTCTAATTCCTGTGCAAAGCATATCTTTCACATATAGGATAATCAGTCTTTAGACCATCAATCTCTCCTCCTCTAAACTACACGGCCAATATGAATGGCCTCTACCATCCACCTCTCCTTGATCTGCTATGTTTTCTCCTTCTTATATACTCAGCTGTGATCTAGATAATGATGCCTCATAACGGTCGATGCCCACCAAGCTTGACTGCCCATGATTCCTTATTGTGGTCTGCAGAAACTAAGCAAAACATAATGCTACCTAGTTGTAATTGTCGCATGAAGGAAGAATTGAAAATGAAATGACCATGTGATAGAACAATAACCACCACCCAAAATAGCAAAGATACAACCAGAAGAAATAGAAACCATGATGTCCACGACTTATAGATGTTTCATAGAAATTCAATGTTGTTTCTAAATATGTCAATTCTCCTCAAAGGAATAAAGTATTCACCAGCTGGTTCCAAATCTACAAATAACTGGCTACCAGACCTCGAGATAATAATAGTAATTTAATGTCTTAGCAATGGTTGACAGAAATAGCCAAACAAGTTACTGTCATATGGGTGATATGAGTTGCACAATAAAGCCCAAAATCTAAAAATATGCAATCCAAAATTGATGGAACATGATGCCACTACATCAGACTCCCTAGGCAGAAAAATTCATGAGCTCCTACTCATGCAGTTCATGATTCCATTTTTCTTTTTCCTCATCTACTAGTTTCTTAATTCTGTACATCCATACTTGCATTGTTGCCTTCAAAATTTCACTGTCTACATTTGTCATCTTCTTTCTCTCTGTGCATATTTCCTCTGTCGATTCTCTTTATTGACTCCAAATTTCTACCATTCTGACTCATCATCACATTCATCTACTGGCATCATCTCCAATGAAAACAAAACCTCATATATGCTCTGTGAAAAATAGATTACCTCTGGAATCTTTATGATTGCAATGTTAGTTGGTAACAGTAAGTCTTTGGCCTCTTCTACAGTCTCCGATTCATTCATCACATTCTCAATTGAACCTTCTGCACTTTCATTCTCCACTGTATCCACCTTTACTAAGTCTGCACTTCCACTATCCGAGCTGAACAACACATCTAATTGCTTATCCTCTTTTGTCGACATGGTTTTCTTTTCATTTTCATTATATTTATCATCATCAAAAACAAAAGCATGAACTATAATTTTCCCAGCATCAAACTCGGGATTATTTTGATTGTTAAAATGAACAATTTCAAATCTCTGAAAATCTATATTTTGGTCATTACCTATCACTTGATAATCTTCTTCCTTACAAAAATGTTCACAGTCCTCATCAACATCCTCCGCATTCTTGTTGTTAACTTCTTCTATGTCTGTTGCTGGCTTGCTATCTTCTACTTCCTTCTTTCCTACAATCATAACATCATTAGGAAAATAATACTTTTCAAATGCCTCTATTCTTCTTGAGATCTTTTGCAATTCCTCATTGAACTTCCTCTTTTCCACATCATCCCAATATCTATCCCATGATGGTATTACAATAGGTCTTCTAACTGCAATCCTCATCTACTTCAGTATTTTGCCAACTCACACTCTACAACCAATCTTCCATGCCTCCTTCTCTACCCTCTGTAGTTACAAGTCTCCTCTCTCTCCTGCAACAAATCTTATAGGGTTTACTCAAGACACAACCACACAACTCTTTTCCCACACCCACTAGTCTTGGCTAAGTTGCCTCTCTTCAGCGATCTACTCAGCACTCAAGACCAACCATGCTCTGATGCCACTTGATGGGAGAAAATTACATATTCCAACTAAAACGTATTTGCAGACAATAAAAATCAAAGAGATATATGGGAATAATGATAGGAAACATTAGGCAATTCCTTCTCAATGACAGGATATAACAAGATCAACAACAGAGAATAGATATGACAGGAGAGATATAGTTTATTCACTTATGTTTCTTTCTAATTCAATATTACATAATCAAAATATTGGCCCATATACTTGGCCTCACACTGTAGAATGCCAAAAGAAATGACTTTAACCTATCTAGCTTGTATCAAAAAGCTCAGAATGAACCGTTGCCCTTTCCTTTACTTGACCACGGCCTCCTCATCCTATTAACTTCTTGTTTCTATCTATTTCACTTGCGATCACTCTAATTCCTGTGGAAAACATATCTTTCACATATATGATAATCAGTCTTTAGACCATCGATCTCTCCTCCTCTAAACTACATGGTTAATATGAATGGCCTCTACCATCTACCTCTCCTCAATCTGCTATGTTTTCTCCTTCTTATATACTTAGCTGCGATCTAGATAATGATGCCTCATAACGGCTGATGCCCACCAAGCTTGATTTCTCACGATTCCTTTATGTGGTCTATAGAAACCAAGCAAAACATAATGCTGCCTAGTTTTAACCATCGCCAAAAGGTAGAATTAAAAATGAAATGACCATGCGACAGAATAATAACCACCACCCAAAATAGCAAAGATATAGCCACAACAAATAGAAACCATGATGTCCACAACTTGCAGATGTTTAATAGAAATTCAATGTTGTTTCTAAACTTGTCGATTCTCCCCAAAGGAATAAAGCATTCACTAGCTGGTTCCAAATCTGCAGATAACTGGCTACCATGACCTCTAGAGTATAATAGCAATTTAATATCTTAGCAATGGTTGACAAAAATAGCCAAACAAGTTACTGTCATATGGGTGACAGGAGCTACACAATAAAGCCCAAAAACTAAAAATATGCAATCTAAAATTGATGGAACACGATGCCACTACGTCACCTACATTGGGTGACTCTGAAATGGATGAAGCATACTTAGGTCTAGCATGAAGTCCTTTGAGATGACTGGTGAAGTATGTCGAGTGTAGTGTGAAGCCATCGGGTCTCTGTATGGGATGGTTAATGGCCCCTTAACAAACTATGCTCATGGAATTAGGGATTGATTAATGATAGGGTGACTCACAATTCTCTCTAGGATAGAACATGAATTCTATGAATGTGAATATTGAATAGCTATGAAATCATGATTTTAATGCTTAAAGACCAATGTGGAAAGGTTATGGATTAATACTTTACTAGTGAGTTCTAATTATGATATAAAAAAGGAAAAACTAAATACTAATGTTTCCTTTTTGTAAGTTGAAATTGTGCAAGGTTGTGAACAATTTGAGCTTACTAGAAGGGGACATTACAAGTGGTATCAAAGCGGTCATCCTTCCATCCTGTGTATACTTGTAACTTATTCTCTCATGTGAATACCTTGTGTATTACTTGTATTCATGCTTCAAGCTTGATATACTCATGTGTTGCTTCATGCTTATTGTGTATACTTTGGTAGTACATGTATTTATGTTTATACTTGGTGACCTTGGAATGGTGGATGTACCCATGGTGTAGTATGGGATGCACCAATCCCTTTTCCAATGGTCTGATAGTATACTTATTGGTATTGAGGCATCTTATGTGACTCCATGCATTCATGAGTGTGCTTCATGACTTACACTTCATGTGTATACTTGTAGACAAGGGTATACTTTGTGAATTATGTATTTAAGTGTATACTCTATAAATTGCATTTGTATGCGCATATATTTAGGCTTCATGTGTATACTTCATGATTTACATCTATTTATATGCTTCATGTGTGTGTTTTCTTGTGTGTGTTCACATATTTTACTTGTGTAATCTTGTGTGTTTTCCTGTGTGTGTTTTCTTGTGTAATCTTGTGTATTTTCATGTATTGCTTCATACTTGTATGCTTTCTATTGGTAGGTTGCTCATGTTGACGAATGTGTGTTTCTTATATCTAATACATATTCTCGGCATGTATACTTCAAGCTCCATATGTGTTAATACATGTGCTACTTAGACATTCATGTGTATGTTTTATGTATATACTTCATTGAGTGCAATTGTATTCAAGTGTATGCTATATGACTTTGCAATTGTATTCAAGTGTATCCTCTATTCAAGTGTATGCTAAATGACTTTCCAATTGTATTCAAGTGTATGCTCTATGACTATGTACTTGTATCTGAGTGTATACTCTATGACATTATATTTGAATGCATAATTTATGTCAATAATTATATTTAAGTGTATACTCTATGCTTTATATTTGTAATTGAGTGTATACTCTATGATTGTATTTGAGTGTATAACTCTATGCCTTGTAATTAATTATATACTCTATGATTGTATTTGAGTGTATAACTCTATTCCTTGTAACTGAGTGTATACTCTATGATTGTATTTGAGTGTATAACTCTATGCCTTGTAATTTGAGTGTATACTCCATGATTGTATTTGAGTGTAAGACTCTATGCCTTGAGATTGTATACTCTATTATTGTATTTGTATTTGAGTATGTACTCTATGATTTGTATTTGTATAACTAGTGATTGTGTACTCTATGACTTGTATTCAAGTGTATACTCTATAACTTGGTATTTGTATTTGAGTGTATGTACTCTACAACTTGTATTTGTATGTGAGTGTATTTTCTAAGACTTGTATTCAATTGTATACTTTATGACTATGTATTCAAGTGTATACTCCATGACTTTGAGTGATCAAATGTATACTACATGCTTTATGTGTGTACTCCATGACTTATGAATGTTCAAATAGACACTTCATAACTTACTTATATTAATGTATACTTCATAGTTGTGTGTATACTTACATGTTACATGTATGCCTCACGCCTTAGGTATTGCATGTATATATTTTTGTATACTTCATACTTTGTGTATCAAGTGTATGTTATGTGTTTCATGTATTATGTGCATATACTCATTTATTACATACTATGTTCATGATTCATGCTTCGTATACTTTAAGTATTAAGTGTATCAGCTTTGTGTATGCTTCATGTACTATGTGTATTTATGATTTGTGTTTTTGTATATGTGTGCTTATACTTCATCATGGATCTTCTCTCCAATGGTGTTCTCTATTTGGAGTGTCGAACCAAAGAGCCTCACCCATCATGTTATAGACAAATATATATTGCTCTCTCATCATTCTTTTAACACACTTATGGTCCACATTCTTAAGACTATTATATCATTGTCATTGATGTTAAGAGTTTACAACACTACACATAGTTACACGATAATAGCTGAGATTGTTCAACCACTATCACCAAAAATTTTAATTCTTGCAAATCTAAGGATCAAAATATTACACCTTGACTTGAAATGTAAGTACCAGACTACTATTACCTCCATTTTCATTTGGGCTAATATGAGGTAATGACCTCAACCTAACATGATCATAATTCTCAAAGGACCTCCACTACAAACAAAAAGTAAAGTATCACTAATTATACCTTGATACATGTCAGAGTGCACTAGTATTACTAAAAGCTTAGTCATCACACAAAACTATTATGTAGAGATCTAGCACTCTATTGTGCCCTATAATATCTATGTTCAAATTGATTTATGGTAGTGAAGCCACCCCTAAGTATTTAAGGTAAATTACAATTAGCCTTTGATAACAAGGTACTCTACTATTACCCTTAGCCTATTAGACATAACTGGGATTTACAAATGAATTACTCTAGCATTCCATGTTCAAATATTCATGTCAAAATTCATCATATCATGATGTTTCTACTCCACGCTCATAGAAACAATGGCAATATACATATCAACCTTGCAACTTACCAATTCTCTCTCCTCGATATCATATAATTACTCCTGAGGTATTGACCTGCACATGGTTCTTCTCAAATTCTTGGGTTAACTGAAAATTGCTTGAGGACAAGAAATCTCAAGAGAGGAGGCCTATCGTGTCCCTATATTGAATTAGTTATGTATTTCAAATATCCTGACATTAAATATAGACTGAATATATTAAAATAATGTAATTGTGTGCTTTAGGATTAAACTGTGTTAGTTTTTCCCTCAATATTTTAGATCACACTCCATGATCCATCATCAGGAGAAAAGAAAGCAAGAAAAATAGAATGAATAATCTGTAGATCAAGAAGCTTAAATAGAAAGGGAGAGGGGAAAGAGGTGGCATGGGGACAAAGAGATCACACATGGAAGAAACTTCCAAAAAAAACACTAACACTCCAAAAACCCCAAATTGCAAAGAAGACTCCAAAGACAGAAGGACAAGCCAAAAAGAAAGACAAAAACCACAAAGTGAAACTCAAAAAAAAAAATGATAATAAAAATAAAATCAAACCTACAAGTGAGAGAAAAATGTAACTATAAAAATGTATATATACTTCTATGTATATCTATATAGATGTATAAGAGAATATATCTATATGCCATTAAATAAATCAATAGATATATATATGTATGTGTGTGTGTGAGTGAGTGTAAAAGTAAATAAATGTATGTATGAAAGAAAAAAGAAACTTAGAAATAATAGAAAGAAGGAAATAAATTAAAACACCTAACCTACAAGGGAGAGTAAATATATAACTATATATAAATATACTTCAATACATCAAAAGAAGAAAGGGAGATGGCATTTTAACTTTTATTAAAATTTTGGAGATGGGGTTGTGGGTCAAGATTTTATAGTTGTCACCATTGGAGAGGAGATCTAGCACCTTGGAGATATAGTCATGTTTTTTCATGATGACTATGGCATTGCCTTTGTCTACTTTAACAATCTCATCTTATGACTTCGGTGGTTTGGCATGCCTTAGTACGACAACACAATCTCATCTTATTTCCTCATCAATATCCTCGGGGAGAGAACGAACCACATTTTTAGTCCCAATTAATAAATCTAAGGAACAGATTGAGGGGTGATGGCAAAACCTAAACCTCTTTTTAAAAAATTGAAAGAGAGAGGATCTAAAGGTACATGGGAGAGGTTAACAACTAATTTATTTTCCCAGTCATGAATAATGAATAATGGGAGATGAAGCAAATGTGATTAGAAATAATCATCAATGAACATCTGAAAAAATCCTCATTCTAAAAGATAAGAAAGCAACACAATTAATCTCCAATCAAGTGGGAGGTACAATCATTCGAATGATGCAAATATTGAGTTAAATATTGAAAATGAAACTTCAAGATCAATAGAACATGTAGAAGTAACATAACATCTCACAATGCAACTAAAAATGAGATAAATTTATCTGTAGAAGGAAATGTATAAAATATACATGGCTAAATTCAATTTTGAAAGGATTTTTTGTAAATTTTGATGTAATGGTGCTAATGGATATGATAGTCTTTTCTAATTTCTATCACACAATCATGTCATCAATTTTAGGAATTAAATATGTATTGAAACTTCAAAATAATTAGACTTTAAAATAACTATGATTTAAATAATAATGATTAGGGTTTAAAATAAAAAGCAGTAGGATTTAAAATAAGTAGGGTTAGGGTTTAAAATGATCATTACAATAAGAGTTATAAAATGATAATTAGGGTTAGGGTTATAAAATCATAATTAGGGTTAGGGCATAAAATAAGGAGGGTTAGGTTTTAAATGATTATTAGGGTTAGGGTTTAAAATAACTAGGGTTAGGATTTAAATCTAGCATTAGGGTTACGATTTAGAATAATTAGGGTTAAGGTTTAAAACATTCAGGGTATAAAATAATTAGGATTAGTGTTTAAAATAAATAGGGTTTAATTAATTAGGTTTATAATATTTCATATTATATTAATCATATTATTAAGATGTAATATAATATAATATATAATATAATAATATTATATATTATTATATATAATATAATAATATTTATATTAAATTATAATATTTTATATTATTTTTTTATTAGAGGGTAAAACAGGATTTTAAAGGTCCCAAACTTTTTACAAACAAACTTCAACCTCAACAAAGGTTGACCATCAGCACAACAATAGTCCAGCTACCAAGACAACAAGTGCCAAACCAAAAAAGAGCATCCAAAACATAGCACTCCACAAAATAGACAAATAGCCTAAGCTATGCCAATAGTAGATCTATCCTTTTGCACACCCTTAATCCAAGTGTGGGATTGAGAGATTGACTTCGACAAATCCTTCTTCCTACGATGCACTAATGTCCAATACACATCATTATCCAGGTCCACTGAGCAAGGGGAAGGGGGAGGGGAACCCTCCACAAAAACTCTACCCACAAGTGAGGCCTGAGAGGGAGACCCAACTAGAGAGGAAGATCATTGAGGAACCACAATATGAGCCCCAACCAAAGATGCCACTCTTGCAGGATCAAAGGAAATAGCCAAGTCATCACCACCACCACAAGCCAAACCATTGACAACAGAAGTAGCAATGACACTAACAACAACAACCAAACCACCACAAGAGGGCACAACAAAGCTGACGCTGATACCAACAACCAAATAACCTCCAATAAGTGGAAAAGCTAGATCAAGCATAGAACAGGGGACTATGGAAGCTGTAGGTTTTGAAACCTTCAAATCCTCAGAAGAAGACTTGGAAGACTCTGATGAAGAGTCTTAGACATCTACATTAAAATGATCAAGTGCAACATCCTCCACCAAGAAGAAGATCTAACAACCTTTAGTTGAGGGCAATTTGATGCAATATGTTCTATAGCAAAGCATCAATGACATCCGAAGGGAATACCTTCATAATCAAGAGATTGAGTCCACGACAAATATGCTACCTATAAAATAATCTTAGCAGGAAGGGGCTTGGACATATTGATATCAACTAACATTTACGCATAGGTGGTATGAGTGAAAATAGAAGTAGTTGAATCCACTATCTGAAAACAACCCAAAGAGATTCCAATAGCTGAAAAACTTGAATCACCCCAGAAATAAAGGGGAAGATTTGGGAGGCAGATCCACACTAGTTTATTATGGAAAGACTTAGAAAGAGTGTTAAAAGAAGGCTACCATGGCTTCACCATGAGGGGATACTTGCCCATAAACCATGAATGCCCTTTAATAAATTTTTGATCAGAAATGGAAGAAAAAATTACCACAAAGCATCCCCTTGCATAGGGGTAAATTTCAACTTTCCCATCTAAATGGGGAAGCCAAAGAAGTCAAATCCATTTATTAATAGGGGAGAGAGGAGGCCATGAGCCTTCAAACTTGTAAATCAAACCATTTTTAGAATAAAACTTAACATTCTCTAAAACATCCTCACCCAAAACCACCACACAAGGAGGCAGGGAACTTGGGACCACATCAGACCTCACCACTGGAGAGGCATTCCCAATACTAGTGTGCACCACACCTGCAAAAGACTTACCACCATTTGCGCTAAGTGAGGAATCCAAATTGCCACCGCTATCAAAAGCCAAATTACAACCAATGGGCAAAGATGTAGCAGAACCACCACAACTAGAAGCCACATTACTGCCACTAGACCCACCACAACCAATAGCCACATTGCCGCTAGACAACAGAAAAAAAAACCTCCTTTGAAATCAAATTGACACCATTAGCAAAAATGCCCCCGCCACCATCAGTTGAACCATAGCCAATGGGCAATTTTATAGTATTAACACCACTACCAATTGCCACATTACTGGCAGAGAGCAGCAGAAAATCCTTCTTCAAGTCTACAGCTAGGGTTTTACAAATGAGCTGGAGATGCATTTTAAAAGATAATGTTTCACAATCACAAGATGAATGTTGTCCAATAAGTTGGGCTAAAAGGTGGAATCAAGAAGGATATCTCTATGACTAAAGTAAATAATATTTGTTTGTGGCTTTATTTTACCATAGGATGAATCTCATAGAAAAATAAAATAAAGAAGATATCAAACATGCACTAAGGTGAGTTATGTTTTATAGGAGAAAAAAAAATAGAATGAAGATAGATGAATAACAAGTAAAATATTTGAGGAAGAGGAGCTTTCAGTTAGATTTAGATTCAAAGTATAAATTTAATATACAATGGACCGAAAATGGCAGAGCCCGAAGAGAGATTCATAGGCTTCTATGGTGCCACTTGCACTACTGTGGCATTCTCCCCCAATACTACATCATGCAAATAAAACTGCAAATTGGTTACCTTCTCCTTCAACATCAATTTATGATGCCCACCATAGGCATTCACAACATTGAACCAGAAACAAATGACTACTAATGCCATGAGAATACCCATTACACTAATCTTCCCCATGCTGTTATTTATGGCAGACACTAGACCAAAACAACTGAAAAGAGTGAGTCACAAGGCTGTGCAGAGCCTAATACAATTCGTTTCTCTTAAATCTAAATTTATAATCAAATCTAAATAGATTAAACCACATGAACATACCTGATAAGTATGTCTATTTCTCTTTGATAAGTACGTCTATTTATCGTTGATAAGTCCGTCGGATATCTCATAGTGAAATCTCTGTGGATGTACGACAACTGAAAAGCACGTACTTTTTACACGTTTTATGGATTCGCCGGGAAAAAACGCACTTTTGTTTTTCGTCAATTTGGGTGCCGGGAACTTTTCCCGGGCATCAAATAATAGTCACTTTTTGGTTTTGTTGGTAACAGACTTATAATATTTATTATTGGTAGCTTTATTTTTTAACACATTATAATATGTTGAGTAAGTATAGTAAATTCGTTTTGGTGGAGTTTAGAGTGGAGTCCCTGTGCCGCTATTTAAGTAATTTTTTTTAAGTCTTCTTTTGGAAGAACTCTTTCAATTTTGGTTTTCTATGTGTGTTTTGTTAGAAATATGTTAATTATAGCAAGTTTATTCACGTAAGTTTAGAAATATATTAAGTATAACAAGTTTATTCACGTAAGTTTAGAAATATATTATGTATAACAAGTTTATTCACATAAGCTTAGAAATATATAAATATAGTATGTTTAGAGTGTCCCAAAGACCACTATTTTAAATAATTCGTTTTTAAGTCATCTTTTCCTTTTTTAAATTTAATTTAATTATTTTTTCTTTTCACTGGTTAAAGAAATAAAACACCCTTAAAATAAATATCTAGGATAAATAAATCTAATCATTTAAGAATATTTTGGGCAAGGGCTAACCCTTGCGGTAAAGATGGTCATGAAGTCCAGTCTCCCCTGTCCTCGTGGTACCGGAGGGCGTGTCAGCGTCATCGCACATGAAAAAAGTTTACCAGGCACCAAAAAAAAGAAAAAAAAATCATTTAAGAATATTTAAATTATTTTAGATAAATGAATTAGGTTTAGAAATGTGTATTTTTAGTTAGAGTGTTTTTAAAATTAATTGTTTCATTTTTTTTATATCAATGTTTTAGATTACACCCTATGATCTATCATGAAGATGAGTAGGAGAAATCAAATGGAATGTGGAGAAGTCTACTAAAAACTTGGAGAAGGTAAGGGTGAAGAGACCAAAAAATGAGAATTTTAAGAGGAAAGAAGGTAGGATAGAACAAGACTACAACTTAGAGTGATGGACAAAAAATAGAGAGAAAAAGGTGAATTAAACTCAATGTGTAATAATAGAAGAAGGCCAATGTGTATCTTATAGATCTAAAATATGAATAAAATAATAAAAGTAAAAGTGAATCTTAATGTTGGAGAATAGGAGATTGAAAAGTTTATGACAAACAACTATTACTTGGAACTCAATTTGAGACGAATAGACTAAGACAACCATGTTCTATAAAATCTAACACTATGCATGAACTTGGATCAAATTCGCACATGCAAAGTTAATCCACACACCTACAATTTTGACTCCTTTCTACATGATTATGAACCTAATCTCTTCTAATCTTTAGTATCTACAACAAATTTCTATTTTTAACTAAAACCTATAAAGAGAAGAATTGGTAGTATGGAAGAACATTACTGGAAGTTCTATGTGAAGAGATCAAGGTAACTAGCTTCCCACCTTTTGCCTTAGTCAAGCCTCATTAATTAGTTCAACAATTTTGTAGATAATTTGGAAACATACCAAGCAGAAAATGTAATTGATTGTTAGGAATGTGTTGTATATTTGCCTATTTTACACCCATAATAGATTATACACTCATCCACAATATTGGGGCTTGGGATAACATCTTGGCTGGGTGGTTTGGGCGGGGTAACAACAACCCCTAAGAAAAAAATGGCCCTTTTTCAAGATAGTTGGTAAGCCCATGGTTTTATGTCCATCATTTTGTAATTTACTACTTGTTTACTTAGTACAATGTGCCTATAAATAAATGCACATGGATTTGCATTATTAGGGGCAAGGAGCAACTTATTTTATAGTGAGTTCAAAGTAATGTCAAGTTGACTTGACTCCAAAATTTAGAGATGAAGATCTTCTATATCTTGTGTTAAGTCCACTAGAACTAAACATTGTATTGTAATCCTATTATTGAGATTAATAAATTGAGTGTGCTTTGGAGGCTAGTTTTTTTGAAAGGATTTTCCTAGGGTATATCTTTTGTTATCTCTTAGTTGTTATTTTGCTAAAATTTGTATAAGATCATTCTTACTTTCATTATTTCTCTCATAACATTAGTATGGACCTAGTCTAGTTTCCTTTCACTAACTATGATGTGGTAATGATGATGCTAACTGTTTGAGACTTTGATGCAATGAGGTGCAATGTAATAGTTGTATGTAATAACCATCCTAAAATAAAAAATTTTCCATATGAGATTTACAAACTTACAAGTGGCTTCAAGATTGTCTGGATAACACTATGATGTAATTGTTAACTATTTTGAGTTTTCCAAACTCAAATAGTCGTATGGGTTTTTATAGGGGTTTCAAATGGTTTCTCAAAGGTCTTAAATGAGTTTTGATATCATGCTTTGTCAATGACCTTTTAGAGTCAAAGTCTGGAAAGGTTCCTTAAAATATTAAATTCTTGAAGGAAATCTTTGTACATCTTGTGTTGTTCTATCTTGACAAGTGGTACAATATGGTTTTGAGTTGTCATGTACCTTAAAACTTCCAAAAGCCATGTACAACATTGGGGAGAATTTTCTTTTGTTTAAAAACATGGTCGAAGTCTTGATGAGTTTTAGTTTTAGGTTCTCTTGTCATGTTGACTGATTTTAGGATTTAAAGCTAATTTGTAGGGTTTACCAGTTCACAAGGAAGAAGTATTGGGGTTTGAAGCCTCAAGACTCCATATTTTTGAAGGAAAAACACTCTCAAGAGGTGGTGTACCATGAACATGGACAATGTGAGTTCTTTATGAAAGTGATCAAGTCATAGAAGGTGGTGAGGCACATTTTCTTGAAGCTTTCAACACAATACAAGAATCCCTATAGACTAGGAATAGAATACAATGGTGTAGATCTCCCATTTATCCTTGCCATCTTAGTCACAATTTGCTAAAAGGTTTGTACCTACACTTTCAAGTTTTTACTAGTTCATAAGGAAAACCCTAAGAGCCTATCTAAATATGAAAACCCTGAGCTCAGTCTTGTGAGGCTTGTCAAGGATCTAAGAAGTCTATTAAAACATTGAGTAGGTCCATCATATCTTGTAAGTGATGTTTATTTTCATTATATAAGAAGAAGAATGTATATGAGTGTTGACTGATACCATAAGGATTTTGTGTCAAGATATAGCAGTATGACAAATGATTTTAATATTTGGGAATCCATGTTTATACAGAGGAAATCCATGCAGGCTAATGCAAAGCTCCAAGTCAACCAAGTCTTCAATGAACCTAAGGAGGCATATAATCATGATGAAGTGATGTCAAGCATTAAAGGGCATGTATAGTAATTGATGAGGTTTGTCAACCTTCTTAAGCTCATGTACAACATTCAAAAGATTTTATAGTGTCTCAAGGTTTTTAAAAACCCTAAAAAACTCTATTTAAGGTATGTCAATACTGTGTGAAGATTGTAGAAACTCTATAGGGTATCTTAAGGGTCTGGACTACCATAAGGTCTTTGACAATCATACAAAAGCAGTAGAAGCCTTGTTAAATGATGTTTGAGCCTGAATAATCCATAAATGAGTATATGAAAATCATTATGAGGTATACCAAGAAGTTAGAGGTCCTATACACTCCAATGGATTGTCAAATGTCTAAAGATTTGGATTAAGATTATTGAACATATCATACCCCTAGACACTTTGCATAGTCCTGTTAAATTCCTGCATAAATATAAACACTGTCAGAACTTATCAAACTTTGTGAGGGTATCAATTTGTTACCAAAGTTCACCAAATATTTTGTAAGGTTTGTAGGCCAATAAACTTGTCAAGCTTATAAACACTACTTGAACCCTTATATTAAACATGTCAAGCTTGAATGGGCCTAAAGGAACACGAAAAATTCAACAAATCCCACAAATCTTGTCAAAACTCCCACAAATATATGCATATGCTATAATTACATGATAAGGATTGTTTAAGAGGTTTACAAGGAAGGGAATGAGTTTTGAAGGTTTGAGCACCATTGAAAAACTCTACGAATTGTTCCTAAAGCTCTGTCCATCTTCTAAAGACCAGTGAAACAATTGTGAGGTTTGCTAATGCATTTGAAGATATAAATATGTAACAACCCTCCCTGTTGGCTATTTTTTAGTGAGAGAGGGGAAAAATATGGTCCAATAATGATTTACCTTGCCAAAACCTAATGCATAAATTTATTCAGTTGCTTTACCACTCCACCTGTCCTCTTGCTACGTTGGTGAAAAAGTTTGGTGAGTTATTTTATGCTTCAAGGAAATCTCTCTGGAGATAGATGAAGCATTTAATAAGGGGATGGAGGAGGTTGGGAATAGGGTTGCACCCTCTTTTGCTTGACTGGAAGAACTTCCCAATGTTTGACTACATTAGAGGATTTTACCCTTGTTAAATGGGACTGAACTTGTATGTTTGGCCTACTGCAACACCAGGCTTTACACAAAAGCTCTTACATACCATTTTTGGTATCCACTTTTCTTTGCATACAATTCATCTCTAACATATAGACATTACCATGACAATAAGAGATCGAACAATCCTCCTCCATATAGCTAGAAATCTGGGCACCAGGCCTTCTACTCCAAGCAGACCATGAGATGTATGGAATACAAGGAACATACTCCTTATGCTTTCATCTTATTGCCATCTAATGGGAGGCTTTGTAAAAGAGATGTGAGCGATTACATATATTCACATAGAATGATATATGCTTGGTAAGCGTAGAAAAGAAGAGGAAAAAGAGGTTTGTTATAATGGGTGCAGTTGGGAGATTGGATGGTAGTGGGTAAACCCTAGGGCAAGCAGGGAGGATAATCAACCTGCAATACCATGAAGGAATTGCATCGAGAAAGGAAAGGCAATGGTGTCAGACAGGGAGTGTCTTCCCTACAGTTCAAATCAATGTTCAAGGACCATGAATCACTATCCAATATTGACAAGATCTACAGTGATTTGAAAGAGATTTGAATGAGGACAAATGTCTATCCAAATTGAGGCTCAATCAACCAGATCAAGTCTTCAATGAAGGTAGACTGAGTAGTCGAGGTCGACACTCATGGTGTGGAAAACCCATAAATGAGCGAGGACAATCAAAGGATTGAAGGGTAATTTGGAGGGCATTGATTTGCAAAGTTGAACCCCATGATACCCGATCTGCATATCTAGTTTTTGACACAATTGGAGTATCAATGTGAGATTAAAGGTCCAACCTGGTCATTAAATCCCTACCTGATCTGGGTACTTGGACCTGCATCAAAAAGCATCTAAAAACTACTGACTCAGAGTAATCACTCAGGCAAGCATACGATTTGCAAGAAAGGTGCGATCAGAAGTGTAGTGCGCTAAAAGGGAGTGCAATATGTTTGGAGTTAGGTGCTTCAATTCTTAGTTTTTCCAACACATAAACTATACTCTATTTGATGTAACTTTATCCACCGTACAAGAACTAAAACCCCATCTTTGCATTTTTAAAGTATGCTAAAATTATTTTAGTGCAAGATTTTTACATCGCCCTTTTCCTTGAGCTTATTTCTTTAAACATGTTGAATGATTTCCTCACTCTGTAGAATAAGAAGGGTTTTCAATTTAGGGAGAACAGGGCCGATCCTATAGAGAATATAATGAGGGCGGCCTACACACAAAAAAAAATTGGGACACGTGATAGAAAATGAGGAGAGCTAGTTCCATGCAAACCTTTTATTATACATTGATTTTGTTTTTGCAGAGATATTTCATTTCAACTCTTCTTAATAAACTTGGGCGGCTTTTTGGTTTTGGTTATTACAGTCTTTTTCTACTAAATGACCAACCTTGTGGAAACTATAGTCTTTGTGTTAAAGAATGTTATGGCACCAATACCTTAGATATATTGATCTATTTATGTGCATTGAAAATTAGTCACAAAATCCTTAATATGGAAATCTTTTCTACAACACAAGGATCTAAGGGAACTATTGTAGGAGAAAATGATTAGGATTTCCTTTTTGTAAGTCTTTTTAACATTTCACTTTGCTATGTTAAATATGGTAGACAATATGCAAAATTCAGGTTGTGAGTAGACTTGCAACACCATTTGCTATGTTTTTCTTATAATTTCCTTACATTCCTTTGTGAAGAGTGATCAAATTGGGGTCACTAGAGTTATTACACAACTGATCTAACTCTCAAAGACCATTTTCAATAAAATTACACTATCATTGAAAACTTTTGGCTTGTAGATCACATTTTTGCAATTTTGTATTTAGTATTTAAAAAAACATATTGTGTTTCTACTGAGTTAGATGTGGTGTCCTTGGGACACATCCCCTATCCTCTATGGCTATTCCAAATACTTCAGGGATGCAGATGGGACACTCACTATGTCACCTATTTTTAGTTGATTGTTTTAATTGGGTTTTGTATGCCTCGTTTGGTTAAATGAGAGGAGCCTAGGTCTAGGATATTGAGTCCTCATGCATGGCCTTGAGCACTTGTAAAGGCTAAGGATGCATACAAGAAGGCCACCCCATCTGTAGGGCGTTGAGTTATCCATCAGTGGGGCATTGATTTGGGCATGATTAAGTATTTTCATCTGTATGAGAGGTGCACTTGAGTCCATGTGGTGCCATCCCTTCAAGAACGCATGACGACACTCCATCTAATTTACACCCTAGTGTCTTGTACCTTTCTAGTTGTGAGTATCACATGACATTATATTGATGAGTATCTCTATGTTTTCACTCTGGCTTTATGCATTATTTTCTGTGTTTGCTCTGTGATTGATGTGAGTGTTGGCAATCATGTATACCCTTACTTTGTTACTTCTGTCTGGGCCTTGTGACTACCTCTGAGCATGGTGGTGTGGTCTTTCATGAGTCCACATAGTTGGGAGGCATTTCCACTGCCATTGGGGACTGATGTATAGGTTTTGGAGTACCAGTTGGAGATGTTCTCTCTCTATGTTACTTTAGCAGTTGATGTACTCATTTAGTTATTGTATCATATTCATGGCTATGCCATTTTTCCTGTATATTCTTTTATGTAGTTGTACTCTCTTAAGAGAGAAGATGGAATCATGTAAATTAATGAGAAGAAATGAGATGTTTTCCTTATTTGATTTACAGATTCTAGTGTGGGTATCGAATCTTCTTGTTGTATGATGTTTATGAATTCATATTTCTATTTGGAATGGGTTATAGGAACATTTGGGTTGGTGTTTAAAATGAATGTAGTTTTATAATGTTTTCATCTGGAGGGTGAGTGAGTCCTCTCCTTTGGATTGTACATTTAGCCATACTTGGCCATGAATGTTGTCTACATACCGAGTTGGCAACTGTATTATGTGCATGTTATCGATTTATGTCAAAAAAAATTATCTTGTCCTCTTTTGGCCCTTACCCTTCGAGGTTGCGGGGTGGGATGTTACATCTGGTATCAGAGTGAAGTTCACACATTGGGAGCTCTGGCATACATGAGCCTTCTATGTTTCGTTGTGTTTGGTGTGTGTGGCATGATCTTTTTATATTGTTTTTTATAGTCTTAATTACTTTCATGTCATTAGTGGGTTAAGTTACAACCCCATTCTTAGCAATCATGGAGGAATTAACCTCTTTGGCCCTACCTTACTCAGTGGGACTAGAGTGTTGAGTCTTGTATGTTTATGGGTTAAATGTAACTTAGATTTCCTAAATACCCTTGTTTGGACTGCTCTTGTAAGCTTTGTGCTATAGATGTAAAGGTTGGTCAGATTTAGCTATTTGTTGATGTGGACAGATTAGTTTGATCACTCCATGCTCTCTTGTAAGTGTTGATGATTGCTGATTTTTCTTATAACCTCTTAATGTGCTTGAGTTTCTACCATTTATCACCCTTGATAACATATTGAAGTCATTGGAATACTAACGGTGCCTTAAACTTTCCCTTAGTAGAATTTTCATGTTTACATATGATGAAAATTGGATGGCATGTAATGTCTTGACTTGAGATGAAATCTATCTTTCTCTCCTCTTCCTAGTTGTCAATAGTTCACAAGATGTTAGATTGATGGCTTATGGATTTAATTAGCATGTGAAAGTTGCAATTAGTAAAAGAATTAGTGAAGAATAACTTATGCTTGTTATAGTTATGGGTTGAAAGTGATTATATGTTAATTAGTTTCCTCCTTGTTTAATGAGCTTGAATGAGGATGGTAATTGCATAGTGGATATATCTTGTTGATGAAATTTGATCTTCTTAATTGCATTGCGGATTTCAATGAGACTTTATAGCCGAATGTTTGTATTTTAATGCAATTGAAAATATGTAATGTAGGGTAATATGAATTTTTCATATCTTGCTTGATGAGCAATTGCATGCCATGAACACCACCATGGTTACTTAAGCTAATGTGTATGGATGCAAATGTAGATAAATGGTTAGAGTTCATCAAACAAAACTCATTTCATTATGTTATTAGCATTCAATTCTGTTGTGAATGAATGGTATTCCTATGACTTGTGACATGATGTCACATTATGTGTCATTATGAGATGTATATCATTATGTGATTATATAAGTGATTGTAATAATGATTATGAAAAATGTTATTTATTTATGCATTGATGTAAAAGTGATAGTGATGATGCTATACATGTTCATACATTATGGTGTTATGTTAATAGAATTGCAAAGTGAATTTATGATGTTATGGGTAATGAATTGCCCTTGTGAAAAGAGGAAAAATGGTATGACTATTTGGGAGTACATATTATTTGGTAAAGTTGTGTATCTTGCATTATGTTGCATAGTCATATGTGGGCTATAGTTATGTCTGGATAAGAGAAATTGTGATTGTATTCCTATTGAGTGTTGTGATTAACCAGTGCTTGAGATGTGTGCCCAAGGGATTGTGATACTATGTACCCATCCATGGACATTATGTTTGGATTATGTGTATGATAGAAAACCATACCATCTATGTGTTTTCTTGTTGTCACCCTTTTGACTGCCAACCTAAGGGTTGTTGATAGGTCAATATGTGGACGGTAGTAGCAGCAAAAAAATTCCTTGGGAGGGAATTGTATGGCGTAAGTATAATGGTGGCACAAAATGACGGTGATCATTTCAGCCTCTTGGGAAAGTCTCACTACTTCCCCTTATTAATGGACCAGATACTTGGTTCATACAATGTTAGCCTAAATCTACTCAGTTCTTCAGGATGACATTAGTTTATGGTATTATTGTCAATCAGATATGCACCCTATGCTAAGTTATTCAACTTAACTATCTATTGACACATGGGAGCACTCCTAGGCATGTGGGTTGCCTAAAAATTGGAGTGAACCTCCAAAGTGAGCTAGTTCTCCAAATGATTTTCCTAATCTAAACAATTTGTAGAGGAAAAGGGTGAGAGGGTTAAACTGATATAAAACTAACTAAACTTAACTCCTAAGGTGATGCACCAATACTTCAACTCCTACCAGATTTTACTCACAATCAGTTCATAGAACTATAACTCTCACAGCTACTTGATTATACTTAATTCATTAATATCTCACATGAAGGTTCATTTGAACACAACATGCAACCTGAATCAAATAAAATACTTGCATAACCATCACAAAATTAAAACAAAATAGAGGATAAATAACTATCACAATGCAATATCAAATTAACCTTGTAAATGAGTAGACAAATGGGAAGGAAAATTACTACTCTATAAACTAGAAGGAATAATGAGTACAAAAACTGAAGTACAACTCTCTTAGTGTGAGAGGAAGACTCTAAAAATCTCTGAACTATGATCACTAACTACTATGCTACTCTACTACCACTAATATCTGATTGAGAAGACCCCTCACTAAGTCTGAATCTACAACATATATCTCCCAAAATTACAAATAAAAAGAAAAGTTGAATCTCTAAATCCTCATATCTGATAAAAATCTGTCAAAAAAATCTATCAAAAAACTCTAATATCTGCTCCAGAATAGAAGCAAACATCTCCAAACTCATCCCCAAAGGGGTCCCACTAAAAGCGCCAATAAAACATGCCTTATCTTTTCCAAAAAAACTCAAATTTGTCCTTATCTAGTCCATCTTGCCCATAGGAAATCTAGAAAAGAAAGATTTTTTTGCTTTATTTCGCTTTAACTGCATAAAATAAAAAATATTTACAAGGAATTTATAGAAACATTGCTTTAAATATTGTTTTATAATGACTAACAATATTATCTCCATATTTGTCTCGATTTGATTTTGATTTGATTCTTTTTACAGAAATAGAATACAAGGCCATATGTGGCATTTTGCCAAGCATATTACGTTATGATTTTCTATAAAAATCATTAAAATATGGGGGCATATTAAATGATCTTGCAAAAAATAAAAGTCTATAAGGGTTATTTTCAATTTGGGCTTGCATAAAATCTCTAAGGGCATATGAGGTTTTGAAAAAATAAAACTGCTAGGGCTCGACCTTGTTGGAATTAACCTAGACAACTGAGAGGGGGGGTGAATTAGTTGTCACATAAATGTTTCTTTTAAACTTCTTTTACTACTATCAATTTGATTAATGATGCAAACATTAAATCATATGAAATCATCACAAAAATAGAAACATAATCAACACATTTGACACCAAGATTTTTGACGTGGAAACCTGGTTAAGAGAAAAACCACAGTGGGGGTTAACCCACAAAAATTAATACCCTGTTAAAAGTATTTTTATAAAAGGGGAATGTACATGCATTTGGGCTCACTTCCCAGAGCTCACTGTACAAATGGAGGCTCACTGCCTATAGAAATATTACAAGAAAATAATAGAGATTTCAAACTGATGATTAGCATCTACCCAGGCAAGAGTTTCAGTTCTGGTTAAGTGCAAAAACTGATCTTACACATTTCATCTTTGCTCTGCTCTTCTTACTGCTCTATCTTCATTTGCACCTTGAATATATACTCTTCTTACATACACATTGTTCTCACACTACCCACACTAGATCATCCAATTCCATTGGCTATATATCCGCAACATGATCTATAATCATTTCACTAGTCAGCTTCAAAACATTTAGAACTTTGTTGAGTACTCTACTCTGTCAACTAGATCCATACATAATATGATATGTGGACAAAAACTTTCATTGCAAATCATCAATCATGTCAGCTGCTATCACTGATCATCACAAATTGTCTAATAAACAACTTCTATGCATCCAAAATTAAAATCATTCACAAGGTCAGTATGTTCTTCTACTATCTATTTTGTCAAACAAAAACCTGATATTCAGAAGGTAGTATCTTTTGATTCCTTCATTAATGGAGGACAAAACTATGGATTTAGACTGTCTTAACAATGCTTATGACTCCCTCAGATTCACAGCAATCCATGACTTCCCACGAAGAGATCCAAACCAAAATACCAGACCCTGCCACTGCTCTGTACCTAACTGCCCAGACTTAGACAAATTCTTACTCTGACTTCTGGTTGGACCAAAATGAATATTGCGGATGGGTAAAATAGTCTTAGTTGCCATCAATGACAACACTTGTCAATGCAAAGCAATGTCTCTTGCCAACATTCTCCCCCTTTGGCATTGATAGCAACACTTAGTGAAAAATGACTAAGTGTCAAGTGCAACTTCCTCTTACTCTATATACTTGTGCACTTTACTGGTTCCAAAACTCCCCCTTTGTTGGATGCCTCATTTTTCACTACTCTTCACTCCCCCTTTGATAGATTTGACAATTTCAATTCTTGCTCCTTTATCTTCTTCTCAATATCCTTACTTACTTTGGTCCAGGATAAACAAAATTTGTACATATCACTTCCATCATTTAGAGCATTCTGAATACTCTTTATACTAATATTAAGTATTCTTCTATCATTTCCTATCAAGGTCTTTATTTCACAAAATTTCTTCTCCAAGAATTCTTTCTAAACTTTTGCCTCCGCAGACTTCTCAAAGGACTCAAAACTAGTATTTACAGAACTTACAAGATTTTTCAAATGTTCAGTGGGGGAATAAGATGGACTCTTCAGGTAGGTAGGCATTAACTTCTCCAGGACTCCAGTTGCTAGCCCCAGCAGCTTACTATCCTCTACATGGGACTTTAACAATTTTTCTCTGGCCTTTACTTGAGTGAATGATGCTATTTTCAACAATTGAAATCGAGAGAGAGCATCCGGATTTGTTAGACCTTGAAGTAGTTCAGACTCATCAAGCTCAATTACCTCCTCTTCAAGAAGACCTTTTACTACATCTGTGGTGTCTCTTGCAACATTTTCTGAACCATCCTTTTGATCATAAGATTTCTTTGTATCTGCTTTTAAGTGCCTCAACATTTGCACCATCTTCATCTCCAGATTGATCAGGAGGAAGAGTATCTTATGCATCAACTACTTTATTCATCATTTATGTATCCTCCTGATTTGCTTTTTCTACTTCTAGAACAGAAGCTTCACCAATCTCATATTCCTTCTCAATAATGTTCTCTTCTTCACCATCTAGAACTCCTTTTGTAACTATGAGAAGATTGTTCTTTTTCAATTCTTTCAAAAGAATTTCTTGAGTTTCTTCAACAATTTCACTTGTCTCCCCAAGCATGAGTTTGTTCGTTCTTTTTTTGCTTCTAAAGTCTTCTTTGACTTGCTTGAATATCATATTTATTTGATCAGGTGAAATCTAAGGACACAAACATATTAGCTCATGTTCCCTGATTTCTATGTCCTTGCTTTTGGCATTTTCTTTTCTTAGCTCCAAAATATTTGTCAGACTTTGTGCTAACTCAGAAGTTATCTCAATCAGTGCCTTGTTGTAGATGTTGAGATATCTGACTATTGCTTCCTCCAACACCCTTTTATCCACATCCCTCTATTCATCATAGAATTCAATCATTGGTTTTAGATTACTAGCAACAATTACTAACTTTATCACATCTTCCAGGGAGAGTGTGGGTTTCCCAACATATTCTTCATATGCTTCTATCTTTTGCTTTTTACTAGTTCTTTTTCTTCCAAAGGACTTCTCTTTGGTGACTTTTGTAGCTTTTGTTCCAGTGACCTTTAGTTCCTTGATTTCAATGTTAGAATCTGTATCTTCTTCTTCTTCTCTTATGCTTTCATAGGTTTGGGATGCTTTTGTTTTCTTCCTTTTCTCCCATTTTCTGGATGATTTTGCTTCCGGTTTTGCAGTTTTGGAAGGAACAGGGGCAGTACTAGAGCTCCTAGTAGTTCAAGAAGTGGAAGAGAGTTCCACCAGAGCACCTATTTGTTTCTCTTTCTTAGTCCTTTCAGTTCTTTCTATGAATTTCCTCATAGCCTCCTTAGTTAGGCCAAGATTTTTAGCTAACTGCTCAACTTCTTTTCTCACTTTCCTACTGGTTTCAGGTTCTCTGAGCTTAGTATACAATTTTAAATCAAGCTCCTCATAAGTTCCAAATCTTTCAATCGTTGTGTCTTTAGGCTTTCTTAGAATATGTTGAGCATACATATTCAAGATTTTTCCATCTACTTCATACCCCATGGGCATGATCCAAGCAGTTCTGGATTCCACTACCTCCATTAGACACTAATCAATATCAACCATAAAGCATATTTCATTTTTGTACTTCTCAACAATTGATTTAGGGATTCTTTCCCTAAAGTGCATCATACCCTAAAAATTCTTGAAGTAACCCAATATTGCAATTTCTGAGCCTTGATGTCTCCAATACTGTGAAGATGGTCTTTGATTTGAATGGCAACTGGCTCATCCTTAGTCCAGTGCACACCTTTTACCCCAGGTATCTCATTCATAAAGTAAAAGAATAGACATAGAACCAATGTACCATATATGAAAGTGTTTTTCTTATCTTTCTTGATTTTGTTTAAGTTTTCAATCAGTTGATTCTATAGTAATTCATAAAAGTCATAATTAGTATTCCCCTTTAGCATCTAGTATGTAGCATATATGGCTATTCTGAAAACAAAATTTTCTCTGCTAGAGTGGTAAATCTTGTACCCAATCACCATGGAGGTGAATTTGACATCCGGTTCTATGATATCATTAATGGTCATTGCCCTTCTGTCAAACTCGGCACTGGTAGCATCAGTCACTATCTAATTTTTCATGGCTTTCAGCATGGGCAATCCTCCGGTTGAGTTTAACCCTATTACAATTTTGATAGCATCCTTGGTAATCTTGAATGGTTTCAACAATCAAATGAATTCATCATGCATTCTACTCAAAACATATTGGACCCATTCATTCTCATCAAATGTTGGAAATCCCATAATCTGAATAAAGTGTTTGTCCTATAGTGCCTTATACTCAGATTTAAGTTCACGATTTTCATCTATGAGTTGTTTCTCAAACAAGTCTACATACCTTGAATCTCCAAATTCATCTATGTTTGCATGAATATAAACCCTAATGTCTTCAACATGCAGCACACCATATGGAACACTTGAAAAAGCCCCTAATGGGTCGACTTGTATTGATTTCTAAGGATGCTTCTTAAATTTGGGTCAAGCTCTCTTAGTAATGTCAACAACATGAGGAGTATCCATCTCAATAGATTTTAAATTCAATGTTTTACAAAGATGTACCTTTTTCTTGCATGGGGTTTAATCAATTTCTGGTTGAATTCGCTCTTTGTGCCTTAGTCTCTAGATTCATAGCTCAAATGCTCTTCTTGTTTTTTCCTCCATATGCAAAGTGATTCAAGTGAATGACCAAGTGACCTTTTAACTTTGGCAAAAACCTAATTTTAACACTGCAATAAATGTGTTGCCCTAACTATATCCAGTTCCTCTATTTTTTATAGTTCTTCAAGAATCACTCCGCAAGATTTCATATCAACATATTTTCTTCTAAAAAACCTTCCAAGGGTTATGAACCGATTCAAGATATTCTCTCTTATTGTACTAGATTTAGGCACCTACTAACTGACTGGGGGAATTTGATGTTAAATGTAGCTCCCCCTGAGCCAGAGCTCCTAGTTCAATTCCTGGAGGAATTGTCAACACAGGATTCTAGTGTGGACTATTCACAATTGTTTATTGTTTCTTTATTTACCCAAGTCTTATTCATTTCACTCCTTATCTCATTCACATCAATTTTTCTTTTACCTTTGTTTTGTTTTTTGCTCATCCAATATTTTGTTTACCAGATCTCTTCTTCAATTGTTCATACTTCTATAGAATTTTGAAATATGACCAGATTTATTGTAGTTAAAGAACACAACATTTATTTTCTTATAAACTTGATTCCCTCTTGATCTAAACTAATTGGCCATGTGTCCAAATCCATTGCAACCAAAGCAGTAGCCATTGAAAAAATTGCCATTAGAGTTATTCATTATCATACTTCTACATTCATTGGATTTATGACCATACCTTTTGCATTTGAAGCATTGACCAGAGAAGCATGGACCATTTTGATTTTCTCTACTTCTGCACTAAGTAGCTCAATGACCAAATTTATTGCAATTGAAACAATTTCTATTGAATGATGGATATCTTTGAGCATTGTTCTATCTTACCAGAGATTTCTTAGTTCTGTTCCTTTTATTCCTTGGTTGAAATTTTCTTTGACCAGATCCAGAGCTTTCACCTTTTTCATATCTGAGATTATACTTGTCATCATTCCTTTTTCATTCTTCAATTAGTACTTCAAGTTTAGCTGAGCTTATTTTGAACTTCTCCTATGTTCTCATTTGCAATTTCTAGATCATGTCTCAGAGTTATAATCTATCTCTCAAGATCTCTCTCATTGTTTCTACTTTCTTGTAGATTAGATTCTAGGAGACCAGCTATTCCATCCAATCTACATCATTCTTCATATCTCTCTTTCAGATTTTGCTTCATCTCTTCTTCAGCTTTCTTCCTATCTTGAATTTCCATGGTTAGTCTCATTACCCCAGTTTCCATTTTATGTTTTAGGACAACTTATTTAGTTAAATTTTCACATTCTTTTGTCTACTCTTTTAGATCCTTGTCTTCCAGTTGAATAGGTTGCTCCTTTCCTTTTGCATTGGATTTGCTCAATTTTTCTTTTAAAATTTCAATAATGTCTTCAGCCTTTTTGAGGTTATCTTGCAGTTCTTGGACTTCTGCCTTGGACTTCTAAAGATCATCTAAGGCAAGATTAAGTTGCCCTTGAAGGTTTTATTCATCCATTTTTACTATTTTCCTAGATCTTCCTTAAGCTGTTAAACTTTTCCAATGGAACCTTCCTCTGATACCAATTGTTTGAATTAACCCAGACAACTGAGAGGGGGGGTGAATTAGTTGTCACAGAAATCTTTCTTTTAAATTTCTTTTACTACTATCAATTTGATTAATGATGCAAACATTAAATCATATGAAATTATCATAGAAATATAAACATAATCAACACATTTGACACTAAGACTTTTGATGTGGAAACCCGGTTAAGGAAAAAACCATAGTGGGGGTTAACCCACAAAAATTAATACCTTGTTAAAAGTATTTTTACAAAAGGGGAATGCACATGTATTTGGGCTCACCGCCCAGAGCTCACTACTCAAATGGAGGCTCACTGCCTATAGAAATATTACAAGAGAATAACAGAGATTTCGAACTAGTGATTAGCATCTACTGATGCAAGAGTTTTACTTTTGGTTAAGTGTTAAAATTGATCTTACACATTTTGTCTTTGCTCTGCTCTTCTTACTAGTCTACCTTCATTAACACCTTGAATATCTGCTCTTCTTACATACACATTTTTCGCACACCACCCACACTAAATCATCAAATTCCATCGGCTATATATATCCACAACATGATCTATAATCATTTCACCATTTAGCTTCAAAACATTTAGAACTTTGTTGAGTACTCTGCTCTGTCGCCTAGATCCATACATAATATGAGATGCTCACTTGCAAATCATCAATCATGTTAGCTATTATCGCTAATCATCACAAATTGTCCAATAAACAACTTCTATGCATCTAGAATTAAGATCATTAACTAGGTTAGTCTGTTCTTCTACTGTCTGTTTTGTCAAATAGAAACATGATATTCATAAGCTAGTATCTTTTGATTTCTTCATTACTAGAGGACAAAACTCTAGATTTAGACTATCTTGACAATGCTTATGACTCCCTCAGATCCGTAGCTATCCATGACTTCCCATGGAGAGATCTAGACAAAAATACCAGACCTTGTCACTACTCTATACCTGACTGCCCAGACTTAGACAAATTCTTACTCTGACTTCCGGTTGGACCAAACTGAATAATGAGGATGGGTAAAATGGTCTTAGTTCCCATCAATGACAACACTTGTCAATGTGAAGCAGTATCTCTTGCCAACAAACCTCTACTCAATCTGTACACTTTCTAAGGCATCAATGAAGTTGTTTTGAACTTACCTCCAAAATGGACAAAAGAGCCATTGAGGATTCAAGGCACATAGCCTAGGTAGTAAACATGTTCACAAGGTTTAAATACCCCTATTGGTATTATTTTAACTTAAAGAAATAAAATTTATGTGATAAAAATAATCATCAATTTAGGGCATCTATGGAACCCTAATCACAAAAAACCCTTGCCCTAGAAATTCAAGTTCATTTCACACCATAGCCCTTTTGAGAGAAAAGACTCAGCCCAGCCATAGCCATGAGTAGGGTTTTGGACTGTAAAATCCTTGATTTCTTTCTGCTCAATGCAATCTTCAGGAAGATCTCCTACAAAAGATGGAAGGTAAACACTTCTTTGAACCATTTTCTTCATTTATTACAGGCTTCCCTGGGCCTCTAGCCACAGACAAAGAAAAATTTCTGATGTACTTATGCTATGTTTTTCCCCTGTCATTTGTCTCTCCTACATGGGGCCACCATGGTTGTTGGTCTGAACTTATTTGGAGGAAATATAAAAGCACATGATGGGTAAAACCCATGGCTTTGCACATGATGATCTTTAAAAACAAAGGTATGTTTGTCAATCTACAATCTACATGCATTTCTTTTCATTTTCTCTATAGCATGAGGCCTAAAAGGGTATTTAGAAGTCATGGTTCTTTAGATGTGTTTCATTATTTTTTGGAGATTCATGTAACTAAGTGTTTGAACCGCATTATTATTCAACTGTAGTTTTGTCTTTAGACTGAGCTTCCTTCCTTATCATAGGCCATGACCTCAATAGCATGGGTTTCATTGACTATTTTTTATCTGCAAGTTTCATATTCAAAACCCCATGTGATTTAAGCTCTTGTGAGGAAGATATGCTCTCTCTGGCTATGACCATGGTGGCATTAACTAAGCTTTTTATCTATTTTCTACTATGTAAAAGGGTAATGTAACCATATTGTTAGTCATCTCTGAAAAGGCTAAAAGGCATATACTATACTGGTCCATGCTTGATATATTTGATCCCATATGATTTCTGAGTGTTCCTTCTAAAACCCTTATGAGCTTGGGATAGATTATGACTATTCATTGCTATTCATTCCTTTTGGTGAGGGCTTAAATTATACACTTGACTAATATATATATATATATATATATATATATATATATATATATATATATATATATATATATATATATATATATATATATATATATATATATATATATATATATATATATATATATATATATATATATATATATATATATATATATATATATATATATATATGATTGTCACTTTTCTTCAACACATTAAGATAAAATAGCCACTTTTAGCTCAACTCCAAGCAACTGAGCTTCACTAGAAGCATGAATGAAACCTCAAAACATTGACACAGAAAAGCTGAATGCTATATAGCCTCACAGTCGAGCTTCTTTATGAAGTTACCTTGTAATGATGAGTTCTTCAAGGACTATGTAAGATGATAAGACAAAATGTATGAAGATTCCTCCTATATCATTGTTACTTCTTGATAGAGCTCTTCATTAAAGTCTAATATTATGATAGTAATCAAGTATAAAATTGTCATGTCCCTATATTGAATTAGTTATATATTTCAAATATCCCAACATTAAATAAGAGAGATTGAATATATTAAAATAATATATATACAAATTCAATATTATGAATTAAATGGTATATTATAAACCAAATATTATTTAAAATATTATCATTATATAATTATATAAGTATCAATATAAATTATAAAAATTATTATATAATAATACATGTAATATAATAATATTTATATTATAATATAAATTACAAGCTTGTCTTATTAAGCAAGCAAAGGCATCGATTATGTTTAAAAGAATAACAAATAGAAGACAATGATATTGTCTCCTAATGAAACGCCTTAACATTGATTCCTAAGACTTAGAACTAATCAAGGATGAACTTCAAGTATATGCTAATCGAATGCATATAAGACAAAGCTTGGAGTTTCCTTAAAAACTAAGCTATGATCACACTTAAAGGAATACAATTATAATACAAACAGCTATGATTAATGCATTTAACAAGGTAGTGCTAATATGAAGGGAGACATCCCTTTGTTGGGAAAGATGAATGGTTAAAGTATAAAGACAGAAAGAAGAAGGGAGGGCATTATCATCGAATAAGCATCCTACTCCTCATTATATAAATAGTCATGAAGAGATCAAAAAAATTTAGTCTTCAAATAGAATACAACCCAGATCAGATCTTCTACTCAACAATTTATTCCAGATTCAAATACGATTAAGGACAGAGCATTAAAAGATCACTGATTCTTCCTCATATCCCATGATCAAGTGCAGAAGATATATACATACTTTGTGATCACTGAATCCATTTGTCTTCCATCCACATACCATTCGAAATATATATATATACACACAAAAATTGTGAATTTGCCAACATTCATGTCTTATAGTCCATTGGAGATTAGACACTTACCCAATCAGAGGTATGATCTATCAATTGTCCATTATGAGTTATATGCTATGTAGTTGTTAGAATCTGATCTGTGTTGAATTGTGATTAAAGAACTATATGATATGAGTATCATTGCATGATGTTTGCATTTCAATCTGTATAATAATCTACATCTAGTATTTCTATGGAATCTTTCATCAGTCGATATACTATAGTATAGTTCAATAAATGAGATGTTGCATTTATTTGTTCATAACATAACAATCTGCATAAAGTGGAATGCACATTATCTCTGTATAACATAATCAGATTTATATGATGTACTACTAAGAAATCATGTCTTGTGTTTGTCTCTGACCATGATAAGTTCTGAGCAAGTCTATAGATCTGTATTAGAATTGTTCAAGATATGTGTTAGTAGTAGGCATTACATTACTTTATATTTTGAACTTTAGCTCATTGCATATGACATCATGTAGTATGAATGATCCTCATAATTGCTTGTATATATAAAGGAAATAAATGATCATATTTACATTTAAGAATGAATGATTGTCACAACTGAATGAATATATATGTCAAACAATCATTATATTGGATGTTTAAATGAAAGGTGTTCAAGCATTAAGATGAATGTATGGCAATCATGGTGTAAAGGCCAAGAATTATATAATAAAGAAGCACTATGTATAAATATTGATGATGATTTAGAAATCATAGTTTCATGCCATATCTGAAAGGAGAATTAAGCCTCATCCTTAATCATCTCACCAATCTATGGGTATCGGGTTAAGTTAAGGATGTGATTTGGACCTAGGTGACCCTCAAGAAGATGAAGTACCTTCGGGTGTGAGGTGAAGTCTCTTGGGCCACGTGT
Organism: Cunninghamia lanceolata; assembly: GCA_027924645.1. NCBI lineage: Eukaryota > Viridiplantae > Streptophyta > Pinopsida > Cupressales > Cupressaceae > Cunninghamia > Cunninghamia lanceolata. The sequence goes on from BSBN01001099.1 coordinate 12,056,051, forward strand.
CAAAGTACCTCCAGGTGTGAGGTGAAGTCTTGGGCCTATGGTATGATGAGCTCATCAGTGTTAAATGTGCCCTACTGATGGGAAAAAATTATAGATTCCAACTAAAACCTGTTTACATATAACAAAAATCAAAGAGATATGTGAGAATAATGACAGGAAACATAAGGCAATTCCTTCTCAATGACAGGATATAACAAGATCAACAACATAATACATATAACATGAGAGATATAGTTTATTCACTTATATTTCTTTCTAATTCAATATTACATAATCAAAATATTGTCCCATATACTCAGCCTCACACTACAGAATGCCAGAAGAAATGACTTTAACGTATCTAACTTGTATCAAATGGCTCAGAATGAACCGTTGCCCTTTCCTCTACCCAACCATGGCCTCCTCATCCTCTTAACTTCTTTCTATCTATTTCACTTATGATCACTCTAATTCCTATGCAAAGCATATCTTTCACATATATGATAATCAGTCTTTAGACCATCAATCTCTCTACCTCTAAACTATGATCCAGATAATGACACCTCATAATGGTCGATGCCCACCAAGCTTGACTACCCATGATTCCTTATTGTGGTCTACAGAAACTAAGCAAAACATAACGCTGCCTAGTTGTAACTGTCGCATGAAGGAAGAATTGAAAATGAAATGACCATGCGACAGAATAATAACCACCACCCAAAATAGCAAAGAAACAACCAGAAGAAATAGAAAGCATGATGTCCATGACTTGTAGATTTTTAATAGAAATTCAATGTTATTTCTAAACTTGTCAATTCTCCTCAAAGCAATAAAGCATTCACCAGCTGGTTCCAAATCTGCAGATAACTGGCTACCATGACCTCTCGATAACAATAGTAATATAATATCTCAACAATGGTTGATAGAAATAGCCAAACAAGTTACTGTCATATGGGTGACATGACTTGCACAATAAAGCCCAAAATCTGAAAATATGCAATCCAAAATTGATGGAACACGATGCCACTATATCAGACTCCCTAGGTAGAAAAATTCATGAGCTCCTGCTCATGCAGTCCATGATTCCATTCTTCTTTTTCCTCATCTTCCAGTTTCTTAATTCTATACATCCATACTTGCATTGTTGCCTTCAAAATTTCGTTGTCTACATTTGTCGTCTTCTTTCTCTCTGTGCATACTTCCTCTGTCGATTCTCTTTATTGACTCCAAATTTCCACCATTCTAACTCATCATCACAGTCATCTACTAGCATCATCTCCAATGAAAACAAAACCTCATATATGCTCTGTGAAAAATAAATTACCTATGGAATCTTTATGATTGCAATGTTAGTTGGTAACAGTAAGTCTTTGGCCTCTTCTATAGTCTCTAGTTCGTTCATCACATTCTCAATTGAACCTTCTGCACTTTCATTCTCCACTACATCCACCTTTACTAAGCCTACACTTCCACTATCCAAGCTGAATTAGACATCTAATTGCTTATCCTCTTTTGCTGACATGGTTTTCCTTTCATTTTCATTATATTTATCATCTTCAGAAACAAAAGCATGAACTATAATTTCCCCAACATCAAACTCAGAAGTATTTTGATTGTTAAAATGAACAATTTCAAATCTCTAAGAATCTATATTTTGGTCATTACCTATCACTTGATAATCTTCTTCCTTACCAAAATGTTCATAGTCCTCATCAGCATCTTCCGCATTCTTGCTATTAACTTCTTCTATGTCTATTGCTAGCTTTCTATCTTCTGCTTCCTTCTTTCCTGCAATCACAACATCATTAGGAAAATAATACTTTTCAAATGCCTCTATTCTTCTTGAGATCTTTTGCAATTCCTCATTGAACTTCCTCTTTTCCACATCATCCCAATATCTATCCCACGATGGTATTACAATGGGTCTTCTAACTGCAATCCTCATCTCCTTCAATATTTTTCCAACTCACACTCTGCAACCAATCTTCCATGCCTCCTTCTCTACCCTCTGCAGTTATGGGTCTCCTCTCTCTCTTGCAACAAAATCTTCTAGGGTTTACTCAAGACACAACCACACAACTCTTTTCCCACACGCACTAGTCCTGGCTAAGTTGCCTCTCTTCAACGATCTACTTAGCACTCAAGACCAACCATGCTCTGATGCCACTTGATGGGAGAAAATTATAGATTCCATTTAAAACATATTTACAGACAACAAAAATCAAAGAGATATATGGGAATAATGACAGGAAACATAAGGCAATTCCTTCTCAATGACAGGATATAACAAGATCAACAACAGAGAATACATATGACAGGAGAGATATAGTTTATTCACTTGTATTTCTTTCTAATTCAATATTACATAATCAATCTCTCCTCCTCTAAACTACATGGTTAATATGAATGGCCTCTACCATCTACCTCTCCTCAATCTACTATGTTTTCTCCATCTTATATACTTAGCTACGATCTAGATAATGACACCTCATAACGACTGATGCCCACCAAGCTTGATTGCTCACGATTCCTTTATGTGGTCTATAGAAACCAAGCAAAACATAATGCTGCCTAGTTTTAACCATCGCCAAAAGGCAGAAATAAAAATGAAATGACCATGAGACAAAATAATAACCACCACCCAAAATAGCAAAGATATAGCTAGAACAAATAGAAACCATGATGTCCACAACTTATAGATGTTTAATAGAAATTCAATGTTGTTTCTAAACTTGTCGATTCTCCCCAAATGAATAAAGCATTCACCAGCTGGATCCATATCTGTAGATAACTGGCTACCATGACCTCTAGATAATAATAGCAATTGAATATCTCAGCAATGGTTGACAAAAATAGCCAAACAAGTTACTATCATATGGGTGACAGGAGCTACACAATAAAGCCCAAAAACTAAAAATATGCACTCCAAAATTGATGGAACACGATGCCACTACGTCACCTACGTTGGGTGCCTCTCAAATGGATGAAGCATACTCAGGTGTAGTATGAAGTCCTTTGAGCTGAATGGTGAAGTATGTCGAGTGTAGTGTGAAGCCATCGGGCCTCTGTATGGGATGGTTAATGGCCCCTTAACAAACTATCCTCATGGAATTAGGGATCGATTAATGATAGGTTGACTCACAATTCTCTCTAGGATAGAACATGAATTCTATGAATGTGAATATGGAATAGCTATGAAATCATGATTTTAATGCTTAAAGACCAATGTGGAAAGGATATGGATTGATACTTTACTAGTGAGTTCTAATTATGATATAAAAAAGGAAAAATTAAATACTAATGTTTCCCTTTTGTAAGTTGAAATTGTGCAAGGTTGTGAACAATTTGAGCTTACTAGAAGGGGACATTACAAGTGGTATCAAAGCGGTCATCCTTCCATCCTGTGTATACTTGTAACTTATTCTCTCATGTGAATACCTTGTGTATTACTTGTATTCATGCTTCATGCTTGATATACTCGTGTGTTGCTTCATGCTTATTGTGTATACTTTGGTAGTACATGTATTTATGTTTATACTTGGTGACCTTGGAATGGTGGATGTACCCATGGTGTAGTATGGAATGCACCAATCTGCTTTCCAATGGTCTGATAGTATACTTATTGGTATTGAGGCATCTTATGTGACTCCATGCATTCATGAGTGTGCTTCATGACTTACGCTTCATGTGTATACTCTAAAAATTATATTTGTATGCACATATATTTATGCTTCATGTGTATACTTCATGCTTTAACCTTACTTGTATGCTTCCTGTGTGTGTTTTCTTATGTGTGTTCACATATTTTACTTCATGCTTCCTATCTGTGTTTGTTTATGCGTCTTCTTGTGTATTTTCATGTATTGCTTCATACTTGTATGCTTTCTATTGGTAGGTTGCTCATGTTGATGAATGTGTGTTTCTCATATCTAATATATATTCTCGGCATGTATACTTCAAGCTCCATATGTGTTAATACATATGCTACTTAGACATTCATGTGTATGTTTTATGTGTATACTTCATTGAGTGCAATTGTATTCAAGTGTATGCTATATGACTTTGCAATTGTATTCAAGTGTATGCTCTGTGACTATGTACTTGTATCAGAGTGTATACTCTATGACATTATATTTGAATGCATACTTTATGTCAATAATTATATTTGAGTGTATAATCTATGCTTTATATTTGTAATTGAGTGTATACTCTATGATTGTATTTGAGTGTATAACACTAGATGCCTTGTAATTAATTATATACTCTATGATTGTATTTGAGTGTATAACTCTATTCCTTGTAATTGAGTGTATACTCTATGATTGTATTTGAGTGTATAACTCTATGCCTTGTAATTTGAGTGTATACTCCATGATTGTATTTGAGTGTATGACTCTATGCCTTGAGATTGTATACTCTATGATTGTATTTGTATTTGTATAACTAGTGATTGTGTACTCTATGACTTGTATTCAAGTGTATACTCTATAACTTGGTATTTGTATTTGTATGTGAGTGTATTTTCTAAGACTTGTATTCAATTGTATACTTTATGACTATGTATTCAAGTGTATACTCCATGACTTTGAGTGTTCAAATGTATACTACATGATTTCTGTGTGTACTCGATGACTTATGAATGTTTAAATAGACACTTCATGACGTACTTATATTCATGTATACTTCATATTAGTGTGTATACTTACATGTATGCCTCATGCCTTAGGTATTTCACGTATATACTTTTGTATACTTCATACTTTGTGTATCAAGTGTATGTTAAGTGTTTCATGTATTATGTGCATATACTTGTTTATTACATACTATGTTCATGATTCATGCTTTGTATACTTTAAGTATTAAGTGTATAAGCTTGTGTATGCTTCATGTACTATGTGTATTTATGATTTGTGTTTCATATATGTGTGCTTATACTTCATCATGGATCTTCTCTCCAATGGTGTTCTCTATTTGGAGTGTCGAACCAAAGAGCCCACCCATCATGTTATAGACAAATATATATTGCTCTCTCATCATTCTTTTAACACACTTATGATCCACATTCTTAAGACTATTATATCATTGTCATCGATGTTAAGATTTTACAACACTACACATAGTTACACGATAATAGTTGAGATTGTTCAATCACTATCACCACAAATTTTAATTCTTGTAAGTCTAAGGATCAAAATATTACACCCTGACTTGAAATGTAAGTACCAGACTACTATTACCTCCATTTTCATTTGGGCTAATATGAGGTGATGGCCTCAACCTAACATGATCACAATTCTCAAAGGATCTCCACCACAAACAAAAAGTAAAGTATCACTAATTATACCTTGATACATGTCAGAGTGCACTAGTATTACTAAAAGCTTTGTCATCACCAAAAACTATTATGTAGAGATCTAGCACTCTATTGTGCCCTATAATATCTATGTTCAAATTGATTTATGGTAGTGAAGTCACCCCTATGTATTTAAGGTAAATTACAATTAGCCTTTGATAACAAGGTACTCTACTATTACCCTTAGTCTATTAGACATAACCGAGATTTACAAATGAATTACTCTAGCATTCCATGTTCAAATATTCATGTCAAAATTCATCATATCATGATGTTTCTACTCCACACTCATAGAAACAATGGCAATATACATATCAACCTTGCAACTTACCAATTCTCTCTCCTCGATATCATATAATTACCCCTGAGGTATTGACCTACACATGGTTCTTCTCAAATTCTTGGGTTAACTAAAAATTGCTTGAGGACAAGCAATCTCAAGAGAGGAGGCCTATCATGTCCCTATATTAAATTAGTTATGTATTTCAAATATCCTAACATTAAATATAGATTGAATATATTAAAATAATTTAAGTGTGTGCTTCAGGATTAAACTGTGTTAGTTTTTCCCTCAACATTTCAGATCACACTCCATGATCCATCATCAGGAGAAAAGAAAGCAAGAGAAATAGAATGAATAATTTGCAGATCAAGAAGCTTAAATAGAAAGCGAGAGGGGAAAGAGGTGGCATGGGGACAAAGAGATCACACATGGAAGAAACTTCCAAAAAAACAACTAACAGTCCAAAAACCCGAATTGCAAAGAAGACTCCAAAGACACAAGGACAAGCCAAAAGAAGGACAAAAACCACAAAGTGAAACTCAAAAAAAATAATAAAAAATGATAATAAAAATAAAACATCAAACCTACAAGCGAGAGAAAAATATAACTATAAAAATGTATATATACTTCTATGTATATCTATATAGATGTTTACGAGAATATATCTATATGCCATTAAATAAATCAATAGATATATATATATGTATGTGTGTGTGTGACTGAGTGTAAAAGTAAATAAATGTATGTATGAAAGAAAAAGAAACTTAGAAAGAATAGAAAGAAGGAAATAAATTAAAACACCTAGCCTACAAGGGAGAGTAAATATATAACTATATATAAATATACTTCAATACACCAAAAGAAGAAAGGGAGATGGCATTTTAACTTTTCTTAAAATTTTGGAGATGGGGTTGTGGGGCAAGATTTTATAGTTGTCACCATTGGAGAGGAGATCTAGCATCTTGGAGATATAGTCGTGTTTTTTCATGATGACTATGGCATTGCCTTTGTCTACTTTAACAATAACAAGGTCATTGTTGCTCATTAGACTCTTGAAGGCCCGAAGCTCAGTTTTGGGGATATTGCACCTCGGTGGTTTGGCATGCCTTAGTGTGATAGCACAATCTCGTCTTATTTCCTCATCAATATCCTCAGGGAGAGAACGAACCACATTTTTAGTCCCAATTAATAAATTATTATAAGGAAAAGATTAAGGGGTGATGGCAAAACCTAAACCTCTTTTTAAAAAATTGAAAGAGAGAGGATCTAAAGGTACATGGGAGAGGTTAACAACTAATTTATTTTCCCAGTCATGAATAATGTTGGACTGGGGGTCATGACTAAAAAGAGGGGGAAGAGGGCAAGAATTAGGAGAAGGCTTTGTGCTCTGGGAGGAATAAGTGGCTAGGATGAGTGACAGGTGAGAAGAGTGGATGGGATGGGAATTACTCAAAAGGAGAGAAGTACTAGGACACCAAACAACAAGATTAATTGGAGACGACATAACCGAGGACAACATATGTGTAATTTTAGGTGCACAACTAGGAGAACAAATGAGATGGTTGGTTTAGGTAGAGTTGACAGCTAGGGGAAGGTTTGGACTTGACATGGAGATCAAGGTTTGGGTATGTAACATAATAGTACAAGAATTAGAATCTCAAAATAGAGATGAAGCAAATGTGATTAGAAATAATCATCAATGAAGATCTGAAAAAATCCTCATTCTAAAAGATAAGAAAGCAACACACTTAATCTCCAATCAAGCGGGAGGTACAATCATTTGAATGATGCAAATATTGAGTTATATCTTGAAAATGAAAATTCAAGATCAATAGAACATGTACAAGTAACATAACATCTCATAATGCAACCGAAAATGAGATAAATTTATCTGTAGAAGGAAATGTACAAAATATACATAGCTAAATTCATTTTTGAAAGGTTTTTTTGTAAATTTTGATGTAATGGTGCTAATGGATATGATAGTGTTTTCTGATTTCTATCACACAATCATGTCATCAATTTTAGGAATTAAATATGTATTGAAACTTCAAAATAATTAGGCTTTAAAATAATTATGATTTTAAATAATAATGATTAGGGTTTAAAATAATAAGCGGTAGGATTTAAAAAAAGTAGGGTTAAGGTTTAAAATGATCATAGGGTTAGGGTTATAAAATCATAATTAGGGTTAGGACATAAAATAAGGAGGGTTAGGTTTTAAATGATTATTAGGGTTAGGGTTTAAAATAACTAGGGTTAGGGTTTAAAATTAGCATTAGGGTTACAATTTAGAATAATTAGGGTTAAGGTTTAAAATAATTAGGGTATAAAATAATTAGGATTAGTGTTTAAAATAAATAGGGTTTAATTAATTAGGTTTATAATAATTCATATTATAATAATCATATTATTAAGATGTAATATAATATAATATATAATATAAGTATATTATATATTATTATATATAATATAATAATATTTATATTAAATTATAATATTTTATATTATTTTTTTTATTAGAGGGTAAAACAGGATTTGAAAGGTCCCAATTTTTTTACAAACAAACTTCAACCTCAACAAAGGTTGACCATCAGTACAACAATAGTCCTACTACCAAGACAACAAGTGCCAAACCAAAATAGAGCATCGAAAACATAGCACTCCACAAAATAGACAAATAACCTAAGCTATGCCAACAATAGATCTAGCCTTCTACACACCCTTAATCCGAGTGTGGGAATGAAAGATTGACTTTGACCAACCCTTCTTCCTATGATGCACTAATGTCCAATATACATCATTATCTAGGTCCACTGAGCAAGGGGAGGGGGGAGGGGAATCCTCCACAAAAACTCTACCCACAAGTGAGGCCTAAGAGGGAGACCCAACTAGAGAGGAAGACCATTGAGGAACCACAATATGAGCCCCAACAAAAGGTGCCACTCTTGCAGGATCAAAGGAAATAGCCAAGTCATCGCCACCACCACAAGCCAAACTGTTGTCAACAGATGTAGCAATGACACTAACAGCAACAACCAAACCTCCACAAGAGGGCACAGTAAAGTTGACACTGATACCAACAACCAAACAACCTCCAAAAAGTGGAAAAGTTGGATCAAGTATAGAACAGGGGACTATGGAAGCTGCAGGTTTTGAAACTTTCACATCCTCAGAAGAAGACTTGGAAGACTCTGATGAAGAGTCTTCAACATCTACATTAAAATGATCAAGTGTAACATCCTTCCACCAAGAAGAAGATCTAACAACCTTTAGGTGAGGGCAATTTGATGCAATATGTTCTATAGCAAAGCATCAATGACATCCAAAGGGAATACCTTCATAATCAAGAGATTGAGTCCACGACAAATATGCTACCTATAAAATAATCTTAGTAGGAAGGGGCTTGGACATATTGATATCAACTAACATTTGTGCATAGGTGGTATGAGTGAAAATAGAAATAGTTGAATCCATCATCTGAAAACAACCCAAAGAGATTCCAATAGCTGAAAAACTTGAATCACACCAGAAATAAAGGGAAAGATTTGGGAGGTAGATCCACACTAGTTTATTATGGAAAGACTTAGAAAGAGTGTTAAAATAAGGATACCATAGCTTCACCATGAGGGGATACTTGCCCATAAACCATGAATGCCCTTCAATAAATTTTTGATTAGAAATGGAAGAAAAAATTACCACAAAGCATCCCCTTGCATAGGGGTAAATTTCAACTTTCCCATCTAAATGGGGAAGCCAAAGAAGTCAAATCCATTTATTAATAGGGGAGAGAGGAGGTCATAAGCCTCCAAACTTGTAAATCAAACCATTTTTAGAATAAAACTTAACATTCTCTAAAACATCCTCACCCAAAACCACCACACAAGGAGGCAGGGAACTTGGGACCATAGCAGACCTCACCACTAGAGAGGCATTCCCAATACCAGTGTGCACCACACCTGCAAAAGACTTACCACCATCTGCACTTGGTGAAGAAGCCAAATTACCACCGCTATCAAAAGCCAAATTACAACCAATGGGCAAAGATGTAGCAGAACCACCACAACTAGAAGCCACATTACCGCCACTAGACCCACCACAACCAACAGCCACATTGCCACTAGACAACGGCAAAAAAACCTCCTTTGAAATCAAATTGACAGCATTAGCCAAAATGCCCTTGCCACCATCAGTTGAGCCATAGCCAATGGGCAATTTTATAGTATTACCACTGCTACCAATTGCCACATTACTGCCAGAGTAGCAGAAAATCCTCCTTCAAGTCTATAGGTAGGGTTTTACAAATGAGTTGGAGATGCATTTTAAAAGATAACGTTTCACAATCATAAGATGAATGTTGTCCAATAAGTAGGGTTAGGGTTTAAAATGACCATTAGGGTTCGGGTTATAAAATGATAATTAGGTTTAGGATATAAAATAAGTAGGGTTAGGTTTAAAATAATTAAAGTTAGGGTTTAAAATGAGCATTAGGGTTACCATTTAAAATAATTAGGATTAGAGTTTAAAATAAATAAGGTTTGATTAATTATAATTTAAAATAATTAAGGTTTATAATAATTATGATTTAAAATAGTTAGGGTTTATAATAATTAATATTATATTAATAATAATATTATTAATATATAATATTTATATACTGACACAACATGCCCGAGTAAACTTTTTAACGTGATTGGTAACATTGGCCCTGCAATAGGATACTTTAGCCAATTGATCTAGGTCCCCCACCTGATAATAATATTTATATTATTATAATATTATATATTATTATTATAAGTAGGGCTAGAGTTTAAAATGAGTACCTAGTTAGGGTTTTAAATTATCATTACGATTAGGGTTATAAAAAGATAATTAGGGTCAGGTTTTAAAATAAGTATGGTTAGGGTGTAAAATGATCATTAAGGTTAGGTTTTAAAATGATCATTAAGGTTAGGTTTTAAAAGGACCATTAGGGTTAGGGTTATAAATTGATAATTAGGGATACGGTATAAAATAAAAGTAGGGTTAAGTTTTAAAATGATTATTGGGTTCAGGTTTAAAATAATTATGATTATGGTTTAAAATAACTGGGATTTAATTAATTAGGATTTGAAATAATTATGATTTAAAATAATTACATTTTATAAAAATTATGATTTAAAATAGTTAGGGTTTATAATAATTAATATTATATTAATAATATTATTATTAATATTTAATATAATTATATCATTTATTATTATATATAAAATAATAATATTTATATTTTATGTGTGGGTGAGGACCCATTCCCTTTATTAAGACATAAAACAAATGTATTACATTATACCTGCCACATAGGAAGCAACGAAGATAAGAGGAAATAAATAGAAGAAAGGATTCAACAAAATAAAAGAATCCAAAAGGAACTACCAGAGAAGATAGGGAAAACCATACCACAATCACAAATAGCTACAAAAGAATATAACTGCTAAAGACTCAAAACCTTAGTGAAACTAAACTCTGCTCCTATGGGAAAGAAGAGCATCCATAGTTCACTAGTAGCCCTCGTCAACTACTTCCTTGCATTCTATACAAAGTTTTTCAGCCTTAGACTCTCTACCTTTTTCCTTCTTAGAAGCCCCACAATTTGGTTTAGACTTGCTACTCATGGTGTAAGAGATCCCATATTTTTTGGGCGGAGCCACCATAAAATCATTATCAAAAAATTATGGATTCATATCATCCAAATCCTCCATGAAAGGAAAATTGCCTTCTGACTCAAAACCATCCTCCTCCACCTCTGATGGAGTATTAGTAGTCTTATCAAGCACTAGGATAGTGAGAGGAAGGGAAGGCTCTGAAGAATGCTCTAGGAAAGAGGAATTAGGAGGTTGAGTAGAATCAAACTCCACAATAGGTTGAGGCTCCATAAACTTTCCATGATTTCTCCAAATAAAATCAGCATCTAGAGAGCTAGCATTCTTAATTATTTTTAAGACTAACATGCCTACTACCTGGTGTACTGAGAAGAGTGCAAGCCTCTATTTTGTGGCGCAACTTATTGTAGCATAAACATAGAAATGGAAGACCTTCATAATTTAAAAACTGAGCCCAAGAACCAAAAGAAGATTGAATCTTGATCGAATGAAAGAGAGGTTGAGTAATATCTACCATAGCATAAGCCCTGATATACCTTCGTGTCATAACCACCTCTTCTAAGTCAAGCTTGACAAAGGCACCCACTCAATTGATCAGATTACTTATGAGAGCAACATTATGCATAACTAAAGGCATATTGTAAAGCCTAATCTATTTATGAACCTTTGTAATCTTGGCAGTAGCTGGATCAAAAAAGGGGGACTATGGAGAAAGAAAGAGCCTTGAATGCCTAAAAACCATGGGCCATTCTAAACAATGAAAGAATAATCTACAATAGATTGGAAGGTAAATAGATGAAAATCAAAATCCAAAGGTTCAATCATAGGAGAAAACAAGTTACTCCATGAAGCTTTGGCCGGCCCACTCCATAATTGAAACGAAAGATGGACATCTATTCAAAAATCTCAGAATCAAAGAATGATCACAAATTTATCAGCTGTAATCACATTAATACTATCATCAGACCTAAACAACTCTGCTAGCTCATTAGAAAAAAAACCACCATTGAATCCTAGATAGAGAAGGTTCATTCATTATTTTGATTAGAGTTCTCCACCGTGGGAGAAGAAGGCAGATCTGGTAGCGGCTTGGAGGGGAAAGGGCTAGGGATATCCCTATGAATCTGCTCTAGGTAGTATGCATTGCACAAATAAAAGGATTGGACCTATTTTTACATGCCATGAGGGAATCCTAATCTAGACCTATAGGGACACCCTCAACATCATTCACCTCTTTCTAAACCAAAGGATCAAAGGCAAGTTCATGAGGAGGGGAAACCGGTGGAACCTGGGATTCCAATGCTAAACCAAAGCAAAGGGCATATCATTTTCGTCATTCTGTAGCATCTAAAGGACATCCACCCTTTGTAGAACTAGCTTTATCCTTACCTTTGGTTGTGCCTTGGACTTTACCTCTTTGTCTCTATGACCATATATTTAACCAATCTGCTCCAACTACGACACAAAAACCTCTTGCTCTACCATTGTTTAGGTCTCCTAGACTGTTGTGGCACATTTTCATGCTTGATGATGATTATTCTATTAGGATATATTAATGTCATTAAAAAGCAATGAGAGATAAATGAACACTTAATATAATAATATTTATATTATTATAATATTATATATTATTATGAGGGCTTACTATAATAATGGTTAGTGTCAAAGTATATAATAACAAAACTTTAACATAACAAAACTCATTCAAGACCTTTGGAAGAGCATTTGAGAGCCCTATAAAAACTCATAAGACTATTTGAGTTTGGAAAACTCAAAATAGTTAATAATAATATCATAGTGTTATCCAAATAAACTTGAAGCCACTTATAAATTTGTCAATCTCATATGAAAAATAAATTATTTTAGGATGGTTATTACATATAGCTATTACATTGTACCTCTTTGCATCAAAGTCTCAAATACTTAGCATCATCATAACCACAACATAGTTAGTGAAAGGAAACTAGACCGGGTCCACACCAATGTTATGAGAGAAATAAAGAAAGTAAGAATGATCTATACAAATTTTAGCAAAAAACAACTAAGAGATAGCACAAGATATACCCTAGCAAAATTCTTTAAAAAAAACTAACCTCCAAAACACACTCAATTTATTAATCTCAATAATAGGATTACAATACAATGTTTAGTTCTAGTGCAAATCACATGAGATATAGATGATCTTCATCCTAAATTTTGGAGTCAATTCAATTTACCATTGCTTTGAACTCACTATACAACAAGTTGCTCCTTGCCCCTAATAATGCAAATCCATGTGCATTTATTTATAGGCACATTACAATAAGTAAACAAGTAGTAAATTACAAAATGATGGACATAAAACCATGGGCTTACCAACTACCTTGAAAAAGGGCTATTTTTTCTTAGGGGTTGTTGTTAACCCCCCCACCCCCAAACCACCTAGCCAAGCTATTGTCCCAAGCCCCAATATTGTGGATGAGTGTATAATCTATTATGGGTGTAAAATAGGCAAATATAGAACACATTCCTAACAATCAATTGCATTTTGTGCTTGGTGTGTTTCCAAACTATCTGCAAAATTGTTGAACTGATCAATGAGGCTTGACTAAGGAAAAAGTTGGGAAGCTAGTTGCCTTGCTCTCTTAACATAGAATTTCCAGTAGTGTTCTTTTATACTACCAATTCTTCTCTTTACATGTTGTAGGCACAAAGGGTCTTCTCCAAGATTTTAGTAGACTTCTCCACATTCCATTTGATTTATCATCCTCATTTTCATGATAGATCATAGGGTGTAATCTAAAATAGTGATATAAAAAAATGACACGATCAATTTGTCATATCCCCTAATTATATCAACTCCATTATCCAAACAAATCATAATTAGAAGGGCAGTGGACATATGAGTATGAAACGGTGTGTCTTCACACAGATCAGCCTTTTGAGAAGTATATAATGAATTAAAGAGGCGATTCCAAGGAGAGGGAAAGAGAATCACTGAACAAGTAATCAATATTACTCAAGATCAAATCACAGTCTTTGACACATCACCACAGCAGCCATCAACCAATTACAAAGCATATTATTTCTAAAATTTCTGAGCAAATAGCCACAACCAACAAGTAAGTTTCTATCATTTATCACTTCCAAATTAGTCAATTGTATGTATATCAGGTACGAATGTCTCTTTACATTTATTGCCAATAATAAGTTCAGATTTGTATCATTATGATAAGTTCAGATTTGTAAGCAATCATATTTAGACAGTCATATACCATAGCAATGTAATTTGTATGGATCTTATGTGACCCATTAACCTAATATGAGAGTGGGTATAAGTGTCTAAGAGGCCATTCGTGGGTAGTTAGTCTCATAGAGGCCTTGACTCTAAGAGTATTGAACTTGAGTCTAAGGATAGGAGACATTAGAGCCCCATGGTGGATAGTGGCAACTCTTATCTCACCTCTTATAGGTTGTTAATGAGTGACATAAGAAGAGATAGCACATATGCTAATTCAATAAGTGTAAATGAATATATCTTTCTTAAAAGCAATAACACATGAATCTCATAGGAGAGAAGGTAGAAGAGGATCCTTGCCATTAACCAATGGGTGTATAGAGCCCTTTGACATTATGAGTACAAAAGGTACCGTATGCCAAGGTTTATGACATAGAGGCCTTATGTGCAAGTGATACAAAAGGCATCATTGTGCCAAGGATAGGTCATCCTATAAATGTGACATAGAGGCCTTGTTCACAATTGTGTAAAAGGCATCATTGTGTCAAGGATAGGTCACCTTAGAGGCCTTGGCAGCAAAAGGATGCAAAAGCAATCATTACACCAAGGATATAATAGAGCCCTATAATGACAAATGGCAAAGATACTCCCTTCCTACTCCCATATGATGTATATGAATTAGTGCAAGATGTTATAATGATATGAGCTATCAAGTGATAGTGCATGTGAAATGCAAGTGATAGAGAATAATAGACAAAGTGAAATATAAAGTGAATATGAGAATAGAGAATTGAGAAATATAAATAGAGAGTGTACATTATGTAATGATGATGCACATAATGTTCAAATTTATTGAATGAGAAATAATGTCTAGTAGTAGAAGATATGAAATGAAATGATCATAAGGAAAGTGATAGTGTAAATAGTGAACATAGATTGTGAATCTTAGAATCATGAAATATATATAAGAGTAAAGAGAAATATGATGAATATATCTTATGTTTATTAGTGATCAAAAGATTTAGTGTACTAATGTCCTCTTCTTGCAAGTTGAAATTTGTGAATAAGGTTGAGAAATTTTGAGTTGTGACAAGGGGACATTACAAGTGGTATCAGAGTTGCGTCCTACCAACCTGTGAGAATATTGTTGGTAGGTGGTGACTGATCAGGGAAGTACTGTACACTAGCCATGTATCCTTGCCAGGGTTCGGGGCTGGGTCGGGCCCCGAGCGGGGGTTTGGGGGTGGCAGCCCCCGAGAAAAATTTTTTTAGGGCCGACTTAAAAAATCCTATTTTTTATGACCGACATAAGAAAACCCTAATTTTTGTAACCGACAAAAAGGTTTGATAAAATGCAGCCAAGGGTTAGGGTTTGGGTATTGTATTGTAGCATTTGTAGGGGTATTGAGTTGCAAGGATTGCTAATTGTAATCATTTTGATTTACTGGATAATAATATTGAACTCTCCGTTTGGTGGATGTAGCCTGAGTTTGGGTGAACCATGTTAAATCTTGTCTCTCACTGTTATTAATTCTATGTATTTCCATTTCTCTATTTAATCTTTATTTGCATTTAATTGATATCTTCTGCCGGCTAACCCTAACAAGTGGTATTAGAGCGGGTTGTGTTCGATTATCGTCTGCAGGAAAGTCTCACGGTTGAGTGGGAGCAATGGCGGATGAGGGAAGATTGAAGGTCGATAAATTCAATGGGCAGAACTATCAGTTATGGAAGATGCAGATGGAGGATTACCTCTATCAAAAGGATTTATGGATGCTGTTGGAAGGAGTAGCCAAGAAACTGGCAACAATGTCTGATGAGGATTGGAATCTTCTTGATAGAAAGGCACTGGGAACCATTCAGTTGTGCCTAGCACCGTTAGTGGCATTCAATATAACGGAAGCGAAGACAACAGATGGTCTGATGAAAGCTTTGGCTAAATTGTATGAAAAACCCTCAGCCTCAAATAAGGTATTTCTTATGAAGCGTTTGTTTAATTTGAAAATGGTTGAAGGTGGATCTGTGACAGATCATTTAAATGAATTTAATACGATTGTCAGTCAATTGACTTCTATAAATGTAAAAATTGATGAAGAAGTTAGAGCTCTCTTGATATTATGTTCATTGCTTGAAAGCTGGGATAGTTTGGTAATGGCAGTTAGTAACTCTGTTTCTGGTTCAAATACCCTAAAATTTGATGATGTTGTTGGTGCTATTCTGAGCGAGGAAATTCGTAAGAAAAGCTCAGGTGGATCCAAATCAGACAGTGTTTTGAATGCAGAAAGTAGGGGCAGATCAAAGGAGAGAGGAAAAGGTTCTGGAGGTCATGGGAAGTCATGAGGAAAATTAAAGGACAAAAGATCCCAAACCAAAGGATAGAAGGATTGTTAGTATTGTGGAAAACCAAGTCATCTGAAGAAAGATTGATGGTCTCAGAAAAATAAAGAAGGAGACAAACAAGAAGGTAATAAGGAAGCAAATGTGGTAAGTAATAAATCTGAAGATGACGCTTTGATTCTTTCCCTAGATAATGCTGATGATTCATGGTTTTTAGATTCAGGGGCCTCATTTCATGCTACGCCCCATAGAAGTTATTTTCTTGATTATGTCCAAGGGAATTTTGGGCTGGTTTATTTGGGAGATAACGAACCCTGTCAGATTGTTGGAAAGGGAAGAATCAAGATTAAGTTGCAGAATGGGAATCATTGGCTACTACAAGAGGTGAGGCATGTTCCAAGGCTCAGTAGGAATTTAATTTCAGCAGGGCAGCTAACTGAACAAGGTTGCACTATTACATTTACTGATAAAAATTGGAAGGTCTCAAAAGGTGCCTTAGTAGTAGCAAAAGGTGTGAAAGTAGGCACCTTATATCTTTGTATAGGTCATACTTTTCCTTCTACTTTAGATGTTATAAAGGAAAAATAAACAGGTTCGGGAACAGTTGCTGCAAGTTTGCAGGAAGAGATTGGAAAAGTTGCTGTAGGTTCTGAAACAACACTGTGGCATAACAGACTTGGGCATATGAGTGAAAAAGGTATGAAGGTACTTCATTCTAAGAATGTTTTACCAGGTCTGAAATGTATTAATATGGATTTCTGTGAAAGTTGTGTGTATGGAAAATAAAAGAGAGTCAGTTTTCTTAGAGATGGGAAGCAAACAAAAAATGAAAATTGGAGCTTGTGCATACAGATGTATGGGGACCAGCTCAGGTATCTTCTTTCGGTGGCTCTCGCTATTATGTTACATTCATAGATGATGCAACTAGGAAGGTCTAGATTTATGTCCTTAGATAGAAATCTGATGTATTTGAAACATTTAAGAAATGGAGAAGCTTGGTTGAAAATGAGATAGGTAAAAGATTAAAATGTCTCAGATCTGATAATGGCGATGAGTATTGCAGCAAAGAATTTGAAGATTACTGCTCCTTTAATGGAATTCGTAGGCAGGAAATAGTTCCAGGGACTCCATAGGAAAATAGAGTGGCTGAATGCATGAATAGGACAATAATGGAGCATGCAAGGACCATGAGATTGCATGCTAGACTGCCTTTAAACATGTGGGCAGAGGCTGTCAACACTGCTGTATATTTAATTAATAGAGGTCCTTTAGTTCCTTTGGGCTGTGGTATTCCAGAGGAAGCATGGACTGGCAAGAAGGTGAGTTATTCTTTTCTGAAAACCTTTGGCTATGAAGTATTTGCACATATAGATTCTGAAAATAGAACCAAGCTAGATACAAAATCAAAAAAAATGTACCTTCGTTGGATATGGCATTAATGAATTTGGTTATAGGCTTTGGGATTTTGAAAATCAAAAAATTGTTAGAAGCAAGGATGTTATATTCAATAAGAAGGTGTTGTACAAAGATCAGTTGCAGCAGCATGAGAAGAAAGAAAAGGATTATGTGGTGTTGGATGATACTCTAAATAGTGATGTTCCAGTGGCTCCTCATGCTCTATAACATCAACCAGAAATACCACAAACTCTAGTGAATGTTAGACGATCAACAAGGATAAGTAGATCTCCTGAAAGGTTTTCTCCCTCTTTGTATTCTATTTTGTTAACAGATGCTGGTGAACCAGAAGGGTATGATGAAGCTATATAGATGAATACACAAGTTCAGTGGGAGCTTGCCATGAAAGAAGAAATGGACTCCTTGCTGAAAATCAGACTTGCGAATTATGTAAGTTACCTGCAGGTAAAAAGGCTTTACCAAACAAATGGGTTTACAGGTTGAAAGAGGAAGATGGAGGTAAGAAAAGATTTAAGGCCAGGTTAGTTGTAAAAGGATTTGCATAGAAACAGGGCATTGATTTTGATGAGATATTTTCTTTGATTGTCAAGATGACTTCTATTCGTACTGTTTTAAGTATTGTGGCTGCTGAAGATTTGCATTTGGAACAGCTAGATGTGAAAACTACCTTTCTCCATGGTGATTTGGAGGAGGAGATATACATGGCACAACCACAGGGATTTGAGGTCAAAGGTAAGAAGAAACAAGTGTGCAGATTGAAGAAGAGTTTATATGGCCTGAAACAAGCACCTCGGCAATGGTATTTGAAATTTGATAGTTTTATGGCTGAGCAAGGCTATAGTAGGTGCAATTCTGACCATTGTGTTTATTTTAAGAGGTTGGATAATGACAGCTACATTATTTTATGTTTATATGTTGATGACATGCTTGTAGCTGGGTCTAACATGGATCACATCAGAGAGTTAAAACATCAGTTAGCACAGTCATTTGATATGAAGGATTTGGGGGTAGCAAAACAAATCCTTGGTATGAAAATTTGCAGAGATAGGAAGAACAAAAAATTGACTATATCTCAGGCTACTTATGTTGAAAAGGTGTTGCAGAGATTCCATATGGAGAATGCAAAAGCTGTCAGCACACCTTTGCTTAGTCATTTGAAATTGACTAAGGAGATGTGTCCAAAGACACAAGAGGAGGAAGCTAAAATGTCCAAGGTACCATATGCTTCAGCTGTAGGAAGTTTAATGTATGCCATGGTATGCACGAGTCTGGATATTGCACATGCTATCGGAGTCGTTAGCAGTTATATGAGTCATCCCAGATTTGAGCATTGGAATGCGGTAAAATGGATTCTCAGATATTTGAGAGGTACATCTAATAAACACTTATGTTTTGGGGGCTCTAATACTAATTTAGCAGGTTATGTAGACTCAGATTTAGCAGGGGATATTGATACCAGGTGGAGTACTACAGGTTATGTCTTTACTGTAGGAGGAACATCGGTGAGTTGGATTTCTAGGTTGCAAAAGGTGGTTGCTTTATCCACCACAGAGGTAGAATATGTAGCTGCAACAGAGGCAAGCAAGGAGATGATATGGCTGCAATCTTTCATGGAAGAATTGGGTAAACAACAGGCTAACAGTTCTTTGTATACAAACAGTCAGAGTGCCATAAATCTTGCAAAGAATTCTGCTTTGCATTCAAAAACCAAACATATACAGTTGAGGTATCACTTCATTCAGTCAGTGTTGGATAATGGACAATTAAGGCTGGAGAAGATACATACAGATGAAAATCTAGTGGATATGTTTACAAAGGAAGTGACAAGGGAGAAGCTGAGCTCCTCTTCAGCTTCAGTTGGTCTTCTAGACTGACAACTACAAAAATAGAACAGTAGAGTCCAGGGTGCTTATTTCCAGTGGGAGCTGCATGCGCAGCGGTGTCGTCCAGGATCAGTCTCCAAGTGGGAGATTGTTTGGTGTGGAGCCTAATCAGTCTGCAAGTGGGAGATTGTTGGTTGGTGGCGACTGATCAGGAAAGTACTATACACTAGCCATGTATCCTTGCCAGGGTTCGGGGCCGAACAGGGCCCCGAGCGGGGGTTTGGGAGCGGCAGCCCCCAAGAAAATTGTTTTTAGAGCTGACTTAAAAAATCTTATTTTTTATGACCAACATAAGAAAACCCTAATTTTTGTAACCGACAAAAAGGCTTGATAAAAAGCGGCCAAGGGTTAGGGTTTAGGTATTGTATTGTAGCATTTGTAGCGGTATTGAGTTGTAGGGATTGCTGATTGTAATCATTTTGATTTACTGGATAATAATATTGGACTCTCTGTTTGGTGGATGTGGCCCAAGTTTGGTTGAATCACGTTAAATCTTGTCTCTCGCTATTTTTAATTCTGTGTATTTCCATTTCTCTGTTTAATCTTTATTTGCATTTAATTGATATCTTCTGCCGGCTAACCCTAACAAATATTGTATGCAAACATATAGAAGGCCAAGAAGTAGCCAAGTGAGGATGAACAATGAATTGAGAGCCTTCATTGAAGCAACCACCAAGGGCATGAATGAAAAAAACCAAGCTACACAAGATCTACTACAAACCGTGCAAACGTTAAGGAATGACATGGAAAATCTAAAGGCTCAAACACATAATTGGAAGGAGGTAGGTTCCAATCACTCGAAAGACAGCAATACCTCATCTATGCCTAAGGTACCTTTACCTTCCTTCCTACCAAATGGAGAGGCATCAAGTGCGGAAGAATCCACACCAAACACATTAAGCATGGATGATATAGCAAGGGCTTATGCAAGTTTGGAGCTGGAGGTAAGAAGAGCCATATCTTTCAATGACTATAGTAACTCAAGAAGACAAGAAATAAATCAGAGAGAAAGAAGGCCCGTGAATAAAGACCTCAAACACAAGGCAAACAAGGTACACCTACCAAGCTTTGATGGGACAAGCAAAATCTCAGCCCATGCATGGTTAGAGAAACTCAATGACTACTTCCACCTTAGCCCTATGACCGAAAGGGATGCATTACAGTTTGCCATTCTACATTTGGAAGGGCTAGCCTATGAATGGTGGCACCATGGTAAACACAACCTAGGCCATGAGAAGATAACCTCCTATGAAGAATTTTCACGCAAAGTCATAAAGAGGTTTGATAAAAGACATCCACAAGAAGACTTCAAGGAACTCACACACTTGAGGCAAAGAGGAACAGTGGAAGAATATATTCAAGAATTTGAGAAGCTATCTATAAGAGTCTCTAGGATTGAAGAAGATAGACTTACATACATATTTGTGGAAGGACTAGATGAATCCCTTAAGAATTTTGTAAGTGCCTTCAAACCCGCTAACCTAGAGGAAGCCATAGATACAGCCCTTAGGTTAGAAAAGGATAAAAATCCCAAACCCTACTCAAAACACTACAACAAACCCTTCCATAAGAAAGGAAGATTTGACAAACCATCACACCACAAAGATGAAAAGAAAGATAGAAAAGCATGTTTCACTTGTGGAGAACCATCGACCCCAGGTCACCTATGTCAAAAATGTCAAACCTTGAAAGATGAGGGACTATGCTTCAAATGTAAATGTAAATGGACACCGGGCCATAAATGTGGGCAAGTACATATCATAGAAGCAATATCCGATGAGGAAAAAGAAGAAAACCCCACTAAAGAATGAAATTTGACCATGAGGAAAAAGTCACTTTAGCAACTATATCTAAGGTGTCCAAACATCATCCATTTAGACTTAGGAGTCAACTTAAAGGAAATAAAATAACCGCCTTAGTGGATAGCAGGGCTACTCACAACTTTATAGATGAGTCCATAGTTAAAAGACTTAAACTAAATCCACAAAACTTTGAGGGATTTATGGTAGCCTTAGTGGATGGATCCACAAAATATTGTTCCAAAATAATACCCCAACTAAACATAACCATAGGTAAACACCCTATTCAAGATGATTTCTATGTAGTTAAAATGGGGGATAATGATATGGTTTTAGGCACACCCTGGTTACACTCTCTAGGAAGAGTCACTTTAGATTGGCCCAAACTAGAACTATCCTTTTAAGATCAAGGACAAATAATTACTTTAGATGGTCTCTCGGATGGATCACCACAAACTATCTCAGCAAAAAGGATGGAAAGGATATTTAGACATAACCAAGTAGAGTGGGCAGCCCAATGCTTAATTTTGGATAAATCAACACCAATAGGACAAGCCATTCACATTGATATCCAACCAATCCTTAGAAAACATAAGAAATTTTTTTATGATATCCCACCAGGTCTACCTCCAAAAAGGGGATTTGATCATATAATTGAAATGGAAAAGGATGCTAAACTAGTTATCACCACCCCATATAGACACCCTAAGAAGTTCAAAGAAGAAATTGAGCAAACAATCAACGAACTTTTAGAAATGGGACATATACAACCAAGCTCTAGCCCATTTGCATCCTTCGTAGTGCTAGTAAAGAAAAAAGATGGAACTATGAGGATGTGTGTGGATTATCGGGCCTTGAATAAACAAACCATCAAAAATAGATACCCAATACCAAGAGTAGACAAACTCATTGACGAATTACATGGGGCAAAGTATTTTTCAAAAATTGACTTAAGGTCAGGGTACCATCAAATCCAGATGAGAGAAGAAGATGTTCCAAAAACATCTTTCTAGTGTCATTATGGACATTTTGAATTTTTGGTGCTTCCCTTTGGTCTAACAAATGCCCTGGCAACCTTCCAATCATGCATGAATCACATATTTCAGAAGCAATTGAGAAGATTCTTGCTAATATTCTTTGACGATATCCTAATCTATAGAAAAACATGGGAGGATCATCTCAAACATATTGACGAAGTCTTATCTATATTGGAGCAAGAGTCCCTTTATGCAAAAGCTTCCAAATGTGAGTTTGGAATGGAGGAAATATTATATCTAGGGCATAAGATAAGTGCCCAAGGAGTTCAAGTTGATGAGGAAAAGATTAGAGCCATTAAGGAATGGCCAAAACCAAGAACTCTAACTCATCTTAGAGGGTTTGTGGGATTCTGTAGCTATTATCGAAGGTTTGTTAAGCATTTCTCCAAGATTGTAGCTCCACTCACAAACGTCACCAAGAAAGGATCCATTGTATGGAGTGATGAAGCCCAAGAGGCATTTGAAAAATTAAAGGAGGCTATGAGTACTTGCCCAGTACTTGCCATTCCAGACTTCTCCCTTCCTTTTGAGCTTGAATGTGATGCTTCTAGTGAAGGCATTGGGGCAGTCTTGATGCAAAATAAACATCCTATTGCCTTCGAGAGTCAGAAGTTAACTCCACCGGAAAGACTATATTCCACATATGACAAAGAGATGTTGGCAATCATGCATGCTTTGGACAAGTTTAGACAATACTTGGTTTGCCAAAAGTTTGCAGTCAAAACCAATCATAACAGCCTCCAGTTCTTCCTAACGCAAAGAGACTTGAATGATCGACAACAAAAGTGGGTTAGCAAATTACAAGTCTACAATTTTGATATAGCATATGTGAAAGGGAAAAATAATGTGGTGGCGGATGCACTATCAAGAAGGCCATCACTTTATGCTATGACAAGTATTTTGCCAAGTTGGAAGAATACTCTAATAACGGAATATGCCAAAGATGCTCTCACTATAAATGTACTTGAGGGGAATATGCCAAATGATGAATTCAAAGTAAAGGATGAAATCATTCTATACAAGAACCAAGTTTATGTGGCCGCAGGATCCAAGTTGAAGGGTGAAATCCTTAGAGAATTTCATGACAATCCCCTAGCTGGGCACCAAGGCTACTTCAAGATGTATAAGCAAGTAAGAGAAAAATTTGCTTGGAAAGGATTAAAAGGTGTTGTACTCAAACATGTTCAAGAATGTGATACATGTCAAAAGAACAAGATAGAACAAGAGCACCCCGCAGGACTACTCCAACCCTTGGCCATTCCAGAACAAAAGTGGAGTAGCATCTCCATGGATTTTATAACTAGTCTTCCAAGGTCACAAGGGAAAGATTGCATATATGTGGTCGTGGATAGGCTCACGAAATATGCACATTTCATGGCTATCACTTCTGAATATAAGGCACCACAAGTGGCAGACATTTTCTTCAAGGAGATATTCAGATTACATGGACTTCCAAAGTACATAGTTAGTGATCGGGATAACCGCTTTATGAGTTTATTTTGGCAAGAGTTATTCTGATTGGCAGGAACTAGATTAACACCAAGCACTAGTTACCATCCACAAATAGATGGGCAAATAGAGATTGTGAACAAGTGGATTGAAGGTTACCTTAGAAACTATATCACGAGACATCAAAAAGTGTGGGTCAATTGGCTACACCTTGGAGAACATTGTTATAATACAACACATCACATGTCTATTGGCATGAGCCCCTTTAAGGCTCTATATGGGTATAATCCTACTTCATTTGGAGATCTAATACTACAAGAAAGCCGATGTCTCAAGGCAAAAGATTTCATCAAGCAACATGAAGATATCATAAGGGTTCTTAAAAACAACCTGCACCATGCCCAAAATCAGCAAAAGATATATGCTGACCGAAATCAAGTGGAGAGAACTTTTGAACCTGAAGATATGGTATTTCTAAGATTGCAACCATATAAACAATCTTCCTTGAAGTCTAATGGTGTGGAGAAGTTAAAACCATGGTTCTATGGTCCCTACAAGGTATTGAGGAAGATAGGAGAAGTTGCATATGAACTCAACCTGCCCGGGGATAGTAAAATCCATAATGTGTTTCATGTGTCCAGACTCAAGAAAGTACTCGACCAAACCATTACACCATGTGATGAACTACCCCCCTTGGATGATGAAGGACAATTGATACTAGAACCTGAAGCTTTATTGGATACTAGAGAAAAGAAATTAAGAAATAGAGTTATTATAGAATACTTAGTCAAATGGAAGAATCTTGCCACTGATGATGCCACATGGGAGAAATCTGAAGTCTTAGATGCACACATGAAGAAATTGCTTGAGGACAAGCAATCTTAAGGAGGGAGGCCTATCATATCCCCTAATTATATCAACTCCATTATCCAAACAAATCGTAATTAGAAGGGCAACAGACATATGGGTATGAAATGGTGTGTCTTCACATAGATTGGCTTTTTGAGAAGTATATAACGAATTAAAGAGGCAATTCCAAGGACAGGGAAAGAGAATCACTGAACAAGTAATCAATATTACTCAAGATCAAATCACAGTCTTTGACACATCACCAGAGCAGCCATCAACCAATTACGAAGCATATTATTTCTGAAATTTCTGAGCAAATAGCCATAGTCAACAAGTAAGTTTCTATCATTTATTACTTCCAAATCAATCAATCGTATGTATATCAGGTACAAATGCCTCTTTACATTTATTGCCAATAATAAGTTCAGATTTGTATCATTATGATAAGTTTAGATTTTGTATCATAATGATAAGTTGAGATTTGTAAGCAATCATTTTTAGACAGTCATATACCATAGCAATGTAATTTGTATGGATCTTATGTGACCCATTAACCTCATATGAGAGTGGGTATAAGTTCCTAAGAGGCCATTCATGGGTAGTTAGTCTCATAGAGTTCTTGACTTTAAGAGTATTGAACTTGAGTCTAAGGATAGGAGACATTAGAGCCCCATGGTGGATAGTGGCAACTCTTATCTCACCTCTTATAGGTTGTTAATGAGTGACATAATAAGAGATAGCACATATGCTAATTCAATAAGTGTAAATGAATATATCTTTCTTAAAAGCAATAACACATGAATCTCATAGGAGAGAAGGTAGAAGAGGATCCTTGCCATTAACCAATGGGTATACAGAGCCCTTTGACATTATGAGTACAAAAGGTACCATATGCAAAGGTTTATTACATAGAGGCCTTGTGTGCAAGTGATACAAAAGGCATCATTGTGCCAAGGATAGGTCATCCTATAAATATGACATAGAGGCCTTGTTCACAATTGATGCAAAAGGCATCATTGTGTCAAGGATAGGTCACCTTAGAGGCCTTGGCTACAAAAGGATGCAAATGAAATCATTACACCAAGGATATAATAGAGCCCCATAATGGCAAATGGCAAAGATACTCCCTTCCTACTCCCATATGATGTATATGAATTAGTGCAAGATGTTATAATGATATGAGCTATCAAGTGACAGTGCATGTGAAATGCAAGTGATAGAGAATACTATAGAAAGTGAAATATAAAGTGAATATGAGAATAGATAATTGAGAAATATAAATAGAGAGTGTACATTATGTAATGATGATGCACATAATGTTCAAAGTTAGTGAATGAGAAATAATGTCTAGTAGTAGAAGATGTGAAATGAAATGATAATAAGGAAAGTGATAGTGTAAATAGTGAACATAGATTGTGAATCTTAGAATCATGAAATATATATAAGAGTAAAGAGCAATATGATGAATATATCTTATGTTTATTAGTGATCAAAAGATTTAGTGTACTAATGTTCTCTTCTTGCAAGTTGAAATTTGTGAATAAGGTTGAGAAATTTTGAGTTACGACAAGGGGACATTACATAATTCCAAAAACACTCTAATTAAAGGTACACATTTCCAAACCTAATTCATTTAGCTAAAATAATTTAAATATTTTAATTTATTATATTTATTTATCCTACACATTTATTTTAAGGGTGTTTTATTTCTCTAACCATTAAAAGAAAAAATAATTAAATTAAATTTTAAAAAGGAAAAGAGGACTTGAAAAAGAATTACTTAAAATAGTGGTCCTTGGGACACTCTAAACTTGCTATACTTAACATATTTCTAGACTTAAGTCAATAAATTTACTATACTTAACATATTTCTAAACTTACATGAATAAACTTGCTATTTTTAACATATTTCTAAACTTACGTGAATAAACTTGCTATACTTAGCATATTTGTAAACTTAGGAGAATAAATTTACTATACTGACTCAACAATTTGTAATCTTTTTTAAACTTACGTGAATAAACTTGATATACTTAGCATATTTCTAAACTTAGGAGAATAAATTTACTATACTGACTCAACAATTTGTAATCTTCTTAATATAAAAATAAAAATATTAAATATAATTTGGTTGTATCCACTAAAACAACTCATCCTAGTCTTCTAACAAAAAACACATAGGGAAACCAAAACTGAAAAACTTCTCTCAAAAAGACTTAAAAGGAATTACTTAAAATAGTGGTCCTTGGGACACTCTAAACTTGCTATACTTAACATATTTCTAAACTTAAGTCAATAAATTTACTATACTTAACATATTTCTAAACTTACGTGAATAAACTTGCTATACTTAACATATTTCTAAACTTACGTGAATAAACTTGCTATACTTAGCATATTTCTAAATTTAGGAGAATAAATTTAATATACTAACTCAACAATTTGTAATCTTCTTAATATAAAAATAAAAATATTAAATATAATTTGGTTGTATCCACTAAAACAACTCATCCTAGTCTTCTAACAAAAAAACACATAGGGAAACTAATACTGAAAAAGTTCCCCCAAAAAGACTTGAAAGGAATTACTTAAGCAGTGGCTTGGGAGCTCCACTCTAAACTCCACCAAAATAAATTTACTATACTTACTCAACATATTATAATCTGTTTAAAAAAAAAGCTACCAATATTAAATATTATATTTCTGTTGCCGGCAAGTGTTCTTTCCCGGCGAATGCATAAAACGTGCAAAAAGTATCTGTCCTTTTCAGTTGCCGTAACCCAATATTTCCTCGATCCACAGAGATTCCACTATGAGATATCCGGCGTACTTATCAACGATAAATACTTATCAGGCAGGTGACAAATCCAAATGACACGAGCTCGGGCCACCATAGCACGGAAACGACCCGCAAAACAAAATAAATTCAACGACTTTGCCTTTTGTTTTATTTCAAAAATTTCCTTCCCCAGGGTGACATTGCTTTGGAGCGGCTGAGTGATAATTTGAGGAAGAGGAGCTTACATTTGGCTTCGTTCATTCCGTGGATGGATTCAGCGTGTTTACACAAGCTTTCTTTTCATTCTTTTCGGTTGTACTTCGTGTGGTGAGGAGAAAGAAGCAGAGCTACAATAACAGCGGCAACGGCAACGGAAGGAAGAAAAAAGAAAAATCTATTTCAATTGCTGCATTTTTCAGCTCTACCTAACAACTAAAATTAGCTTTAGGTATGTTCATGTGGTTTATTCTATTTAGATTTAAGAGGAACGAATTCTATTAGACTCTGTACAGCCTTGTGACTCACTCTTTTCTGTTGTTTTGGTCTAGTGTCTGCCTTAAATAACAGCATGGGGAAGATTAGTGTAATGGGTATTCTCATGGCATTAGTAGTCATCTGGTTCTGCTTCAATGTTGTGAATGCCTATGGTGGGCATCATAAATTGATGTTGAAGGAGAAGGTAACCAATTTGCAGTTTTATTTGCATGATGTAGTATTGGGGGAGAATGCCACAGTAGTGCAAGTGGCACCATAGAAGCCTATGAATCTCTCTTCGGGCTCTGCCGTTTTCGGTCCATTGTATATTATTGATGACCCTCTAACTGAAACTCCCGATCCCAGTTCAAAAGTGTTGGGAAGAGCACAGGGGATGTATGCCATCTCATCTCTGGGAGAATTCAGTCTGCTAATGGCTCTCACTTACGCCACAGACAGTGGAAAGTTCCGAGGCAGTTTATTGGGTATTGTGGGTAAGAACATGGTATTGAGAGAGCAGAGGGAGCTTCCAGTTAGATTTAGATTCAAAGTATAAATTTAAGAGCCTAATGGGTCAGGTTTGAAGTATAAATTTAGAGTTCAATTTTGGAGGGCTTGCACCCTCTAGATTTACCTAGGACTTGCACTAGTTAAATTTTTTGGATTATATTTTTCTAAAACTTGCGCCAGGTTAAATATACTGTAGACTTTCACCTGGCCTGCTTTGTTGCTGTATGCTATGTGTGCTGTTGGATTTACCCAGAACCTATACCTGGCTTGGTCAGTTGGAGTAAGGTCAGGGAGAATAGAATGTGTTAATGAGTATGTAAAATGTCTTTTGGAGATTTGAACATGGGTTCAAACTATCGAAGCCCCGAATGAATATGCAACTTACCTTTCTAGATCTCCACTATAAAAGCCCACAATATTTCACCAATAATGAGTTATTGTATTCTTTTCCTTCAACTTTTGGGTTGACTGCTGGTTCCTAAGCTTTCATTTTTTAAAGAAACATACGGTTGTTTTAAGTAAGACATTATTTTACCCTTATTTTATTGTCAACTTTTTATTCATTTAGATTTGGTTGCTTTGAATTCAAAAAGATTTGGGTGCCATGGTTCCTGCAGAGATGAGAATGGTTGGCCCTTTTCAAAAATTGTCATCTAAAATTTAACTATATCTTTCTTCTTTGTTTTCATCTGCACTGTAAGGATAACTCACTTTCCTTTCTGACACTCCTCAAAAAGATGGAATTGGGTTCCTTTCTTCTGATCACAAAGATCGTTGGGTTTCTGATGTTACAGGTGCTATCGACCCTTGTTGAGGTGGAAGATTTGAATTGGTTCAAGCTAAGTGGTTTGGATCAGATCATTGGGCAAGATCTTTGCAGCTCGGTCACAATGGGCCCCAACTTGAACACAGAATTGCTTTTCCTCATTTTGCAGTTTCTGTATGAGGAAAATTTAAGGCAAACAGCGCACAAGTAAGTACTATCTGTCTCTGTCTGGTAATTTTGATGCCTTCTTGAGCATGGTTTTGTTTAAGCATGATCCTTCAAATCAGATACCACAACTATCTTTTGTTCTGCTTTTGATTTTTAATGTACTTTGGTGTTGCATTACGTAGGTTGGAACAAGAGTCTGGTTGCTACTTCAACATGGACTATTTTGAATCCCAAGTGCTGGCAGGAGAGTGGGATAGAGTTGAATGTTATCTCTCCAGTTTTACAAATGTTCGAGATAATGGCCACTCTATGGAAACTTTCTTTGAGATCAATAGACAGAAATATTTAGAAGCATTGGACATGTAAGCATTATTCTCTATCAGAATTTGATCTGCATTGGTGCTGTTTGTTTGTGTTGTTATATGTATTTCCTGCATGAACACTAGGTCGGTTTATGTTTTCGACCTTTAATGATTGAGAATTGAGATTTTCAGGCTTCTCTGTTTGTGAATATTGGACTTTGGGTTATCTTTCGTTTTGCTATTTGTAAAAGTTGATTTTGGGTTTGCAATTTCAATGTATAGTTAATTGGTGATTCTGTTCAATACTTCTTTTTTTGCTATTGAAATATTGCTTGCTCCTTGCTCTCAAACTCTTCATGGTTCAGATTCGAGAACGTTGGTGAATTGTGTTAGTTTATTTAAGTCTTTTCAATATTTTGTGAATGTTATTGACAATAATTTTAAGAATTATAAGTTTAAGGTTATACATTCCTCAGCTGTATATAAATAATGCAGCACTGAGTTTTTTAGGTAATATTTTGAGAAAAGTTTTCTACTTTTCCAGAAAAGACTATGGGAAAGCTGCGGAAATACTTAGACAGGATCTCAAAGTATTTGAACCTGTCTACGATGGTGTTTACAAAGAGCTCACACAGTTAATACCTTTGGAAAACATCAGGTAGTGCTTTGTTTTATGTTTGTTTTTATTGCTTTTTCACGTTATCCCATTGTTTCTCTTTTTCATATTGATTCTAACTTTTAAAACATGAGTTGGCTCTATGTAGGGAAAATGAGAAGCTTTCTCAACACGGGGAGACACCATCCACACGGAAATCGATGTTCCTGAAGCTGAGAAAGCTTATAGAAAATAACCCTCAAATTCGCAATAAGCTGGCATTTCCACATCTCGAAGCTTCTAGGTTAAGACTCCTCATAAATCAAAGGTCCCACTTCTTTCCTTACTTTGCCACAGCTTCTAAGGAACTGGTTCCGAAAAAATATTACTTTTCAACAGTTGCAGGAAACTTCCCAAATATAATGTGTTCACTAAAAATTGTCTTTAAATTAGAGTTGTCTGATGGAGCTGCCTAAAGAACTAGTTAATAATAAACATGAATTAATCTTAACACCTATAACTAGTTAATGTGATTAGAAGGTCATATTAATAGAGGTAATCTCACATTTGTTGTCCACATTTTCATTTGTAATCTGCAAAATGTTTGAAAATCAGTCTACCAGTTTGGGTGGTACAAATTTTGAATTAAAAAACCCTTGAAGAGTCAGATATTGTACTTTAAGCAGGGGCTGAGTTGTACTTTAAGCAGGGGCTGAGTCTGATTTTTTATTTTTTCTTACAACTAACTCATAAATTTGTATGTGCCTTATTTTCCAGTGTAAATTGGCAGCATCAACACTGCAAAGACCAAACTTCTAATCCTGATATCAAAACTTTGTTTGTTGATCATATATGTGTACCCCTCGGTGGATCTCAAACTCATACAAATAATTCTGTTGTCCGAGCAATTCCACGAGGGATATCTTTTCTTCATATTCCTACACTGGCTGTAAGTTGTGTTGCCAATCGGTATTTTAAAATTTTTAATATCTGCCTTGTGTCTTTTCTGTTCTACTGTTCAAATTTTAGGCATTTTTTGATTTGATAGCCTCTTTCTCAGTAATAAGCCTTTCTTCTGATTTTTTTTCAGCCATTTTCACATGGAGTTGATCTCTCGGGTAATAGTAGCTTGTCTCTTACGGGATGGAAGGCAAATTCTGAGCCTTCCATGCCACATCCTCCTATAGTTGCAGGCACAGGGAATCATTTTCCACCTCGAAGCACAGGTAAACTATTTCATAGTCTATCAAAAATGAAATTTCCATTCAATAAATTTCTTAGTCATTCTTGGATGTTTGTCATGGGGTGTTGGTTTCTTAATAAGAAAACTGTTCTTTCTCAATTTATGAATTCTAATAGGATCTCCCCTATGTCTGGAAAGAAACAATGAACCAAACTATGTATGTTTTCTGAAATGTTTTAATGGCTGATGGCTTCAACAGGATTGCTGAAACGAACTAGAACTCCCCCTACAAATAATACTGGAATTGATTATCAATTTGTAAATCCTGAAAACGCTAAGCATTCCTGTATTGGTCCATTTGATGAGGTATGGAATGGTATCCTTTCCATGTACAGTGTAGTTTTTATAGTTTGTTAATACTCATTCCATGCTTGTTCTAATTGCACAAAATGATTGGCTTGGTCTTTGTCCTCTGTTATGTTTTCTCTCCTGCCATATATTTCTCTATTTAATATTTTCAGTAGAAATATTTTGATATAACTTTGAGAATACTATGACATGATAATTTACAGTTTATTAGTTCAATCAATGGATTAGAATAGATATTATTTTAATTAAGATCTTAAAAATTGACATCACTATTACAAACATAACACATTAATGTATCTTACTATATGACAAAAATATCATAAATAACTAAGCAAGGTTAAGAAAGTTGTTTTCTGAAAGCTAATTTATTTTTTGCATGTTGGGTGTTCCCCTCCAAATATATTAGGAGACATCTGTTACTACTCAAACTTTCACCACCATGTCTCTCCCCTCCAGTGTCTTTATTATGCCTTTTTCTACCTCCTGCCTCCCAAATAATAATCGTAAGAATTGAGAGCTTCAACCTCGCTACCACTATCGATTTCCTAAATTCTCAAAGCCTAAACAATCAGTTAAAGAGCATCATTTTTATATTCAAGTTACACATCGGGGGTCCTAACAATAATTCTTTGACATAGACACTACAAATCTGTCCCAAAACTTAAGATAGCAATACTGCTTGAGTGAGATGGTCATCATCCTTGAATATTTCTACCATCATTTTGATAAAAGCTCCAGTTTTCTCCATTCTTTTAAGTTTATATCTGATATATTTTCTAATATTCTTTTTATACTTTGAGAAAATGATTATCTCTAGCTAGGAGTTAGCAGAATTTAGAGGGTCATGACTTTCAGATTAGGCGCTAGTATTTAAGCATTAAATTCTGAATTAAAAATCTAGTAATAATTTTTTCTTTAATGTTGTAAGCAACATTATAAAGCCATATATACTTACCATAGATTTTTCTTTACCTACTAGTCATTGTTATGGATTAATTATACACAGAACTTAACATTTACTATTTTTCATTTGATTAGCAGGTGATGTATAGAGGACCAACTCAACCTCATAGCATTTTTTTGCAAGATGATCTTCCTGTGAAGGTTGTGAGAAGCCTCAGCCATGAATCAAAAGTAATTAGCATGGACTTTCATCCCCAAAAGCAATCAATTCTGTTAGGTAATATTCACTTTAACATGCCAAAAGTTAACATTGTAGTTTACAAGGCTCTTCCAGCCAGTCTATTAATTCCCTTTTAATAGAATGAAATCTAAGCATAATGACTGTGGTGAGTATTTCAGTTGGAACAATCACCGGTGATCTTGGAATTTGGGATGTGGGATCAGGTGAAAAAATAGTTCACAAGACCTTTGAAGTTTGGGATGCCTCAAATTGCTCCACAGAAATGCAGGTCTCTTTTCTGTCTTTAATGTTAGTAATGATCAACCTAGGTGAAGGAACATCTACTATGTTAGTTGTTTGCAGATCTTCTCATTACGTATAGAGTGATTCTTAACAACATAGAACTAACTTATATTTGTTCTTCCTGCCATTTTGTGCTTTGTCTGTACTTCTTGTTAAGGAACCAGCTATCTCAGTGAACCGTTGTATTTGGAGCCCAAAAGGAGAAATGGTCGGTATGTTAATCTACCTTATTGGCCTCTAGGATAGGCATTTAGATATTCACCTCTTGCGACAATGATGCTGATCCCTTGCGATTAGTAGACAAATATACTATAGCAATAGAAATATTTTTTTTGAAGGATCTGTTTTCTTATGATCTGACTTGCAGGAGTTGCATTTTCCAAGTGTATTATTCACATATATTCCTATACCGGGGCTGGAGAATTGAGACCACATCTTGAGGTTCATACACAACTTCAGAAATAAGATGTTCTTTGTTTCCTCTATTTACTATTCAACAGAAACTAACAAAATTAATTTCAAAATTTGCAGATCAATGCTCATATTGGGGGCGTAAATGATATTGCCTTCAGCTATAGTAACCAGAAGCTTTGTGTTATAACATGTGGAGATGATAAGTCCATCATGGTAAATCATATACTTATTGTACTGACCAACAATAATGCTTTTTTGTCATGAGGACACATCTGTTCTTTTGAAATAGGAGATTTGAAGTTTTCAGTTATCTTATATATCACTGTGATAGTGCTCTATCTCAAATTATTTGTCTGTGAAGCTATGGGACGCAGTAATGGGGGACAAGCAACACATATTTTACGGTCATGAAGCCCCCATCTATCGTATTTTTCCTCATCAGAAAGATAACAGCCAGGCATGTGATTCCCTGAAGACTCTGCATAATCAAAAGAATGTTGAAGGATAAGCCATTTATGTAGAAAATTGGAAATTGCATGTCTCTAAATCTTTCATTCCAATTCAGATTTGTCTAGCCTTAAAATAAATAATCTGAAATGTTCAGAACATGCCTCATAATCTTTCATCATTCATTGCAGTTCTTCTTATCGACAGCTATCGATGGCAAGATCATAGCCTGGTTTTATATAGGTCGGGCGTCTACATTTGACCATGATGCGCCCGGGAAGTTCTACACAGCAATAGCTTATTGTGATGATGGATCACGGTACTATGTGATATTCTAAGTTAGAAGTCCTTATTTTGTGGTTTGACTACAAAATACAGTGGCAATTCACTGATAATAGTTTTTTTCTTATCAGTTAATGAAATTCCTAGAGAGATTTTTTTATTATGTTTATCTTCTGTTGGATTAGACTTTTCTCGTGTGGAACAAGCAGAGAAGGTGAATCGTACTTAGTTGAGTGGAATCAAAGTGACGGGACAATCAAGCATACATATTCTGGCCTTGTAAAGCACTCCTCGGGGGTGGTGCAATTTGATACAACAAGGAATAGGTTCCTAGCAGCAGGAGATAATAACCAAATTAAGTTTTGGGACATGGACAATGTCAATATATTAGCAACAACTGATGTTGAGGAAGGTTGCTTGGAGGTAAGAAGAGACTTACCATGATGCCCATTAGTACAATTTTCTACAGTCACAAAGAAAATGTGATTTTATAAATTAATACTTATCATTGACTGGGCACTGTCATATTTTGCAGGAAACCCCTCGTCTCTGTTTCAACAAAGAAGGCTCTTTATTGGCTGTGACAACAAAGAACAGTGGGATCAAGATCTTAGCCAATGCAGATGGACTGAATTTAATTATGGATGTTTAATCTATCCGAGATGGTATTAATATCATCTGGTGTTGGATTAAATGAGTTGTTATAGATTTTCATTTAAGAATGCTACTGTTACTTAAGAAATATTAATGAAGTGTATAATTTATTTTATTATGTTCTAGGAGAAAATTAAAATCTGTATATTTAGAAGTATTGTGGGTGCAAATATATTAATTAAATTTATATTTCTATTTTTACTATTTTATGTGGGTGTGGTCAAATTTCCTTAAGTGTCAAATCTCAGATTTGAACTTAAGAGGAAGTATTAGGGGTAATAAAATATTATTTTATCTATTATTTGTTATAGAATAAGACTTATCTGTCTATTGTGCTGTATTTAGATAATTATGTGCAAAATAATTGGTATTGATTTGTATGAACTATTGTGCTTAAATCTCAATATCTTTAAACCTGAAAGACCTTTGTACTTCAGTCCAAACCTAGCTTGTCATTTTATTGTGCCATTGGCTTCAATAGGACTGTAACATCAGAAATTCAATAATCTTTGTGATCAGAAGAAAGGAACCCAATTCCATCTTTTTCAGGAGGGTCAGAAAGGAAAGTGAGTGATCCTTACAGTGCAGATGAAAACAAAGACGAAAGATATAGTTAAATTTTAGATGACAATTTTTGAAAAGGGCCAACCATTCTCATCCCTGCATGAACCATGGCACCCAAATCTTTTTGAATTCAAAGCAACCAAATCTAAATGAATAAAAAGTTGACAATAAAATAAGGGTAAAATAATGTCTTGCTGAAAACAACTGTATGTTTCTTTAAAAAATGAAAGCTTAGGAACCAGCAGTCATCCCAAAACTTGAAGGAAAAGAATACAATAACTCATTATTGGTGAAATATTGTGGGCTTTTATAGTGCAGATCTAAAAAGGTAAGTTGCATATTCATTCGGGGCTTCCATAGTTTGAACCCATGTTCAAATCTCCAAAAGACATTTTACATACTCATTAACGCATTCTATTCTCCCTGCGCCTTACTCCAACTGACCAAGCCAGGTATAGGTTCTGGGTAAATTAAACAGCACACACAGCATACAACAACAAAGCAGGCCAGGTGAAAGTCTACAGTATATTTAACCTGGCGCAAGTTTTAGAAAAATATAATCCAAAAAATTTAACTAGCGCAAGTCCTAGGTAAATCTAGAGGGTGCAAGCCCTCCAAAATTTAAATCTAAATTTGTACTTCAAACCTGACCCATTAGGCTCTTAAATTTATACTTTGAATCTAAATCTAACTGGAAGCTCCCTCTGCTCTCTCAATACCATGTTCTTACCCACAATACTCAATGAGCTGCCTCGGAACTTTCCACTGTCTATAGAGTAAGTGAGAGCCATTAGCAGACTGAATTCTCCCGGAGATGAGATGGGATACATCCCCTGTGCTCTTCCCAACACTTTTGAACTGGGATCGGGAGTTTCAGTTAGAGGGTCATCAATAATATACAATGGACCGAAAACGACAGAGCCCGAAGAGAGATTCATAGGCTTCTGTGGTGCCACTTGCACTACTGTGGCATTCTCCCCCAATACTACATCATGCAAATAAAACTGCAAATTGGTTACCTTCTCCTTCAACATCAATTTATGATGCCCACCATAGGCATTCACAACATTGAAGCAGAAACAAATGACTACTAATGCCATGAGAATACCCATTGCACTAATCTTCCCCATGCTGTTATTTATGACAGACACTAGACCAAAACAACAGAAAAGAGTGAGTCACAAGGCTGTGCAGAGCCTAATACAATTCGTTCCTCT
Source organism: Cunninghamia lanceolata (assembly GCA_027924645.1). Lineage (NCBI taxonomy): Eukaryota > Viridiplantae > Streptophyta > Pinopsida > Cupressales > Cupressaceae > Cunninghamia > Cunninghamia lanceolata. The sequence goes on from BSBN01001099.1 coordinate 12,093,442, forward strand.
TAAATCTAAATTTATACATCAAATCTAAATAGATTAATCCACATGAACATACCTGATAAGTATGTCTATTTCTCTTTGATAAGTACTTCTATTTATCGTTGATAAGTCCGCCGGATATCTCATAGTGAAATCTCTGTGGATGTACGACAACCGAAAAGGACATACTTTTTACACGTTTTATGGATTCGCCGGGAAAGAACGCACTTTTGTTTTTCGTCAATTTGGGTGCCGGGAACTTTTCCCGCGCAACAAATAATAGTCACTTTTTGGTTTTGTTCGTTATAATATTTATTATTGGTAGCTTTATTTTTTAACACATTATAATATGTCGAGTAAGTATAGTAAATTCATTTTGGTGGAGTTTAGAGTGGAGTTCCTATGCCACTATTTATGTAATTCTTTTTAAGTCTTCTTTTGGAAGAACTTTTTCAATTTTGGTTTTCTATGTGTGTTTTGTTAGAAATATGTTAAGTATAGCAAGTTTATTCACGTAAGTTAAGAAATATATTAAGTATAACAAGTTTATTCACGTAAGTTTAGAAATATATTAAGTATAACAAGTTTATTCACATAAGTTTAGAAATATGTAAAGTATAGTAAGTTTAGAGTGTTCCAAAGACCACTATTTTAGATAATTTGTTTTTAGGTCCTCTTTTCCTTTTTTAAATTTAATTTAATTATTTTTTTTCTTTTCACTAGTTAGAGAAATAAAACACCCTTAAAATAAATATCTAAGATAAATAAATCTAATCATTTAAGAATATTTTGGGCGGGGCCATTGGCTAAGTAATTCCGTTGCGGTAAAGATGGTCACGAAGTCCAGTCTCCCTCGTCCCCGTGGTACTGGAGGGCGTGTCAGCATCACTGGTCATGTGAAAAAAGTTTACCAGGCACAAAAAAAAAGAAAAAAGAAAAAAATCATTTAAGAATATTTAAATTATTTTAGATAAATGAATTAGGTTTAGAAATGTGTATCTTTTGTTATCTCTTAGTTGTTATTTTGCTAAATTTGTATAAGATCATTCTTACTTTCATTATTTCTCTCATAACATTAGTGTGGACCTAGTCTAGTTTGCTTTCACTAACTATGATGTGGTTATGATGATGCTAACTGTTTGAGACTTTGATGCAATGAGGTGCAATGTAATAGTTGTATGTAATAACCATCCTAAAATAATTTTTTTCCATACGAGATTTACAAACTTATAAGTGGCTTCAAGATTGTTTGGATAACACTATGATGTAATTGTTAACTATTTTGAGTTTTCCAAACTCAAATAGTCGTATGGGTTTTTATAGGGGTTTCAAATGGTCTCTCAAAGGTCTTGAATGAGGTTTGTTATCATGCTTTGTCAATGAACTTTTAGAGTCCAAGTCTGGAAAGGTTCCTTAAAATATTAAATTCTTTAAGGAAATCTTTGTACATATTGTGTTGTTCTATCTTGACAAGTGGTACAATATGGTTTCAAGTTGTCATGTACCTTAAAACTTCCAAAAGCCATGTACAACATTGGGGAGAATTTTCTTTTGTTTAAAAACATGGTTGAATTCTTGATGAGTTTTAGTTTTAGGTTTTCTTGTCATGTTGACTGGTTTTAGGTTTTAAAGCTAATTTGTAGGGTTTACCAGTTCACAAGGAAGAAGTATTGGGGTTTGAAGCCTCAAGACTCCATATCTTTGAAGGAAAAACACTCTCAGGAGGTGGTGTACCATGAACATGAACATGAACATGGACAATGTGAGTTCTTTATGACAGTGATCAAGTCATAGAAGGTGGTGAGGCACATTTTCTTCAATCTTTCAACACAATACAAGAATCCCTATAGACTGGGAATAGAATACAATGGTGTAGATCTCCCATTTATCCTTGCCATCTTAGTCACAATTTGCTAAAAGGCTTGTACCTACACTTTCAAGGTTTTACTAGTTCATAAGGAAAACCCTAAGAGCCTATCTAAATATGGAAACCCTGAGCCCAGTCTTGTGAGGCTTGTCAAGGATCTAAGAAGTCTATTAAAACATTGAGTAGGTCCATCATATCTTGTAAGTGATGTTTATTTTGATTATATAAGAAGAAGAAGGTATATGAGTGTTGACTGATACCTTAAGGGGTTTGTGTCAAGATTTAGCAGTATGACAACTGATTTTAATATTTGGGAATCCATGTTTATTCAGAGGAAATCCATGCAGGCTAATGCAAAGCTCCAAGTCAACCAAGTCTTCAAAGAACCTAAGAAGGCATATAATCATGATGAAGTGATGTCAAGCATTAAAGGGCATGTATAGTAACTGATGAGGTTTGTCAACCTTCTTAAGCTCATGTACAACATTCAAAAGATTTTATAGTGTCTCAAGGTTTGTAAAAACCCTAAAAAACTCTATTTAAGGTATGTCAATAGTGTGTGAAGATTGTAGAAACTCTACAGGGTATCTTAAGGGTCTGGACTACCATAAGGTCTTTGACAATCATACAAAAGCAGTGGCAACCTTGTCAAATGATGTTTGAGCTTGAATAATCCATAAATGAGTATATGAAAATCATTATGAGGTATACCAAGAAGTTAGACACTTTGCATAGTCCTGTTAAAATCCTGCATAAATATAAACACTGTCAAAACTTATCAAACTCTATGAGGGTATCAATTTGTTACCAAAGTTCGCCAAATATTTTGTAAGGTTTGTAGGCCAATAAACTTGTCAAGCTTATAAACACTACTTGAACCCTTATATTAAACATGTCAAGCTTGAATGGGCCTAAAGGAACATGAAAAATTCAACAAATCCCACAAATCTTGTCAAAACTCCCACAAATATATGCATATGCTATAATGACATGAAAAGGATTGTTTAAGAGGTTTACAAGGAAGGGAATGAGTTTTGAAGGTTTGAGCACCATTGAAAAACTCTGTGAATTGTTCCTAAAGTTCTATCCATCTTCTAAAGACCAGTGAAACAATTGTGAGGTTTGCTAATGCATTTGAAGATATAAATATGTAACAACCCTCCCTGTTGGCTATTGTTTAGTGAGAGAGGGACAAAATATTGTCCAATAATGATTTACCTTGCCAAAACCTAATGCATAAATTTATTCAGTTGCTCTACCACTCCACATGTCCTCTTGCTACGCTGGGGAAAAAGGTTGGTGAATTATTTTATGCTACAAGGAAATCTCTCTGGAGATAGGTGAAGCATTTAATAAGGGCATGGAGGAAGTTGGGAATAGGGTTGTACTCTCTTTTTCTTGATTGGAAGAACTTCCCAATGTTTGACTACATTAGAGGATTTTACCCTTGTTAAATGGGACTAACCTTGTATGTTTGGCCTGCTGCAACACCAGGATTTACACAAAAGATCTTACAGATCATTTTTGGTATCCACTTTTCTTGGTATACAATTCATCTTTGACATATAGACTTTACCATGACAATAAGAGATGGAACAATCCTCCTCCATACAGCTAGAAATCTAGGCACCAGGCCTTCTACTCCAAGCAAACCATAAGATGTATGGAATACAAGGAACATACTCCTTATGCTTTAATCTTATTGCCATCTAATGGGAGGATTTGTAAAAGAGATGTGAGTGATTACATATATTCACATAGAATGATATATGCTTGGTAAGCATAGCAAAGAAGAGTAAGAAGAGGTTTGTTATAATGGGTGTAGTTGGGAGATTAGATGGCAATGGGTAAACCCTAGAGCATGTAGAGAGGATAATCGACCTGCAATACCATGAAGGAATTGCATCAGGAAAAGAAAGGCAATGGTGTCAGACATGGATTGTCTTCCATGCTTCAGATTTATGTCAATGTTGCTCATGTCTTTGAAAAATAGAGGTAGCTTCCCTGCAATTCAAATCAATGTTCAAGGACCATGAATCACTGTCCAATATTGACAAGATCTACAGTGATTTGAAAGAGATTTGAATGAGGACAAATGTCTATCCAAATTGAGGCTCCAATCAACCAGATCAAGTCTCCAATGCAGGTAGACCGAGTAGTCGAGGTTGACACTCATGGTGTGGAAAACCCATAAATGAGCGACGACAATCAAAGGCTTGAAGGGTGATTTGGAGGGCATTGATTTCCAGGGTCGAACCCCATGATACCTGATCTGCATATCTACTTTTTGACACAATTGGAGTATCGATGTGAGATTAAAGGTCCAACCTGGTCATGAAACCCCTACCTGATCTGGGTACTTAGACCTGCATCAAAAAGAATCTAAAAACCACCGACTCAAAGCAATCACTCAGGCAAGCATATGATTTGCAAGAAAGAGGTGCGATCAAAAGTGGAGTGTGCTAAAAGGGAGTGCAATCTGTTTGGAGTCAGGTGCTTCAATTCTTAGTTTTTCCAACACATAAACTATACTCTATTTGCTGCAACTTTATCCACTGTAGAAGAACTAAAACCCCATCTTTGCATTTTTAAAGTATGCTAAAATTATTTCAGTGCAAGATTTTTACATCGCCCTTTTCCTTGAGCTTATTTCTTTAAACATGCTGAATGATTTCCTCACTCTGTAGAACAAGAAGGGTTTTCAATTTAGGGAGAACAAGGGTCGATCCTATAGAGAATATAAGGAGGGCAGCCTACACAAAAAAAAAAATTGGGACACGTGATAGAAAATGAGGAGAGCTAGTTCCATGGAAACCTTTTATTATACATCGATTTTATTTTTGCAGAGATATTTTCATTTCAACTCTTCTTATGAAACTTGGGCGGCTTTTTGGTTTTGGTCATTATGGTCTTTTTCTACTAAACGACCAACCTTGTGGAAACTGTAGTCTTTGTGTTAAAGAATGTTATGGCACCAATACCTTAGATATATCGATCTGTTTATGTGCATTGAAAATTAGTCACAAAATCCTCAATATGGAAATCTTTTCTACAACACAAGGATCTAAGGAAACTATTGTAGGAGAAAATGATTAAGATTTCCTTTTTGTAAGTCTTTTTAACATTTTACTTTGCTATGTTAAATATGGTAGACAATATGCAAAATTTAGGCTGTGAGTAGACTTGCAACACCATTTGTTATGTTTTTCTTATAATATCCTTACATTCCTTTGTGAAGAGCGATCAAATTGGGGTCACTGGAGTTATTACACAACTAATCTAACTGTCAAAGACCATTTTCAATAAAATTACACTATCATTGAAAACTTTTGGCTTGTAGATCACATTTTTTCCAATTTTGTATTTAGTATTTAAAAAAACATATTGTGTTTCTACTAAGTTAGATGTGGTGTCCTTGGGACACATCCCCTATCTGTAGGGCGTTGAGTTATCCATCGGTGGGGCATTGATCTGGGCATGATTAAGTATTTTCATCTATATGAGAGGTGCACTTGAGTCCATGTGGTGCCATCCCTTCGAGCACACATGATGACACTTCATCTAATTTACACCCTAGTGTCTTGTACCTTTCTAGTTGTGAGTATCACCTGACATTATATTGATGAGTATCTCTATGTTTTTACTCTAGCTTTGTGCCTTATTTTCCGTGTCTACTCCGTGATTGATGTGAGTGTTGGCAATCATGTATACCCTTACTTTGTTACTTCTGTTTGGGCCTTGTTACTACCTCTGAGCATGGTGGTGTGGTCTTTCATGAGTCCACATGGTTGGGAGGCATTTCCACTGCCATTGGGGACCGATGTATAGGTTTTGGAGTACCAGTTGGAGATGTTCTCTCTCTATGTTACTTTATCAGTTGATGTACTCATTTAGTTATTGTATCATATTCATGGCTATGCCATTTTTCTTGTATATTCTTTTATGTAGTTGTACTTTCTTAAGAGAGAAGATGTTATCATGTAATTTAATGAGAAGAAATGAGATGTTCCTTTTTTGATTTACAGATTCTAGTGTGGGTATCAAATCTTCTTGTTGTATGGTGTTTATGAATTCATATTTCTATTTGGAATGGGTTACAGGAACATTTGGGTTGGTGTTTAAAATGAATGTAGTTTTATAATGTTTTCATCTAGAGGGTAAATCAGTCCTCTCCTTTGGATTGTACATTCAACCATACTTGGCCATGAATGTTGTCGACATACCGAGTTGGCAACTGTATTATGTGCATGTTATCTATTTATGTCAAAAATAAATTATCTTGTCCTCTTTTGGCCCTTACCCTTCGGGGTTGTGGGGTAGGATGTTACATCTGGTATCAGAGTGAAGTTCACACACTGGGAGATCTGGCATACATGAGCCTTCTATGTTTCGTTGTGTTTGGCGTGTGTGGCATGATCTTTTTATATTTTTTTTTATAGTCTTAATTGCTTTCATGGCTTAGCATGGCATTAGCGGGTTAAGTTACAACCCCATTCTTAGAATTCGTGGAGGAAATAACCTCTTTGGCCCTACCTTACTTAGTGGGACTAGAGTGTTGAGTCTTGTATGTTTATGGGTTAAATGTAACTTAGATTTCCTAAATACCCTTGTTTGGACTACTCTTGTAAGCTTTGTACTATAGATGTAAAGCATGGTCAGATTTACCTATTTGTGGATGTGGACATATTAGTTTAATTGCTCCATGCTCTCTTGTAAGTGTTGGATGTTTGCTGATTTTTCTTATAACCTCTTAATGTGCTGGAGTTGCTACCATTTATCACCCTTGACAACATATTGAAGTCATTGGAATACTAATGGTGCCTTAAACTTTTCCTTAGTAGAATTTTCATGTTAACATATGATGAAAATTGGATGGCATGTAATGTCTTGACTTGAGATGAAATCTATCTTTCTCTCCTCTTCCTAGTTGTCAATAGTTGACAAGATGTTAGATTGATGGCTTATGGATTTAATTAGCATGTGAAAGTTGCAATTAGTAAAAGAGTTAGTGAAGAATAACTTATGCTTGTTATAGTTATGGGTTGAAAGTGATTATATGTTTATTAGTTTCCTCCTTGTTTAATGAGCTTGAATGAGGATGGTAATTGCTTAGTGGATATAGATCTTGTTGATGAAATTTGATCTTCTTAATTGCATTGTGGATTTCAATGAGACTTTATAGCCGAATGTTTGTATTTTAATGCAACTAAAAATATGTAATGTAGGGTAATATGAATTTTTCATAGCTTGCTTGATGAGCAATTGCATGCCATGAACACGCCATGGTTACTTAAGCTAATGTGTATCGATGTGTTGGTAATCATTTATGTTTGGGGTTTTAAGTTTGGGCGTTTGCAGGTTTTCTCATTCGAACCCTGAGGTTTCTGTCTTCCTTGGTCTATTGCATTGTTTTGTCTGTTCTGATGTTAGCCTCCTATAATGGGTTCCCTGCCACTATCTTTCACTTCCATGCCTTAATGTTCATGGTTTGACCAGCCCAGTGCAATCTTTACTATCTTTTCCCATCGCACATGAGAAAAGTGCCAAGTTTCTTTATATGCAAGTGATCAAATCTGTTGACAAGCTTGTGAAATCTCAATCGGCTTCTAGAAATGGTGAAAAATTTGAGTTATATGCATTCTAGATGTATATCAGGTTGCATATACATTGGGGGAATCTTTTGTAAGATTTTGGAAATATTCGCCATTTGTATATCGGCCTTGCTTGTATATTGGGCTTGTATGTAGAATATGCAAGTGAAACATACAAAGGAAAAGATACATTGTAGGAATATTCTGGAGAAGATTCCTTGTTTGTATGTGTGAGGGAATGTACATTGAAAAATATACGAAGGCCCGCGACATGCAAAGTGAACAGTGCCGTGGATATACAAGTGGGTTTGTACATGTTCAACATACAAGAGAGAATATATTTTGCATATTCCAGGAAGGATTCCCTATTTGCATGCAAAGGGGAGATGTATATTCGGTGATATACAATTAAAGATACATGCAAATATACAAGGGACCTTGTATGTTTCGCAACATACAAAAGTAGAAGGTGTATTTTATGGGGCTCGCCACTTGTATGAAGTGATTGCATGTTCGAGCATACAATGAAAGTGCATTCCAAAGATGCAAGGCGGACCCGAGGTTGTTTTCATTTTGTTCTAAGGCCGTGTGGTGTCCAGGGCTTGTACATTGCATTTGTATATGCAATGTGTAAGGAAATGTGCAAAGGAGAGAGAAAATGGAACGGGCCCACCAATTGTATAATTGTGCTTGTATATGTGCCGATATGCAAACTTATGAGGATACAAGGCCCAGACTTGAGGGTTTTTCAAATCTGATGGATAGATGCAATGACATCCGCCTTGTATATGTTTGGTGCTTGTATATGTGTAATATACAATGCGATGGATGTAGGATGGAGATACAAGCCGGACCTGAACCGAACTCCAGTTCGTTCTATAGCATTTGACATCCTCCTTGTATGTTGTATATGCATTTGGGTTTGCATATACAAGTGCGATAAAGGTGAAATAAAAGGAGAAAGAGCCAGCAATAGAAACATGAGGTGCCTACGTGGCACGTTTTCACTGGCTGATGACTTTTCAACATTTTTGGCTGCTGTTGATCTTAGCGATAGGAGTGGATCGATGGCCTTGTTTTGAACCTACAGCGATGGATTTTTCCTGAGCGTGTGCGGCCATTTTTGAGCAGGAAATTTTTAGAGGTACATCGTTGCTACATTTCAGAGAGGCTGTGGGTAGCTGAAGCATTAATGGCGGTTGTGCAGAGAAGTATGGGTTGAGTTGACAAGTTCAACCATGCGATTTTAAAAAAGGATCTCCATACGGCGGCACTTTTCTCGAACATACCTACTCCTTCCTCTTTGTCCCTCTGCTACATTCAATTCTGAGTGCCATTCCTCATGCGTTGAATTTGGTAGATTTTTGTTTTGCCTTGTAATTTATTTTTGCTAGGTACATAGTCTTGGTATAAATGCCAAACTGTGTTACTTGTTGTGTGGTTGAAAACTGGACAAATTTTGGATGCTGTGACAAGATACAACTTCATTGGTGGCCATGTTTCAGATATTTTTTATGAGTTCATGAATCTCATGTTGTCTGTTTAATGCATAAACTTACTAGTTTCATGTTGATTTAAATGAGTAATGCTTCATTGCATGTGTTCTATTACTTGTCTCCAAATTGAATGTATTCTTCTTTTGAATCTAAACAACTAAGGGGTGTCTAAGATTCTTGAATATAGATTTGCTATGTTGAATGCTTGGTCTTTTACTTTTACTCAAGGAGTAGATTAAATATTTTAGGTTAAAGTGTTAAGAAGAATATATTGCAGTGAGGATCTTCTAAGCAGAGGTAACTGAATACCCAAATCTGGGAAATATCTGTAAGGCAAATATTAAGCAATCCCCTTGAAACTCAGTCATTAATATGGGTTTATGTGTACATTCACATGTGTATGTCTATTGACTCCGAGCCCTGGATAGGCACTGATCCAGTCTTGTATTGAGGTCACAACCCAGAGTCCTAGTTTTGTATCCAAATATAAAATCAACTCAAACTTCATATACAAACCTTTAGGACTTTAGAAATAGTTTTAGGACCAAAATCCTCTATCTACAACTGAATATAGGCCTAAAGCTAGCCCCTTTACACTTATCTCATAGTTTTGGTCTACATAAGAGAGGATTTATCTGCTTTATGTCAACATCCCAGCAAATTTATAAATGCATTTTATAGATGTTGAGTAGGGAATGCCCCCTTGGTTTTGTAGAGCCTAAAGAAGAAGAGGAGATATTTATAGAGTCTATCTCCTATACTTTTGGCCCCTAGCTCGGGAATCCTATTGATCATTGATGGCTATTTTGTAGGGATTACTAGGAATAAGCATCTAGTCTAGGAAAATAACCAACAGAAATTGGCGACTCCGTTGGGGAGGTGAAGTGAAAGTATTATCTTTTGATCCCTGGTAAATTATTGCCCATCTGAGTTGCAACAGAAATTGGCAACTCCACTGGGGAGTGCTTTGTGAAAGAACCCTGATTTTAAAAGAAAATAATTCCTAGTAATAGGTGGTGACTCTGAACTAATCTCCCAACTGGTAAAGTAAAAATTTATATGCAAGGGCAAAGATCCCAATGAAACCCTTTGTTTGAAGAGTTACCCATAAAAATGATGTATAGGAAAAAAGGGACTGTTCGAGCCAGTCAAAATGGTTGTCCCAGCCCCAAGAAAAATGATTTTATTAAGGACAATCTAGGATCCTCAGAGCAAACAAAGCCTTATTTTTCAAACATAGAAGCTGAAATCCAAAATGTATATGAGAAACAGCAGGATGGTGCTCTAAGAATAAGGTCAGAAGTTTTTCAAGAATGCCCTTTCTTGGATCCCAGTGATAGATTTGAAGAGGTTGAGTCTCCAAGGGATGATGATAATGATAATCAGAATGTGGTGAAGCCATCCTCTTCTATGCCTAGAGAGGAGGAACTAGCTGATGAAATTAAAAGCTTAAGGGCAAAATTAGAATATCTGCAAGTAGTAAAGATCAGAGATGACATGAGACAAAAAATGCAAGCTCTGAGAGTTGCTCAGAATGATTCAATTCCTATCCTTGAAAACGCAAATATGCAAAGAAATCAACATGGGAATGAAGTACAAGATCAGCACAATGATCAAAAATAGAATGTACATAATGCTAGAATACCATTAAATAATGTAAGAAATTAGAATGCAAATAGAAATGCCAATGTTATTCATCCTGGTAGATAGCCTATGCAGCTAGACAAATTCAGGCAGTTAGCTTTTGATGGCATTCCTGGTTACCCCAATCCTATTGACAAACATGTGAGGCTGCAAGTGCATAAATTTTTAGGAAATAATACTGTATCAGGTGAAGACCATTTAAAAGCTTTTCAGAATATCATGGACAACTTTGAGGTTGAGCATGAGGATATTTTTATGAAATCATTTATACAATATTTATTTGATAAAGCCAAGGAATGGTATAAAGGTTTACTTGACAGAAGTATTTCATCATGGGAGGATTTCAGGAGGATATTCAAAGAACAATGTGGTGGTAAAACTGATTCTAGTTTCTTCATTAATGAATTTATTGGCATTACCAAAGGATCAAATGAACAGGTTGCTGATTTCAATGCTAGATTCACTAAGGTATTGAACAAATTGCCACAGGACTTGAGGCCTAATGAACCTATGTGCATAGTGTTGTACATAAATGTTTTGATGCCAAAACAGCTTATGGATTGAGAGACAAGAGCCCTGCTAGCCTCAGAGATGCATTCAAGATTGCAACAAATATTGAAAATAATAGAAAAGCATTTGGTAAGACAAATAGGAGAGATGATGTGAAAATTCTGCAAAATGATAAATTAGACAAGTTGACAACTATTGTCAAGGACTTAGGTTATAGAATGGCTAAAAATGAAAAGGGGATAGGTCCTGATAGACCAGTTTACCAAAGGCAAGAAAGAAGACCATCATTACATGATATGCCATATAATACTAATTGGCACAATGGTAAGCCTATTCTTCCAAACAACAATACGAATCAAAGAGCTCAGAATGCAAAGGAAACACCTGACCCTTTGAAGAAGGCTGTCAATATTGTTAATGACACCCCATGGTGTATCATATGTCAAATGCCTCACTCACAGTCACAATGTATGATTACTCAGTCTTTATATAATAATGTTGTTGCCTGTGATGAGTGCAATGAGTGACATTGCATGGAAGATGACAATGTCAATATGTTGTCTACAAACAGAGAATACTCCTCTCACGATGCTGATGCAAGTGCAAATGATGAGATTCAAGTCTGGCAGCAATTTCCCTATGACGAAGATGAGAAAGATAGCTATGCTTATGCTCAAGACTCACATAATTTTCTGAATAATTTGAGGAGACCTTCTGATGAAGAAATTAGAGCCTTCACAGCTGCAGCAATAGCTCAAGTTAAAAGCAATTACAACCTAAGGGGTAAAGCTCAGGTAAGTAACTCACACCAACCAGAAAATACTTTTGTGAGCCAACCAATGGAAAGTTATAAGGGGACTAAAACATATAAGAAACAATGGAACAATAATAAGTAAGGTTTTAAGCAAAGAAAGGTTGTGATCCTCAAAGAACAGAAAATACTGTTCCCCAGGTTGAGAATCAGAATAAAAATTCTCAGGGCAAGAATGATAGTCAAGCAGCCATAAAAACTAAGGCTGGAACATCCCAGGATAAAGGTAAACCGTGGAGCAGGCTAAAAATATTATACAAAATTATGCTCCATTTGACATGACTCAAGTCTAATAGCAGATAAAAGTCTATGTTCCGCTGATGGAACTGATGAAAGTGGAAGAATTCAAAAATAATATAGTATCCTTAATTTCGAGAGTACCCTGTCAAGCCAAGTTGAGTGATGAACCTCAGGGTAGGAAACAAGCCTTGTGTATGGATGAAGATGAAGTTCCTGAAGTATATTTGGGGGTGACCATGACAAAATGTCCTTCACAAGTGGAACCATTTTATGTCTCCCTTGTCATAAATGGAAAAATAATTAAGAACTATATGCTTGACTCAGGAGCGTCCACAAACATCATGTTGTTGGCAATCATACAGTAAGCTAGGTTAAAAATAGATAAGGCATGTGGGAAGTGCTATGCCATGGATGCTAGGGAGGTACCTATCATTGGAATCATGAAAGATGTTGACTTCAGACTGATGGCTTATCCTGAGAAGACCTACAAAATGAACATAATAGTTGTTGATATCAAGCCACAGTATGGCATGTTGTTGTCAAGAAGATGGGCAACATTGATTGGTGGGAGTATGCAATTAGATTTGTCATATGCTATGATCCCTATGAATGGCAAGGATGTCAAACTTTAATTAGAGAAGAAAGGTCATCAGAGACAGTGGAGGATCAAGAATCAGAGGAGCATATATGTTTTGTGGATACTGACTGTGATAATTTTAGAGTTGTCTCAGATGATGAAGGAGATAAAGAAGGAAATATTTGGATCAACAGGATCTTTGGACCATGTATTTGGATGGAGCTTGTTCGAAGGAAGGCTCTGGTGCTGGAGTTGTATTTCTATCTCTAGCTGGTAAGCTTTTAAAATTCTCTTTCTTGTTGAAATTTGCCTACACAAACAATATTACAGAGTATGAGGCTCTGTTGTTAGGATTGAATCTGGCTCTAAAGCATGGAATTAAGATGCTCAAAGTATTTGGTGATTCAGAGTTAATTGTTTCCCAAGTTAGAGATAAGTATGTTTCAAAAAATAAGAGATTAAAATAGTATAAGCATGTTGTCTGGGATACAATTGAATTATTTGATGCATTTTCAATAGACTGGATAGAGAGACTAAAAAATGTCCCGGCAGATTTCCTAGCTAATGTAGCCATAAGGCCAGATGATATCACTCTATCAGATGTAACAAATGTTGAAGTCAAACTTAGACCTGTAGTGCCAGATAATGTATGCAATTGGCAAGTGTTTGATGATGACAAAGATTTACTGAGATTTCTACATTGCATTGATGAGTATGAGAACTAGGAAATGGATTTTCAGAATTTTGTGGAGGTTGTAGATGGAAAAGAAACTCTCTTAGGGAAAGAAATAATGCAGCTAAAGACAAATAAAATCCCTAGAGGGCTGGTCGCTTTAGAGAGAGCTTTTGACAATAGAGACCAATTTGTTACAAAGGCATCTCCAACAAACAAGAATGATTTAGAGGAGATAAACTTGGGAACATCTCATGCTCCCAAAAGGGTATACATTGGCAAACAGCTCAAGCCACATATCAGAACTATGCTGATTGCACTACTAAAAAGGTATAAGCATGTCTTTGCCTGGTCTTATGAGGACCTCAAAGCTTATAGAGAGGATTTATTTCAACATGAAATCCCTTTGAAACCTGGAGCTAAACCATTTATACAAAAACAAAGGCCTATCAACCCAACCTTAGCTCCTAAAATGCAAGGAGAACTTATGAAGCTTAGGGAAGATGGAATAATTATGCCTATCAGACACTCAACTTGGGTGTCCAACCTCATCCTAGTCAGAAAAAAGAATGGTGATATCAGAGTTTGTGTGGATTTTAGAAATTTAAATGTGTCTTCTTTGAAGGACAGTTATCCACTGCCAAATATGGAAGCTATGTTGCAGAAGGTGACTGGCTGTGAACTTTTGTCCATGATGGATGGATTTTCAGAGTACAATCAGGTGAAAGTAAAGGAATCAGAACAATTCAAGACCACTTTCACCACTCCATGGGGAACCTATGTATATGTGAGGATGCCATTTGGACTAACAAATGCACGTGCCACATTTCAGAGGGCAATGGATGTTACTTTTGTAGGGTTGATTGATTCAATCTTGGCTGTGTATCAAGATGACTTGACAGCTTATTCAAAAAATGAGAAGCAGCACTGTACGCATTTGTAGATTTTTATTAGAGCATTAGAGTATGGCATCTCACTTAACCCAAAGAAGTGTGCTTTTGGGGTTGTGGAAGGAAAATTGCTTGGACACATTGTTTCCAAGGATGCAGTCAGGATTGACCTTGATAGGGTGGCTGCAATTGATAAAATTGAGATCCCTAAAATAGTGAAAGGTGTTCAGTCCTTCTTTGGACAAATTAATTTTGTTAGGAGATTTGTGCCTAACTTTGCAAAAACCACTAAAGAAATCTCTAAGATGCTGAAGAAAGGTGCAACTGTCAAATGGGAGGATGAAGCAACCAAATCATTTCAAGACATAAAAGAGGCAATAAAGATGGATCCTGTATTAAAATCTCCTAATTTTTCTAAGCCATTTCAATTATTTTCATTTGCTTCTTTCCACACTATTGCTGCATGCTTATTGTAGAAAAATGAAGAAGGGTTTGAACAGCCTATTGCTTTCTTTAGTAAGTCATTGTAGGCTACTGAATTAAAGTATGACATCATGGAGAAATAAACATATGCACTGGTTGGAGTAGTCAAGAGTTTCAGGCCATATTTGGTGGGCTCTCACATAATTTCATATGTACCTCATGCAGCAATCAAAGATATCTTCACTCAACAGGAGGTGACTGGAAGAAGATGCAGATAGATAAACAAATTGCAGGAATTCAACGTAGAGATACAGATCACAAAATTGGTAAGAGGACAGGGTTTAGCAAAGTTGATGACACAATCAAATCTACAGGCATGCCAAGTGAATGTAGTGCATAATGAAGTTGTGAATATGTCAGAATCTGAGTGGTATAAGGACATTGTATAGTACTTGCAGAACTTAAATTGTCCTTCCCACCTCAGTGATGTCTAGAAGAGAACTTTGAAGCTACAGGCTATTAAATACATCATTGTTCAGGGAAAGCTATATTGGAAAAATCCTGATGGTGTATCACTCAGGTGTATTGATGAAAATCAGGCCAAGGATATTCTCAGTGACATGTATAATGGAGTATGTGGTGGACATTATGCTGGCCAAACAACAACCCATAAAATTCTCAGAGCAGGCTATTGGTGGCCAACTCTCTTCTCAGACGCACACAAAATGGTAAGAAGATGTGATCCTTGCCAAAGGTTCTTAGGGAAGCTAAAATATGAAGGTGCATTGCCCCTTAGGACTATAACTATAGAGGCCCCATTTCACCAGTGGGGAATTGATTTTATAGGGGAAATCTCAGAAAAATCAAGTGGAGGGTACAGTTAGATTCTGGTTGCCACTGATTACTTCACTAAATGGATTGAAGCCATTCCAACTAAAAAAGCTACAAGCAAGGTGGTCATGGACTTTATTTTAGAGAATATTATTATCAGATTTGGAGTACCAACCAAATTGGTCGCAGATAATGCCATGTGCTTCAAGTCTAGTGAATTTATTGATTTTTGCAGCAATTATGGAATTGATTTGTTTCATACATCACCATACCACCCACAAGGGAATGGTCAAGTAGATTCAAGCAACAAAAGTCTCATGAAAATCATCAAAAGGATGATAGATAAAAATAAGAGGTCTTGGGATTCAAAGCTGAAATTGGCATTATGGGCTGACAGGGTAACAGTGAAAAGAGCAATTGGAAGGTCACCTTTTGAATTAGTATATGGTGCAACAACTAGGTTGCCTGTGAATAACCTCCTACTAGTGTACAAATTCATCCACGGGACCGAGGAGGAGATTGAGGACCCAATGACTGAAAGAATAAATCAGCTGGTTGCACTAGATGAAATCAGAAGAGAAGCACAAAAACAAACATCAAGAAACATCAAAGAGTGAAGTATCTGTTTGATAAAAGGTCTACAGAGAGAAGGTTTCAGATAGGTGACTTAGTGTTTATGTGGAATGCAAGGGGCCAGGATAAGGGTAAGCATGGTAAATTTGAGCTCTTATGGACTGGCCCATATCAAATTGGCAATATCTATGAGAATGATTCTTACTTTCTCCAAGCCCTAAATGGTGAACTATTGGAATTGCCAGTGCACGGTAAATTTCTTAAAACATTTTTCTCATAAATGAATACCTTGTGTGCACACTGTAAAATAGGTGTAAGTGTTTTGTATATGCCTTGTATAGTCGGTCGTGTTCTGGGTTTTGTGTTTTGTCTTGTCTGCCCCGAAGTATTCTGATCCTCGCTGTAGTCTTGCGCTTGCATGTCCCCAATTGGAGCTTATTGGTAATCATTTATGTTTGGGGTTTTAAGTTTGGGCATTTACAGGTTTTCTCATTTGAACCCTGAGGTTTCTGTCTTCCTTGGCCTGTTGTATTATTTTGTTTGTTCTGATGTTGGCCTCCTGTAACGGGTTCCTTGTTGCTATGTTTCACTTCCATGCCTTAATGTTCATGGTTTGACCAGCCCAGTGCAATGTTTATTGTCTTTTCCAATCACAAATGAGAAAAGTGTCAAGTTTCTTTATATGCAAGTGATCAAATCTATTGACAAGCTTGTGAAATCGCAATCAGCTTCTAGAAATGGTGAAAATTTTGAGTTATATGCATTCTAGATGTATATCGGGTTGCATATACATTGGGGAAATCTTCTGTAAGATTTTGGGAATATTCGCCATTTGTATATCGGCCCTGCTTGCATATCGGACTTGTATGTAGAATATGCAAGTGAAACATACAAAGGAAAAGATACATTGTAGGAATATTCTGGAAAAGATTCCTTGCTTGTATGTGCGAGGGAATGTACATTGAAAAATATACAAAGGCCCGCGACATGCAAAGTGAACAGTGCCACGGATATACAAGTGGGTTTGTACATGTTCAACATACAAGAGAATATATTTCGCATATTCTAGGAAGGATTCCGTATTTGCATGCAAAGGGTAGATGTATATTTGGTGATATACAATTAAAGATACATGCAAATATACAAGGGACCTTGTATGTTCCGCAACATACAAAGGTAGAAGGTGTATTTGATGGGGCCCACCACTTGTATGAAGTGATTGCATTTTTTAACATACAATGAAAGTGCATTCCAAAGATTCAAGACGGACCTGAGGTTTTCATTTTGTTCTAAGGCAGTGTGGCGTCCGCGGCTTGTACATTGCATTTGTACATGCAATGTGTAAGGAAATGTGCAAAGGAGAGAGAAAATGGAACGGGCCCACCACTTGTATATTTGTGCTTCTATATGTGACGATATGCAAACTTATGAGGATACAAGCCCGGACTTGAGGGTTTTTCAAATCCGATGGATAGATGCAATGACTTCCGCCTTGTATATGTTTGGCGCTTGTATATGTGTAATATATAATGCGATGGATGCAGGATGGAGATACAAGCCGGACCTGAACCAAACTCCAGTTCATTCTATAGCATTTGACGTCTTCCTTGTATGTTGTATATGCATTTGGGTTTGCATATACAAGTGCGATAAAGGTGAAATAAAAGAAGAAAGAGCCAGCAATAGAAACATGAGGTGCCTATGTGGCACGTTTTCATTGGCTGACGACTTTTCAACATTTTTGTGTGATGTTGATCTCAGCGATAGGAGTGGATCGACAACCTTGTTTTGAACCTGCAGCGATGAATTTTTCCTAAGCATGCGTGGCCATTTTTGAGTGGGAAATTTTTAGAGGTACGCCGTTGCTACATTTCAAAGAGGCTGTGGATAGCTGAAGCGTTAATGGCAGTTGTGCAGAGAAGTATGGGTTGAGTTGACAAGTTCAACCACCTAATTTAGGAAGAGGATCTCCATGCGGTAGCACTTTTCCCGAACATACCTGCTCCTTGCTCTTTGTCCCTCTGCTGCATTCAATTGTGAGTGCCATTCCTCATGCATTGAATTTGGTAGATTTTTGTTTTGCCTTGTAATTAATTTTTGTCAAGTACACAG
Source organism: Cunninghamia lanceolata (assembly GCA_027924645.1). Taxonomy (NCBI): domain Eukaryota; kingdom Viridiplantae; phylum Streptophyta; class Pinopsida; order Cupressales; family Cupressaceae; genus Cunninghamia; species Cunninghamia lanceolata. The sequence goes on from BSBN01001099.1 coordinate 12,111,656, forward strand.
TCTTGGTATAAATGCCAAACTGTGTTACTTGTTGTGTGGTTGAAAACTGGACAAATTTTGGATGCTGTGATAAGATACAACTTCATTGGTGGCCCTGTTTCAGATGTTTTTCGTGAGTTTATGAATCTCATGTTGTCTATTTAATGCATAAACTTACTGGTTTCATCTTGATTTAAATGAGTAATGCTTCATTGCATGTGTTCTGTTACTTGTCTCCAAATTGAATGTATTCTTCTTATGAATCTAAACAGCTAAGGGGTGTCTAAGATTCTTGAATATAGATTTGCTATGTTGAATGCTTGGTCTTTTACTTTTACTCAAGGAGTAGATTAAATGTTTTAGGTTAAAGTGTTAAGAAGAATATATTGCAATGAGGATCTTCTAAGCAGAGGTAACTAAATACCCAAATCTAGGAAATATATGTAAGGCAGATATTAAACAATCCCCTTGAAACTTAGTCATTAATATGGCTTTATGTGTACATTCACATGTGTATGTCTATTGACTCCAAGCTCTGGATAGGCACCAATCCAGTCTTGTATTGAGGTCACAACCCAGAGTCCTAGTTTTGCATCCAAATATAAAATCAACTCAAACTTCATATACAAACCTTTAGTGCTTTAGAAATAGTTTTAGGACCAAAATCCTTTGTCTACAACTGAATATAGGCCCAAAGCTAGCCCCTTTGCACTTATCTCACAGTTTTGGTCTGCATAAGAGAGGATTTATCTGCTTTATGTCAACATCCCAGCAAATTTATAAATGCATTTTATAGATGTTGAGTAGGGAATACCCCGCTTGGTTCTGCAGAGGCTAAAGAAGAAGAGGAGATATTTATAGAGTCTATCTCCTATACTGTTGGCCTCTGGCCCGGGAATCCTGTTGATCATTGATGGCTATTTTGTAGGGATTACTGGGCATAAGCATCCAGTCTGGGAAAATAACCAACATGATGCAAATGTAGATAAATGGTTAGATTTTGACAAACAAAACTCATTTCATTATGTTATTAGCATTCGATTCTGTTGTGAATGAATGGTATTCCTGTGACTTGTGACATGATGTCACATTATGTGTCATTATGAGATGTATATCATTATGTGATTATAGAAGTGATTGTAATAATGATTGTGAAAAATGTTACTTATGTTTATGCATTGATGTAAAAGCGATAGTGATGATGCTATACATGTTCATACACTATGGTGTTATGTTGATAGAATTGCAAAGTGAATTTATGATGTTATGGGTAATGAATTGCCCTTATGAAAAGAGGAAAAATGGTATGGCTATTTGGGAGTACATATTATTTGGTAAAGTTGTGTATCTTGCATTATGTTGCATAGTCATACGTGGGCTATAGTTATGTCTAGGTAAGAGAAATTGTGATTGTATTTCTATTGAATGTTGTGATTAACCAGTGCTTGAGATGTGTGCCCAGGGGATTGTGATACTATGTACCCATCCATGGACGGTATGTTTGAATTATGTGTATGGTAGAAAACCACACCATCTATGTGTTTTCTGGTTGTCACCCTTTTGACTGCCAACCTGAGGGTTGTTGATAGGTCAATATATGGACAATAGTAGCAGCAAAAAAATTCCTTGGGAGGGAATTGAATGGCGTAAGTATAATGGCACCACAAAATGATAGTGGTCATTTCAGCCTCTTGGGAAAGTATCACTACTTCCCCTTATTAATGGACCAGATACTTGGTTCATACAATGTTAGCCTAAATCCACTCAGTTCTTTAGGATGACATTAGTTTACAGTATTGTTGTCAATCAGATATGCACCCTATGCTAAGTTATTCAACTTAACTATCTATTGACACATGGGAACACTCCTAGGCATGTGGGTTGCCTCAAAATTGGAGTGAACCTCCAGAGTGCGTTGGTTCTCCAAATGATTTTCCTAATCTAAACAATTTGTAGAGGACAAGGGTGAGAGGGTTAAACTGATATAAAACTAACTGAAATTAACTCCTAAGGTGATACACCAATACTTAAACGCCTACCAGATCTTACTCACAATTAGTTCACAGAACTATAACTCTCACAACTACTTGATTATACTTAATTCATTAATATTTCACATGAAGGTTCATTTGAACACAACATGCAACCTGAATCAAATACGATAATTGCATAACGATCACAAAACTAAAACAAAATAGAGGATAAATAACTATCACAATGCAATATCAAATTAACCTTGTAAATGAGTAGACAAATGGGAAGGAAAATTACTACTCTATAATTTGGAAGGAATAATGAGTACAAAAACTGAAGTACAACTCTCTCAGTGTGAGAGGAAGACTCTAAAAATCTCTGAACTTTGATCTCTAACTACTATGATACTATGGTACCACTGATATCTGACTAAGAAGACCCCTCACTAAGTCTGAATCTGCACCATATATCTCCCAAAATTGCAAAGAAAAGGAAAAGCTGAATCTCTAAATCTGAGCTCTACCTAAAAATCTATCAAAAAACTCTGATATCTACTCCAAAATAGAAGAAAACATCTCCAAACTCATCCCCAAAGGGGTACCACTAAAAGCACCAATAAAACATGCCTTATCTTCTCCAAAAAAACTCAAATTTGTCCTTATCTACTCCATCTCGCCCATAGGAAATCAAATCTGGAAAAGAAAGATTTTTTTGCTTTATTTCACTTTAACTGCATAAAATAACAAATATTTACAAGCAATTTATAGAAACATTGCTTTAAATATTGTTTTATAATGACTTATAGTATTATCTCCATATTTGTCTCAATTTGATTTTGATTTGATTCTTTTTATAGAAATAGAATACAAGGCCATATGCGGCATTTCGCCAAGCATGTTACGTTATGATTTTCTATAAAAATCATTAAAATATGGGGGCATATTAAATGATATTGCAAAAAATAAAAGTCTATAAGGGTAATTCTCAATTTGTCCTTGCCTAAAATCTCTAAGGGCATATGAGGTTTTGAAAAAATAAAACTCATAGGGCTTGACCTTGTTGGAATTAACCCAGACAACTGAGGGGGGGGGTGAATTAGTTGTCCCATAAATGTTTCTTTTAAACTTCTATAACTACTGTCACTTTGATTAATGGTGTAAACATTAAATCATATGAAATCATCATAGAAACAGAAACATAATCAACACATTTGACACCAAGATTTTTGACGTGGAAACCTAGTTAAGGGAAAAACCACAGTGGGGGTTAACCCACAAAAAATAATACCCTGTTAAAAGTATTTTTATAAAAGGAGAATGCACATGCATTTGGGCTCACTGTCCAGATGTTACTGCTCAAATGGAGGCTCACTACCTATAGAAATATTACAAGAAAATAATAGAGATTTCAAACTAATGATTAGCATCTACCCATGCAAGAGTTTCAATTTTGGTTAAGTGCAAAAACTGATCTTACACATTTCATCTTTGCTCTCCTCTTCTTATTGCTCTACCTTCATTCACACCTTGAATATCTACTCTTCTTACATACACGTTGGTCTCATACTACCCACACTAAATCATCTAATTCCATCGGCTGTATATATCTGCAACATGATCTATAATCATTTCACCAATCAGCGTCAAAACATTTAGAACTTTGTTGAGTACTCTGCTCTGTCGACTAGATCCATACATAATATGATATGTGGACCAAAAATTTCACTTGCAAATCATCAATCATGTCCGTTGCTATCACTAATCATCACAAATTGTCTAAGAAACAACTTCATTTAGAATTAAAATCATTCATAAGGTTAGTATGTTCTTCTATTGTCTATTATGTCAAACAGAAACCTAATATTTAGAAGCTAGTATCTTTTGATTCCTTCATTATCAGAGGACAAAACTATGGATTTAGACTGTCTTGACAATGCTTATGACTCCCTCATATCCGTAGCTATCCATGAATTCCCACAGAGAGATCTAGACCAAAATACCAGACCCTGTCACTGCTCTGTACCTAATTGCCCAGACTTAGACAAATTCTTACTCTGACTTCCGGTTGGACCAAACTGAATAATGTGGATGAGTAAAATGGTCTTAGTTACCATCAATGACAACACTTGTCAATGTGAAGTAGTGTCTCTTGCCAACATTCTCCCCCTTTGGCATTGATAGCAACACTTAGTGAAAAATGACTGTCAAGTACAACTTCCTCTTACTCTATATACTTGTGCACTTTTCTGGTTCCAAAACTCCCCCTTTGCTAGATGCCTCATTTTTCACTACTCTTCACTCCCACTTTGACATCAATGGCAAAGGGTGGGGTCCGCATTCCAAAAATTTCTAAAAATACTATAAAAACTGTCGCATATGTACAACAATTCATCAAGTCCTATTTACATAAACTTAAGGATGTCTGCAAAACTAGAGTTTATTTGCAAAAGATTGGAAATCCAAGTACTTTTCATACTATCTAAAATGGAGATATCTCCTCTCAACAGAAATGAATATGCTTCTGTCTTTGATAGATCTGATGGATTACTGGTCTGAACTATAGTCTGAGCTTTTGATAGGGCATTATATATTGTTTCTAGTTTAGGAGCAATTAATTCCTAGAGCTCACACATTCTCTTCATAATGTTGCTTTTCTCTTTAACAAGTATCTTGATCTCATCAGTCAAGCTAGTTACTTGACATTCCTAACAAATGGGGGAAATAGTTAGAGGATCAAAATTGTTGGATAGATTTGATAATTTCAGTTCTTGTTCCTTTATCTTCTTCTCAATATCCTTACTTTGGCCCAGGATAAACAAAAATTTGTACATATCACTTCCATCATTTAGAGCATTCTGAATACTCTTTATGTTAATATTAAGTGTTCTTCTATCATTTCCTATCAAGTTCTTTATTTCACAAAATTTCTTATCCAAGAATTCTTTCTAAACTTTTGCCTCCACAGACTTCTCAAAGGACTCAAAACTAGTATTTACAAAACTTACAAGATATTTCAAATGTTTTGAGGGGGAATAAGATGGACTCTTCAGGTAGGTAGGCATTAACTTCTCCAAGGCTCCGGTTGCCAGCCCCAACAACTTACTATCCTCTACATGGGACTTTAACAATTTTTCTCTGGCCTTTACTTGAGTGAATGATGCTATTTTCAACAATTGAAATGGAGAGAGAGCATCCAGATTTGTTAGACCTTGAAGTAGTTCAAAGTCATCAAGCTCAATTACCTCCTTTCCAAGAAGACCTTTTACTACATCTGCAGTGTCTCTTGCAACATTTTCTGAACCATCCTTTTGATCATAAGATTTCTCTGTATCTGCTTTAAGTGCCTCAACATTTGCACCATCTTCTTCTATTTTATCTTCTTGTTTCTTTTCTTTTCTTTCTCTACTTTATCTTTCTCAGTATCATCTGTAGGTGGAATCTTTTCTCTATCATCATCACTCGCTACCTGATCCGGAAGACTCTGTGAGGTGGCAATAACATCTTCTTCTCTGGATTGATTAGGAGGAAGAGTATCTTCTGCATCAACTACTTTATTCATCATTTTTGTATCCTCTCTATTTTCTTGTTCTACTTTTGGAACAAAGGCTTCACCAATCTCATATTCCTGCTCAATAATGTTTTCTTCTTCACCATCCGGAACTCCTTTTGTAACTATGAGAAGATTGTACTTTTTCAATGCTTTCAAGAGAATTTCTTGAGTTTCTTCAACAATTTCAATTGTCTCTCCAAGCATGAGTTTGTTCATTCTCTTTTGGCTTCTAAAGTCATCTTTGACTTCCTTGAATATCATATTTATTTGATCAGGTGAAATCTGAGGACACAAACATATTAGTTCATGTTCCCTGATTCCATGTCCTTGCTTTTGGCATTTTCTTTTCTTAGCTCCAAAATATTTGCCAGACTTTGTGGCTACTCAGAAGTTATCTCAATTAGTGCCTTGTTGTAGATGTTGAGATATCTGACTGTTGCTTCCTCCAACACCCTTTTATCCACATCCCTATATTCATCATAGAATTCAATCATTGGTTTTAGATTACCATCTACAGTTACTGACTTTATCACATCTTCTAGGGAGAGTGTGGGTTTCTCAACATATTCTTCATATGCTTCTGTCTTTTGCTTTCGAAGGACTTCTCTTTGGTTACTTTTGTAGCTTTTGTTCCAGTGGCCTTTAGTTCCTTGATTTCAATGTCACAATCTGTAACTTCTTCTTCTTCTCTTATGTTTTCATAGGTTTGGGATGCTTTTGTTTTCTTCCTTTTCTCCCATTTTTCGGATGATTTTTCTTCCAGTTTTGCAATTTTGGAAGGAACAGGGGTCATACTAGAGCTCCTAGTAGTTCTAGAAGTGGAAGAGAGTTCCACCAGAGCACCTATTTGTTTCTCATCTTGTTTCTCTTTCTTAGTCATTTCAGTTCTTCCTCTAAATTTCCTCATAGCCTCCTTAGTTAGGACAAGATTTTCAGCTAATTGCTCAACTTCTTTTCTCACTTTCCTACTAGTTTCAGTTTCTTTGAGCTTAGCATGTAATTTTAAATCACGCTCCTCATAAGTTCCAAATCTTTCAATTGTTGTGTCTTTAGGTTTGTTTAGAATATGTTGAGCATACATATTCAAGATTTTTCCATCTATTTCATACCCCATGGGCATGAGCCAAGCAGTTCTGGATTCCACTACCTCCATTAGACACTGATCAATATCAACCATGAAGCATATTTCATTTTTGTACTTCTCAACAATTGATTTAGGGATTCTTTCCCTAAAGTGCATCATACCCTAAAAATTCTTGAAGTAACCCCATATTGTAGTTTTCTGAGCCTTGAAGTCTCTAATGTTTTGAAGATGGTCTCTGATTTGAATGGCAACTGGCTCATCATTAGTCCAGTGCACACCTTTTACCCCAGGTACCTCATTCATAAAGTAAAAGAATAGACATAGAACCAATGTACCATACATGAAAGTGTTTTTCTTATCTTTCTTTACTTTGTTTAAGTTTTCAATCAGTTGATTCTATAGTAATTCACACAAGTCATAATCAGTATTCTCCTTTAGCATCTTGTATATAGCATATATGGCTATTCTGAAAACAAAATTTTCTCTGCTAGAGTGGTAAATCTTTTACCCAATCACCATGGAGGTGAATTTGACAACCGGTTCTATGATATCATTAATGGTCATTGCCCTTCTGTCAAACTTGGCACCGATATCATCAGCCACTATCTAATTTTTCATGGCTTGTAGCGTGGGAAATCCTCCAGTTGAGTTTAACCCTGTTACAATTTTGATAGCATCCTTGGTAATCTTGAATGGTTTCAACAACCAAATGAATTCATCATGCATTTGACTCAAAACATATCGGACCCATTCATTCTCATCAAATGTTGGAAATCCCATAATCTAAATAAAGTGTTTGTCCTATAGTGCCTTATACTCAGATTTAAGTTTGTGATTTTCATCTATGAGTTGTTTCTCAAATAAGTCTACATACCTTGAATCTCCAAATTCATCTATGTTTGCATGAGTATAAACCCTAATGTCTTCAACATGTAGAACACCATACGGAACACTTGAAAAAGCCCCTAATGGGTTGACTTGTATTGATTTGTGAGGATGCTTCTTAAATTTGGGTTGAGGTCTCTCAGTAATGTCAACAACATGAGTAGTAGCCATCTCAATGGATTTTAAATTCAAGGTTTTACAAAGAGGTACCTTTTTCTTTCACGTGGTTTAATCAATTCCAGTTGAATTCTCTTTTTATGCCTTAGTCTCTAGATTCACAGCTCAAATGCTCTTCTTGTTGTTTCCTCCATATGCAAAGTGATTCAAATTAATGACCAAGTGAGGGTAAATGCAAGAAGTTGTGTCCACTTAACATGGAAGTTTCAGAGTTAGAAAAAAATCTGAAATCGGGGAACCAAAAACGGGATCCTGTTTCTATAAAATGGGATCCTGTTTATATAAAATGAGATCCCGTTTTGGATCAGGATCCCAAGCCTGAAACACAAAACGTGATCCCCTTTTTTAGCGAGATCCCGTTCCATAATATGGGATCCTGTTTTGAAAAAGTATTAAATTTAAAAAAAATGGCAGACCCCATTTTCACCAGCGACAGTCGACAGATGAAAACGGGGTCCCAAGTTGAGTGACCATCCGCCCACCAGGTAAGTGGATTTTTCCACTTCTACAAATTATCCATCAATCATTTTAAGCTTCCCTTGTTTGTTTTGGTGTAAAATACAATCAAAATTTAAATTGTGAATTGTTATTTAGGGTTTCTATTTATGAAATTAGTAGCTGATTTTTGACATTTTAGTTGTAAAATACAATTGAAATTTTGAAAGAATATATCATATAAAAGGTTAGAATTTGAACAAACTGTCAAAATTACGTTTAAAATTGAGAATTGAATAGATATATTTAGACATTTTAGCTATAAAATACAATTGAAAATTTGAAAATACTGTATCATATGAAAGGAGAGATTTTGAACAAACTGTCAAAATTTGAGTTCAATTTGAGTGTTGAATAGCTGTATTTAAACATTTTAGCTGTAAAATACAATTGAAATTTTGAAAATACTGTAACATATGAAAGGAGAGATTTTGAACAAACTGTCAAAATTTGAGTTCAATTTGAGTGTTGAATAGCTGTATTTAAACATTTTAGCTATAAAATACAATTAAAATTTTGAAATGATTGTATCATATGGAAGGAGAGATTTTGAACAAACTGTCAAAAATTATATAGCATTGGGATGATATATATATTTGGTTTTTATAAAATTTACTTATAACAATGTATGTCATTGTATTTTAAAGGCATTATTCAATAGGTAACTATCATGTAAAAAAATTACAACAAACCATAATAAAACCTTTATCACATCCTTCATAATCAAACCTTTAGAGACAACCAACTAATCAAGAATTGAGAAAATTTTATAGATTTTGTGATAGCCAACTAATCAAGAATAAATGAAGCCAACATTTATGTAATTTTTGATATACTCAATTAGCTGTCCTCACTAGCTAGGTTATGCTCTTGGGATGAACATCGTGATGTTAATTGTGATACGAGCTCAACCTCATTGGTAATGCTTCCCCTAATCTTAATGACATTGATGTAGGCTCCACTCATCATCCTTACGAAGATCTTTCCACCACTAACCTCTTTCATGATAGGTCACTATCCTCACCATCTCCTTAGACCTATAATACCTTGAGCTTATTGATTCAGACCAACACGACCCTTTATGATTTGATGTTTTCCAAAATGATGAAGCCATCATGAAACTTATGAAGTGTCAAGACCACATCCCCATTTTAATCATAAGAAAGACTTTTTCACCATACTTAACACCTACATATGCTTATTTTGGAGAGAAAGAAAGAACCCTTTAGTCCTAAGGTACCCTAGTCTAGGCAGAATAGCAACAAGATATAAGAAGAAACTTGTGATCGATTAAAAACATACAATAAAAATGGACACTTCCCAAGAGCTCCTCAATTTGACAAACTTCACCTTCCATTAGATACCACTCAGATACAAGACATGACTCCCCTCTCCTTGTTGAGGATGCTATAGACATCAACCTGTGAATAGAAGCTCAGACCGTAAACTCTCTAAGATAGTAGCTCCACTGGACTTTGACATCAAAGAAGGCATATAACCATGTCACCATTAAAGATTACGTTGATTTCTTCATGTGGTCTTATGGTGATATGCCTTGAGACTCCATATTTAAAGTCATGCATCATCTTGTGGTTCACTTCAATGCCAAACCTATTCAAGAAAAGCTACGCAAAATGTACCCCCAAGTAGCCCTCGTGGTCATAGAAGAATTGTATAAACTCTTGGATGTCCAGGGTTCATTCGGACTATTACTTATCCTAAATGGGTCTCTAATGTGGTCTTAGTTAACAAGAAAACTAAGGGAATTCATGTTTGCATTAACTTTTGAGACATCAAAAAAGAATCTACTCTAAAGATAACTTTTCTCTACCAAACATTGATATGATCGTGGATCTCATAGCCATATATATATAATTTTATCATTAATCTGGATATAATATGGACCAAGTTGAAACATTTGAGTTAGACATGGAGACACCTAGATTATGGAGCTCGGTCTATGTAAGAAAACACCTCCTATAGACTCAACACAAACTTATCCCTCAACCCTCTAAATTGTGACTTACATCATTTGATTACCCTGGAACACACTATAGACAACTCTATACAAATTTGGCAAAAGATATATTCTCCTAACAGAAACTTGTATATGTAGAAACTTATCTACTACTACATTAGATTTGATATACTTCTTAAAAGGAAAGAGTTGGGACTAACAACTAAATAGAAAACAATAATTTTGCAAATCTAGGAAATAGGAAACAAAATCGAGCGAGAACCATCTTGACTAATTTATCTATTTCTAGCTAGATTGAATCCCTACAATCACAAGTTAAAAACAAAGCATCAAATTCTTCATTAAATTTAAATCATATTTAATCATCAGAATATATTCATCTTCATACTCAGATTAGTCAGGTAGGCAACTAGTAACTTCAATCCTATCTCCATTATCAAATTTGGTTGCCATAGGCAACTTCACCAAATTTAGGTTTTCAGATCATGTGGCATGCACAAGATATCCACCTCAAGGTAGTTCTCCAAGTCTAGTTATAGTCTTGCAGATGTTCATTATGATTCTACCTAGGTGGTATGATAGTCCATTGGTTTCTAGATGACATCATTCAATAGCATAGATGCATCTGAACATTCACCCTTCATTGATATATATCAAGATAGTAACATAGAGTTTTAAATTGTTCTTAAGGTTTGGGGTTCAATCATAGTGTTAAGATAGTGCAAATTTTAAGACTATTTACACTAATTAAATGGGCCGCTTAGTCTCAAGCTAAATAACACACATAAGAATTGGGACTAACAACTAAATAGAAAACAATAGTTTTGCAAATACGTATGAATAGGAAACAAAATCAAGCTAGAACCATCAACTAATATCTTTTAGACCATGATGCATATTTTGAAATTTAAACTTGAACATTATCGTCATGTGAATGCTTTTAGCCATCCTACAACATCCTATCACCCTTCATCCTCTTATAGGGATATGCCACATAACCTCTCCAAGTTGACCATGCCAAACCCAAAGTCACAATCCTAAGAGGTCCCTAATTTCCTCCCAATGATCATGAGAACCTTGAAGAGCCTACATCAATCCCTTCATTATGCTCACCACCATCTAATCCTCCAACTTCACATCCTAAATTTAAATCACCTCTCTTAAATGACCTCTATAGATGTACTATGAACTATATTACAAAGACAAGCCTATATGCCATGTCCCTCTCTATTAAGTTTGATCACTCCAAATCCTAATCCATTTTCTCCTATTATCCATCCACCTAATCCTAGACATTCAGCCTTCATTGATATATATATTGATAGTAAAATAGAGTTTTAAATTGTTCTTAAGGTTTGGGACAATCATCTAGTGTTAAGATCTAGTGCAAGTTAAGACTATTTAGACTTTAAATTAAATGGGCTTAGTCTAAAGCTAAATAACACACATAAGAGTCAAATGATTAACAACTAAATAGAAAACAACAATTACAAATAGGATATAGGAAACAAAACCAAGCTAGTTCAACATCAACTAATATCTTTTTCTAGCTAGATCATCCCTACAATCACAAGTTAAACAAAGCATCCTAACCTTCTTACCTCATCATCTATCTTAAAAGTGGAAGATTTAATTTCATTACCACATTTATATGGTGATATATATGTCCTATCAAATGGTAAGTATTCACTCAAATTTTCACATACTCTTGAACACATATATCCAATTTATGAATTCATGATTGATCCAATGCTCAAACCAATGCAAGCATGACTATTGTTTGTTGGTCCTAGAAGCTTATAGGAAATGTTGGATCTCCTCTAGAATGAGTACTTAACATCAAACCAATAGCCAACTCCATAGAAAAATTAACAAAATTGAAACCTTGGACCTAACATATGATAACAAACCTCGAGAACAAATTCATTATGGTAGTCCTAATAGCTCTCTTACATTTTGAAATTTGTACATGCATGTATACATTATCTGTATGTTTAATTTAAATTTATTTCAAGTGTAATTTCTTGAAACATATATATATATATTCTTGATTTAATTTTAAATTTCTACTCAAGTTTGTATGTTTATATGTATATATATGCAGGTTCATATTTATTTTTATATATACATCATGAATCTAGATGATATTCACTTTGATGTTGAGGACTTTCTTGATGCACAGGATGATCCGGCCGCACCCCCACCCGCACCCGTAGCCCCAGTGCCAAATGCCCCACCTCTAGATGACCCACCTCGACCTCCACCTCCACCTCCACCCCCACCTGGAACTGACCAGGCTCACTTGCGAGCCGTAATTAATGAAAATGTGGATTCAATACAAGAAAAATTGAATTCCATTCGCAATGAACAGTTCATGCCACCTCACGTGGTATGTTTTGCATCTTTGATGCAAAACATTATAGATTCTGAGGTCTATTGACTCGGACTTTGATGGATTCCAGAAATGGAGAGAGGAGAGGCACCAATTTTATGCTGATGGCCTCTCCTATAAGACTATTTTGGATCTTAAAATCACAAAAGCTCATTTAGTGCAATATTTTAGACATCCCATTACAAATGAACCTATTCCTGCAAATAAGAAAAGAATATCAATCGGGTGGTGTAGGCATGAAGGAATGTCTACCAATTTTTGGAATAGATGGTGGATGGTGTTTGATTATCCACCTCATGCTAATTGTGAGTTTCCTTTATATTTTTTGAGAAAATTATATGTAGAGTTTGTTATGAATAAAAAACCCAACTACTTTGATTTTAGATCATTCTAGGTTATTGGTGGTGGCATGCCACAACAGAGGTTGGGGGCATAGGTTGATCCCCAATGACCGGTGCCTATTCAACCTCTTATTGACCCTCCTGTTGCTACGATTCCTTCGCCCTTCTAGCATCATGCAGTGGTATCCACACTAGGCACATTGAGTGCACTCTCAGGTAGCCTACATGAGCAGACTTCTATGATGGTAGCTCGAGTTAGAGAGCATGGAGGAGTTGATGATGGAAGTTGTCCTAGTACCACTCCACATGTGTCAATGCCTCATACATGTACGAGTTGCAATCAGTTGTGTTATGGACCTTATCAGGCAGCTGCACCCACTTCAGCTACACATGCATCATCTGATAATGTGGGCACTAAATCATTTGTTGATTATCTATTTGCTAAGGATCATCCCACTGATCATTTGACATAGGTATATATAGGTTATGTACACATGTTGAATTTAAAACAATTTTTTAACCACGTGTTTTTAATCAACATATAGATCAATTAAATTGTAATATTTTAACAATCAAATTGTTTGGTGTAGATGATGGCAACAACGGTCACCATTGATCGAATTAATTTTTCATCGACACCTGTTCATCTCGGGTACCCATTTGGCGTACATATTCAATGATTTGTAAATTTGTAAAATTCAGTCTTGAATGTGTGTACAATTAAATATTTATGAACTGGTTCAGGGTTCTTCCACATTGAATCCTCCATCTCAGGGTGTCTCAAGCACTCCTCCATCATTGGGCATCTCACGACACTCTTACAGTATGTATATTGTTCTAAAAAATATATATACTTAAATTTTTCTATTTTGATATCATTGTATCTGAAAACATGTACTATTTAATATTTTATAAATATGTCTATGTAGGTTGACACAACAATGAGGATGGGCATTGTAGCACACTTGGATAATCCAAGTTTATATCAGGAGTTGACTGCATTTCAGGTTGTGGAAAAATGTATAACATGTGCACAAGTCAATTATATATATGTTTTAAAACCTAATTTGTACACACATGTGCTAACTTAAATATAAATGACATTGTAGGAGCTTGTTAGTGACACTTTTCATCAACACAAAGCACATGCAGAGCAGGAGGATAGAGGAGATGGGCAGCCTGATATGGTATAATTTAAAATTTAGATTATATTTTTAAAATTGAACAATTAAAATATACATTGTGAACTTAAAGTAAAGTTCTTGATATATAAATATGTTGACATGTACATTCAAAATTCATTTTCTTTTATATCTTGATACATGTCATGGAGCTAAGCCTGTAGAGACAGGTCCTGGAATAGAGGATTCACAACAAGTTCCTCTTACGGTATAATATTTTTTAAATATGATAACTTATAAATTAAATTGAATTAAATCATTATTAAAATCGTCAAGTACATCTAATTTCAACTTGAACTTTCTCTTGTATTAAATAGATTGATTCAGAGCATGGAGAGACAGGTCTAGGTGCACCAGAGCATGCCTCTCAACCTCACACAGTAATTTAATTTTATGATAAATTATAAACTTAAAAATTGTCATTAAATTAGATTTCCTTATCATCTTACATCTAATTTCATCTAAATCTTTCTCTTTTGCAGAGTGATTTAGGTCATCTGAGTAGTTTGCATGGTGTGAAGGGGACTCTTGATGATAGAGATAGTATGTGATAGGTTATTCAACATGGGCTATATGTATAATTTGACTATTTCATGGACTATATGTTATATACTGTTTGTCATGGACTTTATATATATATATATATTGTTGAACATGGACTTTATATATTATTTGAACATGGACCTGGACTTTATATATTTACATGTCACACAATAAATGCAATCCTGTCGTCAAAGTAATAATCATGTAAAACCAACATGTTAGTTTAGGTGCATCCATACATATATCTGTTATCCATGCATACATACATTGCATATACATCATAAACTATACAAGCATAACATCACATACATATGTATATACAAGCATCCCTAAATTTAATCATAAATCAAACTCTAATCTAACCATGTGCATGAAGGAAAAGAAATGTAAACATTTGAGATCAACCATAATAAGATATATAGATTGACATCAATAGAAATAATCGATTGTCATAAATAAATCTCTATGTAAGTGTCAGAGTGTTGATCTAGATTTGCGCTTAATGAAGAAATTGCATTGAAAGAATATGTAGTGATGAGGTCCTAATAAAGTTCCTCCATTCATTCACGGTATGCATATTTAGGTCCTGGTCAAATTTTAAGCAATAAAATGGTAAGCAAATCAAAACAAAGAATTAAAAAGTGAGATACTCATGAGGATCTCTTGCCTACTAGGAGGGATCAATCTCTCACATCTTCTCATCTAGATCAACTAAGTTATATTAAATGATCCTAGCATGGTTATAGTTATATTTATCCAAGTGCCTTGGTGCTTGTTCTTGTGTTGACCATGTAATTTAGGAGTCCCTAGAGTAAGAGTCCACGGAAGTGTCCCTTGACCAACCTCTACTACATCTTAAGTATATTTGTAGCATGGGAGTGTACTAGGGGAAATCCTTTAGAAAGTCACCCTTTTTCAATAATATCTAGTCATGTCATCTCCTAGACCCATCTCCTCTCTATCTCTATGTATGGGTTTGTAATAATTTGTTTGTGTTAGTCAAAGTCACCATTGTGTAAATGTGTAATCATGTGCCATAGTAACCCAATCAACACTACTTGATACCTCAAGTAAGTGAAAGATCTGGTGTGGGCATGGGTCATTGATACCTGGTCTAATATGCTCCAATATCCATACCATAACTAGAGAAGGATGACTAAATCCTAGTGCCTTATGGTGCACAATCTAATAAAGGTCATGGTAGACCTTGAAGGTAGGATGTCAATCCCCCATGCATAAACTTTACCTAACTCCACTTGCTCAATGATAGGAGCCTACATACCATATGAGAAAGTGGACATTTTTAGTCCTTCACATGCAAAGTTCAATATTTTTTCCAATCTCTTGGATTCTCTATTTGTGACTTTGATAATGACCTCTTTGTTAATGTTAAAAACATGGTCAAATCATTATAGTTGTATTATATATGGATGACTTACTCATTATTAGTAGTCTTATTTCTTTAATCCACAAATATAAAAAATAAATTGAACCAGATATTTGAATAACTAATTTAGGGCTTCTACATCATTTCTTAGGAATGATTATCTTCTAGGATAATTGGAAAATGACTAAAAAAATATTGAAGTATATTAAAAGTACTTTTAAATATGTTTTTTTTTTCCTACACCAAAATGAAAATTTATATGGTTATTGTGATGTTAACTATATTGGTAATTTTGTTCATAAGAAATATACTTCCAAGACTATTTCTTTAGATTTGGTGTAGGGACTATCACATGGAGTAATAAAAATCAACCTATAGGGGCTCTATCATCCACAAAGGCCAAATATAAAAGTGTAATAAAAACGTCAAAAAATCAATGTGGCTTAAAAGATTATTAAAAGACAAAAAAAACAAAAAAACAAAAAAATAATTATTAAAAGAGCTTTAGCTAGGTAGTGTTGATAGTACCACCTTGTCATAATAAATGTGTGATAAGGATAACACAATAGGAACCTACACCACTCTATCTATCCAACCTTGTCATAGGGCAACTTGATTTGTTGTAGAGAGCTCCTACACACTACTCACCAACAAAGCTTGCTCGTTAGATCACTCAAAAATTGAAATATAAACATGAAAATTGAAAAAATGAAAATGTGATTACATTCCCTACCTAGACACGTATCATTTACAATTAACCTACAACTTGATGCTAACTTTTTGGATGTCTTAAGGGGTCCCAATTTACGATGTCTTAAGGGGACGTCTTAAGTTCTCAAAATTTGATGAAGTTGCCCAAGGCAACCAAATTGAACAATTTATAATAAAATCAAATTTAAAGTAAATTCTAAGTAGAAAAACATGGACATAAATAACAAATAAAATACATAGAATAATAATTTTGATAAATTTAATACTGTAGAGTATAAAATTGTGTACATACACATGTATACAAATTTCTGTACAAAATGTGTAATAATGTAATTGTGTATGTACATATATGCCAACTCAAAATAATGTAAATACAAAATGTGGTTATATGCCATCTCGAGAAAATCAAAAACTTGAGGGGAATGTAGCAAGTCTTCATGCCACCTAATGTAAAAATAATACAAGCAATTTATCAATATATCTGAATCAAAACATGTATTTTAATTTATATAAAACTATCTAGATATACACAATTTGTACCTGTATTTACAAGTGCCTCTCAAATTTTTGTTTCAAAGTATGTGATGGATTTGTGATGATGGCCTAAGGATATAAAAGGACAAATTAAATCAATTTCAACTAATAATGCACAAGAAATATCAAAACATGTATTTAATGTATTTAAAACAACAATATAAATCTATTTAACTATATTTACCTGTATTTACTTATTCCATTGTACCATCTCCATCCTCTCTTTTTTCCAACACATCGATGATTGTCTCATGGTCTTCCATAGAAATGTTCCATAGCTCTTTATTTGTAGGTTTTCCACGATACCTCTCCAGTTTTATATTTGTTGCCAACACTAAATGTGAGTAGTGTATAATCTTCTTATGTGTTTCATAATCTTCGAATGTAGACAAACCATTCTTCCTTATTAGGTATTTCCATAGCCAAGTGCCAACAACCACCACCGAACCTATTGGATAATGATAGCCATCATCAAAGAAATACTTAAAATTTTCTTAAGGGGAGCAAAGAAGTTCTTAAAATATGCTTAAGGGGATCAATGACTTATTATCAAAATTTGCTTAAGGGGATGTCTTAAGGGGATCACCAAACCTATTGGATAAGGAAAGCCATCATCATCTTCTCGAGGTGCTGTTAACTTATGTTTAGTCTCCACACAATGAGCCAACCAATATTCAGTTTCCTCTTCATTATTCTTTAGTACAACAACAACATACACATGTCCTGCAAACAAATTTTGATTCAATAACTTGCACATGTCCATTACATTTGACCAATCAACATACATGCATTCATATGTACACATAAATAAATAAAAGCACTACAAATTAGTAATGAAGTGAAATAAAATGAAATGATTTGAATTAAATTACCTTCTTGTACAAGGTCTAAAACACGGTCATAATCGTCTGATACAAACAGTTGATCATTGCCTTCAATTGTTGTTTCACTTTGATTGTGTGCTTGTGCAAGTGTCAATGGTCTTTGCTTCCACTCTTCAACCCATTCTGTATTTTCACATGCTTCCCAATCTCCTGAAATACAAAACTGACAAAAACATGCAAGCTCCCTTGCCTAGATAGTCCATGTACTTGCATTCGAACTCCTAAATGAATGCCATTTAGTAGATCCACTAATTGTCTGGCAATCAAGTCTAGGTAGAATGTTTTCTTCTTCAACCAACCAAAAGAATTGACAAACTGTAGAGTACTTGCTTGATCCAGGTGTACATAATCTTGTATTGCACTAATCTACAATCCCACGTGCATCTTTAAATTTTACTGCATCATCAAATTTTAATTGTTGTCTAGCAAGAATTCTTTTAACACACGCACGAGCTCCATCATGTTCTCCTTTACCATGTCTAGCTTCAAAAAAATTCCACATATGTTGGACATTATTCTCCTTGTGAACCCTACTTAACCAATAGAACATTCGAGCATTCTTGAACTGCCCTGTACAATTATCTAACCATATAAGATGTTCAGTCATCTGGATTCCTCTTTCTCTTAAATTTGTATAAAATATATTGAAACAATATTGAACAAACTCTGATGAGTGTAACTGATTGTCACTCAAATAGAAATGATACTCCCTCAAGACTTTTCTATCATTCTCTGTGCTATCATCTACATGTCTATAAACAATATGAACAAACATAGCAACCTGCACTGAATTGTAATATTGTGATTGAATTTCCTCTTGTGGAGCTAGAGTATAGTTTTCCGCAAAATCAACCACTGATAGTATAGTACCAACTGGAAATGTGTTTCTACATTCATGAAATTGTCCATCAAGCCATCGAGCTTGTTGAGAGTGCTTGACATATTTTGGTACAATTTTACTTTTAAATTCTGATATGAATGCATGCACACTAACCTTTTCTGTAATTAAATCACAATGCTTTCCAAATTTTCCATCTTTTAAAGACTATTCAACATTCTTAAATCTTTTAACATCCACTAATTGTTGTCCAAAATCATTTTCAACACTTTCATGCATACAAACTCTTAACAAAGAAAGATTGCCATAACTAGTGCATTGTCTAGAAATACATGAACTTAAATAAAATAATTTTTCATTAGATCTTTCACAGAACACACTTGATATAAACTCTTTTATTGCTTTAGTTGGCATATTAATATTACATTCCTGTATAATCATGTTACGATGTAAAGTACAACGTATATATTGAAACACATCATAATAATAACGAAATTGAACATGCATTTTACAACAACAAGATATTCGTTCCTTATTAATCTTTACATACCATGGTTTGCATTTTTCAAAAGATCTTTGACTTATTTTAATATTACCAGGTAACACTAATTCATCACAAAATTTTCTATAAAATTCAGTTTGCGTTGTATCTAATAGGTGTTTTGGATGAGGATCGCGAACTTTGGACCCCACTCTTAATTTTAAAACATCTCTAGCATTAGACGATACCCTAGTATTATCATGCCAATATTTTTCGATCAAAGATCTGATTTCAACATTCAGTTTCATGTCAGATCTCAGGAGTCGACCACTAAAACTCCAACATTGGTTAATTGGATCATTTTCTATACTTTCTCTTCTTTTTGCCGCTCTTACCAATGTTTTAGGATGTATTTTTAGAATTCCACTAATATTGCTTACCATTCTTCTATTCAAAGCTATTTTATTCACTATAGCAATTTTTATAGCTCGTCTTGCTGCATTTTTATCTTTGGATCGACTATTACTTCCAATAGACTCAATGGCACTAGCAACAGTAGACATAGCATGTTTTAGTGATTGATCTTTTCTTCTTGGTTTAACAAAAATTCCTAACATTTTCATTACTTTTCTCATTTTCCACATTCTCATTAATTGCATCATTAGTTGACATTGAAATGATAGTTTTTTATGGAAAAAAAATTCCTTGTATAATCTATTGGCATGTGTTCTTATTTGTCTCCAAGAAATTTTACTAGGAAGATTATCCAAAACATCTCTTTCAATTTTGGAAAAACATTTCTCATTTTCAACATCACATCCTAGATTTTCATTTTCATTTTCAACTTCAAAACGATTTTCATTTTCCACAACAAAATGGTTTTCATTTTCATTTTCAACAAAAGAATTTTTCGTTTTCATTTTCAACAACAAAATGGTTTTCATTTTCATTTTCAGCAAAAGGATTTTCATTTTCATTTTCAACAACAAAATGATCTTCATTTTCATTTTCAACAAAAGGATTTTCGTTTTCATTTTCAACAGCAAAACGGTTTTCATTTTCATTTTCAACAACAAAACGGTTTTCATTTTCATTTTCAACAACAAAAGGATTTTCATTTTCATTTTCAATAACAATTTGTTTCAAATTTTGATCTCTACGAATATTATCAATCTCAACATTGTTATATCTAGCTTGTTTTAAATCTCCTATCAACACTATTTCCATTTCATTCAAAAGTGGATTTGAAGAAGTACCTAGATTTGTGCCTATTGAAACATTCTCCATAGCATTAATAGAGGGATTTGAAGACATACCAGGAGTAGTTTGTATAATCGTATTAGTTTCCACATTCACCTCTTGCAAACTTGCATCGTCTACATCCATGGTCTCCTCAATGTTTTTATCTTCAATAGTTGTGGAATTGGATGCTTCAGCATTATTCATTGATTGAATCTTTATTCTTCTATCTCTTTGTCTTTTTGCCTCCTCTCTCTTCGCTTCAATTTCTTCAGGGGTTAATAGCTTCCTATCTTTCCTCTTATTACGACTTTGTGATCCCATGATTAAAAAATTTATGAAGCATGTACAAATGAATGTCAAAAACTTGAATGTGTTTCAAGTCCTTCAAACAAGTACCAATTCAACAAAATTCCACTCAAATAGTATCTCCATGATGGCTTCTATCAAAATACAAACAATATTTCAAGTTGATGGACCTGCAAAAGAAAAAAATATGACAAAGAATGCTGCAAGAGTCGCTGTCAGCCGTACTCTAGAGCAATTTGCAAAAATGACAGTCATAGTACAGTCTTATTAAATAAAATAGGCAAATAATAAATGGGATCCCATTTTATTTTTGACCGATGCATGAAGAAACGGGATCCCGTTTAATAGACGGGATCGCGTTTAGTAAATGAGATCCCGTTATTTAAAATTTGAATTTTAGACTCAGGTTTTGCTTTGTAACCCGCTTCAAAAAATGCTTTGGGGACCCGACCCTAACCTCTGGCCCTGGTTTGACCTACAACTTGAAGGCCCTGTCAATGTCACAACAAAATAGTGACTTTGGACATATATCTAAAGGTCTATTTTTCAGAATATTTTGACGAAATTAAAACCCATTATAGAGGAGACAATGTAGATTCGATATATGTAATTTTTTTTACAATTGGATTAATTTTTCTATTTTTTAATCAATTTCTGATGAAATAGGTCCATAAACTTGAATTATCAAGGTTTTTTAATATTTTAATAACTTTTTATTAAACTATTTTTTTGTAAAAAAAATGTATGAAAACGTACTTTAGACAATTCTTTTCAATTTAAAAAAAATTCAAAAAATGTTAAGTTTAGGTCATCTTATGCGTGACGTACATGATGATTTTTTGAAAGAAAAAATGACCAATAAAAAATTAATAAAAAAAAATTATTCAATAAAAAATTACAAATAAATATGGAAAACGTGCTTCAGTGAGTTACAAATCTTTTCCCAAAAAGATTTTGAAAAATATGATTATTTAGGTCAAAATATGGATGACGTACACGTACATGGTATAGTAAAAAAAAAAGTGACTTTTAAACAGTGGTTTATAGAAACGCCTATTCAAAATCAATTTCTATCATCTGGGTATTGAAAAAAATTACATATTTTGAAACTAGGCTCCGAGTACTACATTTCATATTTAGTGACTTTTTCCAAGATTCCACATTTAAGTGCTTCAAATTTTTAGGTCAAATGTGACAAATTCTGAAAATCAGGGAAAACACTTCCACTTTTTTGCCAATAAGTGGACACAACTTCTTGCACACACCCGTGACCTTTTAACTTTTGCAAAAACCTAATTTTGGCATTGCAATAAATGTGTTGCCCTAACTATATCCAGTTGCTCTATTTTTTATACTTCTTCAAGAATCACTCCGCAAGATTTCATATCAACATGTTTCCTTCCAGAAAACCTTCCAAGGGTTATGAACCGATTCAAGATATTCTCTCTTATTGTGCTAGATTCAGGCACCTATTAACTAACTGGGGGAATTTGATGTTCAATGTAGCTTCCCCTGAGCCAGAGCTCCTAGTTCAACTCCCGGAGGAATTGTCAACACAGGATTCCAGTGTGGACTGTTCACAATCATTTATTGTTTCTTTATTTACCCAAGTCTTATTCATTTTGCTTCTTATCTCATTCACATCAATTTTTCTTTTTCCTTTGTCTTGTTTTTTCTCATCCGGTTTTTTGTTTACCAGACCTCTTCTTCCATTGTTCCTACTTCTACAAAATTTTGCAATATGACCAGATTTATTGTAGTTAAAGCACACAACATTTATTTTCTTATAAACTTGATTTCCTCTTAATCTACACTAATTAGCCATGTGTCCAAATCCATTGCAAGAAAAGTAGTAGCCATTGAAAAAAATGCCATTAGAGTTATTCATTATCATACTTCTACATTCATTAGATTTATGACCATACCTTTTGCATTTGAAGCATTGACCGGAGAAGGATGGACCATTTTGATTTTCTCTACTTCTGCACTAAGTAGCTCAATGACCAAAGTTATTGCAATTGAAACAATTTCCATTGAATGATGGATATCTTTGAGCATTATTCTGTCTTACCAGAGATTTCCTAGTTCTGTTCCTTTTATTCCTTGGTTGAAATTTTCTTTGACAAGATCTAGAGCTTTCACCTTTTTCATATCTGAGATTATGCTTGTCATCATTCTTTTTCTATTCTTCAATTAGTACTTCAAGTTTAGTTGAGCTTATTTTGAATTTCTCCTTGTACTCATTTGCAATTTCTAGATCATGTCTGAGAGTGATAATCTATCTCTCAAGATCTCTATCATTGTTTCTACTTTCTTGTAGATTAGATTCTAGGAGACTAGCTATTCCATCCAATCTACAGCATTCTTTAGATCTCTCTTTCAGATTTTGCTTCATCTCTTCTTCAACTTTCTTCCTATCTTGAATTTCCTTGGTTAGTCTCATTACCCCAGTTTCCATTTTATGTTTCAGGACAAAAACTTATTTAGTTAACTTTTCACATTCTTTTGTCTTCTCTTTTAGAGCCTTGTCTTCCAGTTGAAGAGGTTGCTCCTTTCCTTTTGCATTAGATTTACTCAATTTTTCTTTTAAAATTTCAATAAAGTCTTGAGCCTTTTTGAGGTTATCTTGTAGTTCTTGGACTTCTGCCTTGGACTTCTAAAGATCATCTAAGGAAAGATTAAGTTGCCCTTGAAGGTTATATTCATCCATTTTTACTGTTTTCCCAGATCTTTCTTAAGTTGTTAAACTTTTCCAAAGGAACCTTCCTCTGATACCAATTGTTTGAATTAACCCAGACAACTGAGAGGGGGAGTGAATCAGTTGTCACAGAAATCTTTCTTTTAAACTTCTTTTACTACTATCAATTTGATTAATGATGCAAACATTAAATCATATGAAATTATCATAGAAGTAGAAACATAATCAACACATTTGACACCAAGATTTTTGATGTGGAAACCTGGTTAAAGAAAAAACCATGGTGGGGGTTAACCCACAAAAATTAATACCCTATTAAAAGTACTTTTACAAAATGGGAATGCACATGCATTTGGGCTGATTGCCCAGAGCTCACTGCTCAAATGGAGGCTCACTGCCTATATAAATATTACAAGAGAATAACAGAGATTTTGAACTAATGATTAGCATCTACCCATGCAATAGTTTTAGTTCTGGTTAAGTACAAAAATTGATCTTACACATTTCATCTTTGCTCTGCTCTTCTTACTGCTCTGCCTTCATTCACACCTTGAATATTTGTTCTTCTTACATACACATTTTTCGCACACCACCCACACTAAATCATCCAATTCCATCATCTATATATATCCGCAACATGATCTATAATCATTTCACCATTCAGCTTCAAAACATTTAGAACTTTGTTGAGTACTCTTCTCTGTCAGCTAGATCCATACATAATATGAGATGCAAACTAAAAATTTCACTTGCAAATCATCAATCATGGCAGCTGTTATCACTGATCATCACAAATTGTCCAATAAACAACTTCTATGCATTCAAAATTAAGATCATTCACAAGGTTAGTCTGTTCTGTCAAATAGAAACCTGATATTCATAAGCTAGTATCTTTTGATTTCTTCATTACCAAAGAACAAAAATCTAGATCTAGACTATCTTGACAATGCTTATGACTCCCTCAGATCCGTAGCTATCCATGACTTCCCACGGAGAGATCCGGACCAAAATACCTGACTGCCTAGACTTAGACAAATTCTTACTCTAACTTCCAGTTGGACAAAACTAAATAATGAGGATGGGTAAAATGGTCTTAGTTGCCATCAATGACAACACTTGTCGATGTGAAGCAGTATCTCTTGCCAACAAACCTTTACTCGATCTGCACACTTTCTAAGGCATCAATGAAGTTGTTTTGACCTTACCTCCAAAATGGAGAAAAGGGCCATCGAGGATTCAAGGCACATAGCCTAGGTAGTAAAAATGTTCACAAGGTTTTAATACCCCCATCGGTATTAGTTTCGCTTAAAGAAATAAAATTTATGTGATAAAAATCATCATCAATTTAGGGCATCGATGGAACCCTAATCACAAAAAACCCTTGCCCTATAAATTCAAGCTCATTTCACACCTTTAGACTTTTGAGAGAAAAGACTCTGCCCAGCCATAGCCATGAGTAGGGTTTTGGACTGTAAAATCCTTATTTTCTTTCTTCTCAATGTAATCTTTAGGAAGATCTCCTACAAAATATGGAAGGTAAACACTTCTTTGAACCATTTTCTTCATTTATTATAGGCTTCCCTAGGCTTCTAGCCGTAGCCAAAAAAAGTTTCTGATGTATTTATGCTATGTTTTTCCCTTGTCATTTGTCTCTCCTGCATGGAGCCACCATGGTTGTTGGTCTAAACTTATCTGGAGGAAATATAAAAGCACACAATGGGTAAAACCCATGGCTTTGCACATGATCCTCTTTAAAAACAAAGGTAGGTTTGTCGATCTACAATCTACATGCATTTCTTTTCATTTTCTCTATAGCATGAGGCCTAAAAGGGTATTTAGAAGTCGTGGTTCTGTAGATTCATTTCATTATTTTTTGGAGATTCCTATAACTAAGTGTTTGAACCACATTATTATGCAACTGTAGTTTTGTCTTCAGACTGAGCTTCCTTCCTTATCATAGGCCACGACCTCAGTAGCATGGGTTTCATTGACTATTCCGTATCTGCAACTTTCATAGTCAAAACCCCATGTGATTTAAGCTCTTGTGAGGAAGATATGCTCTCTCTGGCCGTGACCATGGTGGCATTAACTGAGCTTTTGATCTATTTTCTACTATGTAAAAGGGTAATGTAACCATATTGTTATTCATCTCTGAAAAGGCTGAAAGGTATATACTATACTGGTCCATGCTTGATATATTTGATCCCATATGATTTCTGAGTGCTCCTTCTAAAACCCTCATGAGCTTGGGATAGATTATGACTATTCATTGCTATTCATTCCTTTTAGTGAGGGCTTAAATGATACACTTGACTAATATATATACGATTGTCACTTTTCTTCAACACCTTATGACAAAATAACCACTTTTAGCTCGACTCCAAGCAACTAAGCTTCACTAGAAGCATGAATGAAACCTTAAAACATTGATACGCAAAGGCTGAATGCTTTATAGCCTCACAGTCAAGCTTCTTTATGAGGTTACCTTGCAATGATGAGTTCTTCAAAGACTATGTAAGATGATACGACAAAATGTATGAAGATTCCTCCTATATCATTGTTACTTCTTGATAGAGCTCTTCATTAAAGTCTAATATTATGACAGTAATTATGTATAAAATTGCCATGTCCCTATATTGAATTAGTTATGCATTTCAAATATCCCAACATTAAATAATATAAATTGAATATATTAAAATAATATATATACGGATTCAATATTATGAATTAAATGGTATATTATAAACCAAATATTATTTAAAATATTATCATTATATAATTATATAAGTATCAATATAAATTATAATAATTATTATATAATAATACATGTAATATAATAATATTTATATTATAATATAAATTACAAGGTTGTCTTATTAAGCAAGCAAAGGCATCGATTATGTTTAAAAGAATAACAAATAGAAGACAATGATATTGTCTCCTAATGAAAGGCCTTAACATCGATTCCTAAGACTTAGAACTAATCAGGGATGAACTTCAAGTATATGCTAATCGAATGCAAATAAGACAAAGCTTGGATTTTCCTTAAAAACTAAGCTATGGTCACACTTAAAGGAATACAATTATAATACAAACAATTACGATTAATGCATTTAACAAGGTACCGCTAATATGAAGGGAGACATCCCTTTGTTGGGAAATATGAATGGTTACAGTATAAAGACAGAAAGAAGAAGGGAGGGCATTATCATCAAATAAGCATCTTACTCCTCATTATATAAATAGTCATGAAGAGATCAAAATAATTTAGTCTTCAAATAGAATACAACCCAGATCAGATCTTCTACTTAGCAATTTATTCCAGATTCAAATACAATTAAGGACAGAGCATTAAGAGGTCACCGATTGTTCCTCATATCCCACGATTAAGTGCAGAAGATATATACATACTTTGTGATCATTGAATCCATTTGTCTTCCATCCACATACCATTCGGAACAGATATATATATACAAGAATTGTGAATTTGCTTGCATTCATGTCTTATAGTCTATTGGAGATCATACATTTACCCAATCAAAGGTATGATCTATCAATTGTCCATTATAAGTTATATGCTATGTAGTTGTTAGAATCTGATCTATGCTGAATTGTGATTAAAGAATTGTATGATATAAGTATCATTGCATGATGTTTGCATTTCAATCTATATAATAATCTGCATCTAGTATTTCTATGGAATCTTTCATCAGTCGATATACTATAGTATAGTTCAATAAATGAGATGTTGCATTTATTCATTCATAACATAACAGTCTGCATAAATTGGAATGCAAATTATCTCTATATGACATAATCAGATTTATATGATGTACTGCTAAGAAATCATGTCTTGTGTTTGTCTCTGACCATGATAAGTTCTAAGCAAGTCTATAGATCTGCATTAGAATTGTTCAAGATATGTGTTAGTAGTAGACATTACATTACTTTATATTTTGAACTTTAGCTCATTGCATATGACATCTTGTAGTATGAATGATCCTCATAATTGCTTGTATATATAAAGGAAATAAATGATCATATTTACATTTAGGAATGAATGATTGTCACAACTGAATGAATATATACATCAATCAATCATTATATTAGATGTTTAAATGAAAGGTGTTCAAGCATTAAGATGAATGTATGGCAATCATGATGTAAAGGCCAAGAATTATATAATTATGAAGCACTATGTATAAATATTGATGATGATTTAGAAATCATAGTTTCATGCCATATCCGAAAGGAGGATTAAGCGTCATCCTTAATCATCTCGCCAATCTATGGGTATGGGGATAAGTTAAGGATGTGATTTGGACCTAGGTGACCCTCAAGAAGATGAAGTACCTCCGGGTGTGAGGTGAAGTCTCTTGGGACAAGTGTCGAAGTACCTCTGGGTGTGAGGTGAAGCCTTGGGCCTATGGTATGATGAGCTCATCAATGTTAAATGTGCCCTACTGATGGGAGAAAATTACAGATTCCAACTAAAAACTGTTTACAGATAACAAAAATCAAAGAGATATGCGGGAATAATGACAGGAAACATAAGGCAATTCCTTCTCAATGATAGGATATAACAAATCAACAACACATAATACATATAACAGGAGAGATATAGTTTATTCACTTATATTTCCTTCTAATTCAATATTACATTATCAAAATATTGGCCCATATACTCGGCCTCACACTGCAGAATGCCAAAAGAAATGAATTTAACCTATCTAGCTTGTATCAAATGGCTCAAAATGAACCATCGCCCTTTCCTCTACTCAACCACGGCCTCCTCATCCTCTTAACTTATTTCTATCTATTTCACCTCTAATCACTCTAATTCCTGTGCAAAGCATATCTTTTAGGATAATCAGTCTTTAGACCATCAATCTCTCCTCCTCTAAACTACACGGCCAATATGAATGGCCTCTACCATCCACCTCTCCTTGATCTGCTATGTTTTCTCCTTCTTATATACTCAGCTGTGATCCAGATAATGATGCCTCATA
Source organism: Cunninghamia lanceolata (assembly GCA_027924645.1). Classification (NCBI taxonomy): domain Eukaryota; kingdom Viridiplantae; phylum Streptophyta; class Pinopsida; order Cupressales; family Cupressaceae; genus Cunninghamia; species Cunninghamia lanceolata. The sequence goes on from BSBN01001099.1 coordinate 12,140,324, forward strand.
ATGGTCGATGCCCACCAAGCTTGACTGCCCATGATTCCTTATTGTGGTCTGCAGAAACTAAGCAAAACATAATGCTACCTAGTTGTAATTGTCGCATGAAGGAAGAATTGAAAATGAAATGACCATGCGATAGAACAATAACCACCACCCAAAATAGCAAAGATACAACTAGAAGAAATAGAAACCATGATGTCCACGAGTTGCAGATGTTTAATAGAAATTCAATGTTGTTTCTAAACATGTCAATTCTCCTCAAAGGAATAAAGTATTCACCAGCTGGTTCCAAATCTGCAAATAACTGGCTACCAGACCTTGAGATAATAATAGTAATTTAATGTCCCAGCAATGGTTGACAGAAATAGCCAAACAAGTTACTGTCATATGGGTGATATGAGTTGCACAATAAAGCCCAAAATCTAAAAATATGCAATCCAAAATCGATGGAACACGATGCCACTACATCAGACTCCCTAGGTAGAAAAATTCATGAGCTCCTACTCATGTGGTCCATGATTCCATTTTTCTTTTTCCTCATCTACTAGTTTCTTAATTCTGTACATCCATACTTGCATTGTTGCCTTCAAAATTTCACTGTCTACATTTGTCATCTTCTTTCTCTCTGTGCATACTTCCTCTGTCGATTCTCTTTATTGACTCCAAATTTCTACCATTCTGACTCATCATCACATTCATCTACTGGCATCATCTCCAATGAAAACAAAACCTCATATATGCTTTGTGAAAAATAAATTACCTCTGGAATCTTTATAATTGCAATGTTAGTTGGTAACATTAAGTCTTTGGCCTCTTCTATAGTCTCCGATTCATTCATCACATTCTCAATTGAACCTTCTGCACTTTCATTCTCCATTGTATCCACCTTTACTAAGTCTGCACTTCCACTATCCAAGCTGAACAACACATCTAATTGCTTATCCTCTTTTGCCGACACGGTTTTCTTTTCATTTTCATTATATTTATCATCATCAAAAACAAAAGCATGAACTATAATTTTCCCAGCATCAAACTTGGGATTATTTTGATTGTTAAAATGAACAATTTCAAATCTCTGAAAATCTATATTTTGGTCATTACCTATCACTTGATAATCTTCTTCCTTACAAAAATGTTCACAGTCCTCATAAACATCCTCCGCATTCTTGCTATTAACTTCTTCTATGTCTGTTGCTGGCTTGCTATCTTCTACTTCCTTCTTTCCTACAATCATAACATCATTAGGAAAATAATACTTTTCAAATGCCTCTATTCTTCTTGAGATCTTTTGCAATTCCTCATTGAACTTCCTCTTTTCCACATCATCCCAATATCTATCCCATGATGGTATTACAACAGGTCTTCTAACTACAATCCTCATCTCCTTTAGTATTTTGCCAACTCACACTCTGCAACCAATCTTCCATGCCTCCTTCTCTACCCTCTGTAGTTACAAGTCTCCTCTCTCTCCTGCAACAAATCTTATAGGGTTTACTCAAGACACAACCACACAACTCTTTTCCCACACCCACTAGTCTTGGCTAAGTTGCCTCTCTTCAGCGATCTACTTAGTACTCAAGACCAACCATGTTCTGATGCCACTTGATGGGAGAAAATTACAGATTCCAACTAAAACGTATTTGTAGGCAACAAAAATCAAAGAAATATATGGGAATAATGACAGGAAACATTAGGCAATTCCTTCTCAATGACAGGATATAACAAGATCAACAATAGAGAATAGATATGACAGGAGAGATATAGTTTGATCACTTATGTTTCTTTCTAATTCAATATTACATAATCAAAATATTGGCCCATATACTTGGCCTCACACTGTAGAATGCCAAAAGAAATGACTTTAACCTATCTAGCTTGTATCAAAAAGCTTAGAATGAACCGTTGCCCTTTCCTTTACTTGACCACGGCCTCCTCATCCTATTAACTTCTTGTTTCTATCTATTTCACTTGCGATCACTCTAATTCCTGTGGAAAACATATCTTTCACATATATGATAATCAGTCTTTAGACCATCGATCTCTCCTCCTCTAAACTACATGGTTAATATGAATGGCCTCTACCATCTACCTCTCCTCAATCTGCTATGTTTTCTCCTTCTTATATACTTAGCTGCGATCTAGATAATGATGCCTCATAATGGTTGATGCCCACCAAGCTTGATTGCTCACGATTCCTTTATGTGGTCTATAGAAACCAAGCAAAACATAATGCTGCCTAGTTTTAACCATTGCCAAAAGGCAGAATTAAAAATGAAATGACCATGTGACAGAATAATAACCACCACCCAAAATAGCAAAGATATAGCCAGAACAAATAGAAACCATGATGTCCACAACTTGTAGATGTTTAATAGAAATTCAATGTTGTTTCTAAACTTGTCGATTCTCCCCAAAGGAATAAAGCATTCACCAGCTGGTTGCAAATCTGCAGATAACTGGCTACCATGACCTCTAGAGTATAATAGCAATTTAATATCTCAGTAATGGTTGACAAAAATAGCCAAACAAGTTACTGTCATATGGGTGACAGGAGCTACACAGTAAAGCCCAAAAACTAAAAATATGCAATCCAAAATTGATGGAACACGATGCCACTACGTCACCTACGTTGGGTGACTCTGAAATGGATGAAGCATACTCAGGTGTAGCATGAAGTCCTTTGAGATGACTGGTGAAATATGTCGAGTGTAGTGTGAAGCCATCAGGCCTCTGTATGGGATGGTTAATGGCCCCTTAACAAACTATGCTCATGGAATTAGGGATCGATTAATGATAGGGTGACTCACAATTCTCTCTAGGATAGAACATGAATTCTATGAATGTGAATATTGAATAGCTATGAAATCATGATTTTAATGCTTAAAGACCAATGTGGAAAGGATATGGATTAATACTTTACTAGTGAGTTCTAATTATGATATAAAAAAGGAAAAACTAAATACTAATGTTTCCTTTTTGTAAGTTGAAATTGTGCAAGGTTGTGAACAATTTGAGCTTACTAGAAGGGGACATTACAAGTGGTATCAAAGCAGTCATCCTTCCATCCTGTGTATACTTGTAACTTATTCTCTCATGTGAATACCTTGTGTATTACTTGTATTCATGCTTCAAGCTTGATATACTCATGTGTTGCTTCATGCTTATTGTGTATACTTTGGTAGTACATGTATTTATGTTTATACTTGGTGACCTTGGAATGGTGGATGTATCCATGGTGTAGTATGGGATGCACCAATCCCCTTTCCAATGGTTTGATAGTATACTTATTGGTATTGAGGCATCTTATGTGACTACATGCATTCACGAGTGTGCTTCATGACTTACACTTCATGTGTATACTTGTAGACAAGGGTATACTTTGTGAATTATGTATTTAAGTGTATACTCTATAAATTGCATTTGTATGCGCATATATTTATGCTTCATGTGTATACTTCATGATTTACATCTATTTATATGCTTCATGCTTTAACCTTACTTTTATGCTTCATGTGTGTGTTTTCTTGTGTGTGTTCACATATTTTACTTGTGTAATCTTGTGTGTTTTCCTGTGTGTGTTTTCTTGTGTAATCTTGTGTATTTTCATGTATTACTTCATACTTGTATGCTTTCTATTGGTAGGTTGCTCATGTTGACGGATGTGTGTTTCTCATATCTGATATATATTCTCAGCATGTATACTTCAAGCTCCATATGTGTTAATACATGTGCTACTTAGACATTCATGTGTATGTTTTATGTGTATACTTCATTGAGTGCAATTGTATTCAAGTGTATGCTATATGAATTTGCAATTGTATTCAAGTGTATGCTCTATTCAAGTGTATGCTATATGACTTTGCAATTGTATTCAAGTGTATGCTCTAGGACTATGTACTTGTATCAGAGTGTATACTCTATGACATTATATTTGAATGCATACTTTATGTCAATAATTATATTTGAGTGTATACTCTATGCTTTATATTTGTAATTGAGTGTATACTCTATGATTGTATTTGAGTGTATAACTCTATGCCTTGTAATTAATTATATACTCTATGATTGTATTTGAGTGTATAACTCTATTCCTTGTAACTGAGTGTATACTCTATGATTGTATTTGAGTGTATAACTCTATGCCTTGTAATTTGAGTGTATACTCCATGATTGTATTTGAGTGTATGACTCTATGCCTTGAGATTGTATACTCTATTATTGTATTTGTATTTGAGTATGTACTCTATGATTTGTATTTGTATAACTAGTGATTGTGTACTCTATGACTTGTATTCAAGTGTATACTCTATAACTTGGTATTTGTATTTGAGTGTATGTACTCTACAACTTGTATTTGTATGTGAGTGTATTTTCTAAGACTTGTATTCAATTGTATACTTTATTATATGTATTCAAGTGTATACTCCATGACTTTGAGTGTTCAAATGTATACTACATGCTTTATGTGTGTACTCCATGACTTATGAATGTTCAAATAGACACTTCATGACTTACTTATATTAATGTATACTTCATAGTTGTGTGTATACTTACATGTTACATGTATGCCTCATGCCTTAGGTATTGCACGTATATATTTTTGTATACTTCATACTTTGTGTATCAAGTGTATGTTATGTGTTTCATGTATTATGTGCATATACTCATTTATTACATACTATGTTCATGATTCATGCTTCGTATACTTTAAGTATTAAGTGTATAAGCTTTGTGTATGCTTCATGTACTATGTGTATTTATGATTTGTGTTTTTGTATATGTGTGCTTATACTTCATCATGGATCTTCTCTCCAATGGTGTTCTCTATTTGGAGTGTCGAACCAAAGAGCCTCACCCATCATGTTATAGACAAATATATATTGCTCTCTCATCATTCTTAAGACTATTATATCGTTGTCATCGATGTTAAGAGTTTACAACACTACACATAGTTACACGATAATAGTTGAGATTGTTCAACCACTATCACCGCAAATTTTAATTCTTGCAAATCTAAGGATCAAAATATTACACCCTGACTTGAAATGTAAGTACTAGACTACTATTACCTCCATTTTCATTTGGGCTAATATGAGGTAATGACCTCAACCTAACATGATCACAATTCTCAAAGGACCTCCACTACAAACAAAAGGTAAAGTATCACTAATTATACCTTGATACATGTTAGAGTGCACTAGTATTACTAAAAGCTTAGTCATCACACAAAACTATTATGTAGAGATCTAGCACTCTATTGTGCCCTATAATATCTATGTTCAAATTGATTTATGGTAGTGAAGTCACCCCTAAGTATTTAAGGTAAATTACAATTAGCCTTTGATAACAAGGTACTCTACTATTACCCTTAGTCTATTAGACATAACTGGGATTTACAAATGAATTACTCTAGCATTCCATGTTCAAATATTCATGTCAAAATTCATCATATCATGATGTTTCTAATCCACACTCATAGGAACAATGGTAATATACATATCAACCTTGCAACTTACCAATTCTCTCTCCTCGATATCATATAATTACTCCCGAGGTATTGACTTGCACATGGTTCTTCTCAAATTCTTGGGTTAACTGAAAATTGCTTGAGGACAAGAAATCTCAAGAGAGGAGGCCTATCATGTCCCTATATTGAATTAGTTATGTATTTCAAATATCCTGACATTAAATAAAGACTGAATATATTAAAATAATGTAAGTGTGTGCTTTAGGATTAAACTGTGTTAGTTTTTCCCTCAACATTTTAGATCACACTCCATGATCCATCATCAGGAGAAAAGAAAGCAAGAAAAATAGAATGAATAATCTGCAGATCAAGAAGCTTAAATAGAAAGGGAGAGGGGAAAGAGGTGGCATGGGGACAAAGAGATCACACATGGAAGAAACTTCCAAAAAAAAAACTAACACTCCAAAAACCCCAAATTGCAAAGAAGACTTCAAAGACACAAGGACAAGCCAAAAAGAAAGACAAAAACCACAAAGTGAAACTCAAAAAAAAAAAATGATAATAAAAATAAAACATCAGACCTACAAGCAAGAGAAAAATGTAACTAGAAAAATGTATATATACTTCTATGTATATCTATATAGATGTATAAGAGAATATATCTATATGCCATTAAATAAATCAATAGATATATATATGTATGTGTGTGTGTGAGTGAGTGTAAAAGTAAATAAATGTATGTATGAAAGAAAAAGAAACTTAGAAATAATAGAAAGAAGGAAATAAATTAAAACACCTAACCTACAAGGGAGAGTAAATATATAACTATATATAAATATACTTCAATACATCAAAAGAAGAAAGGGAGATGGCATTTTAACTTTTATTAAAATTTTGGAGATGGGGTTGTGGGTCAAGATTTTATAGTTGTCACCATTGGAGAGGAAATCTAGCATCTTGGAGATATAGTCATGTTTTTTCATGATGACTATGGCATTGCCTTTGTCTACTTTAACAATGACAAGGTCATTGTTGCTCATTAGACTCTTGAAGGCCCGAAGCTCAATTTTGGGGATATTGCACCTCGGTGGTTTGGCATGCCTTAGTACGACAACACAATCTCATCTTATTTCCTCATCAATATCCTCGAGGAGAGAACGAACCACATTTTTAGTCCCAATTAATAAATCAGTATAAGGAACAGATTGAGGGGTGATGGCAAAACCTAAACCTCTTTTTAAAAAATTGAAAGAGAGAGGATCTAAATGTACATGGGAGAGGATCTAAAGGTACATGGGAGAGGTTAACAACTAATTTATTTTCCCAGTCATGAATAATGAATAATGGGAGATGAAGCAAATGTGATTAGAAATAATCATCAATGAACATCTGAAAAAATCCTCATTCAAAAAGATAAGAAAGCAACACAATTAATCTCCAATCAAGTGGGACGTACAATCATTCGAATGACGCAAATATTGAGTTATATCTTGAAAATGAAAATTCAAGATCAATAGAACATGTACAAGTAACATAACATCTCACAATGCAACCAAAAATGAGATAAATTTATCTATAGAAGGAAATGTATAAAATATACATGGCTAAATTCAATTTTGAAAGGATTTTTTGTAAATTTTGATGTAATGGTGCTAATCGATATGATAGTCTTTTCTAATTTCTATCACACAATCATGTCATCAATTTTAGGAATTAAATATGTATTAAAACTTCAAAATAATTAGGCTTTAAAATAACTATGATTTTAAATAATAATGATTAGGGTTTAAAATAAAAAGTAGTAGGATTTAAAATAAGTAGGGTTAGGGTTTAAAATGATCATTACAATAAGAGTTATAAAATGATAATTAGGGTTAGGGTGTAAAATGATCATAAGGTTAGGGTTTAACATGACCATTAGGGTTAGGGTTATAAAATCATAATTAGGGTTAGGGCATAAAATAAGGAGGGCTAGGTTTTAAATGATTATTAGGGTTAGGGTTTAAAATAACTAGGGTTAGGATTTAAAATTAGCATTAGGGTTACGATTTAGAATAATTAGGGTTAAGGTTTAAAACATTTAGGGTATAAAATAATTAGGATTAGTGTTTAAAATAAATAGGGTTTAATTAATTAGGTTTATAATATTTCATATTATATTAATCATATTATTAAGATGTAATATAATATAATATATAATATAAGTATATTATATATTATTATATATAATATAATAATATTTATATTAAATTATAATATTTTATATTATTTTTTTGATTAGAGGGTAAAACAGGATTTTAAAGGTCCCAAACTTTTTACAAACAAACTTCAACCTCAACAAAGGTTGACCATCAGCACAACAATAGTCCAGCTACCAAGACAACAAGTGCCAAACCAAAATAGAGCATCCAAAACATAGCACTCCACAAAATAGACAAATAACCTAAGCTATGCCAACAGTAGATCTAGCCTTTTGCACACCCTTAATCCAAGTGTGGGATTGAGAGATTGACTTCGACAAACCCTTCTTCCTACGATGCACTAATGTCCAATAGACATCATTATCCAGGTCCACTGAGCAAGGGGAAGGGGGAGGGGAATCCTCCACAAAAACTCTACCCACAAGTGAGGCCTAAGAGGGAGACCCAACAAGAGAGGAATACCATTGAGGAACCACAATATGAGCCCCAACCAAAGATGCCACTCTTGCAGGATCAAAGGAAATAGCCAAGTCATCACCACCACCACAAGCCAAACCGCTGACAACAGAAGTAGCAATGATACTAACAACAACAACCAAACCACCACAAGAGGGCACAGCAAAGCTGACGCTGATACCAACAACCAAATAACCTCCAACAAGTGGAAAAGCTAGATCAAGCATAGAACAGGGGACTATGGAAGCTGTAGGTTTTGAAACCTTCAAATCCTCAGAAGAAGACTTGGAAGACTCTGATGAAGAGTCTTAGACATCTACATTAAAATGATCAAGTGCAACATCCTTCCACCAAGAAGATGATCTAACAACCTTTAGGTGAGGTCAATTTGATGCAATATGTTCTCTAGCAAAGCATCAATGACATCCAAAGGGAATACCTTCATAATCAAGAGATTGAGTCCACGACAAATATGCTACCTATAAAATAATCTTAGCAAGAAGGGGCTTGGACATATTGATATCAACTAACATTTACACATAGGTGGTATGAGTGAAAATAGTAGTTGAATCCACCATCTGAAAACAACCCAAAGAGATTCCAATAGCTGAAAAACTTGAATCACCCCAGAAATAAAGGGGAAGATTTGGGAGGCAGATCCACACTAGTTTATTATGGAAAGACTTAGAAAGAGTGTTAAAAGAAGGATACCATGGCTTCACCATGAGGGGATACTTGCCCATAAACCATGAATGCCCTTCAATAAATTTTTGATCAAAAATGGAAGAAAAAATTACCACAAAGCATCCCCTTGCATAGGGGTAAATTTCAACTTTCCCATCTAAATGGGGAAGCCAAAGAAGTCAAATCCATTTATTAATAGGGGAGAGAGGAGGCCATGAGCCTTCAAACTTGTAAATCAAACCATTTTTAGAATAAAACTTAACAATCTCTAAAACATCCTCACCCAAAACCACCACACAAGGAGGCAGGGAACTTGGGACCACATTAGACCTCACCACTGGAGAGGCATTCCCAATACTAGTGTGCACCACACCTGCAAAAGACTTACCACCATCTGCGCCAAGTGAAGAATCCAAATTGCCACCGCTATCAAAAGCCAAATTACAACCAATGGGCAAAGATGTAGCAGAACCACCACAACTAGAAGCCACATTACTGCCACTAGACCCACCACAACCAACAGCCACATTGCCGCTAGAGAACAGAAACAAAACCTCCTTTGAAATCAAATTGACACCATTAGCCAAAATGCCCCCGCCACCATCAGTTGAGCCATAGCGAATGGGCAATTTTATAGTATTACCACTGCTACCAATTGCCACATTATTGCTAGAGAGCAGCAGAAAATCCTTCTTCAAGTCTACAGCTAGGGTTTTACAAATGAGCTGGAGATGCATTTTAAAAGATAACGTTTCACAATCATAAGATGAATGTTGCCTAATAAGTTGGCCTAAAAGGTGGAATCAAGAAGGATATCTCTATGACTAAAGTAAATAATATTTGTTTGTGGCTTTATTTTACCACAGGATGAATCTCATAGAAAAATAAAATAAAGAAGATATCAAACATGCACTAAGGTGAGTTATGTTTTATAGGAGAAAAAAAAATAGAATGAAGATAGATGAATAACAAGTAAAATATTTTACTAAAAGCTATATATATACATATATACATACATATATATATATATATATATATATATATATATATATATATATAATTTTACTATGTTATAATAAATTTCATTATAAAAGTAGTATTAATTATATTATTTTATTGATATAATATTGTAATTCATGTATCTCCATTAGATTTTTTTTTGTAATGTAAATATTAAAAAATAAAATATTGTAGTGATCTAAATAGTAATATATTATATTGTGAAATATTCATGTATTAATATAGAGTAAAAAGTTTCCTTTGATTGCTTGGGAGAAGATATGCCTTAGTATTTGGTCCTCCTTTAATAAGGTTCTTGGGGCAAAGCTGGTTTGGAACATGCATTCAAACGCTAGTCTCAAGAAGGCTAAAATCTTGAGGGTTAAGCATTGGATTTTGAAAACCCTTAAATATTCATTACTTCAAAAAGTCCGCTTCAGGTTCAACTATTCGGACATACTATAATATATTACTATTTAGATCACTACAATGTTTTAATATTTAATATTTATAAAGAACAATATAATGGGGATATATGAATTATAATATTCATATCAATAAAATAATATAATTAATATTATTTTTATAATAAAATTTATTATAACATAGTAAAATAAAATATTCATATATATATTTGTTTAGAAAAATTAAATATTAATATATTATAGTGATGGAAATGATCTAAAATTTATCAAATCCATAATGTCTCTTGTCTATGAAACCAACATAATTTTCAAAATTAATTGGCACTCAAACTAAGAAACCAACATAAATTTTAAAATGACCATATGCCCCATGCTTTTATGCAACCTAGTATACTCAAACATACAGGAGTTTTTGGACTAAGGGCAAGCATGCTTATTATAATACTAGAAAATTACTTTTCTAATAAAAACTTTAATCTTGAACAATATGGAATATTTATTCCATGAAATCCTTAAATTTTGAACCGTACATTATAGAATAAGTGAAAAAAATTGGATAAGTATACTATAAAGTCTATGACCCAGTGTTGCAAAAAGAACACAATTATGTATGGCCTCTAAGGATACCCACAGGAGCTTTAGTAAAATATTTTACTTGTTATTCATCTATCTTCATTCTAATTATAAAATGATAATTAGGGTTAGGGTTTAAAATGAGGGATACTATTTAAAATAATTAGATATAAAGTTTAAAATAATTATGGTATAAAATAATTAGGATTACTATTTAAAATAAATATGATTTAATTAATTAGGGTTTAAAATAATTTTCTGCCGATAAAAGTTTACCAAGCGCTTTAAAAAAATAATTTTGATTTAAAATAATTAGGGTTTATAATAATTATAATTTAAAATAGTTACAGTTTATAATAATTAATATTATATTAATAATATTAAATTTATTAATATGTAATATAATATAATATATATTCTAGATAACAGTTGATAGTGTTCTTTTACCTTTTATATCTTCATTTTGGTTTTGGGTGGTTTTCAAGATTCTCTGGTATACATCTGATTTCCAATATCCCTCAAAAGACCTATTAGTCATAGCTTCCAAAAGACTTATAACCCTCATTAAGATACCTATGACAAAACCTAAAACCTTACACAAACTTTTCATGATGTACCTCACATAAAGATTTCAAATAATACACTTGTAGGTTAACTATGTAGATCTTTTAACTGTTGAGAGAGCTCTCTTAGCTTCTTATAGACCTATGAGTGAAAATAGAAGACATGCAGATCCTCCAAACTATTAACATACCCTTCATTGATAGCACAAGAGTATAAGAGTCTATAGGCCTATGACCTCCTGCTCCTTACTACTCGATAGTCTTCTTAACAAACCTTTGCATCCTTCATCATTAATGTTTCTTTCATTTAATACCTCTATGATGATGTTGAAAGCCTTGTCTAGGCTATACAAACCATAATATGATGGTCATAGAAGTTATGAAAGATTTGATATGCTTCATATAATATTTGTCATGCCTTCTATGTCTCTAGATAGCTTGACTTGAAATGATTGTAGACCCCTATGACGAGCATGAAGAGTTATTTAGGAGATAGACAAACCTTGTAGAAGGTTATTTATATCTTCAAATGCATGAACAAACCTCACAATTGTTTCACTGGTCTTTAGAAGATGAATAGAGCTTCAAGAACAATTGCCAGGGATTTTCAATGGTGCTCAAACCTTCAAAAATCATTCCCTTCCTTGCAAACCTCTTAAATAATCCTTATCAAGGCATTATAGCATATGCAGATTTGTGGGAGTTTTGATAAGATTTGTTGGATTTGTTGATTTTTTCATGTTCCTTTAGGCCTATTCAAGCTTGAAATGTTTAATATAAGGGTATGCAGTGTTTATAAGCTTGATTGGTTTAATGGCCTCAAAACCTTACAAAATATTTGAACTTTGGTAACAAATTGATACCCTCTAAGAGTTTGATAAGTTTTGACAGTGTTTATCTTTATGCAGGATTTTAGGACTATGCAAAGTGCTTAGGGGTATGATATGTTCACCAAGCTTTAGCCAAATCCTTAGACATTTGATAGTCCATTAGAGTGTACAGAACATCTAACTTCTTGATAGACCACATAATGATTTGATATACTCATTTATGGCTTATGCATGCTTGAACATCGCATGACAAGGTTGCCACTGCTTTTGTATGACTATTAGAGACCTTATGGTAGTATAGACCCTTAAGATACCCTGTAGAGTTTCAAAAATCTTCACACACTATTGGCATACCTTAAATAGAGTACTTTAGGGTTTTGAGAAACCTTGAGACACTATAAAATCTTATAAATGATGTACAGGAGATTAAGACGATTGATAGACCTCATAGGCTACTGTACATGCCCTTTTTTAATGCTTGTCATTACTTTATCTTCATTGTATGCCTCCTTAGGTTCTTTGAAGACTTCGGTGACTTCGAGTATTACATTAGCCTACATGGCTTTCCTCTGAATAAACATGGATTCCCAAAGATTAAATCATTTGTCATACTGCTATATCTTGACACAAACCCTTAAAGATATCACTCAACACTGCTATATGCTCTTCTTCTTACATAATCAAAAAAGACATCACTTACAAGATGTGATAGACCTACTCAATGTTTTAATAGACTTTTTAGATCCTTGGCAAGACACCCAAGACTAAGCTCAAGGTTTCCATATTTACATACTTGCTCTTAGGGTTTTCCTTGTGAATTGGTAAGACCTTGAAAGTGTAGGTACAAACCTTTTAACAACTTGTGACTAAGATGAAAAGGATGAATGGGATATCTACACCATTATAATCTATCTCCATTCTGCAAGGATTCTTGTATTGCATTGAAAGCTTCAAGAAAATGTTCCTCACCACCTTCTATGACTTGATCATGGCCATAAATCACTCACATTGTCCACATTCATGTTCATGGTACACCACCTCCTGAGAGTATTTTTCCTTTGAAAATATGGAGTCTTGAGGATTCAAACCCCGATCCTTCTTCCTTGTGAATTGGTAAAACCTACAAATTAGCTTTTAAAACCTAAAACTAGTCAACATGACAAGAAGACCTAATCCTAAAACTCGTCAAGACTTTGACTATGTTTTTAAAGAAAAGAAAATTCCCCCAATGTTGTATGTGGCTTTTGGATGTTTTAAGGTTCATGACAACTCAAAACCATAATGTACCACTTGTCAAGATAGAACAACACAAGATGCACAAAGATTTCCTTGAAGACTTTAATATTTAAGGAAACTTTCAAGACATAGACTCCAAAAGGTCATTGACAAAGCATAATAACAAAACTTTAAGATAAAAAAACTCATTCAAGACCTTTGGAAGAGCATTTGAGAGCCCTATAAAGACCCATAAGACTATTTGTGTTTGGAAAACTCAAAATAGTTAATAATAATATCATAGTGTTATCCAAATAAACTTGAAGCCACTTATAAGTTTGTCAATCTCATATTAAAAATAAATTATTTCAGGATGGTTATTACATATAGCTATTATATTGCACCTCTTTGCATCAAAATCTCAAATACTTAGCATCATCCTAACCACAACATAGTTAGTAAAAGGAAACTAGACCAGGTCCACACCAATGTTATGAGAGAAATAATGAAAGTAAGAATGATCTAAACAAATTTTAGCAAAATAACAACTAAGAGATAGCACAAGATATACCCTACCAAAATCCTTTAAAAAAAACTAGCCTCCAAAACACACTCAATTTATTAATCTCAATAATAGGATTACAATACAATGTTTAGTTCTAGTGCATTTAACATGAGATATAGATGATCTTCATCCTGAATTTTGGAGTCAATTCAACTTAACATTGCTTTGAACTCACTATACAATAAGTTGCTCCTTGCCCCTAATAATGCAAATCCATGTGCATATATTTATAGGCACATTCCAATAAGTAAACAAGTAGTAAATCACAAAATGATGCACATAAAACCATGGGCTTACCAACTGCCTTGAAAAAGGGCTTATTTTTCTTAGGGGTTGTTTTTAACCCCCCCACCCCCAAACCACCCAACCAAGCTATTGTCCCAACCCCCATTATTGTGGATGAGTGTATAATCTATTATGGGTGTAAAATAGGCAAATATAGAACACATTCCTCATAATCAATTGCATTTTCTACTTGGTGTGTTTCCAAACTCTGCAAAATTCTTGAACTGATCAATGAGGCTTGACTAAGGAAAAAGGTGGGAAGCTAGTTGCCTTGCTCTCTTAACATAGAATTTCCAATAGTGTTCTTCCATACTACCAATTCTTCTCTTTACATGGTGTAGGCACAAAGGGTCTTCTCCAAGATTTTAGTAGACTTCTCCACATTCCATTTGATTTATCATCCTCATCTTCATGATAGATCATAGGGTGTAATCTAAAATAGTGATATAAAAAAATGACACGATTAATTCCAAAAACACTCTAATTAAAGGTACACATTTCCAAACCTAATTCATTTAGCTAAAATATTTTAAATATTTTAATTTATTATATTTATTTATCCTACACATTTATGTTAAGGGTGTTTTATTTCTCTAACCATAAAAAGAAAAAATAATTAAATTAAATTTTAAAAAGAAAAAGAGGACTTAAAAAAGAATTACTTAAAATAGTGGTCCTTGGGACACTCTAAACTTGCTATACTTAACATATTTCTAGACTTAAGTCAATAAATTTACTATACTTAACATATTTCTAAACCTACATGAATAAACTTGCTATACTTAACATATTTCTAAACTTACGTGAATAAACTTACTATACTTAGCATATTTCTAAACTTAGGAGAATAAATTTACTATACTGACTCAACAATTTGTAATCTTTTCTAAACTTACGTGAATAAACATGCTATACTTAGCATATTTCTAAACTTAGGAGAATAAATTTACTATACTGACTCAACGATTTGTAATCTTCTTAATATAAAAATAATAAAAATATTAAATATAATTTGGTTGTATCCAGTAAAACAACTCATCCTAGTCTTCTAACAAAAAACACATAGGGAAACCAAAACTAAAAAACTTCTCTCGAAAAGACTTAAAAGGAATTACTTAAAATAGTGGTCCTTGGACACTCTAAACTTGCTATACTTAACATATTTCTAAACTTAGGTCAATAAATTTACTATACTTAACATATTTCTAAACTTACGTGAATAAACTTGCTATATTTAACATATTTCTAAACTTACGTGAATAAACTTGCTATACTTAGCATATTTCTAAATTTAGGAGAATAAATTTAATATACTGACTCAACAATTTGTAATCTTCTTAATATAAAAATAAAAATATTAAATATAATTTGGTTGTATCCACTAAAACAACTCATCCTAGTCTTCTAACAAAAAAACACATAGGGAAACCAATACTGAAAAAGTTAACCCAAAAAGACTTAAAAAGAATTACTTAAAATAGTGGTCCTTGGGACACTCTAAACTTGCTATACTTAACATATTTCTAAATTTAAGTCAATAAATTTACTATACTCAACATATTTCTAAACTTACGTGAATAAACTTGCTATACTTAGCATATTTCTAAATTTAGGAGAATAAATTTAATATACTAACTCAACAATTTGTAATCTTCTTAATATAAAAATAAAAATATTAAATATAATTTGGTTGTATCCACTAAAACAACTCATCCTAGTCTTCTAACAAAAAAACACATAGGGAAACCAATACTGAAAAAGTTAACCCAAAAAGACTTAAAAGGAATTACTTGAGCAGTGGCTTGAGAGCTCCACTCTAAACTCCACCAAAATGAATTTACTATACTTACTCAACATATTATAATCTGTTTAAAAAAAAAAGCTACCAATATTAAATATTATAATTCTGTTGCCGGCAAGTGTTCTTTCCCGGCGAATGCATAAAACGTGCAAAAAGTATCTGTCCTTTTCAGTTGCCGTAACCCAATATTTCCTCGATCCACAGAGATTTCACTATGAGATATACGGCGTACTTATCAACGATAAATAGACGTACTTATCAGGCAGGTGACAAATCCAAATGACACGAGCTCGGGCCACCATAGCACGGAAACGACCCGCAAAACAAAATAAATTCAACGACTTTGCACTAGTTAAATTTTTTGGATTATATTTTTCTAAAACTTGCGCCAGGTTAAATAGACTTTCACCTGGCCTGCTTTGTTGCTGTATGCTATGTGTGCTGTTGAATTTACCCAGAACCTATACCTGGCTTGGTCAGTTGGAGTAAGGTGCAGGAAGAATAGAATGTGTTAATGAGTATGTAAAATGTCTTTTGGAGATTTGAACATGAAGCCCCGAATGAATATGCAACTTACCTTTCTAGATCTCCACTATAAAAGCCCACAATATTTCACCAATAATGAGTTATTGTATTCTTTTCCTTCAACTTTTGGGTTGACTGCTGGTTCCTAAGCTTTTATTTTTTAAAGAAACATACGGTTGTTTTAAGTAAGACAATATTTTACCCTTATTTTATTGTCAACTTTTTATTCATTTAGATTTGGTTGCTTTGAATTCAAAAAGATTTGGGTGCCATGGTTCCTGCAGAGATGAGAATGGTTGGCCCTTTTCAAAAATTGTCATCTAAAATTTAACTATATCTTTTTTCTTTGTTTTCATTTGCACTGTAAGGATCACTCACTTTCCTTTCTGACACTCCTGAAAAAGATGGAATTGGGTTCCTTTCTTCTGATCACAAAGATTGTTGGGTTTCCGATGTTACAGTCCTATTGAAGCCAATGGCACAATAAAATGACAAGTTAGGTTTGGACTGAAGTACAAAGGTCTTTCAGTTTTAAAGATATTGAGATTTAAACACAATAGTTCATACAAATCAATACCAATTATTTTGCACATAATCATCTAAATACAGCACAATAGACAGATAAGTCTTATCCTATAACAAATAATAGATAAAATAATATTTTATTACCCCTAATACTTCCTCTTAAGTTCAAATCTGAGATTTGACACTTAAGGAAATTTGACCACACCCACATAAAATAGTAAAAATAGAAATATAAATTTAATTAATATATTTACACCCACAATAATTCTAAATATACAGATTTTAATTTTCTCCTAAAACATAATAAAATAAATTATATTCATAGGCTTCTGTGGTGCCACTTGCACTACTGTGGCATTCTCCCCCAATACTACATCATGCAAATAAAACTGCAAATTGGTTACCTTCTCCTTCAACATCAATTTATGATGCCCACCATAGGCATTCACAACATTGAAGCAGAAACAAATGACTACTAATGTCATGAGAATACCCATTACACTAATCTTCCCCATGCTGTTATTTATGGCAGACACAAAAGAAAAGAGTGAGTCACAAGGCTGTGCAGAGCCTAATACAATTCGTTCCTCTTAAATCTAAATTTATACATCAAATCTAAATAGATTAAACCACATGAACATACCTGATAAGTATGTCTATTTCTCTTTGATAAGTACGTCTATTTATCGTTGATAAGTCCGTCGGATATCTCATAGTGAAAGCTCTGTGGATGTACGACAACTGAAAAGGGCATACTTTTTACACGTTTTATGGATTCGCCGGGAAAGAACGCACTTTTGTTTTTCGTCAATTTGGGTGCCGGGAACTTTTCCCGGGCATCAAATAATAGTCACTTTTTGGTTTTGTTGGTAACAGACTTATAATATTTATTATTGGTAGCTTTATTTTTTAACACATTATAATATGTTGAGTAAGTATAGTAAATTCATTTTGGTGGAGTTTAGAGTGGAGTTCCTATGCCGCTATTTAAGTAATTTTTTTTAAGTCTTCTTTTGGAAGAACTTTTTCAATTTTGGTTTTCTATGTGTGTTTTGTTAGAAATATGTTAAGTATAGCAAGTTTATTCACGTAAGTTTAGAAATATATTAAGTATAACAAGTTTATTCACGTAAGTTTAGAAATATATTAAGTATAACAAGTTTATTCACATAAGCTTAGAAATATATAAAGTATAGTATGTTTAGAGTGTCCCAAAGACCACTATTTTAAATAATTCGTTTTTAAGTCATCTTTTCCTTTTTTAAATTTAATTTAAATATTTTTTCTCTTCACTAGTTAAAGAAATAAAACACCCTTAAAATAAATATCTAGGATAAATAAATCTAATCATTTAAGAATATTTTGGGCAAGGGCCATTGGCTAACCGTTGCGCTAAAGATGGTCATGAAGTCCAGTCTCCCCTATCCTCGTGGTACCGGAGGGCGTGTCAGCGTCATCGCACGTGAAAAAAGTTTACCAGGCACCAAAAAAAAGAAAAAAAAATCATTTAAGAATATTTAAATTATTTTAGATAAATGAATTAGGTTTAGAAATGTGTATTTTTAGTTAGAGTGTTTTTAAAATTAATTGTTTCATTTTTTTTATATCAATGTTTTAGATTACACCCTATGATCTATCATGAAGATGAGTAGGAGAAATCAAATGGAATGTGGAGAAGTCTACTAAAAACTTGGAGAAGGTAAGGGTGAAGAGACCAAAAAATGAGAATTTTAAGAGGAAAGAAGGTAGGATAGAACAAGACTACAACTAAGAGTGATGGACAAAAAATAGAGAGAAAAAGGTGAATTAAACTCAATGTGTAATAATAGAAGAAGGCCAATGTGTATCTTATAGATCTAAAATATGAAGAAAATAATAAAAGTAAAAGTGAATCTTAATGTTGGAGAATAGGAGATTGAAAAGATTATGACAAACAACTATTACTTGGAACTCAATTTGAGACGAATAGACTAAGACAACCATGTTCTATAAAATCTAACACTATGCATGAACTTGGATAAAATTCGCACATGCAAAGTTAATCCACACACCTACAATTTTGACTCCTTTCTACATAATTATGAACCTAATCTCTTCTAATCTTTAGTATCTACAACAAATTTCTATTTTGAACTAAAACCTATAAAGAGAAGAATTGGTAGTATGGAAGAACATTACTGGAAGTTCTATGTGAAGAGATCAAGGTAACTAGCTTCCCACCTTTTGCCTTAGTCAAGCCTCATTAATTAGTTCAACAATTTTGTAGATATTTTGGAAACATACCAAGCAGAAAATGTAATTGATTGTTAAGAATGTGTTGTATATTTGCCTATTTTACACCCATAATAGATTATACACTCATCCACAATATTGGGGCTTGGGATAACATCTTGGCTGGGTGGTTTGGGCGGGGTAACAACAACCCCTAAGAAAAAAATGGCCCTTTTTCAAGATAGTTGGTAAGCCCATGGTTTTATGTCCATCATTTTGTATTATTAGGGGCAAGGAGCAACTTATTTTATAGTGAGTTCAAAGTAATGTCAAGTTGACTTGACTCCAAAATTTAGAGATAAAGATCTTCTATATCTTGTGTTAAGTGCACTAGAACTAAACATTGTATTGTAATCCTATTATTGAGTTTAATAAATTGAGTGTGTTTTGGAGGCTAGTTTTTTTGAAAGGATTTTCCTAGGGTATATCTTTTGTTATCTCTTAGGTGTTATTTTGCTAAAATTTGTATAAGATCATTCTTACTTTCATTATTTCTCTCATAACATTAGTGTGGACCTAGTCTAGTTTCCTTTCACTAACTATGATGTGGTAATGATGATGCTAACTATTTGAGACTTTGATGCAATGAGGTGCAATGTAATAGTTGTATGTAATAACCATCCTAAAATAAAAAAATTTTCCATATGAGATTTACAAACTTATAAGTGGCTTCAAGATTGTCTGGATAACACTATGATGTAATTGTTAACTATTTTGAGTTTTCCAAACTCAGATAGTCATATGGGTTTTTATAGGGGTTTCAAATGGTTTCTCAAAGGTCTTGAATGAGTTTTGATATCATGCTTTGTCAATGACCTTTTAGAGTCAAAGTCTGGAAAGGTTCCTTAAAATATTAAACTCTTGAAGGAAATCTTTGTACATCTTGTGTTGTTCTATCTTGACAAGTGGTACAATATGGTTTTGAGTTGTCATGTACCTTAAAACTTCCAAAAGCCATGTACAACATTGGGGATAATTTTCTTTTGTTTAAAAACATGGTCGAAGTCTTGATGAGTTTTAGTTTTAGGTTCTCTTGTCATGTTGGCTGATTTTAGGATTTAAAGCTAATTTGTAGGGTTTACTAGTTCACAAGGAAGAAGTATTGGGGTTTGAAGCCTCAAGACTCCGTAGTTTGGAAGGAAAAACACTCTCAGGAGGTGGTGTACCATGAACATGGACAATGTGAGTTCTTTATGAAAGTGATCAAGTCATAGAAGGTGGTGAGGCACATTTTCTTGAAGCTTTCAACACAATACAAGAATCCCTATAGACTGGGAATAGAATACAATGGTGTAGATCTCCCATTTATCCTTGCCGTCTTAGTCACAATTTGCTAAAAGGTTTGTACCTACACTTTCAAGTTTTTACTAGTTCATAAGGAAAACCCTAAGAGCCTATCTAAATATGAAAACCCTGAGCTCAGTCTTGTGAGGCTTGTCAAGGATTTAAGAAGTCTATTAAAACATTGAGTAGGTCCATCATATCTTGTAAGTGATGTTTATTTTGATTATATAAGAAGAAGAAGGTAAATGAGTGTTGACTGATACCGTAAGGGGTTTGTGTCAAGATATAGTAGTATGACAAATGATTTTAATATTTGGGAATCCATGTTTATTTAGAGGAAATCCATGCAGGCTAATGCAAAGCTCCAAGTCAACCAAGTCTTCAATGAACCTAAAGAGGCATATAATCATGATGAAGTGATGTCAAGCATTAAAGGGCATGTATAGTAATTGATGAGGTTTGTCAACCTTCTTAAGCTCATGTACAACAATCAAAAGATTTTATAGTGTCTCAAGGTTTTTAAAAACCCTAAAAAACTCTATTTAAGGTATGTCAATAGTGTGTGAAGATTGTAGAAACTCTACAGGGTATCTTAAGGGTCTGGACTACCATAAGGTCTTTGACAATCATACAAAAGAAGTAGAAGCCTTGTCAAATGATGTTTGAGCCTGAATAATCCATAAATGAGTATATGAAAATCATTATGAGGTATACCAAGAAGTTAGAGGTCCTATACACTCCAATGGATTGTCAAATGTCTAAAGATTTGGATTAAGATTATTGAACATATCATACCCCTAGACACTTTGCATAGTCCTGTTAAAATCCTGCATAAATATAAACACTGTCAAAACTTATCAAACTCTGTGTGGTTATCAATTTGTTACCAAAGTTCACCAAATATTTTGTAAGGTTTGTAGGCCAATAAACTTGTCAAGCTTATAAACACTACTTGAACCCTTATATTAAACATGTCAAGCTTGAATGGGCCTAAAGGAACATGAAAAATTCAACAAATCCCACAAATCTTGTCAAAACTCCCACAAATATGTGCATATGCTATAATGACATGATAAGGATTGTTTAAGAGGTTTACAAGGAAGGGAATGAGTTTGGAAGGTTTGAGCACCATTGAAAAACTCTACGAATTGTTCCTAAAGCTCTGTCCATCTTCTAAAGACCAGTGAAACAATTGTGAGGTTTGCTAATGCATTTGAAGATATAAATATGTAACAACCCTCCCTGTTGGCTATTTTTTAGTGAGAGAGGGGAAAAATATGGTCCAATAATGATTTACCTTGCCAAAACCTAATGCATAAATTTATTCAGTTGCTTTACCACTCCACCTGTCCTCTTGCTACGTCGGTGAAAAAGGTTGGTGAGTTATTTTATGCTTCAAGGAAATCTCTCTGGAGATAGATGAAGCATTTAATAAGGGGATGGAGGAGGTTGGGAATAGGGTTGCACCCTCTTTTGCTTGACTAGAAGAACTTCCCAATGTTTGACTACATTAGAGGATTTTACCCTTGTTAAATGGGACTGACCTTGTATGTTTGGCCTACTACAACACCAGGCTTTACACAAAAGCTCTTACATACCATTTTTGGTATCCACTTTTCTTTGTATACAATTCATCTCTAACATATAGACTTTACCATGACAATAAGAGATCGAACAATCCTCCTCCATACAGCTAGAAATCTGGGCACCAGGCCTTCTACTCCAAGCAGACCATGAGATGTATGGAATACAAGGAACATACTCCTTATGCTTTCATCTTATTGCCATCTAATGGGAGGCTTTGTAAAAGAGATGTGAGCGATTACATATATTCACATAGAATGATATATGCTTGGTAAGCGTAGAAAAGAAGAGGAAAAAGAGGTTTGTTATAATGGGTGCAGTTGGGAGATTGGATAGTAGTGGGTAAACCCTAGGGCAAGCAGGGAGGATAATCGACCTGCAATACCATGAAGGAATTGCATCGAGAAAGGAAAGGCAATGGTGTCAGATAGGGAGTGTCTTCCCTACAATTCAAATCAATGTTCAAGGACCATGAATCACTATCCAATATTGACAAGATCTACAATGATTTGAAAGAGATTTGAATGAGGACAAATGTCTATCCAAATTGAGGCTCCAATCAACCAGATCAAGTCTCCAATGAAGGTAGACTGAGTAGTCGAGATCGACACTCATGGTGTGGAAAACCCATAAATGAGCGAGGACAATCAAAGGCTTGAAGGGTAATTTGGAGGGCATTGATTTGCAAAGTCGAACCCCATGATACCCGATCTGCATATCTAGTTTTTGACACAATTGGAGTATCGATGTGAGATTAAAGGTCCAACCTGGTCATTAAACCCCTACCTGATCTGGGTACTTGGACCTGCATCAAAAAGCATCTAAAAACTACCGACTCAGAGTAATCACTCAGGCAAGCATACGATTTGCAAGAAAGAGGTGCGATCAGAAGTGTAGTGTGCTAAAAGGGAGTGCAATCTGTTTGGAGTTAGGTGCTTCAATTCTTAGTTTTTCCAACACATAAACTATACTCTATTTGCTGTAACTTTATCCACCGTAGAAGAACTAAAACCCTATATTTGCATTTTTAAAGTATGCTAAAATTATTTCAATGCAAGATTTTTACATCACCCTTTTCCTTGAGCTTATTTCTTTAAATATGTTGAATGATTTCCTCACTCTGTAGAATAAGAAGGGTTTTCAATTTAGGGAGAATAGGGCCGATCCTATAGAGAATATAATGAGGGCAGCCTACAAAAAAAAAAAAATTGGGACACGTGATAGAAAATGAGGAGAGCTAGTTCCATGGAAACCTTTTATTATACATCAATTTTGTTTTTGCAGAGATATTTCATTTCAACTCTTCTTATGAAACTTGGGCAGCTTTTTGGTTTTGGTCATTACGGTCTTTTTCTACTAAACGACCAACCTTGTGGAAACTGTAGTCTTTGTGTTAAAGAATGTTATGGCACCAATACCTTAGATATATCGATCTATTTATGTGCATTGAAAATTAGTCACAAAATCCTTAATATGGAAATCTTTTCTACAACACAAGGATCTAAGGGAACTATTGTAGGAGAAAATGATTAAGATTTCCTTTTTGTAAGTCTTTTTAACATTTTACTTTGCTATGTTAAATATGGTAGACAATATGCAAAATTCAGGTTGTGAGTAGACTTGCAACACCATTTGCTATGTTTTTCTTATAATATCCTTACATTCCTTTGTGAAGAGTGATCAAATTGGGGTCACTGGAGTTATTACACAACTGATCTAACTGTCAAAGACCATTTTCAATAAAATTACACTATCATTGAAAACTTTTGGCTTGTAGATCACATTTTTGCAATTTCGTATTTAGTATTTAAAAAAACATATTGTGTTTCTACTGAGTTAGATGTGGTGTCCTTGGGACACATCCCCTATCCTCTATGGCTATTCCAAATACTTTGGGGATGCAGATGGGACACTCACTATGTCACCTATTTTTAGTTGATTGTTTTAATTGGGTTTTGTATGCCTCATTTGGTTAAATGAGAGGAGCCTAGGTCTAGGATATTGATTCCTCATGCATGGCCTTGAGCACTTGTAAAGGCTAAGGATGCATACAAGAAGGCCAATCCATCTGTAGGGCGTTGAGTTATCCATCGGTGGGGCATTGATTTGGGCATGATTAAGTATTTTCATCTGTATGAGAGGTGCACTTGAGTCCATGTGGTGCCATCCCTTCAAGAACGCATGACGACACTCCATCTAATTTACACCCTAGTGTCTTGTACCTTTCTAGTTGTGAGTATCACCTGACATTATATTGATGAGTATCTCTATGTTTTCACTCTGGCTTTATGCATTATTTTCCGTGTCTACTCCATGATTGATGTGAGTGTTGGCAATCATGTATACCCTTACTTTGTTACTTCTGTCTGGGCCTTGTGACTACCTCTGAGCATGGTGGTGTGGTCTTTCATGAGTCCACATAGTTGGGAGGCATTTCTACTGCCATTGGGGACCGATGTATAGGTTTTGGAGTACCAGTTGGAGATGTTCTCTCTCTATGTTACTTTATCAGTTGATGTACTCATTTAGTTATTGTATCATATTCATGGCTATGCCATTTTTCTTGTATATTCTTTTATGTAGTTGTACTCTCTAATGAGAAGAAATGAGATGTTTTCCTTATTTGATTTACAGATTCTAGTGTGGGTATCGAATCTTCTTGTTGTATGATGTTTATGAATTCATATTTCTATTTGGAATGGGTTATAGGAACATTTGGGTTGGTGTTTAAAATGAATGTAGTTTTATAATATTTTCATCTGAAGGGTGAATCAGTCCTCTCCTTTCGATTGTACATTTAGCCATACTTGGCCATGAATGTTGTCTACATACCAAGTTGGCAACTGTATTATGTGCATGTTATCTATTTATGTCAAAAAAAATTATCTTGTCCTCTTTTTGCCCTTACCCTTCAAGGTTGCGGGGCGGGATGTTACATCTGGTATCAGAGTGAAGTCACACACTGGGAGCTCTAGCATACATGAGCCTTCTATGTTTCGTTGTGTTTGGTGTGTGTGGCATGATCTTTTTATATTGTTTTTTATAGTCTTAATTGCTTTCATGGCATTAGTAAGTTAAGTTACAACCCCATTCTTAGCAATCGTGGAGGAACTAACCTCTTTGGCCCTACCTTACTCAGTGGGACTAGAGTGTTGAGTCTTGTATGTTTATGGGTTAAATGTAACTTAGATTTCCTAAATACCCTTGTTTGGACTGCTCTTGTAAGCTTTGTGCTATAGATGTAAAGGTTGGTCAGATTTAACTATTTGTTGATGTGGACAGATTAGTTTGATCGCTCCATGCTCTCTTGTAAGTGTTGGATGATTGCTGATTTTTCTTATAACATCTTAATGTGCTTGAGTTGCTACCATTTATCACCCTTGATAACATATTGAAGTCATTGGAATACTAACGGTGCCTTAAGCTTTCCCTTAGTAGAATTTTCATGTTTACATATGATGAAAATTGGATGGCATGTAATGTCTTGACTTGAGATGAAATCTATCTTTCTCTCCTCTTCCTAGTTGTCAATAGTTCACAAGATGTTAGATTGATGGCTTATGGATTTAATTAGCATGTGAAAGTTGCAATTAGTAAAAGAATTAGTGAAGAATAACTTATGCTTGTTATAGTTATGGGTTGAAAGTGATTATATGTTAATTAGTTTCCTCCTTTTTTAATGAGCTTGAATGAGGATGGTAATTGCATAGTGGATATATCTTGTTGATGAAATTTGATCTTCTTAATTGCATTGTGGATTTCAATGAGACTTTATAGCCGAATGTTTGTATTTTAATGCAACTGAAAATATGTAATGTAGGGTAATATGAATTTTTCATATCTTGCTTGATGAGCAATTGCATGCCATGAACACCACCATGGTTACTTAAGCTAATGTGCATGGATGCAAATGTAGATAAATGGTTTGAGTTCGTCAAACAAAACTCATTTCATTATGTTATTAGCATTCGATTCTGTTGTGAATGAATGGTATTCCTATGACTTGTGACATGATGTCGCATTATGTGTCATTATGAGATGTATATCATTATGTGATTATATAAGTGATTGTAATAATGATTATGAAAAATGTTACTTATTTATGCATTGATGTAAAAGTGATAGTGATGATGCTATACATGTTCATACATTATGGTGTTATGTTAATAGAATTGCAAAGTGAATTTATGATGTTATGGGTAATGAATTGCCCTTGTGAAAAGAGGAAAAATGGTATGGCTATTTGGGAGTACATATTATTTGGTAAAGTTGTGTATCTTGCATTATGTTGCATAGTCATATGTGGGCTATAATTATGTCTGGGTAAGAGAAATTGTGATTGTATTCCTGTTGAGTGTTGTGATTAACCAGTGCTTGAGATGTGTGCCCAAGGGATTGTGATACTATGTACCCATCCATGGACATTATGTTTGGATTATGTGTATGACAGAAAACCATACCATCTATGTGTTTTCTTGTTGTCACCCTTTTGACTGCCAACCTAAGGGTTGTTGATAGGTCAATATGTGGACGGTAGTAGCAGCAAAAAAATTCCTTGGGAGGAAATTGTATGGTGTAAGTATAATGGTGGCACAAAATGACGGTGATCATTTCAGCCTCTTGGGAAAGTCTCACTACTTCCCCTTATTAATAGACCAGATACTTGGTTCATACAATGTTAGCCTAAATCTACTCAGTTCTTCAGGATGACATTAGTTTATGGTATTATTGTCAATCAGATATGCACCCTATGCTAAGTTATTCAACTTAACTATCTATTGACACATGGGAGCACTCCTAGGCATGTGGGTTGCCTAAAAATTGGAGTGAACCTCCAAAGTGAGCTAGTTCTCCAAATGATTTTCCTAATCTAAACAATTTGCAAAGGAAAAGGGTGAGAGGGTTAAACTGATATAAAACTAACTAAACTTAACTCCTAAGGTGACGCACCAATACTTCAACTCCTACCAGATCTTACTCACAATCAGTTCATAGAACTATAACTCTCACAACTACTTGATTATACTTAATTCATTAATATCTCACATGAAGGTGTTGATGACTGTTTTGATGCAATCATAACAATAAGTTAAAATTCACATAAAATGAACTGAAACTATACTTGAAAGACAAGAAGGAATCATTTGGTGATTCAACTAATCCCAAATCTACAATGGTTCGGTTGGTCAAGTTCAGTTGGTCAATGTGAAGCTGTAATGTTCAAGGGGCCTTACGTAGTTTAGGTTTGTTTTGTGGTTTACTGGACTAAGAATATGCAAAGAGGTCATAGATTTCAACAAGTATTCTGTTCATTTGCATACAAGTGATACCGGGCTGCAAGTTTCAGAGGGTTTTCTTGGATTTTTTGCAGCTTTCTTCTTTATCTGTTTATGAAAACTGTCTACTTATAGCTCTGTTATCATGCTTCTTCAAATTTGAGACAATTTCCTTTAGATTTCTACGTTTTCAGCTAAATATTTCAGATGGGTTGGGAAAAGTTAGAAAGATCTAATCTATACCTCACTTAATCTATCGAAGGATCTAATTGTTTATGTTATGCACTATGTAAATACCACAGTAATCTGATCAAATCCACAGTAAAAACCCTAAATGTAAGTTCTGAGCATTTTCACAAACATACATTTAAAATTGTAAGCTCTCAAAGAAGATATTTCAAAACACAAAGAAGAGCAGGAGAACACTCAGAAGATAGATGCAGAACTCCATATTCTATTGCATTAGAAACGAATAGCCATACATGATTTACAATGTAAGAATGACTCTTAGTTTCATTGATCATACTACAGAGAACTTACAAGCTTTACAGATACAGTAAGGTAGCCAGACATTCCACGCGCACCTTACTACAGACAAACAGGCGACCTCCTTCTTCTACTCTAAACTATGCCCAGAAAGACTACAATTCTGGCAAAATCCTAAAATCCCTGTGTGTAGCCCCTGTTGTAAAGTATTACAGTGTAGAGAGGCACAATATAAAGACATTCTGATTGTCCTCACCACAGCAAAAAACCTAACTGAACCCCTGGTTCAAACCCCTAGTTACAGCAATAAATGCAAGTGAACCAGTTCTCAAAAATATCTCAGAGCAGTGGTCAAATCTGGGCGAAATATTGCCCCTTCTGAGAAGTTCCGACAGCTGGGTAATAACTTCTGTTTGTCTTTTGTGATAATACCCTCAGCTGCAACCTTCTCCTCACTTGAATGGCTTTGACTTTTCACATTTCATCCTTATCTTCTTGCTCCTGAGATCAGATATTCTGCCTCCATGAGGTCACTGCGCTGACTTTCCAGCTGCTTCCTCAACTACAAGCCTGCAAGACAAGACAAGCAATAAGTTTCACATTTATCATAAAAACAGCATGAAATTAAAATAACCGTTTAAACCCAGGTGACTGCGCAAGATGGAGAAAATCGGATCCAGAAATCCTCTCAAAACGCGTCAAAAAATGCGTTCAGACTGCTCAAGATTCACGGGTCAACCATCGCTGACCGAAAAATGCCAGAGGCGCCAAAAAAAATGCTTTAAAATTCCACCGCCTCATTTCCCGCCCATCGGCATGATCATCGCTGTCAGTGCGTCAAAAAACATGTTGGTCGATATACTTCATCATCATGATATTCCGCTTCTGCATATTGGAGAAAAGAACAACAACATCATCATCATCATGTTGAAGAAGAATAGGAGGATATGAATATAATCATGCTGCCGAGGAAAGGAAGATGATGGTGACGTCATCATGATATTCGGGCTTCATTGAAATGCTAAGGATGACGTCATCATCATGTTCGGTTAAGATCAGGGGGATATTTGTGATATCGGGTCACCTAAGGAGCATGATCAGGATGATGAAGTGAATATGACCCTTTTGCGGCCAAGGTAACCCTCTCAAAAGATCAGGATGATGATGATCATCATCGAATTTGGGGCTTTTGTCGAACTTGGAATAAGACGTCATCGTCATATTTCGTGAACCAAATCGTGTTTTGGAAAATATCCTGTTGAAAGAAAAAATGATGATGATGATCATCAGGATATTAGCTTCTTCGTTTATCAGATCGGGATGACGTCATCATCATGTTCAGGTCCTTTGTTAAACCTAAAACATGACGTCATCATGATATTTCGCCAACCGGATCATGTTTGGGAAAAAATCCTACCGAAGGGAAAATGTGATGATGATGATCATCAGGATATGTGCAAAAGGTTGTATTTCATCGGCAGGAGGACTTTGCGAAATATCAGGTGGACAAACAAGATCATGATGATCTTGACTACAGGACAGGATAAAACATATGATGATGATGACCCTCATCGATTTATCATGATGACATCATCATCATAATTTGTCTTCGGAGCACAAGGATGAGTTAAGGTCATCATGATATTTGCGCTAGGGTGATATTGTGAAATATGATCATGCTGTTGAGAAATGCAATATCGACCTCTTCTGAATAGATAGGGTGATCATCATGATATTCGCTAAAGAAGATCAGGAGGATATGAAGATGATGATCCTCCTTCTCGAATTATCATGATGATGTTTCCAGCACTTAGCGAATTTTAGCAAATGACCCTCGTGAAAGATCAAGATGATATGGAGTCGTCATCATCATAATTCGAAGTTCAGCAAATATCATGATGATGACCTTGCGAGAGGATTATAACACGCGCACGCAAATATGCCAAAGGTGGATTTTTCTAAGTCAGGGTGATCAGCATGATATTATAAGATCAAGTAATGTTGAATTATCATGATGATGCTTGCGATACAAAAGACCACTTCGACGGGGAACTTACCTTGACTTAAAGCCGATGTCATCATGATATTTGAACCTCAGGATATTGTCGGGGGGGTGCGTTTCAAATATGATGATGATGTCCTCACACAGCAAAACCAAGTTTATAAAATATGACGCTCCTAAGAAAATCATGATGCTGATGATGCGCCTGAGGCCATTTGACGGGTAAAGGGAACTACCACCTAAAATTGACGTCCGGATATTGCGACTGCATGATTTTTAGTGGGTGATAGACCAAGATCATGATGATCCTGTCAACATGACTTAGGATATAAAAATATGATGATCCTCCTGTGAATATCAGGTTTGACCAAGACTTTGACCGTGCATAACTTCCACATATGGACGAATTTTCAAGTGAAGTAAAAGGCAAACCTGCATGGAATTCCAAGCTCTTTTAAAATATGAGGTCACAGAAACAAAATATGAACTTTGACAAATAGACCTCATGATGATGACCTACCTTATCATATATCATGATGATGATGCACCTGACCTTCATTTTTACCAGACCGCCATGAAGCAGAAAAAACACAAGCAGAAGCAAAAAGCAAGACATCAGTAGGGGTCCCCATTTTGCTAAGGAGCACAATGGGGCGTGTTGTGAACATCACAACAACTAGCAACCAAAACAAAACAATTAAATTCAGAGTGTTCAAGGAAACTAGGTGAAATGAACTCATAACTTCCAACTATCTTTCCTGCAAATTACTATTCAGCTTGAGACTCAAAGTGTTCAATAAAGATGCATGAATTTCCATTTTCAGTTTAGTTGTGTGCATGTGATTAATTATCCTCATCTTGAAGATCGGTTGAACAAACCAGTGACTGACATTAGCCTACGTAGGTGAGGATATTCCCTCATAGCTGACCGGATAGAGCCTTGCTGCCAGCGAGCGTCTATAGCCCCGGCAAGGTTATCGTTACAATTCTCCTAAGTAGAGCCCCACTGCCAGCGAGAGTCCATAGCCCCGGTAGAGTTACTTAGATGGCTTAATCTGGATTTTTAGTATAATCTGCTTTATTCATTTATTTATTTATTTATTTGTTTTCTAATTTTAAAAGATTTCATAAGATATAGCAATTTGTAACTTCATGATGCAAGGAGTGGGCACTTGCTGAAATTAAGCTGAGAATTGTAATGGTAGCAAGGGTGACCTCTGATTTTTCACCTAATATCTACACTGGTAGGTTCAACAAACCCAAGGATTTTAGGTGTGTCATCGTGAGAAACCTGCTTCGAATTCTCAATCACATTTATTGAATACGAAACTTCAGAAGATGAACAACTCTCTACATTCATGACAGTGACAAGTTATGTGTAAATTGCAAATGGTTAACCTGAATATCCTAAATTATATACTATTTTGAATGGTTGCTAGTCCTGGTCCTTAATACTCTACAGTAAAATAAAGATCCCTGCTGAGGAGACAACAAACAAACCAAACAAACAGGCTGTACAAACAACACAACAACAGAAAAAACTGTACAAACAGACAGAAACAAAAAGCAAA
Source organism: Cunninghamia lanceolata (assembly GCA_027924645.1). Classification (NCBI taxonomy): domain Eukaryota; kingdom Viridiplantae; phylum Streptophyta; class Pinopsida; order Cupressales; family Cupressaceae; genus Cunninghamia; species Cunninghamia lanceolata. The sequence continues at coordinate 12,171,906 of BSBN01001099.1, forward strand.
AAACAAACAGAAAGGAACTATGCAAACAACTAACCTAAAAAGAAAACAGCAAAAGAAGAACACAAAAAAACAAAAAAAACAACTACCCTACCAGACTATATACAAGCCTCCACGAGGCAATTAGAAACCCAGGAAAAGGACCCAAGAACACCCCTACTTGCATATTTCTTTAGGTTGTGCAGGAGTAACAGGGTACTAGTTATGGTCCTAATCATAGCAGATTTATCTTTGAATTCTGAAAAAAATTCTGATATTCTAGATTCATTGTGTTTATCAGAATAGCCCTTAATGACTAGTAACTGAGGCAGCTCATCAGGGTTATGATTAATCCATAGGCATGTCCTATCTCTTGAATTTGCATAATCAAAATAGCATTTATCATCATTTACTAAGGAAAGGAAAGAGACAACCTGATGCGCCTTTAGCTCTGTGGAACACACTTGTTTATTAGTAGCTGGCTCTTCATTTAGCTCTGCATTTTCATTGCCCAGCTCTATGTCTAGTCCTTTTTCAAGTTGAAAGAAGAATGACTCTAGATGTATCATTTCTTCATCTTCATCCAGCTCTGTTCCTTCATTCTGGATGTTCAATTTATCCTCAAATTTAGCAAACCTCTCAATGTTCTCATTAGTTTCCTGCACATCAGCACTTAAGTAAGTATCTTCATCATCATCTGATATACAGAATTTAATCATTTCTAAATCACTTGAGAGTAAAGGTGGGACAACATCTTTTGATTGACAGGAGTACTCCCCTGTTTTACTTTCAACATGGTGCTGGGGCGATGTCTGATTATGCACAGCAGCTCCATGATCTTCTGTATTTTCAATTTTTAAGAATTGGTCATCAACTGACTCACATTTATCGTCCAGTGTGGAGTCTGCTTCTATTAACCTGCAACAATCCGGAACTTGGTCATTCAATTCAGAGAAATCAGTAAAGGGATTGGGATTTACTTTCTCCTCTATGACTTCACTAGTTTTTATAATAGGGATCCCATCAATTTCAGTGCACTCTAATTTTTTCATTTGCCCACATTTCTCCTTTCCATAAAATGACTCAAGGAAAGATGTTTTATTGTCTTTACCAAAAGCATTAGGATCAGCAATAAAAACCTTATCCTGACAAATGGTTTCCTCTCTACAAGATTTAAAAGACTTATACTTGCACTCCCCTTTTCCTGTATTAGGAAGTAGAGACCTACTATCAATCCCTCCATAATATGACCTAAGAAAAGATGCTCTGTTATCATTCCCTTCCAGAATTGATTTTTCTATTGTATTTTCTAACCACCTATTAGTTTCTAGTGTTGTATTAGCTTGTTGCTGCAAAATTTCTTTTTCCTGCCAGCTTTCAGCCCTGAACACATCTGAAAAAATAATTAGTCCTTTCAAATATGAATCTATCCTAGTGAGGAATGTTAAACATTTAAGTTCATTGTGTTCAATAGTCTGGTGTATCCTGCAACAACTAGACAAACAAAAATTAGATAAACTTTGAGAATAAAACTGTTCATTCAAAGCTCCCTGAAATAAAGGACTGTTAACTTGAAAACTGTCCCCATATGTGTCCATTAAAAAAATGGGACCTTCTTTTCACCCTTTTAGGCCTTTTGAAATTTTATGAGATCTAACATATCTTAGAATATAACATTTAAAACTTAGAGTTTTAACCCTAAACCAAGTCAGGCCCTCCTTCTAGCGCCAGAAAACTGTTGATGACTGTTTTGATGCAATCATAACAATAAGTTAAAATTCACATAAAATGAACTGAAACTATACTTGAAAGACAAGAAGGAATCATTTGGTGATTCAACTAATCCCAAGTCTACAATGGTTCGGTTGGTCAAGTTCAGTTGGTCAATGTGAAGCTGTAATGTTCAAGGGGCCTTACGTAGTTTAGGTTTGTTTTGTGGTTTACTGGACTAAGAATATGCAAAAAGGTCATAGATTTCAACAAGTATTCTGTTCACTTGCATACAAGTGATACCGGGCTGCAAGTTTCAGAGGGTTTTCTTGGATTTTTTGTAGCTTTCTTCTTTATCTGTTTATGAAAATTGTCTACTTATAGCTCTGTTATCATGCTTCTTCAAATTTGAGACAATTTCCTTTAGATTTCTACGTTTTCAGCTAAATATTTCAGATGGGTTGGGAAAAGTTAGAAAGATCTAATCTATACCTCACTTAATCTACCGAAGGATCTAATTGTTTCTGTTATGCACTATGTAAATACCACAGTAATCTGATCAAATCCACAGTAAAAACCCTAAATGTAAGTTCTGAGCATTTTCACAAACATACATTTAAAATTGCAAGCTCTCAAAGAAGATATTTCAAAACACAAAGAAGAGCAGGAGAACACTCAGAAGATAGATGCAGAACTCCAGATTCTATTGCATTAGAAACGAATAGCCATACATGATTTACAATGTAAGAATGACTCTTAGTTTCATTGATCATACTACAGAGAACTTACAAGCTTTACAGATACAGTAAGGCAGCCAGACATTCCATGCGCACCTTACTACAGACAAACAGGCGACCTCCTTCTTCTACTCTAAACTATGCCCAGAAAGACTACAATTCTGGCAAAATCCTAAAATCCCTATGTGTAGCCCCTGTTGTAAAGTATTACAGTGTAGAGAGGCACAATATAAAGACATTCTGATTATCCTCACCACAGCAAAAAACCTAACTGAACCCCTGGTTCAAACCCCTAGTTACAGCAATAAATGCAGGTGAACCAGTTCTCAAAAATATCTCAGAGCAGTGGTCAAATCTGGGTGAAATATTGCCCCTTTTGAGAAGTTCCGGCAGCTGGGTAATAACTTCTGTTTGACTTTTGTGATAATACCCTCAGCTGCAACCTTCTCCTCACTTGAATGGCTTTGACTTTTCACATTTCATCCTTATCTTCTTGCTCCTGAGATCAGATCTTCTGCCTCCATGAGGTCACTGCGCTGACTTTCCAGCTGCTTCCTCAACTGCAAGCCTGCAAGACAAGACAAGCAATAAGTTTCACATTTATCATAAAAATAGCATGAAATTAAAATAACCATTTAAACCCAGGTGACTGCGCAAGATGGAGAAAATCGGATCCAGAAATCCTCTCAAAACGCGTCAAAAAATGCGTTCAGACTGCTCAAGATTCATGGGTCAACCATCGCTGACTGAAAAATGCCAGAGGCGCCAAAAAAAATGCTTTAAAATTCCACCGCCTCATTTCCCGCCCATCGGCATGATCATCGCTGTCGGTGCGTCAAAAAACATGTTGGTCGATATACTTCATCATCATGATATTCCGCTCTGCATATTGGAGAAAAGAACAACAACATCATCATCATCATGTTGAAGAAGAATAGGAGGATATGAATATAATCATGTTGCCGAGGAAAGGAAGATGATGGTGATGTCATCATGATATTCGGGCTTCATTGAAATGCTAAGGATGATGTCATCATCATGTTCGGTTAAGATCAGGGGGATATTTGTGATATCGGGTCACCTAAGGAGCATGATCAGGATGATGAAGTGAATATGACCCTTTCGCGGCCAAGGTAACCCTCTCAAAAGATCAGGATGATGATGATCATCATCGAATTTGGGGCTTTTGTCGACCTTGAAATAAGACGTCATCGTCATATTTCGCGAACCAAATCGTGTTTTGGAAAATATCCTGTTGAAAGAAAAAATGATGATGATGATCATCAGGATATTAGCTTCTTCGTTTATCAGATCGGGATGACGTCATCATCATGTTCGGGTCCTTTGTTAAACCTAAAACATGACGTCATCATGATATTTCGCCAACCGGATCATGTTTGGGAAAAAATCCTGCCGAAGGGAAAATGTGATGATGATGATCATCAGGATATGTGCAAAAGGTTGTATTTCATCGGCAGGAGGACTTTGCGAAATATCAGGTGGACAAACAAGATCATGATGATCTTGACTACAGGACAGGATAAAACATATGATGATGATGACCCTCATCGATTTATCATGATGACGTCATCGTCATAATTTGTCTTCGGAGCACAAGGATGAGTTAAGGTCATCATGATATTTGCGCTAGGGTGATATTGTGAAATATGATCATGCTGTTGAGAAATGCAATATCGACCTCTTCTGAATAGATAGGGTGATCATCATGATATTCGCTAAAGAAGATCAGGAGGATATGAAGATGATGATCCTCCTTCTCGAATTATCATGATGATGTTTCCAGCACTTAGCGAATTTTAGCAAATGACCCTCGTGAAAGATCAAGATGATATGGAGTCGTCATCATCATAATTCGAAGTTCAGCAAATATCATGATGATGACCTTGCGAGAGGATTATAACACGCGCACGCAAATATGCCGAAGGTGGATTTTTCTAAGTCAGGGTGATCAGCATGATATTATAAGATCAAGTAATGTTGAATTATCATGATGATGCTTGCGATACAAAAGACCACTTCGACGGGGAACTTACCTTGACTTAAAGCCGATGTCATCATGATATTTGAACCTCAGGATATTGTCGGGGGGGTGCATTTCAAATATGATGATGATGTCCTCACACAGCAAAACCAAGTTTATAAAATATGACGCTCCTAAGAAAATCATGATGCTGATGATGCGCCTGAGGCCATTTGACGGGTAAAGGGAACTACCACCTAAAATTGACGTCCGGATATTGCGACTGCATGATTTTTAGCGGGTGATAGACCAAGATCATGATGATCCTGTCAACATGACTTAGGATATAAAAATATGATGATCCTCCTGCGAATATCAGGTTTGACCAAGACTTTGACCGTGCATAACTTCCACATATGGACGAATTTTCAAGTGAAGTAAAAGGCAAACCTGCATGGAATTCCAAGCTCTTTTAAAATATGAGGTCACAGAAATAAAATATGAACTTTGACAAACAGACCTCATGATGATGACCTACCTTATCATATATCATGATGATGATGCACCTGACCTTCATTTTTACCAGACCGCCAGGAAGCAGAAAAAACACAAGCAGAAGCAAAAAGCAAGACATCAGCAGGGGTCCCCATTTTGCTAAGGAGCACAATGGGGCGTGTTGTGAACGTCACAATAGAAGGTTCATTTGAACACAACATGCAATCTGAATCAAATAAAATACTTGCATAACCATCACAAAATTAAAACAAAATAGAGGATAAATAACTATCACAATGCAATATCAAATTAACCTTGTAAATGAGTAGACAAATGGGAAGGAAAATTACTACTATATAAACTGGAAGGAATAATGAGTACAAAAACTGAAGTACAACTCTTTTAGTGTGAGAGGAAGACTCTAAAAATCTCTGAACTATGATCTCTAACTACTATGCTACTCTACTACCACTAATATCTGATTGAGAAGACCCCTCACTAAGTCTGAATCTGCAACATATATCTCCCAAAATTACAAATAAAAAGAAAAGTTGAATCTCTAAATCCTCATATCTGATAAAAATCTGTCAAAAATCTGTCAAAAAAATCTATTAAAAAACTGTCAAAAAAATCTGTCAAAAAACTCTAATATCTACTCCAAAATAGAAGAAAACATCTCCTAACTCATCCACAAAGGGGTCCCACTAAAAGTGCCAATAAAACATGCCTTATCTTTTCCAAAAAAACTCAAATTTGTTCTTATCTAGTCCATCTTGCCCATGGGAAATCTGGAAAAGAAAGATTTTTTTGCTTTATTTCGCTTTAACTGCATAAAATAAAAAATATTTACAAGCAATTTATAGAAACATTGCTTTAAATATTGTTTTATAATGACTTACAATATTATCTCCATATTTGTCTCGATTTGATTTTGATTTGATTCTTTTTACAGAAATAGAATACAAGACCATATGTGGCATTTTGACAAGCATATTATGTTATGATTTTCTATAAAAATCATTAAAATATGGGGGCATATTAAATGATCTTGCAAAAAATAAAAGTCTATAAGGGTTATTTTCAATTTGGGCTTGCATAAAATCTCTAAGGGCATATGAGGTTTTGAAAAAATAAAACCCCTAGGGCTCGACCTTGTTGGAATTAACCTAGACAACTGAGAGGGGGGGTGGATTAGTTGTCACATAAATGTTTCTTTTAAACTTATTTTACTACTGTCAATTTGATTAATGATGTAAACATTAAATCATATGAAATCATCACAAGAATAGAAACATAATCAACACATTTGACACCAAGATTTTTGACGTCGAAACCTGGTTAAGAGAAAAACCACAGTGGGGGTTAACCCACAAAAATTAATACCCTGTTAAAAGTATTTTTATAAAAGGGGAATGCACATGCATTTGGGCTCACTTCCCAGAGCTCACTGCATAAATGGAGGCTCACTGCCTATAGAAATATTACAAGAAAATAATAGAGATTTCAAATTGATGATTAGCATCTACCCAGGCAAGAGTTTCAGTTCTGGTTAAGTGCAAAAACTGATCTTACACATTTCATCTTTGCTCTGCTCTTCTTACTATTCTATCTTCATTTGCACCTTGAATATATACTCTTCTTACATACACATTGTCCTCACACTACCCACACTAAATCATCCAATTCCATTGGCTGTATATATCCGCAACATGATCTATAATCATTTCACTAGTCAGCTTCAAAACATTTAGAACTTTGTTGAGTACTCTACTCTGTCGACTAGATCCATACATAATATGATATGTGGACAAAATCTTTCATTGCAAATCATCAATCATGTCAGCTGCTATCACTGATCATCACAAATTGTCTAATAAACAACTTCTATGCATCCAGAATTAAAATCATTCACAAGGTCAGTATGTTCTTCTACTATCTATTTTGTCAAACAAAAACCTGATATTCAGAAGGTAGTATCTTTTGATTCCTTCATTAATGGAGGACAAAACTATGGATTTAGACTGTCTTAACAATGCTTATGACTCCCTCAAATTCACAGCAATCCATGACTTCCCACGAAGAGATCCAGACCAAAATACCAGACCCTGCCACTGCTCTGTACCTAACTGCCCAGACTTAGACAAATTCTTACTCTGACTTCCAGTTGGACCAAAATGAATAATGCAGATGGGTAAAATAGTCTTAGTTGCCGTCAATGACAAAACTTGTCAATGCAAAGCAATGTCTCTTGCCAACATTCTCCCCCTTTGGCATTGATAGCAACACTTAGTGAAAAATGACTAAGTGTCAATTGCAACTTCCTCTTACTCTGTATACTTATGCACTTTACTGGTTCCAAAACTCCCCCTTTGTTGGATGCCTCATTTTTCACTACTCTTCACTCCCCCTTTGATAGATTTGACAATTTCAATTCTTGCTCCTTTATCTTCTTCTCAATATCCTTACATACTTTGGTCCAGGATGAACAAAATTTGTACATATCACTTCCATCATTTAGAGCATTCTAAATACTCTTTATGGTAATATTAAGTATTCTTCTATCATTTCCTATTAGGGTCTTTATTTCACAAAATTTTTTCTCCAAGAATTCTTTCTAAACTTTTGCCTCCGCAGACTTCTCAAAGGACTCAAAACTAGTATTTACAGAACTTACAAGATTTTTCAAATGTTTAGTGGGGGAATAAGATGGACTCTTTAGGTAGGTAGGCATTAACTTCTCCAGGACTCCAGTTGCTAGCCCCAGTAGCTTACTATCCTCTTCATGGGACTTTAACAATTTTTCTTCGGCGTTTACTTGAGTGACTGATGCTATTTTCAACAATCGAAATCGAGAGAGAGCATCCGGATTTGTTAGACCTTGAAGTAGTTCAGACTCATGAAGCTCAATTACCTCCTCTTCAAGAAGACCTTTTACTACATCTGCAGTGTCTCTTGCAACATTTTCTGAACCATCCTTTTGATCATAAAATTTCTTTCTATCTGCTTTTAAGTGCCTCAACATTTGCACCATCTTCTTCTCCAAATTGATCAGGAGGAAGAGTATCTTATGCATCAACTACTTTATTCATCATTTATGTATCCTCCCGATTTGCTTGTTCTACTTCTAGAACAGAAGCTTCACCAATCTCATATTCCTGCTCAATAATGTTCTCTTCTTCACCATCTAGAACTCCTTTTGTAACTATGAGAAGATTGTGCTTTTTCAATTCTTTCAAAAGAATTTCTTGAGTTTCTTCAACAATTTCACTTGTCTCTCCAAGCATGAGTTTGTTCATTCTTTTTTTTCTTCTAAAGTCATCTTTGACTTGCTTGAATATCATATTTATTTGATCAGGTGAAATCTAAGGACACAAACATATTAGCTCATGTTCCCTGATTTCTATGTCCTTGCTTTTGGCATTTTCTTTTCTTAGCTCCAAAATATTTGTCAGACTTTGTGCTAACTCAGAAGTTATCTCAATCAGTACCTTGTTGTAGATGTTGAGATATCTGACTATTGCTTCCTCCAACACCCTTTTATCCACATCCCTCTATTCATCATAGAATTCAATCATTGGTTTTAGATTACTAGCAACAATTACTAACTTCATCACATCTTCCAGGGAGAGTGTGGGTTTCCCAACATATTCTTCATATGCTTCTATCTTTTGCTTTTTACTAGTTCTTTTTCTTCCAAAGGACTTCTCTTTGGTGACTTTTGTAGCTTTTGTTCCAGTGACATTTAGTTCCTTGATTTCAATGTTAGAATCTGTATCTTCTTCTTATTCTCTTATGCTTTCATAGGTTTGGGATGCTTTTGTTTTCTTCCTTTTCTCCCATTTTCTGGATGATTTTGCTTCCAGTTTTGCAGTTTTGGAAGGAACAGGGGCAGTACTAGAGCTCCTAGTAGTTCAAGAAGTGGAAGAGAGTTCCACCAGAGCACATATTTGTTTCTCTTTCTTAGTCATTTCAGTTCTTTCTCTGAATTTCCTCATAGCCTCCTTAGTTAGGCCAAGATTTTTAGCTAACTGCTCTACTTCTTTTCTCACTTTCCTACTGGTTTCAGCTTGTCTGAGCTTAGTATACAATTTTAAATCAAGCTCCTCATAAGTTCCAAATCTTTCAATCGTTGTGTCTTTAGGCTTGCTTATAATATGTTGAGCATACATATTCAAGATTTTTCCATCTACTTCATACCCCATGGGCATGATCCAAGCAGTTCTGGATTCCACTGCCTCCATTAGACACTAATCAATATCAACCATAAAGCATATTTCATTTTTGTACTTCTCAACAATTGATTTAGGGATTCTTTCCCTAAAGTGCATCATACCTTAAAAATTCTTGAAGTAACCTAATATTGCAATTTCTGAGCCTTGAAGTCTCCAATACTGTGAAGATGGTCTCTGATTTGAATGGCAACTAGCTCATCCTTAGTCTAGTGCACACCTTTTACCCCAGGTATCTCATTCATAAAGTAAAAAAATAGACATAGAACCAATGTACCATATATGAAAGTGTTTTTCTTATCTTTCTTGATTTTGTTTAAGTTTTCAATCAGTTGATTCTATAGTAATTCATACAAGTCATAATCAGTATTCTCCTTTAGCATCTTGTATGTAGCATAAATGGCTATTCTGAAAACAAATTTTTCTCTGCTAGAGTGGTAAATCTTGTACCCAATCACCATGGAGGTGAATTTGACATCCGGTTCTATGATATCATTAATGGTCGTTGCCCTTCTGTCAAACTCGGCACTGGTAGCATCAGTCACTATCTAATTTTTCATGGCTTTCAGCATGGGCAATCCTCCGGTTGAGTTTAACCCTATTACAATTTTGATAGCATCCTTGGTAATCTTGAATGGTTTCAACAACCAAATGAATTCATCATGCATTCTACTCAAAACATATTGGACCCATTCATTCTCATCAAATGTTGGAAATCCCATAATCTGAATAAAGTGTTTGTCCTATAGTGCCTTATACTTAGATTTAAGTTCACGATTTTCATCTATGAGTTGTTTCTCAAACAAGTCTACATACCTTGAATCTCCAAATTCATCTATGTTTGCATGAATATAAACCCTAATGTCTTCAACATGCAGCACACCATATGGAACACTTGAAAAAGCCCCTAATGGGTCAACTTGTATTGATTTCTAAGGATGCTTCTTAAATTTGGGTCGAGCTCTCTCAGTAATGTCAACAACATGAGGAGTAGCCATCTCAATAGATTTTAAATTCAAGGTTCTACAAAGATGTACCTTTTTCTTGCATGGGGTTTAATCAATTTCTGGTTGAATTCACTCTTTGTGCCTTAGTCTCTAGATTCACAGCTCAAATGCTCTTCTTGTTTTTTCCTCCATATGCAAAGTGATTCAAGTGAATGACCAAGTGACCTTTTAACTTTGGCAAAAACCTAATTTTAACACTGCAATAAATGTGTTGCCCTAACTATATCCAGTTCCTCTATTTTTTATAGTTCTTCAAGAATCACTCTGCAAGATTTCATATCAACATATTTTTTTCTGAAAAACCTTCCAAGGGTTATGAACCGATTCAAGATATTCTCTCTTATTGTATTGGATTTAGGCACCTACTAACTGACTGGGGGAATTTGATGTTCAATGTAGCTCCCCCTGAGCCAGAGCTCCTGGTTCAATTCCTGGAGGAATTGTCAACACAGGATTCCAGTGTGGACTATTCACAATTGTTTATTGTTTCTTTATTTACCCAAGTCTTATTCATTTCACTCCTTATCTCATTCACATCAATTTTTCTTTTGCCTTTGTCTTGTTTTTTGCTCATCCAATTTTTTGTTTACCGGACCTCTTCTTCAATTGTTCGTACTTCTACAGAATTTTGAAATATGACCAGATTTATTGTAGTTAAACAACACAACATTTATTTTCTTATAAACTTGATTCCCTCTTGATCTAAACTAATTGGCCATGTGTCCAAATCCATTGCAAGCAAAGCAGGAGCCATTGAAAAAATTGCCATTAGAGTTATTCATTATCATACTTCTACATTCATTGGATTTATGACCATACCTTTTGCATTTGAAGCATTGACCAGAGAAGGATGGACCATTTTGATTTTCTCTACTTCTGCACTAAGTAGCTCAATGACCAAATTTATTGCAATTGAAACAATTTCCATTGAATGATGGATATCTTTGAGCATTATTCTGTCTTACCAGAGATTTCTTAGTTCTGTTCCTTTTATTCCTTGGTTGAAATTTTCTTTGACCAGATCCAGAGCTTTCACCTTTTTCATATCTAAGATTATACTTGTCATCATTCCTTTTCTATTCTTCAATTAGTACTTCAAGTTTAGCTGAGCTTATTTTGAACTTCTCTTGTGTTCTCATTTGTAATTTCTAGATCATGTCTCAGAGTTATAATCTATCTCTCAAGATCTCTCTCATTGTTTCTACTTTCTTGTAGATTAGATTCTAGGAGACCAGCTATTCCATCCAATCTACATCATTCTTTAGATCTCTCTTTCAGATTTTGCTTCATATCTTCTTCAGCTTTCTTCCTATCTTGAATTTCCTTGGTTAGTCTCATTACCCCAGTTTCCATTTTATGTTTTAGGACAACTTATTTAGTTAAATTTTCACATTCTTTTGTCTTCTCTTTTAGATCCTTGTCTTCCAGTTGAATAGGTTGCTCCTTTCCTTTTGCATTGGATTTGCTCAATTTTTCTTTTAAAATTTCAATAATGTCTTCAGCCTTTTTGAGGTTATCTTGCAGTTCTTGGACTTCTGCCTTGGACTTCTAAAGATCATCTAAGGCAAGATTAAGTTGCCCTTGAAGGTTTTATTCATCCATTTTTACAGTTTTCCTAGATCTTCCTTAAGCTGTTAAACTTTTCCAAAGGAACCTTCCTCTGATACCAATTGTTTGAATTAACCCAGACAACTGAGAGGGGGGGTGAATCAGTTGTCACAAAAATCTTTCTTTTAAATTTCTTTTACTACTATCAATTTGATTAATGATGCAAACATTAAATCATATGAAATTATCATAGAAATATAAACATAATCAACACATTTGACACTAAGACTTTTGACGTGGAAACCCGGTTAAGGAAAAAACCATAGTGGGGGTTAACCCACAAAAATTAATACCTTGTTAAAAGTATTTTTACAAAAGGGGAATGCACATGTATTTGGGCTCACTGCCCAGAGCTCACTACTCAAATGGAGGCTCACTACCTATAGAAATATTACAAGAGAATAACAGAGATTTTGAACTAGTGATCAGCATCTACCGATGCAAGAGTTTTACTTTTGGTTAAGTGTAAAAATTGATCTTACACATTTCGTCTTTGCTCTGCTCTTCTTACTACTCTGCCTTCATTCACATCTTGAATATTTGCTCTTCTTACATACACATTTTTCGCACATCACCCACACTAAATCATCCAATTCCATCGGCTATATATATCCACAACATGATCTATAATCATTTCACCATTTAGCTTCAAAACATTTAGAACTTTGTTGAGTACTCTGCTCTGTCACCTAGATCCATACATAATATGAGATGCTCACTTGCAAAGCATCAATCATGTTAGCTGTTATCACTGATCATCACAAATTGTCCAATAAACAACTTCTATGCATCCAGAATTAAGATCATTAACTAGGTTAGTCTGTTCTTCTACTATCTGTTTTGTCAAATAGAAACATGATATTCATAAGCTAGTATCTTTTGATTTCTTCATTACTAGAGGACAAAACTCTAGATTTAGACTATCTTGACAATGCTTATGACTCCCTCAGATCTGTAGCTATCCATGACTTCCCATGGAGAGATCTAGACAAAAATACCAGACCTTGTCACTGCTCTATACCTAACTGCCCGAACTTAGACAAATTCTTACTCTGACTTCCCATTGGACCAAACTGAATAATGAGGATGGGTAAAATGGTCTTAGTTGCCATCAATGACAACACTTGTCAATGTGAAGCAGTATCTCTTGCCAACAAACCTCTACTCAATCTGTACACTTTCTAAGGCATCAATGAAGTTGTTTTGAACTTACCTCCAAAATGGAGAAAAAGGCCATTGAGGATTCAAGGCACATAGCCTAGGTAGCAAACATGTTCACAAGGTTTAAATACCCCTGTTGGTATTAGTTTAACTTAAAGAAATAAAATTTATGTGATAAAAATCATCATCAATTTAGGACATCTATGGAACCCTAATCACAAAAGACCCTTGCCCTAGAAATTCAAGTTCATTTCACACCATAGCCCTTTTGAGAGAAAAGACTCAGCCCAGCCATAGCCATGAGTAGGGTTTTGGATTGTAAAATCCTTGATTTCTTTCTGCTCAATACAATCTTCAGGAAGATCTCCTACAAAAGATGGAAGGTAAACACTTCTTTGAACCATTTTCTTCATTTATTACAGGCTTCCCTAGGCCTCTAGCCACAGACAAAGAAAAATTTCTAATGTACTTATGCTATGTTTTTCCCCTGTCATTTGTCTCTCCTACATGGGGCCACCGTGGTTGTTGGTCTGAACTTATCTGGAGGAAATATAAAAGCACATGATGGGTAAAACCCATGGCTTTACACATGATGCTCTTTAAAAACAAAGGTATGTTTGTTGATCTACAATCTACATGCATTTCTTTTCATTTTCTCTATAGCATGAGGCCTAAAAGGGTATTTAGAAGTCGTGGTTCTTTAGATGTGTTTCATTATTTTTTCGAGATTCATGTAACTAAGTGTTTGAACCGCATTATTATTCAACTGTAGTTTTGTCTTTAGACTGAGCTTCCTTCCTTATCATAGGCCATGACCTAAATAGCATGGGTTTCATTGACTATTTTGTATCTACAAGTTTCATATTCAAAACCCCATGTGATTTAAGCTCTTGTGAGAAAGATATGCTCTCTCTGGCTATGACCATGGTGGCATTAACTAAGCTTTTTATCTATTTTCTACTATGTAAAAGGGTAATGTAACCATATTGTTAGTCATCTCTGAAAAGGCTGAAAGGCATATACTATATTGGTCCATGCTTGATATATTTGATCCCATATGATTTCTGAGTGTTCCTTCTAAAACCCTTATGAGCTTCGGATAGATTATGACTATTCATTGCTATTCATTCCTTTTGGTGAGGGCTTAAATGATACACTTGACTAATATATATATATATATACATATATATATACATATATATATATACATACATATATATATATATGTATATATATATATGTATGTATATATATATATGTATGTATATATATATATATGTATGTATATATATATATATGTATATATATATATATATATATATATATATATATATATATATATATATATATATGATTGTCACTTTTCTTCAACACATTAAGATAAAATAACCACTTTTAGCTCAACTCCAAGCAACTGAGCTTCACTAGAAGCATGAATGAAACCTCAAAATATTGATACAGAAAAGTTGAATGCTATATAGCCTCACAGTCAAGCTTCTTTATGAAGTTACCTTGCAATGATGAGTTCTTCAAGGACTATGTAAGATGATAAGACAAAATGTATGAAGATTCCTCCTATATCATTGTTACTTCTTGATAGAGCTCTTCATTAAAGTCTAATATTATGACAGTAATCAGGTATAAAATTGTCATGTCCCTATATTGAATTAGTTATATATTTCAAATATCCCAACATTAAATAAGAGAGATTGAATATATTAAAATAATATATATACAGATTCAATATTATGAATTAAATGGTATATTATAAACCAAATATTATTTAAAAAATTATCATTATATAAGTATCAATATAAATTATAATAATTATTATATAATAATACATGTAATATAATAATATTTATATTATAATATAAATTACAAGCTTGTCTTATTAGGCAAGCAAAGGCATCGATTATGTTTAAAAGAATAACAAATAGAAGACAATGATATTGTCTCCTAATGAAACGCCTTAACATTGATTCCTAAGACTTAGAACTAATCAAGGATGAACTTCAAGTATATGCTAATCGAATGCATATAAGACAAAGCTTGGAGTTTCCTTAAAAACTAAGCTACGGTCACACTTCAAGGAATACAATTATAATACAAACAGCTATGATTAATGCATTTAACAAGGTAGCACTAATATGAAGGGAGACGTCCCTTTGTTGGGAAAGACGAATGGTTAAAGTATAAAGACAGAAAGAAGAAGGGAGGGCATTATCATCGAATAAGCATCCTACTCCTCATTATATAAATAGTCATGAAGAGATCAAAATAATTTAGTCTTCAAATAGAATACAACCCAGATTAGATCTTCTACTCAGCAATTTATTCCAGATTCAAATATGATTAAGGACAGAGCATTAAAAGATCACTGATTCTTCCTCATATCCCATGATCAAGTGCAGAAGATATATACATACATTGTGATCATTGAATCCATTTGTCTTCCATCCACATACCATTCGGAATAGATATAAATATATATATACAAAAATTGCGAATTTGCCAACATTCATGTCTTATAGTACATTGGAGATCAGACACTTACCCAATCAGAGGTATGATCTATCAATTGTCCATTATGAGTTATATGCTATGTAGTTGTTAGAATCTGATCTGTGTTGAATTGTGATTAAAGAACTATATGATATGAGTATCATTGCATGATGTTTGCATTTCAATCTGTATAATAATCTACATCTAGTATTTCTATGGAATCTTTCATCAGTCGATATACTATAGTATAGTTCAATAAATGAGATGTTGCATTTATTTGTTCATAACATAACAATCTGCATAAATTGGAATGCACATTATCTCTGTATAACATAATCAGATTTATACGATGTACTGCTAAGAAATCATGTCTTGTGTTTGTCTCTGACCATGATAAGTTCTGAGCAAGTCTATAGATCTGTATTAGAATTGTTCAAGATATGTGTTAGTAGTAGACATTACATTACTTTATATTTTGAACTTTAGCTCATTGCATATGACATCATGTAGTATGAATGATCCTCATAATTGCTTGTATATATAAAGGAAATAAATGATCATATTTACATTTAAGAATGAATGATTGTCACAACTGAATGAATATATACGTCAAACGATCATTATATTGGATGTTTAAATGAAAGGTGTTCAAGCATTAAGATGAATGTATGGCAATCATGGTGTAAAGGCCAAGAATTATATAATTATGAAGCACTATGTATAAATATTGATGATGATTTAGAAATCATAGTTTCATGCCATATTCGAAAGGAGAATTAAGCCTCATCCTTAATCATCTCGCCAATCTATGGGTATCAGGTTAAGTTAAGGATGTGATTTGGACCTAGGTGACCCTCAAGAAGATGAAGTACCTTCAGGTGTGAGGTGAAGTCTCTTGGGCCACGTGTCAAAGTACCTCCAGGTGTGAGGTGAAGCCTTGGGCCTATGGTATGATGAGCTCATCAGTGTTAAATGTGCCCTACTGATGGGAGAAAATTACAGATTCCAACTAAAACCCGTTTACATATAACAAAAATCAAAGAGATATGTGAGAATAATGATAGGAAACATAAGGCAATTCCTTCTCAATGACAGGATATAACAAGATCAACAACACAATACATATAATAGGAGAGATATAGTTTATTCACTTATATTTCTTTCTAATTCAATATTACATAATCAAAATATTGTCCCATATACTCGGCCTCACACTGCAGAATGCTAGAAGAAATGACTTTAACGTATCTAACTTATATCAAATGGCTCAGAATGAACCATTGCCCTTTCCTCTACCCAACTGTGGCCTCCTCATCCTCTTAACTTCTTTCTATCTATTTCACTTCTGATCACTCTAATTCCTATGCAAAGCATATCTTTCACATATATGATAATCAGTCTTTAGACCATCAATCTCTCTGCCTCTAAACTGTGATCCAGATAATGACACCTCATAATGGTCGATGCCCACCAAGCTTGACTGCCCATGATTCCTTATTGTGGTCTACAGAAACTAAGCAAAACATAATGCTGTGAAGAATTTAAAATGAAATGACCATGCGACAGAATAATAACCACCACCCAAAATAGCAAAGACACAACCAGAAGAAATAGAAACCATGATGTCCACAACTTGCAGATTTTTAATAGAAATTCAATGTTATTTCTAAACTTGTCAATTCTCCTCAAAGCAATAAAGCATTCACCAGCTGGTTCCAAATCTGCAGATAACTGGCTACCATGACCTCTAGATAATAATAGTAATATAATATCTCAACAATGGTTGATAGAAATAGCCAAACAAGTTACTGTCATATGGGTGACATGACTTGCACAATAAAGCCCAAAATCTGAAAATATGCAATCTAAAATTGATGGAACACGATGCCACTATATTAGACTCCCTAGGTAGAAAAATTCATGAGCTCCTGCTCATGCAGTCCATGATTCCATTCTTCTTTTTCCTCATCTTCCAGTTTCTTAATTCTGTGCATCCATACTTGCATTGTTGCCTTCAAAATTTTGTTGTCTACATTTGTCGTCTTCTTTCTCTCTGTGCATACTTCCTCTGTCGATTCTCTTTATTGACTCCAAATTTCTACCATTCTAACTCATCATCATAGTCATCTACTAGCATCATCTCCAATGAAAACAAAACCTCATATATGCTGTGTGAAAAATAAATTACCTATGGAATCTTTATGATTGCAATGTTAGTTGGTAACAGTAAGTCTTTGGCCTCTTCTATAGTCTCTGGTTCGTTCATCACATTCTCAATTGAACCTTCTGCACTTTCATTCTCCACTGCATCCACCTTTACTAAGCCTACACTTCCACTATCCAAGCTGAACTAGACATCTAATTGCTTATCCTCTTTTGCTGACACGGTTTTCTTTTCATTTTCATTATATTTATCATCTTCAGAAACAAAAGCTTGAACTATAATTTCCCCAACATCAAACTTAGAAGTATTTTGATTGTTAAAATGAACAATTTCAAATCTCTAAGAATCTATATTTTGGTCATTACCTATCACTTGATAATCTTCTTCCTTACCAAAATGTTCATAGTCCTCATTAGCATCTTCCGCATTCTTGCTATTAACTTCTTCTATGTTTGTTGCTGGCTTGCTATCTTCTGCTTCCTTCTTTCCTGCAATCACAACATCATTAGGAAAATAATACTTTTCAAATGCCTCTATTCTTCTTGAGATCTTTTGCAATTCCTCATTGAACTTCCTCTTTTCCACATCATCCCAATATCTATCCCACGATGGTATTACAACGGGTCTTCTAAATGCAATCCTCATCTCCTTCAATATTTTTCCAACTCACACTCCGCAACCAATCTTTCATGCCTCCTTCTCTACCCTCTGCAGTTACAGGTCTCCTCTCTCTCTTGTAACAAAATCTTCTAGGGTTTACTCAAGACACAACCACACAACTCTTTTCCCACACGCACTAGTCCTGGCTAAGTTGCCTCTCTTCAACAATCTACTTAGCACTCAAGACTTGATGGGAGAAAATTACAGATTCCAACTAAAACGTATTTATAGACAACAAAAATGAAAGAGATATATGGGAATAATGACAGGAAACATAAGGCAATTCCTTCTCAATGACAGGATATAACAAGATCAACAACAGAGAATACATATGATAGGAGAGATATAGTTTATTCACTTGTATTTCTTTCTAATTCAATATTACATAATCAATCTCTCCTCCTCTAAACTACACAGTTAATATGAATGGCCTCTACCATCTACCTCTCCTCAATCTGCTATGTTTTCTCCTTCTTATATACTTAGCTACGATCTAGATAATGACACCTCATAACGACTAATGCCCACCAAGCTTGATTGCTCATGATTCCTTTATGTGGTCTATAGAAACCAAGCAAAACATAATGCTGCCTAGTTTTAACCATCGCCAAAAGGCAGAAATAAAAATGAAATGACCATCAGACAAAATAACAACCACCACCCAAAATAGCAAAGATATAGCCAGAACAAATAGAAACCATGATGTCCACAACTTATAGATGTTTAATAGAAATTCAATGCTGTTTCTAAACTTGTCGATTCTCCCCAAATGAATAAAGCATTCACCAGCTGGTTCCAAATCTATAGATAACTGGCTACCATGACCTCTAGATAATAATAGCAATTGAATATCTCAGCAATGGTTGACAAAAATAGCCAAACAAGTTACTATCATATGGGTGACAGGAGCTACACAATAAAGCCCAAAAACTAAAAATATGCACTCCAAAATTGATGGAACATGATGCCACTACATCACCTACGTTGGGTGACTCTCAAATGGATGAAGCATACTCAGGTGTAGCATGAAGTCCTTTGAGCTGAATGGTGAAGTATGTTGACTGTAGTGTGAAGCCATTGGGCCTCTGTATGGGATGGTTAATGGCCCCTTAACAAACTGTGCTCATGGATTTAGGGATCGATTAATGATAGGGTGACTCACAATTCTCTCTAGGATAGAACATGAATTCTATGAATGTGAATATGGAATAGCTATGAAATCATGATTTTAATGCTTAAAGACCAATGTGGAAAGGATATGGATTAATACTTTACTAGTGAGTTCTAATTATGATATAAAAAAGGAAAAATTAAATACTAATGTTTCCCTTTTGTAAGTTGAAATTGTGCAAGGTTGTGAACAATTTGAGCTTACTAGAAGGGGGCATTACAAGTGGTATCAAAGTGGTCATCCTTCCATCCTGTGTATACTTGTAACTTATTCTCTCATGTGAATACCTTGTGTATTACTTGTATTCATGCTTCATGCTTATTGTGTATACTTTGGTAGTACATGTATTTACGTTTATACTTGGTGACCTTGGAATGGTGGATGTACCCATGGTGTAGTATGGGATGCACCAATCCCCTTTCCAATGGTCTGATAGTATACTTATTGGTATTGAGGCATCTTATGTGACTCCATGCATTCATGAGTGTGCTTCATGACTTATGCTTCATGTGTATACTCTATAAATTGGATTTGTATGCACATATATTTATGCTTCATGTGTATACTTCATGCTTTTATTGGTATTACTTCATGCTTTAACCTTACTTGTATGCTTCCTGTGTGTGTTTTCTTATGTGTGTTCACATATTTTACTTCATGCTTCCTATCTGTGTGTGTTTATGCATGTTCTTGTGTATTTTCATGTATTGCTTCATACTTGTATGCTTTCTATTGGTAGGTTGCTCATGTTGATGAATGTGTGTTTCTCATATCTAATATATATTCTCGGCATGTATACTTCAAGCTCCATATGTGTTAATACATATGCTACTTAGACATTCATGTGTATGTTTTATGTGTATACTTCATTGAGTGCGATTGTATTCAAGTGTATGCTATATGACTTTGCAATTGTATTCAAGTGTATGCTCTATGACTATGTACTTGTATCAGAGTGTATACTCTATGACATTATATTTGAATGCATACTTTATGTCAATAATTATATTTGAGTGTATAACTCTAGATGCCTTGTAATTAATTATATACTCTATGATTTTATTTGAGTGTATAACTCTATTCCTTGTAACTGAGTGTATACTCTATGATTGTATTTGAGTGTATAACTCTATGCCTTGTAATTTGAGTGTATACTCCATGATTGTATTTGAGTGTATGACTCTATGCCTTGAGATTGTATACTCTATGATTGTATTTGTATTTGTATAACTACTGATTGTGTACTCTATGACTTGTATTCAAGTGTATACTCTATAACTTGGTATTTGTATTTGAGTGTATGTACTCTACAACTTGTATTTGTATGTGAGTGTATTTTCTAAGACTTGTATTCAATTGTATACTTTATGACTATGTATTCAAGTGTATACTCCATGACTTTGAGTGTTCAAATGTATACTACATGCTTTATGTGTGTACTCCATGACTTATGAATGTTTAAATGGACACTTCATGACTTACTTATATTCATGTATACTTCATATTAGTGTGTATACTTACATGTTACATGTATGCCTCATGCCTTAGGTATTGCACGTATATACTTTTGTATACTTCATACTTTGTGTATCAAGTGTATGTTATGTGTTTCATGTATTATGTGCATATACTTGTTTATTACATACTATGTTCATGATTCATGCTTCGTATACTTTAAGTATTAAGTGTATAAGCTTGTGTATGCTTCATGTACTATGTGTATTTATGATTTGTGTTTTGTATATGTGTGCTTATACTTCATCATGGATCTTCTCTCCAATGGTGTTCTCTATTTGGAGTGTCGAACCAAAGAGCCTCACCCATCATGTTATAGACAAATATATATTGCTCTCTCATCATTCTTTTAACACACTTATGATCCACATTCTTAAGACTATTATATCATTGTCATCGATGTTAAGATTTTACAACACTACACATAGTTACACGATAATAGTTGAGATTGTTCAACCACTATCACCACAAATTTTAATTCTTGCAAGTCTAAGGATCAAAATATTACACCCTGACTTGAAATGTAAGTACCAGACTACTATTACCTCCATTTTCATTTGGGCTAATACGAGGTGATGACCTCAACCTAACATGATCACAATTCTCAAAGGATCTCCACCACAAACAAAAAGTAAAGTATCACTAATTATACCTTGATACATGTCAGAGTGCACTAGTATTACTAAAAGCTTTATCATCACAAAAAACTATTATGTAGAGATCTAGCACTCTATTGTGCCCTATAATATCTATGTTCAAATTGATTTATGGTAGTGAAGTCACCCCTATGTATTTAAGGTAAATTACAATTAGCCTTTGATAACAAGGAACTCTACTATTACCCTTAGTCTATTAGACATAACCGGGATTTACAAATGAATTACTCTAGCATTCCATGTTCAAATATTCATGTCAAAATTCATCATATCATGATGTTTCTACTCCACACTCATAGAAACAATGGCAATATACATATCAACCTTGCAACTTACCAATTCTCTCTCCTCGATATCATATAATTACCCCTGAGGTATTGACCTACACATGGTTCTTCTCAAATTCTTGGGTTAACTAAAAATTGCTTGAGGACAAGAAATCTCAAGAGAGGAGGCCTATCATGTCCCTATATTGAATTAGTTATATATTTCAAATATCCTAACATTAAATATAGATTGAATATATTAAAATAATTTAAGTGTGTGCTTCAGGATTAAACTATGTTAGTTTTTCCCTCAACATTTCAGATCACACTCCATGATCCATCATCAGGAGAAAAGAAAGCAAGAGAAATAGAATGAATAATTTGCAGATCAAGAAGCTTAAATAGAAAGGGAGAGGGGAAAGAGGTGGCATGGGGACAAAGAGATCACACATGGAAGAAACTTCCAAAAAAACAACTAACAGTCCAAAAACCCCAAATTGCAAAGAAGACTCCAAAGACACAAGGACAAGCCAAAAAGAAGGACAAAAACCACAAAGTGAAACTCAGAAAAAATAATAAAAAATGATAATAAAAATAAAACATCAAACCTACAAGCGAGAGAAAAATATAACTATAAAAATGTATATATACTTCTATGTATATCTATATAGATGTTTAAGAGAATATATCTATATGCCATTAAATAAATCAATAGATATATATATGTATGTGTGTGTGTGACTGAGTGTAAAAGTAAATAAATGTATGTATGAAAGAAAAAGAAACTTAGAAAGAATAGAAAGAAGGAAATAAATTAAAACACCTAACCTACAAGGGAGAGTAAATATATAACTATATATAAATATACTTCAATACACCAAAAGAAGAAAGGGAGATGGCATTTCAACTTTCCTTAAAATTTTGGAGATGGGGTTGTGGGTCAAGATTTTATAGTTGTCACCATTGGAGAGATCTAGCATCTTGGAGATATAGTCATGTTTTTTCATGATGACTATGGCATTGCCTTTGTCTACTTTAACAATAACAAGGTCATTGTTGCTCATTAGACTCTTGAAGGCCCGAAGCTCAGTTTTGGGGATATTGCACCTCGGTGGTTTGGCATGCCTTAGTGCGATAGCACAATCTCGTCTTATTTCCTCATCAATATCCTTGGGGAGAGAACGAACCACATTTTTAGTCCCAATTAATAAATCAGTATAAGGAACAGATTAATGGGTGATGGCAAAACCTAAACCTCTTTTTAAAAAATTGAAAGAGAGAGGATCTAAAGGTACATGGGAGAGGTTAACAACTAATTTATTTTTCCAGTCATGAATAATGTTGGACTGGGGGTCATGACTAAAAAGAGGGGGAAGAGGGCAAGAATTAGGAGAAGGCTTTGTGCTCTGGGAGGAATAAGTGGCTAGGATGTTTAACAGGTGAGAAGAGTGGATGGGATGGGAATTATGCAAAAGGAGAGAAGTACTAGGACACCAAACAACAAGATTAATTGGAGACGACATAACCGAGGACAACATATGTGTAATTTTAGGTGCACAGCTAGGAGAACAAATGAGATGGTTGGTATAGGTAGAGTTGACGGCTAGGGGAAGGTGTGGACTTGACATGGAGATCAAGGTTTGGGTATGTAACATAATAGTACAAGAATTAGAATCTCAAAATAGAGATGAAGCAAATGTGATTAGAAATAATCATCAATGAAGATCTGGAAAAATCCTCATTCTAAAAGATAAGAAAGCAACACACTTAATCTCCAATCAAGTGGGAGGTACAATCATTTGAATGATGCAAATATTGAGTTATATCTTGAAAATGAAAATTCAAGATCAATAGAACATGTACAAGTAACATAACATCTCATAATGCAACCGAAAATGAGATAAATTTATCTGTAGAAGGAAATGTACAAAATATACATAGCTAAATTCATTTTTGAAAGGTTTTTTTGTAAATTTTGATGTAATGGTGCTAATGGATATGATAGTCTTTTCTGATTTCTATCACACAATCATGTCATCAATTTTAGGAATTAAATATGTATTGAAACTTCAAAATAATTAGGCTTTAAAATAATTATGATTTTAAATAATAATGATTAGGGTTTAAAATAATAAGCGGTAGGATTTAAAATAAGTAGGGTTAAGGTTTAAAATGATCATTAGGGTTAGGGTTATAAATGATAATTACGGTTAGGTTATAAAATGATTATTATGGTTAGGGTTTAAAATAAGTAGGGTTATGGTTTAAAATGATCATTACAATAAGAGTTATAAAATGATAATTAGGGTTAGGGTGTAAAATGATCATAGGGTTAGGGTTATAAAATCATAATTAGGGTTAGGGCATAAAATAAGGAGGGTTAGGTTTTAAATGATTATTAGGGTTAGGGTTTAAAATAACTAGGGTTAGGGTTTAAAATTAGCATTAGGGTTACGATTTAGAATAATTAGGGTTAAGGTTTAAAATAATTAGGGTATAAAATAATTAGGATTAGTGTTTAAAATAAATAGGGTTTAATTAATTAGGTTTATAATAATTCATATTATAATAATCATATTATTAAGATGTAATATAATATAATATATAATATAAGTATATTATATATTATTATATATAATATAATAATATTTATATTAAATTATAATATTTTATATTATTTTTTTTATTAGAGGGTAAAACAGGATTTGAAAGGTCCCAAATTTTTTACAAACAAACTTCAACCTCAACAAAGGTTGACCATCAGTACAACAATAGTCCTGCTACCAAGACAACAAGTGCCAAACCGAAATAGAGCATCCAAAACATAGCACTCCACAAAATAAACAAATAACCTAAGCTATGCCAACAATAGATCTAGCCTTCTACACACCCTTAATCCGAGTGTGGGAATGAAAGATTGACTTTGACCAACCCTTCTTCCTATGATGCACTAATGTCCAATATACATCATTATCCAGGTCCACTGAGCAAGGGGAAGGGGGAGGGGAATCCTCCACAAAAACTCTACCCACAAGTGAGGCCTAAGAGGGAGACCCAACTAGAGAGGAAGACCATTGAGGAACCACAATATGAGCCCCAACAAAAGATGCCACTCTTGCAGGATCAAAGGAAACAGCCAAGTCATCGCCACCACCACAAGCCAAACCGTTGTCAACAGATGTAGCAACGACACTAACAGCAACAACCAAACCACCACAAGAGGGCACAGTAAAGTTGACACTGATACCAACAACCAAACAACCTCCAAAAAGTGGAAAAGTTGGATCAAGCATAGAACAGGGGACTATAAAAGCTGCAGGTTCTGAAACCTTCACATCCTCAGAAGGAGACTTGGAAGAGTCTGATGAAGAGTCTTCAACATCTACATTAAAATGATCAGGTGCAACATCCTTCCACCAAGAAGAAGATCTAACAACCTTTAGGTGAGGGCAATTTGATGCAATATGTTCTATAGCAAAGCATCAATGACATCCAAAGGGAATACCTTCATAATCAAGAGATTGAGTCCACGACAAATATGCTACCTATAAAATAATATTAGTGGGAAGGGGCTTGGACATATTGATATCAACTAACATTTGTGCATAGGTGGTATGAGTGAAAATAGAAATAGTTGAATCCATCATCTGAAAACAACCCAAAGAGATTCCAATAGCTGAAAAACTTGAATCACACCAGAAATAAAGGGGAAGATTTAGGAGGGAGATCCACACTAGTTTATTATGGAAAGACTTAGAAAGAGTGTTAAAATAAGGATACCATAGCTTCACCATGAGGGGATACTTGCCCATAAACCATGAATGCCCTTCAATAAATTTTTGATCAGAAATGGAAGAAAAAATTACCACAAAGCATCCCCTTACATAGGTGTAAATTTCAACTTTCCCATCTAAATGGGGAAGCCAAAGAAGTCAAATCCATTTATTAATAGGGGAGAGAGGAGGCCATGAGCCTTCAAACTTGTAAATCAAACCATTTTTAGAATAAAACTTAACATTCTCTAAAACATCCTCACCCAAAACCACCACACAAGGAGGCAGGGAACTTGGGACCACAGCAGACCTCACCACTAGAGAGGCATTCCCAATACCAGTGTGCACCACACCTGCAAAAGACTTACCACCATCTGCACTTGGTGAAGAAGCCAAATTACCACCGCTATCAAAAGCCAAATTACAACCAATGGGCAAATATGTAGCTGAACCACCACAACTAGAAGCCACATTACTGCCACTAGACCCACCACAACCAACAGCCACATTACCGCTAGACAATGGCAAAAAAACCTCCTTTGAAATCAAATTGACACCATTAGCCAAAATGCCCCTGCCACCATCAGTTGAGCCATAGCCAATGGGCAATTTTATAGTATTACCACTGCTACCAATTACCACATTACTGCCAGAGAGTAGCAGAAAATCCTCCTTCAAGTCTATAGGTAGGGTTTTACAAATGAGTTGGAGATGCATTTTAAAAGATAATGTTTCACAATCATAAGATGAATGTTGTCCAATAAGTAGGGTTAGGGTTTAAAATGATCACTATGGTTAGGGTTTAAAATGACCATTAGGGTTTGGGTTATAAAATGATAATTAGGGTTAGCATATAAAATAAGTAGGGTTAGGTTTAAAATAATTAAAGTTAGGGTTTAAAATGAGCATTAGGGTTACCATTTAAAATAATTAGGATTAGAGTTTAAAATAAATAAGGTTTGATTAACTATAATTTAAAATAATTAAGGTTTATAATAATTATGATTTAAAATAGTTAGGGTTTATAATAATTAATATTATATTAATAATATTATTATTAATATATAATATTTATATACTCACACAACATGCCCGAGTAAACTTTTTAACATGATTGGTAACATTGGCCCTGCAATAGGATGCTTTAGCCAATTGATCTAGGTCCCCCACCTGATAATAATATTTATATTATTATAAAAATATTATTATAATATTATATATTATTATTATAAGTAGGGTTAGAGTTTAAAATGAGTACCTAGTTAGGGTTTTAAATTATCATTACGATTAGGGTTATAAAAAGATAATTAGGGTCAGGTTTTAAAATAAGTATGGTTAGGGTGTAAAATGATCATTAAGGTTAGGTTTTAAAATGATCATTAAGGTTAGGTTTTAAAAGGACCATTAGGGTTAGGGTTATAAATTGATAATTAGGGATACAGTATAAAATAAAAATAGGGTTAAGTTTTAAAATGATCATTGGGTTCAGGTTTAAAATAATTATGATTATGGTTTAAAATAACTGGGATTTAATTAATTAGGATTTGAAATAATTATGATTTAAAATAATTACATTTTATAAAAATTATGATTTAAAATAGTTAGGGTTTATAATAATTAATATTATATTAATAATATTATTATTAATATTTAATATAATTATATCATTTATTATTATATATAATATAATAATATTTATATTTTATGTGTGGGTGAGGGCCCATTCCCTTTATTAAGACATAAAACAAATGTATTACATTATACCTGCCACATAGGAAGCAAAGAAGATAAGAGGAAATAAATAGAAGAAAGGATTCAACAAAATAAAAGAATCCAAAAGGAACTACCAGAGAAGATAGGGAAAACCATACCACAATCACAAATAGCTACAAAAGAATATAACTGCTAAAGACTCAAAACCTTAGTGAAACTAAACTCTGCTCCTATGGGAAAGAAGAGCATCCATAGTTCACTAGTAGCCCTCGTCAACTACTTCCTTGCATTCTATACAAAGTTTTTCAGCCTTAGACTCTCTACATTTTTCCTTCTTAGAAGCCCCACAATTTGGTTTAGACTTGCTGCTCATGGTGTAAGAGATCCCATATTTTATTATCAAAAAATTATGGATTCATATCATCCAAATCCTCCATAAAAGGAAAATTGCCTTCTGACTCAAAACCATCCTCCTCCACCTCTAATGGAGTATTAGTAGTCTTATCAAGCACTAGGATAGTGAGAGGAAGGGAAGGCTCTGAAGAATGCTCTAGGAAAGAGGAATTAGGAGGTTGAGTAGAATCAAACTCCACAATAGGTTGAGGCTCCATAAACTTTCCATGATTTCTCCAAATAAAATCAGCATCTAGAGAGCTAGCATTCTTAATTATTTTTAAGACTAACATGCCTACTGCCTGGTGTACTGAGAAGAGTGCAAGCCTCTATTTTGTGGCCCAACTTATTGTAGCATAAACATAGAAATGGAAGACCTTCATAATTTAAAAACTGAGCCCAAGAACCAAAAGAAGATTGAATCTTGATCGAATGAAAGAGAGGTTGAGTAATATCTGCCATAGCACAAGCCCTGATATACCTTCGTGTCATAACCACCTCTTCTAAGTCAAGCTTGACAAAGGCACCCACTCGATTGATCAGATTACTTATGAGAGCAACATTATGCATAACTAAAGGCATATTGTAAAGCCTAATCTATTTATGAACCTTTGTAATCTTGGCAGTAGCTGGATCAAAAAAGGGGGACTATGGAGAACGAAAGAGCCTTGATTGCCTAAAAACCATGGGTCATTCTAAACAATGAAAGAACAATCTACAGTAGATTGGAAGGTAAATAGATGAAAATCAAAATCCAAAGGTTCAATCATAAGAGAAAACAAGTTACTCCATGAAGCTTTGGCCCACTCCATAATTGAAATGAAAGATGGACATCTATTCAAAAATCTCAGAATCAAAGAATGATCCCAAATTTATCAGCTGTAATCACATTAATACTATCATCAGACCTAAACAACTTTGCTAGCTCATTAGAAAAAAACCACCATTGAGTCCTAGATAGAGAAGGTTCATTCAGTATTTTGATTAGAGTTCTCCACCGTGGGAGAAGAAGGCAGATCTGGTAGCGGCTTGGAGGGGAAAGGGCTAGGGATATCCCTATGAATCTGCTCTAGGTAGTATGCATTGCACACATAAAAGGATTGGACCTATTTTTACATGCCATGAGGGAATCCTAATCTAGACCTATAGGGACACCCTCAACATCATTCACCTCTTTCTAAACCAAAGGATCAAAGGCAAGTTCATGAGGAGGGGAAACCAGTGGAACTTGGGATTCCAATGCTAAACCAAAGCAAAGGGCATATCATTTTTGTCATTCTGTAGCATCTAAAGGACATCCACCCTTTGTAGAACTAGCTTTATCCTTACCTTTGGTCATGCCTTGGACTTTACCTCTTTGTCTCTATGACCATATATTTAACCAATCTGCTCCAACTACGACACAAAAACCTCTTGCTCTACCATTGTTTAGGTCTCCTAGACTGTTGTGGCACATTTTCATGCTTGATGATGATTATTCTATTAGGATATATTAATGTCATTAAAAAGCAATGAGAGATAAATGAACACTTAATATAATAATATTTATATTATTATAATATTATATATTATTATGAGGGCTTACTATAATAATGGTTAGTGTCAAAGTATATAATAAAGTAATAATAATATAAATATAATAATATTATATTTAATAAGTTATACTATATAATTATAGAATAATTTAATTAATGTATTACATGTTGACTGCGACTAGTATATATATATTAAATAATAATATATATAAAATATGCACATGCTATTTTTAATCAATGTCAAATAAAAGTTTGGCTAAAAGGTGGAATGAAGAAGGATATCTCTATGACTATAGTAAATAATATTTGTTTGTGGCTTTATTTTACCACAGGATGAATCTCATAGAAAAATAAAATAAAGAAGATATCAAACATGCACTAAGGTGAGTTATGTTTTATAGGAGAAAAAAAAATAGAATGAAGATAGATGAATAACAAGTAAAATATTTTACTAGAAGCTATATATATATATATATATATATATATATATATATATATATATATATATATATATATATATATATATATATATATATATATATATATATATATATATATATATCATTTTACTATGTTATAATAAATTTCATTATAAAAGTAATTTTAATTATATTATTTTATTGATATAATATTGTAATTCATGTATCTCTATTAGATTTTTTTTGTAATGTATATATTAAAAATTAAAATATTGTAGTGATCTAAATAGTAATATATTATATTGTGAAATATTCATGTATTAATATAGAGTAAAAAGTTTCCTTTGATTGCTTGGGAGAAGATATGCCTTAGTATTTGGTCCTCCTTTAATAAGGTTCTTGGGGCAAAGCTGGTTTGGAACATGTATTCAAACGCTAGTCTCAAGAAGGCTAAAATCTTGAGGGTTAAGCATTGGATTCTGAAAACCCTTAAATATTCATTACTTCAAAAAGTCTGCTTCAGGTTCAACTGTTTGGACATAATATAATATATTACTAATTAGATCACTACAATGTTTTAATATTTAATATTTATACAGAACAAGATAATCAGGATATATGAATTATAATATTCATATCAATAAAATAATATAATTAATATTATTTTTATAATAAAATTTATTATAACATAGTAAAATGAAATATTCATATATATATATATATATATTTGTTTATAAAAATTAAATACTAATATATTATAGTGATGGAAATGAGCTAAAATTTATCAAATCCATAATGTCTCTCGGTCTATGAAACCAACATAATTTTCAAAATTAATCGGCATACGGGAATTTTTGGACTAAGGGCAAGCATGCTTATTATAATACTAGAAAATTACTTTTCTAATAAAAACTTTAATCTTGAACAATATGGAATATTTATTCCATGAAATCCTTAAATTTTGAACTGTACATTATAGAATAAGTGAGAAAAAAATTGGATAAGTATACTATGAAGTCTATGACCCAATGTTGCAAAAAGAACACAATTGTGTATGGCCTCTAAGGACACCCACAAGAGCTTTAGTAAAATATTTTACTTGTTATTCATCTATCTTCATTCTAATTATAAAATGATAATTAGGGTTAGGGTTTAAAATGAGGGATACTATTTAAAATAATTAGACATAAAGCTTAAAATAATTATGGTATAAAATAATTAGGATTACTATTTAAAATAAATATGATTTAATTAATTAGGGTTTAAAATAATTTTGATTTGCCGATAAGGGCGTGGTTCGGTGGTTAAGTCACTTGGTTGTAGTGGCGGCCACCCACTAGGCCAATGAGCTCGTAGGCTTTACGCCTTCACTGGGCCAATGAGCTCACGGGTTTGAAGTGTTCTTGCTAGGGGATGAGGTCCCCCATGTTGTGGCCTCACCGGTTCATTTCTTCAGGTGAAAGCATTCGCGTGGAGCTGGAGGGTGTGTCGCACCAGCGTCACCGATAACATTAAAAAGTTTACCAGGCGCTTTAAAAAAATAATTTTGATTTAAAATAATTAGGGTTTATAATAATTATAATTTAAATAACTAATATTATATTAATAATATTAAATTTATTAATATATAATATAATATAATATATATTCTAGATAACAGTTGATAGTGTTCTTTTACCTTTTACATCTTCATTTTGGGTTAATTTTGGGTGGTTTTCAAGATTCTCTGGTATACATTTGATTTCCAATAGCCCTCAAAAGACCTATTAGTCAAAGCTTCCAAAAGACTTATAACCCTCATTAAGATACCTATGACAAAACCTAAAACCTTACACAAACTTTTCATGATGTACCTCACATAAAGATTTCAAATAATACACCTATAGGTTAACTATGTTGATCTTTTAAGCATTGAGAGAGCTCTCTTAGCTTCTTATAGACCTATGAGTGAAAATAGAGGACATGCAGATCCTCCAAACTGTTAACATACCCTTCATTGATAGTACAAGAGTATAAGAGTCTGTAGGCCAATGACCTCCTGCTCCTTACTACTCGATAGTCTTCTTAACAAACCTTTGCATCTTTCATCATTAATGTTGCTTTCATTTAATACCTCTATGATGATGGTGAAAGCCTTGTCTAGGCTATACAAACCATAATATGATGGCCATAGAAGTTATGAAAGGTTTGATATCCTTCATATAATATTTGTCATGCCTTCTATGTCTCTAGATAGCTTGACTTGAAATGATTGTAGACCCCTATGATGAGCATGAAGAGTTATTTAGGAGATAGACAAACCTTGTAGAAGGTTATTTATATCTTCAAATGCATGAGCAAACCTCCCAATTGTTTCACTGGTCTTTAGAAGATGAATAGAGCTTCAGGAACAATTGCGAGAGCTTTTCAATGGTGCTCAAACCTTCAAAAATCATTCCCTTCCTTGCAAACCTCTTAAACAATCCTTATCAAGGAATTATAGCATATGTAGATTTGTGGGAGTTTTGACAAGATTTGTTGGATTTGTTGATTTTTTCATGTTCCTTTAGGCCTATTCAAGCTTGAAATGTTTAATATAAGGGTCTGCAGTGTTTATAAGCTTGATAGGTTTAATGGCCTCAAAACCTTACAAAATATTTGGTGAACTTTGGTAACAAATTGATACCCCCTAAGAGTTTGATAAGTTTTGATAGTGTTTATATTTATGTAGGATTTTAGGACTATGCAAAGTGCTTAGGGGTATGATATGTTCACTAAGCTTTAGCAAAATCTTTAGACATTTGATAATCGATTAGAGTGTACAGAACATCTAACTTCTTGACAGACCTCATAATGATTTGATATACTCATTTATAGCTTATACATGCTTGAACATCACATGACAAGGTTGCCACTGCTTTTGTATGACTATTTGAGACCTTATGGTAGTATAGACCCTTAAGATACCCTATAGAGTTTGTAAAATCTTCACACACTATTGGCATACCTTAAATAGAGTACTTTAAGGTTTTGACAAACCTTGAGACACTATAAAAATCTTATAAATGTTGTACAGGAGATTAAGACGATTGATAGACCTCAGAGGCTACTGCACATGCCCTTTTTTAATGCTTGTTATCACTTCATCTTCATTGTATGTCTCCTCGGGTTCTTTGAAGACTTCGGTGACTTGGAGTATTACATTAGCCTACATGGCTTTCCTTTGAATAAACATGGATTCCCAAAGATTAAAATCATTTGTCGTACTACTATATCTTGACACAAACCCTTTAAGATATCACTCAACACTGCTATACCCTCTTCTTCTTACATAATCAAAATTGACGTCCCTTACAAGATGTGATAGACCTACAGAACGTTTTAATAGATTTTTTAGATCCTTGGCAAGACACCCAAGACTAAGCTCATGGTTTCCATATTTACATACTTGCTCTTAGGGTTTTCCTTGTGAATTGGTAAAACCTTGAAAGTGTAGGTACAAACCTTTTAACAACTTGTGACTAAGATGAAAAGGATGAATGGGATATCTACACCATTATATTCTATCTCCATTCTACAAGGATTCTTGTATTGCATTGAAAGCTTCAAGAAAATGTGCCTCACCACCTTCTATGACTTGATCATTGCCATAAATCACTCACATTGTCCACATTCATGTTCATGGTACACCACCTCTTGAGAGTCTTTTTCCTTTGAAAATATGGAGTCTTGAGGATTCAAACCTCGATCCTTCTTCCTTGTGAATTGGTAAAACTTGCAAATTAGCTTTTAAAACCTAAAACCAGTCAACATGACAAGAAGACCTAAGCCTAAAACTCATCAAGACTTTGACCATGTTTTTAAAGAAAAGAAAATTCCCCCAATGTTGTATGTGGCTTTTGGATGTTTTAACGTTCATGACAACTCAAAACCATAATGTACCACTTGTCAAGATAGAACAACACAAGATGCACAAAGATTTCCTTGAATATTTTAATATTTAAGGAAACTTTCAAGACTTAGACTCCAAAAGGTCATTGACAAAGTATAATAACAAAATTTTAACATAACAAAACTCATTCAAGACCTTTGGGAGAGCATTTGAGAGCCCTATAAAGACTCATAAGACTATTTGAGTTTGGAAAACTCAAAATAGTTAATAATAATATCATAGTGTTATCCAAATAAACTTGAAGCCACTTATAAGTTTGTCAATCTCATATGAAAAATAAATTATTTTAGGATGGTTATTACATATAGCTATTACATTGCACCTCTTTGCATCAAAGTCTCAAATACTTAGCATCATCATAACCACAACATAGTGAAAGGAAACTAGACCGGGTCCACACCAATGTTATGAGAGAAATAATGAAAGTAAGAATGATCTATACAAATTTTAGCAAAATAACAACTAAGAGATAGCACAAGATATACCCTAGCAAAATCTTTTAAAAAAAACTAACCTCCAAAACACACTCAATTTATTAATCTCAATAATAGGATTACAATACAATGTTTAGTTCTAGTGCAAATCACATGAGATATAGATGATCTTCATCCTAAATTTTGGAGTCAATTCAACTTACCATTGCTTTGAACTCATTATACAACAAGTTGCTCCTTGCCCCTAATAATGCAAATCCATGTGCATTTATTTATAGGCACATTACAATAAGTAAACAAGTAGTAAATTACAAAATGATGGACATAAAACCATGGGCTTACCAACTGCCTTGAAACAGCACTATTTTTTCTTAGGGCTTGTTGTTAACCCCCCCACCCCCAAACCACCTAGCCAAGCTATTGTCCCAAGCCCCAATATTGTGGATGAGTGTATAATCTATTATGGGTGTAAAATAGGCAAATATAGAACACATTCCTAACAATCAATTGCATTTTCTGCTTGGTGTGTTTCCAAACTATCTGCAAAATTGTTGAACTGATCAATGAGGATTGACTAAGGAAAAAGTTGGGAAGCTAGTTGCCTTGCTCTCTTAACATAGAATTTCCAGTAGTGTTCTTCCATACTACCAATTCTTCTCTTTACATGTTGTAGGCACAAAGGGTCTTCTCCAAGATTTTAGTAGACTTCTCCACATTCCATTTGATTTATCATCCTCATTTTCATGATAGATCATAGGGTGTAATCTAAAATAGTGATATAAAAAAATGACATGATCAATTTGTCATATCCCCTAATTATATCAACTCCATTATCCAAACAAATCATAATTAGAAGGGCAGTGGACATATGAGTATGAAACGGTGTGTCTTCACACAGATCGGCCTTTTGAGAAGTATATAACGAATTAAAGAGGCAATTCCAAGGAGAGGGAAAGAGAATCACTGAACAAGTAATCAATATTACTCAAGATCAAATCACAGTCTTTGACACATCACCACAGCAGCCATCAACCAATTACAAAGCATATTATTTCTAAAATTTCTAAGCAAATAGCCACAGCCAACAAGTAAGTTTCTATCATTTATCACTTCCAAATCAGTCAATCGTATGTATATCAGGTACGAATGTCTCTTTACATTTATTGCCAATAATAAGTTCAGATTTGTATCATTATGATAAGTTCAGATTTGTAAGCAATCATATTTAGACAGTCATGTACCATAGCAATGTAATTTGTATGGATCTTATGTGACCCATTAACCTAATATGAGAGTGGGTATAAGTGTCTAAGAGGCCATTCATGGGTAGTTAGTCTCATAGAGGCCTTGACTCTAAGAGTATTGAACTTGAGTCTAAGGATAGGAGACATTAGAGCCCCATGGTGGATAGTGGCAACTCTTATCTCACCTCTTATAGGTTGTTAATGAGTGACATAAGAAGAGATAACACATATGCTAATTCAATAAGTGTAAATGAATATATCTTTCTTAAAAGCAATAACACATGAATCTCATAGGAGAGAAGGTAGAAGAGGATCCTTGCCATTAACCAATGGGTATATAGAGCCCTTTGACATTATGAGTACAAAAGGTACCATATGCCAAGGTTTATGACATAGAGGCCTTGTGTGCAAGTGATACAAAAGGCATCATAGTGCCAAGGATAGGTCATCCTATAAATGTGACATAGAGGCCTTGTTCACAATTGTGTAAAAGGCATCATTGTGTCAAGGATAGGTCACCTTAGAGGCCTTGGCTACAAAAGGATGCAAAAGCAATCATTACACCAAGGATATAATAGAGCCCTATAATGGCAAATGGCAAAGATACTCCCTTCCTACTCCCATATGATGTATAGGAATTAGTGCAAGATGTTATAATGATATGAGCTATCAAGTGATAGTGCATGTGAAATGCAAGTGATAGAGAATAATAGACAAAGTGAAATATAAAGTGAATATGAGAATAGAGAATTGAGAAATATAAATAGAGAGTGTACATTATGTAATGATGATGCACATAATGTTCAAATTTATTGAATGAGAAATAATGTCTAGTAGTAGAAGATATGAAATGAAATGATCATAAGGAAAGTGATAGTGTAAATAGTGAACATAGATTGTGAATCTTAGAATCATGAAATATATACAAGAGTAAAGAGCAATATGATGAATATATCTTATGTTTATTAGTGATCAAAATATTTTGTGTACTAATGTTCTCTTCTTGCAAGTTGAAATTTGTGAATAAGGTTGAGAAATTTTGAGTTGTGACAAGGGGACATTACAAGTGGTATCAGAGTTGCGTCCTGCCAACCTGTGAGAATATTGTTGGTAGGTGGTGACTAATCAGGGAAGTACTGTACACTAGCCATGTATCCTCGCTAGGGTTTGGGGCTGGGCCGGGCCCCGAGCGGGGGTTTGGGGGCGGCAGCCCCTGAGAAATTTTTTTTAGGGCCGACTTAAAAAATCTTATTTTTTATGACCGACATAAGAAAACCCTAATTTTTGTAACCGACAAAAAAGTTTGATAAAAAGCGGCCAAGGGTTAGGGTTTGGGTATTGTATTGTAGCATTTGCAGTGGTATTGAGTTGCAAGGATTACTGATTGTAATCGTTTTGATTCACTGGATAATAATATTGGACTCTCCGTTTGGTGGATGTAGCCCGAGTTTGGGTGAACCACGTTAAATCTTGTCTCTCACTGTTATTAATTCTGTGTATTTCCATTTCTCTATTTAATCTTTATTTGCATTTAATTGATATCTTCTGCCAGCTAACCCTAACAAGTGGTATCAGAGCGGGTTGTTTTCGATTATCATCTGCAGGAAAGTCTCACGTTTGAGTGGGAGCAATGGCGAACGAGGGAAGATTGAAGGTCGATAAATTCAATGGGTAGAACTCTCAGTTATGGAAGATGCAGATGGAGGATTACCTCTATCAAAAGGATTTATGGATGTCGTTGGAAGGAGTAGCCAAGAAATTGGCAACAATGTCTGATGAGGATTGGAATCTTCTTGACAGAAAGGCACTGGGAACAATTCGGTTGTGCCTGGCACCGTCAGTGGCATTCAATATAATGGAAGCGAAGACAACAGATGGTCTGATGAAAGCTTTGGCTAAATTGTATGAAAAACCCTCAGCCTCAAATAAGGTATTTCTTATGAAGTGTTTGTTTAATTTGAAAATGGTTGAAGGTGGATCTGTGATAGATCATTTAAATGAATTTAATACGATTGTCAGTCAATTGACTTCTATAAATGTAAAATTTGATGAAGAAGTTAGAGCTCTCTTGATATTATGTTCATTGCTTGAAAGCTGGGATAGTTTGGTAATGGTAGTTAGTAACTCTGTTTCTGGTTCAAATACCCTAAAATTTGATGATGTTGTTGATGCTATTCTGAGTGAGGAAATTCGTAAGAAAAGCTCAGGTGGATCCAAATCAGGCAGTGTTTTGAATGCAGAAAGCAGGGGCAGATCAAAGGAGAGAGGAAAAGGTTCTGGAGGTCATGGGAAGTCACAAGGAAAATCAAAGGACAAAAGATCCCAAACCAGAGGACAGAAGGATTGTTGGTATTGTGGAAAACCAAGTCATCTGAAGAAAGATTGCTGATCTCAGAAAAATAAAGAAGGAGACAAACAAGAAGGCAATAAGGAAGCAAATGTGGTAAGTAATAAATCTGAAGATGACGCTTTGATTCTTTCCCTAGATAATATTGATGATTCATGGGTTTTAGATTCAGGGCCTCATTTCATGCTACGCCCCATAGAAGTTATTTTCTTGATTATGTCCAAGGGGATTTTGGGCTGGTTTATTTGGGAGATAATGAACCCTGTCAGATTGTTGGAAAGGGAAGAATCAAGATTAAGTTGCAGAATGGGAATCATTGGCTACTACAAGAGGTGAGGCATGTTCCAAGGCTCAGTAGGAATTTAATTTCAGTAGGGCAGCTAACTAAACAAGGTTGCACTATTACATTTACTAATAAAAATTGGAAGGTTTCAAAAGGTGCCTTAGTAGTAGCAAAAGTTGTGAAAGTAGGCACCTTATATCTTTGTATAGGTCATACTGTTCCTTCTACTTTAGATGTTATAGAGGAAAAATAAACAGGTTCAGGAATAGTTGTTGCAGGTTTGCAGGAAGAGATTGGAAAAGTTGTTGCAGGTTCTGAAACAACACTGTGGCATAACAGACTTGGGCATATGAGTGAAAAAGGTATGAAGGTACTTCATTCTAAGAAAGTTTTACCAGGTCTGAAATGTATTAATATGGATTTCTATGAAAGTTGTGTGTATGGAAAACAAAAGAGAGTCAGTTTTCTTAGAGATGGGAAGCAAAAGAAAAATAAAAAGTTGGAGCTTGTGCATATAGATGTATGGGGACCAGCTTAGGTATCTTCTTTTGGTGGCTCTCAGTATTATGTTACATTCATAGATGATGCACCTAGGAAGGTCTGGATTTATGTCCTTAGATAGAAATCTGATGTATTTGAAACATTTAAGAAGTGGAGAAGCTTGGTTGAAAATGAGACAGGTAAAAGATTAAAATGTCTCAGATCTGGTAATGGCGGTGAGTATTGCAGCAAAGAATTTGAAGATTACTGTTCCTTTAATGGAATTCATAGGCAGAAAATGGTTCCAGGGACTCCACAGGAAAATGGAGTGGCTGAATGCATGAATAGGACAATAATGGAGCATGCAAGGACCATGAGATTGCATACTGGACTGCCTTTAAACATGTGGGCAGAGGCTGTCAACACTGCTATATATTTAATTAACAGAGGTCCTTCAGTTCCTTTGGGCTGTGGTATTCCAGAGGAAGCATGGACTGGCAAGAAGGTGAGTTATTCTTTTCTGAAAACCTTCGGCTATGAAGCATTTGCACATATAGATTTTGAAAATAGAACCAAGCTGGATGCAAAATCAAAAAAATGTACCTTCGTTGGATATGGCATTGATGAATTTGGTTATAGACTTTGGGATTTTGAAAATAAAAAAATTGTGAGAAGCAGGGATGTTATATTCAATAAGAAGGTGTTGTACAAAGATCAGTTGCAGCAGCATGAGAAGAAAGAAAAAGATTATGTGGTGCTGGATGATACTCCAAATAGTGATGTTCCAGTGGCTCCTCATGCTCTACAACAGCAACCAGAAATACCACAAACTCTAGTGAATGTTAGATGATCAACAAGGATAAGTAGACCTCTTGAAAGGTTTTCTCCCTCTTTGTAGTCTATTTTGTTAACAGATGCTGGTGAACCAGAAGGGTATGATGAAGCTATACAGGTGAATACACAAGTTCAGTGGGAGCTTGCCATGAAAGAAGAAATGGACTCCTTGCTGAAAAATTAGACTTGGGAATTATGTAAGTTACCTGTAGGTAAAAAGGCTTTACCAAACAAATGGGTTTACAGGTTGAAAGAGGAAGATGGAGGTAAGAAAAGATTTAAGGCTAGGTTAGTTGTAAAAGGATTTGCACAGAAACAGGGCATTGATTTTGATGAGATATTTTTTCCGGTTGTCAAGATGACTTCTATTCGTACTATTTTAAGTATTGTGGCTGCTGAAGATTTACATTTGGAACAGCTAGATGTGAAAACTACCTTTCTCCATGGTGATTTGGAGGAGGAGATATACAGGGCACAACCACAGGGATTTGAGGTCAAAGGTAAGGAGAAACAAGTGTGCAGATTGAAGAAGAGTTTGTATGGCCTGAAACAAGCACCTCGGCAATGGTATTTAAAATTTGATAGTTTTATGGCTGAGCAAGGCTACAGTAGGTGCAATTCTGACCATTGTGTTTATTTTAAGAGGTTGGATAATGACAGCTACATTATTTTATGTTTATATGTTGATGACATGCTTGTAGCTGGCTCTAACATGGATCACATCAGAGAGTTAAAACATCAGTTAGCACAGTCATTTGATATGAAGGATTTGGGGGCAGCAAAACAAATCCTTGGTATGAAAATTTGTAGAGATAGGAAGAACAGAAAATTGACTCTATCTCAGGTTGCTTATGTTGAAAAGGTGTTGCAGAGATTCCATATGGAGAATGCAAAAGCTGTCAGCACACCTTTGCTTAGTCATTTGAAATTGACTAAGGAGATGTGTCCAAAGACACAAGAGGAGGAAGCCAGAATGTCCAAGGTACCATATGCTTCAGCTATAGGAAGTTTAATGTATGCCATGGTATGCATGAGACCGGATATTACACATGCTGTCGGAGTCGTTAGCAGGTATATGAGTCATCTCGAATTTGAGCATTGGAATGCGGTAAAATAGATTCTCAGATATTTGAGAGGTACATCTAATAAACACTTATGTTTTGGGGGCTTTAATACTGATTTAGTAGGTTATGTAGACTCAGATTTGGCAGGGGATATTGATATCAGGTGGAGTACTACAGGTTATGTCTTTACTGTAGGAGGATGTAATGTCCCCTTTAAGGAAGAACAAATTTATTAACCTTGCACACAATTTTACTTCTTGTATGATCGATTGCTCTTAGTAATGCTTGCTGATATAATACCTTGTGCTGATCTAATACTTGTATTTGATGGAAGACCAATATGTTGTTTGCTGATTTATATTACTATATGATCTTTTTTTACTTCACACTTCCTTTTTCTATCTTCAATAGTGTATGGCTGCAACTATTGCCAAGAGAGGCAACACTTCATAAAGAGAATTATTCCCTTTTAATATATTTCTTTTCTTTAACTCAAAGCATACATATTATATCTCAAATATATCTGATGTTCTTATAAGGCTGCTAGTGTACATAAGTATCTCTAAAATGGTATATTACAACTCAAAATATATTATTCCTTATATATTGCATATTTAAATCTACCATGAATATATTTACCATTTCCAAAAATTCTATATTATATCCTTCTTGTTGTTATATTTATAAATCAGAATTATATTCCTTATGTATTCTTTTCTATTTTCCTTCCCCTCTCCAGATATATATTTTTCTTATTCCTTTCTTTCCCCCTTTATGTTATGTTCTTCCTATCTTTATATCCTCCTTTAATGAAGAGATGTGTCTTATTGAAAAACCTTTAATTAATATATACCTCTTTTATTTACTAATAATCTAACTCATTTCCTCAAACATAATCATGCATTTATCTTTGTTTTAATAAACTTTGTCTTTTAATAAACTTGGTCTATCTTTATTTGCTCCTGTATACGAATCATAGCCCTTTATTGATATCTTCCAAGGATATTAGTTAATAATAATTTTATATATATTTATAATATTATATTTATAATGATCATACTTTATACTAATATTTGATTTAATATTTACATTGATAATTATCATTATTATAAAATAATAATAATAATATTTATTATATTATAATAATAAATGATTATAATAATATTTCTTATTTATATTTATACATTATAAGACATTTGTCTTATATATATTATATGATAATTATATTATAATAACATTTATTTATATTAATATTAATATAAATATACATATTTATATTTATATAATATACATATATATATCATATATAATATTATTTAATAATATTATATATGTTTATTAAATATTATTATATACATA
The DNA here is from genome assembly GCA_027924645.1 of Cunninghamia lanceolata. Taxonomy (NCBI): domain Eukaryota; kingdom Viridiplantae; phylum Streptophyta; class Pinopsida; order Cupressales; family Cupressaceae; genus Cunninghamia; species Cunninghamia lanceolata. The sequence continues at coordinate 12,213,556 of BSBN01001099.1, forward strand.
ATTATTGTCCAATTTGATGATGACAAATAATGTCTTAATGTTGGGACATGACAACCCTCCCCACTTGAAATTGCTTGTCCTCAAGCAATCACATTGAGTTCTTTCATTACTTTGTGCTACCTTTCAATGTGTTGAGACAAAGTCATAGTTTTGATTCAGAATGAACATGCATTAGTGAAGAGAAAATGATTGTGATTCATGAAAGATAATTTGTGACCAAAGAATACTTGAAATGTTTAATGAAGACAAATGTTCAGGTAAGCATTTGTTTGATGTTTTGAATAATAATGTGATGCAAGTATCATAGATGAAGACATGGTTTTAGGTAATGAAAATATTTTTAATGCTAAAGAAGATTTTAGGAGCATTGAGATTCCAAGATTCCAATGAATGATGAAGATATCTTGATCTTTGATTACAAGATTCGGTCCTATACTTGTCATATGTTATTGATCTCAAAATTGAGAAGAGTCATATTCTTGAGGAGTAATTGATTATATGATGTCATGGGGAGAAATTTTATGATCAAGGATTTGGTAAGATTTTATTTGAATAGTGATGTGCTTGATGAAATATAAGTGTTATAGATGAAGAATGATCCTTGGAGTTTGTGGGTTATGGGACCATAATTTGACTTAGTATCAGTATTATGTTACATAAATCAAGAGAAGAATTCAAAGAAGATTCTTGGAAGAAATGAATTTAATTCATGGGTCTTGTGATTAGTGAAATTAAATTCCTTATTTCCTATACTTCCATAAGGTCTCCTTATACTCTTGATGGAGGAGTGAGATTTCAAAAGGGTATCTTAATGTTCCAACTCTTTAGGCCCAAGAGCAGAGCTCCTTTGGCCCAAGTGAACATGTCATTTCCATCACGAGTGGTTTATCTAGAAGAGCATATCTCTCCCTAGACCCAAAGGAAGAACCCTTTAATTAAAAGGTAGAACCCCCTTGGCTCATGTGATCTTATTAACTCCATCATAAGTGGCATATCTAGAAGAGCACATTTCTTTCTAGACTCAAAGGCAGAACCCTTCATTAGAAGGTAGAACCCCTTTGGCTTATGTTGACTTATCATTCATCATCATGAGTGGCATATCTAGAAGAGTACTTCTCTCCTAGACCCAAAGGCAGAACCCCTTTGGCTCATGTGAACTTATTACTTCCATCATAAGTGGCATATCTAGAAGAGAACATTTCTGTTTAGACCCAAAGGCAGATCCCTTCATTAGAAGGCAGAACCCCTTTGGCTTATGTGGACTTATCATTTCTCATCATGAGTGGCGTATCTAGAAGAACACTTCTCTCCTAGACCCAAAGGCAGAACCCTTCACTAGAAGGCAGAACCCCTTTGGCTCATGTGAACTTATTACTTCCATCATAAGTGGCATATCTAGAAGAGAACATTTCTCTCTAGACCCAAAGGCAGATCCCTTCATTAGAAGGCAGAACCCCTTTGGCTTATGTTAACTTATCATTTCTCATCATGAGTGGCGTATCTAGAAGAACACTTCTTTCCTAGACCCAAAGGCAGAACCCTTCACTAGAAGGCAGAACCCCTTCAGCTCATGTGAACTTATTACTTCCATCATAAGTGGCATATCTAGAAGAGCACATTTATCTCTAAACCCAAAGGCAGAACCCCTCGTTAGAAGGCAGAATGCCTTTGGCTTATTTGGACTAATTATTTCTCATCATGAGTGATGTATCTAGAAAAGCACATCTCTCTCAAGTCCCAAAGGCAGAACCCTTCATTAGAAGGCAGAACCCCTTCAGCTCATGTGAACTTATCACTTCCATCAGAAGTGGCGTATCTAGAAGAGCACATTTCTCTCTAGACCCAAAGGCAGAACCCTTCATTAGAAGGCAGAACCCCTTTGGCTTATGTGGACTAATTATTTCTCATCATGAGTGATGTATCTAGAAGAGCACATCTCTCTCTAGACCCAAAGGTAGAACCCTTCATTAGAAGGCAGAACCCCTTTGGCTCATGTGAGTTCCTTGTCCATTTGGTTGTTGTTACATGCGTTGTACCTTCTTGAGTAAGACTGCATCAAATTTCCTCACAAGATGGCAGGTCGAATGCTCTGATACCACTTGTAATGTCCCCTTTAAGGAAGAACAAATTTATTAACCTTGCACACAATTTTACTTCTTGTATGATCGATTGCTCTTAGTAATGCTTGTTGATATAATACCTTGTGTTGATGTAAAACTTGTATTTGATGGAAGACCAATATGTTGTTTGCTGATTTATATTACTATATGATCTTTTTTTACTTCACACTTCCTTTTTCTATCTTCAATAGTGTATGGCTGCAACTATTGCCAAGAGAGGCAACACTTCATAAAGAGAATTATTCCCTTTTAATATATTTCTTTTCTTTAGCTCAAAGCATACATATTATATCTCAAATATATCTGATGTTCTTATAAGGCTGCTAGTGTACATAAGTATCTCTAAAATGGTATATTACAACTCAAAATATATTATTCCTTATATATTGCATATTTAAATCTGCCATGAATATATTTACCATTTCCAAAAATTCTATATTATATCCTTCTTGTTGTTATATTTATAAATCAGAATTATATTCCTTATGTATTCTTTTCTATTTTCCTTCCCCTCTCTAGATATATATTTTTCTTATTCCTTTCTTTCCCCCTTTATGTTATGTTCTTCCTATCTTTATATCCTCCTTTAATGAAGAGATGTGTCTTATTGAAAATAACCTTTAATTAATATATACCTCTCTTATTTACTAATAATCTAACTCATTTCCTCTAACATAATCGTGCATTTATCTTTGTTTTAATAAACTTTGTCTTTTAATAAACTTGGTCTATCTTTATTTGCTCCTATATACAAATCATAGCCCTTTATTGATATCTTCCAAGGATATTAGTTAATAATAATTTTATATATATTTATAATATTATATTTATAATGATCATACTTTATACTAATATTTGATTTAATATTTACATTGATAATTATCATTATTATAAAATAATAATAATAATATTTATTATATTATAATAATAAATGATTATAATAATATTTCTTATTTATATTTATACATTATAAGACATTTGTCTTATATATATTATATGATAATTATATTATAATAACATTTATTTATATTAATATTAATATAAATATACATATTTATATTTATATAATATACATATATATCATATATAATATTATTTAATAATATTATATATGTTTATTAAATATTATTATATACATAATTATTGTCCAATTTGATGATGACAAATAATGTCTTAATGTTGGGACATGACAGAGGAACATCGGTGAGTTGGATTTCTAGGTTGCAAAAGGTGGTTGCTTTATCCACCACAGAGGCAGAATATGTAGCTGCAACAGAGGCAAGCAAGGAGATGATATGGCTACAATCTTTCATGGAAGAATTGGGTAAACAACAGGCTAACAGTTCTTTGTATACAGATAGTCAGAGTGCCATACATCTTGCAAAGAATTCTGTTTTGCATTCAAAGACCAAACATATACAGTTGAGGTATCACCTCATTCGGTCGGTGTTGGATAATGGACAGTTAAGCCTGGAGAAGATACATACAGATGAAAATCTAGTGGATATGTTTACAAAGGAAGTGACAAGGGAGAAGCTGAGCTCCTCTTCATCTTCAGTTGGTCTTCTAGACTGACAACTACAAAAATAGAACAGTAGAGTCCAGGGTGCTTATTTCCAGTGGGAGCTGCATGCGCAGCGGTGTCGTCCAGGATCAGTCTCCAAGTGGGAGATTGTTTGGTGTGGAGCTTGATCAGTCTCCAAGTGGGAGATTATTGGTAGGTGGCGACTAATCAGGAAAGTACTATACACTAGCCATGTATGCTCGCCAGGGTTCGTGGCCGAACCGGCCCCGAGCGAGGGTTTAGGGGCGGCAGCCCCCAAGAAGCGAGGGTTCGGGGGCGGCAGCCCCCGAGAAAATTATTTTTAGGGCCAACTTAAAAAATCCTATTTTTTATGACTGACATAAGAAAATGCTAATTTTTGTAACTGACAAAAAGGCTTGATAAAAAGTGGCCAAGGGTTAGGGTTTGGGTATTGTATTGTAGCATTTGCAGCGGTATTGAGTTGTAGGGATTGCTGATTGTAATCATTTTGATTTACTGGATAATAATATTGGACTCTCTGTTTGGTGGATGTAGCCTGAGTTTGGTTGAATCACGTTAAATCTTGTCTCTCACTGTTATTAATTCTGTGTATTTCCATTTCTCTGTTTAATCTTTATTTGCATTTAATTGATATCTTCTGTCGGCTAACCCTAACAAATATTGTATGCAAACATATAGAAGGCCAAGAAGTAGCCAAGTGAGGATGAACAATGAATTGAGAGCCTTCATTGAAGCAACCACCAAGGGCATGAATGAACAAAACCAAGCTACACAAGCTCTACTACAAACTATGCAAACGTTAAGGAATTACATGGAAAATCTAAAGGCTCAAACACATAATTGGAAGGAGGTAGGTTCCAATCACTCGAAAAATAGAAATACCTCATCTATGCCTAAGGTACCTTTACCTTCCTTCCTACCAAATGGAGAGGCATCAAGTGTGGAAGAATCCACACCAAATGCATTAAGCACGGATGATATAGCAAGGGCTTATGCAAGTTTGGAGCCGGAGGTAAGAAGAGCCATATCTTTCAATGACTATAGTAACTCAAGAAGACAAGAAATAAATCAGAGAGAAAGAAGGCCCATGAATAAAGACCTCGAACACAAGGCAAACAAGGTACACCTACCAAGCTTTGATGGGACAAGCAAAATCTCAGCCCATGCATGGTTAGAGAAACTCAATGACTATTTCCACCTTAGCCCTATGACCGAAAGGGATGCATTACAGTTTGCCATTCTACATTTGGAAGGGCTAGCCTATGAATGGTGGCACCATGGGAAACACACCCTAGGCCATGAGAAGATAACCTCCTATGAAGAATTTTCACGCAAAGTCATAAAGAGGTTTGATAAAAGACATCCACAAGAAGACTTCAAGGAACTCACACACTTGAGGCAAAGAGGAACAGTGGAAGAATATATTCAAGAATTTGAGAAGCTATCTGTAAGAGTCTCCAGGATTGAAGAAGATAGACTTACATATTTGTGGAAGGACTAGATGAATCCCTTAAGGATTTTGTAAGTGCCTTCAAACCCGCTAACCTAGAGGAAGCCATAGATACAGCCCTTAGGTTAGAAAAGGATAAGAATCCCAAACCCTACTCAAAACACTACAACAAACCCTTCCATAAGAAAGGAAGATTTGACAAACCATCACACCACAAAGATGAAAAGAAAGATAGAAAAGCATGTTTCACTTGTGGAGAACCATGGACCCCAGGTCACCTATGTCAAAAATGTCAAACCTTGAAAGATGAGGGACTATGCTTCAAATGTAAATGTAAATGGGCACCGGGCCATAAATGTGGGCAAGTACATATCATAGAAGCAATATCCGATGAGGAAAAAGAAGAAAACCCCACTAAAGAATGAAATTTGACCATGAGGAAAAAGTCACTTTAGTAACTATATCTAAGGTGTCCAAACATCATCCATTTAGACTTAGGAGTCAACTTAAAGGAAATAAAATAACTGCCTTAGTGGATAGCGGGGTTACTCACAACTTTATAGATGAGTCCATAGATAAAAGACTTAAACTAAATCCACAAAACTTTGAGGGATTTATGGTTGCCTTAGCAGATGGATCCACAAAATGTTGTTCCAAAATAATACCCCAACTAAACATAACCATAGGTAAACACCCTATTCAAGATGATTTCTATGTAGTTAAAATGGGGGATAATGATATGGTTCTGGTTACACTCTCTAGGAAGAGTCACTTTAGATTGGCCCAAACTGGAACTATCCTTTGAAGATCAAGGACAAAGAATTACTTTAGATGGTCTCTCGGACGGATCACCACAAACTATCTCAGCAAAAAGGATGGAAAGGAAATTTAGACATAACCAAGTAGAGTGGGCAGCCCAATGCTTAATTTTGGATAAATCAACACCAATAGGACAAGCCATTCACATTGATATCCAACCAATCCTTAGAAAACATAAGAAAATTTTTGATGATATCCCACCAGGTCTACCTCCAAAAAGGGGATTTGAGCATATAATTGAAATGGAAAAAGATGCTAAACTAGTTATCACCACCCCATATAGACACCCTAAGAAGTTCAAAGAAGAAATTGAGAAAACAATCAACGAACTTTTAGAAATGGGACATATACAACCAAGCTCTAGCCCATTTGCATCCTCTGTAGTGCTAGTAAAGAAAAAAGATGGAACTATGAGGATGTGTGTGGATTATCGGGCCTTGAATAAACAAACCATCAAAAATAGATACCCAATACCAAGAGTAGACGAACTCATCGATGAATTACATGGGGCAAAGTATTTTTCAAAAATTGACTTAAGGTTAGGGTACCATCAAATCCAGATGAGAGAAGAAGATGTTCCAAAAACATCTTTCTGGTGTCATTATGGACATTTTGAATTTTTGGTGCTTCCCTTTGGTCTAACAAATGCCCCGGCAACCTTCCAATCATGCATGAATCACATATTTCAGAAGCAATTGAGAAGATTCTTGCTAATATTCTTTGACAATATCCTAATCTATAGAAAAACATGGGAGGATCATCTCAAACATATTGACGAAGTCTTATCTATATTGGAGCAAGAGTCCCTTTATGCAAAAGCTTCCAAATGTGAGTTTGGAATGGAGGAAATATTATAGCTAGGGCATAAGATAAGTGCCCAAGGAGTTCAAGTTGATGAGGAAAAGATTAGAGCCATTAAGGAATGGCCAAAACCAAGAACTCTAACTCATCTTAGAGGGTTCGTGGGATTATGTAGCTATTATCGAAGGTTTGTTAAGCATTTCTCCAAGATTGTAGCTCCACTCACAAACCTCACCAAGAAAGGATCCTTTGTATGGAGTGATGAAGCCCAAGAGGCATTTGAAACATTAAAGGAGGCTATGAGTACTTGCCCAGTACTTGCCATTCCGGACTTCTCCCTTCCTTTTGAGCTTGAATGTGATGCTTCTGGTGAAGGCATTGGGGCAGTCTTGATGCAAAATAAACATCCTATTGCCTTCGAGAGTTAGAAGTTAACTCCACCGGAAAGACTATATTCCACATATGACAAAGAGATGTTGGCAATCATGCATGCTTTGGACAAGTTTAGACAATACTTGGTTTGCCGGAAGTTTGCAGTCAAAACCAATCATAACAGCCTCCAGTTCTTCCTAACACAAAGAGACTTGAATGATCGACAACAAAAGTGGGTTAGCAAACTACAAGCCTACAATTTTGATATAGCATATGTGAAAGGGAAAAATAATGTGGTGGCAGATGCACTATCAAGAAGGCCATCACTTTATGTTATGACAAGTATTTTGCCAAGTTGGAAGAATACTCTAATAGTGGAATATGCCAAAGATCCTCTCACTATAAATGTACTTGAGGGGAATATGCCAAATGATGAATTCAAAGTAAAGGATGAAATCATTCTATACAAGAACCGAGTTTATGTGGCCGCAGGATCCAAGTTGAAGGGTGAAATCCTTAGAGAATTTCATGACAATCCCCTAGCCGGGCACCAAGGCTACTTCAAGATGTATAAGCAAGTAAGAGAAAAATTTGCTTGGAAAGGATTAAAAGGTGTTGTACTCAAACATGTTCAAGAATGTGATACATGTCAAAAGAACAAGATAGAACAAGAGCACCCCGTAGGACTACTCCAACCCTTGGCCATTCCAGAACAAAAGTGGAGTAGCATCTCCATGGATTTTATAACTGGTCTTCCAAGGTCACAAGGGAAAGATTGCATATATGTGGTCGTGGATAGGCTCACGAAATATGCACATTTCATGGCTATCACTTCTGAATATAAGGCACCACAAGTGGCAGACATTTTCTTCAAGGAGATATTCAGATTACATGGACTTCCAAAGTACATAGTTAGTGATCGGGATAACCACTTTATGAGTTTATTTTGGCAAGAGTTATTCCGATTGGCAGGAACTAGATTAACACCAAACACTAGTTACCATCCACAAATAGATGGGCAAATAGAGATTGTGAACAAGTGGATTGAAGGTTACCTCAGAAACTATATCACGGGACATCAAAAAGTGTGGGTCAATTGGCTACACCTTGGAGAACATTGTTATAATACAACACATCACATGTCTATTGGCATGAGCCCCTTTAAGGCTCTATATGGGTATGATCCTACTTCATTTGGAGATCTAATACTACAAGAAAGCTGATGTCCCAAGGCAAAAGATTTCATCAAGCAACATGAAGATATCATAAGGGTTCTTAAAAACAACCTGCACCATGCCCAAAATCAGCAAAAGATATATGCTGACCGAAATCGAGTGGAGAGAACTTTTGAACCTGAACATATGGTATTTCTAAGATTGCAACCATATAAACAATCTTCCTTGAAGTCTAATGGTGTGGAGAAGTTAAAACCACAGTTCTATGGTCCCTACAAGGTATTAAGGAAGATAGGAGAAGTTGCATATGAACTCAACCTGCTTGGGGATAGTAAAATCCATAATGTGTTCCATGTGTCTAGACTCAAGAAAGTACTCGACCAAACCATTACACCATGTGATGAACTACCCCCCTTGGATGATGAAGGACAATTGATACTGGAACCTGAAGCTTTATTGGATACTAGAGAAAAGAAATTAAGAAATAGAGTTATTATAGAATACTTAGTCAAATGGAAGAATCTTTCCACTGATGATGCCACATGGGAGAAATCTAAAGTCTTAGATGCACACATGAAGAAATTGCTTGAGGACAAGCAAGCTTAAGGAGGGAGGCCTGTCATATCCCCTAATTATATCAACTCCATTCTCCAAACAAATCATAATTAGAAGGGCAGCAGACATATGAGTATGAAATGGTGTGTCTTCACACAGATCGGCTTTTTGAGAAGTATATAACGAATTAAAGAGGCAATTCCAAGGAGAGGGAAAGAGAATCATTGAAAAAGTAATCAATATTACTCAAGATCAAATCACAATCTTTGACACATCACCAGAGCAGCCATCAACCAATTACGAAGCATATTATTTCTAAAATTTCTGAGCAAATAGCCATAGTCAACAAGTAAGTTTCTATCATTTATTACTTCCAAATCAGTCAATCGTATGTATATCAGGTACGAATGCCTCTTTACATTTATTGCCAATAATAAGTTCAGATTTGTATCATTATGATAAGTTCAGATTTTCTATCATTATGATAAGTTCAGATTCGTAAGCAATCATTTTTAGACAGTCATATACCATAGCAATGTAATTTGTATGGATCTTATGTGACCCATTAACCTCATATGAGAGTGGGTATAAGTTCCTAAGAGGCCATTCATGGGTAGTTAGTCTCATAGAGACCTTGACTCTAAGAGTATTGAACTTGAGTCTAAGGATAGGAGACATTAGAGCCCCATGGTGGATAGTGGCAACTCTTATCTCACCTCTTATAGGTTGTTAATGAGTGACATAATAAGAGATAGCACATATGCTAATTCAATAAGTGTAAATGAATATATCTTTCTTAAAAGCAATAACACATGAATCTCATAGGAGAGAAGGTAGAAGAGGATCCTTGCCATTAACCAATGGGTATACAAAGCCCTTTGACATTATGAGTACAAAAGGTACCATATGCAAAGGTTTATTACATAGAGGCCTTGTGTGCAAGTGATACAAAAGGCATCATTGTGCCAAGGATAGGTTATCCTATAAATGTGACATAGAGGCCTTGTTCACAATTGATGCAAAAGGCATCATTGTGTCAAGGATAGGTCACCTTAGAGGCCTTGGCTACAAAAGGATGGAAATGAAATCATTACACCAAGGATATAATAGAGCCCCATAATGGCAAATGGTAAAGATACTCCCTTCCTACTCCCATATGATGTATATGAATTAGTGCAAGATGTTATAATGATATGAGCTATCAAGTGACAGTGCATGTGAAATGCAAGTGATAGAGAATACTAGAGAAAGTGAAATATAAAGTGAATATGAGAATAGAGAATTGAGAAATATAAATAGAGAGTGTACATTATGTAATGATGATGCACATAATGTTCAAAGTTAGTGAATGAGAAATAATGTCTAGTAGTAGAAGATGTGAAATGAAATGATAATAAGGAAAGTGATAGTGTAAATAGTGAACATAGATTGTGAATCTTAGAATCATGAAATATATATAAGAGTAAAGAGCAATATGATGAATATATCTTATGTTTATTAGTGATCAAAAGATTTAGTGTACTAATGTTCTCTTCTTGCAAGTTGAAATTTGTGAATAAGGTTGAGAAATTTCGAGTTGTGACAAGGGGACATTACATAATTCCAAAAACACTCTAATTAAAGGTACACATTTCCAAACCTAATTCATTTAGCTAAAATAATTTAAATATTTTAATTTATTATATTTATTTATCCTACACATTTATTTTAAGGGTGTTTTATTTCTGTAACCATAAAAAGAAAAAATAATTAAATTAAATTTGAAAAAGGAAAAGAGGACTTAAAAAAGAATTACTTAAAATAGTGGTCCTTGGGACACTCTAAACTTGCTATACTTCACATATTTCTAGACTTAAGTCAATAAATTTACTATACTTAACATATTTCTAAACTTACATGAATAAACTTGCTATTTTTAACATATTTCTAAGCTTACGTGAATAAACTTGCTATACTTAGCATATTTGTAAACTTAGGAGAATAAATTTACTATACTGACTCAACAATTTGTAATCTTTTTTAAACTTAAGTGAATAAACTTGATATACTTAGCATATTTCTAAACTTAGGAGAATAAATTTACTATACTGACTCAACAATTTGTAATCTTCTTAATATAAAAATAAAAATAAAAATATTAAATATAATTTGGTTGTATCCACTAAAACAACTCATCCTAGTCTTCTAACAAAAAACACATAGGGAAACCAAAACTGAAAAACTTCTCTCAAAAAGACTTAAAAGGAATTACTTAAAATAGTGGTCCTTGGGACACTCTAAACTTGCTAGACTTAACATATTTCTAAACTTAAGTCAATAAATTTACTATACTTAACATATTTCTAAACTTGCTATACTTAACATATTTCTAAACTTACGTGAATAAACTTGCTATACTTAGCATATTTCTAAATTTAGGAGAATAAATTTAATATACTAACTCAACAATTTGTAATCTTCTTAATATAAAAATAAAAATATTAAATATAATTTGGTTGTATCCACTAAAACAAATCATCCTAGTCTTCTAACAAAAAAACACATAGGGAAACTAATACTGAAAAAGTTCCCCCAAAAAGACTTAAAAGGAATTACTTAAGCAGTGGCTTGGGAGCTCAACTCTAAACTCCACCAAAATGAATTTACTGTACTTACTCAACATATTATAATCTGTTGCCGGCAAGTGTTCTTTCCCGGCGAATGCATAAAACGTGCAAAAAGTATCTGTCCTTTTCAGTTGCCGTAACCCAATATTTCCTCGATCCACAGAGATTTCACTATGAGATATCCGGCGTACTTATCAACGATAAATAGACGTACTTATCAGGCAGGTGACAAATCCAAATGACACGAGCTCGGGCCACCATAGCACGGAAACGACCCGCAAAACAAAATAAATTCAACGACTTTGCCGTTTGTTTTATTTCAAAAATTTCCTTCCCCAGGGTGACATTGATTTGGAGCGGCTGAGTGATAATTTGAGGAAGAGGAGCTTACATTTGGCTTCGTTCATTCCGTGGATGGATTCAGCGTGTTTACACAAGCTTTCTTTTCATTCTTTTCGGTTGTACTTCGTGTGGTGAGGAGAAAGAAGCAGAGCTACAATAACAGCGGCAACGGCAACGGAAGGAAGAAAAAAGAAAAATCTATTTCAATTGCTGCATTTTTCAGCTCTACCTAACAACTAAAATTAGCTTTAGGTATGTTCATGTGGTTTATTCTATTTAGATTTGAAGTATAAATTTAGATTTAAGAGGAACGAATTCTATTAGACTCTGTACAGCCTTGTGACTCACTCTTTTCTGTTGTTTTGGTCTAGTGTCTGCCTTAAATAACAGCATGGGGAAGATTAGTGTAATGGGTATTCTCATGGCATTAGTAGTCATCTGGTTCTGCTTCAATGTTGTGAATGCCTATGGTGGGCATCATAAATTGATGTTGAAGGAGAAGGTAACCAATTTGCAGTTTTGTTTGCATGATGTAGTATTGGGGGAGAATGCCACAGTAGTGCAAGTGGCACCATAGAAGCCTATGAATCTCTCTTCGGGCTCTGCCGTTTTCGGTCCATTGTATATTATTGATGACCCTCTAACTGAAACTCCCGATCCCAGTTCAAAAGTGTTGGGAAGAGCACAGGGGATGTATGCCATCTCATCTCTGGGAGAATTCAGTCTGCTAATGGCTCTCACTTACGCCACAGACAGTGGAAAGTTCCGAGGCAGTTTATTGGGTATTGTGGATAAGAACATGGTATTGAGAGAGCAGAGGGAGCTTCCAGTTAGATTTAGATTCAAAGTATAAATTTAAGAGCCTAATGGGTCAGGTTTGAAGTATAAATTTAGAGTTCAATTTTGGAGGGCTTGCACCCTCTAGATTTACCTAGGACTTGCACTAGTTAAATTTTTTGGATTATATTTTTCTAAAACTTGCGCCAGGTTAAATATACTGTAGACTTTCACCTGGCCTGCTTTGTTGCTGTATGCTATGTGTGCTGTTGAATTTACCCAGAACCTATACCTGGCTTGGTCAGTTGGAGTAAGGTCAGGGAGAATAGAATGTGTTAATGAGTATGTAAAATGTCTTTTGGAGATTTGAACATGGGTTCAAACTATCGAAGCCCCGAATGAATATGCAACTTACCTTTCTAGATCTCCACTATAAAAGCCCACAATATTTCACCAATAATGAGTTATTGTATTCTTTTCCTTCAACTTTTGGGTTGACTGCTGGTTCCTAAGCTTTCATTTTTTAAAGAAACATACGGTTGTTTTAAGTAAGACATTATTTTACCCTTATTTTATTGTCAACTTTTTATTCATTTAGATTTGGTTGCTTTGAATTCAAAAAGATTTGGGTGCCATGGTTTCTGCAGAGATGAGAATGGTTGGCCCTTTTCAAAAATTGTCATCTAAAATTTAACTATATCTTTCTTCTTTGTTTTCATCTGCACTGTAAGGATAACTCACTTTCCTTTCTGACACTCCTGAAAAAGATGGAATTGGGTTCCTTTCTTCTGATCACAAAGATCGTTGGGTTTCTGATGTTACAAGTGCTATCGACCCTTGTCGAGGTGGAAGATTTGAATTGGTTCAAGCTAAGTGGTTTGGATCAGATCATTGGGCGAGATCTTTGCAGCTCGGTCACAATGGGCCCCAACTTGGACACAGAATTGCTTTTCCTCATTTTGCAGTTTCTGTATGAGGAAAATTTAAGACAAACAGCGCACAAGTAAGTACTATCTGTCTATGTCTGGTAATTTTGATGCCTTCTTGAGCATGGTTTTGTTTAAGCATGATCCTTCAAATCAGATACCACAACTATCTTTTGTTCTGCTTTTGATTTTTAATGTACTTTGGTGTTGCATTACGTAGGTTGGAACAAGAGTCTGGTTGCTACTTCAACATGGACTATTTTGAATCCCAAGTGCTGGCAGGAGAGTGGGATAGAGTTGAATGTTATCTCTCCAGTTTTACAAATGTTCGAGATAATGGCCACTCTATGGAAACTTTCTTTGAGATCAATAGACAGAAATATTTAGAAGCATTGGACATGTAAGCATTATTCTCTATCAGAATTTGATCTGCATTGGTGCTGTTTGTTTGTGTTGTTATATGTATTTCCTGCATGAACACTAGGTCGGTTTATGTTTTCGACCTTTAATGATTGAGAATTGAGATTTTCAGGCTTCTCTGTTTGTGAATATTGGACTTTGGGTTATCTTTCGTTTTGCTATTTGTAAAAGTTGATTTTGGGTTTGCAATTTTAATGTATAGTTAATTGGTGATTCTGTTCAATACTTCTTTTTTTGCTATTGAGATATTGCTTGCTCCTTGCTCTCAAACTCTTCATGGTTCAGATTCGAGAACGTTGGTGAATTGTGTTAGTTTATTTGAGTCTTTTCAATATTTTGTGAATGTTATTGACAATAATTTTAAGAATTATAAGTTTAAGGTTATACATTCCTCAGCTGTATATAAATAATGCAGCACTGAGTTTTTTAGGTAATATTTTGAGAAAAGTTTTCTACTTTTCCAGGAAAGACAATGGGAAAGCTGCGGAAATACTTAGACAGGATCTCAAAGTATTTGAACCTGTCTACGATGGTGTTTACAAAGAGCTCACACAGTTAATACCTTTGGAAAACATCAGGTAGTGCTTTGTTTTATGTTTGTTTTTATTGCTTTTTCACGTTATCCCATTGTTTCTCTTTTTCATATTGATTCTAACTTTTAAAACATGAGTTGGCTCTATGTAGGGAAAATGAGAAGCTTTCTCAACGCGGGGACACACCATCCACACGGAAATCAATGTTCCTGAAGCTGAGAAAGCTTATAGAAAATAACCCTCAAATTCGCAATAAGCTGGCATTTCCACATCTCGAAGCTTCTAGGTTAAGACTCCTCATAAATCAAAGGTCCCACTTCTTTCCTTACTTTACCACAGCTTCTAAGGAACTGGTTCCGAAAAAATATTACTTTTCAACAGTTGCAGGAAACTTCCCAAATATAATGTGTTCACTAAAAATTGTCTTTAAATTAGAGTTGTCTGATGGAGCTGCCTAAAGAACTAGTTAATAATAAACATGAATTAATCTTAACACCTATAACTAGTTAATGTGATTAGAAGGTCATATTAATAGAGTTAATCTCACATTTGTTGTCCACATTTTCATTGGTAATCTGCAAAATGTTTGAAAATCAGTCTACCAGTTTGGTTGGTACAAATTTTGAATTAAAAAACCCTTGAAGAGTCAGATATTGTACTTTAAGCAGGGGCTGAGTCTGATTTTTTATTTTTTCTTACAACTAACTCATAAATTTGTATGTGCCTTATTTTCCAGTGTAAATTGGCAGCATCAACACTGCAAAGACCAAACTTCTAATCCTGATATCAAAACTTTGTTTGTTGATCATACATGTGTACCCCTCGGTGGATGTCAAACTCATACAAATAATTCTGTTGTCCAAGCAATTCCACGAGGGATATCTTTTCTTCCTATTCCTACACTGGCTGTAAGTTGTGTTGCCAATCGGTATTTTAAAATTTTTAATATCTGCCTTGTGTCTTTTCTGTTCTACTGTTCAAATTTTAGGCATTTTTTGATTTGATAGCCTCTTTCTCAGTAATAAGCCTTTCTTCTGATTTTTTTTCAGCCATTTTCACATGGAGTTGATCTCTCGGGTAATAGTAGCTTGTCTCTTACGGGATGGAAGGCAAATTCTGAGCCTTCCATGCCACATCCTCCTATAGTTGCAGGCACAGGGAATCATTCTCCACCTCGAAGCACAGGTAAACTATTTCATAGTCTATCAAAAATGAAATTTCCATTCAATAAATTTCTTAGTCATTCTTGGATGTTTGTCATGGGGTGTTGGTTTCTTAATAAGAAAACTGTTCTTTCTCAATTTATGAATTCTAATAGGATCTCCCCTATGTCTGGAAAGAAACAATGAACCAAACTATGTATGTTTTCTGAAATGTTTTAATGGCTGATGGCTTCAACAGGATTGCTGAAACGAACTAGAACTCCCCCTACAAATAATACTGGAATTGATTATCAATTTATAAATCCTGAAAACGCTAAGCATTCCTGTATTGGTCCATTTGATGAGGTATGGAATGGTATCCTTTCCATGTACAGTGTAGTTTTTATAGTTTGTTAATACTCATTCCTTGCTTGTTCTAATTGCACAAAATGATTGGATTGGTCTTTGTCCTCTGTTATGTTTTCTCTCCTGCCATATATTTCTCTATTTAATATTTTCAGTAGAAATATTTTGATATAACTTTGAGAATACTATGACATGATAATTTACAGTTTATTAGTTCAATCAATGGATTAGAATAGATATTATTTTAATTAAGATCTTAAAAATTGACATCACTATTACAAACATAACACATTAATGTATCTTACTATATGACAAAAATATCATAAATAACTAAGTAAGGTTAAGAAAGTTGTTTTCTGAAAGCTAATTTCTTTTTTCATGTTGGGTGTTCCCCTCCAAATATATTAGGAGACATCTGTTACTACTCAAACTTTCACCACCATGTCTCTCCCCTCCAGTGTCTTTATTATGCCTTTTCCTACCTCCTACCTCCCAAATAATAATCGTAAGAATTGAGAGCTTCAACCTCGCTACCACTATCGATTTCCTAAATTCTCAAAGCCTAAACAATCAGTTAAAGAGCATCATTTTTATATTCAAGTTACACATAGGGGGTCCTAACAATAATTCTTTGACATAGACACTACAAATCTGTCCCAAAACTTAAGATAGCAATACTGCTTGAGTGAGATGGTCATCATCCTTGAATATTTCTACCATCATTTTGATAAAAGCTCCAGTTTTCTCCGTTCTTTTAAGTTTATATCTGATATATTTTCTAATATTCTTTTTATACTTTGAGAAAATGATTATCTCTAGCTAGGAGTTAGCAGAATTTAGAGGGTCATGACTTTCAGATTAGGCGCTAGTATTTAAGCATTAAATTCTGAATTAAAAATCTAGTAATAATTTTTTCTTTAATGTTGTGAGCAACATTATAAAGCCATATATACTTACCATAGATTTTTCTTTACCTACTAGTCATTGTTATGGATTAATTATACACAGAACTTAACATTTACTATTTTTCATTTGATTAGCAGGTGATGTATCGAGGACCAACTCAACCTCATAGCATTTTTTCGCAAGATGATCTTCCTGTGAAGGTTGTGAGAAGCCTCAGCTATGAATCAAAAGTAATTAGCATGGACTTTCATCCCCAAAAGCAATCAATTCTGTTAGGTAATATTCACTTTAACATGCCAAAAGTTAACATTGTAGTTTACAAGGCTCTTCCAGCCAGTCTATTAATTCCCTTTTAATAGAATGAAATCTAAGCATAATGACTGTGGTGAGTATTTCAGTTGGAACAATCACCGGTGATCTTGGAATTTGGGATGTGGGATCAGGTGAAAAAATAGTTCACAAGACCTTTGAAGTTTGGGATGCCTCAAATTGCTCCACAGAAATGCAGGTCTCTTTTCTGTCTTTAATGTTAGTAATGATCAACCTAGGTGAAGGAACATCTACTATGTTAGTTGTTTGCAGATCTTCTCATTACGTATAGAGTGATTCTTAACAACATAGAACTAACTTATATTTTTTCTTCCTGCAATTTTGTGCTTTGTCTGTACTTCTTGTTAAGGAACCAGCTATCTCAGTGAACCGTTGTATTTGGAGCCCAAAAGGAGAAATGGTCGGTATGTTAATCTACCTTATTGGCCTCTAGGATAGGCATTTAGATATTCACCTCTTGCGACAATGATGCTGATCCCTTGCGATTAGTAGACAAATATACTATAGCAATAGAAATATTTTTTTTGAAGGATTTGTTTTCTTATGATCTGACTTGCAGGAGTTGCATTTTCCAAGTGTATTATTCACATATATTCCTATACCGGGGCTGGAGAATTGAGACCACATCTTGAGGTTCATACACAACTTCAGAAATAAGATGTTCTTTGTTTCCTCTATTTACTATTCAACAGAAACTAACAAAATTAATTTCAAAATTTGCAGATCAATGCTCATATTGGGGGCGTAAATGATATTGCCTTCAGCTATAGTAACCAGAAGCTTTGTGTTATAACATGTGGGGATGATAAGTCCATCATGGTAAATCATATACTTATTGTACTGACCAACAATAATGCTTTTTTGTCATGAGGACACATATGTTCTTTTGAAATAGGAGATTTGAAGTTTTCAGTTATCTTATATATCACTGTGATAGTGCTCTATCTCAAATTATTTGTCTGTGAAGCTATGGGACGCAGTAATGGGGGACAAGCAACACATATTTTACGGTCATGAAGCCCCCATCTATCGTATTTTTCCTCATCAGAAAGATAACAGCCAGGCATGTGATTCCCTGAAGACTCTGCATAATCAAAAGAATGTTGAAGGATAAGCCATTTATGTAGAAAATTGGAAATTGCATGTCTCTAAATCTTTTCATTCCAATTCAGATTTGTCTAGCCTTAAAATAAATAATCTGAAATGTTCAGAACATGCCTCATAATCTTTCATCATTCATTGCAGTTCTTCTTATCGACAGCTATTGATGGCAAGATCATAGCCTGGTTTTATATAGGTCGGGCGTCTACATTTGACCATGATGCGCCCGGGAAGTTCTACACAGCAATAGCTTATTGTGATGATGGATCACGGTACTATGTGATATTCTAAGTTAGAAGTCCTTATTTTGTGGTTTGACTACAAAATACAGTGGCAATTCACTGATAATAGTTTTTTTCTTATCAGTTAATGAAATTCCTAGAGAGATTTTTTTATTATGTTTATCTTCTGTTGGATTAGACTTTTCTCGTGTGGAACAAGCAGAGAAGGTGAATCGTACTTAGTTGAGTGGAATCAAAGTGACGGGACAATCAAGCATACATATTCTGGCCTTGTAAAGCACTCCTCGGGGGTGGTGCAATTTGATACAACAAGGAATAGGTTCCTAGCAGCAGGAGATAATAACCAAATTAAGTTTTGGGACATGGACAATGTCAATATATTAGCAACAACTGATGTTGAGGAAGGTTGCTTGGAGGTAAGAAGAGACTTACCATGATGCCCATTAGTACAATTTTCTACAGTCACAAAAAAAATGTGATTTTATAAATTAATACTTATCATTGACTGGGCACTGTCATATTTTGCAGGAAACCCCTCGTCTCTGTTTCAACAAAGAAGGCTCTTTATTGGCTGTGACAACAAAGAACAGTGGGATCAAGATCTTAGCCAATGCAAATGGACTGAATTTAATTATGGATGTTTAATCTATCCGAGATGGTATTAATATCATCTGGTGTTGGATTAAATGAGTTGTTATAGATTTTCATTTAAGAATGCTACTGTTACTTAAGAATGCTACTGTTACTTAAGAAATATTTATGAAGTGTATAATTTATTTTATTATGTTTTAGGAGAAAATTAAAATCTGTATATTTAGAAGTATTGTGGGTGCAAATATATTAATTAAATTTATATTTCTATTTTTACTATTTTATGTGGGTGTGGTCAGATTTGAACTTAAGAGGAAGTATTAGGGGTAATAAAATATTATTTTATCTATTATTTGTTATAGAATAAGACTTATCTGTCTATTGTGCTGTATTTAGATAATTATGTGCAAAATAATTGGTATTGATTTGTATGAACTATTGTGCTTAAATCTCAATATCTTTAAACCTGAAAGACCTTTGTACTTCAGTCCAAACCTAGCTTGTCATTTTATTGTGCCATTGGCTTCAATAGGACTGTAACATCAGAAACTCAATAATCTTTGTGATCAGAAGAAAGGAACCCAATTCCATCTTTTTCAGGAGGGTCAGAAAGGAAAGTGAGTTATCCTTACAGTGCAGATGAAAACAAAGACGAAAGATATAGTTAAATTTTAGATGACAATTTTTGAAAAGGGCCAACCATTCTCATCCCTGCATGAACCATGGCACCCAAATCTTTTTGAATTCAAAGCAACCAAATCTAAATGAATAAAAAGTTGACAATAAAATAAGGGTAAAATAATGTCTTGCTGAAAACAACTGTATGTTTCTTTAAAAAATGAAAGCTTAGGAACCAGCAGTCATCCCAAAACTTGAAGGAAAAGAATACAATAACTCATTATTGGTGAAATATTGTGGGCTTTTATAGTGCAGATCTAAAAAGGTAAGTTGCATATTCATTCGGGGCTTCCATAGTTTGAACCCATGTTCAAATCTCCAAAAGACATTTTACATACTCATTAACGCATTCTATTCTCCCTGCGCCTTACTCCAACTGACCAAGCCAGGTATAGGTTCTGGGTAAATTAAACAGCACACACAGCATACAACAACAAAGCAGGCCAGGTGAAAGTCTACAGTATATTTAACCTGGCGCAAGTTTTAGAAAAATATAATCCAAAAAATTTAACTAGCGCAAGTCCTAGGTAAATCTAGAGGGTGCAAGCCCTCCAAAATTTAAATCTAAATTTGTACTTCAAACCTGACCCATTAGGCTCTTAAATTTATACTTTGAATCTAAATCTAACTGGAAGCTCCCTCTGCTCTCTCAATACCATGTTCTTACCCACAATACTCAATGAGCTGCCTCGGAACTTTCCACTGTCTATAGAGTAAGTGAGAGCCATTAGCAGACTGAATTCTCCCGGAGATGAGATGGGATACATCCCCTGTGCTCTTCCCAACACTTTTGAACTGGGATCGGGAGTTTCAGTTAGAGGGTCATCAATAATATACAATGGACCGAAAACGACAGAGCCCGAAGAGAGATTCATAGGCTTCTGTGGTGCCACTTGCACTACTGTGGCATTCTCCCCCAATACTACATCATGCAAATAAAACTGCAAATTGGTTACCTTCTCCTTCAACATCAATTTATGATGCCCACCATAGGCATTCACAACATTGAAGCAGAAACAAATGACTACTAATGCCATGAGAATACCCATTGCACTAATCTTCCCCATGCTGTTATTTATGACAGACACTAGACCAAAACAACAGAAAAGAGTGAGTCACAAGGGTGTGCAGAGCCTAATACAATTCGTTCCTCTTAAATCTAAATTTATACATCAAATCTAAATAGATTAAACCACATGAACATACCTGATAAGTAGTCTATTTCTCTTTGATAAGTACGTCTATTTATCGTTGATAAGTCCGCCGGATATCTCATAGTGAAATCTCTGTGGATGTACGACAACTGAAAAGGACATACTTTTTACACGTTTTATGGATTCGCCGGGAAAGAACGCACTTTTGTTTTTCGTCAATTTGGGTGCCGGGAACTTTTCCCGCGCAACAAATAATAGTCACTTTTTGGTTTTGTTCGTTATAATATTTCATATTGGTAGATTTATTTTTTAACACATTATAATATGTTGAGTAAGTATAGTAAATTCATTTTGGTGGAGTTTAGAGTGGAGTTCCTATGCCACTATTTATGTAATTCTTTTTAAGTCTTCTTTTGGAAGAACTTTTTCAATTTTGGTTTTCTATGTGTGTTTTGTTAGAAATATGTTAAGTATAGCAAGTTTATTCACGTAAGTTAAGAAATATATTAAGTATAACAAGTTTATTCACGTAAGTTTAGAAATATATTAAGTATAACAAGTTTATTCACATAAGTTTAGAAATATGTAAAGTATAGTAAGTTTAGAGTGTCCCAAAGACCACTATTTTAAATAATTCGTTTTTAGGTCCTCTTTTCCTTTTTTAAATTTAATTTAATTATTTTTTTTCTTTTCACTAGTTAGAGAAATAAAACACCCTTAAAATAAATATGTAGGATAAATAAATCTAATCATTTAAGAATATTTTGGGCGGGGCCATTGGCTAAGTAATTCCGTTGCGGTAAAGATGGTCACGAAGTCCAGTCTCCCTCGTCCCCGTGGTACTGGAGGGCATGTCAGCATCACCGGTCACGTGAAAAAAGTTTACCAGGCACAAAAAAAAAGAAAAAAGAAAAAAATCATTTAAGAATATTTAAATTATTTTAGATAAATGAATTAGGTTTAGAAATGTGTATCTTTAGTTGGAGTGTTTTTAAAATTAATTGTTTCATTTTTTTATATCAATGTTTTAGATTACACCCTATGATCTATCATGAAGATGAGTAGGAGAAATCAAATGGAATGTGGAGAAGTCTACTAAAAACTTGGAGAAGGTAAGGGTGAAGAGACCAAAAAATGAGAAGTTTAAGAGGAAAGAAGGTAGGATAGAACAAGACTACAGCTAAGAGTGATGGACAAAAAATAGAGAGAAAAAGGTGAATTAAACTCAATGTGTAATAATAGAAGAAGGCCGATGTGTATCTTATAGATCTAAAATATGAATAAAATAATAAAAGTAAAAGTGAATCTTAATGTTGGAGAATAGGAGATTGAAAAGATTATGACAAACAACTATTACTTGGAACTCAATTTGAGATGAATAGACTAAGACAACCATGTTCTATAAAATCTAACACTATGCATGAACTTGGATCAAATTTGCACATGCAAAGTTAATCCACACCCCTACAATTTTGACTCCTTTCTACATGATTATGAACCTAATCTCTTGTAATCTTTAGTATCTACAACAAATTTCTATTTTTAAATAAAACCTATAAAGAGAAAAATTAGTAGTATGGAAGAACAGTACTAGAAGTTCTATGTGAAGAGATCAAGGCAACTAGCTTCCCACCTTTTGCCTTAGTCAAGCCTCATTAATTAGTTCAATAATTTTGTAGATAATTTGGAAACATACCAAGCAGAAAATGCAATTGATTGTTAGGAATGTGTTGTATATTTGCCTATTTTACACCCATAATAGATTATATACTCATCCACAATATTGGGGCTTGGGATAACATCTTGGCTAGGTGGTTTGGGCGGGGTAACAACAACCCCTAAGAAAAAAATGGCCCTTTTTCAAGATAGTTGGTAAGCCCATGGTTTTATGTCCATCATTTTGTAATTTACTACTTGTTTACTTACTACAATGTGCCTATAAATAAATGCACATGGATTTGCATTATTAGGGGCAAGGAGCAACTTATTTTATAGTGAGTTCAAAGTAATGTCAAGTTGTCTTGACTTCAAAATTTAGAGATGAAGATCTTCTATATCTTGTGTTAAGTGCACTAGAACTAAACATTGTATTGTAATCCTATTATTGAGATTAATAAATTGAGTGTGTTTTGGAGGCTAGTTTTTTTGAAAGGATTTTCCTAGGGTATATCTTTTGTTATCTCTTAGTTGTTATTTTGCTAAAATTTGTATAAGATCATTCTTACTTTCATTATTTTTCTCATAACATTAGTGTAGACCTAGTCTAGTTTGCTTTCACTAACTATGATGTGGTTATGATGATGCTAACTGTTTGAGACTTTGATGCAATGAGGTGCAATGTAATAGTTGTATGTAATAACCATCCTAAAATAAATTGTTTTCCATATGAGATTTACAAACTTATAAGTGGCTTCAAGATTGTTTGGATAACACTATGATGTAATTGTTAACTATTTTGAGTTTTCCAAACTCAAATAGTCGTATGGGTTTTTATAGGGGTTTCAAATGGTCTCTCAAAGGTCTTGAATGAGGTTTGTTATCATGTTTTGTCAATGAACTTTTAGAGTCCAAGTCTGGAAAGGTTCCTTAAAATATTAAATTCTTTAAGGAAATCTTTGTACATCTTGTGTTGTTCTATCTTGACAAGTGGTACAATATGGTTTCGAGTTGTCATGTACCTTAAAACTTCCAAAAGCCATGTACAACATTGGGGAGAATTTTCTTTTGTTTAAAAACATGGTTGAATTCTTGATGAGTTTTAGTTTTAGGTTTTCTTGTCATGTTGACTGGTTTTAGGTTTTAAATCTAATTTGTAGGGTTTACCAGTTCACAAGGAAGAAGTATTGGGGTTTGAAGCCTCAAGACTCCATATTTTTGAAGGAAAAACACTCTCAGGAGGTGGTGTACCATGAACATGAACATGGACAATGTGAGTTCTTTATGACAGTGATCACGTCATAGAAGGTGGTGAGGCACATTTTCTTCAATCTTTCAACACAATACAAGAATCCCTATAGACTGGGAATAGAATACAATGGTGTAGATCTCCCATTTATCCTTGCCATCTTAGTCACAATTTGCTAAAAGGCTTGTACCTACACTTTCAAGGTTTTACTAGTTCATAAGGAAAACCCTAAGAGCCTATCTAAATATGGAAACCCTGAGCTCAGTCTTGTGAGGCTTGTCAAGGATCTAAGAAGTCTATGAAAACATTGAGTAGGTCCATCATATCTTGTAAGTGATGTTTATTTTGATTATATAAGAAGAAGAAGGTATATGAGTGTTGACTGATACCTTAAGGGGTTTGTGTCAAGATTTAGTAGTATGACAACTGATTTTAATATTTGGGAATCCATGTTTATTCAGAGGAAATACATGCAGGCTAATGCAAAGCTCCAAGTCAACCAAGTCTTCAAAGAACCTAAGGAGGCATATAATCATGATGAAGTGATGTCAAGCATTAAAGGGCATGTATAGTAACTGATGAGGTTTGTCAACCTTCTTAAGCTCATGTACAACAATCAAAAGATTTTATAGTGTCTCAAGGTTTGTAAAAACCCTAAAAAGCTCTATTTAAGGTATGTCAATAGTGTGTGAAGATTGTAGAAACTCTACAGGGTATCTTAAGGGTCTGGACTACCATAAGGTCTTTGACAATCATACAAAAGCAGTGGCAACCTTGTCAAATGATGTTTGAGCTCGAATAATCCATAAATGAGTATATGAAAATCATTATGAGGTATACCAAGAAGTTAGAGGTCCTATACACTCTAATGGATTGTCAAATGTCTAAAGATTTGGATTAAGCTTATTGAACATATCATACCCCTAGACACTTTGCATAGTCCTGTTAAAATCCTGCATAAATATAAACACTGTCAAAACTTATCAAACTCTATGAGGGTATCAATTTGTTACCAAAGTTTGCCAAATATTTTGTAAGGTTTGTAGGCCAATAAACTGTCAAGCTTATAAACACTACTTGAACCCTTATATTAAACATGTCAAGGTTGAATGGGCCTAAAGGAACATGAAAAATTCAACAAATCCCACAAATCTTGTCAAAACTCCCACAAATATATGCATATGCTATAATGACATGATAAGGATTGTTTAAGAGGTTTACAAGGAAGGGAATGAGTTTTGAAGGTTTGAGCACCATTGAAAAACTTTGTGAATTGTTCCTAAAGTTCTATCCATCTTTTAAAGACCAGTGAAACAATTGTGAGGTTTGCTAATGCATTTGAAGATATAAATATGTAACAACCCTCCCTGTTGGCTATTGTTTAGTGAGAGAGGGACAAAATATTGTCCAATAATGATTTACCTTGCCAAAACCTAATGCATAAATTTATTCAGTTGCTCTACCACTCCACCTGTCCTCTTGCTACGCTGGGGAAAAAGGTTGGTGAATTATTTTATTCTACAAGGAAATCTCTCTGGAGATAGGTGAAGCATTTAATAAGGGCATGGAGGAGGTTGGGAATAGGGTTGTACTCTCTTTTTCTTGATTGGAAGAACTTCCCAATGTTTGACTACATTAGAGGATTTTACCCTTGTTAAATGGGACTAACCTTGTATGTTTGGCCTGCTGCAACACCGGGATTTACACAAAAGATCTTATAGACTATTTTTGGTATCCACTTTTCTTGGTATACAATTCATCTTTGACATATAGACTTTACCATGACAATAAGAGATGGAACAATCCTCCTCCATACAGCTGGGAGGCTTTGTAAAAGAGATGTGAGTGATTACATATATTCACGTAGAAAGATATATGCTTGGTAAGCATATCAAAGAAGAGGAAAAAGAGGTTTGTTATAATGGGTGTAGTTGGGAGATTAGATGGCAATGGGTAAACCCTAGAGCATGTAGAGAGGATAATCGACCTGCAATACCATGAAGGAATTGCATCAAGAAAAGAAAGGCAATGGTGTCAGACATGGATTGTCTTCCATGCCTCAGATTTATGTCAATGTTGCTCATGTCTTTGAAAAATAGAGGTAGCTTCCCTGCAGTTTAAATCAATGTTCAAGGACCATGAATCACTATCCAATATTGACAAGATCTACAGTGATTTGAAAGAGATTTGAATGAGGACAAATGTCTATCCAAATTGAGGCTCCAATCAACCAGATCAAGTCTCCAATGCAAGTAGACCAAGTAGTCGAGGTTGACACTAATGGTGTGGAAAACCCATAAATGAGCGACGACAATCAAAGGCTTGAAGGGTGATTTGGAGGGCATTGATTTCTAGGGTCGAACCCCATGATACCTGATCTACATATCTACTTTTTGACACAATTGGAGTATCGATGTGAGATTAAAGGTCCAACCTGGTCATGAAACCCCTACCTGATCTAGGTACTTGGACCTGCATCAAAAAGAATCTAAAAACCACCGACTCGGAGCAATCACTCAGGCAAGCATATGATTTGCAAGAAAGAGGTGCGATCAAAAGTGGAGTGTGCTAAAAGGGAGTGCAATCTGTTTGGAGTTAGGTGCTTCAATTCTTAGTTTTTCCAACACATAAACTATACTCTATTTGCTGCAACTTTATCCACTGTAGAAGAACTAAAACCCCATCTTTGCATTTTTAAAGTATGCTAAAATTATTTCAGTGCAAGATTTTTACATCGCCCTTTTCCTTGAGCTTATTTCTTTAAACATGCTGAATGATTTCCTCACTCTGTAGAATAAGAAGGGTTTTCAATTTAGGGAGAACAAGGGTCGATCCTATAGAGAATATAATGAGGGCAGCCTACACAAAAAAAAAATTGGGACACGTGATAGAAAATGAGGAGAGCTAGTTCCATGGAAACCTTTTATTATACATCGATTTTATTTTTGCAGAGATATTTTCATTTCAACTCTTCTTATGAAACTTGGGCGGCTTTTTGGTTTTGGTCATTGCATTCTTTTTCTACTAAACGACCAACCTTGTGGAAACTGTAGTCTTTGTGTTAAAGAATGTTATGGCACCAATACCTTAGATATATCAATCTGTTTATGTGCATTGAAAATTAGTCACAAAATCCTCAATATGGAAATCTTTTCTACAACACAAGGATCTAAGAAAACTATTGTAGGAGAAAATGATTAAGATTTCCTTTTTGTAAGTCTTTTTAACATTTTACTTTGCTATGTTAAATATGGTAGACAATATGCAAAATTCAGGCTGTGAGTAGACTTGCAACACCATTTGCTATGTCTTTCTTATAATATCCTTACATTCCTTTGTGAAGAGTGATCAAATTGGGGTCACTGGAGTTATTACACAACTAATCTAACTGTTAAAGACCATTTTCAATAAAATTACACTGTCATTGAAAACTTTTGGCTTGTAGATCACATTTTTGCAATTTCGTATTTAGTATTTAAAAAAACATATTGTGTTTCTACTGAGTTAGATGTGGTGTCCTTGGGACACATCCCCTATCTATAGGGCGTCGAGTTATCCATCGATGGGGCATTGATTTAGGCATGATTAAGTATTTTCATCTGGATGAGAGGTGCACTTGAGTCCATGTGGTGCCATCCCTTCGAGCACACATGATGACACTTCATCTAATTTACACCCTAGTGTCTTGTACCTTTCTAGTTGTGAGTATCACCTGACATTATATTGATGAGTATCTCTATGTTTTGACTCTAGCTTTATGCCTTATTTTCCGTGTCTACTCTGTGATTGATGTGAGTGTTGGCAATCATGTATACCCTTACTTTGTTACTTCTGTTTGGGCCTTGTGACTACCTCTGAGCATGGTGGTGTGGTCTTTCATGAGTCCACATGGTTGGGAGGCATTTCCACGGCCATTGGGGACTGATGTATAGGTTTTGGAGTACCAATTGGAGATGTTCTCTCTCTATGTTACTTTATCAGTTGATGTACTCATTTAGTTATTGTATCATATTCATGGCTATGCCATTTTTCTTGTATATTCTTTTATGTAGTTGTACTTTCTTAAGAGAGAAGATGTTATCATGTAATTTAATGAGAAGAAATGAGATGTTCCTTTTTTGATTTACAGATTCTAGTGTGGGTATCAAATCTTCTTGTTGTATGGTGTTTATGAATTCATATTTCTATTTGGAATGGGTTACAGGAACATTTGGGTTGGTGTTTAAAATGAATGTAGTTTTATAATGTTTTCATCTAGAGGGTAAATCAGTCCTCTCCTTTGGATTGTACATTCAACCATACTTGGCCATGAATGTTGTTGACATACCGAGTTGGCAACTGTATTATGTGCATGTTATCTATTTATGTCAAAAACAAATTATCTTGTCCTCTTTTGGCCCTTACCCTTCGGGGTTGTGGGGCAGGATGTTACATCTGGTATCAGAGCGAAGTTCACACACTGGGAGATCTGGCATATATGAGCCTTCTATGTTTCGTTGTGTTTGGCGTGTGTGGCATGATCTTTTTATATTTTTTTTTTATAGTCTTAATTGCTTTCATGGCTTAGCATGGCATTAGTGGGTTAAGTTACAACCCCATTCTTAGAATTAGTGGAGGAAATAACCTCTTTGGCCCTACCTTACTTAGTGGGACTAGAGTGTTGAGTCTTGTATGTTTATGGGTTAAATGTAACTTAGATTTCCTAAATACCCTTGTTTGGACTGCTCTTGTAAGCTTTGTGCTATAGATGTAGAGGATGGTCAGATTTACCTATTTGTGGATGTGGACAGATTAGTTTAATTGCTCCATGCTCTCTTGTAAGTGTTGGATGTTTGCTGATTTTTCTTATAACCTCTTAATGTGCTTGAGTTGCTACCATTTATCACCCTTGACAACATATTGAAGTCATTGGAATACTAATGGTGCCTTAAACTTTCCCTTAGTAGAATTTTCATGTTAACATATGATGAAAATTGGATGGCATGTAATGTCTTGACTTGAGATGAAATCTATCTTTCTCTCCTCTTCCTAGTTGTCAATAGTTGACAAGATGTTAGATTGATGGCTTATGGATTTAATTAGCATGTGAAAGTTGCAATTAGTAAAAGAGTTAGTGAAGAATAACTTATGCTTGTTATAGTTATGGGTTGAAAGTGATTATATGTTGATTAGTTTAATGAGCTTGAATGAGGATGGTAATTGCTTAGTGGATATAGATCTTGTTGATGAAATTTGATCTTCTTAATTGCATTGTGGATTTCAATGAGACTTTATAGCTGAATGTTTATATTTTAATGCAACTAAAAATATGTAATGTAGGGTAATATGAATTTTTCATATCTTGCTTGATGAGCAATTGCATGCCATGAACACGCCATGGTTGCTTAAGCTAATGTGTATCGATGTGTTGGTAATCATTTATGTTTGGGGTTTTAAGTTTGGGCGTTTGCAGGTTTTCTCATTCAAACCCTGAGGTTTCTGTCTTCCTTGGTCTGTTGCATTGTTTTGTCTGTTCTGATGTTGGCCTCCTATAACGGGTTCCCTGCCGCTATCTTTCACTTCCATGCCTTAATGTTCATGATTTGACCAGCCCAATGCAATCTTTACTATCTTTTCCCATCGCACATGAGAAAAGTGCCAAGTTTCTTTATATGCAAGTGATCAAATCTGTTGACAAGCTTGTGAAATCTCAATCAGCTTCCAGAAATGGTGAAAAATTTGAGTTATATGCATTGTAGATGTATATCGGGTTGCATATACATTGGGGGAATCTTCTGTAAGATTTTGGAAATATTCGCCATTTGTATATCGGCCTTGCTTGTATATCGGGCTTGTATGTAGAATATGCAAGCGAAACATACAAAGGAAAAGATACATTGTAGGAATATTCTGGAGAAGATTCCTTGTTTGTATGTGTGAGGGAATGTACATTGAAAAATATACGAAGGCCCGCGACATGCAAAGTGAACAGTGCCGTGGATATACACGTGGGTTTGTACATGTTCAACATACAAGAGAGAATATATTTCGCATATTCCAGAAAGGATTCCCTATTTGCATGCAAAGGGGAGATGTATATTCGGTGATATACAATTAAAGATACATGCAAATATACAAGGGACCTTGTATGTTTCGCAACATACAAAGGTAAAAGGTGTATTTTATGGGGCCCGCCACTTGTATGAAGTGATTGCATGTTCGAGCATACAATGAAAGTGCATTCCAAAGATGCAAGGCAGACCCGAGGTTGTTTTGATTTTGTTCTAAGGCAGTGTGGCGTCCGCGGCTTGTACATTGCATTTGTATATGCAATGTGTAAGGAAATGTGCAAAGGAGAGAGAAAATGGAACGGGCCCACCACTTGTATATTTGCGCTTGTATATGTGCCGATATGCAAACTTATGAGGATACAAGGCCCGGACTTGAGGGTTTTTCAAATCTGATGGATAGATGCAATGACATCCGCCTTGTATATGTTTGGCGCTTGTATATGTGTAATATACAATGCAATGGATGCAGGATGGAGATACAAGTTGGACCTGAACCATACTCCAGTTCGTTCTGTAGCATTTGACATCCACCTTGTATGTTGTATATGCATTTGGGTTTGCATATACAAGTGTGATAAAGGTGAAATAAAAGGAGAAAGAGCTAGCAATAGAAACATGAGGTGCCTACGTGGCACGTTTTCACTGGCCAATGACTTTTCAACATTTTTGGCTGCCGTTGATCTTAGCGATAGGAGTGGATCGATGGCCTTGTTTTGAACATGCAGTGATGGATTTTTCCTGAGCGTGTACAGCCATTTTTGAGCAAGAAATTTTTAGAGGTACGTCGTTGCTACATTTCAGAGAGGCTATGGGTAGCTGAAGCATTAATGGCGGTTGTGTAGAGAAGTATGGATTGAGTTGACAAGTTCAACCATGCGATTTAAAAAGAGGATCTCCATATAGCGGCACTTTTCTTGAACATACCTGCTCCTTCCTCTTTGTCCCTCTACTGCATTCAATTCTGAGCACCATTCCTCATGCGTTGAATTTGGCAGATTTTTGTTTTGCCTTGTAATTAATTTTTGTCAGGTACACAGTCTTGGTATAAATGCCAAACTGTGTTACTTGTTGTGTGGTTGAAAACTGGACAAATTTTGGATGCTGTGATAAGATACAACTTCATTGGTGGCCCTGTTTCAGATGTTTGTTATGAGTTCATGAATCTCATGTTGTCTGTTTAATGCATAAACTTACTGGTTTCATGTTGATTTAAATGAGTAATGCTTCATTGCATGTGTTCTGTTACTTGTCTCCAAATTGAATGTATTCTTCTTTTGAATCTAAACAGCTAAGGGGTGTCTAAGATTCTTGAATATAGATTTGCTATGTTGAATGCTTGGTCTTTTACTTTTACTCAAGGAGTAGATTAAATATTTTAGGTTAAAGTGTTAAGAAGAATATATTGCAGTGAGGATTTTCTAAGCAGAGGTAACTGAATACCCAAATCTGGGAAATATCTGTAAGGCAATTATTAAATAATCCCCTTGAAACTCAGTCATTAATATGGGTTTATGTGTACATTCACATCTGTATGTCTATTGACTCCGAGCCCTGGATAGGCACTGATCCAGTCTTGTATTGAGGTCACAACCCAGAGTCCTAGTTTTGTATCCAAATATAAAATCCACTCAAACTTCATATACAAACCTTTAGGACTTTAGAAATAGTTTTAGGACCAAAATCCTCTATCTACAACTGAATATAGGCCTAAAGCTAGCCCCTTTACAGTTATCTCATAGTTTTGGTCTGCATAAGAGAGGATTTATCTGCTTTATGTCAACATCCCAGCAAATTTATAAATGCATTTTATAGATGTTGAGTAGGGAATACCCCCCTTGGTTCTGCAGAGCCTAAAGAAGAAGAGGAGATATTTATAGAGTCTATCTCCTATACTGTTGGCCCCTGGCTTGGGAATCCTATTGATCATTGATGGCTATTTTGTAGGGATTACTGGGAATAAGCATCTAGTCTGGGAAAATAACCATCAGAAATTGGTGACTCCGCTGGGGAGGTGAAGTGAAAGTATTATCTTTTGATCCCTGGTAAATTATTGCCCATCTGAGTCGCAACAGAAATTGGCAAATCCACTAGGGAGTGCTTTGTGAAAGAACCCTGATTTTAAAAGAAAACAATTCCTAGTAATAGGTGGTGACTCTGAACTAATCTCCCAATTGGTAAAGTAAAAATTTGTATGTAAGGGAGAAGATCCCAACGTAACCCTTTGTTTGAAGAGTTACCCATAAAAATGATGTATAGGAAAAAAGGGACTATTCGAGCCAGTCAAGATGGTTGTCCCAGCCCCAAGAAAAATGATTTTATTCAGGACAATCCAGGATCATCAGAGCAAACAATGCCTTATTTTTTGAACATAGAAGCTGAAATCCAAAATGTATATGAGAAACAACAGGATGGTGCTCTAAGAATAAGGTCAGAAGTTTTTCAAGAACGCCCTTTCTTGGATCCCAGTGATAGATTTGAAGAGGTTGAGTCTCCAAGGGATGATGATAATGATAATCAGAATGTGATGAAGCCATCCTCTTCTATACCTAGAGAGGAGGAACTAGCTGATGAAATTAAGAGCTTAAGGGCAGAATTAGAATATCTGCAAGTAGTAAAGATCAGAGATGACATGAGACAGAAAGTGCAAGCTCTGAGAGTTGCTCAGAATGATTCAGTTTCTACCCTTGAAAATGCAAATATGCAAAGAAATCAACATGGGAATGAAGTACAGGATCAGCACAATGATCAAAAATAGAATGCACATAATGCTAGAATACCATTAAATAATGTAAGAAATTAGAATGCAAATAGAAATGCCAATGTTATTCATCGTAGTAGATAGCCTATGCAGCTAGACAAATTTAGGCAGTTAGTTTTTGATGGCATTCCCGGTTACCCCAATCCTATTGACAAACATGTGAGGCTGCAAGTGCATAAATTTTTAGGAAATAATACTGTATCAGGTGAAGACCATTTAAAAGCTTTTCAGAATATCATGGACAAATTTGAGGTTGAGCATGAGGATATTTTTATGAAATCATTTATACAATCTTTATTTGATAAAGCCAAGGAATGGTATAAAGGTTTACCTGACAGAAGTATTTCATCATGGGAGGATTTCAAGAGGATATTCAAAGAACAATGTGGTGGTAAAACTGATTCTAGTTTCTTCATTAATGAATTTACTAGCATTACCAAAGGATCAAATGAATAGGTTGCTAATTTCAATGCTAGATTCACTAAGGTATTGAACAAATTGCCACAGGACTTGAGGCCTAATGAACCTATGTGCATAGTGTTGTACATAAATGTTTTGATGCCAAAACAACTTATGGATTGAGAGACAAGAGCCCTGCTAGCCTCAGAGATGCATTCAAGATTGCAACAAATATTCAAAATAATAGAAAAGCATCTGGTAAGACAAATAGGAGAGATGATGTGAAAATTCTGCAAAATCCAAATACTAAAGCTCAAACTGTTCAAGGCAATGCATCTACTTCTAAGGATAAATTAGACAAGTTGACAACTATTGTCAAGGACTTAGGTTATAGAATGGCTAAAAATGAAAAGGGGATAGGTCCTGATAGACTAGTTTACCAAAGGCAAGAAAGAAGACCATCATTACATGATATGCCATATAATACTAATTGGCACAATGGTAAGCCTAATCTTCCAAACAGCAATATGAATCAAAGAGCTCAGAATGCAAAGGAAACACCTAACCCTTTGAAGAAGGCTATCAATATTGTTAATGACACCCCATGGTGTATCATATGTCAAATGCCTCACTCACAGTCACAATGTATGATTACTCAGTCTTTATATAATAATGTTGTTGCCTGTGATGAGTGCAATGAGTGACATTGCATGGAAGATGACAATGTCAATATGCTGTCTACAAACAGAGAATACTCCTCTCACGATGCTGATGCAAGTGCAAATGATGAGATTTAGGTCTAGCAGCAATTTCCCTATGACGAAGATGAGGAAGATAGCTACGCTTATGCTCAAGATTCACATAATTTTCTAAATAATTTGAGGAGACCTTCTGATGAAGAAATTAGAGCCTTCACAGCTGCAGCAGTAGCTCAAGTTAAAAGAAATTACAACCTAAGGGGTAAAGCTCAAGTAAGTAACTCACACCAACCAGAAAATACTTTTGTGAGCTGACCAATGGAAAGTTATAAGGGGACTGAAACATATAAGAAACAATGGAACAATAATAAGTAAGGTTTTAAGCAAAGAAAGGTTGTGATCCTCAAAGAATAGAAAATACTGTTCCCCAAATTGAGAATCAGAATAAAAATTCTCAGGGCAAGAATGATAGTCAAGCAGCCATAAAAACTAAGGCTGGATCATCCCAGGATAAAGGTAAAACTGTGGAGCAGGCTACAACTATTATACAAAATTATGCTCCATTTGACATGACTCAAGTCTAATAGCAGATAAAAGTCTATGTTCTGCTGATGGAACTGATGAAAGTGGCAGAATTCAAAAATAAAATAGTATCCTTAATTTCGGGAGTACCCTGTCAAGCCAAGTTGAGTGATGAAACTCAGGGTAGGAAACAAGCCCTGTGTATGGATGAAGATGAAGTTCCTGAAGTATATTATGGGGTGACCATGACAAAATGTCCTTCACAAGTGGAACCATTTTATGTCTCCCTTGTCATAAATGGAAAAATAATTAAGAACTGTATGCTTGACTCAGGAGCATCCACAAACTTCATGTTGTTGGCAATCATGCAACAAGCTAGGTTAAAAATAGATAAGGCATGTGGGAAGTGCTATGCCATGGATTCTAGGGAGGTACCTATCATTGGAATCATGAAAGATGTTGACTTCAAACTGATGGCTTATCTTGAGAAGACCTACAAAATGAACATAATAATTGTTGATATCAAGCCACAATATGGCATGTTGTTGTCAAGAAGATGGGCAACATTGATTGGTGGGAGTATGCAATTAGATTTGTCATATGCTATGATCCCTATGAATGGCAAGGATGTCAAACTTTAATTAGAGAAGAAAGGTCATCAAAGACAGTGGAGGATCAAGAATCAGAGGAGCATATATGTTTTGTGGATACTGACTGTGATAATTTCAGAGTTGTCTCAGATGATGAAGGAGATAAAGAAGGAAATATTTGCATTCAAGAATTGGATCAACATGGTCTTTGGACCATGTATTTGGATGGAGCTTGCTCGAAGGAAGGCTCTGGTGCTGGAGTTGTATTTCTGTCTCTAGCTGGTAAGCTTTTAAAATTCTCTTTCTTGTTGAAATTTGCTTGCACAAACAATATTGCAGAGTATGAGGCTCTGTTATTAGGATTGAATCTGGCTCTAAAGCATGGAATTAAGATGCTCAAAGTATTTGGTGATTCAAAGTTAATTATTTCCCAAGTTAGAGATAAGTATGCTTCAAAAAATAAGAGATTAAAACAATATAAGCATGTTGTCTGGGATACAATTGAATTATTTGATGCATTTTCAATAGACTGGATAGAGAGACCAAAAAATGTCCTGGCAGATTTCCTAGCTAATGTAGCCATAAGGCCAGATGATATCACTCTATCAGATGTAATAAATGTTGAAGTCAAACTTAGAAATGTAGTGCCAGATAATATATGCAATTGGCAAGTGTTTGATGATGACAAAGATTTACTGAGATTTCTACATTGCATTGATGAGTATGAGAACCAGGAAATGGATTTTCAGAATTTTGTGGAGGTTGTAGATGGAAAAGAAACTCTCTTAGGGAAAGAAATAATGCAGCTAAAGACAAATAAAATCCCTAGAGGGCTGGTCGCTTTAGAGAGAGCTTTTGACAATAGGGACCAATTTGTTACAAAGGCATCTCCAACAAACAAGAATGATTTAGAGGAGATAAACTTGGGAACATCTCATGCTCCCAAAAGGGTATACATTGGCAAACAGCTCAAGCCACATATCAGAACTATGCTGATTGCACTACTAAAAAGGTATAAGCATGTCTTTGCCTGGTCTTATGAGGACCTCAAAGCTTATAGAGAGGATTTATTTCAGCATGAAATCCCTTTGAAACCTAGAGCTAAACCACTTATACAAAAACAAAGGCCTATCAACCCAACCTTAGCTCCTAAAATGCAAGGAGAACTTATGAAGCTTAGGGAAGCTGGAATAATTATGCCTATCAGACACTCAACTTGGGTGTCCAACCTCGTCCTAGTCAGAAAAAAAAATGGTGATATTAGAGTTTGTGCGGATTTTAGAAATTTAAATGTGTCTTCTTTGAAGGACAGTTATCCACTGCCAAATATGGAAGCTATGTTGCAAAGGTGACTGGCTGTGAACTTTTGTCCATGATGGATGGATTTTTAGGGTACAATCAAGTGAAAGTAAAGGAATTAGAACAATTCAAGACCGCTTTCACCACTCCATGGGGAACCTATGTATATGTGAGGATGTCGTTTGGACTAACAAATGCAGGTGCCACATTTCAGAGGGCAATTGATGTTGCTTTTGCAGGGTTGATTGATTCAATCTTGGCTGTGTATCAAGATGACTTGACAGCTTATTCAAAAAAGGAGGAGCAACACTATATGCATTTGGAGTAGATTTTTATTAGAGCATTAGAGTATGGCATCTCACTTAACCCAAAGAAGTGTGTATAAAATTGAGATCCCTAAAATAGTGAAAGGTGTTCAGTCCTTCTTTGGACAAATTAATTTTGTTAGGAGATTTGTGCCTAACTTTGTAAAAGCCACTAAAGAAATCTCTAAGATGCTGAAGAAAGGTGCAACTGTCAAATGGGAGGATGAAGCAACCAAATCATTTCAAGACATAAAAGAGGCAATAAAGATGGATCCTGTATTAAAATCTCCTCATTTTTCTAAGCCATTTCAATTATTTTCATTTGCTTCTTTCCACACTATTGCTGGATGCTTATTGTAGAAAAATGAAGAAGGGTTTGAACAGCCTATTGCTTTCTTTAGTAAGTCATTGCAGGCTACTGAATTAAAGTATGACATCATGGAGAAACAAGCATATGCACTGGTTAGAGCAGTCAAGAGTTTCAGGCCATATTTGGTGGGCTCTCACATAATTGCATATGTACCTCATGCAGCAATCAAAGATATCTTCACTCAATAGGAGGTGACTGGAGGAAGATGCAGATGGATAAACAAATTGCAGGAATTCAACATAGAGATACAGATCACAAAATTGGTAAGAGGACAGGGTTTAGCAAAGTTGATGACACAATCAAATCTACAGGCATGCCAAGTGAATGTAGTGCATAATGAAGTTGTGAATATGTCAGAATCTGAGTGGTATAAGGACATTGTATACTACTTGCAGAACTTAAACTGTCCTTCCCACCTCAGTGATGTCTAGAAGAGAACTTTGAAGCTGCAGGCTATTAAATACATCATTGTTCAGGGAAAGCTATATTGGAAAAATCCTGATGGTGTATTACTTAGGTGTATTGATGAAAATCAGGCCAAGGATATTCTCAGTGACATGTACAATGGAGTATGTGGTGGACATTATGCTGGCCAAACAACAACCCATAAAATTCTCAGAGCAGGCTATTGGTGGCCAACTCTCTTCTCAGACGCACACAAAATGGTAAGAAGATGTGATCCTTGCCAAAGGTTCTCAGGGAAGCTAAAATATGAAGGTGCGTTGCCCCTTAGGACTGTAACTGTAGAGGCCCCATTTCACCAGTGGGGAATTGATTTTATAGGGGAAATCTCAGAAAAATCAAGTGGAGGGTACAGTTGGATTCTGGTTGCCACTGATTACTTCACTAAATGGATTAAAGCCATTCCAACTAAAAAAGCTACAAGCAAGGTGGTCATGGACTTTATTTTAGAGAATATTATTATCAGATTTGGAGTACCAACCAAATTGGTCGTAGATAATGCCATGTGCTTCAGGTCTAGTGAATTTATTAATTTTTGCAGCAATTATGGAATTGATTTGTTTCATACATCACCATACCACCCACAAGGGAATGGTCAAGCAAATTCGAGCAACAAAAGTCTCATGAAAATCATCAAAAGGGTGATAGATAAAAACAAGAGGTCTTGGTATTCAAAGCTGAAATTGGCATTATGGGCTGACAGGGTAACGGTGAAAAGAGCAATTGGAAGGTCACCTTTTGAATTAGTATATGGTGCAATAGCTAGGTTGCCTATGAATAACCTCCTACTGGTGTACAAATTCATCCACGGGACTGAGGAGGAGATTGAGGACCCAATGACTGAAAGAATAAATCAACTGGTTGCACTAGATGAAATCAGAAGAGAAGCACAGAAAACAAACATCAAGAAACATCAAAGAGTGAAGTATATGTTTGATAAAAGGTCTACAGAGAGAAGGTTTCAGATAGGTGACTTAGTGCTTATGTGGAATGCAAGGGGCCAGGATAAGGGTAAACATGGTAAATTTGAGCCCTTATGGACTGGCCCATATCAAATTGGCAATATCTATGAGAATGATTCTTACTTTCTCCAAGCCCTAAATGGTGAACTACTGGAATTGCCAATGCACGGTAAATTCCTTAACACCTTTTTCTCATAAATGAATACCTTGTGTGCACACTGTAAAATAGGTGTAAGTGTTTTGTATATGCCTTGTATAGTCAGTCGTGTTCTAGGTTTTGTGTTTTGTCTTGTCTGCCCCAGAGTATTCTGATCCTCGCTGTAGTCTTGCGCTTGCACGTCCCCAATCAGAGCTTATTGGTAATCATTTATGTTTGGGGTTTTAAGTTTGGGCATTTGCAGGTTTTCTCATTTGAACCTTGAGGTTTCTGTCTTCCTTGGTCTGTTGCATTGTTTTGTCTGTTCTGATGTTGGCCTCCTGTAACGGGTTTCTTTCTGCTATGTTTCACTTCCATGCCTTAATGTTCATGGTTTGACCAGCCCAGTGCAATGTTTACTGTCTTTTCCCATCACACATGAGAAAAGTGTCAAGTTTCTTTATATGCAAGTGATCAAATCTGTTGACAAGCTTGTGAAATCTCAATCGACTTCCAGAAATGGTGAAAATTTTGAGTTATATGCATTCTAGATGTATATCGGGTTGCATATACATTGGGGGAATCTTCTGTAAGATTTTGGGAATATTCACCATTTGTATATCGGCCCTGCTTGCATATCAGGCTTGTATGTAGAATATGCAAGTGAAACATACAAAGGAAAAGATACATTGTAGGAATATTCTGGAGAAGATTCCTTGCTTGTATGTGCGAGGGAATGTACATTGAAAAATATACGAAGGCCCGTGACATGCAAAGTGAACAGTGCCGCGGATATACAAGTGGGTTTGTACATGTTCAACATACAAGAGAGAATATATTTCACATATTCCAGGAAGGATTCCCTATTTGCATGCAAAGGGTAGATGTATATTTGGTGATATACAATTAAAGATACATGCAAATATACAAGGGACCTTGTATGTTCCGCAACATACAAAGGTAGAAGGTGTATTTGATGGGGCCCGCCACTTGTATGAAGTGATTGCATTTTTTAACATACAATGAAAGTGCATTCCAAAGATTCAAGGCGGACCTGAGGTTTTCATTTTGTTCTAAGGTAGTGTGGCGTCTGCGGCTTGTACATTGCATTTGTATATGCAATGTGTAAGGAAATGTGCAAAGGAGAGAGAAAATGGAACGGGCCCACCACTTGTATATTTGCGCTTCTATATGTGACGATATGCAAACTTATGAGGATACAAGGCCCGGACTTGAGGGTTTTTCAAATCCGATGGATAGATGCAATGACTTCCACCTTGTATATGTTTGGCGCTTGTATATGTGTAATATATAATGCGATGGATGCAGGATGGAGATACAAGCCAGACCTGAACCGAACTCCAGTTCATTCTATAGCATTTGATGTCTGCCTTGTATGTTGTATATGCATTTGGTAGGTTTTCACTGGCTGATGACTTTTCAACATTTTTGTGTGATGTTGATCTCAGCGATAGGAGTGGATCGATAGCCTTGTTTTGAACCTGCAGTGATGGATTTTTCCTAAGCATGTGGCCATTTTTTAGCGGAAAATTTTTAGAGGTATGCCGTTGCTACATTTCAGAGAGGTTGTGGGTAGCTGAAGCGTTAATGGCGGTTGTGCAGAGAAGTATGGGTTGAGTTGACAAGTTCAACCACTTGATTTAGGAAGAGGATCTCCATGCGGTAGCACTTTTCCTGAACATATCTACTCCTTGCTCTTTGTCCCTCTGCCGCATTCAATTCTGAGCGCCATTCCTCATGCATTGAATTTGGTAGATTTTTGTTTTGCCTTGTAATTAGTTTTTGTCGGGTACACAGTCTTGGTATAAATGCCAAACTGTGTTACTTGTTGTGTGGTTGAAAACTGGACAAATTTTGGATGCTGTGATAAGATACAACTTCATTGGTGGCCCTGTTTCAGATGTTTTTCGTGAGTTTATGAATCTCATGTTGTCTATTTAATGCATAAACTTACTGGTTTCATGTTGATTTAAATGAGTAATGCTTCATTGCATGTGATCTGTTACTTGTCTCCAAATTGAATGTATTCTTCTTTTGAATCTAAACAACTAAGAGGTGTCTAAGATTCTTGAATATAGATTTGCTATGTTGAATGCTTGGTCTTTTACTTTTACTCAAGGAGTAGATTAAATGTTTTAGGTTAAAGTGTTAAGAA
Organism: Cunninghamia lanceolata; assembly: GCA_027924645.1. Classification (NCBI taxonomy): domain Eukaryota; kingdom Viridiplantae; phylum Streptophyta; class Pinopsida; order Cupressales; family Cupressaceae; genus Cunninghamia; species Cunninghamia lanceolata. The sequence goes on from BSBN01001099.1 coordinate 12,254,140, forward strand.
GAATATATTGCAATGAGGATCTTCTAAGCAGAGGTAACTGAATACCCTAATCTAGGAAATATTTGTAAGGCAGATATTAAATAATCCCCTTGAAAATCAGTCAATTATATGGGTTTATGTGTACATTCACATGTGTATGTCTATTGACTTCGAGCTCTGGATAGGCACCGATCTAGTCTTGTATTGAGGTCACAACCCAGAGTCCTAGTTTTGCATCCAAATATAAAATCAACTCAAACTTCATATACAAACCTTTAGGACTTTAGAAATAGTTTTAGGACCAAAATCCTTTGTCTACAACTGAATATAGGCCCAAAGCTAGCCCCTTTGCACTTATCTCACAGTTTTGGTCTGCATAAGAGAGGATTTATCTACTTTATGTCAACATCCTAGCAAATTTATAAATGCATTTTATAGATGTTGAGTAGGGAATACCCCCCTTGGTTCTGCAGAGGCTAAAGAAGAAGAGGAGATATTTATAGAGTCTATCTCCTATACTATTGGCCTCTGGCCCGGGAATCCTGTTGATCATTGATGGCTATTTTGTAGGGATTACTGGGCATAAGCATCCAGTCTAGGAAAATAACCAACATGATGCAAATGTAGATAAATGGTTAGATTTTGACAAACAAAACTCATTTCATTATGTTATTAGCATTCGATTCTGTTGTGAATGAATGGTATTCCTGTGACTTGTGACATGATGTCATATTATGTGTCATTATGAGATGTATATCATTATGTGATTATAGAAGTGATTGTAATAATGATTGTGAAAAATGTTACTTATGTTTATGCATTAATGTAAAAGCGATAGTGATGATGCTATACATGTTAATACACTATGGTGTTATGTTGATAGAATTGCAAAGTGAATTTATGATGTTATGGGTAATGAATTGCCCTTATGAAAAGAGGAAAAATGGTATGGCTATTTGGGAGTACATATTATTTGGTAAAGTTGTGTATCTTGCATTATGTTGCATAGTCATATGTGGGCTATAGTTATGTCTAGGTAAGAGAAATTGTGATTGTATTCCTATTGAATGTTGTGATTAACCAGCGCTTGAGATGTGTGCCAAGGGGATTGTGATACTATGTACCCATCCATGGACGGTATGTTTGGATTATGTGTATGGCAGAAAACCATACCATCTATGTGTTTTCTTGTTGTCACCCTTTTGACTGCCAACCTGAGGGTTGTTGATAGGTCAATATATGGACAGTAGTAGCAGCAAAAAAATTCCTTGGGAGGGAATTGAATGGCGTAAGTATAATGGCACCACAAAATGACAGTGGTCGTTTCAGCCTCTTGGGAAAGTATCACTACTTCCCCTTATTAATGGACCAGATACTTGGTTCATACAATGTTAGCCTAAATCCACTCAGTTCTTTAGGATGACATTAGTTTATTGTATTGTTGTCAATTAGATATGCACCCTATGCTAAGTTATTCAACTTAACTATCTATTGACACATGGGAACACTCCTAGGCATGTGGGTTGCCTCAAAATTGGAGTGAACCTCCAGAGTGCGCTGGTTCTCCAAATGATTTTCCTAATCTAAACAATTTGTAGAGGACAAGGGTGAGAGGGTTAAACTGATATAAAACTAACTGAAATTAACTCCTAAGGTGATGCACCAATACTTAAACTCCTACCAGATCTTACTCATAATCAGTTCACAGAACTATAACTCCCACAACTACTTGATTATACTTAATTCATTAATATTTCACATGAAGGTTCATTTGAACACAACATGCAACCTGAATCAAATACGATAATTGCATAACGATCACAAAACTAAAATAAAATAGAGGATAAATAACTATCACAATGCAATATCAAATTAACCTTGTAAATGAGTAGACAAATGGGAAGGAAAATTACTACTCTATAATTTGAAAGGAATAATGAGTACAAAAACTGAAGTACAACTCTCTCAGTGTGAGAGGAAGACTCTAAAAATCTCTGAACTTTGATCTCTAACTACTATGCTACTATGGTACCACTGATATCTGACTAAGAAGACCCCTCACTAAGTCTGAATCTGCACCATATATCTCCCAAAATTACAAAGAAAAAGAAAAGTTGAATCTCTAAATCTGAGCTCTACCTAAAAATCTATCAAAAAACTCTGATATCTACTCCAAAATAGAAGAAAACATCTCCAAACTCATCCCCAAAGGGGTACCACTAAAAGCACCAATAAAACATGCCTTATCTTCTGCAAAAAAACTCAAATTTGTCCTGATCTATTCCATCTCGCCCATAGGAAATCAAATCTGGAAAAGAAAGATTTTTTTGCTTTATTTCACTTTAACTGCATAAAATAACAAATATTTACAAGCAATTTATAGAAACATTGCTTTAAATATTGTTTCATAATGACTTATAGTATTATCTCCATATTTGTCTCAATTTGATTTTGATTTGATTCTTTTTACAGAAATAGAATACAAGGCCATATGTGGCATTTCGCCAAGCATGTTACGTTATGATTTTCTATAAAAATCATTAAAATATGGGGGCATATTAAATGATATTGCAAAAAAGAAAAGTCTATAAGGGTAATTCTCAATTTTTCCTTGCCTAAAATATCTAAGGGCATATGAGGTTTTGAAAAAATAAAACTCGTAGGGCTTGACCTTGTTGGAATTAACCCAGACAACTGAGAGGGGGGGTGAATTAGTTGTCCCATAAATGTTTCTTTTAAACTTCTATTACTACTGTCAATTTGATTAATGGTGTAAACATTAAATCATATGAAATCATCATAGAAACAGAAACATAATCAACACTTTTGACACCAAGATTTTTGACGTGGAAACCTGGTTAAGGGAAAAACCACAGTGGGGTTTAACCCACAAAAATTAATACCCTATTAAAAGTATTTTTATAAAAGGGGAATGCACATGCATTTGGGCTCACTGTCCAGATGTCACTACTCAAATGGAGTCTCACTGCCTATAGAAATATTACAAGAAAATAACAAAGATTTCAAACTAATGATTAGCATCTACCCATGCAAGAGTTTCAATTTTGGTTAAGTGCAAAAACTGATCTTACACATTTCATCTTTGCTCTCCTCTTCTTATTGCTCTGCCTTCATTCACACCTTGAATATCTACTCTTCTTACATACACGTTGTTCTCACACTACCCACACTAAATCATCCAATTCCATCGGCTGTATATATCTGCAACATGATCTATAATCATTTCACCAGTCAGCATCAAAACATTTAGAACTTTGTTGAGTACTCTGCTCTGTCGACTAGATCCATACATAATATGATATGTGGACCAAAAATTTCACTTGCAAATCATCAATCATGTCCATTGCTATCACTGATCATCACAAATTGTCTAAGAAACAACTTCATCTAGAATTAAAATCATTCACAAGGTCAGTATGTTCTTCTACTGTCTATTATGTCAAATAGAAACCTACTATTTAGAAGCTAGTATCTTTTGATTCCTTCATTATCAGAGGACAAAACTATGGATTTAGACTGTCTTGACGATGCTTATGACTCCCTCATATCCGTAGCTATCCATGACTTCCCACAGAGAGATCCAAAATACCTTGAGCTTATTGATTCAGACCAACACGACCCTTTATGATTTGATGTTTTCCAAAATGATGAAGCCATCATGAAACTTATGAAGTGTCAAGACCACATCCCCATTTTAATCATAAGAAAGACTTTTTCACCATACTTAACACCTACATATGCTTATTTTGGAGAGAAAGAAAGAACCCTTTAGTCCTAAGGTACCCTAGTCTAGGCAGAATAGCAACAAGATATAAGAAGAAACTTGTGATCGATTAAAAACATACAATAAAAATGGACACTTCCCAAGAGCTCCTCAATTTGACAAACTTCACCTTCCATTAGATACCACTCAGATACAAGACATGACTCCCCTCTCCTTGTTGAGGATGCTATAGACATCAACCTGTGAATAGAAGCTCAGACCGTAAACTCTCTAAGATAGTAGCTCCACTGGACTTTGACATCAAAGAAGGCATATAACCATGTCACCATTAAAGATTACGTTGATTTCTTCATGTGGTCTTATGGTGATATGCCTTGAGACTCCATATTTAAAGTCATGCATCATCTTGTGGTTCACTTCAATGCCAAACCTATTCAAGAAAAGCTACGCAAAATGTACCCCCAAGTAGCCCTCGTGGTCATAGAAGAATTGTATAAACTCTTGGATGTCCAGGGTTCATTCGGACTATTACTTATCCTAAATGGGTCTCTAATGTGGTCTTAGTTAACAAGAAAACTAAGGGAATTCATGTTTGCATTAACTTTTGAGACATCAAAAAAGGATCTACTCTAAAGATAACTTTTCTCTACCAAACATTGATATGATCGTGGATCTCATAGCCATATATATAAAATTTTATCATTAATCTGGATATAATATGGACCAAGTTGAAACATTTGAGTTAGACATGGAGACACCTAGATTATGGAGCTCGGTCTATGTAAGAAAACACCTCCTATAGACTCAACACAAACTTATCCCTCAACCCTCTAAATTGTGACTTACATCATTTGATTACCCTGGAACACACTATAGACAACTCTATACAAATTTGGCAAAAGATATATTCTCCTAACAGAAACTTGTATATGTAGAAACTTATCTACTACTACATTAGATTTGATATACTTCTTAAAAGGAAAGAGTTGGGACTAACAACTAAATAGAAAACAATAATTTTGCAAATCTAGGAAATAGGAAACAAAATCGAGCGAGAACCATCTTGACTAATTTATCTATTTCTAGCTAGATTGAATCCCTACAATCACAAGTTAAAAACAAAGCATCAAATTCTTCATTAAATTTAAATCATATTTAATCATCAGAATATATTCATCTTCATACTCAGATTAGTCAGGTAGGCAACTAGTAACTTCAATCCTATCTCCATTATCAAATTTGGTTGCCATAGGCAACTTCACCAAATTTAGGTTTTCAGATCATGTGGCATGCACAAGATATCCACCTCAAGGTAGTTCTCCAAGTCTAGTTATAGTTTTGCAGATGTTCATTATGATTCTACCTAGGTGGTATGATAGTCCATTGGTTTCTAGATGACATCATTCAATAGCATAGATGCATCTGAACATTCACCCTTCATTGATATCTATCAAGATAGTAAAATAGAGTTTTAAATTGTTCTTAAGGTTTGGGGTTCAATCATAGTGTTAAGATATTGCAAATTTTAAGACTATTTAGACTAATTAAATGGGCCGCTTAGTCTCAAGCTAAATAACACACATAAGAATTGGGACTAACAACTAAATAGAAAACAATAATTTTGCAAATACGTATGAATAGGAAAAAAAATCAAGCTAGAACCATCAACTAATATCTTTTAGACCATGATGCATATTTTGAAATTTAAACTTGAACATTATCGTCATGTGAATGCTTTTAGCCATCCTACAACATCCTATCACCCTTCATCCTCTTATAGGGATATGCCACATAACCTCTCCAAGTTGACCATGCCAAACCCAAAGTCACAATCCTAAGAGGTCCCTAATTTCCTCCCAATGATCATGAGAACCTTGAAGAGCCTACATCAATCCCTTCATTATGCTCACCACCATCTAATCCTCCAACTTCACATCCTAAATTTAAATCACCTCTCTTAAATGACCTCTATAGATGTACTATGAACTATATTACGAAGACAAGCCTATATGCCATGTCCCTCTCTATTAAGTTTGATCACTCCAAATCCTAATCCATTTTCTCCTATTATCCATCCACCTAATCCTAGACATTCAGCCTTCATTGATATATATATTGATAGTAAAATAGAGTTTTAAATTGTTCTTAAGGTTTGGGACAATCATCTAGTGTTAAGATCTAGTGCAAGTTAAGACTATTTAGACTTTAAATTAAATGGGCTTAGTCTGAAGCTAAATAACACACATAAGAGTCAAATGACTAACAACTAAATAGAAAACAACAATTACAAATAGGAAATAGGAAACAAAACCAAGCTAGTTCAACATCAACTAATATCTTTTTCTAGCTAGATCATCCCTACAATCACAAGTTAAACAAAGCATCCTAACCTTCTTACCTCATCATCTATCTTAAAAGTGGAAGATTTAATTTCATTACCACATGTATATGGTTATATATATGTCCTATCAAATGGTAAGGATTCACTCAAATTTTCACATACTCTTGAACACATATATCCAATTTATGAATTCATGATTGATCCAATGCTCAAACCAATGCAAGCATGACTATTGTTTGTTGGTCCTGGAAGCTTATAGGAAATGTTGGATCTCCTCTAGAATGAGTACTTAACATCAAACCAATAGCCAACTCCATAGAAAAATTAACAAAATTGAAACCTTGGACCTAACATATGATAACAAACCTCGAGAACAAATTCATTATGGTAGTCCTAATAGCTCTCTTACATTTTGAAATTTGTACATGCATGTATACATTATCTGTATGTTTAATTTAAATTTATTTCAAGTGTAATTTCTTGAAACATATATATATATATATATATATATATATATATATATATATATATATATATATATATATATATTCTTGATTTAATTTTAAATTTGTACTCAAGTTTGTATGCTTATATGTATATATATGCAAGTTCATATCTATTTTAATATATACATCATGAATCTAGATGATATTCACTTTGATGTTGAGGACTTGCTTAATACACAGGATGATCCGGCCACACCCCCACCCGCACCCATACCCCCAGCACCAAACGCCCCACCTCTAGATGCCCCACCTACAGATGACCCACCTCCACCCCCACCTGGAACTGACCAGGCTCACTTGCGAGCCGTAATTAATGAAAATGTGGATTCAATACAAGAAAAATTGAATTCCATTCGCAATGAACAGTTCATGCCACCTCATGTGGTACTTTTTGCATCTTTGATGCAAAACATTGTAGATTCTGTGAGGTCTATTGACTCAGACTTTGATGGATTCCAGAAATGGAGAGAGCAGAGTTGCCAATTTTATGCTGATGGCCTCTCCTATAAGACTATTTTGGATCTTAAAATCACAAAAGCTCATTTAGTGCAATATTTTAGACATCCCATTACAAATGAACCTATTCCTGCAAATAAGAAAAGAATATCAATCAGGTGGTGTAGGCATGAAGGAATGTCTACCAATTTTTGGAACAGATGGTGGATGGTGTTTGATTATCCACCTCATGCTAATTGTGAGGTTCCTTTATATTTTTTGAGAAAATTATATGTAGAGTTTGTTATGAATAAAAAACCCAACTACTTTGATTTTAGATCATTCTAGGTTATTGGTGGTGGCATGCCACAACAGAGGTTGGGGGCACGGGTTGATCCCCAATGAATGGTGCCTATTCAACCTCTTATTGACCCTCCTGTTGCTACCATTCCTTCGCCCTTCTAGCATCGTACAGTGGTATCCATACTAGGCACATTGAGTGCACTCTCAGGTAGCCTACATGAGCAGACTTCTATGATGGTAGCATGAGTTAGAGAGCATGGAGGAGTTGATGATGGAAGTTGTCCTAGTACCACTCCATATGTGTCGATGCCTCATACATGTACGAGTTGCAATCAGTTGTGTTATGGACCTTATCAGGCAGCTGCACCCACTTCAGCTACACATGCATCATCTGATAATGTGGGCACTAAATCATTTGTTGATTATCTATTTGCTAAGGATCATCCCACTGATCATTCGACATAGGTATATATAGGTTATGTACACATGTTAAATTTAAAACAATTTTTTAACCACGTGTTTTTAATCAACATATAGATCAATTAAATTGTAATATTTTAACAATCAAATTGTTTGGTGTAGATGATGGCAATAGCGGTCACCATTGATTGAATTAATTTTTCATCGACACCTGTTCATCTCGGGCACCCATTTGGGGTACATTTTCAATGATTTGTAAATTTGTAAAATTCAGTCTTGAATGTGTGTACAATTAAATATTTATGAACTGGTTCAGGGTTCTTCCACATTGAATCCTCCATCTCAGGGTGTCTCGAGCACTCCTCCATCATTGGGCATCTCACATGACACTCTTACAGTATGTATATTGTTCTAAAAAGTATATATACTTAAATTTTTCTGTTTTGATATTAGTGTATCTGAAAACATGTACTATTTAATATTTTATAAATATGTCTATGCAGGTTGACACAACAATGAGGATGGGCATTGTAGCACACTTGGATAATCCAAGTTTATATCAGGAGTCGACTGCATTTCAAGTTGTGGAAAAATGTATAACATGTGCACAAGTCAATTATATATATGTTTTAAAACCTAATTTGTACACACATGTGCTAACTTAAATATAAATGACATTGTAGGAGCTTGTTAGTGACACGTTTTATCAACACACAGCACATGCAGAGTAGGAGGATAGAGGAGATGGGCAGCCTAATACGGTATAATTTAAAATTTAGATTATATTTTTAAAATTGAACAATTAAAATATACGTTGTGAACTTAAAGTAAAGTTCTTGATATATAAATGTTGACATGTACATTCAAAATTCATTTTCTTTTATATCTTGATACATGTCATGGAGCTAAGCCTATAGAGACCGGTCCTGGAATAGAGGATTCACAACAAGTTCCTCTTACGGTATAATATTTTTTTAAATATGATAACTTATAAATTAAATTGAATTAAATCATTTTTAAAATCGTCAAGTACATCTAATTTCAACTTGAACTTTCTCTTGTATTAAATAGATTGATTCAGAGCATGGAGAGACAGGTCTAGATGCACCAGAGCATGCCTCTCAACCTTACACGGTAATTTAATTTTATGATAAATTATAAACTTAAAAATTGTCATTAAATTAGATTTCCTTATCATCTTACATCTAATTTCATCTAAATCTTTCTCTTTTGCAGAGTGATTCAGGTCATCTGAGTAGTTTGCATGGTGTGAAGGGGACTCTTGATGATAGAGATAGTATGTGATAGGTTATTCAACATGGGCTATATGTATAATTTGACTATTTCATGGACTATATGTTATATACTGTTTGTCATGGACTTTATATATATATATATATATATATATATATATATATATATATATATATATATATATATATATATATATATATATATATATATATATATATATATATATATATATATATATATATATATATATTGTTGAACATGGACTTTATATATTTACATGTCACACAATAAATGCAATCCTATCATCAAAGTAATAATCATGTAAAACCAACATGTTAGTTTAGGTGCATCCATACATATATCTGTTATCCATGCATACATACATTGCATATACATCATAAACTATACAAGCATAACATCACATACATATGTATATACAAGCATCCCTAAATTTAATCATAAATCAAACTCTAATCTAACCATGTGCATGAAGGAAAAGAAATGTAAACATTTGAGATCAACCATAATAAGATATATAGATTGACATCAATAGAAATAATCGATTGTCATATATAAATCTCTATGTAAGTGTCAGAGTGTTGATCTAGATTTGTGCTTAATGAAGAAATTGCATTGAAAGAATATGTAGTGATGAGGTCCTAATAAAGTTCCTCCATTCATTCACGGTATGCATATTTAGGTCCTGGTCAAATTTTAAGCAATAAAATGGTAAGCAAATCAAAACAAAGAATTAAAAAGTGAGATACTCATGAGGATCTCTTTCCTACTAGGAGGGATCAATCTCTCACATCTTCTCATCTAGATCAACTAAGTTATTTTAAATGATCCTAGCATGGTTATAGTTATATTTATCCAAGTTCCTTGGTGCTTGTTCTTGTGTTGACCATGTAATTTAGGAGTCCCTAGAGTAAGAGTCCATGGGAGTGTCCCTTGACCAACCTCTACTACATCTTAAGTAGATTTGTAGCATGGGAGTGTACTAGGGGAAATCCTTTAGAAAGTCACCCTTTTTCAATAATATCTAGTCATGTCATCTCCTAGACCCATCTCCTCTCTATCTCTATGTATGGGTTTGTAATAATTTGTTTGTGTTAGTCAAAGTCACCATTGTGTAAATGTGTAATCATGTGCCATAGTAACCCAATCAACACTACTTGATACCTCAAGGAAGTGAAAGATCTGGTGTGGGCATGGGTCATTGATACCTGGTCTAATATGCTCCAATATCCATACCATAACTAGAGAAGGATGACTAAATCCTAGTGGCTTATGGTGCACAATCTAATAAAGGTCATGGTAGACCTTGAAGGTAGGATGTCAATCCCCCATGCATAAACTTTACCTAACTCCACTTGCTCAATGATAGGAGCCTACATACCATATGAGAAAGTGGACATTTTTAGTCCTTCACATGCAAAGTTCAATATTTTTTCCAATCTCTTGGATTCTCTATTTGTGACTTTGATAATGACCTCTTTGTTAATGTTAAAAACATGGTTAAATCATTATAGTTGTATTATATATGGATGACTTACTCATTACGAGTAGTCTTATTTCTTTAATCCACAAATATAAAAAATAAATTGAACCAGATATTTGAATAACTAATTTAGGGCTTCTACATCATTTCTTAGGAATGATTATCTTCTAGGATAATTGGAAAATGACTAAAAAAATATTGAAGTATATTAAAAGTACTTTTAAATATGTTTTTTTTTTCCTACACCAAAATGCAAATTTATATGGTTATTGTGATGTTAACTATCTTGGTAATTTTGTTCATAAGAAATATACTTCCAGGACTATTTCTTTAAATTTGGTGTAGGGACTATCACATGGAGTAATAAAAATCAACCTATAGGGGCTCTATCATCCACAAAGGCCAAATATAAAAGTGTAATAAAAACATCAAAAAATCAATGTGGCTTAAAAGATTATTAAAAGACAAAAAAAATTAAAAATTAAAAAAAATATTATTAAAAGAGCTTTAGCTAGGTAGTGTTGATAGTACCACCTTGTCATAATAAATGTGTGATAAGGATAACACAATAGGAATCTACACCACTCTATCTATCCAACCTTGTCATAGGGCAACTTGATTTGTTGTAGTAGGGCAACTTGATTTGTTGTAGAGAGCTCCTACACACTACTCACCAACGAAGCTTGCTCGTTAGATCACTCAAAAATTGAAATATAAACATGAAAATTGAAAAAATGAAAATGTGATTACATTCCCTACCTAGACACGTATCATTTGCAATTAACCTACAACTTGATGCTAACTTTTTGGATGTCTTAAGGGGACGTCTTAAGTTCTCAAAATTTGATGAAGTTGCCCAAGGCAACCAAATTGAACAATTTATAATAAAATCAAATTTAAAGTAAATTTTAAGTAGAAAAACATGGACATAAATAACAAATAAAATACATAGAATAATAATTTTGATAAATTTAATACTGTAGAGTATAAAATTGTGTACATACACATGTATACAAATTTCTGTACAAAATGTGTAATAATGTAATTGTGTATGTACATATATGCCAACTCAAAATAATGTAAATACAAAATGTGGTTATATGCCATCTCAAGAAAATCAAAAACTTGAGGGGAATGTAGCAAGTCTTCATGCCACCTAATGTAAAAATAATACAAGCAATTTATCAATATATCTAAATCAAAACATGTATTTTAATTTATATAAAACTATCTAGATATACACAATTTGTACATGTATTTACAAGTGCCTCTCAAATTTTTGTTTCAAAGTATGTGATGAATTTGTGATGATGGCCTGAGGATATAAAAGGACAAATTAAATCAATTTCAACTAATAACGCACAAGAAATATTAAAACATGTATTTAATGTATTTAAAACAACAATATAAATCTATTTAACTATATTTACCTGTATTTACTTATTCCATTGTACCATCTCCATCCTCTCTTTTTTCCAACGCATCGATGATTGTCTTATGGTCTTCCATAGAAATGTTCCATAGCTCTTTATTTGTAGGTTTTCCACGATACCTCTCCAGTTTTATATTTGTTGCCAACACCAAATGTGAGTAGTGTATAATCTTGTTATGTGTTTCATAATCTTCGAATGCAGGCAAACCATTCTTCCTTATTAGGTATTTCCATAGCTAAGTGCCAACAACCACCACTGAACCTATTGGATAATGATAGCCATCATCAAAGAAATACTTAAAATTTGCTTAAGGGGAGCAAAGAAGTTCTTAAAATATGCTTAAGGGGATCAAAGACTTGTTATCAAAATTTGCTTAAGGGGATGTCTTAAGGGGATCACCAAACCTGTTGGATAAGGAAAGCCATCATCATCTTCTCGAGGTGCTGTTAACTTATGTTTAGTCTCCACACAATGAGCCAACCAATATTCAGTTTCCTCTTCATTATTCTTTAGTACAACAACAACATACACATGTCCTGCAAACAAATTTTGATTCAATAACTTGCACATGTCCATAAAATTTGACCAATCAACATACATGCATTCATATGTACACATAAATAAATAAAAGCACTACAAATTAGTAATGAAGTGAAATAAAATGAAATGATTTGAATTAAATTACCTTCTTGTACAAGGTCTGAAACATGGTCATAATCATCTGATACAAATAGTTGATCATTGTCTTCAATTGTTGTTTCACTTTGATTGTGTGCTTGTGCAAGTGTCAATGGTCTTTGCTTCCACTCTTCAACCCATTCTGTATTCTCACATGCTTCCCAATCCCCTGAAATACAAAACTGACAAAAACATCCAAGCTCCCTTGTCCAGATAGTCCATGTACTTGCATTCAAACTCCTAAATGAATGCCATTTAGTAGATCCACTGATTGTCTGGCAATCAAGTCTAGGTAGAATGTTTTCTTCTTCAACCAACCAAAAGAATCGACAAACTGTAGAGTACTTGCTTGATCCAGGTGTACATAATCTTGTATTGCACCAATCTACAATCCCACGTGCATCTTTAAATTTTACTGCATCCTCAAATTTTAATTGTTGTCTAGCAAGAATTCTTTTAACACACGCACGAGCTCCATCATGTTCTCCTTTACCATGTCCAGCTTCAAAAAAATTCCACATATGTTGGACATTATTCTCCTTGTGAACCCTACTTAACCAATAGAACATTCGAGCATTCTTGAACTGCCCTGTACAATTATCTAACCATATAAGATGTTCAGTCATCTAGATTCCTCTTTCTCTTAAATTTGTATAAAATATATTGAAACAATATTGAACAAACTCTGATGAGTGTAATTGATTGTCACTCAAATAGAAATGATACTCTCTCAAAACTTTTCTATCATTCTCTGTGCTATCATCTGCATGTCTATAAACAATATGAACAAACATAGCAACCTGCACTAAATTGTAATATTGTGATTGAATTTCCTCTTGTGGAGCTAAAGTATAGTTTTCCGCAAAATCAACCACTGATAGTATAGTACCAATTGGAAATGTGTTTCTACATTCATAAAATTGTCCATCAAGCCATCGAGCTTGTTGAGACTGCTTGACATATTTTTGTACAATATTACTTTTGAATTCTGATATGATTGCATGCACACTAACCTTTTCTGTAATTAAATCACAACGCTTTCCAAATTTTCCATCTTTTAAAGAATATTCAACATTCTTAAATCTTTTAACATCCACTAATTGTTGTCCAAAATCATTTTCAACACTTTCATGCATACAAACTCTTAACAAAGAAAGATTGCCATAACTAGTGCATTGTCCAGAAATACGTGAACTTAAATAAAATAATTTTTCATTAGATCTTTCATAGAACAAACTTGATATAAACTCTTTTATTGCTTCAGTTGGCATATTAATATCACATTCCTGTATAATCATGTTACGATGTAAAGTACAATGTATATATTGAAACACATCATAATAATAATGAAATTGAACATGCGTTTTACAACAACAAGATATTCGTTCCTTATTAATCTTTACATACCATGGTTTGCATTTTTCAAAAGATCTTTGACTTATTTTAATATTACCAGGTAACACTAATTCATTACAAAATTTTCTATAAAATTCAGTTTGCGTTGTATCTAATAGGTGTTTTGGATGAGGATCGTGAACTTTGGACCCCACTCTTAATTTTAAAACATCTCTAGCATTAGACGATACCCTAGTATTATCATGCCAATATTTTTCGATCAAAGATCTGATTTCAACATTCAGTTTCATGTCAGATCTCTGGAGTCGACCACTAAAACTCCAACATTGGTTAATTGGATCATTTTCTATACTTTCTCTTCTTTTTGCTGCTCTTACCAATGTTTTAGGATGTATTTTTAGAATTCCACTAATATTGCTTACCATTCTTCTATTCAAAGCTGTTTTATTCACTATAGCAATTGTTATAGCTTGTCTTGCTGCATTTTTATCTTTGGATCGACTATCACTTCCAATAGACTCAATGGCACTAGCAACAGTAGACATAGCATGTTTTAGTGATTGATCTTTTCTTCTTGGTTTAACAAAAATGCCTAACATTTTCATTACTTTTCTCATTTTCCACATTCTCATTAATTGCATCATTAGTTGACATTGAAATGATAGTTTTTTACGATAAAAAAATTCCTTGTATAATCTATTGGCATGTGTTCTTATTTGTCTCCAAGAAATTTTACTAGGAAGATTATCCAAAACATCTCTTTCAATTTTGAAAAAATATTTCTCATTTTCAACATCACATCCTAGATTTTCATTTTCATTTTCAACTTCAAAACGATTTTCATTTTCCGCAACAAAATGGTTTTCATTTTCATTTTCAACAAAAGGATTTTTCGTTTTCATTTTCAACAACAAAATGGTTTTCATTTTCATTTTCAACAAAAGGATTTTCATTTTCATTTTCAACAACAAAACGATTTTCATTTTTATTTTCAACAAAAGGATTTTTGTTTTCATTTTCAACAACAAAACGGTTTTCATTTTCATTTTCAACAACAAAAGGATTTTCATTTTCATTTTCAACAACAATTTGTTTCAAATTTTGATCTCTACGAATATTATCAATCTCAACATTGTTATATCTAGCTTGTTTTAAATCTCCTATCAACACTATTTCCATTTCATTCAAAGGTGGATTTGAAGAAGTACCTAGATTTGTGCCTATTGAAACATTCTCCATAGAATTAATAGAGGGATTTGAATACATACCAGGAGTAGTTTGTATAATCGTATTAGTTTCCACATTCGCCTCTTGCAAACTTGCATCATCTACATCCATGGTCTCCTCAATGTTTTTATCTTCAATAGTTGTGGAATTGGATGCTTCAGCATTATTCATTGATTGAATCTTTATTCTTCTATCTCTTTGTCTTTTTGCCTCCTCTCTCTTCGCTTCAATTTCTTCAGGGGTTAATAGCTTCCTATCTTTCCTCTTATTACAACTTTGTGATCCCATGATTAAAAAATTTATGAAGCATGTACAAATGAATGTCAAAAATTTGAATGTGTTTCAATTCCTTCAAACAAGTACCAATTCAACAAAATTCCACTCAAATAGTGTCTCCATGATGGCTTCTATCAAAATACAAACAATATTTCAAGTTGATGGACCTGCAAAAGAAAAAAATATGACAAAGAATGCTACAAGAGTCGCTGTCGGCCGTACTCTGGAGCAAGTTGCAAAAATGATAGTCATAGTATAGTCTTATTAAATAAAATAGGCAAATAATAAATGGGATCTCGTTTTATTTTCGACCGATGCATGAAGAAATGGGATCCCGTTTAATAGACGGGATCGCGTTTAGTAAACGAGATCCCGTTATTCAAAATTTAAATTTTAGGCTCAGGTTTTGCTTTGTAACCCGCTTCAGAAAATACTTTGGGGACCCGACCCTAACCTCTGGACCTGGTTTGACCTACAACTTGAAGGCCCTGTCAATGTCACAACAAAATAGTGACTTTGGGCATATATCTAAAGGTCTATTTTGCAGAATATTTTGATGAAATTAAAACCCATTATAGAGGAGACAATGTAGATTCCATATATGTATTTTTTTACAATTGGATTAATTTTTTTATTTTTTAATCAATTTCTGATGAAATAGGTCCATAAACTTGAATTATCAGGGTTTTTTAATATTTTAATAACTTTTTATTAAAATATTTTTTTTGTAAAAAAAATTGTATGAAAACGTACTTTAGACAATTCTTTTTAAGTTAAAAAAAATTCAAAAAATGTTAAGTTTAGGTCATCTTATGCGTGATGTACACAATGATTTTTTAAAAGACAAAAAATGACCAATAAAAAATTAATAAAAAAAAAATTATTCAATAAAAAATTATAAATAAATATGGAAAACGTGCTTCAGTGAGTTACAAATCTTTTCCCAAAAAGATTTTAAAAAATATGATTATTTAGGTCAAAATATGGATGATGTACACGTACATGGTATAGTAAAAAAAAGTGACTTTTAAACAGTGGTTTTTAGAAACGCCTATTCAAAATCAATTTCTGTCATCTGGGTATTGAAAAAAATTACATATTTTGAAACTAGACTCCGAGTACTACATTTCATATTTGGTGACTTTTTCCAAGATTCCACCTTTAAGTGCTTCAAATTTTTAGGTCAAATGTGACAAATTCTGAAAATCAGGGAAAACACTTCCACTTTTTTGCCAATAAGTGGACACAACTTCTTGCACACACCCGTGACCTTTTAACTTTTACAAAAACCTAATTTTGGCATTGCAATAAATGTGTTGCCCTAACTATATCCAGTTGCTCTATTTTTTATAGTTCTTCAAGAATCACTCTGCAAGATTTCATATCAACATATTTCCTTCCGGAAAACCTTCCTAGGGTTATGAGCCGATTCAAGATATTCTCTCTTAGTGTGCCAGATTTAGGCACTTATTAACTGACTGGGGGAATTTGATGTTCAATGTAGCTCCCTCTGAGCCAGAGCTCCTAGTTCAACTCCTGGAGGAATTGTCAACACAGGATTCCAGTGTGGACTATTCACAATCGTTTATTGTTTCTTTATTTACCCAAGTCTTATTCATTTCACTCCTTATCTCATTTACATCAATTTTTCTTTTTCCTTTGTCTTGTTTTTTCTCATCCGGTTTTTTGTTTACCGGACCTCTTCTTCCATCGTTCCTACTTCTACAAAATTTTGCAATATGACCAGATTTATTGTAGTTAAAGCACACAACATTTATTTTCTTATAAACTTGATTTCCTCTTGATCTACACTAATTAGCCATGTGTCCAAATCCATTGCAAGAAAAGTAGTAGGCATTGAAAAAAATGCCATTAGAGTTATTCATTATCATACTTCTACATTCATTGCATTTATGACCATACCTTTTGCATTTGAAGCATTGACCGGAGAAGGATGGACCATTTTGATTTTCTCTACTTCTGCACTAAGTAGCTCAATGACCAAAGTTATTGCAATTGAAACAATTTCCATTGAATGATGGATATCTTTGAGCATTATTCTATCTTACTAGAGATTTCCTAGTTCTGTTCCTTTTATTCCTTGGTTGAAATTTTCTTTGACAAGATCTAGAGCTTTCACCTTTTTCATATCTGAGATTATGCTTGTCATCATTCCTTTTCTATTCTTCAATTAGTACTTCAAGTTTAGCTGAGCTTATTTTGAATTTCTCCTTGTACTCATTTGTAATTTCTAGATCATGTCTGAGAGTGATAATCTATCTCTCAAGATCTATATCTTTGTTTCTACTTTCTTGTAGATTAGATTCTAGGAGACCAGCTATTGCATCCAATCTACAGCATTCTTTAGATCTCTCTTTCAGATTTTGCTTCATCTCTTCTTCAACTTTCTTCCTATCTTGAATTTCCTTGGTTAGTCTCATTACCCCAGTTTCCATTTTATATTTTAGGACAAAAACTTATTTAGTTAACTTTTCACATTCTTTTGTCTTCTCTTTTAGAGCCTTGTCTTCCAGTTGAAGAGGTTGCTCATTTCCTTTTGCATTGGATTTACTCAATTTTTCTTTTAAAATTTCAATAAAGTCTTGAGCCTTTTTTAGGTTATCTTGTAGTTCTTGGACTTCTGCCTTGGACTTCTAAAGATCATCTATGGAAAGATTAAGTTGCCCTTGAAGGTTATATTCATCCATTTTTACTGTTTTCCCAGATCTTCCTTAAGTTGTTAAACTTTTCCAAAGGAACCTTCCTCTAATACCAATTGTTTGAATTAACAGAAATTTTAAACTGAGAGGGGGGGTTAATCAGTTGTCACATAAATTTTTCTTCTAAACTTCTTTTACTACTGTCAATTTGATTAATGATGCAAACATTAAATCATATGAAATTATCATAGAAATAGAAACATAATCAACACATTTGACACCAAGATTTTTGATGTGGAAACCTGGTTAAGGAAAAAACCATGGTGGGGGTTAACCCACAAAAATTAATACCCTATTAAAAGTACTTTTACAAAACGGGAATGCACATGCATTTGGGCTCACTGCCTATATAAATATTACAAGATAATAACAGAGATTTTGAACTAATGATTAGCATCTACCCATGCAAGAGTTTTAGTTCTGGTTAAGTACAAAAATTGATCTTACACATTTCATCTTTGCTCTGCTCTTCTTACTGCTCTGCCTTCATTCACACCTTGAATATTTGTTCTTCTTACATACACATTTTTCACACACCACCCACACTAAATCATCCAATTCCATCATCTATATATATCCGCAACATGATCTATAATCATTTCACCATTCAGCTTCAAAACATTTAGAACTTTTTTGAGTACTCTTCTCTGTCAGTTAGATCCATACATAATATGAGATGCAAACTAAAAATTTCACTTGCAAATCATCAATCATGGCAGCTGTTATCACTGATCATCACAAATTGTCCAATAAACAACTTCTATGCATCCAAAATTAAGATCATTCACAAGGTTAGTCTGTTCTGTCAAATAGAAACTTGATATTCATAAGCTAGTATCTTTTGATTTCTTCATTACCAGAGAACAAAAATCTAGATTTAGACTATCTTGATAATGCTTATGACTCCCTTAGATCCGTAGCTATCCATGACTTCCCACGGAGAGATCCGGACCAAAATACCGGACCTTGTCACTGCTCTGTACCTGACTGCCTCGACTTAGACAAATTCTTACTCTGACTTCCAGTTGGACCAAACTAAATAATGAGGATGGGTAAAATGGTCTTAGTTGCCATCAATGACAACACTTGTCAATGTGAAGCAGTATCTCTTGCCAACAAACCTCTACTCGATCTGCACACTTTCTTCTAAGGCATCAATGAAGTTGTTTTGACCTTACCTCCAAAATGGAGAAAAGGGCCATCGAGGATTCAAGGCACATAGCCTAGGTAGTAAACATGTTCACAAGGTTTTAATACCCCCATCGGTATTAGTTTAGCTTAAAGAAATAAAATTTATGTGATAAAAATCATCATCAATTTAGGGCATCGATGGAACCCTAATCACAAAAAACCCTTGCCGTATAAATTCAAGCTCATTTCACACCTTTAGACTTTTGAGAGAAAAGACTTTGCCCAGCCATAGCCATGAGTAGGGTTTTGGACTGTAAAATCCTTAATTTCTTTCTGCTCAATGTAATCTTCAGGAAGATCTCCTACAAAATATGGAAGGTAAATACTTCTTTGAACCATTTTCTTCATTTATTATAGGCTTCCCTAGGCTTCTAGCCGTAGCCAAAAAAATTTCTGATGTATTTATGCTATGTTTTTCCCCTGTCATTTGTCTCTCCTGCATGGAGCCACCATGGTTGTTGGTCTAAACTTATCTGGAGGAAATATAAAAGCACACAATGGGTAAAACCCATGGCTTTGCACATGATCCTCTTTAAAAACAAAGGTATGTTTGTCGATCTACAATCTACATGCATTTCTTTTCATTTTCTCTATAGCATGAGGCCTAAAAGGGTATTTAGAAGTCATGGTTCTATAGATGTGTTTCATTATTTTTTGGAGATTCCTATAACTAAGTGTTTGAACCACATTATTATGCAACTGTAGTTTTGTCTTCAGACTAAGCTTCCTTCCTTATCATAGGCCACGACCTCAGTAGCGTGGGTTTCATTGACTATTCTGTATTTGCAACTTTCATATTCAAAACCCCATGTGATTTAAGCTCTTGTGAGGAAGATATGCTCTCTCTGGCTGTGACCATGGTGGCATTAACTAAGCTTTTGATCTATTTTCTACTATGTAAAAGGGTAATGTAACCATATTGTTATTCATCTCTGAAAAGGCTGAAAGGCATATACTATACTGGTCCATGCTTGATATATTTGATCCCATATGATTTCTAAGTGTTCCTTCTAAAACCCTCATGAGCTTGGGATAGATTATGACTGTTCATTGCTATTCATTCCTTTTAGTGAGGGCTTAAATGATACACTTGTCTAATATATATATGATTGTCACTTTTCTTCAACACCTTATGACAAAATAACCACTTTTAGCTCGACTCCAAGCAACTAAGCTTCACTAGAAGCATGAATGAAACCTTAAAACATTGATATGGAAAGGCTGAATGCTTTATAGCCTCACAGTCAATCTTCTTTATGAAGTTACCTTGCAATGATGAGTTCTTCAAAGACTATGTAAGATGATATGACAAAATGTATGAAGATTCCTCCTATATCATTGTTACTTCTTGATAGAGCTCTTCATTAAAGTCTAATATTATGACAGTAATTATGTATAAAATTGTCATGTCCCTATATTGAATTAGTTATGCATTTCAATTATCCCAACATTAAATAATATAAATTGAATATATTAAAATAATATATATACGGATTCAATATTATGAATTAAATGGTATATTATAAACCAAATATTATTTAAAATATTATCATTATAAAAGTATATAAGTATCAATATAAATTATAATAATTATTATATAATAATACATGTAATATAATAACATTTATATTGTAATATAAATTACAAGCTTGTCTTATTAAGCAAGAAAAGGCATCGATTATGTTTAAAAGAATAACAAATAGAAGACAATGATATTGTCTCCTAATGAAAGGCCTTAACATCGATTCCTAAGACTTAGAACTAATCAAGGATGAACTTCAAGTATATGCTAATCGAATGCATATAAGACAAAGCTAGGATTTTCCTTAAAAACTAAGCTACGATCACACTTAAAGGAATACAATTATAATACAGACAACTAAGATTAATGCATTTAACAAGGTAGCACTAATATGAAGGGAGACGTCCCTTTGTTGGGAAAGATGAATGGTTACAATATAAAGACAGAAAGAAGAAGGGAGGGCATTATCATCAAATAAGCATCTTACTCCTCATTATATAAATAGTCATGAAGAGATCAAAATAATTTAGTCTTCAAATAGAATACAACCCAGATCAGATCTTCTACTTAGCAATTTATTCCAGATTCAAATACAATTAAGGACAGAGTATTAAGAGGTCACCGATTCTTCCTCATATCCCACGATCAAGTGTAGAAGATATATACATACTTTGTGATCATTGAATCCATTTGTCTTCCATCCACATACCATTCGGAACAGATATATATATACAAGAATTGTGAATTTGCTTGCATTCATGTCTTATAGTCTATTGGAGATCATACATTTACCCAATCAAAGGTATGATCTATCAATTGTCCATTATGAGTTATATGCTATGTAGTTGTTAGAATCTGATCTATGTTGAATTGTGATTAAAGAATTGTATGATATGAGTATCATTGCATGATGTTTGCATTTGAATCTGTATAATAATCTGCATCTAGTATTTCTATGGAATCTTTCATCAGTCGATATACTATAGTATAGTTCAATAAATGAGATGTTGCATTTATTCGTTCATAACATAACAGTCTGCATAAATTGGAATGAACATTATCTCTATATAACATAATCAGATTTATATGATGTACTGCTAAGAAATCATGTTTTGTGTTTGTCTCTGACCATGATAAGTTCTAAGCAAGTCTATAGATCTGCATTAGAATTGTTCAAGATATGTGTTAGTAGTAGACATTACATTACTTTATATTTTGAACTTTAGCTCATTGCATATGACATCATGTAGTCTGAATGATCCTCATAATTGCTTGTATATATAAAGGAAATAAATGATCATATTTACATTTAGGAGTGAATGATTGTCACAAATGAATGAATATATACATCAATCAATCATTATATTAGATGTTTAAATGAAAGGTGTTCAAGCATTAAGATGAATGTATGGCAATCATGATGTAAAGGCCAAGAATTATATAATTATGAAGCACTATGTATAAATATTGATGATGATTTAGAAATCATAGTTTCATGCCATATCCGAAAGGAGAATTAAATGTCATCCTTAATCATCTCGCCAATCTATGGGTATGGGGATAAGTTAAGGATGTGATTTGGACCTAGGTAACCCTCAAGAAGATGAAGTACCTCTGGGTGTGAGGTGAAGTCTCTTGGGACAAGTGTCGAAGTACCTCTGGGTGCGAGGTGAAGCCTTGGGCCTATGGTATGATGAGCTCATCAATGTTAAATGTGCCCTACTGATGGGATAAAATTACAGATTCCAACTAAAAACCGTTTACAGATAACAAAAATCAAAGAGATATGTGGGAATAATGACAAGAAACATAAGGCAATTCCTTCTCAATGACAGGATATAACAAGATCAACAACACATAATACATATAACAGGAGAGATATAGTTTATTCACTTATATTTCCTTCTAATTCAATATTACATTATCAAAATATTGGCCCATATACTCGGCCTCACACTACAGAATGACAAAAGAAATGAATTTAACCTATCTAGCTTGTATCAAATGGCTCAAAATGAACCATCGCCCTTTCCTCTACTCAACCACAGCCTCCTCATCCTCTTAACTTAT
The DNA here is from genome assembly GCA_027924645.1 of Cunninghamia lanceolata. NCBI lineage: Eukaryota > Viridiplantae > Streptophyta > Pinopsida > Cupressales > Cupressaceae > Cunninghamia > Cunninghamia lanceolata. Next base: position 12,277,097 of record BSBN01001099.1, read on the forward strand.
TTCTATCTATTTCACCTCTAATCACTCTAATTCCTGTGCAAAGCATATCTTTCACATATAGGATAATCAGTCTTTAGACCATCAATCTCTCCTCCTCTAAACTACACGGCCAATATGAATGGCCTCTACCATCCACCTCTCCTTGATCTGCTATGTTTTCTCCTTCTTATATACTCAGCTGTGATCTAGATAATGATGCCTCATAACGGTCGATGCCCACCAAGCTTGACTACCCATGATTCCTTATTGTGGTCTGTAGAAACTAAGCAAAACATAATGCTACCTAGTTGTAATTGTCGCATGAAGGAAGAATTGAAAATGAAATGACCATGCGATAGAACAATAACCACCACCCAAAATAGCAAAGATACAACCAGAAGAAATAGAAACCATGATGTCCACGACTTGCAGATGTTTCATAGAAATTCAATGTTGTTTCTAAACATGTCAATTCTCCTCAAAGGAATAAAGTATTCACCAGCTGGTTCCAAATCTGCAAATAACCGGCTACCAGACCTTGAGATAATAATAGTAATTTAATGTCTTAGCAATGGTTGACAGAAATAGCCAAACAAGTTACTGTCATATGGGTGATATGAGTTACACAATAAAGCCCAAAATCTAAAAATATGCAATCCAAAATTGATGGAACATGATGCCACTACATCAGACTCCCTAGGCAGAAAAATTCATGAGCTCCTACTCATGTAGTCCATGATTCCATTTTTCTTTTTCCTTATCTACTAGTTTCTTAATTCTGTACATCCATACTTGCATTGTTGCCTTCAAAATTTCACTGTCTACATTTGTCATCTTCTTTCTCTCTGTGCATACTTCCTCTGTCGATTCTCTTTATTGACTCCAAATTTCTACCATTCTGACTCATCATCACATTCATCTACTGGCATCATCTCCAATGAAAACAAAACCTCATATATGCTATGTGAAAAATAAATTACCTCTGGAATCTTTATGATTGCAATGTTAGTTGGTAACAGTAAGTCTTTGGCCTCTTCTACAGTCTCCAGTTCATTCATCACATTCTCAATTGAACCTTCTGCACTTTCATTCTCCGCTGTATCCACCTTTACTAAGTCTGCACTTCCACTATCCGAGCTGAACAACACATCTAATTGCTTATCCTCTTTTGCTGACATGGTTTTCTTTTCATTTTCATTATATTTATCATCATCAGAAACAAAAGCACGAACTATAATTTTCCTAGCATCAAACTCGGGATTATTTTGATTGTTAAAATGAACAATTTCAAATCTCTGAAAATCTATATTTTGGTCATTACCTATCACTTGATAATCTTCTTCCTTACAAAAATGTTCACAGTCCTCATCAACATCCTCTGCATTCTTGTTGTTAACTTCTTCTATGTCTGTTGCTGGCTTGCTATCTTCTACTTCCTTCTTTCCTACAATCATAACATCATTAGGAAAATAATACTTTTCAAATGCCTCTATTCTTCTTGAGATCTTTTGCAATTCCTCATTGAACTTCCTCTTTTCCACATCATCCCAATATCTATCCCACGATGGTATTACAATAGGTCTTCTAACTGCAATCCTCATCTCCTTCAGTATTTTGCCAACTCACACTCTGCAACCAATCTTCCATGCCTCCTTCTCTACCCTCTGTAGTTACAAGTCTCCTCTCTCTCCTGCAACAAATCTTATAGGGTTTACTCAAGACACAACCACACAACTCTTTTCCCACACCCACTAGTCTTGGCTAAGTTGCCTCTCTTCAGCGATCTACTCAGCACTCAAGACCAACCATGCTCTGATGCCACTTGATGGGAGAAAATTATAGATTCCAACTAAAACGTATTTGCAGACAATAAAAATCAAAGAGATATATGGGAATAATGATAGGAAACATTAGGCAATTCCTTCTCAATGATAGGATATAACAAGATCAACTACAAAGAATAGATATGACAGGAGAGATATAGTTTATTCACTTATGTTTCTTTCTAATTCAATATTACATAATCAAAATATTGGCCCATATACTTGGCCTCACACTATAGAATGCCAAAAGAAATGACTTTAACCTATCTAGCTTGTATCAAAAAGCTCAGAATGAACTGTTGCCCTTTCCTTTACTGGACCACGGCCTCCTCATCCTATTAACTTCTTGTTTCTATCTATCTCACTTGCGATCACTCTAATTCCTGTGGAAAACATATCTTTCACATATATGATAATCAGTCTTTAGACAATCGATCTCTCCTCCTCTAAACTACATGGTTAATATGAATGGCCTCTACCATCTACCTCTCCTCAATCTGCTATGTTTTCTCCTTCTTATATACTTAGCTGCGATCTAGATAATGATGCCTCATAATGGCTGATGCCCACCAAGCTTGATTGCTCACGATTCCTTTATGTGGTCTATAGAAACCAAGCAAAACATAATGCTTCCTAGTTTTAACCATCGCCAAAAGGCAAAATTAAAAATGAAATGACCATGCGACAGAATAATAACCACCACCCAAAATAGCAAAGATATAGCCAGAACAAATAGAAACCATCATGTCCACAGCTTGCAGATGTTTAATAGAAATTCAATGTTGTTTCTAAACTTGTCGATTCTCCCCAAAGGAATAAAGCATTCACCAGCTGGTTCCAAATCTGCAGATAACTGGCTACCATGACCTCTAGAGTATAATAGCAATTTAATATCTTAGCAATGGTTGACAAAAATAGCCAAACAAGTTACTGTCATATGGGTGACAGGAGCTACACAATAAAGCCCAAAAACTAAAAATATGCAATCCAAAATTGATGGAACACGATGCCACTACGTCACCTACGTTGGGTGACTCTGAAATGGATGAAGCATACTCAGGTGTAGCATGAAGTCCTTTGAGATGACTGGTGAAGTATGTTGAGTGTAGTGTGAAGCCATCGGGCCTCTGTATGGGATGGTTAATGGCCCCTTAACAAACTATGCTCATGGAATTAGGGATCGATTAATGATAGGGTGACTCACAATTCTCTCTAGGATAGAACATGAATTCTATGAATGTGAATATTGAATAGCTATGAAATCATGATTTTAATGCTTAAAGACCAATGTGGAAAGGATATGGATTAATACTTTACTAGTGAGTTCTAATTATGATATAAAAAAGGAAAAACTAAATACTAATGTTTCCTTTTTGTAAGTTGAAACTGTGCAAGGTTGTGAACAATTTGAGCTTACTAGAAGGGGACATTACAAGTGGTATCAAAGTGGTCATCCTTCCATCCTGTGTATACTTGTAACTTATTCTCTCATGTGAATACCTTGTGTATTACTTGTATTCATGCTTCAAGCTTGATATACTCATGTGTTGCTTCATGCTTATTGTGTATACTTTGGTAGTACATGTATTTATGTTTATACTTGGTGACCTTGGAATGGTGGATGTACCCATAGTGTAGTATGGGATGCACCAATCCCCTTTCCAATGGTCTGATAGTATACTTACTGGTCTTGAGGCATCTTATGTGACTCCATGCATTCACGAGTGTGCTTCATGACTTACACTTCATGTGTATACTTGTAGACAAGGGTATACTTTGTGAATTATGTATTTAAGTGTATACTCTATAAATTGCATTTGTATGCGCATATATTTAGGCTTCATGTGTATACTTCATGATTTACATCTATTTATATGCTTCATGCTTTAACCTTACTTTTATGCTTCATGTGTGTGTTTTCTTGTGTGTGTTCACATATTTTACTTGTGTAATCTTGTGTGTTTTCCTGTGTGTGTTTTCTTGTGTAATCTTGTGTATTTTCACGTATTGCTTCATACTTGTATGCTTTCTATTGGTAGGTTGCTCATGTTGATGAATGTGTGTTTCTCATATCTGATATATATTCTCGGCATGTATACTTCAAGCTCCATATGTGTTAATACACATGCTACTTAGACATTCATGTGTATGTTTTATGTGTATACTTCATTGAGTGCAACTATATTCAAGTGTATGCTATATGACTTTGCAATTGTATTCAAGTGTATGCTATATGACTTTCCAATTGTATTCAAGTGTATGCTCTATGACTATGTACTTGTATTCGGGTGTATACTCTATGACATTATATTTGAATGCATACTTTATGTCAATAATTATATTTGAGTGTATACTCTATGCTTTATATTTGTAATTGAGTGTATACTCTATGATTATATTTGAGTGTATAACTCTATGCCTTGTAATTAATTATATACTCTATGATTGTATTTGAGTGTATAACTCTATTCCTTGTAACTGAGTGTATACTCTATGATTGTATTTGAGTGTATAACTCTATGCCTTGTAATTTGAGTGTATACTCCATGATTGTATTTGAGTGTAAGACTCTATGCCTTGAGATTGTATACTCTATTATTGTATTTGTATTTGAGTATGTACTCTATGATTTGTATTTGTATAACTAGTGATTGTGTACTCTATGACTTGTATTCAAGTGTATACTCTATAACTTGGTATTTGTATTTGAGTGTATGTACTCTACAACTTGTATTTGTATGTGAGTGTATTTTCTAAGACTTGTATTCAATTGTATACTTTATGACTATGTATTCAAGTGTATACTCCATGACTTTGAGTGTTCAAATGTATACTACATGCTTTATGTGTGTACTCCATGACTTATGAATGTTCAAATAGACACTTCATGACTTACTTATATTAATGTATACTTCATAGTTGTGTGTATACTTACATGTTACATGTATGCCTCATGCCTTAGGTATTGCATGTATATATTTTTGTATACTTCATACTTTGTGTATCAAGTGTATGTTATGTGTTTCATGTATTATGTGCATATACTCATTTATTACATACTATGTTCATGATTCATGCTTCGTATACTTTAAGTATTAAGTGTATAAGCTTTGTGTATGCTTCATGTACTATATGTATTTATGATTTGTGTTTTTGTATATGTGTGCTTATACTTCATCATGGATCTTCTCTCCAATGGTGTTCTCTATTTGGAATGTCAAACCAAAGAGCCTCACCCATCATGTTATAGACAAATATATATTGCTCTCTCATCATTCTTTTAACACACTTATGGTCCACATTCTTAAGACTATTATATCGTTGTCATCGATGTTAAGAGTTTACAACACTACACATAGTTACATGATAATAGCTGAGATTGTTCAACCACTATCACCGAAAATTTTAATTCTTGCAAATCTAAGGATCAAAATATTACACCCTGACTTGAAATGTAAGTACCAGACTACTATTACCTCCATTTTCATTTGGGCTAATATGAGGTAATGACCTCAACCTAACATGATCACAATTTTCAAAGGACCTCCACTACAAACAAAAAGTAAAGTATCACTAATTATACCTTGATACATGTCAGAGTGCACTAGTATTACTAAAAGCTTAGTCATCACACAAAACTATTATGTAGAGATCTAGCACTCTATTGTGCCCTATATTATCTATGTTCAAATTGATTTATGGTAGTGAAGTCACCCCTAAGTATTTAAGGTAAATTACAATTAGCCTTTGATAACAAGGTACTCTACTATTACCCTTAGTCTATTAGACATAACTGGGATTTACAAATGAATTACTCTAGCATTCCATGTTCAAATATTCATGTCAAAATTCATCATATCATGACGTTTCTACTCCACACTCATAGAAACAATGGCAATATACATATCAACCTTGCAACTTACCAATTCTCTCTCCTCGATATCATATAATTACTCCCAAGGTATTCACCTGCACATGGTTCTTCTCAAATTCTTGGGTTAACTGAAAATTGCTTGAGGACAAGAAATCTCAAGAGAGGAGGCCTATCATGTCCCTATATTGAATTAGTTATGTATTTCAAATATCCCAAAATTAAATATAGACTGAATATATTAAAATAATGTAAGTGTGTGCTTCAGGATTAAACTGTGTTAGTTTTTCCCTCAACATTTTAGATCACACTCCATGATCCATCATCAGGAGAAAAGAAAGCAAGAAAAATAGAATGAATAATCTGTAGATCAAGAAGCTTAAATAGAAAGGGAGAGGGGAAAGAGGTGGCATGGGGACAAAGAGATCACACATGGAAGAAACTTCCAAAAAAAAAACTAACACTCCAAAAACCCCAAATTGCAAATAAGACTCCAAAGACACAAGGACAAGACAAAAAGAAAGACAAAAACCACAAAGTGAAACTCAAAAAAAAATAATAATAATAAAAATAAAACATCAAACCTACAAGCGAGAGAAAAATGTAACTATAAAAATGTATATATACTTCTATGTATATCTATATAGATGTATAAGAGAATATATCTATATGCCATTAAATAAATCAATATATATATATATATATATATATATATATATATATATATATGTATGTATGTATGTATGTATGTATGTATGTATGTATGTATGTATGTATGTATGTATGTATGTATGTATGTATGTATGTATGTATGTATGTATGTATGTATGTATGTATGTATGTATGTATGTATGTATGTATGTATGTATGTATGTATGTATGTGAGTGTAAAAGTAAATAAATGTATGTATGAAAGAAAAAAGAAACTTAGAAATAATAGAAAGAAGGAAATAAATTAAAACACCTAACCTACAAGGGAGAGTAAATATATAACTATATATAAATATACTTCAATACATCAAAAGAAGAAAGGGAGATGGCATTTTAACTTTTATTAAAATTTTGGAGATGGGGTTGTGGGTCAAGATTTTATAGTTGTCACCATTGGAGAGGAGATCTAGCATCTTGGAGATATAGTCATGTTTTTTCATGATGACTATGGCATTGCCTTTGTCTACTTTAACAATGACAAGGTCATTGTTGCTCATTAGACTCTTGAAGGCCCGAAGCTCAGTTTTGGGGATATTGCACCTCGGTGGTTTCGCATGCCTTAGTACAACAACACAATCTCATCTTATTTCCTCATCAATATCCTCGGGGAGAGAACGAACCACATTTTTAGTCCCAATTAATAAATCAGTATAAGGAACAGATTGAGGGGTGATGGCAAAACATAAACCTCTTTTTAAAAAATTGAAAGAGAGAGGATCTAAAGGTACATGGGAGAGGTTAACAACTAATTTATTTTCCCAGTCATGAATAATGAATAATGGGAGATGAAACAAATGTGATTAGAAATAATCATCAATGAACATCTGAAAAAATCCTCATTCTAAAAGATAAGAAAGCAACACAATTAATCTCCAATCAAGTGGGAGGTACAATCATTCGAATGATGCAAATATTGAGTTATATCTTGAAAATGAAAATTCAAGATCAATAGAACATGTAGAAGTAACATAACATCTCACAATGCAACCAAAAATGAGATAAATTTATCTGTAGAAGGAAATCTATAAAATATACATGGCTAAATTCAATTTTGAAAGGATTTTTTGTAAATTTTGATGTAATGGTGCTAATGGATATGATAGTCTTTTCTAATTTCTATCACACAATCATGTCATCAATTTTAGGAATTAAATATGTATTGAAACTTTAAAATAATTAGGCTTTAAAATAACTATGATTTAAATAATAATGATTAGGGTTTAAAATAAAAAGCAGTAGGATTTAAAATAAGTAGGGTTAGGGTTTAAAATGATCATTACAATAAGAGTTATAAAATGATAATTAGGGTTAGGGTGTAAAATGATCATAGGGTTAGGGTTTAACATGACCATTAGGGTTAGGGTTATAAAATCATAATTAGGGTTAGGGCATAAAATAAGGAGGGTTAGGTTTTAAATGATTATTAGGGTTAGGGTTTAAAATAACTAGGGTTAGGATTTAAAATTAGCATTGTTACGATTTAGAATAATTAGGGTTAAGGTTTAAAACATTTAGGGTATAAAATAACTAGGATTAGTGTTTAAAATAAATAGGGTTTAATTAATTAGGTTTATAATATTTCATATTATATTAATCATATTATTAAGATGTAATATAATATAATATATAATATAATAATATTATATATTATTATATATAATATAATAATATTTATATTAAATTATAATATTTTATATTATTTTTTTATTAGAGGGTAAAACAGGATTTTAAAGGTCCCAAACTTTTTACAAACAAACTTCAACCTCAACAAAGGTTGACCATCAGCACAACAATAGTCCAGCTACCAAGACAACAAGTGCCAAACCAAAATAGAGCATCCAAAACATAGCACTCCACAAAATAGACAAATAACCTAAGCTATGCCAATAGTAGATCTAGCCTTTTGCACACCCTTAATCCAAGTGTGGGATTGAGAGATTAACTTCGACAAACCCTTCTTCCTACAATGCACTAATGTCCAATAGACATCATTATCCAAGTCCACTGAGCAAGGGGAAGGGGGAGGGGAATCCTCCACAAAAACTCTACCCACAAGTGAGGCCTGAGAGGGAGACCCAACTAGAGAGGAAGATCATTGAGGAACCACAATATGAGCCCCAACCAAAGATGCCACTCTTGCAGGATCAAAGGAAATAGCCAAGTCATCACCACCACCACAAGCCAAACCGCTGACAACAGAAGTAGCAATGACACTAACAACAACAACCAAACCACCACAAGAGGGCACAACAAAGTTGACGCTGATACCAACAACCAAATAACCTCCAACAAGTGGAAAAGCTAGATCAAGCATAGAACAAGGGACTATGGAAGCTGTAGGTTTTGAAACCTTCAAATCCTTAGAAGAAGACTTGGAAGACTCTGATGAAGAGTCTTAGACATCTACATTAAAATAATCAAGTGCAACATCCTTCCACCAAGAAGAAGATCTAACAACCTTTAGTTGAGGGCAATTTGATGCAATATGTTCTATAGCAAAGCATCAATGACATCCGAAGGGAATACCTTCATAATCAAGAGATTGAGTCCACGACAAATATGCTACCTATAAAATAATCTTAGCAGGAAGGGGCTTGGACATATTGATATCAACTAACATTTACGCATAGGTGTATGAGTGAAAATAGAAGTAGTTGAATCCACCATCCGAAAACAACCCAAAGAGATTCCAATAGCTGAAAAACTTGAATCACCCCAAAAATAAAGGGGAAGATTTGGGAGGCAGATCCACACTAGTTTATTATGGAAAGACTTAGAAAGAGTGTTAAAAGAAGGATACCATGGCTTCACCATGAGGGGATACTTGCCCATAAACCATGAATGCCCTTCAATAAATTTTTGATCAGAAATGGAAGAAAAAATTACCACAAAGCATCCCCTTGCATAGGGGTAAATTTCAACTTTCCCATCTAAATGGGGAAGCCAAAGAAGTCAAATCCATTTATTAATAGGGGAGAGAGGAGGCCATGAGCCTTCAAACTTGTAAATCAAACCATTTTTAGAATAAAACTTAACTTTGTCTAAAACATCCTCACCCAAAACCACCACACAAGGAGGCAGGGAACTTGGGACCACATCAGACCTCACCACTGGAGAGGCATTCCCAATACTAGTGTGCACCACACCTGCAAAAGACTTACCACCATCTGCGCTAAGTGAGGAATCCAAATTGCCACCGCTATCAAAAGCCAAATTACAACCAATGGGCAAAGATGTAGCAGAACCACCACAACTAGAAGCCACATTACTGCCACTAGACCCACCACAACCAATAGCCACATTGCCGCTAGACAACAAAAAAAAAACCTCCTTTGAAATCAAATTGACACCATTAGCAAAAATGCCCCTGCCACCATCAGTTGAGCCATAGCCAATGGGCAATTTTATAGTATTAACACCGCTACCAATTGCCACATTACTGCCAGAGAGCAGCAAAAAATCCTTCTTCAAGTCTACAGCTAGGGTTTTACAAATGAGCTGGAGATGCATTTTAAAAGATAACGTTTCACAATCATAAGATGAATGTTGTCCAATAAGTTGGGCTAAAAGGTGGAATCAAGAAGGATATCTCTATGACTAAAGTAAATAATATTTGTTTGTGGCTTTATTTTACCATAGGATGAATCTCATAGAAAAATAAAATAAAGAAGATATCAAACATGCACTAAGGTGAGTTATGTTTTATAGGAGAAAAAAAAATAGAATGAAGATAGATGAATAACAAGTAAAATATTTGAGGAAGAGGAGCTTCCAGTTAGATTTAGATTCAAAGTATAAATTTAATATACAATGGACCGAAAACGGCAGAACCCGAAGAGAGATTCATAGGCTTCTATGGTACCACTTGCACTACTGTGGCATTCTCCCCCAATACTACATCATGCAAATAAAACTGCAAATTGGTTACCTTCTCCTTCAACATCAATTTATGATGCCCACCATAGGCATTCACAACATTGAACCAGAAACAAATGACTACTAATGCCATGAGAATACCCATTACACTAATCTTCCCCATGCTGTTATTTATGGCAGACACTAGACCAAAACAACTGAAAAGAGTGAGTCACAAGGCTGTGCAGAACCAAATACAATTCGTTCCTCTTAAATCTAAATTTATACATCAAATCTAAATAGATTAAACCACATGAACATACCTGATAAGTATGTTTATTTCTCTTTGATAAGTACGTGTATTTATCGTTGATAAGTCCGTCGGATATCTCATAGTGAAATCTCTGTGGATGTACGACAACCGAAAAGGACGTACTTTTTACACGTTTTATGGATTCGCCGGGAAAGAACGCACTTTTGTTTTTCGTCAATTTGGGTGCCGGGAACTTTTCCCGGGCATCAAATAATAGTCACTTTTTGGTTTTGTTGGTAACAGACTTATAATATTTATTATTGGTAGCTTTATTTTTTAACACATTATAATATGTTGAGTAAGTATAGTAAATTCATTTTGGTGGAGTTTAGAGTGGAGTTCCTGTGCCACTATTTAAGTAATTTTTTTTAAGTCTTCTTTTGGAAGAACTTTTTCAATTTTGGTTTTCTATGTGTGTTTTGTTAGAAATATGTTAAGTATAGCAAGTTTATTCACGTAAGTTTAGAAATATATTAAGTATAACAAGTTTATTCACATAAGTTTAGAAATATATTAAGTATAACAAGTTTATTCACATTAGCTTAGAAATATATAAATATAGTATGTTTAGAGTGTCCCAAAGACCACTATTTTAAATAATTCATTTTTAAGTCATCTTTTCCTTTTTTAAATTTAATTTAATTATTTTTTCTTTTCACTGGTTAAAGAAATAAAACACCCTTAAAATAAATATCTAGGATAAATAAATCTAATCATTTAAGAATATTTTGGGCAAGGGCCATTGGCTAACCGTTGCGGTAAAGATGGTCATGAAGTCCAGTCTCCCCTGTCCTCGTGGTACCAGAGGGCGTGTCAGCGTCATCGCATGTGAAAAAAGTTTACCAGGCACCAAAAAAAAGAAAAAAAAATCATTTAAGAATATTTAAATTATTTTAGATAAATGAATTAGGTTTAAAAATGTGTATTTTTAGTTAGAGTGTTTTTAAAATTAATTGTTTCATTTTTTTTATATCAATGTTTTAGATTACACCCTATGATCTATCATGAAGATGAGTAGGAGAAATCAAATGGAATGCGGAGAAGTCTACTAAAAACTTGGAGAAGGTAAGGGTGAAGAGACCAAAAAATGAGAATTTTAAGAGGAAAGAAGGTAGGATAGAACAAGACTACAACTAAGAGTGATGGACAAAAAATAGAGAGAAAAAGGTGAATTAAACTCAATGTGTAATAATAGAAGAAGGCCAATGTGTATCTTATAGATCTAAAATATGAATAAAATAATAAAAGTAAAAGTGAATCTTAATGTTGGAGAATAGGAGATTGAAAAGATTATGACAAACAACTATTACTTGGAACTCAATTTGAGACGAATAAACTAAGACAACCATGTTCTATAAAATCTAACACTATGCATGAACTTGGATCAAATTCGCACATGCAAAGTTAATCCACACACCTACAATTTTGACTCCTTTCTACATGATTATGAACCTAATCTCTTCTAATCTTTAGTATCTACAACAAATTTCTATTTTTAACTAAAACCTATAAAGAGAAGAATTGGTAGTATGGAAGAACATTACTGGAAGTTCTATGTGAAGAGATCAAGGCTGGAAGTTTTATGTCCATCATTTTGTAATTTACTACTTGTTTACTTACTACAATGTGCCTATAAATAAATGCACATGGATTTGCATTATTAGGGGCAAGGAGTAACTTATTTTATAGTGAGTGCAAAGTAATGTCAAGTTGACTTGACTCCAAAATTTAGAGATGAAGATCTTCTATATCTTGTGTTAAGTGCACTAGAACTAAACATTGTATTGTAATCCTATTATTGAGATTAATAAATTGAGTGTGTTTTGGAGGCTAGTTTTTTTGAAAGGATTTTCCTAGGGTATATCTTTTGTTATCTCTTAGTTGTTATTTTGCTAAAATTTGTATAAGATCATTCTTACTTTCATTATTTCTCTCATAGCATTAGTGTGGACCTAGTCTAGTTTCCTTTCACTAACTATGATGTGGTAATGATGATGCTAACTGTTTGAGACTTTGATGCAATGAGGTGCAATGTAAATGTTGTATGTAATAACCATCCTAAAATAAAAAATTTTCCATATGAGATTTACAAACTTATAAGTGGCTTCAAGATTGTCTGGATAACACTATGATGTAATTGTTAACTATTTTGAGTTTTCCAAACTCAAATAGTCATATGGGTTTTTATAGGGGTTTCAAATGGTTTCTCAAAGGTCTTGAATGAGTTTTGATATCATGCTTTGTCAATGACCTTTTAGAGTCAAAGTCTGGAAAGGTTCCTTAAAATATTAAATTCTTGAAGGAAATCTTTGTACATCTTGTGTTGTTCTATCTTGACAAGTGGTACAATATGGTTTTGAGTTGTAATGTACCTTAAAACTTCCAAAAGCCATGTACAACATTGGGGAGAATTTTCTTTTGTTTAAAAACATGGTTGAAGTCTTGATGAGTTTTAGTTTTAGGTTCTCTTGTCATGTTGACTGATTTTAGGATTTAAAGCTAATTTGTAGGGTTTACCAGTTCACAAGGAAGAAGTATTGGGGTTTGAAGCCTCAAGACTCCATATTTTTGAAGGAAAAACACTCTTAGGAGGTGGTGTACCATGAACATGGACAATGTGAGTTCTTTATGAAAGCGATCAAGTCATAGAAGGTGGTGAGGCACATTTTCTTGAAGCTTTCAACACAATACAAGAATCCCTATAGACTGGGAATAGAATACAATGGTGTAGATCTCCCATTTATCCTTGCCATCTTACTCACAATTTGCTAAAAGGTTTGTACCTACACTTTCAAGTTTTTACTAGTTCATAAGGAAAACCCTAAGAGCCTATCTAAATATGAAAACCCTGAGCTTAGTCTTGTGAGGCTTGTCAAGGATCTAAGAAGTCTATTAAAACATTGAGTAGGTCCATCATATCTTGTAAGTGATGTTTATTTTGATTATATAAGAAGAAGAAGGTATATGAGTGTTGACTAATACCGTAAGGGGTTTGTGTCAAGATATAGCAGTATGACAAATGATTTTAATATTTGGGAATCCATGTTTATACAGAGGAAATCCATGCAGGCTAATGCAAAGCTCCAAGTCAACCAAGTCTTCAATGAACCTAAGGAGGCATATAATCATGATGAAGTGATGTCAAGCATTAAAGGGCATGTATAGTAATTGATGAGGTTTGTCAACCTTCTTAAGCTCATGTACAACATTCAAAAGATTTTATAGTGTCTCAAGGTTTTTAAAAACCCTAAAAAACTCTATTTAAGGTATGTCAATAGTGTGTGAAGATTGTAGAAACTTTACAAGGTATCTTAAGGGTCTGGACTACCATAAGGTCTTTGATAATCATACAAAAGCAGTAGAAGCCTTGTCAAATGATGTTTGAGCCTGAATAATCCATAAATGAGTATATGAAAATCATTATGAGGTATACCAAGAAGTTAGAGGTCCTATACACTCCAATGGATTGTCAAATGTCTAAAGATTTGGATTAAGATTATTGAACATATCATACCCCTAGACACTTTGCATAGTCCTGTTAAATTCCTGCATAAATATAAACACTGTCAGAACTTATCAAACTCTGTGAGGGTATCAATTTGTTGCCAAAGTTCACCAAATATTTTGTAAGGTTTGTAGGCCAATAAACTTGTCAAGCTTATAAACACTACTTGAACCCTTATATTAAACATATCAAGCTTGAATGGGCCTAAAGGAACATGAAAAATTCAACAAATCCCACAAATCTTGTCAAAACTCCCACAAATATATGCATATGCTATAATGACATGATAAGGATTGTTTAAGAGGTTTACAAGGAATAGAATGAGTTTTGAAGGTTTGAGCACCATTGAAAAACTCTACAAATTGTTCCTAAAGCTCTGTCCATCTTCTAAAGACCAATGAAACAATTGTGAGGTTTGCTAAGGCATTTGAAGATATAAATATGTAACAACCCTCCCTGTTGGCTATTTTTTAGTGAGAGAGGGGAAAAATATGGTCCAATAATGATTTACCTTGCCAAAACCTAATGCATAAATTTATTTAGTTGCTTTACCACTCCACCTGTCCTCTTGCTACGTCAGTGAAAAAGGTTGGTGAGTTATTTTATGCTTCAAGGAAATCTCTCTAGAGATAGATGAAGCATTTAATAAGGGGATGGAGGAGGTTGGGAATAGGGTTGCACCCTCTTTTGTTTGACTGGAAGAACTTCCCAATGTTTGACTACATTAGAGGATTTTACCCTTGTTAAACGGGACTGACCTTGTATGTTTGGCCTATTGCAACACCAGGCTTTACACAAAAGCTCTTACATACCATTTTTGGTATCCACTTTTCTTTGCATACAATTCATCTCTAACATATAGACTTTACCATGACAACAAGAGATCGAACAATCCTCCTCCATACAGCTAGAAATCTGGGCACCAGGCCTTCTACTCCAAGCAGACCATGAGATGTATGGAATACAAGGAACATACTCCTTATGCTTTCATCTTATTGCCATCTAATGGGAGGCTTTGTAAAAGAGATGTGAGCGATTACATATATTCACATAGAATGATATATGCTTGGTAAGCGTAGAAAAGAAGAGGAAAAAGAGGTTTGTTATAATGGGTGCAGTTGGGAGATTGGATGGTAGTGGGTAAACCCTAGGGCAAGCAGGGAGGATAATCGACCTGCAATACCATGAAGGAATTGCATCGAGAAAGGAAAGGCAATGGTGTCAGACAGGGAGTGTCTTCCCTACAGTTCAAATCAATGTTCAAGGACCATGAATCACTGTCCAATATTGACAAGATCTACAGTGATTTGAAAGAGATTTGAATGAGGACAAATGTCTATCCAAATTGAGGCTCCAATCAACCAGATCAAGTCTCCAATGAAGGTAGACCGAGTAGTCAAGGTTGACACTCATGGTGTGGAAAACCCATAAATGAGCGAGGACAATAAAAGGCTTGAAGGGTAATTTGGAGGGCATTGATTTGCAAAGTTGAACCCCATGATACCCGATTTGCATATCTAGGTTTTGACACAATTGGAGTATCGATGTGAGATTAAAGGTCCAACCTGGTCATTAAACCCCTACCTGATCTGGGTACTTGGACCTGCATCAAAAAGCATCTAAAAACTACTGACTTAGAGTAATCACTCAGGCAAGCATACGATTTGCAAGAAAGAGGTACGATCAGAAGTGTAGTGCGCTAAAAGGGAGTGCAATCTGTTTGGAGTTAGGTGCTTCAATTCTTAGTTTTTCCAACACATAAACTATACTCTATTTGCTGTAACTTTATCCACTATAGAAGAACTAAAACCCCATCTTTGCATTTTTAAAGTATGCTAAAATTATTTCAGTGGAAGATTTTTACATCGCCCTTTTCCTTGAGCTTATTTCTTTAAACATGTTGAATGATATCCTCACTCTGTAGAATAAGAAGGGTTTTCAATTTAGGGAGAACAGGGCTGATCCTATAGAGAATATAATGAGGGCAGCCTACACACAAAAAAAAAATTGGGACACATGATAGAAAATGAGGAGAGCTAGTTCCATGGAAACCTTTTATTATACATCGATTTTGTTTTTGCAGAGATATTTCATTTCAACTCTTCTTATGAAACTTGGGCGGCTTTTTGGTTTTGGTCATTATAGTCTTTTTCTACTAAATGGCCAACCTTGTGGAAACTATAGTCTTTGTGTTAAAGAATGTTATGGCACCAATACCTTAGATATATCGATCTATTTATGTGCATTGAAAATTAGTCACAAAATCCTTAATATGGAAATCTTTTCTACAACACAAGGATCTAAGGGAACTATTGTAGGAGAAAATGATTAAGATTTCCTTTTTTTAAGTCTTTTTAACATTTTACTTTGCTATGTTAAATATGGTAGACAATATGCAAAATTCAGGTTGTGAGTAGACTTGCAACACCATTTGCTATGTTTTTCTTATAATATCCTTACATTCCTTTGTGAAGAGTGATCAAATTGGGGTCACTAGAGTTATTACACAACTGATCTAACTCTCAAAGACCATTTTCAATAAAATTACACTATCATTGAAAACTTTTGGCTTGTAGATCACATTTTTGCAATTTCGTATTTAGTATTTAAAAAAACATATTGTGTTTCTACTGAGTTAGATGTGGTGTCCTTGGGACACATCCCCTATCCTCTATGGCTATTCCAAATACTTTGGGGATGTAGATGGGACACTCACTATGTCACCTATTTTTAGTTGATTGTTTTAATTGGGTTTTGTATGCCTCGTTTGGTTAAATGAGAGGAGCCTAGGTCTAGGATATTGAGTCCTCATGCATGGCCTTGAGCACTTGTAAAGGGTAAGGATGCATACAAGAAGGCCAATCCATCTGTAGGGCGTTGAGTTATCCATCGGTGGGGCATTGATTTGGGCATGATTAAGTATTTTCATCTATATGAGAGGTGCACTTGAGTCCATGTGGTGCCATCCCTTCAAGAACGCATGACGACACTCCATCTAATTTACACCCTAGTGTCTTGTACCTTTCTAGTTGTGAGTATCACATGAAATTATATTGATGAGTATCTCTATGTTTTCACTCTGGCTTTATGCATTATTTTCCGTGTCTGCTCTGTGATTGATGTGAGTGTTGGCAATCATGTATACCCTTACTTTGTTACTTCTGTCTAGGCCTTGTGACTACCTCTGAGCATGGTGGTGTGGTCTTTCATGAGTCCACATAGTTGGGAGTCATTTCCACTGCCATTGGGGACCGATGTATAGGTTTTGGAGTACCAATTGGAGATGTTCTCTCTCTATGTTACTTTATCAATTGATGTACTCATTTAGTTATTGTATCATATTCATGGCTATGCCATTTTTCTTGTATATTCTTTTATGTAGTTGTACTCTCTTAAGAGAGAAGATGGAATCATGTAATTTAATGAGAAGAAATGAGATGTTTTCCTTATTTGATTTACAGATTCTAGTGTGGGTATCGAATCTTCTTGTTGTATGATGTTTATGAATTCATATTTCTATTTGGAATGGGTTATAGGAACATTTGGGTTGGTGTTTAAAATGAATGTAGTTTTATAATGTTTTCATCTGGAGGGTGAATCAGTCCTCTCCTTTGGATTGTACATTTAGCCATACTTGGCCATGAATGTTGTCTACATACCGAGTTGGCAACTGTATTATGTGCATGTTATCTATTTATGTCAAAAAAATTATCTTGTCCTCTTTTGGCCCTTACCCTTCGAGGTTGTGGGGCAGGATGTTACATCTGGTATCAAAGTGAAGTTCACACAATGGGAGCTCTGGCATACATGAGCCTTCTATGTTTCATTGTGTTTGGTGTGTGTGGCATGATCTTTTTATATTGTTTTTTATAGTCTTAATTGCTTTCATGGCATTAGTGGGTTAAGTTACAACCCCATTCTTAGCAATCGTGGAGGAAATAACCTCTTTGGCCCTACCTTACTCAGTGGGACTAGAGTGTTGAGTCTTGTATGTTTATGGGTTAAATGTAACTTAGATTTCCTAAATACCCTTGTTTGGACTGCTCTTGTAAGCTTTGTACTATAGATGTAAAGGATGGTCAGATTTAGCTATTTGTTGATGTGGACAGATTAGTTTGATCGCTCCATGCTCTCTTGTAAGTGTTGGATGATTGCTGATTTTTCTTATAACCTCTTAATGTGCTTGAGTTGCTACCATTTATCACCCTTGATAACATATTGAAGTCATTGGAATACTAACGGTGCCTTAAACTTTCCCTTAGTAGAATTTTCATGTTTACATATGATGAAAATTGGATGGCATGTAATGTCTTGACTTGAGATGAAATCTATCTTTCTCTCCTCTTCCTAGTTGTCAATAGTTCACAAGATGTTAGATTGATGGCTTATGGATTTAATTAGCATGTGAAAGTTGCAATTAGTAAAAGAATTAGTGAAGAATAACTTATGCTTGTTATAGTTATGGGTTGAAAGTGATTATATGTTAATTAGTTTCCTCCTTGTTTAATGAGCTTGAATGAGGATGGTAATTGCATAGTGGATATATCTTGTTGATGAAATTTGATCTTCTTAATTGCATTGCGGATTTCAATGAGACTTTATAGCCGAATGTTTGTATTTTAATGCAATTGAAAATATGTAATGTAGGGTAATATGAATTTTTCATATCATGCTTGATGAGCAATTGCATGCCATGAACACCACCATGGTTACTTAAGCTAATGTGTATGGATGCAAATGTAGATAAATGGTTAGAGTTCGTTAAACAAAACTCATTTCATTATGTTATTAGCATTCGATTATGTTGTGAATGAATGGTATTCCTATGACTTGTGACATGATGTCACATTATGTGTCATTATGAGATGTATATCATTATGTGATTATATAAGTGATTGTAATAATGATTATGAAAAATGTTACTTATTTATGCATTGATGTAAAAGTGATAGTGATGATGCTATACATGTTCATACATTATGGTGTTATGTTAATAGAATTGCAAAGTGAATTTATGATGTTATGGGTAATGAATTGCCCTTGTGAAAAGAGGAAAAATGGTATGGCTATTTGGGAGTACATATTATTTGGTAAAGTTGTGTATCTTGCATTATGTTGCATAGTCATATGTGGGCTATAGTTATGTCTGGGTAAGAGAAATTGTGATTGTATTCCTATTGAGTGTTGTGATTAACCAATGCTTGAGATGTGTGCCCAAGGGATTGTGATACTATGTACCCATCCATGGACATTATGTTTGGATTATGTGTATGACAGAAAACCATACCATCTATGTGTTTTCTTGTTGTCACCCTTTTGACTGCCAACCTAAGGGTTGTTGATAGGTCAATATGTGGACAGTACTAGCAGCAAAAAAATTCCTTGGGAGGGAATTGTATGGCGTAAGTATAATGGTGGCACAAAATGACGGTGATCATTTCAGCCTCTTGGGAAAGTCTCACTACTTCCCCTTATTAATGGACCAGATACTTGGTTCATACAATGTTAGCCTAAATCTACTCAATTCTTCAGGATGATATTAGTTTATGGTATTATTGTCAATTAGATATGCACCCTATGCTAAGTTATTCAACTTAACTATCTATTGACACATGGGAGCACTCCTAGGCATGTGGGTTGCCTAAAAATTGGAGTGAACCTCCAAAGTGAGCTAGTTCTCCAAATGATTTTCCTAATCTAAACAATTTGTAGAGGAAAAGGGTGAGAGGGTTAAACTGATATAAAACTAACTAAACTTAACTCCTAAGGTGATGCACCAATACTTCAACTCCTACCAGATCTTACTCACAATCAGTTCATAGAACTATAACTCTCACAACTACTTGATTATACTTAATTCATTAATATCTCACATGAAGGTTCATTTGAACACAACATGCAATCCGAATCAAATAAAATACTTGCATAACCATCACAAAATTAAAACAAAATAGAGGATAAATAACTATCACAATGCAATATCAAATTAACCTTTTAAATGAGTAGACAAATGGGAAGGAAAATTATTACTCTATAAACTGGAAGGAATAATGAGTACAAAAACTGAAGTACAACTCTCTTAGTGTGAGAGGAAGACTCTAAAAATCTCTGAACTATGATCTCTAACTACTATGCTACTCTGCTACCACTAATATCTGATTGAGAAGACCCCTCACTAAGTCTGAATCTGCAACATATATCTCCCAAAATTACAAATAAAAAGAAAAGTTGAATCTCTAAATCCTCATATCTGATAAAAATCTGTCACAAAAATCTATCAAAAAACTGTCAAGAAAATCTGTCAAAAAACTCTAATATCTGCTCCAAAATAGAAGAAAACATCTCCAAACTCATCCCCAAAGGGGTCCCACTAAAAGCGCCAATAAAACATGCCTTATCTAGTCCATCTTGCCCATAGGAAATCTAGAAAAGAAAGACTTTTTTGCTTTATTTCGCTTTAACTGCATAAAATAAAAAATATTTACAAGCAATTTATAGAAATATTGCTTTAAATATTGTTTTATAATGACTTACAATATTATCTCCATATTTGTCTCGATTTGATTTTGATTTGATTCTTTTTACAGAAATAGAATACAAGGCCATATGTGGCATTTTGCTAAGCATATTACATTATGATTTTCTATAAAAATCATTAAAATATGGGGGCATATTAAATGATCTTGCAAAAAATAAAAGTCTATAAGGGTTATTTTCATTTTGGGCTTGCATAAAATCTCTAAGGGCATATGAGGTTTTGAAAAAATAAAACCCCTTGGGCTCGACCTTGTTGGAATTAACCTAGACAACTGAGAGGGGGGGTGAATTAGTTTTCACATAAATGTTTCTTTTAAACTTCTTTTACTACTGTCAATTTGATTAATGATGCAAACATTAAATCATATGAAATCATCACAAAAAAAAAAAGAAACATAATCAACACATTTGACACCAAGATTTTTGACGTGGAAACCTGGTTAAGAGAAAAACCACAGTGGGGGTTAACCCACAAAAATTAATACCCTGTTAAAAGTATTTTTATAAAAGGGGAATGTACATGCATTTGGGCTCACTTCCCAGAGCTCACTGTACAAATGGAGGCTCACTGCCTATAGAAATATTACAAGAAAATAACAGAGATTTCAAACTGATGATTAGCATCTACCCAGGCAAGAGTTTTAGTTCTGGTTAAGTGCAAAAACTGATCTTACACATTTCATCTTTGCTCTGCTCTTCTTACTGCTCTATCTTCATTTGCACCTTGAATATATACTCTTCTTACATACACATTGTTCTCACACTACCAATACTAAATCATCCAATTCCATTAGCTATATATATCCACAACATGATCTATAATCATTTCACCAGTCAACTTCAAAACATTTAGAACTTTGTTGAGTACTCTACTCTGTCGACTAGATCCATACATAATATGATATGTGGACAAAAAATTTCATTGCAAATCATCAATCATGTCGGCTGCTATCACTGATCATCACAAATTGTCTAATAAACAACTTCTATGCATCCAGAATTAAAATCATTCACAAGGTCAGTATGTTCTTCTACTGTCTATTTTGTCAAACAAAAACCTGATATTCAGAAGGTAGTATCTTTTGATTCCTTCATTAATGGAGGACAAAACTATGGATTTAGACTGTCTTAACAATGCTTATGACTCCCTCAGATTCACAGCAATCCATGACTTCCCACGAAAAGATCCAGACCAAAATACCAGACCCTGCCACTGCTCTGTACCTAACTACCTAGACTTAGACAAATTCTTACTCTGACTTTCGGTTGGACCAAAATGAATAATGCGGATGGGTAAAATAGTCTTAGTTTCCATCAATGACAAAACTTGTCAATGCAAAGCAATGTCTCTTGCCAACATTCTCCCCCTTTGGCATTAATAGCAACACTTAGTGAAAAATGACTAAGTGTCAAGTGCAACTTCCTCTTACTCTGTATACTTGTGCACTTTACTGGTTCCAAAACTCCCCCTTTGTTGGATGCCTCATTTTTCACTACTCTTCACTCCCCCTTTGATAGATTTGACAATTTCAATTCTTGCTCCTTTATCTTCTTCTCAATACCCTTATTTACTTTGGTCCATGATAAACAAAATTTGTACATATCACTTCCATCATTTAGAGTATTCTGAATACTCTTTATGCTAATATTAAGTATTCTTCTATCATTTCCTATAAGGGTCTTTATTTCACAAAATTTCTTATCCAAGAATTCTTTCTAAACTTTTGCCTCCGCAGACTTCTCAAAGGACTCAAAACTAGTATTTATAGAACTTACAAGATTTTTCAAATGTTCAGTGGGGGAATAAGATGGACTCTTCAGGTAGGTAGGCATTAACTTCTCCAGGACTCCAGATGCTAGCCCCAACAGCTTACTATCCTCTACATGGGACTTTAACAATTTTTCTCTGGCCTTTACTTGAGTGAATGATGCTATTTTCAATAATTGAAATGGAGAGAGAGCATCCGGATTTGTTAGACCTTGAAGTAGTTTAGACTCATCAAGCTCAATTACCTCCTCTTCAAGAAGACCTTTTACTACATCTGCAGTGTCTCTTGCAACATTTTCTGAACCATCCTTTTGATCATAAGATTTCTTTGTATCTGCTTTTAAGTGCCTCAACATTTGCACCATCTTCTTCTCCAGATTGATCAGGAGGAAGAGTATCTTATGCATCAACTACTTTATTCATCATTTATGTATCCTCCCGATTTGCTTGTTCTACTTCTAGAATAAAAGCTTCACCAATCTCATATTCCTGCTCAATAATGTTCTCTTCTTCACCATCTAGAACTCCTTTTGTAACTATGAGAAGATTGTGCTTTTTCAATTCTTTCAAAAGAATTTCTTAAGTTTCTTCAACAATTTCACTTGTCTCTCCAAGAATGAGTTTGTTCATTCTTTTTTTGCTTCTAAAGTCATCTTTGACTTGCTTGAATATCATATTTATTTGATCAGGTGAAATCTAAGAACACAAACATATTAGCTCATGTTCCCTGATTTCTATGTCCTTGTTTTTGGCATTTTCTTTTCTTAGCTCCAAAATATTTGTCAGACTTTGTTGTAACTCAGAAGTTATCTCAATCAGTGCCTTGTTGTAGATGTTGAGATATCTGACTATTGCTTCCTCCAACACCCTTTTATCCACATCCCTATATTCATCATAGAATTCAATCATTGGTTTTAGATTACCAGCAACAATTACTAACTTTATCACATCTTCTAGGGAGAGTGTGGGTTTCCCAACATATTCTTCATATGCTTCTATCTTTTGCTTTTTACTAGTTCTTTTTCTTCCAAAGGACTTCTCTTTGGTGACTTTTGTAGCTTTTGTTCCAGTGACCTTTAGTTCCTTGATTTCAATGTTAGAATCTGTATCTTCTTCTTCTTCTCTTATGCTTTCATAGGTTTGGGATGCTTTTGTTTTCTTCCTCTTCTCCCATTTTCTGGATGATTTTGCTTCCTGTTTTGTAGTTTTGGAAGGAACAAGGGTAGTACTAGAGCTCCTAGTAGTTCAAGAAGTGGAAGAGAGTTCCACCAGAGCACCTATTTGTTTCTCTTTCTTAGTTGTTTCAGTTCTTTCTCTAAATTTCCTCATAGCCTCCTTAGTTAGGCCAAGATTTTTAGCTAACTGCTCAACTTCTTTTCTCACTTTCCTACTAGTTTCAGGTTCTCTGAGCTTAGTATACAATTTTAAATCAAGCTCCTCATAAGTTCCAAATCTTTCAATCGTTGTGTCTTTAGGCTTGCTTAGAATATGTTGAGCATACATATTCAAGATTTTTCCATCTACTTCATACCCCATGGGCATGATCCAAGCAGTTCTGGATTCCACTGCCTCCATTAGACACTAATCAATATCAACCATAAAGCATATTTCATTTTTGTACTTCTCAACAATTGATTTAGGGATTCTTTCCCTAAAGTGCATCATACCCTGAAAATTCTTGAAGTAACCCAATATTGCAATTTCTGAGCCTTGAAGTCTCCAATACTGTGAAGATGGTCTCTGATTTGAATGGCAACTGGCTCATCCTTAGTCCAGTGCACACCTTTTATCCCAGGTATCTCATTCATAAAGTAAAAGAATAGACATAGAACCAATGTACCATATATGAAAGTGTTTTTCTTATCTTTCTTGATTTTGTTTAAGTTTTCAATCAGTTGATTCTATAGTAATTCATACAAGTCATAATCAGTATTCTCCTTTAGCATCTTGTATGTAGCATATATGGCTATTCTAAAAACAAATTTTTCTCTGCTAGAGTGGTAAATCTTTTACCCAATCACCATGGAGGTGAATTTGACATCCGGTTCTATGATATCATTAATGGTCATTGCCCTTCTATCAAACTTGGCACTGGTAGCATCAGTCACTATCTAATTTTTCATGGCTTTCAGCATGGGCAATCCTCCGGTTGAGTTTAACCCTATTACAATTTTGATAGCATCCTTGGTAATCTTGAATGGTTTCAACAACCAAATGAATTCATCATGCATTCTACTCAAAACATATTAGACCCATTCATTCTCATCAAATGTTGGAAATCCCATAATCTGAATAAAGTGTTTGTCCTATAGTGCCTTATACTCAGATTTAAGTTCACGATTTTCATCTATGAGTTGTTTCTCAAACAAGTCTACATACCTTGAATCTCCAAATTCATCTATGTTTGCTTGAATATAAACCCTAATGTCTTCAACATGCAGCACACCATATGGAACACTTGAAAATGCCCCTAATGGGTCGACTTGTATTGATTTCTGAGGATGCTTCTTAAATTTGGGTTGAGCTCTCTCAGTAATGTCAACAACATGAGGAGTAGCCATCTCAATAGATTTTAAAATCAAGGTTTTACAAAGATGTACCTTTTTCTTGCACGGGGTTTAATCAATTTCTGGTTGAATTCGCTCTTTGTGCCTTAGACTCTAGATTCACAGCTCAAATGCTCTTCTTGTTTTTTCCTCCATATGCAAAGTGATTCAAATGAATGACCAAGTGACCTTTTAACTTTGCCAAAAACCTAATTTTAACACTGCAATAAATGTGTTGCCCTAACTATATCCAGTTCCTCTATTTTTTATAGTTCTTCAAGAATCACTCCGCAAGATTTCATATCAACATATTTTCTTCTAAAAAACCTTCCAAGGGTTATGAACTGATTCAAGATATTCTCTCTTATTGTACTGGATTTAGGCACCTACTAACTGATTGGGGGAATTTGATGTTCAATGTAGTTCCCCCTGAGCCAGAGCTCCTGGTTCAATTCCTGGAGGAATTGTCAACA
This sequence comes from Cunninghamia lanceolata, assembly GCA_027924645.1. Taxonomy (NCBI): domain Eukaryota; kingdom Viridiplantae; phylum Streptophyta; class Pinopsida; order Cupressales; family Cupressaceae; genus Cunninghamia; species Cunninghamia lanceolata. Next base: position 12,302,478 of record BSBN01001099.1, read on the forward strand.
CAGGATTCTAGTGTGGACTATTCACAATTGTTTATTGTTTTTTTATTTACCCAAGTCTCATTTTTCTCCTTATCTCATTCACATCAATTTTTCTTTTGCCTTTGTCTTGTTTTTTGCTCATCCAATTTTTTGTTTGCTGGACCTCTTCTTCCATTGTTCGTACTTCTACAGAATTTTGAAATATGACCAGATTTATTGTAGTTAAAGAACACAACATTTATTTTCTTATAAACTTGATTCCCTCTTGATCTAAACTAATTGGCCATGTGTCCAAATCCATTGCAAGCAAAGTAGTAGCCATTGAAAAAATTGCCATTAGAGTTATTCATTATCATACTTCTACATTCATTGGATTTATGACCATACCTTTTGCATTTGAAGCATTGACCGAAGAAGGATGGACCATTTTGATTTTCTCTACTTCTGCACTAAGTAGCTCAATGACCAAATTTATTGCAATTGAAACAATTTCCATTGAATGATGGATATCTTTGAGCATTATTCTGTCTTACCAGAGATTTCTTAGTTCTGTTCCTTTTATTCCTTGGTTGAAATTTTCTTTGACCAGATCCAGAGCTTTCACCTTTTTCATATCTGAGATTATACTTGTCATCATTCCTTTTCTATTCTTCAATTAGTACTTCAAGTTTAGCTGAGCTTATTTTGAACTTCTCCTGTGTTCTCATTTGCAATTTCTAGATCATGTCTCAGAGTTATAATCTATCTCTCAAGATCTCTCTCATTGTTTCTACTTTCTTATAGATTAGATTCTAGGAGACCAGCTATTCCATCCAATCTACATCATTCTTCAGATCTCTCTTTCAGATTTTGCTTCATCTCTTCTTCAGCTTTCTTCCTATCTTGAATTTCTTTGGTTAGTCTCATTACCCCAGTTTCCATTTTATGTTTTAGGACAACTTATTTAGTTAACTTTTCACATTCTTTTGTGTTCTCTTTTAGATCCTTGTCTTCCAATTGAATAGGTTGCTCCTTTCCTTTTGCATTGGATTTGCTCAATTTTTCTTTTAAAATTTCAATAATGTCTTCAGCCTTTTTGAGGTTATCTTGCAGTTCTTGGACTTCTGCCTTGGACTTCTAAAGATCATCTAAGGCAAGATTAAGTTGCCCTCGAAGGTTTTATTCATCCATTTTTACTATTTTCCCAGATCTTCCTTAAGCTATTAAACTTTTCCAAAGGAACCTTTCTCTGATACCAATTGTTTGAATTAACCCAGACAACTGAGAGGGGGGGTTAATCAGTTGTCACAGAAATCTTTCTTTTAAATTTCTTTTACTACTATCAATTTGATTAATGATGCAAACATTAAATCATATGAAATTATCATAGAAATATAAACATAATCAACACATTTGACACTAAGACTTTTGACATGGAAACCTGGTTAAGGAAAAAACCATAGTGGGGGTTAACCCACAAAAATTAATACCCTGTTAAAAGTATTTTTACAAAAGGGGAATGCACATGTATTTGGGCTCACTACCCAGAGCTCACTACTCAAATGGAGGCTCACGGCCTATAGAAATATTACAAGAGAATAATAGAGATTTCGAACTAGTGATTAGCATCTACCGATGCAAGAGTTTTACTTTTGGTTAAGTGTAAAAATTGATCTTACACATTTCATCTTTGCTTTGCTCTTCTTACTACTCTGCCTTCATTCACACCTTGAATATCTGCTCTTCTTACATACACTTTTTTCGCACACCACCCACACTAAATCACCCAATTCCATCAGCTATATATATCCACAACATGATCTATAATCATTTCACCATTTAGCTTCAAAACATTTAGAACTTTGTTGAGTACTCTGCTCTGTCGCCTAGATCCATACATAATATGAGATGCTCACTTGCAAATCATCAATCATGTTAGTTGTTATCACTGATCATCACAAATTGCCCAATAAACAACTTCTATGCATCCAGAATTAAGATCATTAACTAGGTTAGTCTGTTCTTCTACTGTCTGTTCTGTCAAATAGAAACATGATATTCATAAGCTAGTATCTTTTGATTTCTTCATTACTAGAGGACAAAACTCTAGATTTAGACTATCTTGACAATGCTTATGACTCCCTCAGATCCGTAGCTATCCATGACTTCCCATGGAGAGATCTAGATAAAAATACCTGACCTGGTCACTGCTCTATACCTGACTACCCGGACTTAGACGAATTCTTACTCTGACTTCCGGTTGGACCAAACTGAATAATGAGGATGGGTAAAATGGTCTTAGTTGCCATCAATGACAACACTTGTCAATGTGAAGCAGTATCTCTTGCCAACAAACCTCTACTCAATCTGCACACTTTCTAAGGCATCAATGAAGTTGTTTTGAACTTACCTCCAAAATGGAGAAAAGGGCCATCAAGGATTCAAGGCACATAGCCTAGGTAGTAAACATGTTCACAAGGTTTAAATACACCTGTCGATATTAGTTTAACTTAAAGAAATAAAATTTATGTGATAAAAATCATCATCAATTTAGGGCATCGATAGAACCCTAATCACAAAAAACCCTTGCCCTAGAAATTCAAGTTCATTTTACACCATAGCCCTTTTGAGAGAAAAGACTCAGCCCAGCCATAGCCATGAGTAGGGTTTTGGACTATAAAATCCTTGATTTCTTTCTCCTCAATGCAATCTTCAGGAAGATCTCCTACAAAAGATGGAAGGTAAACACTTCCTTGAACCATTTTCTTCATTTATTAAAGGCTTCCCTAGGCCTCTAGCCACAGACAAAGAAAAATTTCTGATGTATTTATGCTATGTTTTTCCCCTGTCATTTGTCTCTCCTACATGGGGCCACTGTGGTTGTTGGTTTGAACTTATCTAGAGGAAATATAAAAGCACATGATGCTCTTTAAAAACAAAGGTATGTTTGTTGATCTACAATCTACATGCATTTCTTTTCATTTTCTCTATAGCATGAGGCCTAAAAGGGTATTTAGAAGTCGTGGTTCTTTAGATGTGTTTCATGATTTTTTGGAGATTCATGTAACTAAGTGTTTGAACCGCATTATTATTCAACTGTAGTTTTGTCTTTAGACTGAGCTTCCTTCCTTATCATAGGCCATGACCTCAATAGCATGGGTTTCATTGACTATTTTGTATCTGCAAGTTTCATATTCAAAACCCCATGTGATTTAAGCTCTTGTGAGGAAGATATGCTCTCTCTGGCTGTGACCATGGTGGCATTAGCTAAGCTTTTTATCTATTTTCTACTATGTAAAAGGGTAACGTAACCATATTGTTAGTCACCTCTGAAAAGGCTGAAAGGCATATACTATACTGGTCCATGCTTGATATATTTGATCCCATATGATTTCTGAGTGTTCCTTCTAAAACCCTTATGAGCTTGGGATAGATTATGACTATTCATTGCTATTCATTCATTTTGGTGAGGGCTTAAATGATACACTTGATTAATATATATATATATATATATATATATATATATGATTGTCACTTTTCTTCAACACATTAAGATAAAATAGCCACTTTTAGCTCAACTCCAAGCAACTGAGCTTCACTAGAAGCATGAATGAAACCTCAAAACATTGATACAGAAAAGCTGAATGCTATATAGCCTCACATTCGAGCTTCTTTATGAAGCTACCTTGCAATGATGAGTTCTTCAAGGACTATGTAAGATGATAAGACAAAATGTATGAAGATTCCTCCTATATCATTGTTACTTCTTGATAGAGCTCTTCATTAAAGTCTAATATTATGACAGTAATCAGGTATAAAATTGTCATGTCCCTATATTGAATTAGTTATATATTTCAAATATCCCAACATTAAATAAGAGAGATTGAATATATTAAAATAATATATATATAGATTCAATATTATGAATTAAATGGTATATTATAAACCAAATATTATTTAAAATATTATCATTATATAATTATATAAGTATCAATATAAATTATAATAATTATTATATAATAATACATGTAATATAATAATATTTATATTATAATATAAAATACAAGCTTGTCTTATTAAGCAAGCAAAGGCATCGATAATGTTTAAAAGAATAACAAATAGAAGACAATGATATTGTCTCCTAATGAAACGCCTTAACATTGATTCCTAAGACTTAGAACTAATCAAGGATGAACTTCAAGTATATGCTAATCGAATGCATATAAGACAAAGCTTTGAGTTTCCTTAAAAACTAAGCTACGGTCACACTTAAAGGAATACAATTATAATACAAACAGCTATGATTAATGCATTTAACAAGGTAGCGCTAATATGAAGGGAGACGTCCCTTTGTTGGGAAAGATGAATGGTTAAAGTATAAAGACAGAAAGAAGAAGGGAGGGCATTATCATCGAATAAGCATCCTACTCCTCATTATATAAATAGTCATGAAGAGATCAAAATAATTTAGTCTTCAAATAGAATACAACCTAGATCAGATCTTCTACTCAGCAATTTATTCCAGATTCAAATACGATTAAGGACAGAGCATTAAAAGATCACCGATTCTTCCTCATATCCCATGATCAAGTGCAGAAGATATATACATACTTTGTGATCATTGAATCCATTTATCTTCCATCCACATACCATTCAGAATAGATATATATATATATATAAATTGTGAATTTGCCAGCATTCATGTCTTATAGTCCATTGGAGATCAGACACTTACACAATCAGAGGTATGATCTGTCAATTGTCCATTATGAGTTATATGCTATGTAGTTGTTAGAATCTGATCTGTGTTGAATTAAGATTAAAGAACTATATGATATGAGTATCATTGCATGATGTTTGCATTTCAATCTGTATAATAATCTACATCTAGTATTTCTATAGAATCTTTCATCAGTCGATATACTATAGTATAGTTCAACAAATGAGATGTTGCATTTATTTGTTCATAACATAACAATCTGCATAAATTGGAATGCACATTATCTCTGTATAACATAATCAGATTTATACGATGTACTGCTAAGAAATCATGTCTTGTGTTTGTCTCTGACCATGATAAGTTCTGAGCAAGTCTATAGATCTGTATTAGAATTGTTCAAGATATGTGTTAGTAGTAGACATTACATTACTTTATATTTTGAACTTTAGTTCATTGCATATGACATCATGTAGTATGAATGATCCTCATAGTTGCTTGTATATATAAAGGAAATAAATGATCATATTTACATTTAAGAATGAATGATTGTCACAACTGAATGAATATATACGTCAAACGATCATTATATTGGATGTTTAAATGAAAGGTGTTCAAGCATTAAGATGAATGTATGGCAATCATGGTGTAAAGGCCAAGGATTATATAATTATGAAGCACTATGTATAAATATTGATGATGATTTAGAAATCATAGTTTCATGCCATATCCGAAAGGAGAATTAAGCCTCATCCTTAATCATCTCACCAATCTATGGGTATCGGGTTAAGTTAAGGATGTGATTTGGACCTAGGTGACCCTCAAGAAGATGAAGTACCTTCAGGTGTGAGGTGAAGTCTCTTGGGCCATGTGTCAAAGTACCTCCGGGTGTGAGGTGAAGCCTTGGGCCTATGGTATGATGAGCTCATCAGTGTTAAATGTGCCCTACTGATGGGAGGAAATTACAGATTCCAACTAAAACCCATTTACATATAACAAAAATCAAAGAGATATGTGAGAATAATGACAGAAAACATAAGGCAATTCCTTCTCAATGACAGGATATAACAAGATCAACAACACAATACATATAACAGGAGAGATATAGTTTACTCACTTATATTTCTTTCTAATTCAATATTACATAATCAAAATATTGTCCCATATACTCAGCCTCACACTGCAGAATGCCAGAAGAAATGACTTTAACGTATCTAACTTGTATCAAATGGCTCAGAATGAACTGTTGCTCTTTCCTCTACCCAACCATGGCCTCCTCATCCTCTTAACTTCTTTCTATCTATTTCACTTCTGATCACTCTAATTCCTATGCAAAACATATCTTTCATATATATGATAATCAGTCTTTAGACCATCGATCTCTTTGCCTCTAAACTGTGATCCAGATAATGACACCTCATAACGGTCGATGCCCACCAAGCTTGACTGTCCATGATTCCTTATTGTGGTCTGCAGAAACTAAGCAAAACATAACGCTGCCTAGTTGTAACTATCGCATGAAGGAAGAATTGAAAATGAAATGACCATGCGACAGAATAATAACCACCACCCAAAATAGCAAAGAAACAACCAGAAGAAATAGAAACCATGATGTCCACGACTTGCAGATTTTTAATAGAAATTCAATGTTATTTCTAAACTTGTCAATTCTCCTCAAAGCAATAAAGCATTCACCAGCTGGTTCCAAATCTATAGATAACTGGCTACCATGACCTCTATATAATAATAGTAATTTAATATCTCAACAATGGTTGATAGAAATAGCCAAACAAGTTACTGTCATATGGGTGACATGACTTGCACAATAAAGCCCAAAATCTAAAAATATGCAATCCAAAATTGATGGAACACGATGCCACTATATCAGACTCCCTAGGTAGAAAAATTCATGAGCTCCTACTCATGTAGTCCATGATTCCATTCTTCTTTTTCCTCATCTTCCAGTTTCTTAATTCTGTACATCCATACTTGCATTGTTGCCTTCAAAATTTCGTTGTCTACATTTGTCATCTTCTTTCTCTTTGTGCATACTTCCTCTGTCGATTCTCTTTATTGACTCCAAATATCCACCATTCTGACTCATCATCACAGTCATCTACTAGCATCATCTCCAATGAAAACAAAACCTCATATATGCTCTGTGAAAAATAAATTACTTATGGAATCTTTATGATTGCAATGTTAGTTGGTAACAGTAAGTCTTTGGCCTCTTCTATAGTCTCTGGTTCGTTCATCACATTCTCAATTGAACCTTCTACACTTTCATTCTCCACTGCATCCACCTTTACTAAGCCTACACTTCCACTATCCAAGCTGAACTAGACATCTAATTGCTTATCCTCTTTTTTTGACATGGTTTTCTTTTCATTTTCATTATATTTATCATCTTTAGAAACAAAAGCATGAACTATAATTTCCCCAACATCAAACTCAGAAGTATTTTGATTGTTAAAATGAATAATTTCAAATCTCTAAGAATCTATATTTTGGTCATTACCTATCACTTGATAATCTTCTTCCTTACCAAAATGTTCGTAGTCCTCATCAGCGTCTTCCGCATTCTTGCTATTAACTTCTTCTATGTCTGTTGCTGGCTTGCTATCTTCTGCTTCCTTCTTTCCTGCAATCACAACATCATTAGGAAAATAATACTTTTCAAATGCCTCTATTCTTCTTGAGATCTTTTGCAATTCCTCATTGAACTTCTTCTTTTCCACATCATCCCAATATCTATCCCACGATGGTATTACAATAGGTCTTCTAACAGCAATCCTCATCTCCTTCAATATTTTTCCAACTCACACTCTGCAACCAATCTTCCATGCCTCCTTCTCTACCCTCTGCAGTTACAGGTCTCCTCTCTCTCTTGCAACAAAATCTTCTAGGGTTTACTCAAGACACAACCACACAACTCTTTTCCCACACACACTAGTCCTGGCTAAGTTGCCTCTCTTCAACGATCTACTTAGCACTCAAGACCAACCATGCTCTGATGCCACTTGATGGGAGAAAATTACAGATTCCAACTAAAACATATTTACAGACAACAAAAATCAAAGAGATATATGGGAATAATGACAGGAAACATAAGGCAATTCCTTCTCAATGACAGGATATAACAAGATCAACAACAGAGAATACATATGACAGGAGAGATATAGTTTATTCACTTGTATTTCTTTCTAATTCAATATTACATAATCAATCTCTCCTCCTCTAAACTACACGATTAATATGAATGGCCTCTACCATCTACCTCTCCTCAATCTACTATGTTTTCTCCTTCTTATATACTTAGCTGCGATCTAGATAATGACACCTCATAATGACTGATGCCCACCAAGCTTGATTGCTCACGATTCCTTTATGTGGTCTATAGAAACCAAGCAAAACATAATGCTGCCTAGTTTTAACCATTGCCAAAAGGCAGAAAAAAAAATGAAATGACCATCAGACAAAATAATAACCACCACCCAAAATAGCAAAGATATAGCCAGAACAAATAGAAACCATGATGTCCACAACTTATAGATGTTTAATAGAAATTCAATGCTATATCTAAACTTGTCGATTCTCCCCAAATGAATAAAGCATTCACCAGCTGGTTCCAAATCTACAGATAACTGGCTACCATGACCTCTAGATAATAATAGCAATTGAATATCTCAGCAATGGTTGACAAAAATAGCCAAACAAGTTACTGTCATATGGGTGATAGGAGCTACATAATAAAGCCCAAAAACTAAAAATATGCAATCCAAAATTGATGGAACACGATGCCACTACGTCACCTACGTTGGGTGACTCTCAAATGGATGAAGCATACTCAGGTGTAGCATGAAGTCCTTTGAGCTGAATGGTGAAGTATGTCGAGTGTAGTGTGAAGCCATCGGGTCTCTGTATGGGATGGTTAATGGCCCCTTAACAAACTGTGCTCATGGAATTAGGGATCGATTAATGATAGGGTGACTCACAATTCTCTCTAGGATAGAACATGAATTCTATGAATGTGAATATGGAATAGCTATGAAATCATGATTTTAATGCTTAAAGACCAATGTGGAAAGGATATGGATTAATAGTTTACTAGTGAGTTCTAATTATGATATAAAAAAGGAAAAATTAAATACTAATGTTTCCCTTTTGTAAGTTGAAATTGTGCAAGGTTGTGAACAATTTGAGCTTACTAGAAGGGGACATTACAAGTGGTATCAAAGCGGTCATCCTTCCATCCTGTGTATACTTGTAACTCATTCTCTCATGTGAATACCTTGTGTATTACTTGTATTCATGCTTCATGCTTGATATACTCATGTGTTGCTTCATGCTTATTGTGTATACTTTGGTAGTACATGTATTTATGTTTATACTTGGTGACCTTGGAATGGTGGATGTACCCATGGTGTAGTATGGGATGCACCAATCCCCTTTCCAATGGTCTGATAGTATACTTATTGTCATTGAGGCATCTTATGTGACTCCATGCATTCATGAGTGTGCTTCATGACTTACGCTTCATGTGTATACCTGTAGACAAGGCTATACCTTGTAAATTATGTATTTAAGTGTATACTCTATTGCATTTGTATGTGCATATATTTATGCTTCATGTGTATACTTCATGCTTTAACCTTACTTGTATGCTTCATGTGTGTGTTTTCTTGTGTGTGTTCACATATTTTACTTGTGTAATCTTGTGTGTTTTCCTGTGTGTGTTTTCTTGTGTAATCTTGTGTATTTTCATGTATTGCTTCATACTTGTATGCTTTCTATTGGTAGGTTGCTCATGTTGATGAATGTGTGTTTCTCATATCTGATATATATTCTCAGCGTGTATACTTCAAGCTCCATATGTGTTAATACACATGCTACTTAGACATTCATGTGTATGTTTTATGTGTATACTTCATTGAGTACAATTGTATTCAAGTGTATGCTATATGACTTTCCAATTGTATTCAAGTGTATGCTCTATAACTATGTACTTGTATCCGAGTGTATACTCTATGACATTATATTTGAATGCATACTTTATGTCAATAATTATATTTGAGTGTATACTCTAGCTTTATATTTGTAATTGAGTGTATACTCTATGATTGTATTTGAGTGTATAACTCTATGCCTTGTAATTAATTATATACTCTATGATTTGTATTTGTATAACTAGTGATTGTGTACTCTATGACTTGTATTCAAGTGTATACTCTATAACTTGGTATTTGTATTTGAGTGTATGTACTCTACAACTTGTATTTGTATGTGAGTGTATTTTCTAAGACTTGTATTCAATTGTATACTTTATGACTATGTATTAAAGTGTATACTCCATGACTTTGAGTGTTCAAATGTATACTACATGCTTTATGTGTACACTCCATGACTTATGAATGTTCAAATAGACACTTCATGACTTACTTATATTCATGTATACTTCATATTTGTGTGTATACTTACATGTTACATGTATGCCTCATGCCTTAGGTATTGCACGTATATACTTTTGTATACTTCATACTTTGTGTATCAAGTGTATGTTATGTGTTTCATGTATTATGTGCATATACTCATTTATTACGTACTATGTTAATGATTCATGCTTCGTATACTTTAAGTATTAAGTGTATAAGCTTTGTGTATGCTTCATGTACTATGTGTATTTATGATTTGTGTTTCGTATATGTGTGATTATACTTCATCATGGATCTTCTCTCCAATGGTGTTCTCTATTTGGAGTGTCAAACCAAAGAGCCTCACCCATCATGTTATAGACAAATATATCTTGCTCTCTCATCATTCTTTTAACACACTTATGGTCCACATTCTTAAGACTATTATATCGTTGTCATCGATATTAAGACTTTACAACACTACAAATAGTTACACGATAATAGTTGAGATTGTTCAACCGCTATCACCACAAATTTTAATTCTTGCAAGTCTAAGGGTCAAAATATTACACCCTGACTTGAAATGTAAGTACTAGACTACTATTACCTCCATTTTCATTTGGGCTAATACGAGGTGATGACCTCAACCTAACATGATCACAATTCTCAAAGGACCTCCACCACAAGTAAAAAGTAAAGTATCACTAATTATACCTTGATACATGTCAAAGTGCACTAGTATTACTAAAAGTTTAGTCATCATACAAAACTATTATGTAGAGATCTAGCACTCTATTGTGCCCTATAATATCTATGTTCAAATCAATTTATGGTAGTGAAGTCACCCCTAAGTATTTAAGGTAAATTACAATTAGCCTTTGATAACAAGGTACTCTACTATTACCCTTAGTCTATTAGACATAACCGAGATTTACAAATGAATTACTCTAGCATTCCATGTTCAAATATTCATGTCAAAATTCATCATATCATGATGTTTCTACTCCACACTCATAGAAACAATGGCAATATTAATACCAACCTTGCAAATTACCAATTCTCTCTCCTCGATATCATATAATTATTTGGTTCTTCTCAATTTCTTGGGTTAACTGAAAATTGCTTGAGGACAAGCAATCCCGAGAGAGGAGGCCAATCATATCCCTATATTGAATTAGTTATGTATTTCAAATATCCTGACATTAAATATAGATTGAATATATCAAAATAATGTAAGTGTGTGCTTCAGGATTAAACTGTGTTAGTTTTTCCTTCAACGTTTCAGATCACACTCCATGATCCATCATCAGGAGAAAAGAAAGCAAGAGAAATAGAATGAATATTTTGCAGATCAAGAAGCTTAAATAGAAAGGGAGAGGGGAAAGAGGTGGCACGGGGAGAAAGAGATCACACATGGAAGAAACTTCCAAAAAAAGAACTAACACTCCAAAAACCCCAAATTGCAAAGAACACTCCAAAGACACAAGGACAAGCCAAAAAGAAGGACAAAAATGACAAAGTGAAACTCAGAAAAAATAAGAAAAAATGATAATAAAAATAAAACATCAAACCTACGAGTGAGAGAAAAATATAACTATAAAAATGTATATATACTTCTATGTATATCTATATAGATGTATAAGAGAATATATATATATATATATATGCCATTAAATAAATCAATAGATATATATATGTATGTGTGTGTGTGAGTGAGTGTAAAAGTAAATAAATGTATGTATGAAAGAAAAAGAAACTTAGAAATAATAGAAAGAAGGAAATAAATTAAAACACCTAACCTACAAGGGAGAGTAAATACATAACTATATATAAATATACTTCAATACATCAAAGGAAGAAAGGGAGATGACATTTTAACTTTTCTTAAAATTTTGGAGATGGGGTTGTGGGTCAAGATTTTATAGTTGTCACCATTGGAGAGGAGATCTAGCATCTTGGAGATATAGTCATGTTTGTTCATGATGACTATGGCATTGCCTTTGTCTACTTTAACAATGACAAGTTCATTGTTGCTGTAATGCCCCGTCTTGAACACCTTAGAGTAATTCACATTTATGCTTTATGAACAGGAAATTTTTTTTTTTAAATGATTAAGATAACAAGTAATGTTAACATAACTAATTCCACCATTAAACTTACGACATGTTCTCCAAGGTTTCAAGACTGCATTACTTAACCATTCAACTAACATAATTTAACATACATCAGTAATTGATCTAAATCCCATGCACAATTGAATAACTTATTCATATTCATTACATGTCATCAAGTAATACAATCTACATGATTAAATAGATAACTGAAATGCTTTCCTTACTCATAAGTACATCATTACATTACCATTTTCAGACTACATCAGAATTACATACATAATGAATGTTCTGTTGCACAGATCCGGTACAAGATTATACACATACATCTTCATCAACTGGTACAAGTACAATCATCTGGAATAAATCTTTTCTGCATAAGAACTTGACGAAGAATAGCCAATGGATAATAAAGCTCTTCCACCTGACCATGTGGAACCCTGAGGTCCACCCCCCGAGCTAGGAGTTAACATGAGGTCCCAAACAATGACAGTCAGGTAGACAAGACTAAACATGAACAAAGGATAACCAAACGCCAATACTACACATGGCAATAACATAAACAACACAACAAATGGGGAGAGTACAACTAGGGAATGCTAGGCTGCAGTAGGGAGGAGTGTCATCACATGGCTTGTCATGGGTTGTCTTGGTAAGCCTTCCTAGGCCCCGACCCCCTATCTAGGGTTGTCCTGGTAGCCTCTCCTGACTCCCGGCCCCCATACAACGCTCATGCGGAATCAACATATCTTTCATGAGGACAAGGTAGTTGATCTTGCCATTCCAGGCCTTCTCATCTCATCTCAAGTCTAAACAAGCACTTGAGCCATGAGTGAGGCATCCACTTATCTTGTTTAGTGTGCTTAACTACCCAACCCCCTAATTCATTATTTAGGTTATCACTGAGTTAGCAAACTCCCACATGGGTTGTCCTGGATGCCACTTTGGGCTCCGGCCCCCATTGAGAGCCACTCCCCTACCTGCAACTAGAAAACCCCACTCAACAAACATAGCAAACATCATCATGACAACGATGATACATGAACCATGCCAGGCATTAACCATCTTGCATAACAATTATTCTCATATGAACATATATATATAATAATACAAGGAATTAACCATCTTGCATATCATCTTAATTACAAGGACCTACTCATAACACATTTTCCATGGCTTCCAGTGAAGTAACTCATCAGAAAAATACTTCTTCATGAATACTGATGCCTCCCCATTGTCTAATCCAACACAACATCCCAAACAAATAAATAAATCACAACATTCATGAAGAGGCTTTCTACTCATCACGATGCATTTAGAATATTTACATTCTTCCACTACACCATAACTAGATTCTTTAAAAACAAAAGACAACATAGCTTTATTAACTCAAGACACTTATCAACATGTTACATGACGTCAGACAACCTTAGCCTCTGGAAATGAACCCTTGACAACTTACACTTTGACCATTTCATACAATTTCAATTCACACTAACTAATTATCTAATACCTTTAAATCAAATTTCCAATACAATAATTATATACCTAATCCTTAACCCATTATCTTAACAAAATAAAGAAACCATATTAAAACCAATGTCAATCTAAATTAAATTTCATTAACCATAATATATAATCACAACGATTTTCTTTTAATCAAATAAATAATGACAACATTATTCTAAATCCCCAATTTTATTTGGCTTTTAAACAATCAACTATACTTTTGAAATAATAATAATAATAATAATAATAATAATAATATACCAACTAATTATCTAATTCAATTCCTCTTCAAAATATAAATATATCAATGATCTGAACAATTACCATCCCAGTTTATAACTATTTTTCGCAACCAATAATAAGTTCCTTCTGTATCAAGATCCTAAACCAGAGTCCAAACAATAATGATCAAATCAATTCTTTAAAATAACTTCAAAAACATTCATCAATTGATTCATCACCAATAAATACTTAAATTAAACAAATCCATCTATTAAAACAGCTCATTAGACTATACAAATCCTTTTATAATATAAAAACTCAAAACACAAAAATAATTGAAGTACCCTATATCATTTCTCCATAGTTCCCTAGTACTCATGCACTCGGTTATCTTATCCTCCAACGATTTCTAAAGTTTCCAGGTTATAAGAAATTGAACTTATAGTGAATGCTATACTAATAGCTAGACTTAAAAGGATTATGGATCAATTATACGGCTGAAGCATTAAAAGTATTATTGCACTAATCAAGAACATTATGAATTAATTATTCATCACTCCCAAATCATGTTGCTCACTAAATCCTTGATATACCCTTTCCTTTGAGTTGGCTCTAGAAAGCAATAATACAAAATGTGTATTTACAACAAATTATCCTACCATAAAACCTAATCGTTCCTACAATGGAATGGCAAATAACATTATTATAAAATTAGGTATTTGGCCATCATCTTTCCGTTTTGACTTAATAATAAGACTAGTAAAAATAATTATTATTATTATTATTGTAATAATAACAATAATGATAATAATAATAATTATAATTATAATAATGATACTAATAATAACATTGATATTAATAGTACTACTATTAATACACACATGCATTCAAACACATTGTAAAGAAAATAAACATTCCTTAGGGTTAATCTAAGCCAATCAAATGAAATGCATACAAGAAAGCACAACTAACCTAGATTAACAATGACGGGTTTCTGTAGACTAGAATTGAAACGATAAATCTTAATGCATGGAAAGTAAATAAGAAAACTCTGTTTCTGCCTCCAAAATGTGACTTCTTCTCAATGAAGTGCATCAGATTCTGCGCAGAGTCAAATTATGCACACACCAACAAGACCAAGCTTGATACTAACCCCAAACCCAATCCAAAGCTCCTCAGATAGAACCACACTTCACATCAATGCAACCCAGTCCAAACTTCTTCATCTGCCACTAAAACATAAGTCGATTTAACATTGCTCTATCCTATCAATCATTGAGACAACAGTTAACATACCAAGGTCGCTGTTTTGTTTTTTCGGAGCTATTAAAAGAAGTTGAACTAATAAAACGAAGTGCATCTAGGCTGAAAGGAAACAGCGAACTCTAAGGATTGGAAAGATTACAGAATATATGCAAAAAGGTTTAGTTTCCAAGGGCAGTGATCTACAAAACTAACTCATTCAGATGCGCACCCAGCCAAAATGGCGATCTCTTGGGACGATTGCAGGAACAAACAATAGCACTGCCCATGGAGAATAAGGAGCGATCATGTCAAACACAAGGCATAAGTTGTAATACAAGGATATTAACACAATAAATTCCAAAATCTTGCCTCAGATGTATTCAGTCGCCATTTCCTGAAGAATGTTACCACAGTAGCAAACGCTCTAGATGATCTCTTGACTGTGTTACAGCAGCGTTGTTTTATTGTTTACCAGATGTTGGCTATTAGTAAAAGAAAGGACGTCTCATAAAATTGAATGTATAATCCATTAAGGTGTGCGCTCAGGTTAAAAAGAAACGGTGCTCTAATGGAAATGATTGTAGGGTATAACCAACGTGGTTGTAAAGAATAAAACCTCTAAATTTATGATTTAAATTTCACCTACCTATTTGTTTGTGTGGACTGTTGTGGTCACATGGAAATTGTGCTTCGTGGAAGAATGGTACAAATAGATTAGGAAAAAATGAAGCTTCTCATCTGGCATAATTATTGACCAAGCTTGAGAGCTATATTAAAACAACATAGGGTTTGCGTAAAGTGTTGCTAATTTCCAAAACGTGTAAGGTGTAGATTCATTCCAAAGATCCTGGAGTGCATTCCATACAACTTGGACTGCATGTACATCATTTCATACAATAGCTAGACAGGAATTTATGCCAGTTGCAAAGATAAACAGAGCTTATGGATGTGTATACTTTGGTGCAATCCTGGAGCTTATATATTATCGTATCCACTATAAGCCAAGCGAAGGATATGCACCATGAATTTTGACATTTTGTGCAGAGCTAGGCTTCGCCTCCATGTGAGTATTAGAGCAGAGCATCAGGTGGTGGCCTGTGGATCGAGTTTCATACCCATAGAGACTTTCAAAAAGGTAAACACTAGAGAAAATATATATATATATATATGCGTTGGCCTGCTTATAAGATTAAGAAACATGTTTATTTAAAGGAATATATGTTATCCTTGTTAATGAATAGGTATGAGAGGAAACTACCTCCCATTGATGTATTTATATGCACAGCTGACCCTGTTAGAGAACCTCCACTGGATGTTTCAAACACTGTATTGTCTACACTGGCTTTTCATTATCCAGTAGAAAAATTAACATGCTATGTATCCGATGATGGAGGATCCCCACTCACCTTTTATGCCCTGTTGGAAGCTTCATGTTTTGCAAAGAGTCGGGTTGGGCACCGACAAAATCTTGTTTGCTTAATGTCCATATTACAAATTAACTTCGGTGGCTGACTACTTATGGGTTATTATTTTTTTTAAGACTATTTTTTTATCCATTTCGTCATTGCCCTTGAAAGTTATGACAGCCAAAATTTGAAGAGCAAATATCAAACATCCAATTGTCTTTCTAACATGTACGGTTTTCCTATTTTGGCACTTTCCTTAACAACTTTCTCAAATGTGGTTTGTTTCAGCGACTTCATAGAGGTATTACTCAGATCAATACAAGGATGCAATTGCCCGTTTATACCTCTATCCTCTTCCTAGACGCTGGGTTTTGGTGATTGACGAGCGTAAACAAGCCAGATCACAATCTTGCCAGCGGCCATTTCAGTCTGCGTCGGGGGAGCTATGGAACAGGTATAAACAAGCATCATAGCACGAAGAATAGAAGGATTCTATCAGATTATAAAGTGGGTGATGCTTAATTAGGCAAGATCCTAAAAAAATGTAGAGTTATGGTCAACACAAGGGTCTGAGATCGATGCCTCAGGAATAAATCATTTGGAGTGCAATGGTTACAGGTAGCATACAAAACAAAATTGTTGGAATAGCCCTCGAAACTTTCAAGACAATGCGATTGGTAGCTATATAACCTGTTCAACCTGTGATGAGGGTGCGGATGCGTTTTCTTGGTGTCTGCAGATCACACATGATATAGTCTTAAAGTATCTATAGTGATACGGTTTCTTAATTTGGATCCCTAAATGATAAAATACGGCTCATTTTCTCTTCTCAAACGTTTATGCAGAAATGGCAGATGAATAATTAAATCATAACAGAAAATTGTTTGAAATGTAATGGTTACCGAATAAGTATAAAATGGATTATCAAAGAGGCTCTAGAACTTCCAAGCAATGCGAATTGGAGGAGTAAAACCAGATTCCCATCATTCATTCTAAAGAAAACAAGGATAGAATAAGGAAGATATTAGAACCTGTATCCGTAGCTTAGATTCGATGTAGAATTCAATTCTTCAGTTGCAGAAAACTCGATCCTTCTTCTTCCTGCCAAATTCCCCCCTCCTTGCCTCTACAAACTTTCCTTTTATAACACAGTCCCTTCCATCTTCCAAGGAACTCGGCACGCGGTCTCGTGCATCTCCCTCCTCAAGATATATTTTTATTTAATTTCGTGATCCCCAGAGGTTAATCTTTTTTTTTTAATATTAACACACAATTCCGACAACATTTAATTTCTTTATAGCCGACCAACCATATTGTAATTAATAAAGTTATAACATTACAACAATCTATAATTGTACAACTATATATTAATTTATTTTATTAATTAAGTTGTAAATCACAAATTACGACATAACTTACAACTATTTTATTTATTTATATATTTATTGTAAATAATATTATATTAAATAATACAAAATTTCTTACAATCTTTATTTAACAACTATACTTCTAATAAAATAATAATTTATTTACAACAATAATTAACAACTATCGACATGATGCTCACTAATATCTTTTATAAATATATTTAATTATCAACATTATAATTTCCATAATATGATTCTATTTAATGCACAACGATACCTTACACACTTAGACACTTTCTAACCTAGTTAAATTCCAAGGTGCAATATTACTTGTCCGCAAATCATGATCGAATGACAGACAACGACCAAAAGGATAAACTGACAACCAGACAACACTGACATGGGACCTCATGTTAACTCCAAACAACTAATCTATTGGCGAAGGCACGCTCAGACCTGGTACATCAGGTGGAGTCGGTGCCAAGTACTTGCATCCTGCAGCAACGCACGGTTAAACATAACAAGATATATATCCACATGCAGTCCTATAGTGAATGGAAATCGCAGTGGGGTAGGGTACTCGAGAGCGAGTAATACGACACTGTTCCATTCACGTTTATGAATAAACAATTAACTATGTTGAACAAGATATCTGATTACTAGTCAACAACATAAAACATTCGATCCTCTTACAATCCAATATCGCAATTGACATCAAAACATCTGTAACATCTAGTTTATTTATCAAATTCTAAAGCATAAAATAACATAATCCAACATCAATATATGTTATCATCACAATTAGGTCCATAATGAATTAACAAGATAACAAGAGATCCATCATCTACGGTCTAAGATACTGTCATAAAGTCTAATACTACTAAGCAAACATCAATCTGATAGACGACGAGTTGAGGGGCACTACAGTTGCTCATTAGACTCTTGAAGGCCTGAAGCTCAGTTTTGGGGACATTACACCTTGGTGGTTTGGCATGCCTTAGTGCGAAAACACAATCTCGTCTTATTTCGTCATCAATATCCTCGAGGAGAGAACGAACCGCATTTTTAATCCCAATTAATATATCAGTATAAGGAACAGATTGAGGGGTGATGGCAAAACCTAAACCTCTTTTTAAAAAATTGAAAGAGAGAGGATCTAAAGTTACATGGGAGAGGTTAACAACTAATTTATTTTCCCAGTCATGAATAATGTTGGACTGGGGGGCATGACTAAAAAGAGGGGGAAGAGGGCAAGAATTAGGAGAAGGCTTTGTGGTCTGGGAGGAATAAGTGGCTAGGATGTTTGACATGTGAGAAGAGTGGATGGGATGGGAATTACTCAAAAG
This sequence comes from Cunninghamia lanceolata, assembly GCA_027924645.1. Taxonomy (NCBI): domain Eukaryota; kingdom Viridiplantae; phylum Streptophyta; class Pinopsida; order Cupressales; family Cupressaceae; genus Cunninghamia; species Cunninghamia lanceolata. Next base: position 12,321,770 of record BSBN01001099.1, read on the forward strand.
GAGAGAAGTACTAGGACACCAAACAACAAGATTAGTTGGAGAGGACATAACCGAGGACAACATATGTGTAGTTTTAGGGGCATAGCTAGGAGAACCAATGAGATGGTTGGTATAGGTAGAGTTGACAGCTAGGGGAAGGTGTGGACTTGACATGGAGATCACATCGCCATTAATGCAAGAAAATGATTACAAGGAAGAACATTGAGGAATGACATGGAGGAGCGGTGTACCTGGACTGGAAGGAAGGTAACAATTGGTGTGGAGCTGCTACTATAGAGAGCCATTGAAGAGGTCAGATAAAGGAGATGGCTCCTTGCTAGACTCCGACGAACCAAGTTTGAAATCTTTTGATTTAAGAGAAGACGTGTTCTCTAAGTTGGAAAGGCGAACATTGGAAGGATTTATCTCTGTGGTGGGTAGAGATCTAAGTGTAAAGTCTCATTGAGAGGGATAGATTAGTTGTGAGTGTAGGCCTGAAGGAGGGTTAGATGATGGAGGAGTGAGGTAAGTGGAGTTGAGACCTCTAGGAGGAAGAAGATTTTGATCAACTATAGCTAGATCTGCCACTGAATGCATCTAGGAAAACTTTTCTACAAGAGGCTACGAAGAGGGGAGTGGAGTGGTCATAAAGAGGGATGGCATGTGAGAAATTGAGAGATGTAAATCCATGATTGGAGGAATCGATGGGTCAACAGGCTGAGATAGGGAGCAGGGCCATGACGGTTGGAGGATAAGAGAGCCAAGTTGGTAGGAAGCTATACTTATGTCCTGGGTTAACAACAAGTATGAAGTTTGATTAGGAGAACAAGCCAACAATTCATATTAGCTGAAGCATTGAGGTCTGTGTCAAACCTAAAGAGGAGGGAGAGATGGGCATCTTTTGTTGACCAGAGAAAGAAACTTTCTTTTTTGTCTTCCATCATAATCTGCACTTCTCCACTTCCATCATAATCTACAAGACTCACTTACTTCATAATCTACACTTGTCCACTCCCTCCATAATTCATGGAGGGTGGTGTCATTCCTAATCATATGAAAGAAATGATTTTGATAAAAGATGCTTATCATAGTATGATGAGGACTTAAAACTATATCACACAATTAGTACATATACATCATATATGTAATAATATGCAAATAATAAGTTAATCTATTTTAACACCATGAAAGCATTACCACAAGTATGGTGCTAGCATTATCATGCGATAGAATTCTAAGATGGGGTTGAGGCTTTCTTCCCCACCCCTCACAATCTTATACCAACATCAATTAATTCATTACTTATAAGAATTATATATATATAAGGAATTTCTGACAAAAGAAAATGATTAAACTCTAATCATTGATAATGTTCCCTAAACATTTCTCAATCAAATCAAACATAGATGATGTTGGAAAAACCTTAACAACAAATTGATAATGGTCGAATTCAGACTGACTAAACAAGGGAAGTTAACTAATACATACCCCATCTCATGAAGGTTCACGTAATGTACAGATTGGAAATCAAATTGCAAACCTAAATTTTCCAAAACCTGTATTCTTGGAGGTGGAAATCTTTTCCTGGTTACACTCACAGTCCTACAAACTATGATCAGTGTATCATCAATAAATCATTATTCATCATGCTTAAATAATCTCAATAACTTGTAATCTCATGTCTAATTTTATGCATTAATCATAATTCATAAAATCAATGATTTGTCCTAACTTTTTCCTGAATGTTAGATTATTAATCTATGATTAGTATCCACTTAATCATATGAAAGATAAAGTAAAAAAAGTCAAGGTTTGGGTATGTAACATAATAGTACAAGAATTAGAATCTCAAAATAGAGATGAAGCAAATGTGATTAGAAATAATCATCAATGAACATCTGAAAAAATCCTCATTCTAAAAGATAAGAAAGCAACACACTTAATCTCCAATCAAGTGGGAGGTACAATCATTTGAATGATGCAAATATTGAGTTATATCTTGAAAATGAAAATTCAAGATCAATAGAACATGTACAAGTATCATAACATCTCACAATACAACCAAAAATGAGATAGATTTATCTGTAGAAGGAAATGTACAAAATATACATGGCTAAATTCAATTTTTAAAGGTTTTTTTGTAAATTTTGATGTAATGGTGCTAATGAATATGATAGTCTTTTCTGATTTCTATCACACAATCATGTCATCAATTTTAGGAATTAAATATGTATTGAAACTTTAAAATAATTAGGCTTTAAAATAATTATGATTTTAAATAATAATGATTAGGGTTTAAAATAATAAGCGGTAGGATTTAAAATAAGTAGGGTTAGGGTTTAAAATGATAATTAGGTTTAGGGTTATAAATGATAATTAGGGTTAGGTTATAAAATGATTATTATGGTTAGGGTTTAAAATAAGTAGGGTTAGGGTTTAAAATGATCATTACAATAAGAGTTATAAAATGATAATTAGGGTTAGGGTGTAAAATGATCATAGGGTTAGGATTTAACATGACCATTAGGGCTAGGGTTATAAAATCATAATTAGGGTTAGGGCATAAAATAAGGAGGGTTAGATTTTAAATGATTATTAGGGTTAGGGTTTAAAATAACTAGGGTTAGGGTTTAAAATTAGCATTAGGGTTATGATTTAGAATAATTAGGGTTAAGGTTTAAAATAATTAGGGTATAAAATAATTATGATTTAAAATAGTTAGGTTTATAATAATTCATATTATATTAATCATATTATTAAGATGTAATATAATATAAGCATATTATATATTATTATATATAATATAATAATATTTATATTAAATTATAATATTTTATATTATTTTTTTGATTAGAGGGTAAAACAAGATTTGAAAGGTCCCAAACATTTTAGAAACAAACTTCAACCTCAACAAAGGTTGACCATCAGCACAACAATAGTCCAGCTACCAAGACAACAAGTGCCAAACCAAAATAGAGCATCCAAAGCATAGTACTCCACAAAATAGACAAATAGCCTAAGCTATGCCATCAACAGATCTAGCCTTCCACACACCCTTAATTTAAGTGTGGAAATGAGAGATTGACTTCCAAAAACCCTTCTTCCTATGATGCACTAATGTCCAATAGACATCATTATCTACGTCCACTGAGGAAGGGGAAGGGGGAGGGCAATCCTCCACAAAAACTCTACCCACAAGTGAGGCCTGAGAGGGAGACCCAACTAGAGAGGAAAACCATTGAGGAACCACAATATGAGCCCCAACAAAAGATGCCACTATTGCAGGATCAAAGGAAATAGCCAAGTCATCACCACTACCACAAGCCAAACTACTGACAACAGAAGTAGCAACCACACTAACAGCAACAACCAAACCACCACAAGAGTTTACAGCAAAGCTGACACTGATACCAACAACCAAACAACCTCTAAAAATTGGAAAACCTAGATCAAGCATAGAATAGGGGACTATGGAAGCGACAGGTTCTAAAACCTTCACATCCTTAGAAGAAGCCTTGGAAGACTCTAATGAAGAGTCTTCAACATCTACATTAAAATGATCAGGTGCAACATCCTTCCACCAAGAAGAAGATCTAACAACCTTTAGGTGAGGGCAATTTGATGCAATATGTTCTATAGCAAAGCATCAATGACATCTGAAGGGAATACCTTCATAATCAAGAGATTGAGTCCATGACAAATATGCTAACTATAAAATAATCTTAGCAGGAAGGGGCTTGGACATATCGATATCAACTAACATTTGCACATAGGTGGTATGAGTGAAAATAGAAGTAGTTGAATCCACCATCCGAAAATAACCCAAAGAGATTCCAATAGCTGAAAAACTTGAATCACACCAAAAATAAAGGGGAAGATTTGCGAGGCAGATCCACACTAGTTTATTATGGAAAGAATTAGAAAGAGTGTTAAAAGAAGGATACCATGGCTTCACCATGAGGGGATACTTGCCTATAAACCATGAATGCCCTTCAATAAATTTTCAATCAGAAATGGAAGAAAAAATTACCACAAAGCATCCCCTTGCATAGGGGTAAATTTCAACTTTACCATCTAAATGGGGAAGCCAAAGAAGTCAAATCTATTTATTAATAGGGGAGAGAGGAGGCCATGAGCCTTCAAACTTGTAAATCAAACCATTTTTAGAATAAAACTTAACATTCTCTAAAACATCCTCACCCAAAACCACCACACCAGGAGGCAGGGGACTTGGGACCACAGCAGACCTCACCACTGGAGACGCATTCCCAATACCAGTGTGCACCACACCTACAAAAGACTTAGCACCATTTGAGCTAGGTGAAGAAGCCAAATTGCCACCGCTATCAAAAGACAAATTACAACCAATGGGAAAAGATGTAGTAGAACCACCACAACTAGAAGCCACAGTACCACCACTCGACCCACCACAATCAATAGCCACATTGCCGCTAGAGAATGGAAAAAAAAGCTCCTTTGAAATCAAATTGACACCATTAGCCAAAATGCCCCCGCCACCATCAGTTGAGCCATAGCCAATGGGCAATTTTATAGTATTACCACCACTACCAATTGCCACATTACTGCTAGAGAGCAATAGTAAATCCTCCTTCAAGTCTATAGGTAGGGTTTTACAAATGAGCTGGAGATGCATTTTAAAAGATAACGTTTCACAATCACAAGATGAATGTTGTCCAATAAGTAGGGTTAGGGTTTAAAATGATCATTATGGTTAGGGTTTAAAATGACCATTAGGGTTAGGGTTATAAAATGATAATTAAGGTTAGGATATAAAATAAGTAGGGTTAGGTTTAAAATAATTAAAGTTAGGGTTTAGAATGAGCATTAGGGTTACCATTTAAAATAATAAGGATTAGAGTTTAAAATAAATAAGGTTTGATTAATTATAATTTAAAATAATTAAGGTTTATAATAATTATGATTTAAAATAGTTAGGGTTTATAATAATTAATATTATATTAATAATATTATTATTAATATATAATATTTATATACTGACACAACATGTCTGACTTTTTAACGTGATTGGTAACATTGGCCCTACAATAGGATGCTTTAGCCAATTGATCTAGGGCCCCCACCTAATAATAATATTTATTTTATGATATTATATTTTAGGGTTTAACTGCGTAGTTTTTGAGTCAAACACATGACCCATATTTCATGAGTAGTGTTTCACATGAAACCATCTCTCATGTTAATGAGTGCATCACCTAGATGTAATTAGTGCTAAGTGGACCATTCATTAACATGAGAGATGGTTTCATGTGAAACACTACTCATGAAATATGGGTCATGTGCTTGACTCAAAAACTACGCAGTTAAACCCTGAAATATAATATCATAATTTGACATGCTGCAAAAAAATAACTCCTACTTATCAATAATATTTATATTATTATAAAAATATTGTTATAATATTATATATTATTATTATAAGTAGAGTTAGAGTTTAAAATGAGTACCTAGTTAGGGTTTAAAATATGTAGGGTTAGGGTTTTTAATTATCATTACAATTAGGGTTATAAAAAGATAATTAGGGTTGGGTTTTAAAATAAGTACGGTTAGGGTGTAAAATGATCATTAAGGTTAGGTTTTAAAATGACCATTAGGGTTAGGGTTATAAATTGATAATTAGGTTTATAGTATAAAATAAAAGTAGGGTTAAGTTTTAAAATGATCATTGGGTTCGGGTTTAAAGTAATTATGATTATGGTTTAAAATAACTGGGGTTTAATTAATTAGTATTTGAAATAATTATGATTTAAAATAGTTAGGGTTTATAATAATTAATATTATATGAATAATATTATTATTAATATTTAATATAATTATATCATTTATTATTATATATAATATAATAATATTTATATTTTATGTGTGGGTGAGGGTCCATTCCCTTTATTAAGACATAAAACAAATGTATTACATTATACCTGCCACATAGGAAGCAAAGAAGAAAAGAGGAAATAAATAGAAGAAAGGATTCAACAAAATAAAAGAATCCAAAAGGAACTGCCAGAGAAGATAGGGAAAACCATACCACAATCACAAATAGCTACAAAAGAATATAAGTGCTAAGGACTCAAAACCTTAGTGAAACTAAACTCTGCTCCTATGGGAAAGAAGAGCATCCGTAGTTCACTAGGAGCCGTCCTCAACTACTTCCTTGCATTCTATACAAAGTTTTTCAGCCTCAGACTCTCTACCTTTTTCCTTCTTAGAAGCCCCACAATTTGGTTTAGTCTTTCTGCTCATGGTGTAAGAGATTCCATATTTTTGGGGAGGAGCCAGCATAAAATAATTATCAAAAAATTATGGATTCATATTATCAAATCCTCCATGAAAGAAAAATTGCCTTCTGACTCAAAACCATCCTCCTCCACCTCTGATGGAGTATTAGTGGTCTTATCAAGCACTAGGATAGCGAGAGGAAGGGAAGGCTCCGAAGGATGCTCTAAGAAAGAAGAATCAGGAGGTTGAGTAGAATCAAACTCCACAATAGGTTGAGGCTCCATAAACTTTCCATGATTTCTCCAAATAAAATCAGCATCTAGATAGCTAGCATTCTTAATTCATTTTTAAGACTAACATGCCTACTACCTGGTGTACTAAGAAGAGTGCAAGCCTTTATTTTTTGGCCCAACTTATTGTAGCATAAACATAGAAATGGAAGACCTTCATAATTTAAAAACTGAGTCCAAGAACCAAAAGAAGATTGAATCTGGATTGAATGAAAGAGAGTTTGAGAAATATCTGCCATAGCACAAGCCCTGATATACCTTTGTGTCGTAACCACCTCTTCTGAGTCAATCTTGACAAAGGCACCTACTCGATTGATCATATTACGTATGAGATCAACATTACGCATAACTAAAGGCATATTGTAAAGCCTAATCTATATATGAACCTTTGTAATCTTGGCAGTAGCTAGATCAAAAAAGGGGGACTATGGAGAAAGAAAGAGCCTTGATTGCCTAAAAACCATGGGCCATTCTAAACCATGAAAGAACAATCTACAGTAGATTGGAAGGTAAATAGATGAAAATAAAAATCCAAAGGTTTAACCATAGGAGAAAACAAGTTACTCCATGAAGATTTGGCCCACTCCATAACTGAAACGAAAGATGGACATCTATTCAAAAATCTATGAATCAAAGAATGATCCCAAATTTATCAGCTATAATCACATTAATACTATCATCAGACATAAACAAATCCACTAGCTCATTAAAAAAACCACCATTGAGTCCCAGATAGAGAAGGTTCATTCATTATTTTGATTAGAGTTCTCCATCGTGGGAGAAGAAGGCAGATCTGGTAGCGTCTTGGAGGGGAAAGGGCTAGGGATATCCCTGCGAATCTGCTCTAGGTAGTATGCATTGCACACATGAAAAGGATTGGACCTATTTTTACATGCCATGAGGGAATCCTGATCGAGACCTATACGGACACCCTCAACATCATTCACCTCTTTCTAAACCAAAGGACCAAAGGCAAGTTCATGAGGAGTGGAAATCGGTGGAACCTAGGATTCCAATGCTGAACCAAAGCAAAGGGCATATCATTTTTGTCATTGTGTAGCATCTAAAGGACATCCACCCTTTATAGAACTAGCTTTAGCCTTACCTTTGGTCATGCCCTACACTTTACCTCTTTGTCTCTACGACCATATATTCAACCAATCTGCTCCAACTACGACACAAAAACATCTTGCTCTACCATTATTTAGGTCTCCTAGACTATTGTGGTACATTTTCACGCTTGATGATGAGTATTCTATTAGGATATATTAATGTCATTAAAAAGAAGGGAGAGATAAATGAACACTTAACATAATAATATTTATATTATTATAATATTATATATTATTATGAGGGCTTACTATAATAATGGTTAGGGTCAAAGTATATAATAATGTAATAATAATATAAATATAATAATATTATATTTAATAAGTTATACTATATAATTATATAGTAATTTAATTAATGTATTACATGTTGACTGCGACTAGCATATATATATATTAAATAATAATATATATAAAATATGCACATGCCTATTTTTAATCAATGTCGAATAAAAGTTGGGTGCCTATTTTTAATCAATTTTGAATAAAAGGTGGAATCAAGAAGGATATCTCTATGACTAAAGTAAAGAATATTTGTTTGTGGCTTTATTTTACCATGGGATAAATCTCATAGTAAAATAAAATAAAGAAGATATCAAACATGCACTAAGGTGAGTTATGTTTTATAGGAGAAAAAAAAATTAGATTGAAGATAGATGAATAACAAGTAAAATATTTTACTAGAAGCTATATATATATATATATATATATAATTTTACTATGTTATAATAAATTTCATTATAAAAGTAGTATTAATTATATTATTTTATTGATATAATATTGTAATTCATGTATCTCCAATAGATTTTTTTTTGTAATGTAAATATTAAAAATTAAAATATTGTAGTGATCTAAATAGTAATATATTATATTGTGAAATATTCACGTATTAATATAGAGTAAAAAGTTTCCTTTGATTGCTTGGGAGAAGATATGCCTTAGTATTTGGTCCTCCTTTAATAAGGTTCTCGGGGCAAAGCTGGGGCAAAGCTAGTTTGGAACATGTATTCAAATGCTAGTCTCAAGAAGGCTAAAATCTTGAGGGTTAAGCATTGGATTCTAAAAACCCTTAAATATTCATTACTTCAAAAAGTCTGCTTCAAGTTCAACTGTTTGGACATAATATAATATATTACTATTTAGATCACTACAATGTTTTAATATTTAATATTTATAGAGAACAATATAATGGGGATATATGAATTATAATATTCATATCAATAAAGTAATATAATTAATATTATTTTTATAATAAAATTTATTACAACATAGTAAAATGAAATATATATATATATATATATATATGTTTATAAAAATTAAATATTAATATATTATAGTGATGGAAATGAGCTAAAATTTATCAAATCCATAATGTCTCTCAGTCTATGAAACCAACATAATTTTCAAAATTAATCAGCACTCAAACTAAGAAACCAACATAAATTTTAAAATGACCATATGCGCCATAATTTTATGCAACCTAGTATACTAAAACATAGGGGAGTTTTTGGACTAAGGGAAAGCATGCTTATTATAATACTAGAAAATTACTTTTCTAATAAAAACTTTAATCTTGAACAATATGGAATATTTATTCCATGAAATCCTTAAATTTTGAACCATACATTATAGAATAAGTGAGAAAAAACTTGGATAAGTACACTATGATGTCTATGACCCAATGTTGTAAAAAGAACACAATTATGTATGGCCTCTAAGGACACCAACAAGAGATTTAGTACAATATTTTACTTGTTATTCATCTATCTTCATTCTAATTATAAAATGATAATTAGGGTTAGGGTTTAAAATGAGGGATACTATTTAAAATAATTAGACATAAAGTTTAAAATAATTATGGTATAAAATAATTAGGATTACTATTTAAAATTAAATATGATTTAATTAATTAGGGTTTAAAATAATTTTGATTTGCCGATAAGGGCGTGGTTCGATGGTTAAGTCGCTTGGTTGTAGTGGCGGCCACTAGAGTTCAAACCCCCGCTGGGCCAACGAGCTTGTAGGCTTTACGCCTTCATTGGACCAACGAGCTCATGGGTTTGAAGTGTTCTTGCTAGGGGATGAGGTCCCCCGTCAACGAGCTCGCGGGTTTGAAGTGTTCCTTCTAGGGGATGAGGTCCCTGTGTCACCGATCATGTTAAAAATTTTACCAGGTTTATAATAATTATAAATTAAAATAGTTACAGTTTATAATAACTAATATTATATTAATAATATTAAATTTATTAAATATAATATATATACTTGATAACAGTTGATAGTGTTCTTTTACCTTTTATATCTTCATTTTGGGTGGTTTTCAAGATTCTCTAGTATACATTTGATTTCCAATAGCCCTCAAAAGACCTATTAGTCAAAGCCTTCCAAAAGACTTATAACCCTCATTAATATACCTATGACAAAACCTAAAACCTTACACAAACATTTCATGATGTACCTCACATAAAGATTTCAAATAATACACCTGTAGGTTAACTATGTAGATCTTTTAACCATTGAGAGAGCTCTCTTAGCTTCTTATAGACCTATGAGTGAAAATAGAGGACATGCAGATCCTCCAAACTGTTAACATACCCTTCATTGATAGCACAAGAGTATAAGAGTCTATAGGCCTATGACCTCATGCTCTTTACTACTCGATAGTCTTCTTAACAAACCTTTGCATCTTTCATCATTAATGTTCCGTTCATTTAATACCTTTATGATGATGGTGAAAGCCTTGTCTCGGCTATACAAACCATCATATGATGGCCATAGAAGTTATGAAAGGTTTGATATGCTTCATATAATATTTGTCATGCCTTCTATGTCTCTAGATAGCTTGACATGAAATGACTGTAGACCCCCATGATGAGCATGAAGAGTTATTTAGGAGATAGACAAACCTTGTAGAAGGTTATTTATATCTTCAAATGCATGAGCAAACCTCACAATTGTTTCACTGGTCTTTAGAAGATGAATAGAGCTTCAGGAACAATTGCCAGGGTTTTTCAATGGTGCTCAAACCTTCAAAAATCATTCCCTTCCTTGCAAACCTCTTATACAATCCTTATCAAGGCATTATAGCATATGCAAATTTGTGGGAGTTTTGACAAGATTTGTTGGATTTGTTGATTTTTTTCATGTTCCTTTAGGCCTATTCAAGATTGAAATGTTTAATATAAGGGTCTGCAGTGTTTATAAGCTTGATAGGTTTAATGGCCTCAAAACCTTACAAAATATTTGGTGAGCTTTGGTAACAAATTGATACCCTCTAAGAGTTTGATAAGTTTTGACAGTGTTTATATTTATGTAGGATTTTAGGACTATGCAAAGTGCTTAGGGGTATGATATGTTCACTAAGCTTTAGCCAAATCTTTAGACATTTGATAATCCATAAGAGTGTACAGAACATCTAACTTCTTCATAGACGTCATAATAATTTGATATACTCAGTTATGGCTTATGCATGCTTGAACATCACATGACAAGGTTGCCACTACTTTTGTATGACTATTAGAGACCTTCTGGTAGTATAGACCCTTAAGATACCCTGTAGAGTTTCAAAAATCTTCACACACTATTGGCATACCTTAAATAGAGTACTTTAGGGTTTTGACAAACCTTGAGACACTATAAAATCTTATAAATGTTGTACAGGAGATTAAGACGGTTGATAGACCTCATAGGCTACTGTACATGCCCTTTTTTAATGCTTGTCATCACTTCATCTTCATTGTATGCCTCCTCGGGTTCTTTGAAGACTTCGGTGACTTGGATTATTACATTAGCCTACATGGCTTTCCTCTGAATAAATATGGATTCCCAAAGATTAAAATCATTTGTCATACTACTATATCTTGACACAAACCCTTTAAGATATCACTCAACACTACTATACCCTATTCTTCTTACAAAATCAAAATTGATGTCCCTTACAAGATGTGATAGACCTACTCAATGTTTTAATAGACTTTTTAGATCCTTGGCAAGACACCCAAGAGTAAGCTCAAGGTTTCCATATTTACATACTTGCTCTTAGGGTTTTCCTTGTGAATTGCTAAAACCTTGAAAGTGTAGAAACAAACCTTTTACCAACTTGTGACTAAGATGAAAAGGATGAATGGGATATCTACACCATTATATTCTATCTCCATTCTACAAGGATTCTTGTATTGCATTGAAAGCTTCAAGAAAATGTGCCTCACCACCTTCTATGACTTGATCATGGCCATAAATCACTCACATTGTCCACATTCATGTTCATGTTACACCACTTCCTGAGAGTCTTTTTCCTTTGAAAATATGGAGTCTTCAGGATTCAAACCCCGATCCTTCTTCCTTGTGAATTGGTAAAACCTACAAATTAGCTTTTAAAACCTAAAACCAGCCAACATGACAAGAAGACCTAAGCCTAAAACTCATCAAGACTTTGACCATGTTTTTAAAGAAAAGAAAATTCCCCCAATGTTGTATGTGGCTTTTGGATGTTTTAAGGTTCATGACAACTCAAAACCATAATGTACCACTTGTCAAGATAGAACAACACAAGATGCACAAACATTTCATTGAAAACTTTAATATTTAAGGAAACTTTCAAGATCTAGACTCCAAAAGGTCATTGACAAAGCATAATAATAAAACTTTAACATAACAAAACTCATTCAAGACCTTTGGGAGAGCATTTGAGAGCCCTATAATGACCCATAAGACTATTTGAGTTTGGAAAACTCAAAATAGTTAGTAATAACATCATAGTGTTATCCAAATAAACTTGAAGCCACTTATAAGTTTGTCTATCTCATATGAATAATAAATTATTTTAGGATGGTTATTACATATAGCTATTACATTGCACCTCTTTGCATCAAAGTCTCAAATACTTAGCATCATCATAACCACAACATAGTTAGTGAAAGGAAACTAGACCAGGTCCACACCAATGTTATGAGAGAAATAATGAAAGTAAGAATGATCTATACAAATTTTAGCAAAATAACAACTAAGAGATAGCAAAAGATATACCCTAGCAAAATCCTTTAAAAAAACCTAGCCTCCAAAACACACTCAATTTATTAATCACAATAATAGGATTACAATACAATGGTTAGTTCTAGTGCATTTAACATGAGATATAGATGATCTTCATCCTGAATTTTGGAGTCAATTCAACTTAAGATTACTTTGAAGTCACTATACAATAAGTTTCTCCTTGCCCCTAATAATGCAAATCCATGTGCATTTATTTATAGGCACATTGCAATAAGTAAACAAGTAGTAAATTACAAAATGATGGACATAAAACCATGGGCTTACCAACTGCCTTGAAAAAGGGCTATTTTTTCTTAGGGGTTGTTGTTAACCCCCCACCCCCAAACCACCCAGCCAAGCTATTGTCCCAAGCCCCAATATTATGGATGAGTGTATAATCTATTATGGGTGTAAAATAGGAAAATATAGAACACATTCCTAACAATCAATTGCATTTTCTGCTTGGTGTGTTTCCAAACTATCTACAAAATTATTGAACTGATCAATGAGGTTTGACTAAGGAAAAAGGTGGGAAGCTAGTTGCCTTGCTCTCTTAACATAGAATTTCCAGTAGTGTTCTTCCATACTACCAATTCTTCTCTTTACATGTAGCCACAAAGGGTCTTCTCCAAGATTTTAGTAGACTTCTCCACATTCCATTTGATTTATCATCCCCATCTTCATGATAGATCATAGGGTGTAATCTAAAATAGTGATATAAAAAAATGACATGATTAATTCCAAAAACACTCTAATTAAAGGTACACATTTCCAAACCTAATTCATTTAGCTAAAATAATTTCAATATTTTAATTTATTATATTTATTTATCCTACACATTTATTTTAAGGATGTTTTATTTCTCTAACCATAAAAAGAAAAAATAATTAAATTAAATTTTAAAAAGGAAAAGGGGACTTAAAAAAGAATTACTTAAAATAGTGGTCCTTGGGGCACTCTAAACTTGCTATACTTAACATATTTCTAGACTTAAGTCAATAAATTTACTATACTTAACATATTTCTAAACTTACGTGAATAAACTTGCTATACTTAACATATTTCTAAACTTACGTGAATAAACTTGCTATACTTAGCATATTTCTAAACTTAGGAGAATAAATTTACTATATTGACTCAACAATTTGTAATCTTCTTAATATAAAAATAAACGTAGGGAAACCAAACCTAAAAAAGTTCTCTCAAAAAGACTTAAAAGGAATTACTTAAAATAGTGGTCCTTGGGACAATCTAAACTTGCTATACTTAAAATATTTCTAAACTTAAGTCAATAAATTTACTATACTTAACATATTTCTAAACTTACATGAATAAACTTGCTATACTTAACATATTTCTAAACTTACGTGAATAAACTTGCTATACTTAGCATATTTCTAAATTTAGGAGAATAAATTTAATATACTGACTCAACAATTTGTAATCTTCTTTATATAAAAATAAAAATATTAAATATAATTTGGTTGTATCCACTAAAACAACTCATCCTAGTCTTCTAACAAAAAAACACATAGGGAAACCAAAACTGAAAAAGTTCTCCCAAAAGGACTTAAAAGGAATTACTTAAGGAGTGGCTTAGGAGCAGGCCTGGAATTTGACGGTCACCCCTACCTGTCATATAAAAATTTTATGATGGTTTTATCATTTAACTACCTTTCAATTGATGTTTTAAAAAATAAATAAATTGTCAAATAAAAATAGACAGCTCAGACTGTACCAAACTCTGGAAAAGAGGACACTAGGGTTTTCTTTTCATGGATGAGCTGTGCAACCTGGTAAATATTTAGAAAGGCTAAAATGTGGTTGATACAGTTTTTTTATTTCATAAATTTAACATGAAGTCGTCAAGTTTATTAGTGTATTTTTTATAATTCTATAATCGCAACAGATAAAATTTGCAAAAAAATGTATGATCGTTAGAATATTTTACTTTAGTAGAGCAAATCTATACAAGTAACAATAATATAAACACTTTAATACAATTTCTACAACTACTTGCAAATTGTAATCATTTAAACAATATTTCAAAAATATAGCAAAGCAATAAGTTTATGAATAAGTTTATGGCCATACCTTAAGAGCAGCTCTTGAAGTCTGAGAGAACTTTCAATTGCCACATTGTGCTTAGGTGGACTTAGCAAATTGAATAACAATGGAGGAGGTGGCAATAATTTTTTTTTATCCCTCTAAGTAATAGATAATGAGCTCTTAATTACAATGTAAAGCTCTTATTAATCTCTGTAATTGTAATTTGTAAAGTTATCCTTATTCCATATATAATAAACAATGAATTAAAAATTAAAAAACTTTTGCTTTGTAGTTTTTTTCTAAATTAAAATTGGAATAAATTACAAATTAGAAATAAATTATTCTATAGAGAAAGCAAAGCTTTTTTTTCTAAATTGATTTTTAAAAATAAAAAATAATATACAGATTTGTTTCTAAATTGAATTTATTGAAGATAAACATTATAATTTAATATATATTTAAATATTGTGAAAGAAAACATTATTTATATTTTTATAACAAAAAATGATATATATTATAATAAGAATATTATATTATATTTGCTTATAATAAAATTTTATAGTTTACAAATAATTTAAGGAGTCATACATACGGCTATATAAAACTTTAGAAAGTCAAGGTATATGGTCCAATAAATTTTAGAGTAGTAAAATACAGTCTAAAATGGCAAAAACGGTCAAATAGACCATCAAATTCCAGGCTTACTTGGGAGCTCCACTCTAAACTCCACCAAAATGAATTTACTATACTTACTCAACATATTATAATCTGTTTTAAAAAAAAACTACCAATATTAAATATTATAATTCTGTTGCCGGCAAGTGTTCTTTCCCGGCGAATACATAAAACGTGCAAAAAGTATCTGTCCTTTTCAGTTGCCGTAACCCAATATTTCCTCGATCCACAGAGATTTCACTATGAGATATCCGGCGGACTTAGCAACGATAAATAGTCGTACTTATCAGGCAGGTGACAAATCCAAATGACACGAGCTCGGGCCACCATAGCACGGAAACGACCCGCAAAACAAAATAAATTCAACGACTTTGCCTTTTGTTTTATTTCAAAAATTTCCTTCCCCAGGTTGTACTTCGTGTGGTGAGGAGAAAGAAGCAGAGCTACAATAACAGCAGCAACGGCAACGGAAGGAAGAAAAAAGAAAAATCTATTTCAATTGCTGCATTTTTCAGCTCTACCTAACAACTAAAATTAGCTTTAGGTATGTTCATGTGGTTTATTCTATTTAGATTTCAAGTATAAATTTAGATTTAAGAGGAACGAATTGTATTAGACTCTGTACAGCCTTGTGACTCACTCTTTTCTGTTGTTTTGGTCTAGTGTCTGCCTTAAATAACAGCATGGGGAAGATTAGTGTAATGGGTATTCTCATGGCATTAGTAGTCATCTGGTTCTGCTTCAATGTTGTGAATGCCTATGGCGGGCATCATAAATTGATGTTGAAGGAGAAGGTAACCAATTTGCAGTTTTATTTGCATGATGTAGTATTGGGGGAGAATGCCACAGTAGTGGAAGTGGCACCATAGAAGCCTATGAATCTCTCTTCGGGCTCTGCCGTTTTCGGTCCATTGTATATTATTGACGACCCTCTAACTCAGGTCAAAAGTGTTGGGAAGAGCACAGGTGATGTATGCCATCTCATCTCTGGGAGAATTCAGTCTGCTAATGGCTCTCACTTACTCTACAGACAGTGGAAAGTTCCGAGGCAGTTTATTGAGTATTGTGGGTAAGAACATGGTATTGAGAGAGCAGAGGGAGCTTCCAGTTAGATTTAGATTCAAAGTATAATTTTAAGAGCCTAATGGGTCAGGTTTGAAGTATAAATTTAGAGTTAAATTTTGGAGGGCTTGCATCCTCTAGATTTACCTAGGACTTGCACTAGTTAAATTTTTTGGATTATATTTTTCTAAAACTTGCGCCAGGTTAAATATACTGTAGACTTTCACCTGGCCTGCTTTGTTGCTGTATGCTATGTGTGCTGTTGAATTTACCCAGAAACTATACCTGTCTTGGTCAGTTGGAGTAAGGCGCAGGGAGAATAGAATGTGTTAATGAGTATGTAAAATGTCTTTTGGAGATTTGAACATGGGTTCAAACTATGGAAGCCCCGAATGAATATGCAACTTAGCTTTCTAGACCTCCACTATAAAAGTCCACAATATTTCACCAATAATGAGTTATTGTATTCTTTTCCTTCAACTTTTGGGTTGACTGCTGGTTCCTAAGCTTTCATTTTTTAAAGAAACATACGGTTGTTTTAAGCAAGACATTATTTTACCCTTATTTTATTGTCAACTTTTTATTCATTTAGATTTGGTTGCTTTGAATTCAAAAAGATTTGGGTGCCATGGTTCCTGCAGGGATGAGAATGGTTGGCCCTTTTTAAAAATTGCCATCTAAAATTTAACTATATCTTTCTTGTTTGTTTTCATCTGCACTGTAAGGATCACTCACTTTCCTTTCTGACAGTCCTGAAAAAGATGGAATTGGGTTCCTTTCTTCTGATCACAAAGATTGTTGGGTTTCTAATGTTACAGGTGCTATCGACCCTTGTCGAGGTGGAAGAGTTGAATTGGTTCAAGCTAAGTGGTTTGGATCAGATCATTGGGCGAGATCTTTGCAGCTCGGTCACAATGGGCCCCAACTTGAACACAGAATTGCTTTTCCTCATTTTGCAGTTTCTGTATGAGGAAAATTTAAGGCAAACAGCGCACAAGTAAGTACTATCTGTCTATGTCTGGTAATTTTAATGCCTTCTTGAGCATGGTTTTGTTTAAGCATGATCCTTCAAATCAGATACCACAACTATCTTTTGGTCTGCTTTTGATTTTTAATGTACTTTGGTATTGCATTACGTAGGTTGGAACAAGAGTCTGGTTGCTACTTCAACATGGACTATTTTGAATCCCAAGTGCTGGCAGGAGAGTGGAATAGAGTTGAATGTTATCTCTCCAGTTTTACAAATGTTCGAGATAGTGGCCACTCTATGGAAACTTTCTTTGAGATCATAAACAGAAATATTTAGAAGCATTGGACATGTAAGCATTATTCTCTATCAGAATTTGATCTGCATTGGTGCTGTTTGTTTGTGTTGTTATATGTATTTCCTGCATGAACACTAGGTCGGTTTATGTTTTCGACCTTTAATGATTGAGAATTGAGATTTTCAGGCTTCTCTGTTTGTGAATATTGGACTTTGGGTTATCTTTCGTTTTGCTGTTTGTAAAAGTTGATTTTGGGTTTGCAATTTCAATGTATAGTTAATTGGTGATTCTGTTCAATACTTCTGTTTTTGCTATTGAGATATTGCTTGCTTCTTGCTCTCAAACTCTTCATGGTTCAGATTCGAGAATGTTGGTGAATTGTGTTAGTTTATTTGAGTCTTTTCAATATTTTGTGAATATTATTGACAATAATTTTAAGAATTATGAGTTTAAGGTTATACATTCCTCAACTGTATATAAATAATGCAGCACTGAGTTTTTAAGGTAATATTTTCAGAAAAGTTTTCTACTTTTCCAGGAAAGACTATGGGAAAGCTGCGGAAATACTTAGACAGGATCTCAAAGTATTTGAACCGGTCTACGATGGTGTTTACAAAGAGCTCACACAGTTAATACCTTTGGAAAACATCAGGTAGTGCTTTGTTTTATGTTTGTTTTTATTGCTTTTTCACGTTATCCCATTGTTTCTCTTTTTCATATTGATTCTAACTTTTAAAACATGAGGTGGCTCTATGTAGGGAAAATGAGAAGCTTTCTCAACACGGGGACACACCATCCACACGGAAATCGATGTTCCTGAAGCTGAGAAAGCTTATAGAAAATAACCCTCAAATTCGCAATAAGCTGGCATTTCCACATCTCGAAGCTTCTAGGTTAAGACTCCTCATAAATCAAAGGTCCCACTTCTTTCCTTACTTTGCCACAGCTTCTAAGGAACTGGTTCCAAAAAAATATTACTTTTCAACAGTTGCAGGAAACTTCCCAAATATAATGTGTTCACTGAAAATTGTCTTTAAATTAGAGTTGTTTAAATTAGAGTTGTCTGATGGAGCTGCCTAAAGAACTAGTTAATAATAAACATGAATTAATCTTAACACCTATAACTAGTTAATGTGATTAGAAGGTCATATTAATAGAGTTAATCTCACATTTGTTGTCCACATTTTCACTGGTAATCTGCAAAATGTTTGAAAATCAGTCTACCAGTTTGGGTGGTACAAATTTTGAATTAAAAAACCCTTGAAGAGTCAGATATTGTGCTTTAAGCAGGGGTTGAGTCTGATTTTTTATTTTTTCTTACAACTAACTCATAAATTTGTATGTGCCTTATTTTCCAGTGTAAATTGGCAGCATCAACACTGCAAAGACCAAACTTCTAATCCTGATATCAAAACTTTGTTTATTGATCACACATGTGTACCCCTCGGTGCATTTCAAACTCATACAAATAATTCTGTTGTCCAAGCAATTCCACGAGGGATATCTTTTCTTCCTATTCCTACACTGGCCGTAAGTTGTGTTGCCAATCAGTATTTTAAAATTTTTAATATCTGCCTTGTGTCTTTTCTGTTCTACTGTTCAAATTTTAGGCATTTGTTGATTTGATAGCCTCTTTCTTAGTAATAAGCCTTTCTTCTGATATTTTTTCAGCCATTTTCACATGGAATTGATCTCTCAGGTAATAGTAGCTTGTCTCTTATAGGATGGAAGGCAAATTCTGAGCCTTCCATGCCACATCCTCCTATAGTTGCAGGCACAGGGAATCATTTTCCACCTCGAAACACAGGTAAACTATTTCATAGTCTATCAAAAATGAAAATTTCATTCAATAAATTTCTTAGTCATTCTTGGATGTTTGTAATGGGGTGTTGGTTTCTTAATAAGAAAACTGTTCTTTCTCAATTTATGAATTCTAATAGGATCTCCCTTGATGTCTAGAAAGAAACAATGAACCAAACTATGTATGTTTTCTGAAATGTTTTAATGGCTGATGGCTTCAACAGGATTGCTGAAACGAACTAGAACTCCCACTACAAATAATACTGGAATTGATTATCAATTTGTAAATCCTGAAAACGCTAAGCATTCCTATATTGGTCCATTTGATGAGGTATGGAATGGTATCCTTTCCATGTACGGTGTAGTTTTTATACATTGTTAATACTCATTCCATGCTTGTTCTAATTGCACAAAATGATTGGCTTGGTCTTTGTCCTCTGTTGTGTTTTCTCTCCTGCCATATATTTCTCTATTTAATATTTTTAGTAGAAATATTTTGTAACATCCTTCTACGTAACCCCAAAGGGTAAGAGCCAAAAGGGAACAAGATAATTTTTTTCACATAAGTAGACAACACACATATTTGGTTGCCAATATGATAGATTGATATCATTCATTTTAAACACCAAAGCAAATGTTCTTAATCCCATCTGATAAAAACATGAATCCATAAGCATAAAATATAGGTGGATCCGATACCCACACCGGAATCCGTAATACAATAAAGGAACATCACATTTCTTCTCATTAAATACAATGATTACAACTTCTCTCCTAAGAGAATTCAATTACATAACTGCATATACAATTACAATGATATATTCCAGAATATGATACAAGTACTGAATGGTTACAATAGTTGAATGAAGTAATGGAAAAAGAGATCATCTCCAACTAGTGCTCCAAACCCTGTTTGTGGTCCCCAATGGTGGTGGTAACACCTCCCAACCATGTGGACTCCTAAGAGACCACCCCACCATGCTTGGAGATAGTCACAAGGCCCAAACAAATGAACAACAACAAGGGGATACAAGATGGCCAGCACTCACATCAGACACAGAGCAGACATAGAGAACAGTGCTTACAGTCAAAGTCATAATATAGGTGTACTCATCTAAGTCATAAGTCGGGTACTACTCATGACCGCTAAGGTGCTAGATACTAGAGTGCAATCATATGGAGTGCCATCACGTGTGCTCGAAGGGATGGCACACACGGGACCAAGTACCTCTCATACAGACGAGGAGAATCAATCGTGCCTGAATCCATGCCCCGCAGATGGATGACTTGACGCCCACAGATAGATAGGCCTTCTCCTTGCATCCTTAGCCTTTACAAGCGCTTAAGGCCATGCACGAGGTTTAATTATCTTATTAGTGTTTTTATCCCAATGTTTTAATTTAGTTATCACTTGTTACTATAACTCTACTACTACTTCCCCTGGTAGCCACTTAAGGGTCCCGGGCCCGTAGAGAGCCACTCCAGATGACCACTCTAATGTCTAGACCTAGTTCCTCTCATGTAACCAACGAGAAATCCAAAATGACTAAAAACGCTGAGTCATAAATTTAAACTAGTAAAGATGAAAAATATGATCTACAAGACCCAAACTCTCGTGGGTAGTGTGATATGTTGAAAATGACCTTTTGCCAGTTAGATTAGTTTTATAATCACTCCTGAGACCCCAATTTAATCACTCTTCACAAAGGAATGCACGAATAATAAAAAAAGCGCGGCAAGAGGCATTGCAAGTCTGCTCACAACCTATTTTTGCATATTTACTACCACTTTTAACATAACAAAAATATGAATGTTTAAGATAATAACAAAATGAAGATCTTAATTTTCTAACCGTAATGATCAAAATAGAGGAGCAATCAATTTGTTTAAGAGCTATAATAAAATTCTCTACAGAGGGGTCATCATATAAAAAAAGGTTTCATCATAATCCTATACATAAATTTTGACAGTTTGTCCAAAATCTCTCCTTTCATATATTTCAAAATTTTAGTTGTATTTTACAGCTAAAATGTCTAAATATAGCTATACAACTGTCTAATTTAAGCCTTGATAAAAACCATGAGTCTATTGTAAATATAAACAAATTAGAAACCAACAATTACTAAATACCATATGGTAATTTTCCTCAAAGAACAAACAGCACAGACTATAGTGCACTAGATTTAGTGAGACTATGAGAGGACAATAACATTATCAGAAACTAAATATTTAAAATTTTCAACTGACAGAGAAATGAAAATTCTAAAATATTCAAGGCCCTCGTGAGTCATGAGTCATGATACGTGCTATAATATTTTAAATTAATAATTAACAAAAACCAATTAGGTCAGATCCCATCTATATCTTACTACCTAACCAATCAAAGGCAACTACCACATTAAAAACACTTATTTTTGTCTGTCCGTGCAAACGCATCATGACCATCTGTACAGTGCATTTGGCTAAACACAGAGGCCAACCAAACAAAAGAGTCAAACAGATATCATTCTAAAATAGGCATTACCACTTAACAATTTAGAAACATTTATCATTCTGAAATAGACATTCCCAAAAATTCAAAAATGTTATCTTATCGATGCCATAAACCATTTAATGGGGGTTTGATTCTTTATGTGTCATGAAATCTTAGCAAGCATATTTTAGTTTCTTTGTGGCAGAATGTTGTTTCAAATTTTCTGAGTTTAATGGAAACAAAAGCAAACATATATAAGTTTATCAAGTTTTTGTGCTGAAAAAATAGAGACAAAGGTAAATACCTCTGATACAAATGCACTCCCCTCCAGATAGCTCACACTCCCTTCAATGCTCCTCAATCTTGTAGTTTGATCACTTACTTCAGACTAGTTTGCACTCCTCCTTTCCTCTATAAATGTTGAGTCTTCTCTTTTTTTTTTAAATCCACCCCAAAACTATAACAGATTTTTTGATTACGTACTCAGTTTCTTCTGTGTTTTATCTCCCACCAAATTTAGAGTCTCACAAGCCGGTAGCATACTAAACGACCAATTCCGTCAACAATATATGCCCAAAAATGCGAATGGAGAAATTGTGGGTGTTCCAGCGAGTTTTTGAGTGGATGTCCACTATCCCAAGCCATCAATTTGTTCACCTAATTCTCAGATATTTTCATCTGCAGCATTAAAACTAACTCCACCACCTAATAGCCATGACCCCCCTCTATCTAATCGCTCATTGATGGTTTTAAAAGCCTCTTTGACATGAGGCGTTGACTCATCTAGTTCCAATCCCCTACGCTGCCCTCAAAAGATATTTTGCAGCATTCAATTTTCACCCACTTCCCAAATATTTTCTACACCCACTTTCCTGCCATCTTTCCATGCCACGTCCCTCTCAAAACAAAACTTGGTCAAAAAAGGTTGTTACATCATATCCCCCTTAGACTAGGCTTACTCCTGGAAGCCTACAACCGCTAAGATGCATCCAAAGCACACACTAGTCCAAGAAACTCGATACAATCAAAGGAAGCCAAGGAGAAAATTCTCAACAAATAGACTGGCAAACTACACATGACCATAAGGTAATCTGGATGGTAAGACCACAACACAGGAACACTACACTAACCGGGTGCAGTGGACTAGGGTAGGGTATAGGGAACAGGGCCTATGAGTATCTCCAGTAACCACCATTAGGGATAACAAGAGTACGCTCAGGCCTGTGAATCTAGGTGGAGTCGATACTCGGTACCTGCAACACTCCAAGCACACATCAAGGTACCTGTGTATATATATACATCATATAGCTGAAGCAACAATAATCATGTAAGCATGAAATCCATCATAAGTAATAATAATGTCCACATCATAATAGTATCAAGATTACACATCACCGATGCCAATACAAAATAATAACAAGATGCATAATCTAAAATAAAGTATATAGTCATCCAAGTCCATCAAGATAAGAAAAACATAAGACGAACACAGGGGTCATTACATCCCCTAGAAGTCTGTAAAAAGATATGGATATAGGTCTCTCATCCTCATCACATCTTCCCAAGATGCTGAGGACTCACCATCAAGATCCCATTGGACCCTTACCTGCTCTATGTCCCAACCCTTGAGGGTCAACCTTTGATGTTGAAGGATGCATACGGGTTCCAAAGAAAGCTACCCATCCGCCTCGACCTACAAAGTAGTCCAATCAAGAACATGGGTCACATCAGGAATATACTATCTAAGAACTGAAACATGGAACACATCGTGGATGCATGATAGACTTGGTGGTAATGCAAGGTGATAGGCAACAGGACCAATCCTCTTAAGGATCTCAAAAGGTCCAACAAAATGAGGTGCTAGCTTCGAGCCTTTCCCATAATGAAAGCAGCTCTTCCGCAGACAAACTCTCAGAAACACACGGTCACCCACTGAGAAATGGCGATCCAACCTACGGGCATCGACATACTTCCTCTGCCGATCTTGAGCTGTAGCCAACTGCTCTCTGATCCACACTACTTGCTGCTCCATATCCTGAAGCATCTCAGGACCCAAAATAACTTGATCCTCTAAGCGATCCCAACTCAATGGAGTGCGGCATGGCCTACCATACAAGGCCTGGAAGGGAGACATACCGAGAGAACTGTGATACCCATTGTTATAAGCAAACTCAACTAGGTACAAATAGTCCTCCCAATGAGACTGCTAATCCATAACATACATCCAAAGCATATCCTCTAAGACCTGATTAACCCGCTCTGTCTGTCTGTCAGTCTCGGTATGGTATGCAGAGCTGAAATTAAGCTGAGCTCCCAAAGTATGCTGAAGGGAAGTCCACAAAGTTGAAGTGAACATTAGATCATGATTAGAAATGATCCTACGAGGAATACCATGCAGACGCACAATATCCTTGATAAACACTCGAGCTACGGACGTTGCAGTGTAGGAAGATCTCATGGGTGAGAAGTGTGCCACCTTGGACAACTTGTCCACTGTGACCATAATAGCATCATGATGACACGAAGACATAGGTAGCCCCACTATAAAATCCAGAGATATCATATCCCACTTCCATCCAGGGATGGAATTAGGCTACAACAATCCTACTGGGTGCTGATACTCTGCCTTAACCCACTGGCACTCAAGACATCAAGCCACAAAATCAACAATATCTCATCGCAAACCTGCCCAATAATACAACTATTGAAGATCGGCATGCATCTTCGTGACACCTGGATGAGTTGAATAGGGTGCACAATGGGCTTCTGACAAAACCAAGGAATGAAGATCACCATAATCTAGAACATAAATACAACCAAGATGTCGCAAAAGTCCATCAGGCTTGAGTGAGAAACCTACAAACCTGCCCTCAAGGACTCTCCTAGACTCAATCTCTGCTCTCACCTCTTGATATCAAGTATCACTAGGAAGTGAGTCCAAAATACGGCTTCGTAAATCCACTCCAAGAGATAAAAGTGAAATCTCATGTCTCGTCCTACTCAAGGCATCCGCAACAACATTCTCCTTACCCTGAATGTGGTGAACCTCAAAGTCGTACTCACAGGGGAACTCCATCCAACGGCACTACCAAGCTTTCAAATTCAGTTGAGTGAAGATATACTGCAAACTAAGATGATCACTATGCAACTCATACCAATGTCCCAAAAGGAAATGTATCCAACACACAAGTGCATGGACGATAGCTGCTAACTCCAAATTATGGGTGGGTAGTTTAGCTCATGATCCTTGAGCTTATGGGACTCATATGCAATCACTCATCCCTCCTGCATGAGAACAACCCCCACACCCTCCAATGAAGCATCGGTGCACACTAAAAAATCACCTGTAGGATCTGGCACTACCAGGATAGGTGCACTAGTCAGCTGCTCCTTAAGAGCCTGAAATTCTTACTCACACTGATCTAACCACACAAACTTCTTCCCTTTCCACTGAAGAGAAGTGATGGGATGGGCAACCTGAGAGAAATCTCTCACAAATTAGCGATAGTAACCTGCCAATCCCATGAAACTACAAACCTCGGTCACATTCGTTGGTGCTGGCCAATCCACAATAGCCTGATTCTTAGAAGGATCCACTAAGATACCTTCTCCTGAGATGATGTGACCCAAATATCTCACCTCAATCTGGAAGAACTCACACTTGGCCAAATTGCCAAACAACTGATTATCTCTCAAGCACTGCAACACTTGCCGCAAATGGCCTTCATGCTCTTCCATAGTCCTCGAATAAATCAAAATATCATCAAGGAACATGAGAACAAACTAGTCAAGATAGGTGTGAAACACCCCATTCATCAAACTCATGAAAACTAATGGAGCATTGGTCAACCCAAAAGGGACAACCGTGAACTCATAATGCCCATAGCATGTACGAAATGTTGTCTGATGAATGTCTGTCTGATGAATGTGAAGCTGATGGTATCCTGACTTTAGATCTATCTTGGAGAACACCTTGGCTCCCCTCATCTGATTGAACAAATCATCTATCCGAGGCAACGGGTATCGATTCTTCACTGTCACTTTGTTCAACTGATGATAATCAATTCACAAGCGAAGAGATCCGTCTTTCTTTTTCAAGAAGATGATAAGTGTTCCCCAAGGGGATACACTAGGATGAATGAAACCCTTCTCCAGTAAATCCTCTAACTGCAATCACAATTCACCCATCTCCTAAGTAGTCATGCGATACAGTGCTCGAGAAATAGGCTCCGCTCGAGGAATGAGATTGATACAGAAGTCTATGTTGCACTTAGGTAGCATACCTGGAATATCACTCAGAAAGACATCTGCAAACTCCTAAAGAATAGGATGATCATCAAGAGATACCTCCTGAATCCCACCCTCAGCAAGATCACTAACTGAAATAGCGAACATTTGACAACCTTTCCGCATGGCACTCTTTAGCTGCATAGCTGAAATCACACAGAGAGAAATGGATCTCTAAACCCCAACTAACTCAACACACTCCCCAACATCATCAACACACTGAACCGACTTATGCCGACAATCTATACTAGATAGGTGGGTCTCCAACCAATCCATGCCTAGAACAATCCTGTAGGACCCCAAAGGCAACACACAGAGATCCACTATGGTAGTGAAGTGCCCAAATCCAACACACAACCACGAACAAGGGAGTCTACAACCACCTTGGATCTAGTAGCTAACTCAACCTACCAACCAACGTCTTGCCTTGCCACCATGAGTCCACAACACTCCACAAGACAAGGAGAAATGAAAGAATCTAAAGCTCCTGAATCAAACAAGATAGATGTGGTAATCCCACATAACACACCTGAATACTCAACTACAATGCCCTGATGATCAACCTGATGGTTATCAACGGCCGCAAAAACTCTATGTAATCTGCCAGCCTCACCTACTATAGGCTTTGAAGTATCCTGTCTCTGACTACCTCCAGCCACTGATCTCTAAGGACACTGAGCAGCTATATGACCATGCTACCCACAAGCATAACAACCACCCCTGCCAAAACCTCAGCCTGAAAATGGTGCACGTGACTGTAGCGATCCACCACCCCTAGAACTTTGTTGAGCACTCTGAAAACTCTATGACGGACCACTCTGCTGCCTACTCCAAGAGCAATGACGTGAATGATCTCTAGCAAATGGAGTACCAGGGTTCTGCCCACTCTACTGAGACCGAGCAGGCCTATGCCTTTGTCGCTGACCATGTCTAGGAGGTGTAGTATGTGATCTAGATGGTCTAGCTCCCTGAGACTGTGTACCCCAAGCAATTGATCCTGAAGGAGCAGCACTACCAATCTAAACACCTGCCTGACCACCAAAACCTCTAGTCAAAGTCTCCTCTATCAACCTTGCCTTCTCCACAGCAACCTCTAAGGTCTTTGGCTCAAACACACAGACACCACCACTAATACGGGCATTCAAGGCCCTGATGAAATGGTGTACTAACATCGGCTCATCATCAGAAATGATAGCATATTGCTTTAGCTCAAAGAAGCGGTGCTCATATTGATCTACTGTCATAGTCAACTAACGAAGTTCATGGAACTCATTAGCACATCTCTGTCGATAGTAATCTGAAATAAATCATGCATGGAACTTCTCTAAGAATAGTCCCCATGACATGGAAGTAATGTCTAGGTGAAGCTTCTGCTCCTCTACTCTCCACCATGTAGATGCAAAACCTCTGAGATGCATAATGGCACATGGAGCTCTAGTATTGCTACTATAAGGATGAATAGCAAAGCATCGATCAAGATCGATCAACCAAGTCTCTACCTCGGTACCTGTACCAGAACCATCAAAAGTAGGGGGACGACCCCTAAGAAGTTCCCTCATGTGACCTGCGGTAACACTGTCTCCATCCACCCTATCTCTCACAACAACCACTCTCGAATGATCTAGACTACGAGAACGCTCATGCTCAGCTCCAGCATCCTGACCATCCCGATGAGAAGGGTGTGAATCTACCCCATGAGATACATCTTGACAAGGTCATAATTGGTCCAAAATCTACTATAAAATAGCTAAAACATGAGCACCCCCGAGCCCTTCGGCTTGATTCTCAATATACAATTCCTCTTAACGCTCACCCTGACTATCCTGATTTCCCTGATTGCCCTGATTGGCATCATGTCGGGTTCTACGTTGAAGAACAGTGGCTATACCTCTAATTCTTCCTTTGGCTCTACCCCTAGGAGGCATCCTAAAGGAACAAAGAACATATCAAAATAGATCATTACAAAGATGACCTAAGCACCATACTAAGGCATGAAAGCATAACATCATGATTATAGACAATATAACAAGATCATGACACACACGCCAAACATAGCCAAAACATAGAAGGCTCAAGTATGCCAGAGCTCCTGGTGTATGAACATGGGCTCTGATACCAGATGTAACATCCCGCTACGCAACCCCGAAGGGTAAGAGCCAAAAGGGAACAAGATAATTTTTTTTGACATAAGTAGACAACACACATATTCGGTTGCCAATATGATAGATCGATAGCATTCATTTTAAACTCCAAAGCAAATATTCCTAATCCCATCTGATAAAAACATGAATCCATAAGCATAAATTACGGGTAGATCCAATACCCACACCAGAATCTGTAATGCAATAAAGGAACATCACATTTCTTCTCATTAAATACAATGATTACAACTTCTCTCCTAAGAGAATTCAA
Organism: Cunninghamia lanceolata; assembly: GCA_027924645.1. Lineage (NCBI taxonomy): Eukaryota > Viridiplantae > Streptophyta > Pinopsida > Cupressales > Cupressaceae > Cunninghamia > Cunninghamia lanceolata. The sequence goes on from BSBN01001099.1 coordinate 12,350,457, forward strand.
TTACATAACTGCGTATACAATTACAATGATATATTCCAGAATATGATACAAGTACTGAATGGTTACAATAGTTGAATGAAGTAATGGAAAGAGAGATCATCTCCAACTAGTTCTCCAAACCCTATTCGCGGGTCCCCAATGGTGGTGGCAACGCCTCACAACCATGTGGACTCCTAAGAGACCACCCCACCGTGCTCGGAGATAGTCACAAGGCCCAAACGGATGAACAACAACAAGGGGATACAAGATGGCCAGCACTCACATCAGACACAGAGCAAACACGGAGAACAGTGCTTACAGTCAAAGTCATAATATAGGTGTACTCATCTAAGTCATAAGTCAAGTACTACTCATGACCGCTAAGGTGCTAGTACTAGAGTGCAATCATATGGAGTGTCATCATGTGTGCTCGAAGGGATGGCACACACGGGACCAAGTACCTCTGATACAGATGAGGAGACTCAATCGTACCCAAATCCACGCCTCGTAGACGGATAGGCCTTCTCATTGCATCCTTAGCCTTTACAAGTGCTCAAGGCCATGCATGAGGTTTAATTATCTTATTAGTGTTTTTATCCCAATGTTTTAATTTAGCTATCACTTGTTACTATAACTCTACTACTAGTTCCCTTGGTAGCCACTTACAGGCCCTAGGCCCGTAGAGAGCCACTCTAGATGACCACTCTAATGTCTAGACCTAGTTCATCTCGTGTAACCAACGAGAAATCCAAAATGACTAAAAACACTGAGTCATAAATTTAAACTAGTAAAGATGAAAAATATGATCTACAAGACCCAAACTCTTGTGGGCAGTGTAATATGTTGAAAACATCATTTTACCAGTTAGATCAATTCTATAATCACTCCTAAGACCCCAATTTAATCACTCTTTACAAAGGAATATACGTATAATAGAAAATGCGCGGCAAGAGGCATTGGAAGTCTTCTCACAACCTATTTTCGCATATTGTCTACCACTTTTAACATTAAAAAAATAGGAATGTTTAAGATAATAACAAAATGAAGATCTTAATTTTCTGACCATAATGATCAAAACAAAGGAGCAATCAATTTGTTTAAGAGATATAATGAAATTCTCTACAGAGGGGTCATCATATAAAAAAAAGGTTTCATCATAATCCTATACATAAATTTTGATAGTTTGTCCAAAATCTCTCCTTTCATATATTTAAAAATTTTAGTTGTATTTTACAACTAAAATGTCTAAATATAGCTATACAACTATCAAATTTAAGCCTTGATAAAAACCATGAGTTCTATTGTAAATATAAACAAATTAGAAACCAACAATTACTAAATACCATATGATAATTTTCCTCAAAGAACAAACAACACAGACTATAGTGCACTAGATTTAGTGAGACTGTGAGAGGACAATAACATTATTAGAAACCGAATATTTAAAATTTTCAACTAAAAGAGAAATGAAAATTCTAAAATATTCAGAGCCCTCGTGAGTCATGAGTCATGATACGTGCTATAATATTTTAAATTAATAATTAACAAAAACCAATTAGGTCAGATCCCATCTATATCTTACTACCTAACCAATCGAAGGCAACTACTGCATTAAACACACTTATTTTTGTCTGTCCGTGCAAACGGATCATGATCATCTGTGTAGTGCATTTGGCAAAACACAGAGGCCGACCAAACAAAATAGTCAAACATATATCATTCTGAAATAGGCATTACCACTTAACAATTTAGAAATGTTTATCATTCTGAAATAGACATTCCCAAAAATTTAGAAATGTTATCTTATCGATGCCATAAACCATTTAATGGGGTTTTGATTCTCTATTTTTCATGAAATCTCAATAAGCATATATTATTTTCTTTGTGCCAGAATTTTGTTTCAAATTTTCTGAGTTTAATGGAAACAAAAGTAAACATATATAAGTTTATTAAGTTTTTGTGCTGGAAAAATAGAGACAGAGGTAAATACCTCTAATACAAATGCACTCCCCTCCAGATAGCTCACACTCCTTTCAGTGCTCCTCAATCTTGCAATTTCATTGCTTACTTCAGATTGGTTTGCACTCCTCCTTTCTTCTGTAAATGCTGAGTCTTCTTTTTTTTTTTAAATCCACCCAAAAACTATGACAGATTTTTTGATTACATACTCAGTTTCTTCTGTGTTTTATCTCCCACCAAATTTAGAGTCTCGCAAGCCGGTAGCATACTAACGGACCAATTCTATCAACAATATATGCCCAAAAATGTGAATGGGGAAATTGTGGGCATTCCAGCGAGTTTTTGAGTGGATGTCCATAGTCCCAAGCCATCAATTCGTTCATCTAATGCTCAGATATTTTCATCTGTAGCATTAAAAACAACTCCACCACTTAATAGCCATGACCCCCTCTATCTAATCACTCATTGATGGTTTTAAAAGCCTCTCTGACATGAGGCATTGACTCATCTAGTTCCAATCCCCTACACTGCCCTCAAAAGATATTTTACAGCATTCAATTTTCACCCAATTCCCAGATATTTTCTACACCCACTTTCCTGCCAGCTTGCCATGCCACGGCCGTCTCAAAAGAAAACTCGGTCAAAACAGGTTGTTACATATTTTGATATAACTTTGAGAATACTATGACATGATAATTTACAGTTTATTAGTTCAATCAATGGATTAGAATAGATATTATTTTAATTAAGATCTTAAAAATTGACATCACTATTACAAACATAACACATTAATATATCTTACTATATGACAAAAATATCCTAAATAACTAAGAAAGGTTAAGAAAGTTTTTTTCTGAAAGCTAATTTCTTTTTTGCATGTTGGGTGTTCCCCTCCAAACATATTAGGAGACATCTGTTGCTACTCAAACTTTCACCAACATGTCTCTCCCCTCCAGTGTCTTTATTATGCCTTCCCCTACCTCCTACCTCCCAAATAATAATCGTAAGAATTGAGAGCTTTAGCCTTGCTACCACTATCGATTTCCTAAATTCTCAAAGCCTAAACAATCAGATAAAGAGTATCATTTTTATATTCAAGTTACACATAGGGGGTCCTAACAATAATTCTTTGATATAAACACTACAAATCTGACCCAAAACTTAAGATAGCAATACTGCTTGAGTGAGATGGCCATCATCCTTGACTATCTCTACCATCATTTTGATAAAAGCTCCAGTTTTCTCCACTCTTTTAAGTTTATATCTGATATATTTTCTAATATTCTTTTTATACTTTGAGAAAATGATTATCTCTAGCTAGGAGTTTGTAGAATTTAAAGGGTCATGACTTTTAGATTAGGCGCTAGTATTTAAGCATTAAATTCTCAATTAAAAATCTAGTAATAATTTTGTATTTAATGTTGTGAGCAACATTATAAAGCCATACATACTTACCATAGAGTTTTCTTTACCTACTAGTCATTGTTATGGATTAATTATACACAGAACTTAACATTTACTATTTTTCATTTGATTAGAAGGGCATGTATAGAGGACCAACTCAACGTCATATCATTTTTTCACAAGATGATCTTCCTGTGAAGGTTGTGAGAAGCCTCAGCCAAGGATCAAAAGTAATTAGCATGGACTTTCATCCCCAAAAGCAATCAATTCTGTTAGGTAATATTCACTTTAACATGCCAAAAGTTAACATTGTAGTTTACAAGGCTCTTCCATCCAGTCTATTAACTCCCTTTTAATAGAATGAAATCTAAGCATAATGACTGTGGTGAGTATTTCAGTTGGAACAATCACTGGTGATCTTGGAATTTGGGATGTGGGATCAGGTGAAAAAATAGTTCACAAGACCTTCGAAGTTTGGGATGCCTCAAATTGCTCCACAGAAATAAAGGTCTCTTTTCTATCTTTAATGTTAGTAAATCAACCTAGGTGAAGGAACATCTACTATGTTAGTTGTTTGTAGATCTTCTCATTACGTATACAGTGATTCTTAACAATATAGAACTAACTTATATTTGTTCTTCCTGCAATTTTGTGCTTTGTCTGTACTTCTTGTTAAGGAACCAGCTATCTCAGTGAACCGTTGTATTTGGAGCCCAAAAGGAGAAATGGTCGATATGTTAATTTACCTTTTTGGCCTCTACGATAGGCATTTAGATATTCACCTCTTGCGATAATGATGCTGATCCCTTGCAATTAGTAGACAAATATACTATAGCAATAGAAATATTTTTTTTGAAGGATTTGTTTTCTTATGATCTGACTTGCAGGAGTTGCATTTTCCGAGTGTATTATTCAAATATATTCCTATACCGGGGCTAGAGAATTGAGACCACATCTTGAGGTTCATACACAACTTTAGAAATAAGATGTTCTTTGTTTCCTCTATTTGCTATTCAATAGAAACTAACAAAATTAAATTCAAAATTTGCAGATCAATGCTCATATTGGGGGCGTAAATGATATTGCCTTCAACTATCCTAACCAGAAGCTTTGTGTTATAACATGTGCGGATGATAAGTCCATCATGGTAAATCATATACTTATTGTACTAACCAACAATAATGCTTTTTTGTCATGAGGACACATCTGTTCTTTTGAAATAGGAGATTTGAAGTTGTCAGTTATCCTATATATCACTGTGATAGTGCTCTATCTCAAATTATTTGTCTGTGAAGCTATGGGATGCAGTAATGGGGGACAAGCAACACATATTTTACGGTCATCAAGCTCCCATCTATCATATTTTTCCTCATCAGAAAGATAACAGCCAGGCATGTGATTCCCAGAAGACTCTGCATAATCAAAAGAATGTTGAAGGATAAGTCATTTATGTAGAAAATTGGAAATTCCATGTCTCTAAATCTTTTCTTTCCAATTCAGGTTTCTATAGCCTTAAAATAAATAATCTGAAATGTTCAAAACATGCCTCATAATCTTTCATCATTCATTGCAGTTCTTCTTATCGACAACTATTGATGGCAAGATCACAGCTTGGTTTTATAAAGGTCGGGCGTCTACATTTGACCATGATGCACCTGGGAAGTTCTACACAGCAATAGCTTATTGTGATGATGGATCACGGTACTGTGTGATATTCTAAATTAGAAGTCCTTATTTTGTGGTTTGACTACAAAATATAGTGGCAATTCACTGATATTAGTTTTTTTCTTATCAGTTAATGAAATTCCTAGAGAGATTTTTTTATTATCTTTATCTTCTTTTGAATTAGACTTTTCTCGTGTGGAACAAGCAAAGAAGGTGAATCGTACTTAGTTGAGTGGAATGAAAGTGACGAGACAATCGAGCATACATATTCTGGCCTTGTAAAGCACTCCTTGGGGGTGGTGCAATTTGATACAACAAGGAATAGGTTCCTAGCAGCAAGAGATAATAACCAAATTAAGTTTTGGGACATGGACAATGTCAATATATTAGCAACAACTGATGTTGAGGAAGGTTGATTGGAGGTAAGAAGAGACTTACCATGATGCCCATTAGTAAAATTTTCTACAGTCACAAAAAAATGTGATTTTATAAATTAATACTTATCATTGGCTAGGCACTGTTATCATTGGCTAGGCACTGTCATATTTTGCAGGAAACCCCTCATCTCTATTTCAACAAAGAAGGCTCTTTATTGGCTGTGCCAACAAAGAATAGTGGGATCAAGATCTTAGCCAATGCAGATGGACTGAATTTAATTATGGATGTTTAATCTATATGAGATGGTATTAATATCATCTGGTGTTGGATTAAATGTGTTGATATAGATTTTCATTTAAGAATGATATTGTTAATTAAGAAATATTTATGAAGTGTATAATTTATTTTATTATGTCCTGATGGATTACTGGTCTGAACTGTAGTCTGAGCTTCTGATAGGGCATTATATATTATTTCTAGTTTAGGAGCAATTAATTCCCAGAGCTCACACATTCTCTTCATAATGTTGCTTTTCTCTTTAACAAGTATCTTGATCTCATCAGTCAAGCTAGTTACTTGACATTCCTGACTCATGGGTGCAATAGTTAGAGGATCAAAATTGTTGGATAGATTTGACAATTTCAGTTCTTGTTCCTTTATCTTCTTCTCAATATCCTTACTTACTTTGGGCCAGGATAAACAAAATTTGTACATATCACTTCCATCATTTAGAGCATTCCAAATACTATTTATGCTAATATTAAGTATTCTTCTATCATTTCCTATCAGGTTATTTATATCACAAAATTTCTTATCCAAGAATTCTTTCTAAACTTTTGCCTCCGCAGACGTCTTAAAGGACTCAAAACTAGTATTTACAAAACTTACAAGATTTTTCAAATGTTCAGAGGGGGAATAAGATTGACTCTTTAGGTAGGTAGGCATTAACTTCTCTAGGACTCCGGTTGCCAGCCCCAGCAGCTTACTATCCTCTACATGGGACTTTAACAATTTTTCTCTGGCATTTACTTGAGTGAATGATGCTATTTTCAACAATTGAAATGGAGAGAGAGCATCTGGATTTGTTAGACCTTGAAATAGTTCAGACTCATCAAGCTCAATTACCTCCTTTTCAAGAAGACCTTTTACTACATTTGCAGTGTCTCTTGCAACATTTTCTGAACCATCCTTTTGATCATAAGATTTCTCTGTATCTGCTTTAAGTGCCTCAACATTTGCACCATCTTCTTCTATTTTATCTTCTTGTTTCTCTTCTTTTCTTTCTCTACTTTATCTTTCTCAGTATCGTCTGTAGGTGGAATCTTTTCTCTATCATCATCACTCACTACCTGATCTGGAAGACTCTATGAGGTGGCAATAACATCTTCTTCTCCGGATTGATCAAGAGGAAGAGTATCTTCTGTATCAACTACTTTATTCATCATTTCTGTATCCTCCCAATTTGCTTGTTCTACTTCTGGAATAGAGGCTTCACCAATCTCATATTCCTGCTCAATAATGTTCTCTTCTTCACCATCTGGAACTCCTTTTGTAACTATGAGAAGATTGTGCTTTTTTAGTGCTTTCAAAAGAATTTCTTGAGTTTCTTCAACAATTTCACTTGTCTCTCCAAGCATGAGTTTGTTCATTCTCTTTTTGCTTCTAAAGTCATCTTTGACTTCCTTGAATATCATATTTATTTGATCAGGTGAAATCTGAGGACACAAACATATTAGGTCATGTTCCCTGATTTCCATGTCCTTGCTTTTGGCATTTTCTTTTCTTAGCTCCAAAATATTTGCCAGACTTTGTGGCAACTCAGAAGTTATCTCAATCAGTGCCTTGTTGTAGATGTTGAGATATCTGACTATTGCTTCCTCCAACACCCTTTTATCCACATCCCTGTATTCATCATAGAATTTAATCATTAGTTTTAGATTACCATCTACAGTTACAGACTTTCTCACATCTTCCAGGGAGAGTGTGGGTTTCTCAACATATTCTTTATATGCTTCTGTCTTTTGTTTTTTACTAGTTTTTTTTCTTCTGAAGGACTTCTCTTTGGTTACTTTTGTAGTTTTTGTTCTAGTGGCCTTTAGTTCCTTGATTTCAATGTCAGAATCTGTATCTTCTTCTTCTTCTTCTTCTTCTTCTTCTTCTTCTTCTTCTCTTATGCTTTCATAGGTTTGGGATGCTTTTGTTTTCTTCCTTTTCTCCCATTTTTTGGATGATTTTACTTCCAGTTTTACTATTTTGGAAGGAAAAGGGGCAGTACTAGAGCTCCTAGTAGTTCTAGAAGTGGAAGAGAGTTCCACCAGAGCACCTATTTGTTTCTCATCGTGTTTCTCTTTGTTAGTCGTTTCAGCTCTTTCTTGGAATTTCCTCATAGCCTCCTTCGTTAGGCCAAGATTTTCAGCTAACTACTCAACTTCTTTTCTCACTTTCCTACTGGTTTCAGGTTCTTTGAGCTTAGTATGCAATTTTAAATCAAGCTCCTCATAAGTTCTAAATCTTTCAATCGATGTGTCTTTAGGCTTGCTTAGAATATGTTGAGCATACATATTCAAGATTTTTCCATCTATTTCATACCCCATGGGCATGATCCAAGTAGTTCTGGATTCCACCACCTCCATTAGACACTGATCAATATCAACCATGGAGCATATTTTATTTTTGTACTTCTCAAAAATTAATTTAGGGATTCTTTCCCTAAAGTGCATCATACCCTGAAAATTCTTGAAGTAACCCCATATTGCAGTTTTTGAGCCTTGAAGTCTCCAATGCTGCGAAGATGGTCTCTAATTTTGAATGGCAACTGGCTCATCCTTAGTCTAGTGCACACCTTTTACCCCAGGTACCTCATTCATAAAGTAAAAGAACAGACATAGAACCAATGTACCATACTTGAAAGTTTTTTTCTTATCTTTCTTGATTTTGTTTAAGTTTTCAATTAGTTGATTCTGTAGTAATTCACACAAGTCATAATCAGTATTCTCCTTTAGCATCTTGTATGTAGCATATATGGTTGTTCTGAAAATAGAATTTTCTCTACTAGATTGTTAAATCTTGTACCCAATCACCATGGATGTGAATTTGACATCCAGTTCTATGATATCATTAATGGTCATTGCCCTTCCGTCAAACTTGGCACCGGTAGCATCAGTCACTATCTGATTTTTCATGGCTTTCAGCATGGGCAATCCTCTGGTTGACTTTAACCCTATTACAATTTTGATAGCATCCTTGGTAATCTTGAATGGTTTCAACAAACAAATGAATTCATCATGCATTCAACTCAAAACATATCAGACCCATTCATCCTCATCAAATGTTGGAAATCCCATAATCTGAATAAAGTGTTTGTCCTATAGTGCCTTATACTTGAATTTAAGTTCATGATTTTCATCTATGAGTTGTTTCTCAAACAAGTCTACATACCTTGAATCTCCAAATTCATCTATGTTTGCATTAATATAAACCCTAATGTCTTCATCATGCAGCACACCATACAGAACACTTGAAAAAGCCCCTAATGGGTCGACTTGTATTGATTTGTGAGGATGCTTCTTAAATTTGGGTCGAGGTCTCTCAGTAATGTCAACAACATGAGGAGTAGCCATCTCAACAGATTTTAAATTCAAGGTTTTACAAAGAGGTACCTTTTTCTTTCGCGAGGTTTAATCAATTTCTGGTTGAATTTGCTCTTTGTGCCTTAGTCTTTGGATTCACAACTCAAATGCTCTTCTTGTTGTTTCCTCCATATGAAAAGTGATTCAAATGAATGACCAAGTGACCTTTTAACTTTTGTAAAAATCTAATTTTGGCATTGCAATAAATGTGTTTCCCTAACTATATCCAGTTGCTCTATTTTTTATAGTTCTTCAAGAATGACTCCGCAAGATTTCATATCAACATATTTCCTTCTGGGAAACCTTCCAAGGGTTATGAGCCAATTCAAGATATTCTCTCTTATTGTGCCAAATTTAGGCACCTACTAACTGATTGGGGGAATTTGATGTTCAATGTAGCTCCCCCTGAGCCAGAGCTCCTAGCTCAATTCCTGGAGGAATTGTCAACACAGGATTCCAGTGTGGACCCTTCACAATCATTTATTGTTTCTTTATTTACCCAAGTCTTATTCATTTTGCTCCTTATCTCATTCACATCAATTTTTCTTTTGCCTTTGTCTTGTTTTTGCTCATGTGGTTTTTTGTTAACCGGACCTCTTCTTCCATTGTTCCTACTTCTACAGAATTTTGTAATATGACCAGATTTATTGTAGTTAAAGCACACAACATTTATTTTCTTATAAACTTGATTTCCTCTTGATCTTCACTAATTAGCCATGTGTCCAAATCCATTGCAAGCAAAGCAGTAGCCATTGAAAAAATTGCCATTAGAGTTATTCATTATCATACTTCTACATTCATTGGATTTATGACCATACCTTTTGCATTTGAAGCATTGACCGGAGAAGGATGGACCATTTTGATTTGCTCTACTTCTACACTAAGTCTTACTAGAGATTTCCTAGTTATGTTCCTTGTATTCCTTGGTTGAAATTTTTTTTTACCAGATCCAGAGCTTTCACCTTTTTTATATTTGAGATTATGCTTGTCATCATTCCTTTTCTATTCTTCAATTAGTACTTCAAGTTTAGCTGACCTTATTTTGAACTTCTCCTTGTACTCATTTGCAATTTCTAGATCATGTCTGAGAGTGATAATCTATCTCTCAAGATCTCTCTCATTGTTGCTACTTTCTTGTATATTAGATTCTAGGAGACCAGCTATTCCATCCAATCTATAGCATTCTTCAGATCTCTCTTTCAGATTTTGCTTCATCTCTTCTTCAGCTTTCTTCCTATCTTGAATTTCCATGGTTAGTCTCATTACACCAGTTTTCATTTCATGTTTTAGGACAACTTATTTAGTTAACTTTTCACATTCTTTTGTCTTCTCTTTTAGAGCCTTATCTTCCAGTTGAAGAGGTTGCTCCTTTCCTTTTGCATTGGATTTGCTCAATTTTCGTTTATAATTTCAATAAAGTCTTCAGCCTTTTTGAGGTTATCTTGCAGTTCTTGGACTTCTACCTTGGACTTGTAAAGATCATCTAAGGCAAGATTAAGTTACCCTTGAAGGTTATATTCATCCATTTTTACTATTTTCCTAGATCTTCCTTAAGCTATTAAACTTTTCCAAAGGAATCTTACTCTGATACCAATTGTTCGAATTAACCCAGACAACTGAGAGGGGGGTTGAATCAGTTGTCATAGAAATCTTTCTTTTAAACTTCTTTTACTACTATGATTTTGATTAATGATGCAAACATTAAAGCATATGAAATTATCATAGAAATAGAAACATAATCAACACATTTGACACCAACATTTTTGACATGGAAACCTGGTTAAGGGAAAAACCACAATGGGGGTTAACCCACAAAAATTAATACCCTGCTAAAAGTATTTTTACAAAAGGGGAATGCACATGCATTCAGGCTCACTGCCCAGAGCTCACTACTCAAATGGAGGCTCACTGCCTATAGAAATATTACAAGAGAATAACAGAGATTTTGAACTAATGATTAGCATCTACCCATGCAAAAGTTTCAGTTCTGGTTAAGTGCAAAAATTGATCTTACACATTTCATCTTTGCTTTGCTCTTCTTACTACTCTGCCTTCATTAGCACCTTGAATATCTCCTCTTCTTACATACACATTGTTCGCACACCAGCCACACTAAATCATCCAATTCCATCGGCTATATATATCCACAACATGATCTATATTCATTTCACCATTCAGCTTCAAAACATTTAGAACTTTGTTGAGTACTCTGCTCTGTTGGCTAGATCCATACATAATATGAGATGCAGGCCAAAACTTTCACTTGCAAATCATCAATCATGTTAGCTGTTATCACTGATCATCACAAATTGTCCAGTAAACAACTTCTATGCATCCAGAATTAAGATCATTCACAAGGTTAGTCTGTTCTTCTACTGTCTATTCTGTCAACTAGAAACCTGATATTCATAAGCTAGTATATTTTGATTCCTTCATTACCAGAGGACAAAACTCTAGATTTAGACTATCTTGACAATGCTTATGTGAGGCCTACACGTTTTCATTTCTATACATGTGACTAATTACCTTACTGTTGTTGATACTTTTACATTTGTAGGACTGTTGATCTCAGATTTTCAAACTATTAAACCTTATTATGTTAAAGGAAAACTAATTGGGTGATGTTAGTTAGATATTTGCTTTAAGAGAAAACAAATCGGGTGATGTTAGATATATGTTTATTTTATAGGAAATACTAATTGGGTGATGTCTGATTAATGTTTATATTACAGGGAAACTAATTGGGTGATGTTAGAAAGAAAATTGTCATGTGATTTCATTAGGTTTATAAGAACTGTGGTATGCTTTAGAAATGCATGTATTAAATTTGCTTTGGCTATGATATGTATATGTGGAATTAACTTTGAGGTTAAGTGTGTAGGTATTTCTAACAAAACCACAGATACTGGAGATCATTCTGTACCTTATGTTGTAATCCCTTGTGAAGCTGATCTTGTTCCACGAGGAACCAAGATCAACTTTGTGTTTGATTTAATGTTGTAATGTGTCTTTCATGAGGTTGAATGGGTTAGGTCTACCCTCTTGTAAATTGGAATTATGATTTGTGTTGAAAGAAATGTAGTTGAATTTTATTTTTTTGAATTTAAATTTTTGAGACCCTTTTCTTGTGTCTTAACTTGACCCTGGGTGTCCTAACTAAGTTTAAATTGACCCTGGGTTATACCCCATGGGTCTAGGGCCACTTTTGACTTTGGTAACCCTTGGGAACCTCCGTATGGTCACCTTAACTTCACAGTGAAGTTAAGTGACGAATTTGGAGGCATGGGAAGGATAGGATGAGTGGGACCAATAGTCAACCCCATCCTTTCTCCATTTCCAAGGCTTGAAAAGACTCCATGGTCCACCAATAATGGAGGGGCTTATCTTCTTGTTCCCTCACTTTTGGTGAGATTCCCCATGAAGTGGTGTGGTCCTTCATGAGTGGGGTTATTTTTTAATCCCACTTGGGATAGTGGGGATATTTTTTAATTCCACTTGAGATAATGGGGATATTTTTTAATTCCACTTGGGATAGTGGGGATATTTTTTTAATCTCAATTGAGATAGTGGTGATATTTTTTAATTCCACTTGGGATAGTGGGGATATTTTTTAATTCCACTTGGGATAGTGGAAAAAGGAGTGGGGTTATTCAAATATTACAATCTTAAAAAAATTCATAAATATTACAATTTTTAATTCATTTTGTCCTCCACTAATCCAATTAAAAATTTAATTTGTCATAATCCACTCTTCCCAAAAATAAATTTTTAATTCATCCACTATGAATTTAAAATTCACAAATAATGAGAGCCTTTGATCTCAACTCTTGATCCTCACGCTCCATTCCCTTTTCAGAAAATCTATAAATGAGACCCTTCTCTAAGCCATTAGGGGAGGAGGAGAAGAGACTTCATTCTTGCAAGGGGACTTCATTCTTGCAAGGGGACTTCATTCATGCAGGGGGACTTCATTCTTGCAGGGAAGGACTTCATTCTTGCATCTTTATTGTGCCAATTTCCTCTAGGGAATCTTCTTCTGGCATCCTCATAATGCCCAACTCCTTCTCTATTCTCCTCTTCATAGCCTCATAATGCCAAAATTATTCTAGCCATCCTATATCCTCCATTCATTGTCCCTGTGTTTAAAGCTCATCTTCACCACAACAAGTATCACAGTCGTTCCGTTCTTGTCACCGTCAACAAGCAAGGAAGCAAGCTCCCTGAGGGCCAATCTTCTTCATCATCAAGGTTGAGAATAGATAGGCGATCATTCTCTTTTTTCTCTTTCATATTTCATAGATGGTTGGGTTCATTATTTATCATTATTGATCAATCTATTTTCCCATTCACACCTATTTCATAAATGTTTCTTGCATGATGGATTTGTGAAATGAAATTTGATTAAAGTTGTGTAATTGAGTTAAATAGAAACTAATCTCATATTAAAAATTTGCCTTAATATGAATAGTGAATAGTAACAGAATAGTGAAAAGTGAATAGTGAAAAGTGAATAGTAAAAGTGAATAGTGAATAGTAAAAGTAATAGTGAATAGTAAAAGTAATAGTGATTAGTGAATAGTGAAAAATGAATAGTAAAAGTGAAAAGGTCCCCATCCTAGGAAGAGACCCTCATGGTGGGCATCCCATTATGGAGGGAATATAAAGCAATGTATTGGGTTCTCTTATGGTATTCTATTATCATTTTCTAAAAACACAATTGCAGGTTTGGAGCTCATAAATATTCTGTATTTTATAGTGATATGTGTTACTTATGAAACCGTGAATTTTATCACTGTGAGAAAAATATGTGAAGTAGTTATATATATATATATATATATATATATATATTAAAAAAAAATTTGGGTGTTGACAGAGCTTCTTCCACTTGGGAGAAATGCTCATCAAGTATGGGGTAAGGGAGGAGTGATCCTCCTCGAGTGCATGCCTTGTTTCCTTTGAGATGTTGAAAGCCTTGAGGGCATTTGTGGGAATTTAATAAAATTGGTTATATGGCTTGAGAGCCAAATATGATATTCCTTGGAATCTGATTATCTTGTTTGGCTTGAGGCCATGAGGAAAACTGTGTTGAAATTTAATTGAAGGGTGACACTCTAGAGTTGAGTATGTCCACTCTCCTACCCCTCTGTAAACTCACCTTTGTTGAGTTTTTGTGTTGGGTAAATTCCCTTGGGTATATGTGTGTTTTGGTGTGTTGTTTATACCTTATTGTGAAGTGGATTTTTGGAATACCCTAGGTGTGTGGATGATCTCCCTAGCTCGGGGGTGACCCTTTTGCAGGTCTATGGTAGGGAGGATAGCAGCTTGTATGGTGTTTCTTCCCTTGTGTGTTATGTAGGTATTCTTAGAGCTTATTGTGAAGTTGGAGAAGTTTCTTGTGTTGGGAAAATATTTTATTTTCCTTTACTCTTAAGGCTCTATAAGAGAGCCTGGTCTTAGTAGTGACTGCATCCTAGTTGATTTGCCAAGAGGAGAAAATTAACTCTTTAAATGTTGTAAAAAATTTGTTATTTGGGCAGTCAAGAGTAAATCCTTCCTTAATGTGTTGTTAGTTGTGATTTAATAGTTTATTCCATTCTACCTTAGTATGAGAAAGAAAGAAAGAAAATTGTTTTACAAAGAATGTTAGATTTGTCTATTTTCTTATAAATCTATTTAATTAAGAAGTTGTGAAATTAGTTGTTGATGTAGACAAAGTTGTTAAAATTTATCTATTATAATGTTTAGTGGAAATGTTGAATTTAATAAATTAAGGTAGTTGAAATTATGACATTTGAATGGGAAAAGAATTTGTGTTATATTCATACACTTTTATTTGTTTTTGTTTTTTTTTTAAAAGGGGAAAAAATTTTATTCAATCCAAAGCATGATACAAGGCAAGAGCCATAGGCTCAACAGAAAGGAAAACAACCAACAAACAAACAACAACACTACATAGTCTTGTCTTCCAACAAAAATCTCTCCAGAGTCCCCAGATAATTAGAAGGTAACTCATTCCTACCACTGATATCCCAACCATCCCCTTTCTCCAAGGCCAACTTCACCAAGCAGTCAGCCACGCTGTTCCATTCTCTAGGGATGTGACAGAAGGAGACAGATTCCAAGGGACTGCAAACACTTAAAATCTGTCTGACCATCGAAGCTAAATGCCAACTAACACCATCCAATCTCTGGTTGTTCAACATATCCACAACAATCTAAGAGTCAGATTCACAGATAATCCTCCTCCAGCCAAGAGAGCAACCTCGCTCAACAGCAATCTTAATAGCAAGGGCCTCCATCAGGTTATTAGAGTAATGCCCTTTGTAGACAGAGAAGCAAAAAACAACATCCCCATCTTTACTTCTACCAATACCCCCAATACCAGCATGCCCAGGATTCCCACGAGAAGATCCATTAGTATTAATCTTCAGGACTCCATCTGGAGGAGGTGCCCACTTCCCATCATGACAGACCTGTTTCTTGACACGACGGGGCATAAGACCAGTACGGTACCCCCTACTAGTAACACCCAGGCTCAGATCCTGCACAACCGCAACATCCCTGGGATCAATACTTTCAGACATATCACATTTAGTGGAAATAGTCTCCTAAAGCCTACTGATAATCTTCGTCCACAGTTGACTAGTATCCAATCTGGAATCACAAAAAACTCTATGGTTCCTTTCTAGCCAAAGGTTCTGAAGAATGAAAATGGGCCCAATGAACCAGGCCACCTGAAGAAAAGGCGTCTTCGCAGGAGGCCTGCCCAGGCTCTCCCAAAACTCAATAAGAGAGGAAGCATGAATGCACCCATGATGCCAAGCCTCCCACCATCTGTGCCAAATCTCATGAGAAAAGGGGTAGTGAAAGAACAAGTGGGAAGTACATTCTTCACTGCACAAACAAAGAAAACAAATGGAAGGTCCCTGAAACCCCCGTTCACGAAGATTCTCCCAAGTGAGACATTTCCTCTGGGCAACCAACCATAAAAAGAAGTTACACTTGGGCCAAGAAAAGTTGTTCCAAACCTTCCTCCACCACGACACCTCAGTAGGACCATATAAATTCCTATCAAGCACAGCATAACCTTGAGCAACAGAATAGTTCCCATTTGGGCTAGGGCTCCAAGCCAACTTGTCCCTCTCATTCAGAGTGCTACAAAACCTACCTTCCAAGACCTTACACAAAGCGGCACGATCCTCCTCAGAGCCACCCATAGGCCACTCCTACGGATCCTTCTAGCAAGACACCTCCAGATGACCAATACGCTTAACAGTTTTAAAATACTCCACCTTAGTCCAACCAGCATCAGAGAACATCTGGTAAAGAGGTAGAAGCTGAGGGAAACTAGACAGAATGGGAGGGTGACCATCCCAAGAGTCTAGCCAAAAAAGAGCATCAGAGCCATTATTATAGATCCAGAAGAGACCATTCTGAACAAGCTGAGCTCCCTTCTTAAGAGTATCCCAAATGCAAGAGCCTTTGCCCAACAAAGCAATCCGTGGCACCTCCCAGCTCTCAACCCCAGGAACATACTTGCAAGCAAGAATCTTGGCCCAATCCTGATCTTGGCTATTGCACCATCTCCAGTACAGCTTAGTCACCAAAGCTGTAGCCACAAGAGCCATAGACCTAAGGCCAAGGCCCCCAGCATGCTTTGGCCTATAGACAGATTCCCACTTGACTAAACTCCATTTCGAGGAAAGAAGGTTACCCGACCAAAGGAATTGCCAGGAAAGAGCATCAAAATTCCTTACAAAGGAGGTAGGAGGAATCTGCACACAACATCTGTAAATAGGGAGAGCCTGCACCACAGCTTTTAGGAGAAGCACTCTACCAGTAGAAGAGATCCATCTGTAAGTCCAATGACTAACCTTACTCTGGAACTTATCCAAAATCCCCTGCCAAAAATCACGACGCTGAGAACCCAGAGCCAAAGGAGTCCCTAGATACATCAGGGGAAGAGAACCAATTTGGAATCTAAGAATCCTGGCAATCCTGTTCTAAATGAGATGAGGAGTATTAAAGAAATAGATGGAAGATTTATCATCATTAATACTCTGACAAGAAGCTCTCAAATAGATGTCTAAAGTTCTCTTGAAGTTCACTACCTCACTAATTCTAGCCAAGCCCATCAGTCCAGTATCATCCACAAATTGAAGGTGAGAACAGGGAGGGAGATCATTGGTCCAGCTCCAACCGTGAAGAAGACCCAGCCGCACCTGAGATTTAATAAATCTACCAAGACCCTTCGCCATGATAATGAAAAGATACGGGGACAGAGGGTCTCCTTGCCTAAGACCCCGAGAAGCACTAAACCAATCTGAAGAATCCCCATTAAGAAGAACAGAGAAGGAGGACCAGGTTACACAACTAAGAACCCAGCTCACCCATTCCTCGTTAAAGCCAAAAGTCAAGAGGATATTCTGAAGAAACTCCCAGCTCACCCGATCATAAGCTTTAGCCATGTCAATCTTAATGAACATCACCTTCTCCTTAGAGGAAGCCATAGAGTGAATAACCTCCGTAGCAATCACGACACTATCCAAAATTTGTCTCCCTTCCACAAAACCTCCCTGCTCAGCAGAAATCAATGCACCAAGGAGGGGTTTGAGTCTCTCAGCAATCAACTTGGTAATGATCTTGTAGGTGACATTGCATAGGGCAATAGGCCTAAACTGATCCATCCGATTAGCCCCCTCCTTCTTAGGTATGAGAGCCAGAAAAGTAGAATTCAAAGACTTAAGCATTTGTTTGTTCCTAAGAGATTCCTGAACCACCTCAAGGAGATCAGACTTAATTATTTCCTAAAATTCCTGGAAGAACTCAATCGGAAACCCATCTGGGCCAGGAGCTTTGCCTTTTTTCATACTAAACACAACTTTCTCCAACTCAGGTAACAAGATTGGACACAGAAGAGCCCTATTCATCTCATCCGAGACCAAGCAAGGAATACAATCCAAGATAGCCCTCTCCTCAGATCTGGCAGCAATATCCTCCTTGGAAAAAAGATTAGAAAAATAGTTGATAGCTTCCCTGGAAATTTCACCACAGGACGAGAGTTGAGTCCCATCACTCGAGATAAGAGTGGAAATAGAGTTCCCCTGCCTACGAGCCTTAATCGAGTTATGAAAAAAAGCCATGTTCCTATCCCCCTCTTGAAGCCAATCAATCTGAGATTTTTGCTTCCAGAAAATCTCCTTCCGCAGCTCCCACTCTTCTAAGCCCTTGAGGGCTAGGGACTCCACATTCAGAAGGTTAGAGGATAGCCCATAGTCTCAAATTTGACGAGTGACACTATCCAGCTTGGACTGAGCAGCAAGCTTCTGAGCATGCAAGTTCCCAAAACATTGATAATTCCACCTCTTAAGCCTGTACTTCACATGTTGAAGCCATTTACTAAAAGTGTACATGGCCCTCCCATGGGCAGGAAGCCCTTCGTACCATCAATCCAACACAAGATCCTGAAGAGATTGATCTCATAACCACATCAATTAAAATTTGAAAGAAGGATTCTTAGTGACCCCATAAGAGGAGGCACAGATTTTGATAGGCCAGTGATCAGATCCCCTCCAATCCAGGATTTCAAAACTGGTAGTCCACCTGCTGCTCATCCAATAACAGGAAACCAGAAATCTATCTAGCTGTTCTGAGATAGCCTCATCACCACACCTCCTGTTGTTCCAAGTAAAAACTCCATTGATTGGCTTCACGTCAACAAGGTTAAGGGAACCAATATTATCTCTGAGCAAAAGAGAAGAAGGATCAAGCCTGGCTAACCCTCCTTGTTTTTCCTCCATACTGATAACAACATTAAAGTCACCAACCAACATCCATGGGAGAAACGGGTCCAGAGAACGGACAAAATTGATATGATCCCAAAGACGAGTCTTACCTGGAAGATCAGTAGGAGCATAAATATTAGAGAAAAGACATCTTTCGCCAGTTTCAAAAATGGAGGCAACCATAGAGATGGAAGACTGACTAGAAACCCACCATAAGGGGGAAACTTTCCTTGGCTTCCAGAAGCAAGCCACCCCCCCAGAAGTGCCCAACGCCCCCACCCCCTGCCAGTAGCCTTGGGGCTAGATACGCAGAGCACAATTATTCAAACCATCCACTGTAAGCTTGGTTTCCTGTATAAAGACCACATCTGGAGCCTGAGACTCAATTAATCTACGAACAACCTTTTGTCTAGGGATGTTGTTCAACCCCCTTACATTCCAAGATAAAACTATCATTTAGGGGGATGGGAGAAGTGGGAATCAATGGGTTTCATAGACCCAGACTCAACCAAAGTATCACCCATAATATTAACCTTCTCTTGATCAGTTTTCTTTCCACTCCTTGACTGTTTATCTAGAGGTCCCTTTTTAAAAGGTTTTTGATGCAAGCCTAAGGCAGGAGGAGCCTTAGCACCCTTCACAGGATCCACGGTTCCCTTCGTAACTTGGGGGCAAGGAGCCGAACCAATCAAACCCACCAGAAATTGTGACTCCTGGAGGCCACCAATAATCTAAACCTGAGGAGGCAAGTCCAAAGCCGGCTGACCAACCCGAAGAACCCTTGACAATAGAATCAACTCCTCCTCCTTCGCACCCACCACCTGAATCTCTTCCTGACCTTTAACCCTAGAAGAGAGCTCAACCGGATTACCATCTTCTTGGACAATGCTATCAAGAACCTCAAACCTGTTAAATGTGCCATCATTCTATCTATCCATCCAGGATCTCTTCTTGCCTTTGCCTTTATTCTAGGAATTAACCAGGATAAATCCCTCCTTATCAACAGGCCCATCCGACACTAGAGCTTTCCCCTTGTCCATCCTAGGAGGTCCAAAGGCAGACATGGGGGAAGATTTCAATCTGGGACATCTGCGGTGTAGATGACCATACTCATGGCAAATTCTGCATCTAAATGGAAGGGTTTCATAATCTAGCTGTTGGATCCAGGAGAAAGAACCCATGCAAATTTCCATAGAGTCTGGTAATGGATTATTCAGATCAACTTCGACACAAATATGAGCAAAACAAATTACCTTACGATCTTGAGTCTGTGAAGCCGATCCAACAAGTTTCCCAAGAAGCAAAGAGATTGAATGGAGGATATCCTCCCTCCAGAATTCCAACAGAAGCCTCGGCAAGCGAACCCACACAGGCACCCGTGAAGGGATCTCTTCAGCAGAGTCGAAGCCCAGATGCCAAGGCTTGATGAAGAGCCCAACTTGGTTAAAGAAATAAGGGCCACCTTCAAAAGCCCTATGCCTGTCCGACATGCTTGAAAAAATAACCAGAAAATAGTTATTAGCCGCTAAAAGAATCTCCATATCTCCTTCAGGGTTCCAAACTCGACATGCCCAGGATTCCAACATGGGAAGAGAAAGGCAAAGGCCCAAAAATTTGCAAATAAGAGCATGCTTGCACCAGTAATCAACATCCTCTGAAACTTGCTCAGGTTGAATAACCAAAACCAGTCGTTCTTCCAATCTCTCCAAACATCCATTTACTTTTTTAATCCGAAGCAACCCTTTTGAAGAGGAAGTACCCTCTCCAGAAAGAGGAAACTCAGTCTGATCCTTGTTACTAGCATGCATCAGAGAGGATGGATCTCCCATCTCCAAATCCAGGGAAGAAGTAAAACCCTGATTCTCCATGGCTAAAAGAGCCCAAGTGCTAGACAGAAGAGGGAAGGAGGCAAGGTAGACGGTCCAAATGACTAAACCGCCGCGCACCCCCCGGCGAAGTGACCCACGCACCAGACAGCGCCCCGACCAGCGTCCAGCCACGAAGGGGAGGAGCCCACACCCCTGCCCAAACCCCTCCGGTCTCCTGCGAACCCAGAAATGAACCCCCTGCAAGCAGAAACGGCCCGCCAAACACACGCAGACGCCAAAAAATGGAGCCAACTAGAGCACGCGGGCCCTAGCGCTCACCAGAGCTCCGCGCATCGTCATATTTTTTCCCCACATGAACTCCCATACACTTTTATTTGTTATGAATAAATGCAAATATAATTATTTTCTTTCCATTTTATATTATATGCTACTATATTTAGACTAAAATTAGAGACTTGAAATTTAAATTTAATTAAGGGGAAAATAGATTTTTAAATATCTATTGTTTATCACTATTTTGTATGAAGTTTAATTTTGGAGTTGCAATTCAGAAATACAATGTTTATATTTGCAAAAAAATAAATAAATTAACTCATTGCTCTATTTTTAATGAATTATTGGATAGTAATCTGTTTTAACAAATTATATATATATATATATATATATATATATATATATATATATATATATATATATATATATATATATATATATATATATATTCTATACTTTCTTTAGAGTTAAGGAACTTATTAATGAAATTGTGAGTTAAAGTGAACTGAGATAATGGTGAAATATATATATTTAAATTATGTTTATAAGCAGAAATATATTTATAATTTAAAAAGAGCCTAGGTAAATATATATTAATTTTAAGGAAGAGTTTCTCGGAAGTTTCAACAATTATCACAAATTATATGACAGGAAAATGAAGAGGAAAATATGATCTCATTTACAAGGGACACTGAAAATAAACGCAAACAAGCCATCACAGGCATTCCATGAGTGGCCATTTTAAACTCAACTGTAGATTTAGAAAACACCCAATTGAGAAGGAAAAGCCAACCTTGGAAAACAAAGAGGAGAAAATGCGCGGCATTTATGAACTGAGCTAAGAGAACTAAGTAAGTTTTACCTACAATTAATCCTATTTAGGAACAAGATGATTATTCAAATTAATTCAAACGTTGAACTAAAACCCAGAGTAGAAACTAAGGAGAATGAGATAGAAATACAATTAAAATTAAATTTTAGAGAAACGGAAGAGAGGGCAAATGATCGTGCTTTGTTGAAAAATGTTCTATCACCTAAAACAACTATTGTTCAAATGTAACTCATGAGACTAACCTAGGTCAGGAAACCACGCATTCAAGATTAGTGTTTATCACACTGTACTTGGTACCCCACCGACAACTATATTGTTTTTGCCTTAAGCGTATGCCGCCGAACACATCTACGCATGCGAAGGGGTTTTCAGAGTAGTAAGGAAAAATTTTTGATAGTTTGTATCATGACCACATGACGCATGTGGACATGACATGCGTGAATACATGTTGTGACTGCATGGGAAATGTGGGCATGACAACTTATGACTCCCTCAGATCCATAGCTATCCATGACTTCCCATGAAGAGATCTGGACCAAAATACCGGACCTTGTCACTGCTCTATACCTGACTGCCTGGACTTAGACAAATTCTTACTCTGACTTTTGGTTGGACCAAACTAAATAATGTGGATGGGTAAATGGTCTTAGTTGCCATCAATAACAACACTTGTCAATACGAAGCAGTATCACTTGCCAACAAACCTCTACTCAATCTGTACACTTTCTAAGGCATCAATGAAGTTGTTTTGAACTTACCTCAGAAATGGAGAAAAGGGCCATTGAGGGTTCAAGGCACGTAGCCTAGGTAGTAAACATGTTCACAAGGTTTTAATACCCTTGTGGGTATTAGTTTAGCTTAAAGAAATAAAATTTATGTGATAAAAATTATCATCAATTTAGGGCATCGATGGAACCCTAATCACAAAAAACCCTTGCCCTAGAAATTCAAGCTCATTTCACACCTTTAGACTTTTGAGAGAAAAGACTCTGCCCAGCCGTAGGCATAAGCAGGGTTTTAGACTGTAAAATCCTTGATTTCTTTTTGCTCAATGCAATCTTTAGGAAGATCTCCTACAAAAGATGGAAGGAAAACACTTCTTTGAACCATTTTCTTCACTTATTACAGGCTTTCCCTGGCCTCTAGCCGTAGCCAAAGAAATTTTTTTGATGTATTTATGCTATGTTTTTCCCCTATCATTTGTCTCTCCTGCATGGGGCCACCATGGCCGTTGGTCTGAACTTATCTGGAGGAAATATAAAAGCACATGATGGCTAAAACCCGTGGCTTTCAACATGATTCTCTTTAAAAACAAAGGTATGTTTGTTGATCTACAATCTACATGCATTTCTTTTCATTTTCTCTATAGCATGAGGCCCAAAAGGGTATTTAGAAGTTGCGGTTCTGTAGATGCATTTCATTATTTTTTGGAGATTCCTGTAACTAAGTGTTTTAACCACATTATTATGCAACTGTAGTTTTGTCTTCAGACTGAGCTTCCTTCATTATCATAGGCCATGACCTCAATAGCATGGGTTTCATTGACTAATCCATATCTGCAACTTTCATATTCAAAACCCCATGTGATTTAAGCTCTTGTGAGGAAGATATGCTCTCTCTGGTCGTGACCATGGTGGCATTAATTGTGCTTTTGATCTATTTTCTACTATGTAAAAGGGTAATGTAACCATATTGTTATTCATCTCTGAAAAGGCTGAAAGGCATATACTATACTGGTCCATGCTTGATATATTTGATCCCATATGATTTCTGAGTATTCCTTCTAAAACCCTCATGAGCTTGGGATAGATTATGACTATTCATTGCTATTCATTCCTTTTGGTGAGGGATTAAATGATACACTTGAGTAATATATATATGATTGTCACTTTTCTTCAACACCTTATGACAAAACAACCACTTTTAGCTCAACTCCAAGCAACTGAGCTTCACTAGAATCATGAATGAAACCTCAAAACATTGATACGGAAAGGCTGGATGCTTTATAGCCTCACAGTCGAGCTTCTTTATGAAGTTAACTTGCAATGATGAGTTCTTCAAGGACTATTTAAGATGATATGACAAAACATATGAAGATTCCTCCTATATCATTGTTACTTCCTGATAGAGCTCTTCATTAAAGTCTAATATTATGACAGTAATCAGGTATAAAATTGTCATGTCCCTATATTGAATTAGTTATATATTTCAAATATCCCAACATTAAATAATAGAGATTGAATATATTAAAATAATATATATACAGATTCAATATTATGAATTAAATGGTATATTCTAAACCAAATATTATTTAAAATATTATCATTATATAATTATATAAGTATCAATATAAATTATAATAATTATTATATAATAATACATGTAATATAATAATATTTATATTATAATATAAATTACAAGCTTGTCTTATTAAGCAAGCAAAGGCAGCGATTATTTTTAAAAGAATAACAAATAGAAGACAATGATATTGTCTCCTAATGAAAGGCCTTAACATCAATTCCTAAGACTTAGAACTAATCAAGGATGAACTTCAAGTATATGCTAATTGAATGCATATAAGACAAAGCTTGGAGTTTCCTTAAAAACTAAGCTACGGTCACACTTAAAGGAATACAATTATAATACAAACAACTACGATTAATGCATTTAACAAGGTAGCGCTAATATGAAGGGAGATGTCCCTTTGTTGGGAAAGATGAATGGCTAAAGTATAAAGATAGAAAGAAGAAGGGAGGGCATTATCACTGAATAGGCATCTGACTCCTCATTATATAAATAGTCATGAAGAGATCAAAATAATTTAGTCTTCAAATAGAATACAACCCAGATTAAATCTTCTACTCAGCAATTTATTCCAAATTCAAATGCAATTAAGGACAGAGCATTAAAAGATCACCAATTCTTCCTCATATCCCATGATCAAGTGCAGAAGATATATACATACTTTGTGATCATTGAATCCATTTGTCTTCCATCCACATACCATTCAGAATAGATATATATATATATATATATACAAGAATTGCAAATTTGCCAGCATTCATGTCTTATAGTCCATTGGATATCAGACACTTACCCAATCAAAGGTATGATCTATCAATTGTCCATTATGAGTTATATGCTATGTAGTTGTTAGAATCTGATCTGTGTTGAATTATGATTAAAGAACTATATGATATGAGTATCATTGCATGATGTTTTCATTTCAATCTATATAATAATCTGCATCTAGTATTTCTATGGAATCTTTCATCAGTCGATATACTATAGTATAGTTCAATAAATGAGATGTTGCATTTATTTGTTCATAACATAACAGTCTGCATAAATTGGAATGCACATTATCTCTGTATAACATAATCAGATTTATATGATGTACTGCTAAGAAATCATGTCTTGTGTTTGTCTCTGACCATGATAAGTTCTGAGCAAGTCTATAGATCTACATTAGAATTGTTCAAGATATGTGTTAGTAGTAGACATTACATTACATTATATTTTGAACTTTAGCTCATTGCATATGACATCATGTAGTATGAATGATCCTCTTAATTGCTTGTATATATAAAGGAAATAAATGATCGTATTTACATTTAGGAATGAATGATTGTCACAACTGAATGAATATATATGTCAATCGATCATTCTATTAGATGTTTAAATGAAAGGTGTTCAAGAATTAAGATGAATGTATGGCAATCATGATGTAAAGGCCAAGAATTATATAATTATGAAGCACTATGTATAAATATTGATGATGATTTAGAAATCATAGTTTCATGCCATATCCGAAAGGAGAATTAAGCCTCATCCTTAATCATCTCGCCAATCTATGGGTATGGGGTTAAGTTAAGGATGTGATTTGGACCTAGGTGACCCTCAAGAAGATGAAGTACCTCCGGGTGTGAGGTGAAGTCTCTTGGGCCAAGTTTCGAAGTACCTCTGGGTGTGAGGTGAAGCCTTGGGCCTATGGTATGATGAGCTCATCAATGTTAAATGTGCCCTACAGATGGCAGAAAATTACGAATTCCAACTACAACCTGTTTATAGATAACAAAAATCAAAGAGATATGCAGGAATAATGATAGGAAACATAAGGCAATTCCTTCTCAATGATAGGATATAACAAGATCAACAACACAGAATACATATGACAGGAGAGATATAGTTGATTCACTTATATTTCCTTCTAATTCAATATTATATAATCAAAATATTGGCCCATATACTCGGCCTCACACTGCAGAATGCCAAAAGAAATTACTTTAACCTATCTAGCTTGTATCAAATGGCTCAGAATGAACCATTGCCCTTTCCTCTACTCAACCATGGTCTCCTCATCCTCTTAACTTCTTTCTATCTATTTCAGCTCCGATCACTCTAATTCTTCTACAAAGCATATCTTTCACATATATGATAATCAGTTTTTAGACCATAGATCTCTCCTCCTCTAAACTACACGGCCAATATGAATAGCCTCTACTATCCACCTCTCCTCAATCTACTATGTTTTCTCCTTCTTATATACTCAGCTGTGATCCAGATAATGATGCCTCATAATATTTGATTCCCACCAAGCTTGACTGCCCATGATTCCTTATTGTGGTCTGCAGAAACTAAGCAAAACATAACGCTGCCTAGTTGTAACTATCACATGAAGGAAGAATTGAAAATGAAATGACCATGCAACAGAATAATAACCATCACCCAAAATAGAAAAGATACAACTAGAAGAAATAGGAACCGTGACATCCACAACTTGCAGATGTCTAATAGAAATTCAATGTTGTTTCTAAACTTCTCAATTCTCCTCAAAGGAATAAAGCATTCACCAACTGGTTCCAACTCTATAGATAACTGGCTACCATGACCTCTAGATAATAATAGTAATTTAATCTCTCAGCAATGGTTGACAGAAATAGCCAAACAAGTTACTGTCATATGGGTGACATGAGTTGCACAATAAAGCCCAAAATCTAAAAATATGCAATCCAAAATTGATGGAACACGATGCCACTACATCAGACTCCCTAGGCAGAAAAATTCTTGAGCTCCTGCTCATGAGGTCCATGATTCCATTTTTCTTTTTCCTCATCTTCCAATTTCTTAATTTTGCACATCCATACTTGCATTGTTGCCTTTGCAATTTTATTGTCTACATTTGACGTCTTCTTTCTCTCTATGCATACTTCCTCTGTCGATTCTCTTTATTGACTCCAAATTTCCACCATTCTAACTCATCATCACAGTTATCTACTGGCATCATCTCCAATGAAAACAAAACCTCATCTATGCTCTGTGAAGAAGAAATTACCTCTGGAATCTTTATGACTACAATGTTAGCTGGTAACATTAATCCTTTGGCCTCTTCTATAGTCTCCGGTTCGTTCATCACATTCTCAATTAAACCTTTTGCACTTTCATTCTCCACTACATCCGCTTTTACTAATTTTGCACTTCCACTATCCGAGCTGAACTGCACATCTAATTTCTTATCCTCTTTTTCCGACACAGTTTTCTTTTCATTTTCATTATATTTATCATCTTTAGAAACAAAAGCATGAACTATAATTTCCCCAGCATCAAACTCAGAAGTATTTTGATTGTAAAAATGAACAATTTCAAATTTCTGAGAATCTATATTTTGGCCATTACCTATCACTTGATAATCTTCTTCCTTACCAAAATGTTTGTAGTCCTAATCTTTATCCTCCGCATTCTTGCTATTAACTTCTTCTATGTCTATTGCTGGCTTGCTATCTTATACTTCCTTCTTTCTTGCAATCACAACATCATTAGGAAAATAATACTTTTCAAATGCCTCCATTCTTCTTGAGATCTTTTGCAATTCCTCATTGAACTTTCTCTTTTCCACATCATCCCAATATCTATCCCACGATGGTATTGCAATGGATCTTCTAACTACAATCCTCATCTCCTTCAGTATTTTGCCAACTCACAGTCTGCAACCAATCTTCCATGCCTCCTTCTCTACCCTCTAGAGTTACAGGTGTCGCCTCTCTCCTACAACAAAATCTTCTAGGGTTTACTCAAGACACAACCACACAACTCTTTTCCCACACCCACTAGTCTTGGCTAAGTTACCTCTCTTCAACGATCTACTCAACACTTAAGACAAACCATGCTTTGATGCCACTTGATGGGAGAAAATTACAGATTCCAACTAAAACCTATTTACAGATAACAAAAATCAAAGAGATATATGGGAATAATGACAAGAAACATAAGGCAATTCCTTCTCAATGACAGGATATAACAAGATCAACAATAGAGAATACATATGACAAGAGAGATATAGTTTATTCACTTATATGTCCTAATTTAATATTAAATAATCAAAATATTGGCCCATATACTGGGCCTCACACTGTAGAATGCCAAAAGAAATGACTTTAACCTATCTAGCTTGTATCAAATAGCTTAGAATGAACCATTGCCCTTTCCTTTACTTGACCACGGCCTCCTCATCCTATTAACTTCTTCTTTCTATCTATTTCACCTCCAATCACTCTAATTCCTGTGGAAAACATATCTTTCACATATATGATAATCGGTCTTTAGACCATCGATCTCTCCTCCTCTAAACGACACGATTAATATGAATGGTCTCTACCATCTACCTCTCCTCAATCTTCTATGTTTTCTCCTTCTTATATACTTAGCTGCGATCTAGATAATGACACCTCATAATGGCTGATGCCCACCAAGCTTGATTGCTCATGATTCCTTATTGTGGTCTATAGAAACCAATCAAAACATAATGCTACCTAGTTTTAACCATCGCCAAAAGGAACAATTAAAAATGAAATGACCATATGATAGAACAATAACCACCACCCAAAATAGCAAAGATACAGCAGAACAAATAGAAACCACAAGGTCCACAACTTGTAGATGTCTAACAGAAATTCAATGCTATTTCTAAACTTGTTGATTCTCACCAAAGGAATAAAGCATTCACCATCTGGTTCCAAATCTACAGATAACTGGCTACCATGACCTCTAGATAATAATAGCAATTTAATATCTCAGCAATGGTTGATAGAAATAGCCAAACAAGTTACTATCATATGGGTGACAAGAGCTGCACAATAAAGCCCAAAAACTAAAAATATGCAATCCAAAATTGATGGAACACGATGCCACTATGTCACCTACTTTGGGTGACTCTCAAATGGATGAAGCATACTCAGGTGTAGCATGAAGTCCTTTGAGGTGAATGGTGAAGTATGTCGAGTGTAGTGTGAAGTCATTGGGCCTCTGTATGGGATGGTTAAGGGCACCTTAACAAACCGTGCTCATGGAATTAGGGATAGAATAATTATAGGGTGACTCACAATTCTCTCTAGGATAGAACATGAATTCTATGAATGTGAATACGGAATAGCTATGAAATCATGATTTTAATGCTTAAAGACCAATGCGGAAAGAAAATGGATTAATACTTTACTAGTGAGTTCTAATTATGATATAAAAAGGAAAAACTAAATACTAATGTTTCCTTTTTGCAAGTTGAAATTATGCAAGGTTGTGAACAATTTGAGCTTACTAGAAGGGGACATTACAAGTGGTATCAAAGTGGTCATCCTTCCATCCTATGTATGCTTGTAACTTATTCTCTCATGTGAATACCTTGTGTATTACTTGTATTCATGCTTCATGCTTGATATACTCATGTGTTGCTTCATGCTTATTGTGTATACTTTGGTACTACATGTATTTATTTTTATACTTGGTGACCTTGGAATGGTGGATGTACCTGTGGTGTAGTATGGGATGCACCAATCCCCTTTCCAATGGTCTGATAGTATACTTATTGGTATTGAGGCATCTTATGTGACTCCATGCATTCATGAGTGTGCTTCATGACTTATGCTTCATGTGTATACTTGTAGACAAGGGTATACCTTGTGAATTATGTATTCAAGTGTATACTCTATAAATTGCATTTGTATGTGCATATATTTATGCTTCATGTGTATACTTCATGCTTTACATCTATTTATATGCTTCATGCTTTTATTGGTATTACTTCATGCTTTAATCTTACTTGTATGCTTCCTGTGTGTGTTTTCTTGTGTGTGTTCACATATTTTACTTCATGCTTCCTATCTGTGTGTGTTTATGCATATTCCTGTGTAATCTTGTGTATTTTCATGTATTGTTTCATACTTGTATGCTTTCTATTGGTAGGTTGTTCATGTTGATGAATGTGTGTTTCTCATATCTGATATATTCTTGGTGTGTATACTTCAAGCTCCATATGTGTTAATACACATGCTACTTAGACATTCATGTGTATGTTTTATGTGTATACTTCATTGAGTGCAATTGTATTCAAGTGTATACTCTATGACTATGTACATGTATTCGAGTATATACTCTATGACATTATATTCAAATGCATACTTTATGTCAATAAATATATTTGAGTGCATACTCTTTGCTTTATATTTGTAATTCAGTGTATACTCTATGATTGTACTTGAGTGTATAACTCTATGCCTCATAATTAATTATATACTCTATGATTGTATTTGAGTGTATAACACTATTCCTTGTAATTGAGTGTATACTCTATGATTCTATTTGAGTGTATAACTCTATGCCTTGTAATTTTAGTGTATACTCCATGATTGTATTTGAGTGTATGACTCTATGCCTTGAGATTGTATACTCTATGATCGTATTTGTATTTGAGTATGTACTCTATGATTTGTATTTGTATAACTAGTGATTGTGTACTCTATGACTTGTATTCAAGTGTATACTCTATAACTTGGTATTTGTATTTGAGTGTATGTACTCTACAACTTGTATTTGTATATGAGTGTATTTTCTAAGACTTGTATTCAATTGTATACTTTATGACTATGTATTCAAGTGTATACTCCATGACTTTGAGTGTTCAAATGTATACTACATGCTTTATGTGTGTACTCCATGGCTTATGTATGTTCAAATAGACACTTCATGACTTACTTATATTCATGTATACTTCATATTCGTGTGTATACTTACATGTTACATGTATGCCTCATGTCTTAGGTATTGTGCGTATATACTTTTGTATGCTTCATACTTTGTATATCAAGTGTATGTTATGTGTTTCATGTATTATGTGCATATACTCGTTTATTACATACTATGTTCATGATTCATGCTTTGTATAGTTTAAGTATTAAGTGTATAAGCTTTGTGTATGCTTCATGTACTATGTGTATTTATGATTTGTGTTTTGTATATGTGTGCTTATACTTCATCATGGATCTTCTCTCCAATGATGTTCTCTATTTGGAGTGTCAAACCAAAGAGCCTCACCCATCATGTTATAGACAAATATATCTTTCTCTCTCATCATTCTTTTAACACACTTATGGTCCACATTCTTAAGACTATTATATCATTGTCATCGATGTTAAGAGTTTACAACACTACACATAGTTACACGATAATAGCTGAGATTGTTCAACTACTATCACCACAAATTTTAATTCTTGCAAGTCTAAGGATCAAATTATTATGCCCTGACTTGAAATGTAAGTACCAGACTACTATTACCTCTATTTTCATTTGGGCTAATATGAGGTGATGACCTCAACCTAACATGATCACAATTCTCAAAGGACCTCCACCACAAGTAAAGTATCACTAATTATACCTTGATACATGTCAGAGTGCACTAGTATTACTAAAAGCTTAGTCATCACACAAAACTATAATGTAGAGATCCAGCACTCTATTGTGCCCTATAATATCTATGTTTGAATCAATTTATGGTAGTGAAGTCACCCCTAAGTATTTAAGGTAAATTACAATTAGCCTTTGATAACAATTTACTCTACTATTACCCTTAGTCTATTAGACAAAACCAGGATTTACAAATGAATTACTCTAGCATTCCATATTTAAATATCCATGTCAAAATTCATCATATCATGATGTTTCTACTCCACATTTATAGAAACAATGGAAATATATGTATCAACCTTGCAACTTACCAATTGTCTCTCCTCGATATCATATAATTACTCCCAAGGTATTGACCTACACATGGTTCTTCTCAAATTCTTGGGTTAACTAAAAATTGCTTGAGGACAAGCAATCTCAAGAGAGGAGGTCTATCATGTCCCTATATTGAATTAGTTATGTATTTCAAATATCCCGACATTAAATATAGATTGAATATATTAAAATAATGTAAGTGTGTGCTTCAGGATTAAATTGTGTTAGTTTTTCCCTCAACGTTTCAGATCACACTCCATGATCCATCATCAGGAGAAAAGAAAGCAAGAGAAATAGAATGAATAATTTGCAGATCAAGAAGCTTAAATAGAAAGGGAGAGGGGAAAGAGGTGGCACAGGGACAAAGAGATCACACATGGAAGAAACTTCCAAAAAAAAACTAACACTCTAGAAACCCCAAATTGCAAAGAAGACTCCAAAGACACAATGACAAGCCAAAAAGAAGGACAAAAATCACAAAGTGAAACTCAGAAAAAATAAGAAAAATGATAATAAAAACAAAACATCAAATCTACAAGAGAGAGAAAAATATAACTATAAAAATATATATCTACTTCTATCTATATCTACTTCTATGTATGTCTATATAGATGTATAAGAGAATAAATCTATATGCCATCAAAGGAAGAAAGGGAGATGGAAATAAATATATCTATGTGTGTGTGAGTGAGTGTAAAAGTAAATAAATGTATGTATGGAAGAAAAAGAAACTTATAAATAATAGAAAGAAGGAAATAAATTAAAACACCTAACCTACAAGGGAGAGTAAATATATAACTATATATAAATATACTTCAATACATCAAAGGAAGAAAGGGAGATGGCATTTTAACTTTTCTTAAAATTTTGGAGATAGGGTTGTGGGTCAAGATTTTATAGTTGTCACCATTGGAGAGGAGATCTAGCATCTTAGTGATATAGTCATGTTTGTTCATGATGACTATGGCATTGCCTTTGTCTACTTTAACAATGACAAGGTCATTGTTGCTCATTAGACTCTTGAAGGCTCGAAGCTTAGTTTTGGGGATATTGCACCTCAGTGGTTTGGCATGCCTTAGTGCGACAGCACAATCTCATCTTATTTCCTCATCAATATCCTCGGGGAGAGAACAAACTGCATTTTTAATCCCAATTAATAAATCATTATAAGGAACAAATTGAGGGGTGATGTCAAAACCTAAACCTCTTTTTAAAAATTTGAAAGAGAGAGGATCTAAAGGTACATGGGAGAGGTTAACAACTAATTTGTTTTCCCATTCATGAATAATGTTGGACCAGGGGGCATGAGTAAAAAGAGGGGGAAGAGGGCAAGAATTAGGAGAAGGCTTTGTGGTTTGGGAGGAATAAGTGGCTAGGATGTTTGATTGGTAAGAAGAGTGGATGGGATGGGAATTACTGAAAAGGAGAGAAGTACTAGGACACCAAACAACAAGATTAGTTGGAGAGGACATAACCGAGGACAACATATGTGTAGTTTTAGGGGCACATCTAGGAGAACTAATGAGATGGTTGGTATAGGTAGAGTTGATGGCTAGGGGAAGGTGTGGACTTGACATGGAGATCACATCGCTATTAATGCAAGAAAAGGATTACAAGGAAGAACATTGAGGAACGGCATGGAGGAGAGACGTACCTAGACTGGAAGGAAGGTGACCATTGGTGTTGAGATGCTACTGTAGAGAGGCATTGAAGAGGTCAGATAGAGGAGATGGCTCCTTTCTAGACTCCTATGAACCAAGTCTGAAATCTTGTGATTTAAGAGAAGATGTGTTCTCTAAGTTGGAAAGGCAAACATTGGAAGGATTTCTCTTTTTGGTGGGTAGAGATCTGAGTGTAAAGTCTCGTTGAGAGGGACAAATTGTTTGTGAGGGTAGGCCTGAAGGAGGGTTAGATGATGGAGTGAGGCAAGTGGAGTTGAGACCTCCAGGAGGAAGAAGATTCTGAATAACTATGGCTAGATGTGCCACTGAATGCATCTGGGAAAAAGTTTCTACAAGAGGCTACAAAGAGGGGAGTGGAGTGGTCATAGAGAGGGATCGCGTGTGAGAAATTGAGAGATGTAAATCCATGATTGGAGGCACCAATGGGTCACCAAGCTGAGATAAGGAGTGGGGCCATGAGGGTGGGAGGATAAAAGAGCCAGGTTGGTTAACAACAAGTATGAAGTTTGATTAGGAGAACAAGCCAGTGATTCAGATTAGCCGAAGCACTGAGGGCCATGTCAAACCTAAAGAGGAGGGAGAGATGGGCATCTTTTGTTGACCAGAGCAAGAAACTTTCTTTTTTTTCTTCCATCATAATCTGCACTTCTCCACTTCCATCATAATCTGCACTTGTCCAATCCCTCCATAATTCATGGAGGGTGGTGTCATTCCTAATCATATGAAAGAAATGATTTTGACAAAAGATGCTTATCATAGCATGATGAGGACTTAAAATTATATCACACAATTAGTACATATACATCATATATGTAATAATATGCAAATAATAAGTTAATCTATTTAACACCATGAAAGCATTACCACAAGTATGATGCTAGCATTATCATGCGATAGAATGCTAATATGGGATTGAAGCTTTCTTCCCCACCCCTCACAATCTTATACCAACATCAATTAATTCATTACTTATAAGAATTATATATATAAGGAATTTCTAACAAAACAAAATGATTAAACTCTAATCATTGATAATGTTCCCTAAACATTTCTCAATCAAATCAAACATAGATGATGTCGAAAAAACCTTAACAATAAATTGATAATGGTCAAATTGAGACTGAGTAAATAGGGGAAGTTAACTAATACATACCCCATCTCATGAAGGTTCACGTAATGTACAACATGGAACTCAAATCACAAACCTAAATTTTCCAAAACCTGAATTCTTGGAGGTGGAAATCTTTTCTTGGTTACACTCACAGTCATACAAACTATGATCAATGTATCATCAACAAATCATTATACATCATGCTTAAATAATCTCAATAACTTGTAATCTCATGTCTAATTTTATGCATTAATCATAATTCATAAAATCAATTATTTATCCTGACTTTTTCCTGAACGTTAAATTATTAATCTATGATTAGTTATCCACTTAATCATATGAAAGATAAAGTAAAAAATAGTCAAGGTTTGGGTATGTAACATAATAGTACAAGAATTAGAATCTCAAAATAGAGATGAAGAAAATGTGATTAGAAATAATCATCAATGAACATCTGAAAAAATCCTCATTCTAAAAGATAAGAAAGCAACACACTTAATCTCCAATCAAGTGGGAGGTACAATCATTCAAATGATGCAAATATTGAGTTATATCTTGAAAATGAAAATTCAAGATCAATAGAACATGTACAAGTAACATAACATCTCACAATGCAACTGAAAATGAGATAAATTTATCTATAGAAGGAAATGTACAAAATATACATGGCTAAATTCAATTTTGAAAGGTTTTTTTGTAAATTTTGATGTAATGGTGCTAATGGATATGATAGTCTTTTCTGATTTCTATCACACAATCATGCCATCAATTTTAGGAATTAAATATGTACTAAAACTTTAAAATAATAATGATTAGGGTTTAAAATAATAATGATTAGGGTTTAAAATAATAAGCGGTAGGATTTAAAATAAGTAGGGTTAGGGTTTAAAATGATCATTAGGGTTAGGGTTATAAATGATAATTAGGGTTAGCTTATAAAATGATTACTATGGTTAGGGTTTAAAATGATCTTTACAATAAGAGTTATAAAATGATAATTAGGGTTAGGGTGTAAAATGATCATAGGGTTAGGGTTTAACATGACCATTAGGGTTAGGGTTATAAAATCATAATTAGGGTTAGGGCATAAAATAAGGAGGGTTAGGTTTTAAATGATTATTAGGGTTAGGGTTTAAAATTAGCATTAGGGTTACGATTTATGTAGTGCCCCTCCGTTTTCACTTTGGTTGTGTCAGGTATGTTTGACATTTGGTTATTTGGTTTGAATTGTTCATTTGATGCTATTGGTTAATCCTGGCATTAAAATAATATTAGTAGTCATTAAAACATTTTTCATAATTAAATAAATAGAAATGCCTTTATGCAAATTTAGTGCTGAAAATTTAAAAGGGTAAAATCCAAATTTATAAATTATTATTTTAGGCCCCTATATTATTTATAGCACTATAGTTTATTAGCTATATTAATTTGTTACATTTTCTAGAGGTGATTTTATATTATTGGTGAGTGAAACCTTATTTTATCGGATGTCTCCGAAGAGACATACGATAAAATTGGAACGATACAGAGAAGATTGGCATGGCCCCTGCGCAAGGATGACACGCATAAATTGAATAAGTAAATATAAATACTTACTTACCTGCTTTACCTGCTTTATTGTATTACTGTTATAAAATGCTGATCTAAATATATGTATTTATCCCATACTCTTTTTATATTTTCTCCCCATGATCCTTTTCCTTGGCTGCCCTTGTGTCTTCCTTGTGATATCTTCTTGCTGTGTCTTTGATGAATTCAAATGATGTTTCTTCTTTATTACCTTTATTGAATTCATAGCTGTTTATTTATTTCTTTTTATTACTTCATTCTTTTGATGATGATTTCCTTCTATCTCACAACCTTTATTTATTTCCCTTTCAAGGGATATGTTCGAAGAGGTATGTCTTATTATTTTTATTACTTCATATTAATTCCCTTTTGTGGTAAAACTAGTTCTAACCATACGTAACTCCCTTATCATCAGAGGATAGGTTAAAAGATGTTTATTATTATTTATTTACCTTATTTGTATTTATATTATATCATTATAATAAATGATATATTATTTATATTCATATTACAATATAAGATAATAATAATAATAATAATATTTGTATTTATATTATGAGATATATTTATAATATATTATTTATTAATGTGTTGCACTTATAAATATCTTCCTTTGACCTCCCCTTAATCTTATTTAAGTACATTATTTATATAATATATATAGTATAAATAAATACTTTTGTTATTAAGTAGGGAGCTCTTTTATTTTATTTTATTTCCAAGCATATAATATGGTGGGATAATGTTTGTCTTATTAGAATTTTATTTTTATATGATTTTATTTTGAATTTAACCTTTTGTTTAACCGTATACTTTGTCTTATTCCAAATTACTTTACTTTCTAACTTTAATAGGTAAGACTCTTCATAATATTTATTTTTATATATATTAATATATCTTATTAATTACTCACATAAATATTATATTAAAATATTTATATTTATAATATATTTAGTTAATTAAAATATAAATATATATATTTCATATATTTTATAATATTTAAATTATATTAAATTAATAATATTATTTACTAAATAATAAATATAAATAATATATTTTAAATAAATATATTATATATTTAGTTTATATAAGGCTAGCTTATTATTTAAATAAATAATTCAAATATAAATCATTATAGGGACATGACAACCCTCCCCACTCAAGATTGCTTGTCCTTAAGTAATTATAATTAGGTATCCTAAAGTAATATTTAATAACATTATATTTTATTAGGTTTCCTTATATAAAATAAGGTTTCACTCATCAATAATATAAAATAACCTCTAGAAAATGTAACAAATTAATATAGCTAATAAACTATAGTGCTATAAATAATATAGGGGCCTAAAATAATAATTTATAAATTTGGGTTTTACCCTTTTAAATTTTCAGCACTAAATTTGCATAAAGGCATTTCTATTTATTTAATTATCAAAAATGTTTTAATGACTACTAATATTATTTTAATACCATGATTAACCAATAGCATCAAATGAACAATTCAGACCAAATAACCAAATGTCAAACATACTTGACACAACCAGAGTCAAAACGGAGGGGCACTACAATTTAGAATAATTAGGGTTAAGGTTTAAAATAATTAGGGTATAAAATAATTAGGATTAGTGTTTAAAATAAATAGGGTTTAATTAATTAGGTTTATAATAATTCATATTATATTAATCATATTATTAAGATGTAATATAATATAATATATAATATAAGTATATTATATATTATTATATATAATATAATAATATTTATATTAAATTATAATATTTTATATATTTTTTTTATTAGAGGGTAAAATAGGATTTGAAAGGTCCCAAAATTTTTACAAATAAACTTCAACCTCAACAAAGGGTGACCATCAGCACAACAATAGTCCAGCTACCAAGACAACAAGTGCTAAACCAAAATAGAGCATCCAAAACATAGCACTCCATAAAATAGACAAACAAGCTAAGCTATGCCAACAACAGATCTATCCTTCCGCACACCCTTAATCTGAGTGTGGGAATGAGAGATTGACTTCGACAAACCCTTCTTCCTATGATGCACTAATGTCTAATAGACATCATTATCTAGGTCCACTGAGCAAGGGGAAGGGGGAGGGGAATCCTCCACAAAAACTCTACCCACAAGTAAGGCTTGAGAGGGAGACCCAACTAGAGAGGAAGACCATCAAGGAACCACAATATAAGCCCCAACAAAAGATGCCACTCTTGCGGGATCAAAGGAAATAGCCAAGTCATTGCCACCACCACAAGCCAAACCGCTGACAACAGAAGTAGCAACGACACTAACAGCAACAACCAAACCACCACAAGAGGGAACAACAAAGATGACGCTGATACCAACAATCAAACAACCTCCAAAAAGTGGAAAAGCTAGATCAAGCATAAAATAGGGGACTATGGAAGCTGCAGGTTCTGAAACCTTCACATCCTCAAAAGAAGACTTGGAAGACTCTAATGAAGAGTCTTCAACATCTACATTAAAATGATCAGGTGCAACATCCTTCCACCAAGAAGAAGATCTAACAACCTTTCGATGAGGGCAATTTTATGCAATATGTTCTATAGCAAAGCATCAATGACGTCCGAAGGGAATACCTTCATAATCAAGAGATTGTGTCCACGACAAATATGCTACCTATAAACTAATCCTAGCAGGAAGGGGCTTGTACATATCAATATCAACTAACATTCGTGCATAAGTGGTATGAGTGAAAATAGAAGTAGTTGAATCCACCATCTAAAAACAACCCAAAGAGATTCCAATAGCTGAAAAACTTAAATCACACCAGAAATAAAGGGGAAGATTTAGAAGGCAGATCCACACTAGTTTATTATGGAAAGACTTAGAAAGAGTGTTAAAAGAAGGATACCATGGCTTCACCATGAGGGGATACTTGCCCATAAACCATGAATGCCCTTCAATAAATTTTTGATTAGAAATGGAAGAAAAAATTACCACAAAGCATCCCCTTGCATAGGGGTAAATTTCAACTTTCCCATCAAAATGGGAAGGCCAAAGAAGTCAAATCCATTTATTAATAGGGGAGAGAGAAGGCCATGAGCCTTCAAACTTGTAAATCAAACCATTTTTAGAATAAAACTTGACATTCTCTAAAAACATCCTCACCCAAAACCACCACACAAGGAGGCAGGGAACTTGGGACCACAACAGACCTCACCACTGGAGAGGCATTCCCAATACCAGTGTGCACCACACCTACAAAAGACTTACCACCATCTACACTAGGTGAAGAAGCCAAATTGCCACCGCTATCAAAAGCCAAATTACAACCAATGGGCAAAGATGTAGCAAAACCACCACAACTAGAAGCCACATTACCACCACCAGACCCACCACAACCAATAGTGACATTGCCGCAAGAGAATGGCAAAAAAACCTCTTTTGAAATCAAATTGACACCATTAGCCAAAATGCCCCCGCCAGCACCAGTTTAGCCATAGCCAATGGGTAATTTTATAGTATTATCACCACTACAAATTGCCACATTACTGCTAGAGAGCACTAGAAAATCCTCATTTAAGTCTATAGGTAGGGTTTTACAAATGAGCTAGAGATGTATTTTAAAAAATAACATTTCACAATCATAAGATGAATGTTGTCCAATAAGTAGGGTTAGGGTTTAAAATTATCATTATGGTTAGGGTTTAAAATGACCATTAGGGTTAGGGTTATAAAATGATAATTAGGGTTAGGATATAAAATAAGTAGGGTTAGGTTTAAAATAATTAAAGTTAGGGTTTAAAATGAGCATTAGGGTTACCATTTAAAATAATTAGGATTAGAGTTTAAAATAAATAAGGTTTGATTAATTATAATTTAAAATAATTAAGGTTTATAATAATTATGATTTAAAATAATTAGGGTTTATAATAATTAATATTATATTAATAATATTATTATTAATATATAATGTTTATATACTGACACAACATGCCTGAGTAAACTTTTTAATGTGATTGGTAACGTTGGCCCTACAATAGGATGCTTTAGCCAATTGATCTAGGGCCCCCACCTGGTAATAATATTTATGTTATTATAAACATATTATTATAATATTATATATTATTATTATTAGTAGGCTTAGAGTTTAAAATGAGTACCTAGTTAGGGTTTAAAATATGTAGGGTTAGGGTTTTAAATTATCATTACGATTAGGGTTATAAAAAGATAATTAGGGTCAAATTTTAAAATAAGTAAAGTTAGGGTGTAAAATGATCATTAAGGTTAGGTTTTAAAAGGACCATTAGGGTTAGGGTTAAAAATTGATAATTAGGGTTACTGTATAAAATAAAAGTAGGGTTAAGTTTTAAAATGATTATTGGGTTTGGGTTTAAAATAATTATGATTATGGTTTAAAATAACTGGGGTTTAATTAATTAGGATTTGAAATAATTATGATTTAAAATAGTTAGGGTTTATAATAATTAATATTATATTAATAATATTATTATTAATATTTAATATAATTATATCATTTATTATTATATATAATATAATAATATTAATATTTTATGTGTGGGTGAGGGCCCATTCCCTTTATTAAGACATAAAAGAAATGTATTACATTATACCTGCCACATAGGAAGCAAAGAAGAAAAGAGGAAATAAATAGAAGAAAGGATTCAACAAAATAAAAGAATCCAAAAGGAAATACCAAAGAAGATAGGGAAAACCATACCACAATCACCAATAGCTACAAAAGAATATAACTGCTAGAGACTCAAAACCTTAGTGAAACTAAACTCTGCTCCTATGGGAAAGAAGAGCATCCATAGTTCACTAGGAGCCCTCCTCAACTACTTCCTTGCATTCTATACAGAGTTTTTCAGCCTCAGACTCTCTACCTTTTTCCTTCTTAGAATCCCCACAATTTGGTTTAGACTTGCTGCTCATGGTGTAAGAGATCCCATATTTTTGGGGAGGAGCCACCATAAAATCATTATCAAAAAATTATGGATTCATAATAACCAAATCCTCCATGAAAGGAAAATTGCCTTCTGACTCAAAACCATC
The DNA here is from genome assembly GCA_027924645.1 of Cunninghamia lanceolata. Lineage (NCBI taxonomy): Eukaryota > Viridiplantae > Streptophyta > Pinopsida > Cupressales > Cupressaceae > Cunninghamia > Cunninghamia lanceolata. The sequence goes on from BSBN01001099.1 coordinate 12,391,654, forward strand.
CTCCTCCACCATATTTTTGGGGAGGAGCCACCATAAAATCATTATTAAAAAAGTATGGATTCATATCAACCAAATCCTCCATGAAAGGAAAATTGCCTTCTGACTCAAAATCCTCCTCCTCCACCTCTAATGGAGTATTAGTAGTCTTATCAAGCACTAGGATAGCGAGGGGAAGGAAAGGCTCCGAAGGATGCTCTGGGATAGAAGAATTAGGAGGTTGAGTAGAATCAAACTCCACAATAGGTTGAGTGTAATGCCCCTCATATTTTGGCTTGTGATAGTTGTTAGTCTTTCATTGCATTGATATAGTTCTAAGACATTTGATTAGTAGGTGATGGTTTATGTTTATTTTGATCTTGATGGACTATGTTTGACTGATATAGTTTAGACATGTGTTATGATTTATGACAACATTATTATTATTTCCATTTATGATGAGCTTGACATGTTTAGTAATGAATTAATATTATCATATTTCAATTGATCTGTTGGTATCTGAATTAAAATAAAAGTTTTTATGGTATTGTTTCAAGAGCAGAGATGGTGTAGTACTTCACTTCGACCACCCTACTACGCTGTGATTCTCTGACTCTAGGTGTGTTGACATATATGTATTTGCTAGTATACAACCAATTGTTTAGATGCAGGCCGCAGGTACCAAGCCTCGACTCCACCTGATATAGTAGGTTTGAGCAGATTCTTGCACCAATGGATATCAGTGGTGGGAGATAACACGATGTTTAATTCACTAGGTCGGTCCTTGTCTTCTGTTGTTGTCTCGTGTCATGTTGTGATGCTTGGTGGTTACCTTTTTGTTGGTAATCTTGTGTTGTGGAGTATCGTCAAGTTGTGTTTAATTATGCTTATGTGTAGTTTGATAATACTTTAATGATTTATTATTAAAATAATAATGCTTCTATTATGTTTTTATTGGATAATATTTGGTTTAGCCTTGAACTTAGAATAACACCTTAGTAAAATTTTAAAATAGACTAGAATTAATTATCTATTTATCCAAGAGTATTTCTGTCATAAGTTGTGGTTTCCGGTTATTAGTATCTAGTTAATTAAAGAATAATATTGGTTATAAATTAATGGTTGTTGGTTGTCGTATATGATTCTAGATTTGGGAAACTTTATAAAAAGTAAGAATTTAAAATTTGTCTAAGTAGTGGGATTCTGGGTAATGGATGCATGTCTATGATAATTATGGGTTTAGCCATTTTAATTGGGGGATTTTGGTTCTGAGATGGAGTTGGGAAAAAGAATTTAGAAATTGGGGGAAAAACAAAGTATTGGTTGTGGGATTGCAGAAGAAATTGGAGGCTCCAGATCAAATTTATTGTTCCGGGTATGTTTTTGTATAATTCTTGTTGGAGTGCTTTTTGTGCTTGGATAAATTATTTCTTCTCTCGCGTACTTTTGAATCATATAATTTGGGTTTGTTCTGGTCTGCCTATGGCTTTCTTCTATCTCGATGTCTGTAGTTGTTCACCTTTGAAATTTATAATCAATTTTGAGATCTTCTTGGATCCTTGTATCGAATCAAAACTCATTCAGTTGTGTGTTTTTGCCATCTTGATCTCTGCAAATTTTAATCTCTGGATGCTCTTATGTCATTTCCCCATCTTGGTAACAAGCGATGTATTACTTTGTTCCTGCATGCAACTAAACTATTTGGATAAGTGTTAACTCCTCCTGTGTAGGAGTGAATCTTTTGACCATTTCATTGTGTCACTTCTTTATTTAAATTTGGTTAGTTTGTGCAGACCATTCTACTTCTTTCTTTTTAACCTGTACCATTTTCCTCCCAATGCCGTATTTTTCCTCTACCTATGGCTGATTTGTACCAAGCTAGTCTTCTAATTTTGTCGTAGTGCATTAGTCTAATGTTTGGGAGGCGTTCTCTTCTGTGCTCTGCAATTTTCTTAATCTCCTCTCATGAGTCATTCTTCTGGCAGACGTATATCTTGAATCTCTTGAAAATATCCACTTCTTTGATCGTAGTTTTCTGCTTGGATCGCGTGCTCCCTCTCAACATCGTGGTAACTATGTTTGGTATCCATTGATGATTTCATGTTCCTCTGCCGGTTCTTCTATCAAACACAGTCCTCTGTATTGTTTTTCCTTTGCCTTTTTATCTGATGACTGATCTAAGGCCCACTCTAGCATTGGTTCGCAAACTTCCATGGATGCAGTGGTCACACCTTCAACCAAGTGCTTTGCTGCCACTTCCCATATACTCTCTTCTTTCCTTGCAACTTGCAGTAGCCTTGGAGCAGCGTTCAAATCCACCTCTATGTTGTTCCCACTTTTGCTGGCAGAGAGCTAAATGCCATTCGCCTTAATCAATCCGTTTCTTATTTTTTTTGTATAAACATTATGATTCTCCTTCAAAGCCCAAGCCAAATCAATTCCAGATTGTATAGCTTTAAAGGAGGGGTTGATTTTGGTAGTAATCTTTTGTTGTCAAGTTTCTATTCTCTTTGTGACTGGCGGACTGTGTTTTTTGTTTTGGACGTGCGTGGTTGTTTTGGCAATTCCTCACCAAATTTCTGCAGATGCTAATTAACCCATTTTATATTTTAGTCAGAACAGCTAGTTAGTCTGTGTTATAGCATGTGTTTAGTTGAGAGTCTAGTGGCGTGGTATTAATAATGTGTTTTATAGTGGAAGGGACCCGTTTAATTTATAGTCTCTATTTTAAGTCTGTGTAGTCGTAAGGTGGTAGACTGTAGTTCAAATGTAGTAATGAGAGATATGTTGATTATTGTTCTATTAGGAAATGGTCATCGTAGTATGTTAAATGGGAAGGTAGAAACTTACAAAAAATATTAGTATTTTTTGGGAATCATATGATGTAAGATGGGAAGATCGAAACTTATAGCAACATAAATGTAATTTGTAGTTGTTAGTTAAGTAGTGTAGACAGCGGGTAGCGATGGGAAAACTCATGTTTATGGGAGATACATTTATTTTTATGATGTTTGATTTGAAATTGTCTTGTTTAAATATTAGATGATAATAGATGCTTGTAAGAAAATATATTTACTTATAATTGTTATATTAGATTTTAGGTGGTAATTGATAGTTGGTAATTCATGCTCTTAAGGAAATACATATGTTTTGTTTTGAAACTGTAAGTGGTAAATGTTAGGAAGATATACATATAGATGTATATAATGTTTTGATTTGAAATTTTAATATGTTAGATAGTAAATTATGCTATGGGAAAAGAAATATATTGTATTGATAGTTGTTGTATTAGAAATTGTAATAGTTAGATGGTTGACGAAAAGTTTATTATCATAGCAAGAATATTTATATATTTGTAGTTGTTCTTATTAGGATGTGTAACTAGTAGATCTTAGTTGGAAATTCTTACTTCGCAATATATTATGGTTTTTTTATTAGAAGAGGATAGTGGTTAGGAAATTAGTTAGGAAATTTATTTTTTGGAGTTGTAGATAAATTATTAATTCTGTAAACTAGAATTTTATTTGAAATAAAGTTAAATCTCATAGTTGATTTCATGATTAAATTAGGAGTACATTGAATCTCATATGCTTGATTACCCTTCTTGTCATATCTATATGCTTGTATTGGATTATTGTGTCTATTTTGGGGTTGAGTTTATGTCTATAATTTGGTTAATTGTGAAGTGGGAATCTTGAGAGATGTCATAACTACCTTGGTGTCAAGATGCAAAAGCGTTGTCCTTGTCGGATAATGGTTACATTATCATTGGTTTTGTACCTAACTCTAGAGGTGTGGTTTCTTGGCCCTTGGTTCAAATTATGGCATGTTAATGTAATCGGTTAACTGAAATTTCGAGTCAGGTAATGAATGTGGAAATGGTCTTTGGATATGGAACTAGGTATCTATTTTTGTATCATGATGGGTTTTGGGAAGTTAGATGTCTTATAGTCCCTCACTCATGCATGTCATTTGTTTAAGATGCTAGATAAGGGATGCTAGTGTAGAAAGAAGAGTGGCTTCCAAGGTGGGGACGGTGCTCGAAGTGGATTCCTGGATAACCCCATGGAAGTTGTAATCAAGTGATAACTTAAAATATATCTAGGTGGGTCAGGTAGTCTTTCACATAACAAGATAAGTATGTTGCCTCACCCATTCCTTGAGTGCTCTCAAAGGCTAAGGATGGGATGAGAAGGCCTGGTTGGCAAGGTCGACCTCCTTGTCAACATGAGAGGATGTGTTAGCTCCACATGTGTCACCCTATGGAGCTGGTGCCAAAAAGGGTCGCTAGGATAACCATAGATGGGGGCCAACTTCTAGTGAGAGATAGCCTAGATAACCCATGATTAGGACCATGCGATGACACTCTCATCTCTAAAGCTTAGCTACTTCCCTCTTTATGTTTTCATTGTTGCCTCTGGAGCATTGCCTTGTCTTGTGCAGTCTTGTTATTATGATCAGTTGTGTCAAGTCTGTATTCATTGATTTATTGGATGTTGTTCTTTTGGCTTAGTGGAATCCTCATTGTTATCTCCTAGCTCGGAGGGGTGGACCTTAGGGTTCCACATGGTTGGGTGGCAGAGCTATCCATAGGTCTACCTAGAGATTCAGTTCAAGTCTAGTGCAGGTGTTCCAGTTCCAGATTGCTTTCCACTCTCAGAGTTGTTGTATACTTTCTTATGTATTCATTTGTAAACTAACATGATCGATCTTGTAGACTTGTATTGTAACTATGTAAATTAATTATCTTTGCCAATGATAAAGTTTTAATTCTGGCAGTGGTATGATGTATATCACTTGTGTTGATAAGACTTTTATGTTCAACTGATGCAGTTATGATTCCCTAGAGGAGTTAGAAGTTAACTTTTCTTTATGTTGTGTATAATGATATCTTTGGCTACTGTTATTGCAATTTCTTGCTTTAAAAAAAAATTATTTCTATAAGTTTGCTCTTGTTAATCTAACTCTCTAGGGTTGCATGACAGGGCATCACATTTGGTATCAGAGCTAGGTTTAAACACTGGGTACTCTAGTTACAATTGAGCCTATTATGTGACCTAGTGCTTAAACTTTGTAGATTAATTTTATCCCTGTTATTTTCCTTTCTGTGTTTAATAAATCATCTCTTGGTGTTGTAGGTAGATGCTAGAGGTAGGGGTCATGGGAGGGGTGGTGGCGGTACACCTCCTCCCAATTCTCCTCATGAGAGTGCCCATGAAGGTGGGGGTTAGAATATGGAGGGTCAGTGTCAGCCTAAGGGAGCCCAGTTGAGATAGATTCTTGAGGAGGCCCTTTCCCGTTTAGGCCCTAGATAGGAGGTTGACCAGCCTAGAGGGGGTTAGGAGGTAGATCAACCGGGTCCGAGAGAGAGAGAGAGAGACAGAGAGAGAGAGAGAGAGAGATCTCCTAGGCGGAGGGAGTTAACAACTGAGCAGGAGGCCACACTAGCTAGCCATATGAGAGATCTTCTGAGGGCACGCCCTCCCACCTTTGATGGAGCTAGTAGTGGTCTAGAGGTGGAGACTTGGTTATTGGATATAGGCAGGTGTTTCTCCATACATCCTTATGGCAGCAACACCAAATCTAGATGTGTTATTTTGCATCTCTAAGGGTTTTCTTCGACTTGGTGGTGGTTAAAGGAGTAGAAGCTGCATTTGGATATTAGCACCGTCTCTTGGGAGTTGTTTTTAGAGAGGTTCAGAGCCCGTTTCCTTTTTGATCATTGGAGGCAGCACCACACAGATGAGTTTCATGACTTGAGGTAGATGGCCATGATAGTGGAGCAGTACGAGCACAGATTTTATGAGCTCAAACAGTATGCAAGTATCAAGGATGACGAGTCTATGTTGGTGTAGCATTTTATCAAGGGCTTGAATGCTGGGATTAGTGGAGGGGTTCGTGTATTTGAACCTAAGTCTATGGAGGTTGCCATGGAGAAAGCCTGGTTAGTGGAGGAGAATTTGGCTATGGCTCTTGGTGGGCATACAGGTGTGCACATTGGTAGTGTACCTTCTATAGTATATGGTTCTCATGGTGGTCATACTCAGGCATCAGAATCTCATGCACCCTCTAAGGGTGGACAACAGCAGCAGCACTCCTAGTCCAAGCTGAAGAATACGCAGCCACAGCAAGGTAATAGATTTCAAAATAAGAACTAGAATTGGCAGCGTGCTAGACATGATCATGTGGATCAACCCACTCAGAGCACTCAATCCGTAGTGAGCAGAGGTAGTTTTCAGTAGTCTAGTTCTTTCTAGGGTGGCAGTGGTTTTGGTAGAGGCACCAGGTGCTTCTCTTGTGGCCAACAGGGACACATTGCTAGACAATGCCCGTAGAAGGGTACTTCAGGGTTTGGACATCGATCGGCGGCTTCAGAGCCAACGGTTGGTGATGCATGCAGATCTCACAGAGTCTTTGTAGTAGTGGATAAACACCAGGTAGAGCATCAGGGTACCCTGGTGGAGACTTTTGGTCTCATGCGAGGTATTGGTTTTTTTGTTCTTTTTTATTCTAGTGCATCTAATTCGTTCATATATCCTTCTCTTGTGGATCGTTGTGGCTTAGTGGCAACAAAGCAGGATGATAGGTGGCAGGTTGAGTTAGCTTCCAGGGCTAAGGTTGCAGTTGAGTCTCTAGTTCTCGGGTGTGAGTTGAGGATTGTCTCTTTATCTACTATAGTAGACCTTCGTATCCTACCCCTTGGATCATATGATATAGCTTTGGGGATGGATTGGTTAGAGGCCCATTAGGCAGTGATCAATTATTGACATAAGTCTGTTAGATGCGTGGATGATTCTGGTGTAGAGGTTGAGGTTGTAGGAGTTCAAAGACCTATTTCCCTACGTATGATTTCTACTATGCAACTTAAGAGATGCATACATCAGGGATGTCAGCTTTTTGTAGTTTCTGTTAGTGACTTGGAGATGGAGGAGAGTCGAGAGGCATCTCTTGATGATCACCCACTCTTGAGGGAGTATGCTGATGCTTTTCCATCTGATATTCCAGGGATGCCACCTAAGTGTGACATCGACTTCAGGATTGATCTTGTTCCTGGCGCAGAGCCCATCTCTCAAGCTCCATACAGGATGACCACTTAGAAAATTAAGGAGCTCCGACTGCAGTTGGAGGAGCTATTAGCCAAAGGATTCATTCGACCTAGTGTCTCTCCTTGGGGAGCACCAATGATCTTTGTGAAGAAAAAGGATCATCTCTACGATTGTGTATCGATTATCGATAGCTCAATAAGGTGATAATGAGGAATAGATACCCCTTACTTTAGATTGATGATTTGTTTGATCAAATTAAAGGAGCAAAGTTATTCTCTAAAATTGACCTTAAGTTAGGATATCACCAGTTGTGGATATTTGAGGTAGATATTCACAAAACAACATTTCGCACCCACTATGGACACTATGAGTTCACAGTGGTACCAATCGGGTTGACGAATGCACCTTAAGTTTTCATGAGCTTGATGAATAGTGTTTTCTGCACTTATCTCGATAGGTTTCTCCTTGTTTTTCTAGATGATATATTGATCTATTCGAGGACTATAGAGGAGCACGAGGATCATTTGCGTCAAGTGTTGCTGTGTTTGAGAGAAAATCAACTTTATGCCAATTTGTTGAAATGCAAATTCTTTCAGACAATGGTGAAGTATTTGGGTCATGTTATCTCTGGAGAGAATATTGCAGTGGATCCTTCGAAGATCCAAGCTATTATGGATTGGCCTGCACCTAGTAACATTTTTGAGGTCCACAGTTTTATGGGTTTGGCAGGCTATTATCGCCGTTTTGTTATGGGGTTTTTGAGGATTGCCCATCCTATTACATCTCTTCAAAGGAAAGGGAAGAAGTTTGTTTGGTCAGACCAATGTCAGGTAGCTTTTTAGACCCTTAAGGAGTAGTTGACCAGTGCACCTATTTTAGCAGTTCCTGATCCTACCAGAGACTTTGTTGTTTGTACTGACGTTTCCTTGGAGGGTTTGGGAGTAGTTCTGATGCAGGATGGTCACGTGATTGCTTATGAGTCTCACAAACTCAAGGATCACCAATTGAACTATCCCACTCATGACCTGAAGTTAGCCGCAGTTGTGCATGCCTTGGTAAGATGGAGGCATTTTCTCTTAGGGCATCGGTTTGAGCTGCATAGTGATCATCGTAGTTTTCAGTATATTTTTACGTAGCCAAACTTGAATGTGAGGTAGAGGCGTTGGATGGAGTTCTTGTGCGAGTATGACTTTGAGGTTTGGTATATTCAGGGCAAAGAGAATGTGTTAGCAGATGCTCTTAGTCATCAGAGACATGAGATCTTCCCAGTTTCTCTCATAATTGATTTGAGAGGTTAGATTCTCGCAGCACTTCCTACCGACAGTTGGTGCCAGGAGGTGGAGTCTGAGATTGAGTCTGGTAGACCTTTAGAGGGTAGATTCTCCAGTTACTCTCTTGAGTCAGATGGTCTTTTGAGACATTTGGGTTGTATCTATGTTCCTAGTTCTGAGGGTCTTCGCACACTAGTGTTGTCAGAGGCACATCGGGCACCCTATTCTTCTCACCCGAGTGTCAAGAAGATGCATGCAAACTTGCGTCAACTGTACTTTTGGAGTGGCATGAAGCGGGATATTGCTGATTTTGTTTCAAGATGTCTTGAGTGTCAAAGGGTGAAGGCAGACCATTAGCATCCTGTAGGTCTTTTGCAGCCTCATTTGATTCTAGAGTGGAAGTGGGATATCATTTCGATAGACTTCACTATTGGTTTTCCAATATCCTCTCGTCAACACAATGCTATTATGGTCACTATGGACAGGTTGATGAAGGTAGCTCACTTCTCTCCTATCCGTTCGTCTTACAATGCCTCTATGGTGGCCAATGTGTTCATGGAGAACATCGTCAGACTTCATGGGATTCCTCGTAGGATCATTTCTGATAGGGATCCAGTGTTCACTTCCACCCTTTGGACTTCTTTGCAGCATGCCTTGGGGACACAGTTGAACTTTAGTTCAGCTTACCATCCTGAGACTGATGGTTAGACTGAGAGGGTTAATCACGTCCTCGAGGATATGCTTAGGATGTATGTGATGGATCAGCAGAGCCATTGGGAGGACTACCTATACATAGTGGAGTTTGCCTATAACAATGGATATCACAGTTCTATCAGCATGTCTCCATTTCAGGCCTTGTATGGTCATCCATGTAGGACCCCTTTGAGTTGGGATCGGCTCGAGGATAGAGTTCTTCTAGGTCTTGATATGCTTAGAGATATGGAGCAGCAGGTGGAGAGGATTAGAGAACATTTGGTGGCAACTCAGGACAGACAGAAGAAGTATGTAGATGCTCATAGGATCGATCGATAGTTTTTAGTTGGGGATTGGGTGTTCTTGCATGTGCGACAGTGAAAGAGTCCGATCCATTACGGAAAGGGCTCTAAGCTAACACCACACTTTGTTGGACCTTTTGAGGTGTTTGAGAGGATCGGTCCAGTTGCTTATCATCTTGCTTTGCCACCTAGCCTTTCACGCATCCATGATGTGTTTCATGTTTCTGTACTTAGACCTTACTATCCAGATATTTCTCATGTTCTTGATTGGACTACTCTACAGGTAGAGGACGAGCAATTGGCTTTGGAGCCCGTAGACATTCTATAGTACAGAAGACTTGCTCTCAGGGGCAGAGACGTGGAGCAAGTCAGGGTCAAGTGGGATCCTAATGACGAGACTTCTGCTACCTAGGAGGATGCTTCTAGGATGTGAGAGTTATATCCTTACTTATTTGTAGGCTTCCAAGAGTAAGCCTGATTCTAAGGGGAGGATGTAATACCCCTCGTATTTTGGCTTGTGACAGTTGTTAGTCTTTCATTGCATTGATACAGTTCTGAGACATTTGATTAGTAGGTGATGGTTTATGTTTATTTTGATCTTGGCGGACTATGTTTGACTAATATAGTTTAGACATGTGTTATGAGTTTATGACGACATTATTATTATTTCAATTTATGATCAGCTTGACATGTTTAGTAATGAATTAATATTATCATGTTTCAATTGATCTATTAGTATCTGAATTCAAATAAAAGTTGTTATGGTATTGTTTCAAGAGTAGAGATGGTGTAGTACTACTCGCTTTGAGCACCCTACTACATCATGATTCTCTGACTCTGGGTGTGTTGACATATATGTATTTGATAGTATACAACCAATTGTTTGGATGCAAGCTGTAGGTACCAAGACTCAACTCCACCTGATATAGCAGGTTTGAGTGGGCTCTTGCACCAATGGATATCAGTGATGGGAGATAACATGATGTTTAATCCACTAGGTTGGTCCCTGTCTTCTGTTGTGGTCTTGTGTCGTGTTGTGACACTTGGTCCTCACCTTTTTGTTGGTAATCTTGTGTTGTGGAGTATTGTCAAGTTGTGTTTAATTATGCTTATGTATAGTTTGATAATACTTTAATGATTTATTATTAAAATAATAATGCTTCTATTATATTTTTATTTGATAATATTTGGTTTAGCCTTGAACTTAGAGTAACACCTTAGTAAAATTTTAAAATAGACTAGAATTAATTATCTGTTTATCCAAGAGTATTTGTGTCATAAGTTGTGGTTTCAGGTTATTAGTATCTAGTTAATTAAAGAATAATATTGGTTATAAATTAATAGTTGTTGGTTGTTGGATATGATTCTAGATATGGGAATCTTCATAAAAAGTACGAATTTAAAATTTGTCTGAGTAGTGTGATTCTAGGTAACGGATGCATGTCTATGATAATTATGGGTTGAGCCATTTTAATTGTGGGATTTTGGTTCTGAGAGGGAGTTGGGAAAAAGAATTCAGAAATTGGGGGAAAAACAAGGAATTGGTTGGGGGATTGCGGAAGAAATTGGAGGCTCCAGATCAAATTTGTTGTTCCAGGTATGTTTCTGTATAATTCTTGTTGGAGTGCTTTTTGTGCTTGGATAAATTATTTCTTCTCTCTCATGCTTTTGAATCAGATAATTTGGGTTTGTTCTAGTCTACCTGTGGCTTTCTTCTATCTTGATGTCTATATCTGTTCACCTATGAAATTTATAATCAATTTTGAGGTCATCTTGGATCCTTGTATCAAATCAAAACTCCTTCAGTTGTGTGTTTTTGCCATCTTGATCTCTTCAAATTTTAATCTTTGGATGCTCTTATGTCATTTCCCCATCTTGGCATCGAGGGATGTATTACTTTGTTCCTGCATGCAACTAAACTATTTGGATAAGTTTTAACTCCTCCTATGTAGGAGTGAATATGTTGAACATTTCATTGTGTCACTTCTTTATTTAAATTTGGTTAGTTTGCATAGGCCATTCTACTTCTTTCTTTTTAACATGCACCATTTTCCTCCCAAGGCCATATTTTTCCTCTACCTATGGCCGATTTGTACCAAGCTAGTCTTTTGATTTTGCCGTAGTGCATCAGTTTAACGTTTGAGAGGTGTTCTCTTGTGTGCTCTGCAATTTTCTTAATCTCCTCTCGTGATTTGTTCTTCTGGCAGACATATATCTTGAATCTCTTGAAAATCTCCACTTCTTTGATCATAGTTTTCTGCTTGGATCGCATGCTCCCTCTCAACATCGTGGTAACTATGTTTGGTATCCATTGATGATTTTGTGTTCCTCTACCGATTCTGCTATCAAACGTAGTCCTCTGTATTGTTTTTCCTTCACCTTTTTATCTGATGACTAATCTGAGGCCCACTCTAGCATTGGTTGGCAAACTTCCATGGATGCAGTGGTCACACCTTCAACCAAGTGCTTCACCACCACTTCCCATATACTCTCTTCTTTCCTTTCAACTTGCAGTAGCCTTGGAGCGGCGTTGAATTCCACCTCTGGGTTGTTCCCACTTTTGCTGGCAGAGAGCTGAATGCCATTCGCCTTAATCAATTTGTTTCTTGTTTTTTTGTATAAACATTATGATTCTCCTTCAGCACCCAAGCCAAATCAATTCCAGATTGTATAGATTTAAAGGAGGGGTCGATTTTGGTAGTAATCTTTTGTTCTCAAGTTTCTATTCTCTTTGTGACTGGTGGGCTGCGTTTTCTATTTTGGACGTGGTTGTTTTTGCAATTTCTCACCAAATTTCTGCAGATGCTAATTAACCCATTTTATGTTTTAGTCAGAACGACTAGTTAGTCTGTGTTATAGCATGTGTTTAGTTGAGAGTCTAGTGGCGTGGTATTAATAACATGTTTTATAGTGGAAGGGAGCCATTTAGTATAGTTGTTGTTTTAAGTCTGTGTAGTCGTAAGGTGGTAGACTGTAGTTTGAATGTAGTACTAAGAGATATGTTGATTATTGTTCTATTAGGAAATGGTCATCATAGAATGTTAAATGGGAAGGTCGAAACTTGCAGCGATGGGAAAACTCATGTTTATGGGAGATTACATATATTTTTATGATGTTCGATTTGAAATTGTGTTGTTTAAATATTAGATGATAATAGATGCTTGTAAGAAAATATATTTACTTATAATTGTTATATTAGATTTTAGGTGGTAATCGATAGTTGGTAATTCATGCTCTTAAGCAAATACATATGTTTTGTTTTGAAATTTAAGTGGTAAATGTTAGGAAAATATACATATAATGTATATAATGTTTTGATTTGAATTTTTAATATGTTAGATAGTAAATTATGCTATGGGAAAAGAAATATATTGTATTAATAGTTGTTTTATTAGAAATTGTAATAGTTAGATGGTTGACAAAAATTTTATTATCATAGCAAGAATATTTATATATTTGTAGTTGTTCTTATTAGGATGTGTAACTAGTAGATCTTAGTTGGAAATTCTTGCTTCGTAATATATTATGGTTGTTTTATTAGAAGAGGATAGTGGTTAGGAAATTAGTTAGGAAATTTATTTTTTGGAGTTGTAGAGAAATTATTAATTCCGTAAATTAGAATTTTATTTGAAATAAAGTTAAATATCATAGTTGATTTCATGATTAAATTAGGAGTACATTGAATCTCATATGCTTGATTACCCTCCTTGTTGTATCTATATGCTTGTATTGGATCATTGTGTCTATTTTGGGGTTGAGTTTATGTCTATGATTTGGTTAATTGTGAAGTGGGAATCTTGAGAGATGTCATAACTACCTTTGTGTCAAGATGCGAAAGTGTTGTCCTTGTTAGATAATGGTTACATTATCATTGATTTTGTACCTAACTCTAGAGGTGTAGTTTCTTGGCCCTTGGTTCGAATTATGGCATGTCAATGTAATGGGTTAACTAAAATTTTGAGTCTAGTAATGAATGGGGAAATGGTCTTTGGATATGGAACTTGGTATCTATTTTTGTATCATGATGGGTTGTGAAATCATTCATGTCATTTGTTTCAGATGTTGGATAAGGGATGCTAGTGTAGAAAGGAGAGTGGCTTCCATGGTGGGGCCAGTGCCCGAAGTGGCTGCCTGGATAACACCATGGAATTTGTAATCAAGTAATAAATTAAAATATATCTAGGTGGGTCGGGTAGTCTTTCACATAACAAGATAAGTATGTTGCCTCACCCATGCCTTGAGTGCTCTCAAAGGCTAAGGATGGGATGAGAAGGCCTAGTTGGCAAGGTCAACCTCCTTGTCCACATGAGAGGATGTGTCGGCTCCGCATGTGTCACCCTATGGGGTCGGTGCAAAAAAGGGTCACCAGGATAACCATAGATGGGGGTTAGCTTCTAGTGAGAGATAGCCTGGATAACCCATGATTAGGACCATGCGATGACACTCTCCTCGCTGTAGCTTAGCTACTTCCCTCTTTATGTTTTCATTGTTGCCTCTAGATCATTGCCTTGTCTTGTACAGTGTTGTTATTATGGTCAATTGTGTCAAGTCTGTATTCATTGGTTTATTGGATGTTGTTCTTTTGGCTTAGTGGAATCCTCATTGTTATCTCCTAGCTCGGAGGGGTGGACCTTAGGGTTCCACATGGTTGGGTGGCAGAGCAATCCATAGGTCTACCTAGAGATTCAGTTCGAGCCCAGTGCAGGTGTTCCAGTTCCAGATTGCTTTCCACTCTCAGAGTTGTTGTATTCTTTCTTATGTATTCATTTGTAAACCGACATGATCGGTCTTGTAGACTTGTATTGTAACTATGTAAATTAATTGTCTTTGGCAATGATAAAGTTTTACTTCTGGCAATGGTATGATGTATATCACTTGTGTTGATAAGACTTTTATGTTCAACTGATGCAGTTATGATTCCCTAGAGGAGTTAGAAGTTCACTTTTCTTTATGTTGTGTATAATGATATCTTTGGCTACTGTTATTCTAATTTCTTTCTTTCAAAAAAAAAAAATATTTCTATAATTTTGCTCTTGTTAATCTAACTCTCTAGGGTTGCATGACAGGGCATCACAATGAGGCTCCATAAACTTTCCATGATTTCTCGAAATAAAATCAGCATCTAGAGAGCTAGCATTCTTAATTCATTTTTAAGACTAACATGCCTACTACCTATACTAAGAAGAGTGCAAGCCTCTATTTTGTGGCCCAACTTATTGTAGCATAAACATAGAAAGGGAAGACCTTCATAATTTAAAAACTGAGTCCAAGAACCAAAAGAAGATTGAATCTGGATCGAATGAAAGAGAGGTTAAGAAATATTTTCCATAGCACAAGCCCTGATATACCTTCGTGTCATAACCACCTCTTCTGAGTGAAGTTTGACAAAGGCATCCACTCGATTGATCAGATTAATTAAGAGATCAACGTTACACATAACTAAAGGTATATTGTAAAGCCTAATCTATATAGGAACCTTTGTCATCTAGATCAAAAAAGGGGGACTATGGAGAAAGAAAGAGCCTTGATTGCCTAAAAACCATGGGCCATTCTAAACCATGAAAGAACAATCTACATTAGATTGGAAGGTAATTAGATGAAAATCAAAATCCAAAGGTTCAATCATAGGAGAAAACAAGTTACTCCATGAAGCTTTGGCCAACTCCATAATTGAAATGAAAGATGGACATCTATTCAAAAATCCTAGAATCAAAGAATGATCCCAAATTTATCAACTGTAATCACATTAATACTATCATCAAACATAAATAGCTCTGCTAGCTCATTAGAAAAGAACCACCATTGAGTCCCAGATAGAGAAGGTTCATTCACTATTTTGATTAAAGTTCTCCACCGTCGGAGAAGAAGGTAGATCTAGTAGCGGCTTGGAGGGGAAAGGGCTAGGGATATCCCTGTGAATCTGCTCTAGGTAGTATGCCTTGCACACATGAAAAGGATTGGACCTATTTTTACATGCCATGAGGGAATCCTGATCTAGACCTATAGGCACACCCTCAACATCATTCACCTCTTTCTAAACCAAAGGATCAAAGGCAAGTTCATGAGGAGGGGAAACCGTGGAACCTGGGATTCCAATGCTGAACCAAAGCAAAGGGCATATCATTTTTGTCATTCTGTAGCATCTAAAGGACATCCACCCTTTGTAGAACTAGCTTTAGCCTTACCTTTGGTCGTGCCCTGCACTTTACCTCTTTGTCTCTGCGACCATATATTCAACCAATCTGCTCCAACTATGACACAAAAACCTCTTGCTCTACCATTGTTTAGGTCTCCTAGACTGTTGTGGCACATTTTCAATTATTCTATTAGGATATATTAATGTCATTAAAAAGAAGGGAGAGATAAATGAACACTTAATATAATAATATTTATATTATTATGATATTATAAATTATTATGAGGGCTTACTATAATAATGGTTAGGGTCAAAATATATTATAATGTAATAATAATATAAATATAATAATATTATATTTAATAAGTTATACTATATAATTATATAATAATTTAATTAATGTATTACATGTTGACTGCGACTACCATATATATATTAAATAATAATATATATAAAATATGTACACGCCTATTTTTAATCAATGTCCAATAAAAGTTTGGGGCCTAGTTTTAATCAATTTTGAATAAAAGGTCGAATCAAGAAGGATATCTCTATGACTAAAGTAAATAATATTTATTTGTGGCTTTATTTTGCCATAGGATGAATCTCATAGAAAAATAAAATAAATAAGATATCAAACATGCACTAAGGTGAGTTATGTTTTATAGGAGAAAAAAAATTAGAATGAAGATAGATGAATAACACGTAAAATATTTTACTAGAAGCTATATATATATATATATATCATTTTATTATGTTATAATAAATTCATTATAAAAGTAGTATTAATTATATTATTTTATTGATATAATATTGTAATTCATGTATCTCCATTAGATTGTTTTTTGTAATGTAAATATTAAAAATTAAAATATTGTAGTGATCTAAATAGTAATATATTATATTGTGAAATATTCATCTATTAATATACAGTAAAAAGTTTGCTTTGATTACTTGGGAGAAGATATACCTTAGTATTTGGTCCTCCTTTAATAAGGTTCTTGGGGCAAAGCTGGTTTGGAACATGTATTCAAACGCTAGTCTCAAGAAGGCTAAAATCTTGAGGGTTAAGCATTGGATTCTGAAAACCCTTAAATATTCATTACTTCAAAAAGTTTGCTTCAGGTTCAACTGTTTGGACATAATTTAATATATTACTATTTAGATCACTACAATATTTTAATATTTAATATTTATACAGAACAATATAATGGGGATATATGAATTATAATATTCATATCAATAAAACAATATAATTAATATTATTTTTATAATAAAATTTATTATAACATAGTAAAATGAAATATTCATATATATATATATATATGTATATATATATATATATATGTATATATATATATACATTTGTTTATAAAAATTAAATATTAATATATTATAGTGATGGAAATGAGCTAAAATTTATCAAATCCATAATGTCTCTCAATCTATGAAACCAACATAATTTTCAAAATTAATCGGCAATCAAACTAAGAAACCAACATAAATTTTAAAATGACCATATGCCCCATACTTTTATGCAACCTAGTATACTAAAACATAGGGGAGTTTTTGGACTAAGGGCAAGCATGCTTATTATAATACTAGAAAATTACTTTTCTCATAAAAACTTTAATCTTGAACAATATGGAATATTTATTCCATGAAATCCTTAAATCTTGAACCGTACATTATAGAATAATTAAGAAAAAAATTGGATAAGTGTACTATGAAGTCTATGACCCAATGTTGCAAAAAGAACACAATTATGTATAGCCTCTAAGGACACCCATAGGAGCTTTAGTAAAATATTTTACTTTTTATTCATCTATCTTCATTCTAATTATAAAATGATAATTAGGGTTAGGGTTTAAAATGAGGGATACTATTTAAAATAATTAAACATAAAGTTTAAAATAATTATGGTATAAAATAATTAGGATTACTATTTAAAATAAATATGATTTAATTAATTAGGGTTTAAAATAATTTTGATTTGCCGATAAAGGCGTGGTTCGGTGGTTAAGTTAGTCGGTTGTAGTGGCGGCCACCAGAGTTCAAACCCCCCATTGGGCCAACGAGCTCACAGGGTTTACGCCTTTGTTGGGCCAATGAACTTGTAGGTTTGAAGTGTTCTTGCTAGGGGATGAGGTCCCCCGTGTTGCGGCCTCACCGGTTCATTGCTTCAGGCAAAAGAATTTGTGTGGTTTTCAAGATTCTCTTGTCTACATTTGATTTCCAGTAGCCCTCAAAAGACCTATTAGTCAAAGCTTCCAAAAGACTTATAACCCTCATTAAGATACCTATAACAAAACAAAAAAACCTTACACAAACTTTTCATGATGTACCTCACATAAAGATTTCAAATAATACACTTGTAGGTTAACTATGTAGATCTTTTAACCGTTGAGAGAGCTCTCTTAGCTTCTTATAGACCTATGAGTGAAAATAGAGAACATACATATCCTCCAAACTATTAACATACCCTTCATTGATAGCACAAGAGTATAAGAGTCTATAGGCCTATGACCTCTTGTTCCTTACTACTCAATAGTCTTCTTAACAAACCTTTGCATCTTTCATCATTAATGTTGCTTTCATTTAATACCTTTACATGATGATGGTGAAAGCCTTGTTTGGGCTATACAAACCATAATATGATGGCCATAGAAGTTATGAAAGGTTTGATATGCTTCATATAATATTTGTCATGCCTTCTATGTCTCTAGATAGCTTGACTTGAAATGACTGTAAACCCCTATGACGAGCATGAAGAGTTATTTAAGAGATAGACAAACCTTGTAGAAGGTTATTTATATCGTGAAATGCATGAGCAAACCTCACAATTGTTTCACTGGTCTTTAGAAGATGAGTAGAGCTTCAAGAACAATTGTCAGGGCTTTTCAATGGTGCTCAAACCTTCAAAAATCATTCCCTTCCTTGCAAACCTCTTAAACAATCCTTATCAAGGCATTATAGCATATGCAGATTTGTGGGAGTTTTGACAAGATTTGTTGGATTTGTGGATTTTTTCATGTTCCTTTAGGCCTATTCAAGATTGAAATGTTTAATATAAGGGTCTGTAGTGTTTATAAGCTTGATAGGTTCAATGGCCTCAAAACCTTACAAAATATTTGGTGAACTTTGGTAACAAATTGATACCCTCTAAAAGTTTGATAAGTTTTGATAGTGTTTATATTTATGCAAGATTTTAGGACTATGCAAAGTGATTAGGGGTATGATATGTTCACTAAGCTTTAGCCAAATCTTTAGACATTTGATAATCCATTAGAGTGTACAAAAAAACTAACTTCTTGATAGACCTCATAATGATTTGATATACTCATTTATGGCTTATGCATGCTTGAACATCACATGACAAGGTTGCCACTGCTTTTGTATGACTATTAGAGACCTTATGGTAGTATAGACCCTTAAGATACTGTCATGCCCACATTTTCCATGTGGTCACAACACACATCGCACGTGTCATAGCCACATCTGTCATGTGGTTATGACATGAGATATGAAAAACTTTTCTCACACTGTCCTAAAAACCCCTTCGCATGCGTAAGCATGCTCGGCGGTGTTCTCTCATGGCGAAACACTACAATTTTCGGTGGGATATAAGTACAATTGCGTGCAACCAGACGCATACAGATCAACAAGAGGGTCTTTACGACGCCACTAACGTCATTGCAAGAGTGAGATTACCAAAGTTCCTAAATCTAAACCTTGGCAATTTCTGGCAACATAACGCCTTACGGCGTTAGTGGGAATTACGCTGCACTCATTTACGCACGTGGTTTGCTGATAGATTAACAACTTCCCACGACACCTTGTTCTGACTAAACCGACTAGTGATCTCCCTATTTAGTCATTTTTCAGCCAGGCACGGTTGTCTGTCTCCTCTCTTGTTTCCTGAAACATACTCCTCCTACGACTTAGCATTCTCAACAAGGCGGTTTGTTTGCTCTCTCTTCCCTTTTCACTAGTTCTTAATTTTGATTGTATTTTTATCGCCCTTACCTTAACTATTTCTCTGTTAATTTAGTTTGTTTATATTTCGGTCTCTCTCTCTTTCGTTTTCTATGCTTTCTTTATGTGTATCCGGTCCTTTCTTCATGATTTACGTCAATCAGGGTTATCACTGCAGCTATTGTTGATATTAAACCTAACTTCAGGATGGTCTAGGTCACATAGACTGGTTTACTACTTCGCTGGACTCGGTCTCCTAGTCTTCTCCGATCACGGTATCTCCTCTTCGTTTGTATTAATTAAACTTGTTCCTAAGCAGATTTAGCAAAAGGGTCCATCAACTTAGTTCTCTTATCCCATGTGGGAAATGTCGCGCATTTTCTCCTCTGTGTTTTCCAATGTTAGTTTTTCTTCTTCGGACTCTCTTACAGGTTTACTTATGAGGTCGTTTACTACAGTTGGGATTAAAATGGCCACATGGAATGTCTGTGATGGCTTCTTAAGTTTATTTCCAGTGATCTTTTAAGCAAGGTAATGTGTAATTTTCCTCTTCATTTTCCTTCTTTTTTCCTAGTTATTGACATTATGTTGGTAGTGGAAACTTCCGAGAAACTCTTTCCGGAGTATTACAGTATATTCCTTTATGCTCCCATTAAATTATAATTTTATTTTCTCTTATCTATAATTACTGTTATTATTATTACTAATCAGTATTATTAATACTCTTATTGTAAATCATTTACCGTTGTTAATACATGTAGGAGGCTCTCCACTTTATAAAACCCTGATCATGGAAACATAACTTCTTTGGTTGTTGTGTTCAACACTTAATAAAAACTACTGTGAAAATATTTTTTTTTTATTTTATTTTTGTATATCCATGTGTCACATTTTATCAAGATTTTAAACGAGGGCCCAATAAAATGGCTCATAAAACTATTTCCATAAATAAATATATATATATATATATATATATATATATATATATATAAATGTATATGTAGTTGACGAAATTGTTCTTTTAATTATTTAACAAACTCCACGTAATCCCTTATATATATATATACATAAATGTATTATATATATATATATATATATATATATATATATATATATATATATATATATATATATATATATATATACATATATGTATTTATATATATATATATATATATATATATATATATACATATATATATATATATATATTAATTATTTCATATTATATTACTATATACATAGGCATATATAGTATCTATATATGCCTATATATATGGCAACTTAATGTATTTCATTTCAAATAAAAACCAACTTATATGTTAGGGCCAAAAGCCCTAACATTTTTTTTGTTTTATTTTCCACAGCCAGCGGAGGAGATGGGCGGCGGTGGCTGCAGCCAGCGGAGGAGACAGAGGTCGCGCAGAGTGCTGGCCTGTGAAGGCCACGGAGTTATAAGGGAAGGGGGATGTGGGGAGGGGCGGAGCCCCACCCACATCCCACGATGTGGGGTGTGGGTGGGGCTCCGCCCCTCCCCACACCTCTTAACAAACAAAAGGGGACTGCGGTGGGGATTTCTCCCCACCGCCCAATATGAAGCTGCGGCTGTGTTTTTACACAGCGAGTCCATAATTTTTGCATATCGACTGTCATTCGAATGTAATCCAAATTTAATATGAATCAATGCTAATTAAATATAAATATATATATATATATACATATATATATATATTTATATCTATATTTATATATGTATTCAGTAGTTTCAAATTGTCATTTAAATTTTCTCAATCAACCATTTAATCAGTATCTCTAATTCTGTAAAAATGTTAATTTATAACAACTGTTATATAAATATATATATATATATATATATATATATATATATATATATATATATATATATATATATATATATATATATATATTTCATACTTTTCTCAGATTTCAACTTGTTATAATGAGAATTAAATAACCATTATATATATTTATATTCTAGTTTCACTTATTCGGTAGCAATGGTAAATATATAACAACTTAGTATATATATATATATATATATATATATATATATATATATATATATATATATATATTTATATTTATATATTTATATATATATTTATATATAGCGATATATATTCCATTTTCATAACACATTTAAGTTTCTTAAATTAACAAACAGAAATATATACATGCTAGATTTCCTCTAATCTTTTCACATTAACTGAAACCACTATATATCAGAATAAACTTAAACATTTAAAATTGTCTTTTCCATTAGATCAATGAACCATAGAACTAACATTTCAACTAGTTAAGCAATTCCAAACTTTCAATTACATAAACAAAGTCAGATTAGATTGCAATTAAATAATGAACTCTTCCTTTCAGTAATACTTGAAACACAAATAAAGTGCTATTTAACAAGGTTTACAAGCAACAAACTTGAAAATTTAAGCACATTCATATTACAGATTTTAAACCATGGATATATACAATTAACTTCCCAGTTATGAACTTCCCTCTCCCAAACAATATACAACTGATAGCTTGTGACAACCAAGTAAAAGTCCATCAATAACAAAATCAGGGAGGTGATTTCCTTCACTCTCAGGGTAACAATAAATTACAGCAATAACAAGAGAGGTGCTCTCTCTTCAACTCTTATGAAAGGAACCAGGCCTAATTCTCATGACAAAGAAGAATAACTGTTTCTTCACAAATATAATTTCTCTCAAGCCAACCAGAAGCTCCAAGGGAAAACCTGCGTATCAAAGACAAACAAAGAAGAAAACACCACTCATCTAGCTCTCCTCCCTTCCGTAGACCCGCAAGTGGGTCACCCCCGAGCTAGGGAGACCATACTCACACCTGGGTAACTCAAACACTCCACTTCACAACAGTAACAACAACAATCCCAAAGCACACAAACACCCGTGGGTCATTTACACAACATGGAAACTCAACTACAGTGAGTTTCATAAGGGGCAGGAGAGTGGACACACTCGACTCCAGAGTGTCACCCTGACAGATAAGTTAACCAATACACTTTCTCTTGGTCTCAAACCAAGTTTGATCACAAATTTGTAAGAAATCTGTATATGACTCTCAAGTCAAAGATACAGACACAGATACATGCCCTCAAGGCTTTCAACATCCCAAAAGATGGAAACAGGTATGCACCCGAGGAGGATCTCTCCTCCCCTACCCCAAACTTGATGAGCATTTCTCCCAAGTGGGAGAAGCTCTGTCAAACAACCCGACAACAAACCCCACAGAAAACAAATCTAAACACAAAATCACACACTTTTCATACACATTCAGCTATACGAAACAAAGGTAAAATTCAAACCAACCTTACAAAGCCTTCCTGGAATGAAGCTGTTGCAGAGCCCACAGAGTTTTCTTCCAACCTTAGCCACCAACTCCTTCTCCCTTCTCTCTCCTACAAACTAACTTTTCTATTTTTGGTAAGGCAAAATGAAAGTTTCCCCAAAATTCAACTAACTCCCTCTCATCCCAAAAATTGGAAACAAATAACCAAATTCTTTTCAGTTTTGAGGAATGGGGAGGTGACACTTGTCACCTTCTCACTCTCCCCCAAAACCACTATTCTACCCTGGTGGCTTATGTCACTCACCCTTCCCAAGAGTACTCCTTATTCCTCTCCTCATGTGATTCCTCTTACGCATGGGAGAAATAAAAGGAGTTAAAGGGGGAAGAAGACAGGTGACCCATGCCCCTTCTTCCCTTCTTCACATGGGTGTCCCCACAGCACATGGGGGAATCTCACTATGGAAGGGGTGACTTTAAGTCAATCCTTCAATAATGGATGGCATCTCTTACCTTGGGGAAAGTAGAGGGGATGGGTTGGGTGTTGGTACAACCCATCATGTCCCCTCCTACCTCCAATTTTCGCCACTTAACTTCAGGGGGAAGTTAAGATGACTAGATGGAGGTTACTCAAGGGTTACCCATGCCAAATGGGCCCCTGGACCCATGGGGTATAACCCAGGGTCAACTTTAACCCATACAAGACACCCCTGGTCAAGGTAAAGCACAAGAAAAGGCCTCATAAATTTAAATTAAATAAGGAAATTCAATTTCAATCCTTTTTACAACACAAATTATAAAATAATGTTACATGAGGGTAACTTAACCCACTCGACCATACGAAAGACCACATTACATCATTACATCAAACACAA
Organism: Cunninghamia lanceolata; assembly: GCA_027924645.1. NCBI lineage: Eukaryota > Viridiplantae > Streptophyta > Pinopsida > Cupressales > Cupressaceae > Cunninghamia > Cunninghamia lanceolata. The sequence goes on from BSBN01001099.1 coordinate 12,415,264, forward strand.
AGAGATCTTGGTTCCTCGTGGAACTAGATCGGCTTAACAGGGAATAACAAATAACAAGGTGCGGAATGATCTCTGAATTCTATGGTTCGATTAGTAATTCCTGCACACTAAATTACAAGATCAGTAACCACATAAAATCATCATAGCCGAAGCAACTTGAAAACATGCATTATCATGACATAGTACTAATTAACATAAATGAAATCATATTACAATTTTCCATCATCACCTAATTAATGTTTTTCTGAAATGTAAACTTATCCAAACATCACCCAATTAGTTTTTCCAAAATCATAATAAAGTTTAATAGTTTGACAATTCCGGGAACTGCTATCCCACAAATATAAAAAGTAACAATAACAGTAATGCAAATAGTCATAACAACAGAAGTAAAAAGGGCGGTCCTCACAGATACCCTGTAGAGTTTCTAAAATCTTCACACACTATTGGCATATCTTAAAAAGAGTACTTTAGTGTTTTGAAAAACCTTGAGACACTATAAAATCTTATAAATGTTGTACAGGAGATTAAGATAGTTGATAGACCTCATAGGCTATTGTACATGCCCTTTTTTAATGCTTGTCATCACTTCATCTTCATTGTATGCCTCCTTAGGTTCTTTGAAGTCTATGGTGACTTGGAGTATTACATTAGCCTACATGGCTTTCCTCTGAATAAACATGGATTCCCAAAGATTAAAATCATTTGTCGTACTACTATATCTTGACACAAACCCTTTAAGATATCACTCAACACCGCTATACCCTCTTCTTCTTACATAATCAAAATTGACATCCCTTACAAGATGTGATAGACCTATGATGCAGCACTCAACATTCACTCAACAGAATTGTGCCATTAAACATGAGAGACAAAAATTTGGAAGCTGAAACATAACAAAATTTCTATTCCTCAACTCTGCTGCTACAATGAGAGAAAAACTCTCTTATATCTAAAAAAACAAAAAAAACAAAAAATTACCTTTTTTGGCAGATTTCGACAATTGTCAGATTTTGCCATTTTAGGTAATTTTACAATCATATCTTGAGAATCCAATTTTTTCCCAAAAAGCTCATAAAGCTAAGGTGGGACGAAAAACCAACTAACATCCTAAATTCAAAACATGAGTTTCGAGTTATTAAAAAAAGCAACTTTTAAAAAACTAGAAAAAAACACTAATTTGCTATTTTGAGGGCCAAGATGAAAGTTTGAAGCCCCGAAAAAGTGCCAAGACGAGGTCCAACCCTCTAGGGCAGGTTGGGAAACCACTGGCCACCTCATAACGCATCCACCTGTAAAATTTCGTAGAAAACCCACATCCGAGTCAAAAGTTATGACCTCCGGAAGTCCCTGCATCAACCTACTCAATGTTTTAATAGACTTTTTAGATCCTTGGCAAGACACCCAAGACTAAGTTTAAGGTTTCCATATTTACATGTACTTGCTCTTAGGGTTTTCCTTGTGAATTGGTAAAACATTGAAAGTGTAGGTACAAACCTTTTAACAACTTGTGACTAAGATGAAAAGGATGAATGGGATATCTACACCATTGCATTCTATCTCCATTCTGCAAGGATTCTTGTATTGCATTGAAAGCTTCAAGAAAATGTGCCTCACCACCTTCTATGACTTGATCATAGCCATAAATCACTCACATTGTCCACATTCATGTTCATGGTACACCACCTCCTGAGAGTCTTTTTCCTTTGAAAATATGGAGTCTTGAGGATTCAAACCCCGATCCTTCTTCCTTGTGAATTGGTAAAACCTGCAAATTAGCTTTTAAAACCTAAAACCAGTCAACATGACAAGAAGACCTAAGCCTAAAACTCATCAAGACTTTGACCATGTTTTTAAAGAAAAGAAAATTCCCCCAATGTTGTATGTGGCTTTTGGATGTTTTAAGGTTCATGACAATTCAAAACCATAATGTACCACTTGTCAAGATAGAACAACACAAGATGCACAAAGATTTCCTTGAAGACTTTAATATTTAAGGAAACTTTCAAGACTTAGACTCCAAAAGGTCATTGACAAAGCATAATAACAAAACTTTAACATAACAAAACTCATTCAAGACCTTTAGGAGAGCGTTTGAGATCCCTATAAAGACCCATAAGACTATTTGAGTTTTGAAAACTCAAAATAGTTAATAATAACATCGTAGTGTTATCCAAATAAACTTGAACCCACTTATAAGTTTTTCAATCTCATATGAAAAGTAAATTTGTTTTAGGATGGTTATTACATATAGCTATTACATTGCACCTCTTTGTATCAAAGTCTCAAATACTTAGCATCATCATAACCATAGCATAGTTAGTGAAAGGAAACTAGACCAGGTCCACACCAATGTTATGAGAGAAATAATGAAAGTAAGAATGATCTATACAAATTTTAGCAAAATAACAACTAAGAGATAGCACAAGATATACCCTAGCAAAATCCTTTTAAAAAAACTAGCCTCCAACACACACTCAATTTATTAATCTCAATAATAGGATTACAATACAATGTTTTGTTCTAGGGCATTTAACATGAGATATAGATGATCTTCATCCTAAATTTTGGAGTCAGTTCAACTTAACATTGCTTTGAATTCACTATACAATAAGTTGCTCCTTGCCCCTAATAATGCAAATCCATGTGCATTTATTTATAGGCACATTGCAATAAGTAAACAAGTAGTAAATTACAAAATGATGGACATAAAACCATGGGCTTACCAACTGCCTTGAAAAAGGGTTATTTTTTCTTAGGGGTTGTTGTTAACCCCCCCACCCCCAAACCAGCGAGCCAAGTTATTGTCCCAAGCCCCAATATTGTGGATGAGTGTATAATCTATTATGGGTGTAAAATAGGCAAATATAGAACACATTCCTAACAATCAATAGTATTTTCTGCTTGGTGTGTTTCCAAACTATCTACAAAATTGTTGAACTGATCAATGAGGATTGACTAAGGAAAAAGGTGGGAAGCTAGTTGCCTTGCTCTCTTAACATAGAATTTCCAGTAGTGTTCTTCCATACTACCAATTCTTCTCTTTACATGTTGTAGGCACAAAGGGTCTTCTCCAAGATTTTAGTAGACTTCTCCACATTCCATTTGATTTATCATCCTCATCTTCATGATAGATCATAGGGTGTAATGTAAAACAGTGATATAAAAAAATAACACGATGAATTCCAAAAACACTCTAATTAAAGGTACACATTTCCAAACCTAATTCATTTAGCTAAAATAATTTAAATATTTTAATTTATTATATTTATTTATCCTACACATTTATTTTAAGGGTGTTTTATTTCTCTAACCATAAAAAGAAAAAATAATTAAATTAAATTTTAAAAAGAAAAAGAGGACTTAAAAAAGAATTACTTTAAATAGTGGTCCTTGGGATACTCTAAACTTTCTATACTTAACATATTTCTAGACTTAAGTCAATAAATTTACTATACTTAACATATTTCTAAACTTACGTGAATAAACTTGCTATACTTAACATATTTCTAAACTTACGTGAATAAACTTACTATACTTGGCATATTTCTAAACTTAGGAGAATAAATTTACTATACTACTCAACAATTTGTAATCTTTTCTAAACTTACATGAATAAACTTGCTATACTTAGCATATTTCTAAACTTAGGAGAATAAATTTACTATACTGACTCAACAATTCGTAATCTTCTTAATATAAAAATAAAAATATTAAATATAATTTAGTTGTATCCACTAAAACAACTCATTCTAGTCTTCTAACAAAAAACACATAGGGAAACCAAACCTAAAAAAGTTCTCTCAAAAAGACTTATATAACTCATTATTGGTGAAATATTGTGGGCTTTTATAGTGGAGATCTAAAAAGGTAAGTTGCATATTCATTCGGGGCTTCCATAGTTTGAACCCATGTTCAAATCTCCAAAAGACATTTTACATACTCATTAACACATTCTATTCTCCCTGCGCCTTACTCCAACTGACCAAGCCAGGTATAGGTTCTGGGTAAATTCAACATCATACACAGCATACAACAACAAAGCAGGCCAGGTGAAAGTCGACAGTATATTTAACCTAGCGCAAGTTTTAGAAAAATATAATCCAAAAAATTTAACTAGCGCAAGTCCTCGGTAAATCTAGAGGGTGCAAGCCCTCCAAAATTTAAATCTAAATTTGTACTTCAAACCTGACCCATTAGGCTCTTAAATTTATACTTTGAATCTAAATCTAACTGAAAGCTCCCTCTGCTCTCTCAATACCATGTTCTTACCCACAATACTCAATGAGCTGCCTCGGAACTTTCCACTGTCTATAGAGTAAGTGAGAGCCATTAGCAGACTGAATTCTCCCAGAGATGAGATGGCATGCATCCCCTGTGCTCTTCCCAATACTTTTGAACTGGGATCAGGAGTTTCAGTTAGAGGGTCATCAATAATATACAATGGACCGAAAAGGGCAGAGCTCGAAGAGAGATTCATAGGCTTCTGTGTTGCCACTTGCACTACTGTGGCATTCTCCCCCAATACTACTACATGCAAAAAAAAAAAAAAACTCCAAATTGGTTACCTTCTCCTTCAAGATCAATTTATGATGCCCACCATAGGCATTCACAACATTGAAGCAGAAACAAATGACTACTAATGCCATGAGAATACCCATTACACAAATCTTCCCCATACTGTTATTTATGGCAGACACTAGACCAAAACAACAGAAAAGAGTGAGTCACAAGGATGTGCAGAGCCTAATACAATTCGTTCTTCTTAAATCTAAATTTATACATCAAATTTAAATAGAATAAACCACGTGAACATACCTGATAAGTATGTCTATTTCTCTTTGATAAGTACGTCTACTTATCGTTGATAAGTCCGCCGGATATCTCATAGTGAAATCTCTGTGGATGTACGACAATTGAAAAGGAATATCTCTGTGGATATCTCATAGTTAGAGTGTTTTTAAAATTAATTGTGTCATTTTTGTATATCAATGTTTTAGATTACACCCTATGATCTATCATGAAGATGAGTATGAGAAATCAAATGGAATGTGGAGAAGTCTACGAAAAACTTGGAGAAGGTAAGGGTGAAGAGACCAAAAAATGAGAAGTTTAAGAGGAAAGAAGGTAGGATACAACAAGACTACAGTTAAGAATGATGGACAAAAAATAGAGAGAAAAAGGTGAATTAAACTCAATGTGTAATAATAGAAGAAGGCCAATGTGTATCTTATAGATCTAAAAGTAAAAGTAAAAGTGAATCTTAATGTTGGAGAATAGAAGATTGAAAAGATTATGACAAACAACTATTACTTGGAACTCAATTTGAGAAGAATAGACTAAGACAACCATGTTCCATAAAATCTAACACTATGCATGAACTTGGATCAAATTTGCACATGCAAAGTTAATCAACACACCTACAATTTTGACTCCTTTCTACATGATTATGAACCTAATCTCTTCTAATCTTTAGTATCTACAACAAATTTCTATTTGTAACTAAAACCTATAAAGAGAAGAATTGGTAGTATGGAAGAACACTACTGGAAGTTCTATGTGAAGAGATCAAGGCAACTAGCTTCCCACCTTTTGCCTTAGTCAAGCCTCATTAATTAGTTCAACAATTTTGTAGATAATTTGGAAACACACCAAGCAGAAAATGCAATTGATTGTTAGGAATGTGTTGTATATTTGCCTATTTTACACCCATAATAGATTATACACTCATCCACAATATTGGGGCTTGGGATAATATCTTGGCTGGGTGGTTTGGGCAGGGTAACAACAACCTCTAAGAAAAAAATGGCCCTTTTTCAAGATAGTTTGTAAGCCCATGGTTTTATGTCCATCATTTTGTAATTTACTACTTGTTTACTTACTGTAATGTGCCTATAAATAAATGCACACGGATTTGCATTATTAGGGGCAAGGAGCAACTTATTTTATAGTGAGTTCAAAGTAATGTCAAGTTGAATTGAATCCAAAATTTAGAGATGAAGATATGCTATATCTTGTGTTAAGTGCACTAGAACGAAACATTGTATTGTAATCCTATTATTGAGATTAATAAATTGAGTGTGTTTTGGAGGCTAGTTTTTTTGAAAGGATTTTCCTAGGGTATATCTTTTGTTATCTCTTAGTTGTTAGTTTGCTAAAATTTGTGTAAGATCATTCTTACTTTCATTATTTCTCTCATAACATTAGTGTGGACCTAGTCCAGTTTCCTTTCACTAACTATGATGTGGTTATGTTGATGCTAATTGTTTGAGACTTTGATGCAATGAGGTGCAATGTAATAGTTGTATGTAATAACCATCCTAAAATAATTTCTTTCCATATGAGATTGACAAACTTATAAGTGCCTTCAAGATTGTTTGGATAACACTATGATGTAATTGTTAACTATTTTGAGTTTTCCAAACTCAAATAGTCGTATGGGTTTTTATAGGGGTTTCAAATGGTCTCTCAAAGGTCTTGAATGAGTTTTGTTATCATGCTTTGTCAATGACCTTTTAGAGTCTAAGTCTGGAAAGGTTCCTTAAAATATTAAATTCTTCAAGGAAATCTTTGTACATGTACCTTAAAACTTCCAAAAGCCATGTACAACATTGGGGAGAATTTTCTTTTGTTTAAAAACATGGTCGAAGTCTTGATGAGTTTTAGTTTTAGGTTTTAACGCTAATTTGCAGGGTTTACCAGTTCACAAGGAAGAAGTATTGGGGTTTGAAGCCTCAAGACTCCATATTTTCGAAGGAAAAATACTATCAGGAGGTGGTGTACCATGAACATGAACAGGGACAATTTGAGGTCTTTATGATAGTGATCAAGTCATAGAAGGTAGTGAGGCACATTTTCTTGAAGCTTTCAACACAATACAAAAATCCCTATAGACTGGGAATAGAATACAATGGTGTAGATCTCCCATTTATCCTTGCCATCTTAGTCACAATTTGCTAAAAGGTTTGTACCTACACTTTCAAGGTTTTACTAGTTCATAAGGAACACCCTTAGAGCCTATCTAAATATGGAAACCCTGAGCTCAGTCTTGTGAGGCTTGTCAAGGATCTAAGAAGTCTATTAAAACATTGTTTAGGTTCATCATATCTTGTAAGTGATGTTTATTTTGATTATATAAGAAGAAGAGGGTATATGAGTGAACTGACTAATACCTTAAGGGGTTTGTGTCAAGATATAGCAGTATGACAAATGATTTTAATATTTTAGAATCCGTGTTTATTCAGAGGAAAGCCATGCAGGCTAATGCAAAGCTCCAAGTCAACCAAGTCTTCAAAGAACCTAATGAGGCATACAATCATGATGAAGTGATGTCAAGCATTAAAGGGCATGTATAGTAACTGATGAGATTTGTCAACCTTCTTAATCTCATGTACAACATTCAAAACATTTTATTGTGTCTCAAGGTTTGTCAAAACCCTAAAAAACTCTATTTAAGGTATGTCAATAGTGTGTGAAGATTGTAGAAACTCTACATGGTATCTTAAGGGTCTGGACTACCATAAGGTCTTTGACAATCATAGAAAAGCAGTGGCAACCTTGTCAAATGATGTTTGAGCCTGAATAATCCATAAATGAGTATATGAAAATCATTATGAGGTATACCAATAAGTTAGAGGTCCTATACACACTAATGGATTGTCAAATGTCTAAAGATTTGGATTAAGTTTATTGAACATATCATACCCCTAGACACTTTGCATAGTCCTGTTAAAATCCTGCATAAATATAAACACTGTCAAAACTTATCAAACTCTGAGAGGGTATCAATTTGTTACCAAAGTTCACCAAATATTTTTTAAGGTTTGTAGGCCAATAAACTTCTCAAGCTTATAAACACTACTTGAACCCTTATATTAAACATGTCAAGCTTGAATGGGCCTAAAGGAACATGAAAAATTCAACAAATCCCACAAATCTTGTTAAAACTCCCACAAATATATGCATATGGTATAATGACATGATAAGGATTGTTTAAGAGGTTTACAAGGAAGGAAGTTTGAGCACCATTGAAAAACCCTATGAATTGTTCCTAAAGCTCCATCCATCTTCTAAACACCAGTGAAACAATTGTGAGGTTTGCTAATGTATTTGAATATATAAATATGTAACAACCCTCCTTGTCGGCTAATGTTTAGTGAGAGAGGAGTGAAATATGGTCCAATAATGATTTACCTTGCCAAAACCTAATGCATAAATTTATTCAATTGCTTTACCACTCCACCTGTCCTCTTGCTACGCTGGGGAAAAAGGTTGGTGATTTATTTTATGATGCAAGGAAATATCTCTAGAGATAGGTGAAGCATTTAATAAGGGGATGGAGGAGGTTGGGAACAAGGTTGTACTCTCTTTTTCTTGACTAGAAGAACTTCCCAATGTTTGACTACATCAGAGCATTTTACCCTTGTTAAATGGGACTGACCTTGTACGTTTGGAATGCTACAACACCAGGCTTTACAAAAAAGCTCTTGCAGACCATTTTTGGTATCCACTTTTCTTGTATACAATTCATCTCTGACATATGGACTTTACCATGACAGTAAGAGATGGAACAATCCTCCTCCATACAGCTAGAAATATAGACACTAGGCCCTCTACTCCAAGCAGAACATAAGATGTATGGAATACAAGGAACATATTCCTTATGCTTTCACCTTATTGTCATCTAATGGGAGGCTTTGTAAAAGAGACATGAGTGATTACATATATTTACATAGAGTGATATATGTTTGGTAAGCGTAGCAAAGAAGAGGAAAAAGAGGTTTGTTATAATGGGTGCAGTTGGGAGATTAGATGAAAGTGGGTAAACCCTAGGGCATGCAGGGAGGATAATCAACCTGCAATACCATGAAGGAATTGCATTGGGAAAAGAAAGGCAATGGTGTCAGACAGGGAGTGTCTTCCATGTCTTAGATTTATGTCAATATTGCTCATGTCCTTGAAAAATAAAGGCGGCTTCCCTGTAGTTCAAATCAATGTTCAAGGACCCTGAATCACTGTCCAATATTAACAAGATCTACAGTGCTTTAAAAGACCTTTGAATGAGGACAAATGTCTATCCAAATTGAGGCTCCAATCAACCAGATCGAGTCTCCAATGAAGATAGATTGAGTAGTGGAGGTCAGCACTCATGGTGTGGAAAACCCATAAATGAGCGAGGACAACCAAAGGCTTGAAGGGTGATTTGGAGGGCATTAATTTACAGAGTCGAACCCCACGATACCTAATATGCATATCTAGTTTTTGACACAATAGCAGTATCGATGTGAGATTAAAGGTCCAACCTAGTCATGAAACTCCTACCTAATCTGGGTACTTGGACCTGCATCGAAAAGCATCTAAAAACCACTGACTCAGAGCGATCACTCAAGCAAGCATATGATTTGCAAGAAAGAGGTACGATTATAAGTGGAGTGCGCTAAAAGGGAGTGCAATCTATTTGGAGTTAGGTGGATCAACTCTTAGTTTTTCCAACACATAAACTATACTCTATTTGCTACAACTTTATCCACTACAGAAGAACTAAAACCCCATCTTTGCATTTTAAAGTATGCTAAAATTATTTTAGTGCAATATTTTTACATCGCCCTTTTCCTTGAGCTTATTCTTTAAACACGCTGAACAATTTCCTCTCTCTATAGAACAAGAAGGGTTTTGAATTTAGGGAGAACAGGGTTCGATCCTATAGAGAATATAATGAGGGTAGCCTACACAAAAAAAAACTGGGACACATGATAGAAAATGAGGAGAGCTAGTTCCATGGAAACCTTTTATTATTCATCGATTTTATTTTTGCAGAGATATTTTCATTTCAACTCTTCTTATGAAACTTGGGTAGCTTTTTAGTTTTGGTCATTATGGTCTTTTTCTGCTAAATGACCAACCTTGTGGAAACTCTAGTCTTTGTGCTAAAGAATTTTATGGCACCAATACCTTAGATATATCGATCTGTTTATGTGCATTGAAAATTAGTCACAAAATCCTTAATATGCAAATCTTTTCTACAACACAAGGATCTATGGAAACTATTGTAGGAGAAAATGATTAAGATTTCCTTTTTGTAAGTCTTTTTAACATTTTACTTTGCTGTGTTAAATATGGTAGACAATATACAAAATTCAGGTTGTGAGTAGACTCGCAACACCATTTGCTATGTTTTTCTTATAATATCCTTACATTCCTTTGTGAAGAATGATCAAATTGGGGTCACTGGAGTTATTACACAATTGATCTAACTATCAAAGACCATTTTCAATAAAATTACACTGTCATTGAAAACTTTTGGCTTGTAGATCACATTTTTACAATTTTGTATTTAGTATTTAAAAAAACATATTGTGTTTCTATTGAGTTAGATGTGGTGTCCTTGGGACACATCCCCTATCTTATGTGGCTATTCCAAATACTTTGGGGATGCAGATGGGACACTCACTGTGTCACCTATTTTTATTTGATTGTTTTAATTAGGTTTTGTATGCCTCGTTTTGTTAAGTGATAGGAGCTCAGGTCTAGGATATTGAGTCCTCATGCATGGCCTTGAGCACTTGTAAAGGCTAAGGATGCATACGAGAAGGTCGATCCGTCTATAGGGCGTCGATTTATCCATCTGTGGAGCATTGATTTGGGCATGATTAAGACTTTTCGTCTATATGACAGGTGCACTTGAGTCCATGTGGTGTCATCCCTTCGAGCACGCATGACGACACTCCATCTGATTTACACCCTAGTGTCTTGTACCTTTGTAGTTGTGAGTAGCACGTGACATTTTATTGATGAGTATGTCTATGTTTTGACTCTGGCTTTATGCATTGTTTTTCGTGTCTACTCCATGATTGATGTGAGTGTGGGCAATCATGTATACCCTTACTTTGTTACTTCTGTCTGGGCCTTGTGACTACCTTTGAGCATGGTGGTGTGGTCTTTCATGAGTCCACATGGTTGGGAGGCATTGCCACCGCCATTAGGGACCGATGTATAGGTTTTGGAGTACCAATTGGAGATGTTCTCTCTCTGTGTGTTACTTTATCAGTTGATGTACTCATTTAGTTATTGTATCATATTCATGGCTATGCCATTCTTCTTGTATATTCTTTTATGTAGTTGTACTTTCTTAAGAGAGAAGATGTAATCATGTAATTTAATGAGAAGAAATGAGATGTTCCTTATTTGATTTACAGATTCTAGTGTGGGTATCGAATTTGCTTGTACTATGGTGTTTATGAATTCATATTTCTATTTGGAATGGCTTATAGAAACATTTGGGTTGGTGTTTAAAATGAATGTAGTTTTATAATGTTTTCATCTAGAGGGTGAATCAGTCCTCTCCTTTGGATTGTACATTTGGCCATACTTGGTCATGAATGTTGTCGACATACCGAGTTGGCAACCGTATTATATGTATGTTATCTATTTATGTTAAAAAAAATTATCGTCCTCTTTTGGCCCTTACCCTTCGGGGTTGCGGGGTGGGATGTTACATCTGGTATCAGAGTGAAGTTCACACACTAGGAGCTCTAGCATACATGAGCCTTCTATGTTTCATTGTGTTTGGCATGTGTGGCATGATCTTTTCATTTTTTTTTATAGTCTTGATTGCGTTCATGGCTTAGCATGGCATTAGTGGGTTAAGTTACAACCCCATTCTTAGAAATCGTGGAGGAAATAACCTCTTTGGCCCTACCTTACTCAGTGGGACTAGAGTGTTGAGTCTTGTATGTTTGTGGGTTAAAGGTAACTTAGATTGCCTCAATACCCTTGTTTGGACTACTCTTGTAAGCTTTGTTCTATAGATGTAAAGGATGGTAGGATTTAACTGTTTGCAGATGTGTACAAATTATTTTGATTGCTCCATGCTCTCTTGTAAGTGTTGGATGATTGCCGATTTTTCTTGTAACCTCTTAATGTACTTGAGTTGCTACCATTTATCATCCTTGATAACATATTGAAGTCATTGGAATACTAATTGTGCCTTAAACTTTCCCTTAGTAGAATTTGCATGTTTACATATGATGAAAATTGGATGGCATGTAATGTCTTGACTTGAGATGAAATCTTTCTTTCTCTCCTCTTCCTAGTTGTCAATAGTTGACAAGATGTTAGATTCATGGCTTATGGATTTAATTAGCATGTGAAAGTTACAATAATTAAAAGAATTAGTGAAGAGTAACTTATGCTTGTTATAGTTATGTGTTGAAAGTGATTATATGTTAATTAGTTTCCTCCTTATTTAATGAGCTTGAATGAGGATGGTAATTACTTAGTGGATATATCTTGTTGATGAAATTTGATCTTCTTAATTGCATTGTGGATTTCAATGAGACTTTATAGCTGAATGTTTGTATTTTAATTCAACTGAAAATATGTAATGTAGGGTAATATGAATTTTACATATCTTGCTTGATGAGCAATTGCATGCCATGGACACCACCATGGTTACTTAAGATAATGTGTATGGATGCAAATGTAGAGAAATGGTTAGAGTTCGTCAAACAAAACTCATTTCATTATGTTATTAGCATCCGATTCTATTGTGAATGAATGGTATTCCTGTGACTTGTGACATGACGTCGCATTACATGTCATTATGAGATGTATATCATTATGTGATTATAGAAGTGATTGTAATAATGATTGTGAAAAATGTTACTTATGTTTATGCATTGATGTAAAAGTGATAGTGATGATGCTATACATGTTCATACACTATTATGTTATGTTGATAGAATTACAAAGTGAATTTATGATGTTATGGGTAATGAGTTGCCCTTGTGAAAAGAGGAAAAATGGTATGGCTATTTGGGAGTACATATTATTTAGTAAAGTTCTGTATCTTGCATTAAGTTGCATAGCCATATGTGGGCTATAGTTATGTCTGGGTAAGAGAAATTGTGATTGTATTCCTATTGAGTGTTGTAATTAACCAGTGCTTGAGATTTGTGCCCAGGGGATTGTGATACTGTGTACCCATCCATGGATGGTATGTTTGGATTATGTGTATGGTAGAAAATCATACCATCTATGTGTTTTCTTGTTGTCACCCTTTTGATTGCCAACCTGAGGGTTGTTAATAGGTCAATATGTGGACAGTAGTAGCAGCAAAAAAAATCCTTGGGAGGGAATTGTATGGCATAAGTATAATGGTGGCACAAAATGATGGTGATCATTTCAACCTCTTGGGAAAGTCTCACTACTTCCCCTTATTAATGGACCAGATACTTGGTTCATACAATGTTAGCCTAAATCCACTAAGCTCTTGAGGATGACATTAGTTTATGGTATTGTTGTCAATCAGATATGCACACTATACTAAGTTATTCAACTTAACTATCTATTGACACATGGGAACACTCCTAGGCCTGTGGGTTGCCTAAAAATTGGAGTGAACCTCCAAAGTGAGCTAGTTCTCCAAATGAGGTTCCTAATCTAAACAATTTGTAGAGGAAAAAGGTGAGAGGGTTAAACTGATATAAAACTAATTGAAATTAACTCCTAAGGTGATGCACCAATACTTAAACTCCTACCAGATCTTACTCACAATTAGTTCACAGAACTATATCTCTCACAACCACTTGATTATACTTAATTCATTAATATTTCACATGAAGGTTCATTTGAACACAACATGCAACCTGAGTCAAATAAAATACTTGCATAACCATCGCAAAATTTAGACAAAATAGAGGATAAATAACTATCACAATGCAATATCAAATTAACCTTGCAAATGAGTAGACAAATGGGAAGGAAAATTACTGCTCTATAAACTGGAAGGAATAATGATTACAAAAATTGAAGTACAAATCTCTCAGTTTGAGAGGAAGACTCTAAAACTCTCTAAACTTTGATCTCTAACTGCTATGCTACTCTACTACCACTGATATCTGATTGAGAAGACCACTCACTAAGTCTGAATTTGCAACATATATCTCCTAAAATTGCAAAGAAATAGAAAAGTTGAATCTCTAAATCTGAGCTCTACCTAAAAAGCTGTCAAAAAACTCTGATATGTAATCCAAAATAGAAGAAAACATCTCCAAAATCATCCCCAAAGGGGTCCCACTATAAGCGTCAATAAAACATGCCTTATCTTCTAAAAAAAACTCAAATTTGTCCTTGTCTACTCCATCTCGCCCATAGGAAATCAAATATGGAAAAGCAAGATTTGTTTGCTTTATTTTGCTTTAACTACATAAAATAACAAATATTTTCAATCAATTTATAGAAAAATTACTTTAAATATTGTTTTATAATGACTTACAGTATTATCTCCATATTTGTCTCAATTTGATTTTGATTTGATTCCTTTTACAGAAATAGAATACAAGGCTATACGTGGCATTTCCCCAAGCATATTGTGTTATGATTTTCTATAAAAATCATTAAAATATGGGGGCATATTAAATAATCTTGCAAGAAATAAAAGTCTATAAGGGTTATTCTCAATTTGGCCTTGCATAAAATCTCTAAGGGTATATGAGGTTTTGAAAAAATAAAACCCCTAGGGCTCGACCTTGTTGGAATTAACCCAGACAATTGAGGGGGGGTGGGGTGAATCAGTTGACACAGAAATCTTTCTTTTAAACTTCTTTTACTATTGTCAATTTGATTAATGATGCAAACATTAAATCATATGAAATTATCATAGAAACATAAACATAATCAACACATTTGACACCAAGATTTTTGACATGGAAACCCGGTTAAGGGAAAAACCACGGTGGGGGTTAACCCAAAAAAATTAATACCTTGTTAAAAGTATTTTTACAAAAGGGGAATGCACATGCATTCGGGCTCACTGCTCAAATGGAAGTTCATTGCCTATAGAAATATTACAAGAGAATAACAGAGATTTCAAACTGATGATTAGCATCTACCCATGCAAGAGTTTCAATTTTGGTTAAGTGCAAAAACTAATCTTACACATTTCATCTTTGCTCTGCTCTTCTTACTACTCTACCTTCATTCACACCTTGAATATATCCACAACATGATCTATAATCATTTCACCAGTCGGCTTCAAAACATTTAGAACTTTGTTGAATACTTTTCTCTGTCAGCTAGATCCATACATAATATGAGATGCAGACCAAAACTTTCACTTGCAAATCATCAATCATGTTGGCTGCTATCACTAATCATCACAAATTATCTAATAAACAACTTCTATGCATCCAGAATTAAGATCATTCAGAAGGTCAGTCTGTTCTTCTACTATCTATTTTGTCAAACAGAAACGCAATATTCAGAAGCTAGTATCTTTTGATTCCTTCATTACCAAAGGACAAAACTCTGGATTTAAGTATCTTGACAATGCTTATGACTCCCTCAGATCCATAGCTATCCATGACTTCCCATGAAGAGATCTGGACCAAAATGCCAGACCATGTCACTGCTCTATACCTAACTACCCAGACTTAGACAAATTCTTACTCTGACTTCCAGTTGGACCAAACTGAATAATGCGGATGGGTAAAATGGTCTTAGTTGCCATCAATGACAACACTTGTCAATGTGAAGCAGTGTCTCTTGCCAACAATCTCCCCCTTTGGCATTGATGGCAACACTTAGTGAAAAATGACTGTCAAGTGCAACTTCCTCTTACTCTATATACTTGTGCACTTTACAGATTCCAGAACTCCCCCTTTGCTAGATACCTCATTTTTCACTGCTCTTCACTCCCCCTTTGACATCAATGGAAAAGGGTGGGGTCCGCATGCCAAAAATTTCCAAAAATACTGTAAAAACTACCGCATATGTACAAAAAATCATCAAGTCCTATTTACATAAACTTAAGGATGTCTACAAAACTAGATTTTATTTGCAAAAGTTCGAAGGCCCAAGTACTTTTCATACTGTCTAAAATGGAGATATGCCCACTCAACAGAAATGAATATGCTTTTGCCTTTGATAGATCTGATGGATTACTGGTCTAAACTGTAGTCTAAGCTTCGGATAGGGCATTACATATTGTTTCTAGTTTAGTAGCAATTAATTCTTGGAGCTCACACATTCTCTTCATAATGTTGCTTTTCTCTTTAACAAGTCTCTTGATCTCATCAGTCAAGCTAGTTACTTAATATCCTTGACTCGTGGGTGAAATAGTTAGAGGATCAAAATTGTTGGATAGATTTGACAATTTCAGTTCTTGTTCCTTTATCTACTTCTCAATATCCTTACTTTGGGCTAGGATAAACAAAATTTGTACATATCACTTCTATCATTTAGAGCATTATGAATACTCTGTATGCTAATATTAAGTATTCTTCTGTCATTTCCTATTAGGTTCTTTATTTCACAAAATTTCTTATCCAAGAATTCTTTTTAAACTTTTGCCTCCATAGACTTCTGAAAGGACTCAAAACTAGTATTTACAAAACTTACAAGATTTTTCAGATGTTTGGAGGGGGAATCAGATGGACTTTTCAGGTAGGTAGGCATTAACTTCTCTAGGACTCTAGTTGCCAGCCCCAGCAACTCACTATCCTCTACATGGGACTTTAACAATTTTTTTCTGGCCTTTACTTGAGTGAATGATGCTATTTTCATCAATTGAAATGGAGAGAGTATCCGGATTTGTTAGACCTTGAAGCAGTTCAGACTCATCAATCTCAATTATCTCCTTTTCAAGAAGACCTTTTACTACATCTGTAGTGTCTCTTGCAACATTTTCTGAACCATCCTTTTGATCATTAGATTTCTCTGTATCTACCTTAAGTGCCTCAACATTTGCACCTTCTTCTGTTTTATCTTCTTTTTTCTCTTCCTTTTCTTTTTCTACTTTATATTTCTCAGTATTGTCTGTAGGTGGAATCTTTTCTCTGTCATCATCACTCACTACCTGATCTGGACGACTCTGTGAGGTGGCAATAACATCTTCTTCTCCAGATTGATTAGGAGGAAGAGTATCTTATGCATCAACTACTTTATTCATCATTTATGTATCCTCCTGATTTGCTTGTTCTACTTCTAGAATAGAGGCTTCACCAATCTCAGATTCCTACTCAATAATGTTCTCTTATTCACCATCCAGAACTCCTTCTGTAACTATGAGAAGATTATACTTTTTCAATGCTTTCAAAAGAATTTCTTGAGTTTCTTCAACAATTTCACTTGTCCCTCCAAGCATGAGTTTGTTAATTCTCTTTTTGCTTCTAAAGTCATCTTTGACTTCCTTGAATATCATATTTATTTGATTAGGTGAAATCTGAGGACACAAACATATTAGCTCATGTTCCTTGATTTCTATGTCCTTGCTTTTGGTATTTTCTTTTCTTAGCTCCAAAATATTTGCCAGACTTTGTGCCAACTCAGAAGTTATCTCAATTAGTGGCTTGTTGTAGATGTTGAGATATCTGATTGTTGCTTCCTCCAATACCCTTTTATCCAGATCATTGTATTCATCATAGAATTCAATCATTGGTTTTAGATTACCATCTACAGTTACTGACTTTATCACATCTTCCAAGGAGAGTGTGGGTTTCTCAACATATTCTTCATATGCTTATGTCTTTTTCTTTTTACTAGTTCTTTTGTTTCCGGAACACTTCTCTTTGGTTACTTTTGCATCTTTTGTTCCAGTGGCCTTTAGTTCCTTGATTTCAATGTCAGAATTTGTATCTTCTTCTTCTTCTCTTATGATTTCATAGGTCCAGGATGCTTTTGTTTTCTTCCTTTTCTCCCATTTTCTGGATGATTTTGCTTCCAGTTTTGCAATTTTGGAAGGAACAAGGGAAGTAGTAGAGCTCCTAGTAGTCATAGAAGTGGAAGAGAGTTCCACTAGAGCATCTATTTGTTTCTCATCTTGTTTCCCTTTCTTAGTCATTTTAGCTCTTTCTCTGAATTTCCTCACAACCTCCTTAGTTAGGCCTAGATTTTTAGCTAACTGCTCAACCTCTTTTCTCACTTTCCTATAGGTTTGAGGTTCTCTTAACTCAGTATGCAATTTTAAATCAAGCTCCTCATAAGTTCCAAATCTTTCAACCATTGTGTCTTTAGTCTTGCTTAGAAGATGTTGAGCATACATATTCAAGATTTTTCCATCTACTTCATACCCCATGGGCATGATCCAAGCAGTTCTGGGTTCCACTGCCTCCATTAGACACTGATCAATATCAACCATGAAGCATATTTCATTTTTGTACTTCTCAACAAATTGATTTAGGGATTCTTTCCCTTAAGTACATCATACCTTGAAAATTATTGAAGTAGCCCCATATTGCAGTTTTCTGAGCCTTGAAGTCTTCAATGCTATGAAGACAGTCTCTGATTTGAATGGCAACTAGCTCATCCTTAGTCCAGTGCACACCTTTTACCCCAGGTACGTCATTCATAGAGTAAAAGAACAGACATAGAACTAATGTACCATACTTGAAAGTTTTTTTCTTATCTTTCTTAATTTTGTTTAAGTTTTCAATTAGTTGATTCTATAGTAATTCACACAAGTCATAATCAGTATTCTCCTTTAGCATCTTGTATGTAGCATATATGGTTGTCCTGAAAATAGAATTTTCTCTGCTAGAGTGTTAAATCTTGTACCCAATCACCATGGATGTGCATTTGACATCCAGTTCTATGATATCATTAATTGTCATTGCCCTTCTGTCAAACTTGGCACCGGTAGCATCAGTCACTATCTGATTTTTCATGGCTTTCAGCATGGGCAATCCTCTAGTTGAGTTTAACCCTTTTACAATTTTGATAGCATCCTTGGTAATCTTGAATGGTTTCAACAACCAAATTAATTCATCATGCATTTGACTCAAAACATATCAGACCCATTCATCCCCATCAAATGTTGGAAATCCCATAATATGAATAAAGTGTTTGTCCTATAGTGCCTTATACTCGGATTTAAGTTCATGATTTTCATCTATGAGTTTTTTCTCAAACAAGTCTACATACCTTGAATCTTCAAATTCATCTATGTTTGCATGAATATAAACCCTAATGTCTTCAACACGCAGCACACCATATGGAACACTTGAAAAAGCCCCTAATGGGTCGACTTGTATTGATTTGTGAGGATGCTTCTTAAATTTGGGTCAAGGTCTCTTAGTAATGTCAACAACATAATTAGTAGCCATCTTAATGGATTTTAATTTCAAGGCACCTACTAATTGACTGCGGCAATTTGATGTTCAATGTAGCTCCCCCTGAGCTAGAGCTCATGGCTCAATTCTTGGAGGAATTGTCAGCACAGGATTCTGGTGCAGACCCTTCACAATTGTTTATTATTTCTTTATTTACCCAAGTCTTATTCATTTCACTCCTTATCTCATTCACATCAATTTTTCTTTTGCCTTTGTCTTGTTTTTGCTCATCTGGTTTTCTGTTTACCGGACCTCTTCTTCCATTGTTCCTACTTCTATAGAATTTTGCAATATGACCAGATTTATTGTAGTTAAAGCACACAACATTTATTTTCTTATAAACTTGATTTCCTCTTGATCTGCACTAATTATCTATGTGTCCAAATCCATTGCAAACAAAGTAGTAGCCATTGAAAAAATTGCCATTAGAGTTATTCATTATCATACTTCTACATTCATTGGATTTATGACCATACCTTTTGCATTTGAAGCATTGACTAGAGAAGGATGGGCCATTTTAATTTTCTCTACTTCTGCACTGAATAGCTCTATGACCAAATTTATTGCAATTGAAACAATTTCCACTGAATGATGGATATCTTTGAGCATTAGGCTATCTTACTGGAGATTTCCTAGTTCTGTTCCTTTTATTCCTTGGTTGAAATTGTCTTTGACCAGATCCAGAGCTTTCACCTTTTTCATATCATAGATTATGCTTGTCATCATTCTTTTTCTATTCTTCAATTAGTACTTCAAGTTTATTTGAGCTTATTTTGAACTTCTCTTTGTACTCATTTGTAATTTCTAGATCATGTCTAAGAGTGATAATCTATCTCTCAAGATCTCTCTCATTGTTTTTGCTTTCTTGTAGATTAGATTCTAGGAGACCAGCTATCCCATCCAATCTGCAACATTCTTCATATCTCTCTTTCAGATTTTGCTTCATCTCTTCAACTTTCTTCCTATCTTCAATTTCCTTGGATAGTCTCATTACCCTAGTTTCTATTTCATGTTTTAGGACTACAACTTCTTTAGTTAACTTTTCACATTCTTTTGTCTTCTCTTTTAGATCCTTGTCTTCCAGTTGAAGAGGTTGCTCCTTTCCTTTTGCATTCAATTTTCTCAATTTTTCTTTTTTAAAATTTCAATAAAGTCTTCAGCCTTTTTGAAGTTATCTTATAGTTCTTGGACTTCTGCCTTGGATGGCTAAAGATCATCTAAGGTGAGATTAAGTTGCCCTTGAAGGTTATATTCATCCATTTTTACTATTTTCCCAGATCTTCCTTAAGATGTTAAACTTTTCCAAAGGAACCTTACTCTGATACCAATTGTTGGAACTAACCCAAACAACTGAGAGGGGGATGAATCAATTGTCACATAAATCTTTCTTTTAAAGTTCTTTTACTATTGTCACTTTGATTGCAAACATTAAAGCATATGAAATTATCATAGAAATAGAAACATAATCAACACATTTGACACCAAGATTTTTGACGTGGAAACCTGGTTAAGGGAAAACCACGGTGGGGGTTAACCCACAAAAATTAATACACTTTACAAGTATTTTTACAAAAGGGGAATGGACGTGCATTTGGGCTCACTGCCCAGAGCTCACTGATCAAATGGAGGCTCAATGTCTATAGAAATATTACAAGAGAATAATAGAGATTTCAAACTAATGATTAGCATCTACCCATGCAAGAGTTTTAGTTCTGGTTACGTGCAAAAACTGATCTTACACATTTCATCTTTGCTCTGTGCTTTGCCTTCATTCGGACCATGAATATCTTCTCTTCTTACATACACGTTGTTAGCACACCACCCACACTAAATCATCCAATTCCATCAGTTGTATGCATCTGCAACATGATCTGTAATCATTTCACCAGTCAGCTTCAAAACATTTAGAACTTTGTTGAGTACTCTACTCTGTCAGCTAGATCCATACATAATATGAGATGCAGACCAAAAATTTCACTTGCAAATCATCAATCATGTTAGTTTCTATCACTAATCATCACAAATTGTCCAATAAACAACTTCTATGCATCCAAAATTAAGATCATTCACAAGGTCAGTCTATTTTTCTACTATCTGTTCTATCAAACAGAAACTTGATATTCAAAATCTAGTATCTTTTGATTCCTTCATTACCAAAGGACAAAACTCTGGATTTATACTATCTTGACAATGCTTATGACTTCCTCAAATCCGTAGCTATCCACGACTTCCCACGGAGAGATCTAGACCAAAATACTGGACCCTGATACTGCTCTGTACCTGACTATCTAGACTTAGACAAATTCTTACTCTGACTTCCGGTTGGACCAAACTAAATAATGCAGATGGGTAAAATGGTCTTAGTTACCATCAATGACAACACTTGTCAATGCGAAGCAATGTCTCTTTCCAACAAACCTCTACTTGATTTGCACACTTTCTAAGGCATCAATGAAGTTGTTTTGAACTTACCTCCAAAATGGAGAAAAGGGCCATAAAGGATTCAAGGCACATAGCCTAGGTAGTAAACATGTTCACAAGGTTTAATAACCCTATGGGTATTAGTTGAGCTTAAAAAAATAAAATTTATGTCATAAAAATCATCATCAATTTAGGGCATCGATGGAACCCTAATCATAAAAACCCCTTGCCCTAGAAATTTGAGCTCATTCCACACCTTTAGACTTTTGAGAGAATAGACTCTACCCATCCATAGCCATGAGTAGGGTTTTGGACTGTAAAATTCTTGATTTCTTGCTGCTCAATGCAATCTTCAGGAAGATCTCCTACAAAAGATGGAAGGTAAACACTTCTTTGAACCATTTTCTTCATTTATTGTAGGTTTCTCTAGGCCTTTAATCATAGCCAAAGAAAAATTTTTGATGTATTTATGCTATGGTCTTCCTCTGTCATTTGTCTCTCCTGCATGGGGCCACCATGGCTATTGGTCTGAACTTATCTCGAGGAAATATAAAAGCACATGATGAGTAAAATCCATGGCTTTGCACATGATGCTCTTTAAAAACAAAGGTAAGTTTGTCGATCTACAATCTACATGCATTTATTTTCATTTTCTCTATAGCATGAGGCCCAAAAGGGCATTTAGAAGTCACGGTTCTGTAGATGCGTTTCATTATTTTTTGGATATTATTGTAACTAAGTGGTTGAACCACATTATTATATAGCTGTAGTTTTGTCTTCAAATTGAGCTTCCTTCCTTATCATAGGTCATAACCTTAATAGCATGGGTTTCATTGACTATTTCGCATCTGCAACTTTCATATTCAAAACCTCGTGTGATTTAAGCTCTTGTGAGGAAGATATGATCTCTTTGGCCATGACCATGGTGGCGTTAACTAAGTTTTTGATCTATTTTCTACTATGTAAAAGGGTAATGTAACCATATTGTTATTCATCTCTAAAAAGGATGAAAGGCATATACTATACTGGTTCATGATTGATATATTTGACCCCATATGATTTCTGAGTGTTCCTTCGAAAATCCTCATGAGCTTGGGATAGATTATGACTTTTCATTCCTATTCATTCCTTTTGGTGAGGGCTTAAATGATACACTTGACTAATATATATATGATTGTCACTTTTTTTCAGCACCTTATGACAAAACAACCACTTTTAGCTCGACTCCAAGCAACTGAGCTTCACTAGAAGCATGAATGAAACCTCAAAACATTGATATGGAAAGGATGAATGCTTTATAGCCTCACATTCAAGCTTCTTTATGAATTTACCTTGCAATGATGAGTTCTTCAAGGACTATGTAAGATGATACGACAAAATGTATGAAGATTCCTCCTATATCATTGTTACTTCTTCATAGATCTCTTCATTACAGTCTAATATTATGATAGTAATCAGGTATAAAATTGTCATGTCCCTATATTGAATTAGTTATATATTTCAAATATCCCAACATTAAATAATATAGATTGAATATATTAAAATAATATATATATGGATTCAATATTATGAATTTAATGGTATATTATAAACCAAATATTATTTAAAATACTATCATTATATAATTATATAAGTATCAATATAAATTATAATCGTTATTATATAAGAATTCATGTAATATAATAATATTTATATTATAATATAAATTACAAGCTTGTGTTATTAAGCAAGCAAAGGCATCGATTATGTTTAAAAGAATAACAAATAGAAGACAATGATATTGTCTCCTAATGAAAGGCCTTAACATCGATTCCTAAGACTTAGAACTAATCAAGGATGAACTTCAAGTTGTTAAGGGAAAATTGGAGTAAACATGAATGATCAATATATCAATATCAATAATATCTAAAACTCAACGAAAAGGGAAACAATCAAGATCAAACAAACAAAGATTAAAAACCTTTGCAAACCTTAATACTTCAAAGCTTCCATTGGTTGCATATCTCAATTGATCTTGCATGCATGAATAAGGCCCTCAAAGAATGCACTTCCTTGCTATTCCAAGATTGTCAATGGAGAATGGCTATGATAATGCTTTGTAATGAAGATGAGCTTCACAACAATGGTAGTGATATGGTAACAAGTTGATCACAAGAAAATGGAATGATGTGGGTGCCAAAGGCGCACTGTAATTCCTACAAAGTAACAATACTAGAAGCTTGGATGAATGAAATGGAGGAATAGGGTTCAATTTATAGACTTGAGAAAGAGAAGATCAATGGTATAGAACGGTTGAGAGAATGTGCATGAATAAGAAGAAGACAAGTGTCACACAAAAGTTGTTTTGTTTCAGTTAACTACTTTCTTTTATTGAAAATAAGATATGACTTCATAAATTAGAAAATTTTTTTCTAATTTAAGAGATATTGATAAAAACAAGGTTGATTGAGTCAGTTAACTCAACTTGAGATTTACTTTTGCATGATTTGAGAGAAATTAAATAATAAATTATTTAATTTTGTGTGCATGAAGAAGAAGACTTGTTTTTAGAAGCGCACTGTAATTCCTGCAGAGTAACAATACTGAAAGCTTGGATGAATGAAATGGAGGAATAGGGTTCAATTTATAGACTTGAGAAAGAGAAGATCAACGGTATAGAACGGTTGAGAAATTGTGCACGAATAAGAAGAAGACAAGTGTCACACAAAAGTTGTGTTTGAGTTAACTACTTTCTTTTATTGAAGATAAGATATGACTTCATAAATTCGAAAGCTTTTTTCTAATTTAAGAGATATTGATAAAAACAAGGTTGATTGAGTCAATTAACTCAACTTGAGATTTTCTTTTGCATGATTTGAGAGAAATTAAATAATAAATTATTTAATTTTGTGTGCATGAAGAAGAAGACTTATTTTTAGAAGATTTGGAAGATATTTGAAGAATTAGAAGATAAGAAAGAAAATTAAATAAATGAATTTATTTAACTGTTGTGCATGATTTGAAAGAATAAATAAAATATTTGATTTATTTAAATTTAGAAGAATGAATTTGACTTAACATAAATAATTAAGAATTATTTAATTGTTTGGAAGAATTTAATTAAATAATGATTTTATTTAACTTTGACTTTAGAAGAGGTAATTAAATATTTTGATATTTAATTAATTTAGAGGAATGTGAATCGAATAAATAAATTTATTTATTTATTTATTGATAGAATAATTAGAATGAAATAAATACTAAGAATATTTATTTGGATAGAGTCATGTCATTTTTAGGCGTATACACAAGTATATGCTAATCGAATGCATATAAGACAAAGATTGGAGTTTCCTTAAAAACTAAGCTATGGTCACACTTAAAGGAATACAATTATAATACAAACAACTAGGATTAATGCATTTAAAAAGGTAGCGCTAATATGAAGGGAGACGTCCCTTTGTTGGGAAAGATGAATGGTTAAAGTATAAGGGTAAATGCAAGAATTTGTGTCCACTTAAGGTGGAAGTTTCAGAGTTAGAAAAAAATCTGAAATCGGGTAACTAAAAACGGGATCCCATTTCTATAAAACGAGATCCTGTTTCTATAAAATGTGATCCCATTTTGGGTCGGGATCCTGTTCCTTAGCGGGATCCTGAACCTAGAACCAAAAAACAGGATCCCATTTCATAAAATGGGATCCCATTCAAAACGAGATCATGTTTATGAAATGGGATCCCATTTTGAAAAAGTATTAAATTTTTAAAAAAATGGCAGAGACCGCATTTTTCCCAGCGACAAGCAATAGCTGAGAATGGGACCCCAAGTTGAGTCACCAGCAAAATAGCAGGTAAGTGGATTTTTCCACTTCTACAATTTAGCAATGAATCTTTTAAAGTTTCCCTTTTTTTTGGTGTAAAATACAATCAAAATTTAAATTGTAAACTATTATTTAGGGTTTCTGTTTATGAAATCAATAGCTATTTTTTGACATTTTAGTTGTAAAATACAATTGAAATTTTGAAAGACTATATCATATAAAAGGATAGAATTTGAACAAACTATCAAAATTTTGTTTAAATTTGAGAATTGAATAGCTATATTTAGACATTTAAGCTGTAAAATACAATTGAAATTTTGAAAATACTGTATCATATGGAAGGAGAGATTTTGAACAAACTGTCAAAATTTGATTTCAATTTGAGTGTTGAATAGCTGTATTTAGACATTTTAGGTGTAAAATACAATTGAAATTTTGAAATGACTGTATCATATGAAAGGAGAGATTTTGAACAAACCATCAAAAATTATTGTAGACACCTAAAAATGTCTTCTACCATCAAACTGACTCCTGACATCCTTAAACATACCAATTTCCCTTCTAACCAATTAATTGAATTTTTATTTGATTAATTACCCCTTTTGCTTTCCAAATCCACACCATTTTATCCCCAAAATTGAATTAATTTCATTAATTCAATAGTCCAAAACCTTAGCCAATTAATTTAATAAATATGCAATATTTATTAAATCAATTTCCCTTTTTTTCACTAAATCCAATTAATTAGTTAAAACCATGTTAACTAATTAATTCAGCCTATAATTAACCTATCCCTACCCTAGACAATTAAATAGCTATTATTTAATTGCCTACTCTAGCCTACCTCATCCTAGCCCTAGGATTAATTAAATGAAACCCATGTTTAATTAATCCTAACCCCTGCATTTGGGTGGTCAAACCTTGTTTAACACCCTTCCCCACATCCTCCAAATAAAAAATTGAATTAAATCTACATAAGTCAATTTTTTATTTAAAAACATCCCACATCACATTTAATTCTCCTAACAACCCCATACTCATTTATTTCCTCTCTTCCCCAAATGAATTTTTAATTCATTTACATTCCCCCATATGAATCTTTTATTCCAAAATAATCCTTCACCCCCATGCTCATTAAATAACCCCTTTTCCCAAAATGAATAAAAGAATCACTTTTATTACTAGCCCTCCATTCATTCAAGATTAAATCTAGGCCCTCCACATCACTTTTATCCTCCACCATTGATCTCTCAAATCAATCTCCACCCTTGGATCAAAATCCTCTCCAAAAATCTATAAATAGAACCTCTCCCAAACCATTTTCATCATGCAAGTCTATGCAAAGTCATAATGCCAAAATCACTCTTGAGCTAGGATAGTGAGTTGCACAATTTGAATAATATTTCACATTTAAATCCATTGTCTAGGGTAATCTTTGTCAAGGAGCTTGTTTTGGGTGCAAAAGCTCCTTCCTCCCTTGATGGGATTAGATTTGTATGTGATGTATAATCTTGTGTTTATTGCATTTGGTTTAGTATTTCAACCTTGTTTGCATTTCTAATCTACAATTATATAGCATTGGGATGATATATATATTTGGTTTTTATAAAATTTACTTATATCAATGTATGTCATTGTATTTTAAAGGCATTATTGATTAGGTAACTGTCATGTAAAACAATTACAACAAACCATAATAAAACCTTTATCATGTCCTTCATAATCAAACCTTTAGAGACAACCAACTAATCAAGAATTGAGAAGATTTTACGGTTTTTGTGATAGCCAACTAATCAAGAATTAAATCAAGCCAACAAATGTAACTTTAGAGACACTTGTAGTTGTCCTCACTAGCTAGGTTATGCCCCTGGGATGAACATCGTGATGTTAATTATGATACGCGCCTAACCTCATTGGTAATGCTTCCCCTAATCTTAATGACATTGATGTAGGCCCCACTCATGATCCTTACGAAGATCTTGCCACCACTAACCTCTTTCATGATAGGTCACTATCCTCACCATCTCCTTAGACCTATAATACCTTGACCTTATCGATTGGGACCAACACGACCCTTTATGATTTGATGTTTTCCAAAATGATGAAGCCATCATGAAACTTATGAAGTGTCAAGACCACATCCCCATTGTAATCATAAGAATGACTTTTCCACCATACTTAACACCTATGCTTATTTTGGAGAGAAAGAAGAACCCTTTAGTCCTAAGGCACCCTAGTAGGCAGAATAGCAACAAGATATAAGAAGAAACTTGTGATTGATTAAAATGATACAATAAAAATGGACACTTCCTAGGAACTCCTCAATGACAAACTTCACCTTACATTAGATACCACTCAAATACAAGATGACTCCCCTCTCCTTGTTGAGGATGCTATATACATCAACCTGTGAATAGAAGAGGACCCTAAACTCTCTAAGATAGTAGCTCCACTGGACCTTGACATCAAAGAAGGCATAACCATCACCCTTAAAGATTATGCTGATTTCTTCATGTGGTCTTATGGTGATATGCCTTGAGACTCCATCTTTAAAGTCATGCATCATCTTGTGGTTCACCTCAATGCCAAACCTATTCAATAAAAGCTACGCAAAATGCACCCCCAAGTAGCCCTCTTGGTCAAAGAAGAATTGTATAAACTCTTGGATGTGGGGTTCATTCAGACTATTACTTATCCTAAATGGGTCTCTAATGTGGTCTTAGGTAGAAAGAAAACTAAGGGAATTCATGTTTGCACTAAATTTTGAGACATCAAAAAATGATACCCTAAAGATAACTTTTCTCTACCAAACATTGATATGATCATGGATCTCATAGCCATATCTATAAAATGTTATCATTAATCTGGATATAATATCCCTTGAAACATTTGAGTTAGACATGGACACACCTAGATTATGGAGAGGTCTATATAAGAAAACACCTCCTGTAGACTCAACACAAACTTATCCCTCAACCCTCTAAATTGTGAGTTACATCATTTGATTACCCTAGAACACACTATAGACAACTCTATACAAATTTGGCAAAAGATATTTTCTCCTAACAGAAAATTGTATATGTAGAAGTATCTACTACTACATTAGATTTGATATACTTCTTAAAAGTAAAGAGTTGGGACTAACAACTAAATAGAAAACAATAATATTGCAAATAGGAAATAGGAAACAAAATTGAGCTAGAACCATCTTGACTAATTTATCTTTTTCTAGCTAGATTGAATCCCTACAATTACCAGTTAAAAACAAAGCATCAAATTCTTCATTAAATTTAAATCACAAATCATCAGAATATATTCATGTTCATACTCAAATTAGTCAGGTAGGCAATTCGTAACTTCAATCCTATCTCCATTATCAAATTTGGTTGCCATAGGCAACTTCACCAAATTTTGGTTTTCAGATCATGTGGCATGCACAAGATATCCACCTCAAGGTAGTTCTCCAAGTCTAGTTATAGTCTTGCAGATATTCATTATGATTCTACCTAGGTGGTATGATAGTCCATTGGTTTCTAGATGACATCATTCAATAGCATAGATGCATCTGAACATTCACCCTTCATTGATATATATTGATAGTAAAATAGAGTTTTAAATTGTTCTTAAGGTTTGGGACAATCATAGTGTTAAGATAGTGCAAATTTTAAGACTATTTAGACTAATTAAATGGGCTTAGTCTCAAGCTAAATAACACACATAAGAGTTGGGACTAACAACTAAATAGAAAACAATAATTTTGCAAATACGTATGAATAGGAAACAAAATCAAGCTAGAACCACCAACTAATATCTTTTTCTAGCTAGATTGAATCCCTACAATCACAAGTTAACCAAAGCATCAAATTCTTCATTAAATTTAAATCACAAATCATCATAATATATTCATCTTCATACTCAGAAATTAGTCCTAGGCAACTAGTAGTCAATCCTAGATCTCCATTATCAAATTTGGTTGCCATAGACTGCAACTTCACCAAATTTAGGTTTTCAAATCATGTAGTTTTCCAAGTCTAGTTATAGTCTCAAGCAAATGTTCATTATGATTCTACCTAGGTGGTATGATAGTCCACTGGTTTCTATGACATCATTCAATAGCATAGATGCATCTGTTCTAATTCATTTCTTTTGTCCAAAATGGTTGTGATAATAAAAAAGAAGCTTATTGAACTCATAATCAATAGGAAACGCCCGGTCATAATAGGAGGTCTTGAATTTGGTACCAATGATTGTGAGTTCCTTGTAGAATATGATGAACCTTTTGAACAAGAGAACCTTGTAGACCATGATGCATATCTTGATTTAAACTTGAACATTATAGTCATGTGAATGCTTTTACCCATCCTACAACCTCCTATCACCCTTCATCCTCTTATAGGGATATGCCACACAACCTCTCCAAGTTGACCATGCCAAACCCAAAGTCACAATCCTAAGAGGTCCCTAATTTCCTCCCAATGATCATGAGAACCTTGTAGATCATGATGCATATATTTTGAACAAGACTATCAAGTTCCTTCACAACAAGAACGTGCAAGTCCAAGTTACCCTTTTCACCAAGATTGAAAGTGTCCTTAAGTCATTATGTTACCTTTGACAAGGGGAACACCACTCTAGATTATGCATCTTATGGGTATCCTTCATCATCATCCAATTGAATGCCTATCCAAGAGCCTACTAGTCCTATCCCAACACCACCATGTAATCCCAATCCTAATTCATTGGTCCATCCACCTTCTAATCCATCAAGCCCTTCATTACCCTCACCACCATCTAATCCTCCAACTTCACATCCTAAATTTAAATCACCTCTCTTAAATGACCTATATAGATGTACTATGAACTATATTACAAAGACAAACCTATATGCCATCCCTCTGTATTAAGTTTGATCACTCCCAATCCTAATCCATTTCCTCCTATTATCCATCCACCTAATCCTAGACATTCACCCTTCGTTGATATATATTGATAGTAAAATAGAGTTTTAAATTGTTCTTAAGGTTTGGGACAATCATCTAGTGTTAAGATCTAGTGCAAATTAAGAGTATTTAGACTTAAATTAAATAGGCTTAGTCTAAAGCTAAATAACACACATAAGAGTCAAGTGACTAACAACTAAATAGAAAACAACAATTGCAAATAGGAAATAGGAAACAAAATCAAGCTAGTTCACCATCAACTAATATCTTTTTTCTAGCTAGATCATCCCTAGAATCACAAGTTAAACAAAGCATCCTAACCTTCTTACCTCATCATCTATCTTTTAAAAGTGGAAGATTTAATCATTACCACATGGTTATATGTCTCTTTGATTATCTAGATAATGCAATTGAATCTCTAGAGGAGTCTTACATCTTAACAACAATTTCATTGTCACTTTGTAGTTCATTGTCCCTCATGACAAGTCTGTTATTGGTTTAAGGATATCTTAAAGGTCCATATAACAATCTAGGAATTTAATAACAATTAATGTTCAGTCCTTAATGGTCATGACAACATTATACAAGATACTAAAGTTCACATTCAATGATTTCCTCTTTCTTATCAAATGGTAAGGATTCACTTAAATTTTCACATACTCTTGAACACATATCCAATTTATGAATTCATGATTGATCCTTGATGCTCAAACCAATGCAAGCATGACTATTGTTTGTTGACCAAGCTTATTAGTCATATTTAGTTAGAGAAATTCATCCAAAACCATTACAAACTATTTGTAGAAATGTTGGATCTCCTAGAATGAGTACTTAACATCAAACCAATAGTCAACTCCATAGAAAAATTAACAAAATTGAAACCTTGGACCTAACATATGATAACAAACCTTGAGAACAAATTTGAATTATGGTAGTCCTAATAGCCCTACTATTAAATTGATTTGTATATAGTATTAAATTTATCTTTCTTGTCTCCCTCACTATAAGAATCAAAATTTAGCTCTCGAATGAAAATCCCTTGATTTCAATTTGAAAATTACATCTAGTTCACTATATAATAGTTCTCTTACATTTTGAAATTTGTACATGCATGCATGCATCTGTATGTTTAATTTAAATTTATTTCTGAAAGTGTAATTTCTTGAAACATACATATAATTTATAATTTTTGAACATGTATATACATACATACATATATATATACATACATACATATATATATTCTTGATTTAATTTTAAATTTGTACTCAAGTTTGTATGTTTATATGTATATATGCAGGTTCATATCTATTTATATATATATCATGAATCTGGATGATATTCACTTTGATGTTGAGGACTTCCTCAATGCACAAGATGATCTGGCCCCACCCCCACCCCCAGCGCCAGATGCCCCACCTCTAGATGCCCCAGCGTCAAATGCCCCACCTCCAGATGCCCCAACTCCAGATGTCCCACCTCCAACCCCACCTCCACCCCCACCTCCACCCCCACCTGGAACTAACCAAGCTCGCTTGCGAGCCATAATTAATGAAAATGTGGATTCCATACAAGAAAAATTGAATTCCATTCGCAATGAACAATTCATGCCACCTCACGTGGTACATTTTGCATCTTTGATGCAAAACATTGTAGATTCTATGAGGTCTATTGACTCAGACTTTCATGGATTCCAGAAATGGAGAGAGGAGAGGTACCAATTTTATGCTGATGGCCTCTCCTATAAGACTATTTTGGATCTTAAAATCACAAAATCTCAATTAGCACAATATTTTAGACATCCCATTACAAATGAACCTATTCCTACAAATAAGAAAAGAATATCAATTAGGTGGTGTAGGCATGAAGGAATGACTACCAATTTTTGGGACAGATAGTCGATGGTGTTTGATTATCCACCTCATGCTAATTGTGAGGTTCCTTTATATTTTTTGAGAAAGTTATATGCAGAGTTTGTTCTGAATAAAAAACCCAACTACTTTGATTTTAGATCATTCCAGGGTATTGGTGGTGGCATGCCACAACAGAGGTTGGGGGCACAGGTTGATCCCCAATAACCCATGCCTATTCAAACTCTTATTGACCCTCCTATTGCTGCCATTCCTTCGCCCTTCTAGCATCATGCAGTGGTATCCACACTAGGCACATTGAGTGCACTCTCAGGTAGCCTACATGAGCAGACTTCTATGATGGTAGCTCGGGTTAGAGACCATGGAGGAGTTGATGATGGAAGTGGTCCTAGTACCACTCCACATGTGTTGATGCCTCATACATGCACAAGTTGCAATCAGTTGTTTTATGGACCTTATTAGCCAACTGCACCCACTTCAGCTACACATGCATCATCTAATAATGTGGGTGAATCATTTGTTGATTATCTATTTACTGAGGATCATTTGACACAGGTATATATTGGTTATGTACACATGTTGAATTTATAAGATTTTTTTAAGCACGTGTTTTTAATCAACATATAGATCAGTTAAATTGTAATATTTTAACAATCGAACTATTTGGTGTAGATGATGGCAACAAGGACCATTGATCGAATTAATTTTTCATCGACACCTGTTCATCTCAGGCACCCATTTGGGGTACATTTTGAATGATTTATATTTTAAATATTAATTTTATTTACTTGATTTTAATTTGTAATTCAGTCTTGAATGTGTGTACATTAAATATTTATGAACTGGTTTAGGGTTCTTCTGCATTGAATCCTCCATCTCAGGGTGTCTGGAGCGCTTCTCCATCATTGGGCATCTCACATAACACTTTTACAGTATGTATATTATTTTAAAAAACTATATATACTTAGATTTTTCTATTTTGGTATATCATTGTATCTGAAAACGTGCATGTACTATTTAATATATATTAAAAATATGTCTATGTAGGTTGACACAACAATGAGGATGGGCATTGAAGTACACTTGGATAATCCAAGTTTATATCAGGAGTCGACTGCATTTCAGGTTGTTCAAAAATGTATAACATGTACACAAGTCAATTATATATATGTTTTAAAACCTAATTTGTACACACATGTGCTAACTTATAAATGACCTTGTAGGAACTTGTTAGTGACACGTTTCATCAACACACAACACATGCAGAGCAGGAGGACAGAGGAGATGGGCAGCCTGATACGGTATAATTTAAAATTTAGATTATATTTAAATTCAATTAAATTAAATTTCTTGATAGATATATATGTTGACATGTGTTCAAAATTCTTTTTCTTTTATAGCATGAGACATGTCATGTAGCTAAGCCTGTAGAGATAGGTCCTGGAATAGAGGATGCACAACAAGTTCCTCTTATGGTATAATAATTTAAATATGATATAAATTATAAATTAAATTGAATTAAATAATTTTTAAAATCTTCTTACATCTAATTTCAACTTGAACTTTCTCTTGTATTAAATAGATTGATTCAGAGCATGTAGAGATAGGTCCAGGTGCACCAGAACATGCCTCTCAGCCTCACATGGTAATTTAATTTTATGATAAAAATTATAAATTTAAAAATTGTCATTAAATCATTTTTAATCATCTTACATCTGATTTCATCTAAAGCTTTCTCTTCTACAGAGTGATTCAGGTCATCTGAGTAGTTTGCATGGTGTGAAGAGGACTCTTGATTATAGAGATAGTATGTGATAGGTTATTGAACATGGGCTACATAATTTGACTATTTCATGGACTATGTTATATACTATTTGTCATGGACTTTATATATATATATATATTGTTGAACATGGACTTTATATTTTGAATGTATGGGACTTTGTATATTTTTTGAACATGGACCTGGAGTTTATACAACCTAACCTTCCTCTATTTGTTCTTGTGTGGGTTATTTGGATAAACAATTAAATACAAAAATAAAAAACCTTATTGATCATCATCTATGGCATCTTCTTGCTTAATATGACATACTTTTGTAACATTAGTCCATCTTCCATTGAAACAATCCTTTCTTGATCTCAAAGAATTTGAGCAAAGTAGGCATTATTTTCTTCTTGTGGATATTGTTGTTTTATTTAAATAGTTTATTAATTATGGATTTTTTAAGGTTATATATTTGTAATCTTCCCCTTGTGACTTTATATAAAGGAAGTTGTAAATGACTTTATATATTTTTACTCTTTTGTTTGGTTGAAAAGTATTTCATTTTAACAAATTTATGAGTAGTTCTTTCCAAAACATGTATATGCAAAAAAAACCACTTGAAAAAACATGTTTTGAACCTGTCTTATTTTATTTGAATCCTAGGAGGATTAGAGGATGTCCAAACTTGTAATTTAGTGTGTTATGTTATAGAATTTGTAGTTCATATCCATAAAAAACTCTAGATTAGTATGCAAATACACATTCAAGATGAGCATAAGACTTTTGTAATATAATTGTATTGGATGAAAGAAGAATTGTATAGTGTTATACATGCCACAATTTAATGGTTTGAACTTCTCTATCTATACATTATATAAACCCTATAAAGTTCAATAGAATAGAGCATATAAACCCTAACAAGATATCCAAATATGATAAACTAATTAGAAATTATTGATCTAAAAAATCCTAATGAAAGAGAAACCCTAAGGGGGAACCTTAAGGCATGTAAGCAATGTTGGGTTCACTAATAAATGTAAATAAATAAATGATTTATGTATAAATTATCTAGGCTAATTAATCTAATGCAAATAATTAAGCATTATTAAACCAGATAAAATCTAGAGTCAGGTTGATAAATTGATAGTAATAATATGATAATTAAATGAGGAATTAATTACTTAGTTCTAATATCAACAATAGAAGAATAATGTTGATGATGTGCAAAATTGATTCACTACTTGTTGATGCATATTTTGACACAATAATATATGAAACTAGTTGTTCCCTACTTGAAAGGGAACTTCTTCCCCCAAGGTTCTTTATCAAAAAATTTGGTTTGTGTGAATAACATAGTGGTAGATGTCGATTGTCCCATATGAGGGGCTCCAATGAAATCAAAGGAATGAAACACAAGGCATTGCTTGCAGTTATTCTTGTTACTTAGCAAGAAAGATAAAGCAAATATGTACATGTTCAGTTTTAGACATTCATTAATAATTTCATACATGAATACATACAAGTCCTACCAAGGAATTTTAACAATTTCAAACATGGTAAAAATTTAACATCTTAGACTAGATACTAATCTCGAATACTTTAAGTTTAATCCCAATCTAATAGATTTTATAAGAAAATTGCAAAATAAAGGTATGAAGGAGAAGCTACAATCTTCAATTGCTTTGTCTTGGTAAGATTTATTAGTGGAGCTTTGGCTACCCTTGTGCCCCATTTCTTGATATCCTTCACTAGGGCTTCTAAGATTTGTCAGGTCTTTTCTTCACTCTAGAAAATATCAACAAATTAACACATCAATATTTGAAAATTTTCCAATACAAAAAATAAATTAATAGAGAGTTCTATAAATCATGAGATAAATCACTTGGGTTATTCATCATGATGTGAAAATAGTGACAAAAAACAACCACAAATTCTAAAATTCTATAAGTGCACATGAATGCTAATAGAAGAGGGTAGAGGATTGTTGGCTATTGATGAGCACCCAAAAAGGTTGCCATGTGTTGATGTGTACTTGCATGTCTTGCTTTCACATATGGGCTTTACTAGAGAAGTTTTCTAATTATGGCTAATCATAATAATTTTTGATTGTTAATATTTTCTTAACAATATCTTACTATTTTATGGAACTAACTAAATAGTATCGACCTAAGCCCACACTAATATATCACATCATCTAAATAGTAAAAGGTCATGGCTCATTTAAGAATTTGATACACAAAATAGAACTTGCTCATAACTTTAGTCATAGTGATCTATAAGTTATATTTGTTTAATTTTAAAAAAATCCATTTTTTTTCTAGTCTAGGATTGTGTAGGAAAATAAACATAGCCTATAGTTATTTAGGTCTAATAGAATGCTTTTTAAATTTTATTAATTAGTTAAAATAAAATAAATGAGTTGAGACTCATAAATGCAAATATAAACAAGAGGCTTAGAATAGCTTATCTCTCTTTGTAGATTTTATATGGTTGATGCTAGATTATTTCTTCTAAAATGTGCTTGATAATCAAGATCTAGATTATGCTATTGGATTAGAATTTATTTGACAATCATGGATTTTCTCATTACTTTTTGTTTACATTAGGAAGAGGACATATACATTTAGTGACATATGTTAATTGCATATCATTGCTAACATAGAGAGGACATATACATGCATGATTTACATCATGGACATATAATAGTTCATCTTCATTATTGAGCATGTCAAATATAAAGAAGAAATTTTAAGGATAGAATAAAGATGATAGTGTAATCTAGTTAGATTGAGAGATATATGGTTATTGAAACATAGAAGTAACATAAT
The DNA here is from genome assembly GCA_027924645.1 of Cunninghamia lanceolata. Lineage (NCBI taxonomy): Eukaryota > Viridiplantae > Streptophyta > Pinopsida > Cupressales > Cupressaceae > Cunninghamia > Cunninghamia lanceolata. The sequence continues at coordinate 12,451,996 of BSBN01001099.1, forward strand.
TACATGTAGGATGTACTATGGTCCATTAACAACTTCAAATTGACCATGTTAATTAACTACAAAGATGCTAGCTTTTTGGATGTCTTAAGGGGTCCTAATTTACGATGTCTTAAGGTGATGTCTTAAGTTCTCGAAATTTGGTGAAGTTGCCCAAATCAACCAAATTTAACAATATAATAAAATCAAATTTAAAGTAAATTCAAAGTAGAAAAACATGTGCATTTAACAAATAAAATATATAGAATAATAATTTTGATATATAAAAGTGGAGTATAAAATTGTGTACATACACATGTATTCAAATTTGTGTACAAAATGTGTAATAATGTAATTGTGTATGTACATATATGCCAACTCAAAATAATGTTTACAAAACTTGTGGGGAATGTAGCAGGTCTTCACGCCACCTGATATCAAAAAAATACAAGAAATTTATCAATATATCATCAAAACATGTATTTTAATAATTTATATAAAACTATCTAGATATACACAATTTGTACTTGTATTTACAAGTGCCTCTCAATTTTTTGTTTCAAAGTATGTGATGAATTTGTGATGATGGCCTAAGGATATAAAAGGACAATTTAAATCAATTTCAACTAATAATGCACAAGAAATATCAAAACATGTATTTAAAAGAACAATATAAATCTTTTTAACTATATTTACATGTATTTATTTATTCCATTGTACCATCTCCATCCTCTCTTTTTTCTAATGCATCAATGATTGTCTCATGGTCTTCCATAGAAATTATCCATAGCTCTTTATTTGTAGGTTTTCCACGATACCTCTCCAGTTTTATATTTGTTGCCAACACCAAATGTGAGTAGTGTATAATCTTCTTATGTGTTTCATAATCTTTGAATGCAGGCAAACCATTCTTCCTTATTAGGTATTTCCATAGCCAAGTGCCAACAACCACCACCGAACCTATTAGATAATGATAGCCATCATCAAAGAAATTCTTAAAATTTGCTTAAGGGGATCAAAGACTTGTTATCAAAATTTTCTTAAGGGGATGTCTTAAGGGGATCACCAAACCTGTTGGATAAGGAAATCCACCATCATCTTCTCGAGGTGATGTTAACTTATGTTTAGTCTCCACACAATGAGCCAACCAATATTTTGTTTCCTCTTCATTCTTCTTTGGTGCAACAACAGCATACACATGTCCTGCAAACAAATTTTGATTCAATAACTTGCACATCCATAAAATTTGACCAATCAACATACATGCATTCATATGTACACATATAAATAAATAAAAGTACTACAAATTAGTATTAAAGTGAAATAAAATGAAATAATTTGAATTAAATTACCTTCTTGTACAAGGTCTGAAACATGGTCATAATCGTCTGATGCAAACAGTTGATCATTGTCTTCAATTATTTTTTTATTTTGATCGTGTGCTTGTGCAAGTGTCAATGGTCTTTGCTTCCACTCTTCAACCCATTCTGTATTCTCACATGCTTCCCAATCTCTTGAAATACAAAATTGACAAAAACATGTAAGCTCCCTTGTCCAGATAGTCCATGTACTTGCATTCGAACTCCTAAATGAATGCCATTTAGTAGATCCACTGATTGTCTGACAATCAAGTCTAGGTAGAATGTTTTTTTCTTCAACCAACCAAAAGAATTGACAAACTATAGAGTACTCGCTTGATCCAGGTGTACATAATCTTGTATTGCACCAATCTACAATCCCACATGCATCTTTAAATTTTACTGCATCCTCAAATTTCAATTGTTGTCTAGCAAGAATTTTTTAACACACGCACCAGCTCCATCATGTTCTCCTTTACCATGTCCAGCTTCAAAAAAATTCCACATATGTTAGAAATTATTCTCCTTGTGAACCCTACTTAACCAACAGAACATTCTAGCATTCTTGAACTGCCCTGTACAATTATCTAACCATATAAGATGTTCAGTCATCTGGATTCCTCTTTCTCTTAAATTTGTATAAAATATATTGAAACAATATTGAACAAACTCTAATGAGTGTAACCCGTTGTCACTCAAATAAAAATGATACTCCCTCAAAAAATTTCTATCATTCTCTGTGCTATCATCTACATGTCTATAAACAATATGAAAAAACATAGCAACTGCACTGAATTGTAATATTGTGATTGAATTTCCTCTTATGGAGCTAAAGTATAGTTTTCCACAAAATCAACCACTGATAGTATAGTACCAATTAGAAATGTGTTTCTACATTCACGAAATTGTCCATCAAGCCATCGAGCTTGTTGAGAGTGCTTGACATATTTTGGTACAATTTTACTCTTAAATTTTGATATGAATGCATGCACACTAACCTTTTCTATAATTAAATCACAACGCTTTCCAAATTTTTCATCTTTTAAAGAATATTCAACATTCTTAAATCTTTTAACATCCACTAATTGTTGTCCAAAAGCATTTTCAACACTTTCATGCATACAAACTCTTAACAAAGAAAGATTACCACAACTAGTGCATTGTCCATAAATACATGAACTTAAATAAAATGATTTTTCATTAGATCTTTCACAGAACTAACTTGATATAAACTCTTTTATTGCTTTAGTTGGCATATTAATATCACATTCCTGTATAATCATGTTACTATGTAAAGCACAACGTATATATTGAAACACATCATAATAATAACGAAATTGAACATGCATTTTACAACAACAAGATATTCATTGTTTATTAATCTTTACATACCATGGTTTGCATTTCTCAAAAGATCTTTGACTTATTTTAATATTACCAGGTAACACTAATTTGTCACAAAATTTTTTATAAAATTCAGTTTGCGTTGTATCTAATAGGTGTTTTGGATGAGGATCACGAACTTTGGACCCCACTCTTAATTTTAAAACATCTCTAGAATTAGATGATACTCTAGTATTATCATGCCAATATTTTTCAATCAAAGATCTTATTTCAACATTCAGTTTCATGTCAGATCTCAGGAGTCGACCACTAAAAATCCAACATTGGTTAATTGGATCATTTTCTATACTTTCTCTTCTTTTTTCCGCTCTTACCAATGTTTTAGGATGTATTTTTAGAATTCCACTAATATTGCTTACCATTCTTCTATTCAAAGTTGTTTTATTCACTATAGCAGTTGTTATAGCCTGTCTTGTTGCATTCTTATCTTTGGATTGACTATTACTTCCAATAGACTCAATGGCACTAGGAACAGTAGACATAGCATGTTTTAGTGATTGATCTTTTCTTCTTGGTTTAACAAAAATGCCTAACATTTTCATTACTTTTCTCATTTTCCACATTATCATTAATTGCATCATTAGTTGACATTGAAATGATAGTTTTTTACGATAAAAAAATTCCTTGTGTAATCTATTGGCACGTGTTCTTATTTGTCTCCAAGAAATTTTACCAGGAAGATTATCCAAAACATCTCTTTCAATTTTGAAAAAAAAATTCTCATTTTCAACATCACATCCTAGATTTTCATTTTCATTTTCAACTTCAAAACGATTTTCATTTTCAACAACAAAACAGTTTTCATTTTCATTTTCAACAAAAGGATTTTCGTTTTCATTTTCAACAACAAAACAGTTTTCATTTTCATTTTCAACAACAAAATGGTTTTCATTTTCATTTTCAACAAAAGGATTTTCATTTTTATTTTCAACAACAATTTGTTTCAAATTTTGATCTCTACGAATATTATCAATCTCAACATTGTTATATCCAGCTTGTTTTAAATCTCCTATCAACACTATTTCCATTTCATTCAAAGGTGGATTTGAAGAAGTACATAGATTTGTACCTATTGAAACATTCTCCATAGCATCGATAGAGGGATTTGAGGACATACTAGGAGTAGTTTGTATAATCGTATTAGTTTCCACATTCACCTCTTACAAATTTGCATCGTCTACATCCATGGTCTCCTCAATGTTTTTATCTTCAATAGTTGTGGAATTGGATGCTTCAGCATTATTCATTGATTGAATGTTTATTCTTCTATCTCTTTGTCTTTTTTCCACCTTCTCTCTCTTTGCTTCAATTTCTTCAGGGGTTAATACCTTCCTATCTTTCCTCTTATTACAACTTTGTGATCCCATGATTAAAAAATTTATGAAGCATGTACAAATGAATGTCAAAAACTTGAAAGCCTTTCTTCTTTGTTCAAGTCCTTCAAACAAGTACCAAATCAACAAAATTTCACTCAAACAGTGTCTTAATGATGGCTTCTGTCAAAATTCAAACAATATTCCAAGTTAATGGACCTGTAAAAGAAAAAAAGATGGTAGAGAATGCTGCAAATGCTGCTGTCAGCCGTACTGTAGAGCAAGTTGTAGGGCTGACAATCATAGTACAGTCTTATTAAAAAAAATGGACAAATAATAAATGGGATCCTGTTTAGTAAACGGGATCCCATTTTGTTTTGCACTAGTGGAGTAAGAAATGGGATCCCGTTTACCAAACGGGATCCCGTTATTTAAAATTTGAATTTTAAGCTCAGGTTTTGCTTTGTAACCCGGTTTAGGAAATGCTTTGGGGACCTGAACCGGACCTCTAGACCTGGTTTGACCTGCAACTTGAAGATCCTTGAAGGTCCTGTCAATGTCACAACAAAATAGTGACTTTGGGCATATATCTGAACATCTATTTTGCAGAATATTTTCATGAAATTAAAACCCATTATAGATGAGACAGTGTAGATTCCAAATATATAATTTTTTTTACAATTGGATTAATTTTTCTATTTTTTAATCAATTTCTAATGAAATAGGTCCATAAACTTAAATTATCAAGGTTTTTTAGTATTTTAATAACTTTTTATTAAAATATTTTTTTGTAAAAAAAATTGTAGGAAAACGTACTTTAGACAATTCTTTTCTATTTAAAAAAAAAATTCAAAAAATGTTAAGTTTAGGTCATCTTATGTGTGAAGTACACGATGATTTTTTAAAAGACCAAAAATAGCCAATAAAAAATTAATTAAAAAAAATATTCAATAAAAAATTACAAAAAAATATGGAAAACGTGCTTCAGTGAGTTACAAATCTTTTTCCAAAAGGATTTTGAAAAATATGATTATTTAGGTCAAAATATGGATGACGTACACGTACATGGTATAGTAAAAAAAAGTGACTTTTAAACACTGGTTTTTAGAAACGCCTATTCAAATCAATTTCTATCATCTGGGTATTGAAAAAAATTACATATTTGGAAACTAGACTCTGAGTACTACATTTCATATTTAGTGATGTTTTCTAAGATTCCGCATTTAAGTGCTTCAAATTTTTAGGTCAAATGTGACAATTTCTGAAAATCATGGAAAACACTTCCACGTTTTAGCCAATAAGTGGACACAACTTCTTGCACATACCCGTAAAGACAGAAAGAAGAAGGGAGGGCATTATCATCGAATAAGCATCTTATTTCTCATTGCATAAATAGTCATGAAGAGAACAAAATAATTTAGTCTTAAAAAAAAATACAACCCAAATTAGATCTTCTACTCAGCAATTTATTCCAGATTCAAATACAATTAAGGACAGAGCATTAAAAGATCACTGGTTCTTCCTCATATCCCATGATCAAGTGCAAAAGATATATAGATACTTTTTGATCATTAAATCCATTTGTCTTCCATCCACATACCATTCAGAGCAGATATATATATATAAGAATTGTGAATTTGCCAGCATTCATGTCTTATAGTCCATTGAAGATTAGACACTTACCCAATAAAAGGTATGATCTATCAATTGTCCATTATGAGTTATATGCTATGTATGCTATTAGAATCTTATCTGTGTTGCATTGTGATTAAAGAACTGATGGGGAGCACGCAGTGGTAATGCAGACAAAATCAAAATTTGTTTTCTGTCGACAAGACTCCACTTACTGGCCACCGATACACCTCGATCGATCAGATAACCGTCAGCCAGAATGACTTTCTTAAGTCTCTCCATGATCAAACTTACACCGATGTGACCACGAAACTTCCTTCGCTGAGACTTACTTCTATCGGTGAAGTCTTCTATCCTTCAGTCAATGCCCCGATGCCTTAACCAATATCCCTTTTTGTCTTAACCATGACTGTGTTGGTATGACTCACTTCTATCGACAGAACTTTGAACTTGTCTCCTGATGTGCCGATGGCATTTGTCTTTGGTAAGACTCGATACTATCGGCAAATCTCCTTTTGTTATTTCTGATGTGTCGATGCATTCCGACTTCAATTTTGGTGAGACTCAACTCTATTAGTGAACTCTAGTTTCACTAGGCCAATACACTGATAGACTTCCCACGCTCGGCCAAACTATTCTTATTAATCTGATGGCCTCAGTCTCGTCGATAATGACTTCAACAGCTCTGCAACCCTACGATTTGTCTACTCTTCAACCGAACCCTAGCACATGGAGATGCTAGGTGATCTACTGTGCAAGACACTTTGTTTGGATTCTATGTGCCATCGAACAAGAAAACAAAACAGGAAACAAAAACACATACTTGTACAATGAAGCCATTCCACCGATCTTGACAAGAATCGTACCAATGGAATGCTTCAATGAACCATTCTGCAACAAACTACTGAAAGGAGAATCTACTATGCAAAGTAAGAAATTCTTGCACTTAAAAATAGAAAAAAAAAACACAAGATGGACAGAACAGAGCTTTATTGTTCTTCAGCACATTTCATACACAATACCAGAAAGAACATCAACAAAGAATATAGGACCCGAACAACACCCCAAATTTTCATTCTGCTATGTTTTTAACCCACTGTTGTGGGAGGCCAACCGATTCAGAGCAGTTGAGGATGACCAACTGCCTGTGTCCCCCGACTGTCCTATTTCGACCAGTTCTCACTTGGTCAGTTACAAACTGAACAACAACAACTGCAAAAAACAACATTGGTCAAATTGACCTTATTACAAACACAAAGCATGATTTGTTAGGTGCTCCTACACCATACTCCCCGGGTGAAAGTTGTCTCAAGTCCTCTTAGAGACTAACTATTGTAAATCACCACCCTGCTTTCTAATGTCTTCTTCCAGCATCCATGTGGCTTCTGAATCAAGAAGTCCTTTCCATTTAACCAAGTGCTCAAAATAGGTCTGATTTCTTGTCTTCTTGGCTATCCTGCTATCAGAGATGCACTCCATTTTAGGTGGTTCCTTTGGTGGTAAGTGTTGCACCCACTCTTCATTGTCTTGGACAGAATCTTCTGCACCTTCTCCCGTATCAGGACTCTTATATAATGTTAGATTAGCAACATTGAATATAGGTGAAATAGCACTATCATCAGGGAGTTCAAATTTGTAAGCATTAGGACCATATTTCTCTAAAATCTTACAAGGTCCATTTTTTTTCATCATCAACTTGTTGTGGCTTCCCTCGAGTAGTATGTTCTTGTTGAGATGAACCATGAACATATCTCTTATTTGGTACTACACATCCCTTCTCCTTTGATCCCCTCTAGCTTTGATCTTCTGACTATTCTTGGGTAGAGTATCTCTGACTTGTTGATGGATCTCTTTCATGGTCTCTGCAAATGTATCAGCATGTTCACTCCTTTTGTCCAACCCTTGAACATCTTTCAATTCAAAAATTCCTCTAGGATGACTACCATAGACAATTTCAAAAGGACTTAGACCTGTACTTCTATTTTTAGAAACATTATAGGCATATTCTACTTGTGGGAGTACCACATCCCAACTACTTCCATGTTCTCTTGTCAAACATCTCAGTAGATTGCCTAATGACCTATTCACAACCTCAATTTCACCATCAGTCTGAGGATGATAGGCTGAACTAAAAGACAAGTTTTTACCCAATCTTTTCCACAAGGTTCTCCAAAAATGTCCCACAAATTTGTTGTCTCTGTCGGATACAATACTCAAAGGCAATCCATGAATCCTGGCAATTTCTTTAAAGAACAAGTCTGCAATGTAACTAGCATCATTGGTGGTTTTACATGGAATAAAGTGTGTCATTTTGTTGAACCTGTCTACCACAATAAACACACTGTCATAACATGTCCTTGTCTTTGGTAACCCCATCACAAAATCCATACTCAAACCTTCTCAAGGTCTGTTTGGTATGGGCAGAGGTTGGTATAGTCCTGCATTGGTTGAGACCCCCTTTGCTTTCTGGCAAATCATACAACTCTCAACAAACCTTCTGATATCAAATTACATCCTTGGCCAAAAGTAAAATCTTCTTACTAGATCTAAGGTCTTATTGAGCCCAAAATGTCCTCCTAAACCACCACTATGTTTCTCCTTCACTATATTATCCCTCATTGAACACTTAGGGATACATAGTTGACTCCCTTTAAACAAAAGACCATCTTGTAATGTATAATCAGAAAATTCACTATGGAAAGCATTGGCAAACTCACTACATACCTTGTAAATCTCCTTGAAATCTTGGTCCTCTTCAAACAATCCTTTGAGTGCCTCAACACCCATGCTTTGTAACTACACTTCTTGTACTGTCAACACCCTTCTGCTTAAGGCATCAGCAACCTTATTGGTTATCCCTTTCTTATGTTTGATGATGAAGGTGTATGCTTGAAGACTTTCCACCCACTTCATGTGTCTATGATTGAGCTTTTCCTGTCCATTCAAAAAATTGAGAGCATGATTGTCAGTGTATATAATAAATTCTTTAGGAAGCAAGTAGTGCCTCCATTTTTTCAGAGCTTGTACCATGGCATACAACTCTAAATCATAAGAGGAGTATTTCCTCTTATCTTCATTCAATTTTTCACTGAAAAAGGCCACTGGTCTGCAACACTGCTCCTATGGCCAGCCCACTTGCATCACATTCAATGGTGAAAACTTTATTAAAATCAGGAAGTACTAAGACAGGATACTTGGCAACTTTCTATTTCAGACTTTCAAAACTCTGATCTGCCTCTTTTGTCCACACAAACTTCACCTTACCTCCACCCTTGATGGTTTCTAACATAGGTGCACAAATATCACTGTAGTTCCTAATAAATTTTCTATAAAATGTAGCCAAACCATGAAAACTTCTGACCTCACCTATTGTCCTAGGTGTAGGCCATTTAAAAATAGCCTCTACCTTGGAAGGATCCATTTTCAAATCACCCTTAGAGATGACAAAGCCTAGGTAAATCAATTCTTGTTTCAGGAAGTCACACTTTTCCAAGTTTATCATTAACTTCTGATCTTGCAACCTCTTCAAGACTATCTCCAAATATTTCAAGTGTTCTTCCTTGCTCTTACTAAACACCAAGATATCATCAAGGTAGACTACCACAAATTTCCCTATGAACTCCTACAAAAGCTCATTCATCAGTCTCATAAAGGTGATAGGGGCATTTGAAAGACCAAAAGGCATCACAAGCCACTCATACAACCCTTCATTGGTTTTAAATGTTGTCTTCCACTCATCCCCCTCTCTTATTCTGATTTGGTGATACCCACTCTTTAAGTCTATCTTGGAGAAATAAGTAGCCCCTCCCAAACAATCCATTAGATCTTCTATTCTAGGAATAGGAAACCTATACCTTATGGTTATCCTATTTATGGCCCTAGAATTGGTATAAAGCCTCCATTTCCCATCTTTCTTTGGGGCTAAAATAGTAGGTACTACACATGGGCTAAGGCTCTTCCTTATCAGCCCTTTGTTTAGGAGTTCTTGAATCTGATTTGCTATCTCTTCATTCTGCTGAGGGGTCATTTTATATGATGCCTTCTTAGGAAGTACTACTCCTGGTATGAGGTCTATCTGGTGGCTAATATCTCTGATAGTTGGCAAGGAATCAAGTATGTCTGTTGCAATCACTCCTTTGTATCTTTCAAGCAGATCTCTGACCTCCTTGGGTCCTACTTCCCTCACACTTTCCTTCCTTTCCCCCTTAGATTTCACAATCAAAGAAAAACCTACTCCACCACTTTCCTTTAAAGTGTCCATGAATTCTTTTTCTCCTACCATCATTACACTAGACCCTACATGTTGTGGATCCTCTTCTACCAATGACTATATCCTATAAGTCACACCATCCTTTTGGAATGAGTAAGCATTCTTTTCTCCATCATGATGAGCCTTTCTGTCAAACTGCCATGGTTTGCCTAACCAAAGATGGCAAGCATCCATTGGAAGGATGTCACACAAGATTTTATCTCTATACCCCCCAATACTGAATTCTACCCATGCTTGTTCATTGATGAGTATGTGTTGCCCCTTATTTAACCAACTGACTTTATATGGACAACTATGGGGTATCTTTTCTAGATTCAACTTATTCACTGCTTCCAAAGATATATTATTATCAGTAGAACCAGAATCACTAATAACTTTACAAACCTTACCTTGGATCTTGTAGTTGATTCTAAACAAAGCCCTTCTTTGAGATGGTTCAGCCTACACTAGTTCTTTGAGTAGCGTCCTCTTGATCATTAGATTTTCTCGCATTTCTAATGTTAGATTCACTTCAGGAGATGTCACACTCCTTGCATCTTCTTGAATCAAAGTGGTTCTCTTCTCACCACCATGAGAAGTTGAGGCCTTCTCTGGACACTTGTAGGCTGAGTGCCCTATCTAATTGTAGTTATAGCATCTCATATTGGAGAACTTGGATCCTCTACTTGATCCATTTGTCCCACCTCTTCCATTAGGCCTTCTTCCTCGGTAGCCTCCTCTACTACTTGAGTCGCCAACTTGCTCTCCTTGGCTAGACTCACCACTCGGCCTCTAGTTAGGACTCTTCCTCCAAAACTACCTATGCCTCTAAAACTTCTTCCTCCTCTTCCTCTATTATTCTACTCACTCTTTCTCTTTATCTTTTCTTTAGCCCTTAAGGCCATTTGGAAACACTTGTTCACTGTCTCCAGAGCTAAGATGTTGATCTCGTCTTAGATGTTCATCCTTAGGCCATTCAAATACCTGGCCACCTTCTCTGACTCTTCTTGTCTCTTTGATATGAGACTGATTTTATGAAACTCTTGTGTGTATGCATTCATATCAAGGTCTCTCTGTTTGAGGTTCTACAATTTCTTATACATCTGCACATTATAGTCCAGGGGTAAGAATTGTACCTTGATTTTGGTCTTCGTCCTTTCCCAGGAGGTTATCACATTCTTCCCCTCCTTGACTCTCTCGCCTTGCTCATAATTCCACCATGCAAGAGCAAACCCTTGCAACCTTGCCTTTGCCAACTTAACCCTCCTATCATCAGGTACTTCTTTGTACTCAAAATGATTGGTCAATGCCTCAATCCAATCAATCACCTCTTCAGCTTCCATACTTCCACTATACATAGGTAACCCATCTATGGTGTCCCTATTGAGGAACTTCAGAGCATCTACAAATGTGCTCTGATCCGCAGGTATCTCCTCTGTTTCTTCATTTTCTTTATCCCCTTCTTCATCACTGTCACTTTCATCTTCCCTATCCTTACCCTTGGTTCTTTTCAACTCTTCAAGCTTGGACTCAAACATCTCTTCGATCAATTTCTTCACTGCATCTCATGACATGCTTTTAGGAGGCATCGTGGCAGCCTCTACTTCACTTTCCTTGTCTAACATACACCAAGACTACACTACCCAAATGATCTTCAAAACTAACTTTGATACCAATATGATGGGGAGCGCGCAGTGGTAACGCAGACAAAATCAAAATTTGTTTTCTATCGGTAAGACTTCACTTACTGGCCACCGATACACCTCGATCGGTCAGATAACCGTCGGTCGGAATGACTTTCTTAAGTCTCTCCATGATCAAACTTACACTGATGTGACCATGAAACTTCCTTCGCCAAGACTTACTTCTATCGGCAAAGTCTTCTATCCTTCAGCTAATGCCCCGATGCCTTAACTGATATCCCTTTTTGTCTTAACTGTGATTGTGTCGATATGACTCACTTCTATCGGTAGAACTTTGAACTTGTCTCCTGATGTGCCGATGGCATTTGTCTTTGGTAAGACTCGATACTATCGGCAAATCTCCTTTTGTTGTTTCTGATGTGCCAATGCATTCTGACTTCAAGTTCGGTGAGACTCAAATCTATCGGTGAGCTCCAGTTTCACTAGGCCGATACACCGATAGACTTCTCACATTCGGCTAGACTATTCTTATTGATCCGAGAGTGAAATACTTTTTTGATGGCCTCGTCTCGCTGATAATGACTTCAGCAGCTTTGCAACCCTATGATTCGTCTACTCTTCAACTGAAACCTAGCACATGGAGATGCTAGGTGATCTACTGTGCAAGACACTCCATTTGGATTCTCTGCACCGTCGAACAGGAAAACAAAATAGGAAACAAAAACACATACTTGTACAACGAAGCCATTCCACTAATCTCGACAAGAATCGTACCAGTGGAATGCTTCAATGAACCATTCTGCAACAAACTACTGAAAGGAGAATCTACTATGCGCAGTAAGAAATTCTTGCACTTTAAAAAAAAACACAAGATGGACGGAACAAAGCTTTATTGTTCTTCAATACATTTCATACACAATACCAACAAGAACATCAACAAAGAATACAGGACCCGAATAGCACCCGAAATGTTCGTTCTCCTATGTTTTTAACCCACTATTGTGGGAGGCCAACTGATTCAGAGCAGTTGAGGAAGACCAACTGACTGTGTCCCCCAACTATCCTATTTCAACCAGTTCTCACTTGGTCGGCTACAAACTGAACAACAAAAATTGTAAAAAAACATTGGTCAAATTAACCTTATTACAAACACAAAGCATGATTTGTTAGGTTCTCCTGCACCAAGAACTATATGATATGAGTATCATTACATGATGTTTGCATTTCAAACTATATAATAATCTACATCTAGTATTTTTATGCAATCTTTCATCAGTCGATATACTATAGTATAGTTCAATAAATGAGTTGTTGCATTTATTTGTTCATAACATAACAGTCTACATAAATTAGAATGCACATTATCTCTGTATAACATAATCATATTTATATGATGTACTACTAAGAAATCATGTCTTGTGTTTGTCTCTGACCATGATAAGTTCTGGGCAAGTCTATAGATCTGTATTAGAATTGTTCAAGATATGTGTTAGTAGTAGACATTACATTACTTTATATTTTGAACTTTAGCTCATTGCATATGATAGCATGTAGTATGAATGATCCTCATAATTTCTTGTATATATAAAGGAAATAAATGATCATATTTACATTTAGGAATGAATGATTGTCACAACTGAATGAATATATATGTCAATTGATCATTATATTGGATGTTTAAATGAAAGGTGTTCAAGCACTAAGATGAATGTATGGAAATCATGATGTAAAGGCTAAGAATGATATAATTATGAAGCACTATGTATAAATATTGATGACGATTTAGAAATCATAGTTTCATGCCATATCTGAAAGGAGAATTTAAGCCTCATCCTTAATGATCTCACCAATCTATGGGTATGGGGTTAAGTTAAGGGTGTGATTTGGACCTAGGTGACCCTCAAGAAGATGAAGTACCTCTGGGTGTAAGGTGAAGTCTCTTGGGCCAAGTGTTGAAGTACCTCCGAGTGTGAGGTGAAGCCTTGGGCCTATGGTATGATGAGCTTATCAATGTTAAATGTGCCCTACTAATGGGAGAAAATTACAGATTCCAACTAAAACCCATTTGCAGACAACAAAAATCAAAGAGATATGCTGGAATAATGACAGGAAACATAAGGCAATTCCTTCTCAATGACAGGATATAACAACATCAACAACATAGAATACATATGATAGGAGAGATATAGTTTATTCACTTATATTTCCTTCTAATTCAATATTACATAATCAAAATATTGGCTCATATACTTAGCCTCACACTGCAGATCTAGATAATGATGCCTCATAATGGTCGATGCCCACCAAGCTTGACTACTCATGATTCATTATTGTGGTCTGTAGAAACCAAACAAAACATAATGTTGCCTAGTTGTAACCGTCACCAGAAGGAAGAATTGAAAATAAAATGACCATGCAATAGAATAATAACCACCACCCAAAATAGCAAAGATACATCCAGAAGAAATAGAAACCACGATGTCCACGACTTGCAGATGTTTAATAGAAATTCAATGTTGTTTCTAAACTTGTCAATTCTTCTCAAAGGAATAAAGCATTCACCAGCTGGTTCCAAATTTGCAGATAACTAGCTACCATGACCTCTAGATAATAATAGTAATTTAATGTCTCAGCAATGGTTGATAGAAATAGCCAAATAAGTTACTGTCATATGGGTGACATGAGCTGCACAATAAAGCCCAAAAACTGAAAATATGCAATCCAAAATTGATGGAACACGATGCCACTACATCAAACTCCCCAGGTAGAAAAATTCATGAGCTCCTTCTCATGAGGTCCATGATTCCATTTTTCTTTTTCCTCATCTTCCAGTTTCTTAATTCTGCACTTCCATACTTGCATTGTTGCCTTCAAAATTTCGTTGTCTACATTTGTCAGCTTCTTTCTCTCTGTGCATACTTCCTCTGTCAATTCTCTTTATTGACTCCAAATTTCCACAATTCTGACTCATCATCACAGTCATCTACTGGCACCATCTCCAATGAAAACAAAACCTCATCTTTGCTCCATGAAAAAGAAATTACCTCTGGAATCTTTATGACTACAATGTTAGCTGGTAATAGTAAGTCTTTGTCCTCTTCTACATTCTCTGGTTCATTCATCGCATTCTCAATTGAACCTTCTACACTTTCATTCTCCACTACATCTACCTTTACTAAGTCTGCACTTCCACTATCCAAGATGAACTACACATCTAATTGCTTATCCTCTTTTTGCCAACACAATTTTCTTTTCATTTTCATTACATTTATCATCTTCAGAAATAAAAGAATGAACTATAATTTCCCTAGCATCAAACTCAGAATTATTTTAATTGTTAAAATAAACAATTTCAAATCTCTGAGAATCTATATTTTGGTCATTACCTATCACTTGATAATCTTGTTCCTTACCAAACTGTTCGCAGTCCTCATCAACATCCTCTACATTCTTGTTGTCAACTTCTTCTATGTCTGTTGCTGGCTTGCTATCTTCTGCTTCCTTCTTTCCTGCAATCACAACATCATTAGGAAAATAATTCTTTTCCAATGCCTCCATTCTTCTTGAGATCTTTTGCAATTCCTCATTGAACTTCCTCTTTTCCACATCATCACAATATCTATCCTACGATGGTATTACAATGGGTCTTCTAACTACAATCCTCATCTCCTTTAGTATTTTGCCAACTCACACTCTACAACCAATCTTCCATGGCTCCTTCTCTACCCTCTACAGTTATAGGTCTCCTCTCTCTCTCCTGCAATAAAATCTTCTAGGGTTTACTCAAGACACAACCACACAACTCTTTTCCCACACCCACTAGTCCTGGCTAAGTTGCCTCTCTTCAGCAATCTACTCAACACTCAAGACCAACCATGCTTTGATGCCACTTGATGGGAGAAAATTACATATTCCAACTAAAACCCATTTACAGAAAACAAAAATCAAAGAGATATACAGGAATAATGACAGGAAACATAAGGCTATTCCTTCTCAATGACAGGATATAACAAGATCAACAACACATAATACATATGGCAGGAGAGATATAGTTTATTCACTTATATTTCCTTTTAATTCAATATTACATAATCAAAATATTGGCCCATATACTCGGCCTCACACTGCAGAATGCCACAAGAAATAACTTTAACCTATCTAGCTTGTATCAAACGGCTCAGAATGAACTGTTGCCCTTTCCTTTACTCGACCATGGCCTCCTCATCCTCTTAATTTCTTCTTTCTATCTATTTCACCTCCAATCACTTTAATTCATGTACAAAGCATATCTTTCACATATATGATAACTGGTCTTTAGACCATCGATCTCTCCTCCTCTAAACTACACGGCTAATATGAATGGCCTCTACCATCTACCTCTCCTTGATTTGATATGTTTTCTCCTTCTTATATACTTAGCTATGATCCAAATAATGATGCCTCATAACGGCTGATGCCCACCAAGCTTGATTGCCCACGATTCCTTATTGTGGTCTATACAAAAAAGTAAAACATAATGCTGCCTAGTTTTAACTATCGCCAAAAGGAAGAATTAAAAATTAAACGACCATGTGACAGAATAATAACCACCACCCAAAATAGCAAAGATACAACTAGAACAAATAGAAACCACGATGTTCACAACTTGTAGATGTTTAATAGAAATTCAATGCTATTTCTAAACTTGTCGATTCTCCCCAAAGGAATAAAGCATTCGCCAGTTGGTTCCAAATCTACAAATAACTGGCTACCATGACCTCTAGATAATAATAGTAATTTAATGTCTCAGTAATGGTTGACAGAAATAGCCAAACAAGTTACTGTCATATGGGTGACATGAGCTGCACAATAAAGCCCAAAAACTAAAAATATGCAATCCAAAATTGATGGAACATGATGCCACTACATCACCTACGTTGGGTGACTCTCAAATGGATGAAGCATACTCAAGTGTAGCATGAAGTCCTTTGAGCTGAATGGTGAAGTATGTCGGGTGTAGTGTGAAGCCATCAGGCGTCTATATGGGATGGTTAATGGCACCTTAACGAACCGTGCTCATGGAATTAGGGATTGATTAATGATAAGGTGACTCACAATTCTCTCTAGGATAGAACATGAATTCTATGAATGTGAATATGGAATAACTATGAAATCATGATTATAATGCTTAAAGACCAATGCAGAAAGAATATGGATTAATACTTTACTAGTGAGTTCTAATTATGATATAAAAAAGGAAAAACTAAATACTAATGTTTCCTTTTTGTAAGTTGAAATTGTGCAAGGTTGTGAACAATTTGAGCTTACTAGAAGGGGACATTACAAGTGGTATCAGAGTGGCCATCCTTCCATCTTGTGTATACTTGTAACTTATTATCTCATGTGAATACCTTGTGTATTACTTGTATTCATGCTTCATGCTCTATATACTCGTGTGTTGCTTCATGCTTATTGTGTATACTTTGGTAGTACATGTATTTATGTTTATGCTTGGTGACCTTGGAATGGTGGATGTACCCGCAGTTTAGTATGGGATGTACCAATCCCCTTTCTAATGGTCTGATAGTATACTTATTGGTATTGATGCATCTTATGTGACTCCATGCATTCACGAGTGTGCTTCATGACTTACGCTTCATGTGTATACTTGTAGTCAAGGGTATACCTTGTGAATTATGTATTCAAGTGTATACTCTATAAATTGCATTTGTATGAAGGCATATATTTATGCTTCATGTGTATACTTCATGCTTTACATCTATTTATATGCTTCATGCTTTTATGGGTATTACTTCATGCTTTAACCTTACTTGTATGCTTCATGTGTGTGTTTTCTTATGTGTGTTCACATATTTTACGTCATGCTTCCTATCTGTGTGTGTTTATGCATATTCTTGTGTAATCTTGTGTATTTTCATGTATTGCTCCATACTTGTATGCTTCCTATTCATAGGTTTCTCATGTTGATGAATGTGTGTTTCTCATATCTGATATATATTCTCAGCATGTATACTTCAAGCTCCATATGTGTTCATACACATGCTGCTTAGACATTCATGTGTATGTTTTATGTGTATACTTCATTGAGTGCAATTGTATTCAAGTGTATGCTCTATTCAAGTGTATGCTATATGACTTTGCAATTATATTCAATTGTATGCTCTATGACTATGTACTTGTATCCAAGTGTATACTCTATGACATTGTATTTGAATGCATACTTTATGTCGATAATTATATTTGAGTGTATACTCTATACTTTATATTTGTAATTGAGTGTATATTCTATGATTGTATTTGAGTATATAACTCTATTCCTTGTAATTAATTGTATACTCTATGATTGTGTTTGAGTGTATAACTCTATTCCTTGTAATTGAGTGTATACTCTATGATTGTATTTGAGTGTATAACTCTATGCCTTGTAATTTGAGTGTATACTCCATGATTGTATTTGAGTGTATAACTCTATGCCTTGAGATTGTATACTCTATGATTGTATTTGTATTTGAGTATGCACTATATGATTTGTATTTGTATAACTAGTGATTGTGTACTCTATAACTTGGTATCTGTATTTGAGTGTATGTACTCTACAACTTCTATTTGTATGTGAGTATATTTTCTATGACTTGTATTCAATTGTACACTTTATGATTGTGTATTCGAGTGTATACTCCATGACTTATGTATGTTCAAATACACACTTCATGACTTAATTGTATTCATGTATACTTCATATTCATGTGTATACTTACATGTTACATGTATGCCTCTTTCCTTAGGTATTGCACGTATATACTTTTGTATGCTTCATACTTTGTGTATCAAGTGTATGTTATGTGTTTCATGTATTATATGCATGTACTCATTTATTACATACTATGTTCATGATTCATGCTTCGTATAGTTTAAGTATTAAGTGTATAAGCTTTGTGTATGCTTCATGTACTATGTGTATTTATGATTTGTGTTTCGTATATATGTGCTTATACTTCATCATGGATCTTCTCTCCAATGGTGTTCTCTTTTTGGAGTGTCAAACCAAAGAGCCTCACCCATCATGTTATAGACAAATATATCTTTCTCTCTCATCATTCTTTTAACACACTTATGGTCCACATTCTTAAGACTATTATATCCTTGTCATCGATGTTAAGAGTTTAGAACACTACACATAGTTACATGATAATAGCTGAGATTGTTCAACTGCTATCACTACAAATTTTAATTCTTGCAAGTCTAAGGATCAAGACATTATGCCCTGACTTGAAATGTAAGGACTAGACTACTATTACCTCCATTTTCATTTGGGCTAATACAAGGTGATGACCTCAACCTAACATGATCACAATTCTCAAAGAACCTCCACCACAAACAAAAATTAAAGCATCACTAATTTTACCTTGATACATGTCAGAGTGCACTAGTATTACTAAAAGCTTAGTCATCACACAAAACTATTATGTAGAGATCCAACACTCTATTGTGCCCTATAATATCTATGTTTGAATCAATTTATGGTAGTGAAGTCACCCCTAAGTATTTAACGTAAATTACAATTAGCCTTTGATAACAAGGTACTCTACTATTACCCTTAGTCTATTAGACATAACCGAGATTTACAAATGAATTACTCTAGCATTCCATGTTAAAATATTCATGTCAAAATTCATCATATAAAAATGTTTCTACTCCACACTCATAGAAACAATAGAAATATACATATCAACCTTGCAACTTACCAATTCTCTCTCCTCAATATTAGATAATTACTCCCAAGGTATTGACCTACACATGGTTCTTCTCAAATTCTTGGGTTAACCGAAAATTGCTTGAGGACAAGCAATCTCGAGAGAGGAGGCCTATCATGTCCCTATATTTAATTAGTTATGTATTTCAAATATCCCAACATTAAATATAGATTGAATAAATTAAAATAATGTAACTGTGTGCTTCAGGATTAAACTATGTTAGTTTTTCCCTCAACGTTTCAGATCACACTCCATGAACCATCATCAGGAGAAAAGAAAGTAAGAGAAATACAATGAATAATTTGTAGATCAAGAAGCTTAAATAGAAAGGGAGAGGGAAAAGAGGTGGCATGGGGACAAAGAGATCACACATGGAAGAAACTTCCAAAAACAAAACTAACACTCCAAAAACCCCAAATTGTAAAGAAGACTCCAAAGACACAAGCACAAGCCAAAAAGGACAAAAACCACAAAGTGAAACTCAGAAAAAATAAGAAAAATGATAATAAAAATAAAACATCAAACCTACAAGTGAGAAAAATATAACTATAAAAATGTATGTATACTTCTATGTATATCTATATAGATGTATAAGCGAATATATCTATATGGCATTAAATAAATCAATAGATATATATATTTGTATGTGTGTGTGAGTGAGTGTAAAAGTAAATAACTGTATGTATGAAAGAAAAAGAAACTTAGAAATAATAGAAAGAAGGAAATAAATTAAAACACGTAACCTACAAGGGAGAGTAAATATATAACTATATATAAATATACTTCAATACATATCTAACAAGATAAATGTGAGAGAGAAGATATATATATATATATATATATATATATGACTAGATATATAATATCTATATGAATATAAAAGTATATGAGTGTAAATAGCTACACGAAGGAAACAAGAAGTGTAAAATAAAATTTAAAGAAAAAAATGGGAAACATCAAGTAAAAATAAGTAGGAAACTATGGGACAAAAAGAAGAACATATGGGAGTAAACAAAGAACACGGGAGAAGAAGACCTGAGAGCACAAGAAAAAGGTTGAGTGAGAAAGTACAACCAAATTTAGAACGATCAAACATTCAAACCTAGTTAAAAAATATAAGGACAAAATCCAAAGCCAGAAAAATAAGATAGAAGGAAGAATAGACGGAGAATGGAAAGAAAACAATCTAATGCCTAAAGACATGCTAGAAAAAAAGTGAATGTAGGAACATATGTGTGCATGGAAAGGTAACACAGGACATGTGTATCTATGTATATACATATACAAACAAATCAACACGAAAGTTTATACGCACATATACATACCTATATGAATAGAAATATGCAAAAAATATGCACCTATAGGTGAACGAGGGGGGAAGACAACCGAAAAGGAGAGGAGAGATGAGACAAAAGGGGGAAGAGGATGTGGTGGGGGTGGAAGGGGAAAGATATAAGAATGAGGAGGGGGAGAAGAAAGGGGAAAAATAAGGAAGGACAAGGCAAAAGGAAACCAAGTAAAAAAGATGAGGTAGAAGGGAGGATGGAGGGAAGAGGACAAGGGGGAAAGGTGTAAGGAAACAAGAGGGGAGGGGTAAGGAGAAGGGCAAAAGAAGAGGAAATGAAAGGAGAAGGGAAAAAATGGTTAGGAAGGGTGGTGGGGTGATTTTCTAAGGCGGGCCAATAAGGGGTTCCAAGAGAAGCTTAGCCTCCACCCATCATCACTATTGAGATTAGATCGGTGTTTGTTGATCTCTATGGCTTCTTTGAGTTTTCTCTTGACGAAGTTATCTTCACTAACTAAGATTAGAGTGTTTTCTAAGAAGATGTGGTGTTTAGTTAAGGCTGACTATTTGGCAAGGGTGGATTTATGCACACACTCATGTCTGATGTCCACACTATACTCCTTGATCCTAGTGACAAAGGATCGGCCAGTCTCCCTGATGTAGGGGTACCACATGAACAAACAATCTTGTAGACTCTAGAGTTGAGAAAGAGTTCAATGGGGTCTTTAGGAGAAGGGATCTAGTTTCTCAGAGTAGAAATGGGTTTGAAATCGCATTGGAGGCCTTTTTTAAGAAGAATTTTAGAAATTTTGTTAGAAAGGCCAACAATGAAAGAGAGGGTGGAAAAAGGATGGTTAGGAAGGATGTCCTCCTTAGGCTTAGGGCTAAGGCTAGTTTTGGCTAGTTTGAAAGATCTCAAGATGTGTTTTCTCTTGTAGCCATTTAATTCAAACACTATGGTAAGGTGGGCAAGCTCTTGGTCTAAATGGTCACTATCACAAATATGAAAATCCCTAGTGGCCAGAGTTTTAAGGATACTAGATTTTTGGGCAGGATGGTGATGTGAAGAGGCCTAAAGATAAAGGTTAGTGTGGGTAGCCTTGTAGAAGACCTGACACCCTAAAGAACGATCTGGTTTCTTGATGAGCAGGATGTTGAGGAAAGGAAGTTTGTTGTCATTTTCTAGCTCTTTAGTAAAGGATATACTCTAAGCTATGTGGTTAAGGTGTGAGTGGAATTCATCAAGTTTATCAGGGCCATGGGGCCGACATATGTTGGTATCATTGACATAGCATTTCCACCATTTAGGTTTGAGGGGAAAGGAATTGAGGGTGATATCTTCAATGTACTCTGTGTACAAGTTAGCAACAATCAGGGAAAGAGGGGATCCCATGGCAACTCCATCTAACTGCTCATAGACTACTCCTTGGAATGTGAAAAAGGAGGAACAAAGGCAAAGCTCAACCAAAGAGACAATCTCATTGTTGGTCTTGCATCTGATAATTTCAATGGAGTTAGGGATAGGGTCCTTGGTAAAAAGAGAGACCACATCAAAGCTAACCAGGAGGTCATTTTTCTCTAACTTTTTATGTTTAATGAAATCAACAAAATGGGTCGAATTCTTGGTGAAGGAACTGGACTTACCCACAAGGGGAGAGATTAGCTTGGCCAAGAAGGCAGCTAGCTTTTAAGTGGGTAAGCCAACTATGTCAATAATTGGGCGAAGGGGGACATTGGTTTTGTGGATTTTTAGAACACTATAGATGTGGGGAGTGGACTCTTTGGAGGGTAAAAGTTGCTTTTTTGTGGCATCATCAAAGGAAGAAAGGGAGATGGCATTTTAACTTTTCTTAAAATTTTGGAGATGGGGTTGTGGGTCAAGATTTTATAGTTGTCACCATTGGAGAGGAGATCTAGAATCTTGGAGATATAGTCATGTTTGTTCATGATGACTATGGCATTGCCTTTGTCTACTTTAACAATGACAAGGTCATTGTTGCTCATTAGACTCTTGAAGGCCCGAAGCTCAATTTTGGGGATATTGCACCTGGGTGGTTTGGCATGCCTTAGTGTGACAACACAATCTCATCTTATTTTCTCATCAATATCCTCAGGGAGAGAACAAACCACTTTTTTAATCTCAATTAAAAAATTAGTATAAGGAATAGATTGCGGGGTGATGGCAAAAAATAAAACCTCTTTTTAAAAAATTGAAAGAGAGAGGATATAAAGGTACACGAGAGAGGTTAACAACTAATTTATTTTCCTAGTCATGAATAATGTTGGACCGGGGGGCATGACTAAAAAGAGGGGGAAGAGGGCAAGAATTAGGAGGAGGCTCCGTGCTCTGGGAGGAATAAGTGGTTGGGATGTTTGAAAGGTGAGAAGAGTGGATGGGATGGGAATTACTCAAAAGGAGAGAAGTACTAGGACACAAAATAACAGGATTAGTTGGAGAGGATATAACCGAGGACGACATGTGTGTAGTTTTAGGGGCATAGCTAGGAGAACCAATGAGATAGTTGGTATAGGTAGAGTTGACGGCTAGGGGAAGGTGTGGACTTGACATGGAGATCACATCACCATTAATGGAAGAAAAGGATTACAAGGAAGAACATTGAGGAACGACATGGAGGAGCGGTGTACCTGGACGGGAAGGAAGGTGACCATTGTTGTGGAGCTACTACTGTAGAAAGGCATTAAAGAGGTTAGATAGAGGAGATGGCTCCTTGCTAGGCTCCTATGAACCAAGTCTGAAATCTTGTGAGTTAAGAGAAGATGTGTTCTCTAAGTTGGAAAGGCGAACATTGGAAAGATTGCTCTCTGTGGCAGGTAGAGATCTGAGTCTAAAGTCTTTTTGAGAGGGACTGGTCAGTTGTGAGGGCAGGATTGAAGGAGGGTTAGATGATTGAGGAGTGAGGCAAGTGGAGTTGAGACCTCTAGGAGGAAGAAGATTTTGATCAACTACCGCTAGATCTGCCATTGAATGCATCTAGGAAAAAGTTTCTGTAAGAGGCTACAAAGAGGGGAGCAGACTGGTCACAGAGAGGGATGGCATGTGAGAAATTGAGAGATGTAAATCCATGATTGGAGGCACCAATGGGTCAACAGGCTGAGACAAGGAGTAGGACCATGATGGTGGGAGGATAAGAGAGCTAGGTTGGTAGGAAGCTATACTTCTATCCTAGGTTAACAACAAGTATGAAGTTTGATTAGGAGAACAAGCGAGTGATTCAGATTAGATGAAGCACTGAGGACCATGTCAAACCTAAAGAGGAGGGAGAGATGGGTGTCTTTTGCTAACTAGAGCAAGAAACTTTATTTTTTGTTTTCCATCATAATCTGTACTTCTCCACTTGCATCATAATCTACAAGACTCACTTCCATCATAATCTGCACTTCTCCACTCCCTCCATAATTCATAGAAGGTGGTATCATTCCTAATCATATGAAAGAAATGATTTTGACAAAAGATGCTTATCATAGAATGATGAGGACTTAAAACTATATCACACAATTAATACATATACATCATATATGTAATAATATGAAAATAATAAGTTAATCTATTTTAACACCATGAAAGCATTACCACAAGTATGGTGCTAGCATTATCATGTGATAGAATGCTAATATGGGTTTGAGGCTTTCTCCCCCACCCCTCACAATCTTATACTGACATCAATTATCTCATTACTTATAAGAATTTTATATATATATATATATATATAAGGAATTTCTGACAAAAGAAAATGATTAAAATCTAATCATTGATAATGTTCCCTAAACATTTCTCAATCAAATCAAACGTAGATGATGTCGGATAAACCTTAATGACAAATTGATAATGGTTGAATTGAGATCGACAAAATAGGGGAAGTTAACTAATACATACCCCATCTCATGAAGGTTCACGTAATCTACAACTTGGAACTCAAATCGCAAACCTAAATTTTCCAAACCCTGAATTCTTGGAGGTGGAAATCTTTTCTTGGTTACACTCATAGTCATACAAACTATGATCAGTGTATCATCAATAAATCATTATACATCATCCTTAAATAATCTCAATAACTTGTAATCTCATGTCTAATTTTAATCATTAATCATAATTCATAAAATCAATGATTTATCCTGACTTTTTCCTGAACATTAAATTATTAATCTATGATTAGTTATTCACTTAATCATATGAAAGATAAAGTAAAAAATAGTCAAGGTTTGGGGATGTAACATAATAGTACAAGAATTAGAATCTCAAAATAGAGATGAAGCAAATGTGATTAGAAATAATCATCAATGAACATCTGAAAAAAATCCTCACTCTAAAAGATAAGAAAGCAACACACTTAATCTCCAATCAAGTGGGAGGTACAATCATTTGAATGATGCAAATATTGAGTTATATCTTGAAAATGAAAATTCAAGATCAATAGAACATGTACAAGTAACACCTCACAATTCAACCTAAAATGAGATAAATTTATCTATAGAAGGAAATGTACAAAATATACATGGCTAAATTCAATTTTGAAAGGTTTTTGTAAATTTTGTTGTAATGGTGCTAATGGATATGATAGTCTTTTCTGATTTCTATCACACAATCATGTCATCAATTTTAGGAATTAAATATGTATTGAAACTTTGAAATAATTAGGCTTTAAAATAATTATGATTTTAAATAATAATGATTAGGGTTTATGTAGTGCCCCTCCATTCCCACCTTAGATGTACAGGTGAACTGATCAAGGTGCATTAATGTGAAGGTAAAATAATGGGAATAACTAAGGTAAGGTAAACAATTGATGTTGTACAATATTGATAGATGCCTCATCCATGTGTGGTTTCATATGATAGTTGATGTGTTTTATTGATAATCTCCATTATGACACTGATAATGCAGGCTTTGACATTGTTTTGCATTCCAATGATTAAGATGTCGATCTTACTACAATTGTTATATGTTAGAATGAATCTCATGGACTGATTCTGTTAGATTTATTTGTTATGATGGTACTTCTAAGACTTATTCAATTGCATGCACCTAAATGTTCAATGTATGGTTCTGTTCAGATAATGAGGTAGATTTGCTTTGGTTACGGTTATGTGTTATCTAATCTAGATTGATATAATGTGGAAAGGATGATGTCGTATCACTCGCTTGCAAGTGCCCTGCGATATTGTGATTCCTTTTTCACCTGGTGTCAGCTTTTGTGTGTCTATATATGTCATTTGTTGCAGGATGCAGGTATCTGGCATCGACTCCACCTGAATTAACAAATCTAAGTGTGCCCTGAACCCAATGGATAAGTTGTTCCAGAGATAACTTAAGGTCCCACATCCCAAGTCATCATCCTTGACTAGGATGCATGACATGTCTAGTTCAACCTGTCAGTTCTGTCAGTATGTCAAGTCTTGCATCTGATTGATATTTGATGGAGCCTATTGGTTAAGTGCGTGTTTGGCCCTGGCTTGTGAACATGTTTGATTTGGCATTCGAGATCTATCTTGCTCAGTGGGTTAATGATATATGCCTAGATTTTGTTGTGGTGAATTAGAAATTATTATAGCATATATTATATTATTATTTAACCCACTATAATATTTAACATGGTTATATCATATTATTATTATTATTATTATTATTATTATTGTGATTTAATAAGTTATTTACGAACCAATAAATATAATAGATTATTGTTAATGTGTATGTAATGTTAAGTTAATAATAATAATAATAATAAGGCAAATAAATAAATATTATAAAATTAGGTTATATAATTAATTATATTATATAAGTGATGCCGATAAATGGTTTTACCATTTGTGTGAACTTGGGTGTCAATTATATTCACCCTAATCATATTGGTAACAAGATGCTTTTAATTATTGAACCATTGTTTTATTAAATTAAAGATTGATCCGTTTTGAGTTGGTTGGGATTCCCGTACAACGGACATCCCTCTTCTTCTAGAAAAAACGTCTCTCTTTGGATTACATGAGGGAATTCATCTAGTTTCCATAGAGCGAGGGGAGGTTTTGGGGGTAGGAGGTTGGAGCCGCAAGATGGGATCAGGGAGCAGTATCAAATCTTCAACCCTGTTCAGTTTCCTTGTTTCTATTTTCTGTCTTAGATATCTTTGAAGAAAATGTAGTTTCTTTTTTAATTTGATTTATTTCTTGTTTGCTGATGGAATCTACCTGAGAATTTCAGAAGCCTTGTTCATCAGATCCAATTTGTGCATGTTTTCCTGTTAGTTTATTTAGCACCATTAATATCCTCCTCGAATCCATTCGTGTTTATCTTGAAATCATTGCACCCCAAGAGATTTCTTCTCTGAAACATAAATCAAACAATTCACATACTTAACTTAGGTGCCCAGATTTTGCATCAGCCATCAGTCTGGGTGCTGTGTCTTTTCGTTCAGATTCGCATTCTTAATTACAGAGATTTTATCCTTCGATTTAGTTTTCTTGAAACCTTCTATAGTTTATCAATAATTGAAATGAGCCTAAATTCATATGTGATCTGCCGGTATCAGGACATCATAATCTCACATTCATGGCAGGTTTAATTGCAATCCATTCTGCCTTGATGGATGTCCCTTCATTTTGTTGCTACAATGTTTCCTTTAAATACATTATTTCTAGACTCTGATCTTAATGACTTTCCAAGAATGAATACATGTTGTAAGGTTTCCATTAGCACGTTATTGCGTCAGATCTTCCAGGTATGGATTGTGGAATTCTTCTTTCTAAACTGGTTGAATGTTTTTCTTCGATCTTTAACTATTAAGTATTCTCACCACTTACCTTACAATCATTCCACCAAATGAATGACGTCGCATTTCCTCAAATAGTTGGAGTACCTCTTCCATTCTTCCACTTGAGCATAATGTACCCTGTAATTATTGTAGTTCATGAGACCTCCACATTGCATTATAATATGAGACATGTGCGTGGAACCCTCTTTTTCTCCTCCATAGATTATCATGCTTTCCTGTCTAAATCTTTTTTATTGTCTTATTCCCTTTTGCCCAACTCATTGCTGTCACTGCTCTTGACTAAGAAATGACCGTACATTATCATTGGTGTGAATTGCCTTAAAACACACCAAATACGGTGACTTTATAGTGTGCCATTTTGAATTATTGACCCAAACTGATCTCATGAGTTTACCATGATATTAGACTGACTGAATTTCTCTGACTTTAAGGCGTGGCTTGTACTCAGTCCAAACTGCCTGCCCAACAATTTACAATTGAAGTAAGGACTGTCTGATATGGCTCAGTCATTTTATCAAACAATTCTTTAGCAGCATCGATCTTTCCAATGTGTGTTTATCCTGAAATCATGGCTGTCCATGGGACCACTTTATGCATAGGCAGACCTTCAGATAACAGGTTTGCCTTGGGTTTCACTTAACATCTTTCTAATTCTTACTCATTCTAAGAATATGCTAGATAGGGTTTCGAAATATGCAATTCCATTTGCCATTATGTTATTTAATTGTATTCCAAAATAATAGGTCATAAAATTGAAAGTGCGCCTCTCTCACCACACCCACTTACTATTGCATAAAGGAAGAATAAATCTTTGTAGAGGCTGTAGGATCCAAAACAAAATTGTAGCTAATATTAGTAAGCACTGTGAAATCAACCATTAAGGCTTTATTGGCGCTTTAGTGTTTATGTTTAAGGTGTCTTTAAGATCGCCCAGCATGGGTACATTGGTAAACCAGGAGCACATAATGATTAGTTGTAGGTATGATGCAACAAGAGTTACAAATGTGACTATGTCTGTGCAACTTCCCACTCAAACTGTAGGGTTTGATGCATGCCTTGAACACATGCAAGATAGCGTACCTTTCTCTCTTGTACATCTGGGTTGCCATGGCCTATCAACAAATAGAGAACTTAAGTTTAACTAATCTGCTGTAGAAGCTGTCGAGTTGCTCTCACCATAGTTCATATCTATCATTACATGTCAGGCCCAATATGCGCCACACAGGAAATTTGTACTATTGGAAGAGGATAGGTAAATTCAAAGTCATTTATGTTTTATGTCAATAGTCACATCTAGATTCATTTATCTACTTGGAAAAATTGTAAATAATTGCTCCAATTTTTGTTGGACTGGTAAACACACTCACTAGGAACTGCATCTAATAAGCTTTATATCGTTTGGCTAAAAAATGTCCTATCATGAACTGGTCATTCTAAGTATTGTTAAATAGTGAGTCATGCAAGTATTTCTTTCTCATTTTGAAAGGGGTTTAGGTTTTCTTATAGGTATAGAACTTTAATGTTTCTTTTTCTAAAGACCACAATCTTATCATATGTTTAAGGCGTCGATTGTTGAAACAACAAGTGTTGATTTACTTCTTAGTTGATAAGTTTGGTTCATGAGTACAATGGAATAATGTGGATTAAATGTTTAGATTAAGATAGAAATCCCTGTAGTTATTTATGGTGTGTTTAACGAGACAAAGGTATAAAAGAAATTAGTTCAACTGAGTGAGGTGTTAACATTGATTGTTATGAAATTATGTTGTGTCTGTGAGTTACATTGATAGGAATTATGTATCTCAGAACTGTATTCTACATGTTTTAGAAGCCAATTTAATTGTTTGTTTAACTCCATTATATGGTCTTGAAAACTCTTGTAGGTATGGATATAAATTATATTGTAGGCATTGGTAAATTATTATTATTATTAAATCAAAATATAAAAGATGAATAGTTAAATGTCCCAACAAATTAGAAATTTTATAAAGTGTTAATGGTTTTTGTCAATGTTAATTATAATACTTTGGGTTAGAATGGTAAGTTAAATTATTAGGGTAAAGAGTTATAAAAGTATACTTATACCATGTATTTGATTGTCAGACAACATTAAATTAAGTTTTAAAGATAATTTATTAGATTATTTAGATTGAATTAATGAAATTGACTTAAAAGATCAAACGATTTATTGATCTTTGTATATATATATATATATATATAGGATTAAGAAATGAATCAATATAGATAGTATCGATTTATTTCTTAATGTGAATAAATGAAAGACGATATGGTGATATATTTAATGATGACAGTTGGAATTGATTTAATTACAAATTGTTATAATGGTTTTGTTAAGTTAAAATTTGATAAGAAGGATTGAGATTAGGGTAAAAACATTGTATTTGGTTATGCTTTAAATAATTGGTAAATTGTAAATGAATCTTGTGTAAGATGTATCATTGGTCGTAATAGGCTTGTGTGTAGGTCGTACAGGTTTGTGTTCCAGAGGCATAAGATAATATGATTCGATTGCATGTATTCTGTTGATAGGTGTCCTGAAATGAAGATGTTGTAAGAACATGATGTCTCTTGTCTATGTATGTGCATCTTATGTAGTGCCCCCTTGTCATTGGATTGTGATAGCAGTGGTTTTGCATTGCTCTCTGTCAAATTGGTGACAGTTGTTAGTCATTCATTGCATTGATTCAGTTCTGAGACAGTTGATTAGTAGGTTATGGTACTGTTTTAAGAGCAGGGACGGTGTAGCATTACTTGTTTCGAGTACCTTGTTGTGCCGCGATTCTCTGACTCTTTGTGTATAGGCATATATGTACTTGTTCGTATACAACCAATTGTTTGATTGCAGGTTGCAGGTACCGAACCTCAACTCCACCTGATATAGCAGGTTCGAGCGTGTTCTTACACCAATGGGTATCAGTGAAGGGAGATAATGCGAGGTCTGTTCCACTAGGTCGGTCCTTGTCTTCGATTGTGGTCTCGAGTCGTTTTGTGTTCTTGGTCATGTGGTGTTGCTTGGTCCTTTCCCTATGTGTTGGGTAACCTGTGTTTTGGAGAATAGTCGAGTTGTGTTAATATGCTCTTGCGTGGTTGGTTAATAATGTATTGACTTTTTTTTTTAGAATTGCTCCTATTATGTTATTTGATAATGTTTGTTGGACTTAGAACTTGGATTGTGCCTTGGTTGGATACCTTGGTTGGATTTTATAATAATCTAGCATTAATTGTCTGCTACTCAAGAGTATTTACATCATATAGTGGATAATTATTAGTGTATTTTTTTGTACAGAATAATTTGGATTTGTGAAATAAATGGCATGAGTTGTCAATTTTTTGAAATGGAAGATTTGGGAATCTTTATAAAAAGTAAGAATTTATTATTTGTTGAAGGAGTGGGTGGTTGAGTAACGGATGCATGTTTGCATTAATTTGGAGTTGAACCATTTTATATAGGGAGGTGAATTCAAAAATTGGAAAAAAATCCAAGAGTTGGGTTGTGGGAATACAGAAGAAATGGAAGGCTTCAGATCAAAATATTGTTCTAGGTATGTTCTGCATAATTCTTGCTTGAGTTTATTATTCTGGGATAAATTAATGCTTCTCTCTTGTGCTCCTGAATCAAGTATTCTAAAGTTTTGTTCTGGAAAGCTTACTGCTCTCTTCCATCTTGATTTTTGTAGCTGTTTGTCCTTGGAGATTTCTTAATTCAAAATTATGGCATTCTTGAATCCTTGTGCCAATTCAACATATTCATCTTTGGATGCTCTTGTGTGGAATTGTCCATCTTGGCATTCCTGCGTTCGTTGCTAAGTCATTTTTTTTAGAATTAGGGTTTTGTCTAGGTTCTCCATTGCTTTTGCATGCATGTCTCCAAGTGTTCTTCCAACCTCTTTTTTGGCTAAAATTTCCTTCCTTATATTGTTTCAAGCACTTATTTTTGGCGAAGTCTAGAGAGCCATGTCCTTGCTTCTGTTAGACTTATGTCTGTTGTAAACATTTAAGCAATTTAACAAACCCATTAGTGCACATTTTTTCAAACCAAAGAATGAGGTGAGACCTCACTTATTGAACATTTTGCAAATAACTCACGTACCTGTCTATGATTTCACGTTCTGAACATATGTCCTTCCTGTCATTTAAATCTGGTGTATTCAAGAAGAACCTTTTGCTATATTTGAGCCTCCATTTATCTCTCTCTGTGTGGCTCTGCCATTTAGTGACGTTATGATAAGAAATACCCTTGTGGTTGTTATGAATTAGAATATCTCTCTCCCTTATGAGTTATCTACATTTTCCATGCTCACCTGAGTCTAATGTTTCAACCGTAACTCCTAAATCCTTTCGAATTTGAGAAAATTGCTCACGTGACTACTCAACATGGGCCATTCTACACAAAACCCATGTCCTAGAATTGTGAGATTCATCTTCATATGTGTGCAGTTTGAGACAGAAGTTGACTGCCTAGAAACTACTGAAAAAAATATGGGTTTGACTATATCTATGTTAAATCTGCATTTTGATCATTCCATAGAAGCATTGAACCTTAGTTTTAAATCTACATTTTGATCATTCCATAGAAGCATTGAACCTCAGATTTAAATCTGCATTTTGATCATTCCATAGAAGCATTGAACCTCAGTTTTAAATCTGCATTTTGATCATTCCATAGAAGCATTGAACCTCAGTTTTAAATCTCCATTTTGATCATGCTATGGAGGCATCCAGTCTAAGTTTAAACCTGCATGTTAGCAATATTATCAAATCTTTGTGCCATCCACTCATTAAATTTGCCTCTACATGACAATCCATTCTTTTATTTCCTCTACTTGTCAATGGTATTATACCATAATCTCTATACACTTGCTGGGTGTGAATCTCTGTATATAATCTTAATATCATTCTACGAACATAAACTTGTAGATAGAAAAATATTTCTTCTTGCCAGGCAATAATTAGATTTGTATAATGGTAGATGCCTTTGTGAATATTCAGTTATGTTTTAAAATCATCCTTTGAGGCATCTCTATTTTAGCTTAAAAGCTTGATTACTTAAGAAAAGTTGCCTTTTCTCTTAACCTACATAGAATTAGGAAAGGTAACATTCTATTATATTTTCCTTACTTTCTTATAAGCGAGTGGAAACTAGTTTAGAGAGAAAATAGAAATATAGTATGTTATCTTATATATATATATATATATCCTTATCTTTTAAGAGATTTCTCTCATTATTATGGAATGTTAATTTGTTTAGTAAATAAATAAAATAAGGTTTTAATTTAGTAAGTTGTTAGAGAGAGAGAGTTGTGGAAATTATGAAGAATACTTAGGGAAGATGTTTTTAGAAATTTGGTTAAACTTCTTATTGGATAAAAGAATTTGGAGATATTTTATTCTTTAAATTTAATTTCTTTTATTATTTAATTGAGTAATGTTAAGGTAACTATTTATTATTCATTAGGTATTGTATTTAATTTTATTTATTTATTTTATCTAAAGTACAATATAGAAATGAATTCAATATTGTGTTTATTTTATTTCATAGTTATTTATGTTATCTGAAATAAGTTAAAATCTCTTAAGTGATGCATAGTAGTATTATCCTTGGTACTCAAGTATTGCTAAGTTCTTGAAATTACATTGTTCATTTGGGTATACAACCTAATGGTGTGTTTTGCTAGATATGGTTAATTATTAGATAAAAGTTATGCTTGGGATATAAGTATATTTGTTGTAGGTGTTTTATGTCAATAGGAGTTTATTGATTTAGTGAATTTGTGGCAGTTGGAAAAGGTAATGGAAGTTGTGCGTTTAGGGAAGTCGTAGATTCATGAAGTCATAGTTGGTTATATATGAATGGAAGTTTTTGCTCTTGGTAACAAAGATATGCATTTCAGTAGGAAATGGTAGATGATATATTATTAGATAGGAAATTAAATTGGAAGTTGGTTTTCTTAGCGAATCTGTTACATATGGATAGTGTGAAATTTATAATCATTTATATTGTTTTTGATTTGAAATGATATTTGGTAAAAAGGTTAGTTGGGCATCTATGCCTATAGAAAATTGTATACGTTTATAATGGTTGTTTTATAATGTTTGTAATTGAAGTTGTGATTCGTATAATGGTTTTGGCACGTGATCGTTCTTGTGAAATAGGAATGTAATTTTTAAGAAAATCTATTTATGAATGATGTTGTAGAGCTCGTTGTTTAAGCCTGTAAGGGTATATATAAAAGTTTAAATTAGTAGATTGTGGCAAATAGTCTATTGCGATAGTAAATTATGCTTTTAAAGATATTTATCCTATTTTCATGAATGTGCTCATAGAGTTAGTAGATTGGAAGGTGCTTATTGGAGAAATATTTATGTTATAGTTGTTTTGATTTTGTTTGTAATTGTTTTAATGTCAGAGAAAGATTTTGCTTATTGTAAATAAAGTACTTATAGATGTTTGTTTAGAAATGATAAGTGGCAGATCTTAAATGGTAAGTTAAATTAATTAGGGTTGTAAGGATTTGAAAATTGTAGTAGGGCAGTTAGTAGATGGCATGTAAAGGAAATGACAAGTATTGTTGTGGTTCTACAATTGGTAATTGTTAGGAAATGGACTTAAGGGAATGTATTTACTTTTAGTTGTCTTTGGAAATTGTAGAAGTAATTCGTATTAATGTTCCTGATTCTTGAGGTAACAATATTGTGCTTCGGGTATTAATTACCTTGTTAAATATTAATCTTTTGGTCAGGCTTGTAATATTCTATTTCATGCTTCGTGAACAGAGGATATCATCGTATATGTAGTTTCTTCATTTTAGATACTTTTATTTTGGAAATCAAGGAATTGTGTTTTGTTATATTAAGGGTAATTAGAGTGTCTTTGTCTTGGGATTGATTTATTAATGGAATTATTTTATGAGCTTTCTTTGACCTTTGTTTAAGTAAGGATATTCAGTTTATGGTTCACCATTCTTGCCCTATTAACTCCTAAAGTTTTGAAGTTTTGCTATTTGTGATAATTTGATGTAAGTTGATTTCTTTATTGAATCTGGAGTCCTTTGAAACTCTTACTCGATCTCCTCCTTGGTCATAGCTTATGTTTGTATTGGAGTATTATGTTACCTTGGGGTGGAGCTTAGTCTATGTTGGTTTGTTGTGAAGTAGGAATCTTGTGTGATGTCACGGCCGCTTGTTGTCTATGTGGAAGTGTTGACCTTGTCTGATTATGGTTTCTTTATCTTTGGTTGGACCTAACTCCAGAGGTGAGGTGTCTTGATCGTTGGTCCAGATAGTGGCATGTCAATGTAATGGGATATCTGGATTTTCATATCTTGTAATGAATGAGAATGGTCTCTTGAATATAGTTCTAGGTTTCTTGATGGTATTGCTTCAAATTTTGATGGGTTTCTTTGGACTTATTGTTGTGGCCTAGTGAATGGTGTAAGTTATGGCTCGGATCTGATTGGTGATTATTACCTGTATGTGTGGTAAGTATGTTTGATCAAAGAACGCTAAGGGAGTGGCTTTCATGGTGGGGCCGGTGCCTAGTGAGAGGTCACCTGGGTAACCCCATGGAAGTTGTAAGCATGTGGAAAACTTAATAACTTAATCAAGAGGGTTGGGGTATTAAAACACTTAACAAGATAAGTAAGAGACCTCACCCATGCCTTGAGTGCTCTCACAGGCTAAGGATGGGATGAGAAGGCCTGGTTGGCAAGGCCGACCTCCTTGTCTCCATGAGAGGACTTGTCGGCTCTGCATGTGTCACCCTATGGGGCCGGTACCTAGAGAGAGGCTGCCAGGGTAACCATAGATGGGGGCCGGCTTCTGGGGATAGATAGCCTGGTCAACCCATGTTAGGACCATGTGATGACACTCTCCTTACGCAGTTCTGTTGTTTCTTGGTAGTACCTCTGGAGTGATGTCTTGTCTTTTGCATCTTTGATGATATGGTCAGTTGTGTCAAGTCAGTTATCGTTCTTTTATTTTTGGATGTTGTTTCTTGGCTTAGTGGAATCCTCGTCTTTATCTCCTAGCTCGGAGGGGTGGACCTCAGGGTTCCACATGGTTGGGTGGTCAGAGCTATCCATTGGTCCTTTTGGAGATGTGGTTCAAGTTCTGCGCAGAGGTGTTCCAGATCTAGTTTGCTTCCTACCTTCAGTGGTGTTGTATACTTTCTTATGCATTCTTTTGTAAACCGACGTGATCGGTCTTGTAATCTTGTATTGTAACTTTGTATATTATCTATCTTGCCAATGTAAAAGTTGATCTTATCTGTAGAAGAAGTATAATGTATTTCACTTGTGTGGTTTTAATTTTCTATTCACTGATGCAGTTGTGTTTCCCTAGAGTTGTTAGAAGAGAAATTTCCTTTATGTTGTGTATTAAGGTATATTTGGTTTCTGTTTTGCACTATCTTGCTTTCAAAAAAAAATTATTCCTAAAATTTTGCTTTTGTTAGCCTAACTCTCTAGGGTTACATGACGGGGCATTACATTTGGTATCAGAGCCAAGTTTAAACACTAGGTACTCTAGTTACAATTGAGCCCATTATGTGACCTAGTGCTTAAACTCTGTAGATTAACTGTATCCCAGGTTGCAACACTAAGACCTCTCGATTGTTATTGTTGCCCTAGGTTAAACGATTTTCTCGTTGTAGTGAGTTGGTAATAGTATCTCTCACCTGTATGTATTAGTATGAAGGTTGATAAGTTTATAGACTTGCTCTTTAAGAAATGAATTCTTTATGTCATGTTTACTTATTTGTCTATGATGTATTCTTTCTTCTTCATTTATGAAAATGTGATGATATATTTGCCAACATGAATTTCCTGAATGATAGTGCATGTAATTAAGTATTGGAATGATTTAATCATTTGGTGAGTCATGTGGTTATGTGATGTCATGTGCGGGGTATCTTAACATGGTTGTTGATAACCTAATATTTGTCACCTAGCTGGTCATGACTTCATATGGAAGAATTGTTGTGATTTATGAAAATTATCATTTTGTATGCCTATGTGAGAACCGTGTGTAGGGATCAAAATGGAGCTTGCATTGGACCCATAAGATCATGAATGTGATACTGTAAGTCAATTATAGCTTTAAATTATTCCTATGTGACATCATACATTCCCTTTATATTTTCTTGCATAAGGAAGTACTTGTGTATGATCATAGCTTAGTAAAAAAGAAATTGTACTGTATTAAAGATAGAAGTTGTTTGTATATAAGTAGCGACTATGTTGCCTTAAATCCTTGTATAAAAGTTTCTTAGATAAAAGGATGTAGTTAACTAAATCATTTGAGTGTTGGTGTACATTCTCTAACAAATTCTGGACCTTGTGTCCTCGAGTGTTGTGTAGCGGATACTCCCTTTATGTGACTAAAATTAGTCACATCGTGATGTGAATTTGTTGTATAATTTGGTTGTTTTGAAATTTTTAACGGTTGTTTCATGTGTTGTTGGGGGTTAGCAGTGAATTTTATTTCTTTGAACTTTCTTATGATAGGAATGGTCACCAAAACTCTTTTCTTTTTACTTGATTTATTGTTGGAAATTGCTAGCACTCTGTGACGTAAAGTTGGATTTGATTATTTTCCCACTTGGGTTTGCAATTATTTTTACAATCTCTATGGTGGCTATTCCAAATGTTGGATGTTGTTGGCCCCAGTTGTGGTAAGTGTTGTTCTATCATGTTCATTTTGAACATCTGATAGTATGTTCAAGGGAGGACTCCACAGAGAATTGCACTCTGCATGACTTGTAAATTAGTGAAAATAAGAAATGAGATATATTCCTTTCCTTGGTTATATGTGACTACAATTCTTTGGATTGTATGAGATTGCTGAAAAGTGTAATTAGTTATGAGTAGATCACAGGATGTGCCATAAAGGTAAAGAATTGATGTTTCTCTTGCCTTTTATTGAACATTTGTGCTTGATATATGAACAATTGGTTATTATGGATGAGAATCATGGCAATGGAATATGACAATGTTAATATATTATGTTCCACCCTGATTTGTGACTTCCAGGAGTAAGTCAAGTTTTAGGGAGGGAGGATGTAGTGCCCCCTCATCATTGGCTTGTGATAGCGGTGGTTTTGCATTGCTCTCTGTCAAATTGGTGACAGTTGTTAGTCATTCATTGCATTGATTCAGTTCTGAGACAGCTGATTAGTAGGTTATGGTACTGTTTTAAGAGCAGGGATGGTGTAGCATTACTTGTTTCGAGTACCCTGCTATGCCGTGATTCTCTGACTCTTTGTCTATAGGCATATATGTACTTGTTCATATACAACCAATTGTTTGATTGCAGGCTGCAGGTACCGAACCTCGACTCCACCTGATATAGCAGGTTCGAGTGGGTTCTTACACCAATGGGTATCAGTGATGGGAGATAACGTGAGGTCTGTTCCACCAGGTCGGTCCTTGTCTTTGATTGTGGTCTCGAGTCGTTTCGTGTTCTTGGTCATGTGGTGTTGCTTGGTCCTTTCCCTATGTGTTGGGTAACCTATGTTTTGGAGAATAGTCGAGTTGTGTTAATATGCTCTTGTGTGGTTGGTTAATAATGTATTGACTTTTTTTTTTAGAATTGCTCCTATTATGTTATTTGATAATGTTTGTTGGACTTAGAACTTGGATTGTGCCTTGGTTGGATACATTGGTTGGATTTTATAATAATCTATCATTAATTGTCTGCTACTCAAGAGTATTTACGTCATATAGTGGATAATTATTAGTGTATATTTTTGTACAGAATAATTTGGATTTGTGAAATAAATGCCATGAGTTGTCAAATTTTTGAAATGGAAGATTTGGGAATCTTTATAAAAAGTAAGAATTTATTATTTGTTGAAGGAGTGGGTGGTTGAGTAACGGATGCATGTTTGCATTAATTTGGAATTGAACCATTTTATATGGGGAGGTGAATTCAAAACTTGGAAAAAAATCCAAGAGTTGGGTTGCGGGAATACAGAAGAAATGGGAGGCTTCAGATCAAAATATTGTTCTAGGTATGTTCTGCATAATTCTTGCTTGAGTTTATTATTCCGAGATAAATTAATGCTTCTCTCTTGTGCTCCTGAATCAAGTATTCTGAAGTTTTGTTCTAGAAAGCTTGTTGCTCTCTTCCATCTTGATTTCTATAGTTGTTTGTCCTTGGAGATTTCTTAATTCAAAATTATGGCATTCTTGGATCCTTGTGCCAATACAACATATTCATCTTTGGATGCTCTTGTGTGGAATTGTCCATCTTGGCATTCCTGCGTTCATTGCTAAGTCATTTTTTTTTAGAATCAGGGTTTTGTCTAGGTTCTCCATTGCTTTTGCATGCATGTCTCCAAGAGTTCTTCCAACCTCTTTTCTGACTAAAATTTCCTTCCTTATATTGTTTCAAGCACTTATTTTTGGCGAAGTCTAGAGAGCCATGTCCTTGCTTCTGTTAGACTTATGTCTGTTGTAAACATTTAAGCAATTTAACAAACCCATTAGTGCACATTTTTTCAAACCAAAGAATGAGGTGAGACCTCACTTATTGAACATTTTGCAAATTACTCACGTACCTGTCTATGATTTCATGTTCTGAACATATGTCCTTCTTGTCATTTAAATCTGGTGTATTCAAGAAGAACCTTTTGCTATATTTGAGCCTCCATTTATCTCTCTCTGTGTGGCTCTGCCATTTAGTGACGTTATGATAAGAAATACCCTTGTGGTTGTTATGAATTAGAATATCTCTCCCTTATGAGTTATCCACATTTTCCATGCTCGCCTGAGTCTAATGTTTCAACCGTAACTCCTAAACCCTTTCAAATTTGAGAAAACTGCTCACGCTACTACTCAATATGGGCCATTCTGCACAAAACCCATGTCCCAGAATTTTGAGATTCATCATCATATGTGTGCAGTTTGAGATACAAGTTGACTGCCTGGAAACTACTGAAAAAAATATGGGTTTGACTATATCTGTGTTAAATCTGCATTTTGATCATTCCATAGAAGCATTGAACCTCAGTTTTAAATCTGCATTTTGATCATTCCATAGAAGCATTGAACCTCAGATTTAAATCTGCATTTTGATCATTCCATAGAAGCATTAAACCTCAGTTTTAAATCTCCATTTTGATCATTCCATAGAAGCATTGAACCTCAGTTTTAAATCTGCATTTTGATCATGCTATGGAGGCATCCAGTCTCAGTTTAAACCTGCATGTTAGCAATATTATCAAATCTTTGTGCCATCCACTCATTAAATTTGCCTCTGCATGACAATCCATTATTTTATTTCCTCTGCTTGTCAATGGTATTATACCATAATCTCTATACACTTGCTGGGTCTGTATATAATCTTAATATCATTTTACGAACATAAACCTGTAGATAGAAAAATATTTCTTCTTGCCAGGCAATAATTAGATTTGTATAATGGTAGATGCCTTTGTGAATATTCAGTTATGTTTTAAAATCATCATTTGAGGCATCTCCATTTTAGCTTAAAAGCTTGATTACTTAAGAAAAGTTGTCTTTTCTCTTAACCTACATAGAATTAGGAAAGGTAACATTCTATTATATTTTCCCTACTTTCTTATAAGGGAGTGGAAACTAGTTTAGAGAGAAAATAGAAATATAGTATGTTATCTTAATATATATATATATATAGATATATTTATATATATATATATATATATATATATATATATATATATATATATATATATATATTTCCTTATCTTTTAAGAGATTTCTCTCATTATTATGGAATGTTAATTTGTTTAGTAAATTAATAAAATAAGGTTTTAATTATTAAGTTGATAGAGAGAGAGAGTTGTGGAAATTATGAAGAATACTTAGGGAAGATGTTTTTAGAAATTTGGTTAAACTTCTTATTAGATAAAAGAATTTGGAGATATTTTATTCTTTGAATTTAATTTCTTTTATTATTTAATTGAGTAATGTTAGGGTAACTATTTATTATTCATTAGGTATTGTATTTAATTTTATTTATTTATTTTATCCAAAGTACAATATAGAAATGAATTCAATATTGTGTTTATTTTATTTCATAGTTATTTATGTTATCTGAAATAAGTTAAAATCTCTTAAGTGATGCATAGTAGTATTATCCTTAGTACTCAAGTATTGCTAAGTTCTTGAAATTACATTGTTCATTTGGGTATACAACCTAATGGTGTGTTTTGCTAGATATGGTTAATTATTAGATAAAAGTTATGCTTGGGATATAAGTATATTTGTTTTAGGTGTTTTATGTCAATGGGAGTTTATTTATTTAGTGAATTTGTGGCAGTTGGAAAAG
Organism: Cunninghamia lanceolata; assembly: GCA_027924645.1. Lineage (NCBI taxonomy): Eukaryota > Viridiplantae > Streptophyta > Pinopsida > Cupressales > Cupressaceae > Cunninghamia > Cunninghamia lanceolata. The sequence goes on from BSBN01001099.1 coordinate 12,492,724, forward strand.
GTAATGGAAGTTGTGCATTTAGGGAAGTCGTAGATTCATGAAGTCATAGTTGGTTATATATGAATGGAAGTTTTTACTCTTGGTAACAAAGATATGCATTTCAGTAGGAAATGGTAGACGATATATTATTAGATAGGAAATTAAATTGGAAGTTGGTTTTCTTAGCAAATCTGTTACATATGGATAGTGTGAAATTTATAATCCTTTATAGTGTTTTTGATTTGAAATGATATTTGGTAAAAAGGTTAGTTGGGCATCTATGCCTATAGGAAATTGTATAGGTTTATAATGGTTGTTTTATAATGTTTGTAATTGAAGTTGTGATTCATATAATGGTTTTGGCACGTGATCGTTCTTGTGAAATAGGAATGTAATTTTTAAGAAAATCTATTTATGAATGATGTTGTAGAGCTCGTTGTTTAAGCCTGTAAGGGTATATATAAAAGTTTAAATTAGTAGATTGTGGTAAATAGTCTATTGCGATAGTAAATTACGCTTTTAAAGATATTTATCCTATTTTCATGAATGTGCTCATAGAGTTAGTAGATTGGAAGGTGCTTATTGGAGAAATATTTATGTTATAGTTGTTTTGATTTTGTTTGTAATTGTTTTAATGTTGGAGAAAGATTTTGCTTATTGTAAATAAAGTACTTATAGATGTTTATTTAGAAATGATAAGTGGCAGATCTTAAATGGTAAGTTAAATTAATTAGGGTTGTAATGATTTGAAAATTGTAGTAGGGCAATTAGTAGATGGCATGTAAAGGAAATTACGAGTATTGTTGTGGTTCTACAATTGGTAATTGTTAGGAAATGGACTTAAGGGAATGTATTTACTTTTAGTTGTCTTTGGCAATTGTGGAAGTAATTCGTATTAATGTTCCTGATTCTTGAGGTAACAATATTGTGCTTCGGGTATTAATTACCTTGTTAAATATTAATCTTTTGGTCAGGCTTGTAATATTCTATTTCGTGCTTCGTGAACAGAGGATATCATTGTATATGTAGTTTCTTCATTTTAGATACTTTTATTTTAGAAATCAAGGAATTGTGTTTTGTTATATTAAGGGTAATTAGAGTGTCTTTGTCTTGGGATTGATTTATTAATGGAATTATTTTATGAGCTTTCTTTGACCTTTGTTTAAGTAAGGATGTTCAGTTTATGGTTCACCATTCTTGCCCTATTAACTCCTAAAGTTTTGAAGTTTTGCTATTTGTGATAACTTGATGTAAGTTGATTTCTTTATTGAATCTGGAGTCCTTTGAAACTCTTACTCGATCTCCTCCTTGGTCATAGCTTATGTTTGTATAGGAGTATTATGTTACCTTGGGGTGGAGCTTGGTCTATGTTGGTTTGTTGTGAAGTAGGAATCTTGTGTGATGTCACGGCCGCTTGTTGTCTATGTGGAAGTGTTGACCTTGTCTGATTATGGTTTCTTTATCTTTGGTTGGACCTAAATCTAAAGGTGAGGTGTCTTGATCGTTGGTCTAGATAGTGGCATGTCAATGTAATGGGATATCTGGATTTTCATATCTTGTAATGAATGAGAATGGTCTCTTGAATATAGTTCTTGGTTTCTTGATGGTATTGCTTCAAATTTTGATGGGTTTCTTTGGACTTATTATTGTGGCCTAGTGAATGGTGTAAGTTATGGCTCGGATCTGATTGGTGATTATTACCTGTATGTGTGGTATGTATGTTTGATCAGAGAACGCTAAGGGAGTGGCTTTCATGGTGGGGCCGGTGCCTAGTGTGTGGTATGTTTTTTTTATTAGAGGGTAAAACAGGATTTGAAAGGTCCCAAACTTTTTACAAACAAACTTCAACCTCAACAAAGGTTGACCATCAACACAACAATAGTCCAGATACCAAGAGAACAAGCGCCAAACCAAAATAGAGCATCCAAAACATAGCACTCCATAAAATAGACAAACAACCTAAGCTATGCCAACAACAGATCTAGCCTTCTGCACACTCTTAATTCGAGTGTGGGAATGAGAAACTGACTTCGACAAACCCTTCTTCCTACGATGCACTAATGTCTAATAGACATCATTATCTAGGTCCACTGAGCAAGGGGAAGGGGGAGGGGAATCCTCCAGAGAAACTTTACCCACAAGAGAGGCCTGAGAGGGAGACCTAACTAGAGAGGAAGACCATTGAGGAACCACAATATGAGCCCCAACAAAAGATGCCACTCTCATAGGATCAAAGGAAATAGCCAATCCGTCGCTGCCACCACAAGCCAAACATCTGACAATAGAAGTAGCAGTGACACTAACAGCAACAACCAAACCACCACAAAGAGGGTACAGCAAAGCTGACATTGATACCAACAACCAAACAACCTCCAAAAAGTGGAAAATCTAGATCAAGCACAGAATAGGGGACTATGGAAGCTACAGGTTCTGAAATCTTCACACCCTTAGAAGAAGACTTGGAAGACTCTGATGAAGAGTCTTCAACATCTACATTAAAATGATCAGGTGCAACATCCTTCCACCAACAAGAAGATCTAACAATCTTTAGGTGAGGGCAATTTGATGCAATATGTTCTATAGCAAAGCATTAATGACATCCGAAGGGAATACCTTCATAATCAAGAGATTAAGTCCATGACAAATATGCTACCTATAAAATAATCTTAACAGGAAGGGGCTTGGACATATCGATATCAACTAACATTTGTGCATAGGTTGTATGAGTGAAAATAGTAGTTGAATCCACCATCCGAAAATAACCCAAAGAGATTCCAATAACTGAAAAACTTGAATCACACCATAAATAAAGGGGAAGATTTGGGAGGCAGATCCACACTAGTTTATTATGGAAAGACTTACAAATAGTGTTAAAAGAAGGATACCATGGCTTCACCATGAAAGGATACTTTCCCATAAACCATGAATGCCCTTCAATAAATTTTCAATCAGAAATACAAGAAAAAATTACCACAAAGCATCCCCTTGCATAGGGGTAAATTTCAACTTTCCCATCTAAATGGGGAAGCCAAGAAGTCAAATCCATTTATTAATAGGGGAGAGAGGAGGCCATGATCCTTCAAACTTGCAAATCAAACCATTTTTAGAATAAAACTTGACATTCTCTAAAACATCCTCACCCAAAACTACCACACAAGGAGGCAAGGAACTTGGGACCATAGCAGACCTCACCACTGGAGAGGCATTCCCAATACCAGTTTGCACCACACCTGCAAAAGACTTACCACCATCTGAGCTAGGTGAAGAAGCCAAATTGCCACCACCACCAAAAGCCAAATCACAACCAATGGGAAAAGATGTAACAGAACCACCACAACTAGAAGCCACATTACTACCACCAGATCCACCATAACCAACAGCCACATTGCTACTAGAGAACGACAGAAAAACCTCCTTTGGAATCAAATTAACACCATTAGCCAAAATGCCCCCGCCACCATCAGTTGATCCATAGCCAATGGGCAATGTTATAGTAGAACCACCGCTACCAATTGTCACATTACTGCAAGAGAGAGCAGTGGAGAATCCTCCTTCAAGTCTACGGGTAGGGTTTTAGAAATGAGCTGGAGATGCATTTTAAAAAATAACGTTTCATAATCATAAGATGAATGTTGTCCAATAAGTAGGGGTAGGTTTAAAATGATCATTATGGTTAGGGTTTAAAATTACCATTAGGGTTAGGGTAATAAAATGATAATTAGGGTTAGGATATAAAATAAGTAGGGTTAGGTTTAAAATAATTAAAGTTGGGGTTTAAAATGAGCATTAGGGTTACCATTTAAGATAATTAGGATTAGAGTTTAAAATAAATAAGGTTTGATTAATTATAATTTAAAATAATTAAGGTTTATAATAATTATGATTTAAAATAGTTAGGGTTTATAATAATTAATATTATATTAATAATATTAATAATAATATATAATATTTATATACTGACACAACATGCCTAAGTAAAAATTTTAACGTGATTGGTAATGTTGGCCCTACAATAGGATGCTTTAGCTAATTAATCTAGGGCCCCCACCTAATAATAATATTTATATTATTATAAAAATATTATTATAATATTATATATTATTATTATAAGTAGGGTTAGACTTTAAAATGAGTACCTAGTTAGGGTTTAAAATATGTAGGGTTAGGGTTTTAAATTATCATAATGATTAGGGTTATAAAAAGATAATTAGGGTCAGGTTTTAAAATAGGTATGGTTAGGGTGTAAAATGATCATTAAGGTTAGGTTTTAAAAGGACCGTTAGGGTTAGGGTTATAAATTGATAATTAGGGTTATGGTATAAAATAAAAGTAGGGTTAAGTTTTAAAATGATCATTGGGTTTGGGTTTAAAATAATTATGATTATGGTTTAAAATAACTGGGGTTTAATTAATTAGGGTTTGAAATAATTATGATTTAAAATAATTATATTTTATAAAAAATATGATTTAAAATAGTTAGGGTTTATAATAAGTAATATTATATTAATAATATTATTATTAATATTTAATATAATTATATCATTTATTATTATATATAATATAATAATATTTATATTTTATGTGTGAGTGAGGGCCCATTCCCTTTATTAAGACATAAAAGAAATGCATTACATTATACCTGCCACATAGGAAGTAAAGAAGAAAAGAGGAAATAAATAAAAGAAAGGATTCAACAAAATAAAAGAATCCATAAGGAACTACCAGAGAAGATACTAAAAACCATACCACAATCACAAATAGCTACAAAAGAATATAACCGCTAAAGACTCAAAACCTTAGTGAAACTAAACTATGCTCCTATGGGAAAGAAGAGCATCCATAGTTCACTAGGAGCCCTCCTCAACTGCTTCCTTGCATTCTATACAAAGTTTTTCAGCCTTAGACTCTCTACCTTTTTCCTTCTTAGAAGCCCCACAATTTGGTTTAGACTTGCTGCTCATGGTGTAAGAGATCCCATATTTTTAGGGAGGAGACACCATAAAATCATTATCAAAAAATTATGGATTCATATCATCCAAATCTTCTATGAAAGGAAAATTGCCTTCCGGCTCAAAACCATCCTCCTCCACCTCTGATGGAATATTAGTAGTCTTATCAAGCACTAAGATAGCGAGAGGAAAGGAAGGCTCCGAAGTATGCTCTGGGAAAGAAGAATCAGGAGGGTGAGTAGAATCAGACTCCACAATAGGTTGAGGCTCGATAAACTTTCCATGATTTCTCCAAATAAAATCAGCATCTATAGAGCTAGCATTCTTAATTCATCTTTAAGACTAACATGCCTACTGCCTAGCATACTGAGAGGAGTACAAGCCTCTATTTTATGGCCCAACTTATTGCAGCATAAACATCAAAATGGAAGACCTTCATAATTTAAAAACTGAGTCCAAGAACTAAAAGAAGATTGAATTTGGATTGAATGAAAGAGATGTTGAGAAATATCTACCATAGCACAAACCCTAATATACCTTCATGTCATAACCACCTCTTTCGAGTCAAGCTTGACAAAGGCACCCACTTGATTGATCAGATTACTTATGAGATCAACATTATGTATAACTAAGGGCATATTTTAAAGCCTAATCTATATATGAACCTTTGTAATCTTGGCAATAGCTTGAACAAAAAAGGGGGACTATGGAGAAAGAAAGAGCCCTCATTGCCTAAAAACCATGGGCCACTCTAAACCATGAAAGAACAATCCATAGTAGATTGGAAGGTAAATAGATAAAAACCAAAATCCAAAGGTTCAATCATAGGAGGAAACAAGTTACTCCTTGAATCTTTGGTCCACTCCATAACTGAAACGAAAGATGGACATCTCTTCAAAAATCTCATAATCAAACAATGATCCCAAATTTATCAATTGTAATCACATTAATACTATCATCATACATAAACAACTCTACTAGCTCATTAGAAAAAAAACCACCATTGAGTCCCAGATAGAGAAGGTACATTCATTATTTTGATTAGAGTTCTCCACAGTGGGAGAAGAAGGCAGGTCTGGTAGCGGCTTGGATGGGAAAGGGCTAGGGATATCCCTGTGAATCTGCTCTAGGTAGTATGCATTACACACGTGAAAAGGATTGGACCTATTTTTACATGCCATGAGGGAATCCTGATCCATACCTATAGGCACACCCTCAACATCATTCACCTCTTTCTAAACCAAAGGATCAAAGGCAAGTTCATGAGGAGGGGAGATCGATGGAACCTGGGATTCCAATGTTGAACTAAAGCAAAGGGCATATCATTTTTTGTCGTTCTCTAGCATCTAAAGGACATTAGCCCTTTGTAGAACTAGCTTTAGCCTTACCTTTGGTCATGCCCTGCACTTTACCTCTTTGTCTTTGCGACCATATATTCAACCAATCTGCGCCAACTGCGGCACAAAAACCTCTTGCTCTACCATTGTTTAGGTCTCCTAGACTACTGTGGCACATTTTCATGCTTGATGATGATTATTCTATTAGGATATAATAATGTCATTAAAAAGAAGGGAGAGATAAATGAACACTTAATATAATAATATTTATATTATTATAATATTATATATTATTATGATGCTTAATATAATAATGGTTAGGGTCAAAGTATATAATAATGTAATAATAATATTATATTTAATAAGTTATACGATATAATTAAATAATATTTTAATTAATGTATTACATGTTGACTGCTACTAGCATATATATATTAAATAATAATATATATAAAATATGCACACGCGTATTTGTCGAATAAAAGGTGGGTGCCTATTTTTAATCAATTTTGAATAAAAGGTGGAATCAAGAAGGATATCTCTATGACTAAAGTAAATAATATTTATTTGTGGCTTTATTTTGCCACAGGATGAATCTCATAGAAAAATAAAATAAAGAAGATATCAAACATGCACTAAGGAGAGTTATGTTTTATAGGAGAAAAAAATTAGAATGAAGATAGATGAATAAAAAATAAAATATTTTACTAGAAGCTGTATATATATCATTTTACTATGTTATAATAAATTTCATTATAATAGTAGTATTAATTATATTATTTTATTGATATAATATTGTAATTCATGTTTCCTCCAGTGCTTTGCCATGATTTGGAGCGAATTCTTGATGAGGATAGGGGGGGAAGTGGTGTTGGTTAACTTGGTTTCTTGTTTAGTGTTTCTGTTGTTGCTGTTTCCTGGGCTTTTGGTCCTCTGCTCTCTTTGTAATGATCCTGTTTGATTTTCAATAAAGTTTTTACCCTTTGTTTTTTAATAAAAAAAAAATATTGTAATTCATGTATCTCCATTAGATTTTTTTTTGTAATGTAAATATTAAAAATTAAAATATTGTAGTGATCTAAATAGTAATATTATATTGTGAAATATTCATGTATTAATATAGAGTAAAAAGTTTCCTTTGACTGCTTGGGTGAAGATATGCCTTAGTATTTGGTCCTCCTCTAATAAGGTTCTTGGGGCAAAGCTGGTTTGGAACATGTATTCAAACGCTAGTCTCAAGAAGGCTAAAATCTTGAGGGTTAAGCATTGGATTCTGAAAACCCTTAAATATTCATTACTTCAAAAAATCTGCTTCAGCTATTTGAACATAATATAATATATTACTATTTAGATCACTACAATGTTTTAATATTTAATATTTATATAGAAAAATATAATGGGGATATATGAATTATAATATTCATATCAATAAAATAATATAATTAATATTATTTTTATAATAAAATTTATTATAACATAGTAAAATGAAATATTCATATATATATTTGTTTATAAAAATTACATATTAATATATTATAGTGATGGAAATGAGCTGAAATTTATCAAATCCATAATGTCTCTCAGTCTATGAAACCAACATAATTTTCAAAATTAATCGGCACTCAAAATGAGAAACCAACATAAATTTTAAAATGACCATATGCCCCATACTTTTATGCAACCTAGTATACTAAAACATAGGGGAGTTTTCTTGGACTAAGGGCAAGCATGCTTATTATAATACTAGAAAATTAGTTTTCTAATAAAAACTTTAATCTTGAACAATATGGAATATTTATTCCATGAAATCTTTAAATCTTGAACGGTACATTATAGAATAAGTGAGAAAAAAATTGGATAAGTATACTATGATGTCTATCACCCAATGTTTCCCAAAGAACACAATTATGTATGGCCCCTAAGGACACCCACAAGAGCTTTAGTAAAATATTTTACTTGTTATTCATCTATCTTCATTCTAATTATAAAATGACAATTAGGGTTAGGGTTTAAAATGAGGGATACTATTTAAAATAATTAGACAAAGTTTAAAATAATTATGGTATAAAATAATTAGGATTACTATTTAAACTAAATATGATTTAATTAATTAGGGTTTAAAATAATTTTGATTTAAAATAATTAGGGTTTATAATAATTATGATTTAAAATAGTTACAATTTATAATAACTAATATTATATTAATAATATTAAATTTATTAATATATAATATAATATAATATGTAATCATATGCAATGGCATGCAAAAGGAGGTACCCAAAAAATCAGGGAGGGAATGGGAATAAGGGAGCAACAAGGTTAAGAACAGAAACCCTAGGTAGTAGAGGATCAGGCAAACAAGTCCAGATCAACCTCGATGATGAGGTGAAAAATGATTGAGAGATTCTAGAAAATTAGACGATAATTGGAAGGCCATTAGGGCCGAAACTATCTAGAAAAGTAATCATGGAATGGATCTTAGAGAATTGGAAATGGCCTTCCACCATTAAATTCTTACAAAAGGGCTTTTTCATGGTTCTTATGTGCAGTCAGGAGGAACGCAACTTAATCCTCTCCTTCAAGCAGTGGTGAATCAAAGACTTGTTCCTTTTCATTCAAAATTGGAGTCCGCTATTTGATCCTTGCAAGACCAGACCAGTGGAGGGTCCCTTGTGGTTCAGGCTCTACAATCTCCTATTAGAATTTTGGTCAGAAAGGTGTTTAAAGAAAATTGGAAACTCCTTTAGAATAACAGTTGAGGTTGACAAAGGAATCTTAGAGAGCGACTCTTTCCTCTATGCCCAAATTAGGGTAGCCATCATCGATAGTTGGCCAGAATCTATCAAGATCTTATCAGCGCTTGGAGAGAGATTGGTTAAGATCAAACAAGAGAAAGAAAAATTATTCTGTCTAACTTGCGGAAGTAGAAATCATTTTTCCAAAGGCTGTCTAGAAACCTCAAAAAAGGAATGGAAGAAAAAAGAACCGAACTCCTGAAACATTGCCCCAGCCCCAGAGGCTTCCTCTTCTATGCCACCTCTGGAAGATGTCACTTTGGTGCATATTGTAGGTAATCTGGATGCCCCTCCTACACAGGAATCGATAGCGAAGGCAAACCCTACCAAACTAGCTTTGGAGGTAGAAATTCTAGTGTTTGATAACTCAGCTGGATCGGATAATGTTAATCTCTCTAAGGAAGAAGATAACTCTGATTGGTATGACTCCAACAGGGAGGACAAATTTGGAGAATCTAAGATGCGATCTAACAGCCAGGAAGTAGTCAAAATCCTAAAACCAAATCTAAATGTGAAAGGGAAGAAGAAAGGATGAAAACCTAATAGAATTTTAAGGGAGGAGGAAGTGGTCAAAGGTGGTCAAGCCACCTTAAACAATTTCATTAATAGTACCAAGGGAGGAGCTACCTCCCTTGGGAAGCAATGAAGATTCTGAGTTGGAATGTCAGGGGCCTCAATGCCCCTGACAAATGATGCTTGCTGAAGCATCACCTCCAGACCTTTGGTGCAACTATAGTCCTTCTCCAAGAGACTAAATTATCAAAAGATGAGAGTGACATTCTTTTCAAATCGTGTAGAGGTCGGGATAGCCTTTTTGTCCCCTCTCAAGGGGCTTCAGGAGGTATGTGTGCTCTTTGGAACCCTAGAGTTGTAAATCTAACACTTCTAGATGAAACAAACAATTGGATGGCCTTACGTGTTAGTGACAATCAATCTCATTTTCAATTCATCTTATGGAATGTTTATGGACCTATGAAAACTTCAGAAAAGTTGGTCACCTGGGCCTCAATATAGGATTTCATGGATAACCACAATGAGGATTTTTGGGTATTGGGAGGAGACTTCAATACTGTTCTATCAGTCACAGAAAAAAGAGGGGGACTTCGCCATATAAGCCAAAGCCAAAAAGACTTCAATTTTTTTTGTGGATGATAATAACTTGGTTGACATTGCTCCAAAAAATGGGAAATTTACATGGATGAATAGGAGAAAAGGCTTCACCAACATAGCAGAGCGATTGGACAAATTCCTTGTATCCTCTAACTTCTTGATAGAAGTTGCATTAGAATCACTCATTTTACCAGTCTCTGGATCTGACCATTTCCCTGTCATGTTAAGCCTGAAATAAGACAAGTCTCCCCCAAGATGCCCCTTCAAATTTGAAAAAATATGGCTCAAAGATTCATCACTGAAGGAATTGATTAATACATGGTGGAAGGAAGATAGAGTCTAGAAAGGATCAAAGATGTTCATTGTAGCCAAGAAATTAATTGCAATAAAAGGACATTTGAAAATTTGGAATGAAATTTCCTTTAAGAACATCTTCAAGGAAAATGAAAGAATCGAAGTTGAGTTAGAATTTCTAAATTCAGTCATAATTGCCCAAGGAATGACAATGGTGGAATTCAAAAAAGAGAAAGATCTAACAAAGATCCATAACGAACTCCTAGCTCGAGAAGAAATCTATTGGAGATCTAAATCCCATGAGACTTGGTTGAAAGAAGGTGACCTTAACACAAAATTCTTTCATAACTCCACCAAGCAAAGGAGAAACTATAATCGAATCTCTAAAATTTTGAGTTCTGGTGGTGCAGAACTGGTTGATCTTGAGGCAATCCAAAAAGAAGTAGTCTCTTTTTTCAAATTACTTTTAGTAGATGATGGAGCATCCTCTGGCCAGCTTCAAGAACCTTTTTTGGATCTTATTCCTTCCATCATCTCGGCAGAGGAGAATGAAATGCTACTTGGCCCGATCTCCAAGGAGGAACTCAAATTTGCAATATTCCAATTGCCTCCAGACAATGCCCCGGGCCCGGATGGCTTTCCGGCAAGGTTTTATCAAGAATTTTGGGACATCCTAGAGGAAGACATTTGGAAAGTAGTAGAAGACTTAAGGAATTTCAAGAGAATGATCAAGGATATCAACAACACTTTCTTAGCCCTCATTCCAAAAAAAGCTGAGTTTAATTCCTTCAATTACTTCTGGCCCATTTCCCTCTGCAATGTTATTTACAAAATAGTGACAAAAGGAATGGCGAACAAGTTGAAAAGCATTCTACCTTCCATAATATCTAAAGAACAAAGCATTTTCACGGTGGGCAGGAACATTGTTGATAGTATTATTGTAGCCCATGAGACAGTGCATTCCATCATCTCGGGCAATCAAAGCAGCATGATCTTGAAGCTCGATATTAGCAAGGCCTATGATTGAGTCAATTGGAGATTCCTGCTGAAAATAATGGAGAGATTTGGCTTTCATAAACAGTGGATTGATTGGACCTTTGAATGCATCTCAACGGCTTGATACTCAGTGCTCGTCAATGGGAGCCCTTGCAAATTCTTTGAACCCACCAGGGGACTAATGTAGGGAGATCCATTGTCACCCTTTCTCTTCGTCATAATGGTAGAAGCTCTAGGATGAGGTAAACAACACTTGGTTATAATGGATGATGGAGAGGAGTACAAGTTGCCGATGGACTTCCCCTAACTTCTCATCAACAATTTGTAGACAACACTCTCCTCTTTGCTGCCTCCCAAGTCCAGGAGGCTAAGGAAATTTCATCCATGCTAGAGAACTATGCCAAAGCCTCGGGCCAGGTAATAAATCTTGCTAAATCCAATATCTTCTTTTTAATACTTGCAAGAAAATGCAGCGCCAAATTCTTTCCATCCTCCGTTTTGAGAAAGCTGAGTTGCCCAATAAATACCTAGGAGTCCCACTTTTCAAAGGTGCTATGTGATCTATTCTCTAGGAGGACACCATCCAAAAGTGTCATTCCACTCCTCATGGAAAGGAAAATGGCTCACTCTCTCAAGTAAAATTCAAATGATAAAAGCAGTCTTATCTGTGGTTCCCATCTATCACTTGAGTAGCAACCAAATAAGAAAAAAGCCTAGTGGCACTCTAGATGGAATTCTCAATAAATTTTTATGGGAAGGGGTAAATGAAGTCAAAAGACTCCCTTTAATTGGTTGGCAAATAGCGTGCAAGACAAGCAAAATGGAGGAGCAAGAATTAGAAACTTAGAAAAGTAGAATATCGCTCTGGGAGCGAAGTTGGTTTGGCTAATATATAAAGAGCCCAATGCTAGGTGGAGCAGAATCCTAAGGAAAAAATATTTGGATTTAGAGGACCCCACACAGATTCTCACCACCCCTAACCCTTTGAAAGGCTTGCACATCTAGAATTTCTTGTAGAACTATCGTTGGCTCATCTCGGATCATATCTCATGGATTCTCCATAAGGGTACTAAAGCAAACCTATGGGAAGACTCGATAAATGGCCTTCCCCCTTTAGCTGATGTTCCCAGCCTAAAGAACCACTGGAGAAGAATAGCAAACTCCTATGGGTACAAGGAGGTAGATTATATCAGAGGTATGGACTGGGATTGGGAAAAAATATCTATTCTACCACTAGATAGGGAAGTGGGTGCAGACCTAAAATGAGCACTCTTGGCAAGGAAGATAATCACTTTTGATATGGAGGATGAGATAATGTGGACCGGTTCCAAATCCAGGTGATATGCAGTCAAATTTGGCTATAAATTGCAAAATACACAGCCCCCATCAGATTGGCCCACCAGCTTGTGTTCGGGCAAATGGACCCTACCTAAAGTAGGCACCTTCTTGTGGACATCCATTCACAAATGGATACTTACAGGAGATAGGTTGAACCGGCTAGGTATTGCAGGACCATCGAGGTGTGTATTGTGCTACAATGCAGAAGAATCCGTGGACCACTTGTTGGTATCCTGCCCCTTCGCCGCAAAGTTCTAGGATTAGTTGTGGGGTAAACTTAATTGGTGTAGTACTCTCCCCAGCAAGCTGACAGGATTGATCAAAGGATGGCCATAAGGGCCCAAAGCCTTGTGGCAAGGATTGTGGGAAGCTAGTCCCTCCCTTCTTATTTGGCACATATGGCATGAGTGAAATTAGAGGATTTTTAGAGATATGTCCTCCAAAATTGAGGACGTCTTGAGAAAGTTGGAGTTAGGCATCACTGAAATCATCAATGCAAGATTAGCGGACTCCTCCCTGACACCATTTGCTGCATGGGACAGGGAAGCGAGGAAGAGTTGGCTAGACTTAATAATCCTGAACCAGTGCCATAACCCCAGCAAGGCAGATGAAAGGAAAAGAAAACGTACTCTTACCAAATGGATTACCCCGCCTCCTGGAAGGCTGAAACTAAACTTTGATGGGGCCGCAAAGGGTAATCTAGGTACCTCTGGAGTGGGAGTTATAATTCATGATCACCATGGGAAGTTGATTTGGGCCTTCTCAAAGAAGCTACCCTTTGGCATGAACAATGAGGCTAAATTCGCAGCCTTACTCGTTAGCCTCCATTTATGCAAGGAACACCATCTAGTCGACTTAGATGTTGAAGGCGATTTGCTAATATGCATAAACGCAATCACTACCAAAAATATAATGAACTGGAAGTTGAATTACCTAGAGGAGGCTATATGGGAGTGCACGGAGAACCTGGGTAATGTTTCCTTCTCCCACACTTATCAAGAGGGGAATAAAGTTGTAGATCACTTAGCCAACTAGGCCTACGTACAAGAAGAGGATGTGATTCTAGAAGACTCATGTGAACAATGGCTGGGACTGCCTTTAGAATGACCCATGACAACATGGTTGCTTACCACATCTGCTCGAATAAGATTTGGATATCTCCTTGGCACAGTGGCGGCATACCTATTCCTTAAATAGCAGAGAACCTTTTCAGGATGACTGCAAGAACATCAAGCATACTTAAAGAAGTAAAGGTTCTTCCCACACTTGCCTTTGCGATGAAGATCAAGTGTGAGTGTATTTTCCAGAAGAGGGAGGAGAGTTCTAAGAGTGCTGAGGAAGGCAAAGATGAATCAGTGGAGTCAGATGGAGACAACGCTGGGCCACTGAAGGAAACCAAAATTGAACAAATCAAGTGGATCTTTGTTGCAGATGATGCCACAGCAAAAGTAATCCTACAAGTTATTGGAGAAGCCAACCTCCCGGAAGGCCATCTTCATGATGCAACCATCTATGAAGAATTCCTATCAACCAGCATGCTCATTCTTGGAAGGAAGTCTTAGGGGAGAATCTTGGTCAACTCCCTAGTCAAGGAAGACATGAAAGAGGCTGCCTACACTATCATTACTGCCTTCAACAAAAGGCCTACCAGGGGCTCAATTGGCGGGATCTTCAGTGCGGCCACAATCAACATTGATCAGGATCCCTCGACTGTATCCGCCCAGGCCCTGGTCCTCTTTCGAGAAGGAATCATGCGAAACAATATGGAGACCTTTGCCTATTTCATAGGCCAATATGGTGACCTCCTATCCCAGAGCATGTGGAGAGGGCGGGGGAAGTGGCTGAAGGCCTAAGGGTGCTATGGCACTCCTGGTTGTACTAGCCAAATATGGCACCTCTATACTACTTTAGAAAGTATGCTTTTGTATTCCTGTTACTATAAATGAAAGGGAGCTACCCCCTATGGTACTACTTATCTATCAAAAAAAAAAATAATATAATAAATAATCTTGATAACAGTTGATAGTGTTCTTTTACCTTTTATATCTTCATTTTGGGTTAATTTTGGGTGGTTTTCAAGATTCTCTGGTATACATTTGATTGCCAACAACCCTCAAAAGACCTATTAGTCAAAGCTTCCAAAAGACTTATAACCCTCATTAAGATACCTATGAAAAAACCTAAAACCTTACACAAACTTTTCATGATGTACCTCACATAAAGATTTCAAATAATACACCTGAAGGTTAACTATGTAGATCCTTTAACCATTGAGAGAGCTCTCTTAGCTTCTTATAGACCTATGACTAAAAATAGAGGACATGCATATCCTCCAAACTGTTAACATACCCTTCATTGATAGCACAAGACTATAAGAGTCTATAGGCCTATGACCTCCTACTCCTTACTACTCGATAGTCTTCTTAACAAACTTTTGCATCTTTCATCATTAATGTTGCTTTCATTTAATACCTCTATGATGATGGTGAAATCCTTGTTTGGGCTATACAAACCATAGAAGTTATGAAAGGTTTGATATGCTTCATATAATATTTGTCATGCCTTATATGTCTCTAGATAGCTTGACTTGAAATGACTGTAGTCCCCTATAACAAGCATGAAGAGTTATTTAGGAGATAGACAAACCTTGTAGAAGGTTATTTATATCTTCAAATGCATGAGCAAACCTCACAATTGTTTCACTGGTCTTTAGAAGATGAATAGAGCTTCAGGAAAAATTGCCAGGGCTTTTCAATGATGCTCAAACCTTCAAAACTCATTCCCTTCCTTGCAAACCTCTTAAACAATCCTTATTGAGGCATTATAACATATGCAGATTTGTAGGAGTTTTGACAAGATTTGTTGGATTTGTTGATTTTTTCATGTTCCTTTAGGCCTATTCAAGCTTGAAATGTTTAATATAAGGGTCTGCAGTGTTTATAAGCTTGATAGGTTTAATGGCCTCAAAACCTTACAAAATATTTGGTGAACTTTGGTAACAAATTGATACCCTCTAAGAGTTTGATAAGTTTTGATAGTGTTTATATTTATGCAGGATTTTAGGACTATGCAAAGTGCTTAGGGGTATGATATGTTTACTAAGCTTTAGCCAAATCTTTAGACATTTGATAATCCATTAGAGTGTACAGAACATCTAACTTATTGATACACCTCATAATGATTTGATATACTCATTTATGGCTTATGCATGCTTGAACATCACATGACAAGGTTGCCACTTCTTTTATATGACTATTAGAGAACTTATGGTAATATAGACCCTTAAGATACCTTGTAGAGTTTCTAAAATCTTTACACAATATTGGCATGCCTTAAATAGAGTTCTTTAGGGTTTTGATAAACCTTGAGACTGTTGGAAACAAGGCAAATAACTAAGAGGGGGGGGGGGTGAATCAGTTATCTTAAATTTCTTCTCTTTCTTTTCTTCTTTAACAATAGTGCAATATAAAAACATATAAGCATAAATGAACATGAGAACATAAATGAAATCAACAAACATAACACAAGGATTTTTACATGGAAAACCCTGTTAAGGGAAAAACCATGGGGTGACTAACCCAAGATTGTATTCTCTATTAAAAGAATAAGAAGTACAAAATGACACTTGCCAATTAGGGCTCACTGCCTGAGCACACTGCTCACAAGAGGCTTACTGCTAAGGTATATAGAAAGTAACTAGGTTTTTGAACTAATCAGAGGCATCCACATATGCTGAGGTTTAGTTTCAGTTAGGCTCAATATACTGATCTACTGCACTTCATTCTTCCTCTACTTAGTGTTGTTGTTTTGTCACATATTGTACATTTATAGCTACTTCCACACTACTCTCTACCTTTTCTCACACACTCTATTATCCTCCACACACCTTCACATCAAAATCCATCTGGTATATATATCCGCACCAAGGATTTCAACATCTTTCTAGTCGGCATCCGGAATACTCAAGATTTTTCCAAACTCTGGTCTGTCGGTTGAATCCATGCTTACTAAGTGATGCGTATCAAAGAGATAGTTATAGAAGTCATCAATCATGTCAGCCAATCATGAATGATCCCTCAAGAATCTTGATCACCATCAATTTCTCATCTGGATTAAGGTTTGATGCTCTGTCAATTAGTTCTTGCTCAGTCTACTCTACCTATCAGGAACCCAACACTTAGGTGCTCATATCTTTTCACTTTTTCATCACTGGAGGCTCAATCTCTGTAATGTGGTAGTCATGGTACTCCTCTTGACTTCCCCAAGTTTGTACTTTTCTAAGATACATCCTCTAAGAGATCTGGACCTGACTGTCAGACCTTGCCGCATGCTCTATTCTTGCTCACCAGACCAAAAGACTCTTCAATCTGACTTCCAGTATAGACATACCATGTGCTGCGGATGAGTGGGATGGACTTTGTTGCCATCAATGACAACACTCATTAAGCCACATAGTGTCTCTTTCCAACAATCCCCCCCTTTGGCATTGATGGCAACACTTACTGAAAAATGACTAAGTGTTATAGCACACTCCTCCTTGGCTGATGCTCTGTCTTATGTACACTTTTACCGCAGCTCCCCCTTAGCTAGATTCCACATTTTTCACTGCTCCTCACTCCCCCTTTGACATCAATGGCAAAGGGTGAAATTCATACACCAAAATTTACAAAGAAAAACAACCTATATATTGTCGGATAAGTATATATACATGTTGTACTTACATATACTTAAGGATATCCGCAAAGGTATTCTTCAACTGTACAACTTCTATCACCCAACTCTGCTTCATCCTATCCAAAATTGATATGTGGCCACTTAACAAAAATGTAAAAGCTTCTGCCCTCTTTATGTCTGACGGATCACTAGTCCGGGTTGTGGTCTGAGCATCAGTTAGGGCCTCATGCATTGCCTCTAACTTAGGGATAATTATCCCTCTTAGTTCACTTAGCCTGCTTACTCTATTCTTCTTCTCCTTTTCAAGCCTCTTTATTTCATTAATACTGGCAATAGTCTAACACTCTTGATTTATTATGGAAGAGGTGAGTGGATCAAAATTTTTAGATAAACTTGACAATTTACTCTCTTGTTCTTCCACCTTCTTAGCAATGTTTGTTGTCACTGTGAACCAAGATAGACAAAATTTGTATAAATCTCTGCCATCTTTAAGAGAATTTTCTAGGCTCTTTATCCCAATATCCAAATTTCTCCTATCATTTGCTATAAGTCCTTGTACTTCAGAGAATCTCTTTCCCAAAAACTCTTTCCAGACTTTCTCTTCTACTGACTTCTCCAATGAATTAAAATGTGTGCTAATAGAATTAATAAGAGATTTCAAGTTACTGGATGAAGAGGCTGAAAGATCCTTCTAGAAGGATGGCATGATCTTCTCCAACACACCAAATGTAATCTCTATCAGCTCACAGTGTTCCATGTGAGACTTCAAAAGCTTTTCTTTTGCTTTGGCTTGAGAAAAAGATGCTACCTTCATTGTCTGGACTAGAGAGAGAGAGTCAAAATTGAGTGGTCCTTGAAACAGATCTGGTTCATCTAATTCCATCATTTCCTTGGTCAGGAAGTCTTTAACTACTTTTGCAGTGTCTCTTGCTGGAGACAAAGTCTTCTTTTCTTTTCCCACCTCAGAACTGTCATCTGGAATCTTATTTGTTTGATCTTCTTCTCTTCCCTTTTTCTCCTCTTCTTGACTTGCTCTCTCCTCTTTTCTTACTTCTCCTTCA
The DNA here is from genome assembly GCA_027924645.1 of Cunninghamia lanceolata. Taxonomy (NCBI): domain Eukaryota; kingdom Viridiplantae; phylum Streptophyta; class Pinopsida; order Cupressales; family Cupressaceae; genus Cunninghamia; species Cunninghamia lanceolata. The sequence goes on from BSBN01001099.1 coordinate 12,511,257, forward strand.
GTTCTGGAGTCTGCTGGGGGATCCGAAAGAGAGATGTTTACTTCTTCATGGACTTCCTCTTCCGGAATAGAGGAATCCAAGTCCTTAGTCTTCTCGTCACCTATCTCCTTTGACTCTTCTGCAATTTTCTCAATAGAATCTTCCTTTGATGCACTTGATCCTTCGACATCCATGGTAGAAGGTTCATCACTTATGTCCTCTATAATAAGAAGATTGAATCTTTTATATGCATTCCGGAGGATGTCTTCAGTCTCTTTTGCCACCTGATCAGTCTCTCTGAGCATAAGCTTGTTCATTCTGGCTTTGCTCTGGAACTCATCCTTGCAATCCTTGAAGATCATGTTCATTTGTTTTGGAGTGATGGAAGGATAGAGCTGAATAGCTATCTATTCCCAGATCTCTATGTCCTTTGCCTTAGCATTGTTCTTTCTCATTTCAAGTTCCTTCTCTAGGATTTTGGGAATTAGAGATATGATTTCAATGAATGTTGTATTATAGATGTTTAGATACCTGACTGTAGCATCTTGCAAGATCTTCTGGTCAACTTCACTACATTCATCATAGAATTCTATCATTGGTTGAAGATTTCCATCCACAGTGACTGCCTTGATGACATCATCAATAGAGAGAGTAGGGCTTTCAACAAATTCTTCTTCCTTTTCTTATGTATGTTTACCGACAGAGGATTTCCTAGATGTTTCCTTCTTCTTCCTCATTTTCTTAACTTCTCCATCAGATTCTATTTCTTCATCATCCTTTTGGCTTATGTATGACCTTGTGGCCTTTGTCTTTATTCTCTTTTCTCCTTTTCTGAATTTCTTTGCTTCTGGTTTTGAGGCTTTTGGGCTCTTAGTAGTGGCAGGTGCAAAGCTCTTTGAGGATCTAGTCTAGGAGGGGGATTCCACTGGAGCACTTTCTTTTTCTGCTTCTTGCCTTTCTTTCTCTACCATTTCTACCTTCTCTCTGTTGGCAACAACTGCCTCCTTTGATATCCCATATCTCTTGGCAACTTCTTCTAGTTCCCTTCTCACCTTTCTCTTGATCTCAGGCTATATCAGTTCAACATGATTTTTTACACTCAACTTTTGGAATGTGCCAAACCTTTCTACCTTAGGGTCCTTTGGTTGACTTAGTAGGTGTTGAACATGTAGCTCTAGAATTTTCTCATCTACCTCATAGCCCATTGGCATAATCCAGACTATTCTGGGTTCCACTGCCTCCATTAGGCATTGATCAGTGTCTACCATGAAGCACATTGTATCCTTGTATTTTTCAACTAGAGATTGGGGGATTCTCTCTGGTCTGCATCATGCCTTGGAAGTCTTTGAAGTAACCCAAGAGTGATGTACTTTGTACCTTGGCATCACCAAGCCCATACATATAATCTTGGATTTGTATGGCAACCGGTCTGTCATTTTGCCATACCCAACCACTGGATCCGAGTGTTAGACTTAGGGCTGACAACTGAGAGGGGGGGTTAATCAGTTGTACAAGACTTTCTTCCAATTAAACACTTAACTCCACTTTGCAATTCAGCAGCATAATAATAAATTAATCATGGTAACATAATGCAATGAATCAAGAGCATAAACACATCAACACATGAGACACCAATATTTTGATGTGGAAAACCTGGTTAAGGGAAAAACCACAGGGTGATTAACCCAAGACTGTATTCTTTGTTAGAAGAATAGAAAGAACAAATGGCACATGCCAATTAGGGATCACTTCCTAAGTACACTTCTCACAAGAGGCCCACTGCCTACAGGAGACACACTGTCTACAAGGAAATATGTATCACCTACTTGAACTAGAAAATAGCATCTTCATCATGCTTGAATCAGTTCCATTGAAGCCCAATACTTCTGCTCTGCCTTTCGCTCTTCTCCTCGCTACCACACTCTCATATCCAAAAGGATACCTTTGAAATGACTTTGCAATCCCTTATTTATACAGGACATCAACTTAGGAACAATCATCAAAGTCGGCAAACATCTACAAGAACATCCGCAAGATGTAAAACTCATCTGGTTGGCCAGTCTCAGGAAGAACACCATCATCTGAAAGTTATTCCTCAATTGTGAGCTCCAACTTCAATGCGGACCACCAACATGAACTGGACACAATACAAAGACCTCCACAAGCTTGTCTGAATCACCAAGAACATCCACACTTCATCTACTTACTGAAATCCTTCTCTCCTTCATCTAAAAACTCAAGAACACAGTTTGTCATCACTGTCACAAAGGAATAGATGCTTATGGACCTTCAAACCACGAACCAATCGAGTTGACACTCCACAAAGACTTCCTTAACACTCCCTCAAATCCACATAATAGGATAATGCATTTCTGGATCTCACCGGACCTGTCTGTATCACTCTGTCACCACTGAGCACCTACCGGAACCAGTTTTATTTGAATGGCCACAACTTCTTTAGATCTTCATGTAGACCTCTGAAATATTTACTGGATCACCTTAAGACACATATCTACAAACCCTTTAAACCACATCCTCTGATCCTCATCTTATCTTGGACTTTTACCTTATTGTCTTCACTGTTCTTCTCTGTTTCTGATTAGGACTAATTTTCTCAATATCCTTAGCACTCAGCTCATCCAATCATTTTTATTAATACAATAGGAGTATGTTGACATCAATGACAACACTAGTTAGGCCCATACTTGCAACAATCTCCCCCTTTGTCATTGATGGCAACATATGATGTGAAAAATTGTTTTGATCATCAAGACAAGAACTTCTCCTTACTGTCACAACTCCCCCTATCAGCAACAACCAGTCACATGTCTTCTCTCCCTTTACTACTCCCCCTTTGATTAGTAATTACTTGTTTTTCACATGTCTTCTATCCCCCTTTGACATCAATGGCAAAGGGCACATACTTGCAATTTCACCACTTCAGAATTATACCTGCTGCTCCCCCTGAGTAGCAGCTCCCTATCATCAATCCACAAGATATGACTGTGATATCCACTAGACTGATGCACATTAGTGCACCTTAGTTTATCATTGGAGGGGTAATAACCCCTAACTTCTCCCTGAGATACTCAAAAGAGTCCTTAGGTAGAGGTTTAGTAAAGATATCTGCAATCTGATCCTTGGAAGGCACAAACTCTAATCTGACTTCATTCTTGTTCACTTACTCTCTCAAAAAGTGAAACTTGATGGATATGTGTTTTGTCTTTGAATGCAACACCAGATTCTTAGATATATTTATTGCACTTGAATTATCACAGAAAATTGTGATAGGCTCCTTATACTCCACTCTTATGTCTCTTAGCATTTTCTTCATCCACAAAACTTGAGTAAAACTACCTGCTATTGCAATCTATTCTACTTCTGTAGTGGACAGAGATATTGCCTCTTATTTCTTGCTCAGCCAAGAAACCAATCTCTTCCCCAAAAAGAATACTCCACCACTGGTACTATTTCGGTCATCCACATCAGTTGCCCAATCCGCATCAGTATATGCATGAAGAGAGAAATCATGATCTCTAGGATACCACAGACCATATTCAATTGTCCCTTTTAGATATCTAAAAACCCTCTTGATTTCCATGACATGAGATTCTCTAGGATCAGCCTGGAATCTAGCAACAAGACCAATAGCCTGCATAATGTCTGGTCTAGTTTGAGTAAGATACAACAGTCCTCCAATCATTGACCTATACTTTTTCTGATCTGCCCTAGGAGAGTCATCATCTTTGTTCAATTTACATCCAGTTGCTATGGGGGTATTCATTGGTTTTGAATCTTCCATGCCAAATTTCTTTAATAGTTCTTTCACATATTTGGTCTGAGAGATGAAAATTCCTTTCTTTGTTTGAGTGATTTGTAGACCCAAGAAGAAATTTATTTCCCCAAGCATGGACATCTCAAATTCACTTTTCATTTGATTTGCAAAGGTTTTACACATACTATCTCTTCCTCCAAAGATGATATCATCAAAAAACACTTCAACAATCAAAATGTTCTCATGATCAATTTTGAAATACAAATTACTGCCAGCAGTACCTTTGTTGAAACCAATCTTTAAGAGATGCTTATCCAATCTTTCATACCAGGCTCTTGGGGCATGCTTTAGTCCATACAATGCCTTCTTCAACTTGCAGACCATATCACCATGATCAGATAATTGAAATCCATCTGGTTGCTCAATGTACAATTCTTCTTCCAAGTCACCATTCAGGAAGGTAGACTTGACATCCATCTGATATACCTTGAAATCTTTGAAGGCAATAAATGCAAGAAATAATCTGACTGCTTCAATTCTTGCCACCGGAGCAAAGGTTTCTTTGAAATCAACTCCTTCTATTTGAGAATAGCCCTTGCAAACCAATCTGGCTTTATTTACGATTACTTCACCAACTTCATTCAATTTGTTCCAGAAGACCCATTTGGTTCCAATCACATTCTTGTTTCTAGGTTTGGGAACAAGATCCCAAGTGTGATTTTTCTCAATTTGCATTAGCTCTTCCTCCATTGCTTTAGTCCAATTTTCATCATTGTAGGCTTCATCTACTATTTTAGGTTCAATCTTTGAAATTAGATAAAACTTATCTAAATCTTGAGTAATTCTCCTTCTAGTTTGTACACATTTGCTTTTGTCACCTATGATCTAATCTTCAAAGTGGTTCAGTCTTACATACCTTGGAACTTTGGGAATTTCTTGCGCTTCTGATTCTTGATCAAGCTCATTAAAACTCATCTCTTCTTCCTAATTTACTGGACAGTTTGAATCTGACTTTCAGAAGAGGCTTGGGCTCCTAGAACATCATTATGATCATCTTCATCATATTCATAAAACCTTGAAGGTTTTTCAATTCCCTCATCAACTTTCACATTTGTACTTTCTATCATCTTTCTCAGTCTCTTGTTATAACACCGGTATGCTTTGTTTTGAGTAGAGTAACCCAAGAATATTCCTTCATCACTTCTAGCATCAAACTTTCCTAGATCTTCATCTCTTTTAATGTAACATTTGCTACCAAAGACTTTGAAATACCTCACAGTAGGAGTGATGCCAAACCAAAGTTCATAAGGAGTCTTACTGGTATTGCTTCTGATTTGAACTTGATCGAGAGTATAAACTGTAGTGCTGACAGCTTCTCTCCAATAGATCTGAGGAACATTTGCTTCCATCATCATGGTCCTAGAAGCTTCCTGGATGGTCTAGTTCTTTCTTCCCACTACTCCATTCTACTGTGGAGTCCTAGGAGCAGACAACTGTCTCTTTATTCCATGCTTCTCACAGAATTCTATGAACTCACCAGATGTGAATTCTCCACCTCTATCAGACCTCATACATTTCAATTTTAATCCAGTTTCATTCTCTACCATAGCCTTGAATATTTTGAATTTCTCAAGAGCTTCTGATTTCTCTTTCAGAAAGGTTACCCATATCATCCGAGAATAGTCATCAATTAGTAACATGAAGTATATGTCACCTTGCACACTTCTGATTCTTGCCGGACCACAAAGATTAGTATGAACTAAGTCCAATAATCTGGTAGAGGACAATTCCTTACTTTGAATGTGATTCTGCTCAGCTTACCCAACTGACATTCTTTGCACAAGCTATTAGTAGGTTTCACCAATTTTGGAAGATCTCTTACAGCCTAAGTATTGCTTATCTTGATGATATTATCAAAATTCACATGACACATCCTTCTATTCCATAACCAACTCTGATCAACTTGAACAAATAAGCAACTTTTACCAATACCAACGAAATGAAAGATATTACCCTTTGTTTGAGTACCGGATGCAATCTCTGTTCTGAAACTTTCAAAGATCTTGTATTTTCCATTCTTGAATCAGAGATCATAGCCTTTGTCCTCCAACTGTCCAACACTGACAAGATTGTGCTTCAAACCATACAGTACATTACTGGTTTTGTTCCTTCCATCAAAAGAAATAGTTCCTCTACCTCTGATTCTACCAGCAAAATTATCACCAAACTTTACCACTCCTCTTTCATACCTCTCCAAATCTATGAACTTATTTTTGTCACCTATCATATGGTGAGAGCACCCACTGTCAATGACCCAATCATCCTTTTCTTCAACTTGGGCAACCAGACCTTTTTCCACAGTCTTATGATTGACAGATACAAAGGAAATTGGATCTTCTTCCTTGATGGCAATGAACACCCATTCATTTCTGGATTTGTTCCCTATCTCTAATTCATCATCTATTACTCCATTATCATCATCTTCATGTACATAGTAACAGTTCTTTTGGAACCTTGGCTTGTTAGGATTTTGTCTTGAAAACCTTTCCGGACACCTTGAGGCAAAAATGATCAATCTTATTGTAGTTAAAGCACTTAAAAGGCAATTTCCCTTCATACTTACCGAATCCTCTTGGTAGTCTTTTTGCAATAAGGGCTTCAAGATGAGTAGTTTCAACTTCTTCTTCCTCTAGATCTTTTCTTACTTTTTCATACCATGATAGTTTCCTTGAAGAGTTCTCTCCCAGATCAAACCTTTGTTTACCTTTTACAGAGGCACTGGCTTTGAATGCAAATTCAGTCTTAGGAGGGGCATCTCCAAACTCAGTCATTCCAAAACCAGCTAATTTACTAGCCAATTGATCTCTTGTGATAGTTGTATGAGCTCTGAATTCTTCAATGGCAGCAACCTTAATTTTATAAGAAGTAGGAAGGGATCTGAGAATTTTGCCAACAATCTCATTTCCATCCAAGACTCCACCAGCATTTCTAATTCCACAAACAAGCTCATTTACTCTTGGCATAAAGGTAGAGATATTTTCATCTTCTCTCATCTTCAGGTTTTCAAATTTCCCTTTCAGACTTTGTAGCCTTGCACATTTAACATACTTGTCTCCTTCATGCAAAAGTTCCAATTTTTCCCAAATCTCAAAAGCAGTTGGTAGGTCAATAACATTTGAGAGCTCTAAATTAGATAATGCACTTAGAAGAGCTTCTATAGTCCACAGATTATTTTCAGCATCTATGATTTCATTTGGGGCTTTTAGACCACCCTGTGGAGGTGTATACTTTGTTGTAACCATGGTCTAGTATGCCATTCCTGTACATTGCAAGTGACATTTCATGCGACCTTTCCAAAGATTAAAATTGGTTCCATCAAACTTTGGACTATCCTTTTTGTAATACGTCATTCAGGATCTCCTCAAGAGGTCAAGCTCCTTTTAGAGGAACTTGGCTCTGATACCAATTGTTAGACTTAGGGTAGAGAACTGAGAGGGGGGGTGAATCAGTTGTACAAAACTTTCTTCCAATTAAACACTTAACTCCACTTTGCAATTCAGCAGCATAATAATAAATCAATCATGGTAACATAATGCAATGAATCAAGAGCATAAACACATCAACACATGAGACGCCAAGATGTTGACGTGGAAAACCTGGTTAAGGGAAAAACCACGAGGTGATTAACCCAAGATTGTATTCTCTGTTAGAAGAATAGAAAGAACAAATGGTACATGCCAATTAGGGCTCACTACCCAAGCACACTGCTCACAAGAGGCCCACTACCTACAGGAGACACACTATCTACAAGGAAATATGTATCACCTGCTTGAACTGGAAAATAGTATCTTCATCATGCTTGAATCAGTTCCATTGAAGCCCAATACTTCTGCTCTACCTTTCACTCTTCTCCTCGCTACCACACTCTCATCTCCACAAGGACAACTTTGAAATGACTTTACAATCCCTTATTTATACAAGACATCAACTTAGGAACAATCATCTAAGTCAGCAAACATCTACAAGATGTAAAACTCATCCGGTCGGCTAGTCTCAGGAAGAACACCATCATCCGGAAGTTATTGCTTAATTACGAGCTCCAACTTCAATGCAGACCACCAACATGAACTGGACATGATACAAAGACCTCCACAAGCTTTCTTGAATCACCAAGAACATCCACACTTCATCTACTTACTTAAATCCTTCTCTCCTTCATCCGAAAACTCAAGAACATAGTCTGTCATCACTGTCACAAAGGAATAGATGCTTACGGACCTTCAAACCATGAACCAATCGAGTTGACACTCCACAAAGACTTCGTTAACACTCCCTTAAATCTGCAGAACAGGATAATGCATTTCTGGATCTCACCGGACCTGTCTGTATCACTCTGTCACCACTGAGCACCTACCAGAACTGGTTTTATTTGAATGGCTACAACTTCTTCAGATCTTCATGTGGACCCCTAAAATCTATATTGGATCACCTTAAGACACATATCTACAAACCCTTTAAACCGTATCCTCCGATCCTCATCTTATCTTGGACTTTTACCTTACAGTCTTCACTATTCTTCTCTATTTCTGATTAGGACTAATTTTCTCAATATCCTCAGCACTCAGCTCATCCAATCCTTTTCATTAAAGCAATAGGAGTATGTTGACATCAATGACAACACTGGTTAGGCCCATACTTGCAACACCGAGTAGCTCATTCATATAGTAAAAGAATAGACATAGTATCAAGCCACCGTACTTAAATGAATTCTTCTTATCCTTCTTTATTTTCTGTAAATTCTCTAATAGTTGATTCAAGAGAAGATCACAAAGATCATAATTAACATTTTCCCTTAGCATTTGATAAGCAGTGTATATTGTTGTTTCAGATACAGAATTCTCCCTACTAGAGTGATATATTTGGTAACCAATTATCATAGAAGCAAATTTGATATCCAAATCTATGATATCCTCTATTGTCATTGCTCTTTTGTCAAATTTTGATCTGGTAGCCTCACTTACAATTTGGTTCTTGACCGATTTGAGAGAAGGCAACCCATCGGATGAGTACAATCTGGTTACCGCCCTGATTGCATCATTGGTTATCTTGAAGGGCTTCAACAACCATATAAAGTTATCATGTATTCTACTAAGAACATACTGGACCCATTCATCTTCTGCAAAACAGGGGAAATGGATACACTATCCAAAATGCTTATCCCATATGGCCTTGCATTGAGGTTTAAGTTTAAATGTTTCATCTACTAATTGCTTGTGATAGATATCCATTAGTTTGGATTCCCCAAATTCCTCAATATTTGTGTGTATGTATACCATAACATCTTGTACATGCAGAACCCCATGCGGAATGCTGGAGAATACGCCTAAGGGATCAACTTCTAGGGATTTGTAAGGATGTTTATTGAACTTAGGATGTGTCCTATCAGTGATCTTAACAACATTTGGAGTAGCCATCTTGCAAAAAGATTCAGAGAGAGATATTCAAGAATGGAAATACCTCTTTACGCTTCTAGGGTTCACGATATGAGCCAGAAAAAATCACTGGTTGAATTGGATTCTGTGGTTGATATTTGAGAGGGTTGAAGCAATCTTGTTTGTAGAGCCTTTTCTTTCTTCTTCTCGAGTGCAAATGTGCAAATGATGAATAAAAGAATCTTTATATCTCTGTGCAAACCCTAATTTCTTATTGCAATAAATGCATACCTTAAGTCATTTCAGTTCCCTTATTCTGAGAGAGATCCTTCGTAATCACTGAGAAGCACATAGAGTTATTCTTGGTGATAATTGACGATGTGTCTTCCTTTCTCCAATCATTCTATTTATCTGCAGATCCAAATAATTCAATTTTGAATCATACCGAATCTAATTGTGAGAATCCTGCTTTTGCTGGATGACTATAAAACTGGATTAATCTTGGATGATTAACCTCTTCAAACTCCTTTTGGATCTTTCATAATTTTACCAAGGGTTATTTGGATGTTTCTCTGAGAACCCTTTAATCCGCAACTTCCATGTGCCAATTTCAGGCACCGATTGACTGGCTGGGGGAATTTATTTTCCTTTATCACTCCCCCTGAGCCAGAGCTCATATAATTTAGTTTTCGGAAGGAATCTCAGCACCAGATTCTGGTGCAGATCCATCCCCAACATTTTCTATATTTCTCTTCACCCAAATCTTGTTCATCTCCCTTTGAACTTCATCTGCATTCACTTTTCCTTTTCCTTTGTCTTGATTTTGGTTATGATGCACCGGATCCCTTTTATCTTGATTCTTACTTCTGCAGAATTTAGCAATATGACCAGATCTATTGCAATTGTAGCAAGCTATATTTCTTTGCATATTTGATTGATATCCTCTTGATCTGCATTGATTAGCCATATGTTCCATTCTATTGCATGCAAAGCATCTACCATTGAATGAATTGTTTATTTGCATATTTCTACATTCATGAGATTTGTGACCATACCTTTTACAGTTAAAACACTGTCTGGAGAAGGATGAATTAGTCTAATTCATTCTTCTTCTGCACTGATTTGCTTTATGACCAAAGTTATTGCAATTGTGGCAGTATACATTGAAGGATGGATATCTTTGAGCATTTGGTTGTCTTATCGGAGGTCTTCTAGGCCTGTACCTTGGATTTCCTAATCCAGAGTTCTTCTGACTAGATCCAGAGCTTTCACCTTTCTCATATCCCAAGCCATGCTTGTCATCTACCCTCTTTTGGATTTCAAGAAGAACTTCAAGTTCATTTTAAGAGTGTCTATCTAATTTTCAAGTTGTTCTTAATTATCTCTAGCTTCTTCAAGATCAAATTCCAGATGTTTGATTATTCTATCCATTTTGTGGCAGTCTTCTGACTTCTCCTTGAGAGATTGTCTTAGATTATCTTCCATTTTTCTTTTCTCTTCAATTTCTTGGGTGAATTTCATAACCCCTGATTCCATTTCATGTCTTACCATAATGACCTCTTTTGATATCTTCTCACATAACTTGTTTTTCTCATTCAGATCTTCATTAGTATCATTAGCTTCACTTTGACTTGCTAATTATTGAAGAAGTTCCTTTCTCTTTTTCACAGAGATACTTAGTTTTTCTTTTAGTTCATTTATGAAGTCATCATCTTGTTTGAGTCTTTCCCTTAGGTTATTGACTGCAGAGTGAGATTGCTCAAGATCATCTAGGGCAGACTGAAGTTGTTCCCTCATGCCATACATATCCATTGAGATTCCTAGATTTTCCTCAAGTTGTTAAGCTCTGTTTGGAGGAACTTGGCTCTGATACCAATTTTTGGAAACAAGGCAGATAACTGAGAGGGGGGGTGAATCAGTTATCTTAAATTTGTTCACTTTCTTTTCCTTCTTTAACAATAGTGCAATAACAAAACATATAAGCATAAATGAACATGAGAGCAGAAATGAAATCAACACACATAACACAAGGATTTTTACGTGGAAAACCCTGTTAAGGGAAAAACCACGGGGTGACTAACCCAAGATTATATTCTCTGTTAAAAGAATAAGAAGTATAAAATGGCACTTGCCAATTAGGGCTCATTGCCCGAGCACACTGCTCACAAGAGGCTCACTGCCTACAAGAGACTCACTATCTACAAGGTATATAGAAATTAACTAGGTGTTTGAACTAATCAGAGGCATCCACATATGCCGAGGTTCAGTTCTAGTTAGGCTCAATATACTGATCTGTTGCACTTCATTCTTCCTCTGCTTAGTGCTGATGTTCTATCACATACTGTACATGTATAGCTGCTTCAACACTACTCTCTTCCTTTTCTCGCACACTCTATTATCCTCCACACACCTTCACATCAAAATCCATCTGGTATATATATCCGCACCAAGGATTTCAACATCTTTCTAGTCAGCATCCGGAATACTCAAGATTTTCCCAAACTCTGGTATGTCAGCTGAATCCATGCTTACTAAGTGATGCGTATCAAAGAGATAGTTATAGAAGTCATCAATCATGTTGGCCAATCATGAATGATCCCTCAAGAATCTTTATCACCATCAATTTCTCATCTGGATTAAGGTCTGATGCTTTGTCAGTCAGTTCTTGCTCAGTCTGCTCTGCTTGTCAAGAACCCAACACTTAGGTGCTCATATCTTTTCACTCTTTCATCACCAAAGGCTCAACCTCTGGAATGTGGTAGTCATGGTACTCCTCTTGACTTCCCCAAGTATGTACTTTGCTGAGATACATCCTTTGAGAGATCTGGACCTGGCTGTCGGACCTTGCTGCATACTCTGTTCTTGCTCACCAGACCAAAATACTCTTCAATCTGACTTCCGGTATAGACATACCATGTGAAGCGGATGAGTGGGATGGACTTTTTTGATATCAATAACAACACTCATGAAGCCACATAGTGTCTCTTGCCAACAGAGACAACATAAAATCTTATAAATGTTGTACAGGAGATTAAGACGGTTGATAGACCTCATAGGCTACTGTACATGCCTTTTTTTAATGCTTGTCATCACTTCATCTCCATTGTATGCCTCCTCAGGTTCTTTGAAGACTTCAGTGACTTGGAGTATTACATTAGCCTACATGGCTTTCCTCTGAATAAACATGGATTCCCAAAGATTAAAATCATTTGTCATACTTCTATATCTTGACACAAACCCTTTAAGATATCACTCAACACTGCTATACCCTCTTCTTATATAATCAAATTTGACGTCCCTTATAAGATGTGATAGACCTACTCAATATTTTAAGAGACTTTTTAGATCCTTGGAAAGACACCCAAGACTAAGCTCAAGGTTTCCATATTTACATACTTTCTCTTAGGGTTTTCCTTGCGAATTAGTAAAACCTTGAATGTGTAGGTACAAACCTTTTAACAACTTGTGACTAAGATGAAAAGGATGAATGGGATATGTACACCATTTTATTGTATCTCCATTATGTAAGGATTCTTGTATTGCATTGAAAGCTTCAAGAAAATGTGCCTCACCACCTTCTATGACTTGATCACGGCCATAAATCACTCACATTGTCCACATTCATGTTCATGGTACACTACCTCCTGAGAGTCTTTTTTCCTTTGAAGATATGGAGTCTTGAGGATTCAAACCCTGATCCTTCTTCCCTATGAATTGGTAAAACCTATAAATTAGCTTTTAAAACCTAAAACCAATCAACATGACAAGAAGACCTAAGCCTAAAACTCATCAAGAATTTGCCCATGTTTTTAAAGAAAAGAAAATTCCCCCAATGTTGTATGTGGCTTTTGGATGTTTTAAGGTTCATGACAACTAAAAACCATAATGTACCACTTGTCAAGATAGAACAACACAAGATGTACAAAGATTTCCTTGAAGACTTTAATATTTAAGGAAACTTTCAAGACTTAGACACCAAAAGTTCATTGACAAAGCATAATAACAAAACTCATTCAAGACCTTTGGGAGAGCATTTGAGAGCCCTATAAAGACCCATAAGACTAATTGAGTTTGAAAAACTCAAAATAGTTAATAATAACATCATAGTGTTATCCAAATAAACTTGAAGCCACTTATAAGTTTGTCAATCTCATTTGAAAAATAAATTATTTTAAGATGGTTATTACATATAGCTATTACATTGCACCTCTTTGCATCAAACTCTCAAACACTTAGCATCATCATAACCAAATGATAGTTAGTGAAAGGAAACTAGACTAGGTCCACACTAATGTTATGAGAGAAATAATGAAAGTAAGAATGATCTATACAAATTTTAGCAAAATAACAACTAAGAGATAGTACAAGATATACCCTAGCAAAATCCTTTAAAAAAAACTAGCCTCCAAAACACACTCAATTTATTAATCTCAATAATAGGATTACAATACAATGTTTAGTTCTAGTGCATTTAACATGAGATATAGAAGATCTTCATCCTGAATTTTGGAGTCAATTCAACTTAACATTGCTTTGAACTCACTACACAATAAGTTGCTCCTTGTCCCTAATAATGCAAATCCATGTGCATTTATTTATAGAAACATTGCAATAAGTAAACAAGTAGTAAATTACAAAATGATAGATATAAAACCATGGGCTTACCAACTGCCTTGAAAAAAGGCTATTTTTTCTTAGGGGTTGTTGTTAACCCCCCACCCCAAACCACCCAGCCAAGCTATTGTCCCAAGCCCCAATATTGTGGATGAGTGTATAATCTATTATGGGTGTAAAATAGGCAAATATAGAACACATTCCTAACAATCAATTGCATTTTCTACTTGGTGTGTTTCCAAACTATCTGCAAAATTGTTGAACTAATCAATGAGGCTTGACTAAGGAAAAGGGTGGGAAGCTAGTTGCCTTTCTCTCTTAACATAGAATTTCCAGTAGTGTTCTTCCATACTACCAATTCTTCTCTTTGCATGTTGTAGGCACAAAGGGTCTTCTCCAAGATTTTAGTAGACTTCTCCACATTCCATTTGATTTATCATCCTCATCTTCATGATTGATCATAGGGTGTAAAATGACACAATTAATTCCAAAAACACTTTAACTAAAGGTACACATTTCCAAACCTAATTCATTTATCTAAAATAATTTAAATATTTTAATTTCTTATATTTATTTATCCTACACATTTATTTTAAGGGTGTTTTATTTCTCTAACCATAAAAAGAAAAAAATATTAAATTAAATTTTAAAAAGGAAAAGAGGACTTAAAAAAGAATTACTTTAAATAGTGGTCTAGTGTCTGCCTTAAATAACAACATGGGGAAGATTAGTGTAATGGGTATTCTCATGACATTAGTAGTCATCTAGTTCTACTTCAATGTTGTGAATGCCTATGGTGGGCATCATAAATTGATGTTGAAGGAGAAGGTAACCAATTTGTAGTTTTATTTAGAGGGTCATCAATAATATACAATGGACCAAAAATAGCAGAGCTCGGAGAGAGATTCATAGGCTTCTGTGGTGCCACTTGCACTACTGTGGCATTCTCCACCAATACTATGGTTACCTTCTCCTTCAACATCAAATTATGATGCCCACCATAGGCATTCACAACATTGAAGCAGAACCAGATGACTACTAATGCCATGAGAATACCTATTACACTAATCTTCCCCATGCTGTTATTTATGGCAAACACTAGACCAAAACAACAGAAAAGAGTGAGTCATAAGGTTGTGCAGAGCCTAATACAATTTGTTCCTCTTAAATCTAAATTTATACATCAAATCTAAATAGAATAAACCACATGAACATACCTGATAAGTATGTCTATTTCTCTTTGATAAGTATGTCTATTTATCATTGATAAGTCTGCCAGATATCTCATAGTATCTCTGTGGATGTACGACAACTAAAAAGGACATACTTTTTACATGTTTTATGGAGTTTAGAGTGGAGTTACTATGCCACTATTTAAGTAATTCTTTTTAAGTTTTCTTTTGGAAGAACTTTTTCAATTTTGGTTTTCCTATGTGTGTTTTATTAGAAATATGTTAAGTATAGCAAGTTTATTCACGTAAGTTTAGAAATATATTAAGTATAACAAGTTTATTCACGTAAGTTTAGAAATATATTAAGTATAAAAGCTTTACTCATGTAAGTTTAGAAATATGTAAAGTATAGTAAGTTCAGAGTGTCCCAAGGACCACTATTATAAATACTTCATTTTTAAGTCCTTTTTTCCTTTTTTAAATTTAATTTAATTAATTTTTCTTTTCACTGTGTTGGTTATTTTCCCAGACTAGATGCTTATTCCCAGTCACCCTACAAAGTAGCCATCAATGATCAATAGGATTCCCAGGCCAGGGGCCAACAGTATAGGAGATAGACTCTATAAATATCTCCTCTTCTTCTTTAGGCTCTGTAGAACCAAGGGGGGTATTCCCTACTCAGCATCTATGAAGTGCATCCATGAATTAGCTGGGATGTTGATACAAAGTAGATGAATCCTCTATTATGCAGACCAAAGCTGTGAGATAAGTGCAAAGGGGCTAGCTTTGGGCCTCTATTCAGTAGTAGACAGAGGATTTTGGTCCTAAAACTACTTCTAAAGTCCTAAAGGTTTGTATATGAAGTTTAAGTTTGATTTATATCTGGATGCAAAACTAGGACTTTGGGTTACAACAGATATACCAGACCAGATCGGTGCCTATCTAGGGCTTGGAGTCAGTAGACATATATGTGAATGTTTACCACAGACCTAAGACAGTAATCAGATTTCAAGGGGTTTCAAAGATGTCTGCCTTATAGACAATACCCAATAGAGAGTATTTAGTTATTTCTGCTTGCAAACATCCTTACTGCAATGTATTCTTCTCAATACTTAATCCAAAACATTCAATCTACTCCTTGAGCAGAAGTAAGAGACTAAATATTCAACATAAAAAACCTATATTCTAGAATCTATAACACCCCTTAGATGTTCAAAGTCAGAAGAAAAACACATTTAGTTTGGAGACAAATAACAAAACACATGCAGTGAAGCATTACTCATTTAAATCAAAATGAAATTGATAATTTTGTGCATAATACATACAACATACAACTCATAAACTCACAAAGACACCTGAAATAGAGTCACCAGAAAGTTGTATCCCTATTGCAGCACCAAAATGTGTCCAGTTTTCAACCACCAATGAATAACACAGTTTGACTTTTATACCAAGACTATGTACCCACCAAAAATTAATTACAAGGCAAATAAATAATCCACCAAATTCAATGCGTGAGGAATGGTGCTCAGAAACATTCAACACAATAGATGGGAAAGAGAGGACAAAGCAGGTGAGATCGGGATCTGCACCGCCATCCAGGGATTTTTTCATCAATCGGGTGGTTAACCCATCAACTCCATCGGTCATCCCTCTAAATTTTGCCATTAATGGCCCAACTACCCGTAGCCTCTAAAGATGCAACAGCAGCGTGCCCATGGAATTTTCCCACTCAAAACAATGCCTGCGGATGCAAAGAAAACCCACGCTGCAACTTTAAAACTTGGCCGTTGATCTGTCTCCCAATCGTTGAGATCAATGGCCCCAAAACATGTACTAAGAGTCGCCAGCCAATGGCATCATGCCACGTAAGCACCCTGACTTTCTATCGCTGACCTTTTCTTCCTTTATTTTGCATTTACCTCTTTTGTATATGCAAAACCAAATGCATATACAACATACAAGGCAGACGCCAAAAGTTATAGAACAAACTGGAATTCAGTCTGTGTCCAGCTTGCGTCTCCATCCTTTGTATATTTTCGAATGTATAACTGCATATACATTCACCTCATACATACAAGGTGGATTTCAAATTTTAATGAGGCATTTTGAAGTTACTTTGAAAGCTGGCTTATATCTAGCCCCTCTTGTATATCGGCATATCTACAAGCAATCAAACATACAAGTCGCAGATGCCAACCCTGAATTTGTTGAATTTGATCCTCGCACTGGATCCGACTTGCACATTTCACTTGTATGTTCAGAATGTACATCGGCATATACAACTGCCATTGTACACAACTGGTGGGCCTGACGTCTTGCATTTTGCTTTTTAGAAACTTGCATATGCGACTTATATATAAGATACAAGTGCCTTTGTATGTGAAGTGGGCCCCGCCATTTGTATCTCTGCTGCATGTATCTTTGTATATCCCCCTTTTCACTGTTCACCTTGTATGTCATAGAGACATACAAAGTGCCTTATATACCTAACATGCATTTATCCTTGTATGTCTGCGATGTTCATTCTGCATTACACTTGCCTCCCCTGTATGCTGAATATACAAACTTGTTTGTATATATCTGCGGGCCCACTTCATGTA
Source organism: Cunninghamia lanceolata (assembly GCA_027924645.1). Lineage (NCBI taxonomy): Eukaryota > Viridiplantae > Streptophyta > Pinopsida > Cupressales > Cupressaceae > Cunninghamia > Cunninghamia lanceolata. The sequence goes on from BSBN01001099.1 coordinate 12,528,832, forward strand.
TCACTTCCGCCGCACTGTGGCAAATGCATCTTTGCACCTTTGTATGTCAAATATGCAAACACAAATATACAAACTCCTAATATACAACTACAGAATATTCCAGGAATGTACCTTCCACTTGCCACTGTAGCAATTGTATATCAGCACCTCCTTGTATATTTTGCTTTGTATATAACCCGATATACAAAGTGGGGATATTCCTAGGAATCTGTGAAAGATTCCCCCTTTGTACATGCACCTTTTGGAGCCCGATATATGTATAAAATGCATATAATTCAATTTTTTCACTATTTCTGGAAGCCAATTGAGATTTCACAAGCTTGTCAATAGATTTGATCACTTGCATATAAAGAAACTTGGCACTTTTCTGATGTGCGATGGGAAAAGACAGTAAAACATTGCACTGGGTTGGTCAAACCATGAACATTAAGGCATGGAGATGAAACATAGCAGCAGGGAACTCATTACAGGAGGCCAATATCAGAACAGACAAAACAATGCAACAAACCAAGGAAGACAGAAACCTCAGCCTGGTTCAAATGAGAAAACCTGCAAACGCCCAAGCTTAAAACCCCAAACATAAATGATTACCAATAGGCTTCGATTGGGGACATGCAGGCACAAGACTACAGCGAGGATCAGAATACTCCGGGGCAGACTAGACAAAACACAAAACTCAGAACACGACTGACTATACAAGGCATATACAAAACACTTACAGCTATTTTATAGTGTGCACACAAGGTATTCATTTATGAGAAAAAGGTTTTAAGGAATTTACCGTGCACTAGCAATTCCAGTAGTTCACCATTTAGGGCTTGGAGAAAGTAAGAATCATTCTCATAGATATTGCCAATTTGATATGGGCCAGTCCATAAGGGCTCAAATTTACCGTGCTTACCCTTATCCTAGCCCCTTGCATTCCACATAAGCACTAAGTCACCTATCTGAAACCTTCTCTTTGTAGCCCTTTTATCAAACAGATTTTTCACCTTTTGCTGCCTTTTGATATTTATTTTCTGTGCTTCCCTTCTCATTTCATCTAGTGCAACCAGCTAATTTATTCTTTCAGTCATTGGATTTTCAATCTCCTCATCGTTCCCTTGAATGAATTTATAAACTAGCAGGAGATTGTTCACAGGCAACCTAGCTATTGTACCATATACTAATTCATAAGGTGACCTTCCCGTTGCTCTTTTCACTGTCACCCTATCAGCCCATAATGCCAACTTCAACTTTGAATCCCAAGACCTCTTATTTTTATCTATTATCTTTTTGATGATTTTCATGAGACTTTTGTTGCCTGACTCTACTTGACCGTTCCCTTATGGGTGGTATGGTGATGTATGAAACAAATCAATTCCATAATTGCTACAAAAATCAATGAATTCACCAGACCTGAAGCACATTGCATTATCCATGACTACTTTTACTGCTACCCCAAATCTGGTAATAGTATTCTCTAAAATAAAGTCCATCACCACTTTTCTTGTAGCTTTTTTGGTTGGAACGGCCTCAATCCACTTGGTGAAATAATCAATGGCAACCAAAATCCAACTGTGCCCTCCACTTGATTTTTCTGAGATTTCCCTTATAAAATCAATTCCCCATTGCCGGAATGGAGCTTCTACAGTTATAGTCCTAAGGGGTAATGTACCTTCATACCTTAGCTTTCCTGAGAACCTTTGGCAAAGATCACATCTTCTTACCATTTTGTGTGCGTCTGAGAAGAGAGTTGGCCACCAATAGCCTACTCTAAAAATTTTGTGGGCTGTTGTATGGGTAGCATAATGTCCACCACATACTCCATTGTGCATGCCACTAAGAATAATCTTAGCCTGATCCTCATTCACACATCTGAGTAATACAGCATCAGGGTTTTTCCAATAGAACTCTCCTTGAGCAATGATGTACTTGATAGCCTGTAGCTTCGAAGTTCTCTTCTGGATATCACTAAGGTGGGAAGGACAGTTCAAGTTTTGCAAATAATGTATTATGTCCTTATACCACTTAGATTTTGACATATTTATAACTTCATTATGCACTACATTCACTTGGCATGCCTCTAGATTTGACTGTATCATCAATTTCGTCAAACCTTGTCCTCTTACCAGCTTAGTGATTTGTATTTCAATGTTGAATTCCTGTAGTTTATTTATCCATCTGCATCTTCTTCCAATTACCTCTTATTGAGTAAATATATCTTTGACTGCTGCATGAGGTACATAGGCAATTGCTTGAGAGCCCACTAAATATGGCCTGAAGCTCTTGATTTCTCTAACCAGTGCATATGCCTACTTCTCCATTATATCATACTTTAATTCAGCAGCCTGCAATGACCTACTAAAGAAAGCAATAGGTTGTTCAAACCCTTCTTCATTTTTTTGCAATAAGCAGGCAGCAATAGTGTGGAAAGAAGCAAATGAAAATAGTTGAAATGGCTTAGAAAAATCAGGAGATTTTAATACAAGAGCCATCTTTATAGCTTCTTTTATGTCTTGAAATGATTTGGTTGCTTCATCTTCCCATTTGACAGTTGCACCCTTCTTCAGCATCTTAGAGATTTCTTTGGTAGTCTCTGCAAAGTTAGGAACAAATCTCCTAACAAAATTAATATGTCCAAAGAAGGACTGGACACCTTTCACTATCTTAGGGATTTGAATTTTGTCAATTGCAGCCACCCTTTCAGGATCAACCCTGACTCCATCCTTGGAAACAATGTGTCCAAGCAGTCTTCCTTCCACTACCCCAAAAGCACACTTCTTTAGGTTGAGTGAGATGCCATGCTCTAATGCTCTAATAAAAATCTGCTCTAAGTGCATGCAATGCTGCTCCTCTTTCTTGAAATAAGTAGTTAAGTCATCTTGATATACAACCAAGATTGAGTCAACCAACCCTGCAAAAGCCACATCCATGGCCCTCTGAAATGTAGCACCTGCATTTGTTAGTCCAAATGGCATCCTCACATATACATTGGTTCCCCATGGAGTAGTAAAAGTAGTCTTGAATTGTTCTGATTCTCTCATTTTCACTTGATTGTATCCTGAAAATCCGTCCATCATGGACAAAAGTTCACAGCCGGTCACCTTTTGCAACACAGCTTCCATATTGGGCAGTGGATAATTGTCCTTCAAAGAAGATACATTCAAATTTCTAAAGTCCACACAAAGCCTTATGTCACCATTCTTTTTTCTAACTGGGACAAGGTTAGACACCCAAGTTGAGTGTCTTTAGGCACAATTATTCCAGCCTCCCTAAGTTTCATAAGTTCTTCTTGCATTTTTGGAGATAAGGTTGGGTTGGTAGGCCTCTGTTTCTATCTAAATGGTTTAGCTCCAGGCTTCAAAGGGATTTCATGCTAAAATAAATCCTCTCTATAAGCTTTGAGATCCTCATAAGACCAGGCAAATACATGCTTATATCTTCTCAGTAGTGCAATCAGCATACTTTTTATATGTGGTTTGAGCTATTTGCCAATGTATACCTTTTTGGGGGCCTGAGATGTTCCCAAGTTTATCTACTCTAAATCATTCTTGTTTGTTGGAGATGCCTTTGTAACAAACTGGTCCCTATGATCAAAAGCTCTCTCTAAAGCTACTAGCCCTCTAGGGATTTTGTTTGTCTTGAGTTGAATTAACTCCTTCCCTAAGAGAGTTTCTTTTCCATCTACAACCTCTACAAGGTTGTGAAAATCCATTTCTTGGTTCTCATACTCATTAATGCAATGTAGAAATCTCAGTAAAACCTTATCATCATTAAATACCTGCCAGCTGCATACATTATCTGGCACTGCAGGTCTAAGTTTGACCTCAACATTTGTAACATTTGATAGAGTGATGTCATCTGGCCTTATGCCTACATTGGCTAGAAAATCTGCCCTGACATTTTTTGATCTCTCTATCCAGTCTATTGAAAATGCATCAAACAATTCAATTGTATCCCAGATAGCATGCTTATACTGTTTTAATCTCTTATTTTTTGAAGCATACTTATCTCTAACTTGGGAAACAATAAGCTCTAAATCACCAAATACCTTGAGCATCTTAATTCCATGCTTCAAAGCAACATTTAATCCTAATAATAGAGCTTCATACTCTGCAATATTGTTTGTACAAGAAAACTTCAGCAAGAAAGAGAATTTTAGAAGTTTACCAGATGGAGATAGAAACACAATTCTAGCACCAAAGCCTTCTTTCAAACAAGCTCCATCGAAATACATGGTCCATAGACCCTGTTGGTCCAATTCTTGAGTGCAAATATCTCCCTCTTTATTTTCTTTAACATCTAAGACAACTCTGAAATTATCACAGTCAGTATCCACAAAACATATATGCTCCTTAGATTCCTGATCTTCCACTATCTCTAATGACCTTCCTTCTCTGATCAGTTTGACATCCTTTCCATTCATACGGATCATAGCATACGACAAATCTAATTGCATACTCCCACCAATCAATCCCACCCATCTTCTCGACAACAACATGCCATAATGTGGCTTGATATCAACAACTGTTATGTTCATTTTGTAGGTCTTTTCAGGATAAGCCGCCAATCTAAAGTCAACATCTTTCATGATTCCAATGACAGGTACCTCCCTAGCATCCATTGCATAACACTTCCCGCATGCCCTATCTATTTTTAACCCAGCTTGCTGCATGATAGCCAAAGGCATGATGTTTGTGGACACTCCTGAGTCAAGCATATAGTTTTTAATTATTTTTCTATTTATCACAAGGGAGACATAAAATGGTTCCACTTGTGAAGGACATTTTGTCATGGTCACTCCTAGATATACTTCAGGAACTTCATCTTCGTTGTTACACAAGACTTGTTTCTTACCCTGAGGTTCATCATTTTGCTTGGCTTGATAGGATACTCCTGAAATTAAGGATACTATTTTATTTTTGAATTCCTCCACTTTCATCAGCTCCATCAATGGAACAAAGACTTTTATCTGCAATAAGACTTGAGTGATGTCAAATGGAGCATAATTTTGAATAACAGTTGTAACTTGCTCCACCATTTTACCCTTATCCTGGGGTGACCCAGCCTTAGTTTTCATGGCTTCTAGACTGTAATTCTTGCCCTGAAAATTTTTATTCTGATTCTGAACCTGGGGAACCATATTTTCTATTTTTTGAGGATCATTACCTATTTTTTGCTTAAAATTTTGCTTGTTATTGCTCCACTGTTTCTTTTGTGGTTCAATCCCTTTATGACTGTGCACTGGTTGATTCACAGGAGTATTCTCTAGTTGGTGTGAGTTGCTTACCTAAGCTTTACGTCTTAGGTTGTAATTGCTTTTAATTTGAGCTACTGCTATAGCTATGAGGGCTCTAATTTCTTCATCAGAAGGTCTCCTCAAGTTACTCAAAAAATTGTGTGAATCTTGAGCATAGGCATAGTTGTCTTCCTCATCTTCATCATAGGGAAATTGCTGCTAGACCTGAATCTCATCATTTGCACTTACATCAGCATCGTGAGAAGAGTATTCTCTATTTGTAGACAACATATTGACATTGTCATCCTCCATGCAATACGACTCATTACATTCATCAGAGTCAACAACATTATCATATAAAGACTGAGCAATCATACATTGTGACTGTGAGTGAGGCATCTAACATATAATGCACCATGGGGTGTCATTAACAATATTGACAGCCTTCTTCAAAGGATTGGGTATTTCCTTTCCATTCTGAGCTCTTTGATTTGTATTGCTGTGTGGGAGAATGGGTTTACCATTATGCCAATTGCTATGATATGGCATGTGGTGCAGGAGCACCTAAAAGAACACCTTGGAGCAAGAAGACACAAATGATCAGAGGAGGAGCCCATGGAGCAAATCAAATCAACTGGAATAGTTTAAAACCCATGGTGACAAGTTACAATGAACAAAATAATGTAATGATCAAATGTTCTGAGGGTCCTAGTAAGGACCCTAGGACCAAAAATGATGTAAGTTGGGCCAATAGTGCCCCTAGAGTCAAATAGAGGTGTCTAAGATCAATAAGAAAGTATAATGAACCTAAGAAGATCAAACATGATGAATTGATAAGGTATAAGTTCATTAAATAAGGTAGAAATTCACTAAACCAAAGTTCAGAAATTCAAATTTCTGAATTATGCATTTGGGCGGGAAAGTCAATTTGAGTAGTTTCTTTGTGGTTAAACCAACACCAACCGATAGGGATTGGTTAAGGAAGTTAGGACAGAAGTTATGTAAGCATGCCAAGGCATTTGATCTATGGACAAGTACCTTGGAGGCCTGTTTTTGGTACGACAGACTGGGAAATAATAGAAATTTTAGTTTTCTTGCATTTTTCCTTCTCATTTCTGTTGATTCTTTGGTTGTTGGAGGTTGGCAAATGTTTTAGAACCTTCATTGAATAGTAATAGAGTTGTTTCTATGCTCTGAGAAGGTTTTTATAGATAGTTTATTGTTGTTTATACTGACTATCATAAAAAACAACAGACTGGTTTGTGTGTTTTGAGAGGTGGCAATGCATCTTTGGGCCTTCCCATGAATGTAAGACCCTGGTTCTCATTGGATAGGTCCTTGCTAACATGTATACTATTATTCTTTAACCTTTGCAAGGTAGGAGGAGTTCAAACTGGAAGGTGATCACCATTTGAAGTCAAGTTTGCATGTGAAAAGAACATGAGAATGGTGGCATGGTTATAGTAGCCGGAGATCCATCTTAACAAGGTGACTTTTTTATGATTGTTATTGTTTGGTATGGCCAAGAAGATGGTGTTAGACCTTTGAATGAGGTCTGGAAGTGATTGGAGGTGGGAGATCTAGCAAGCCCTAGGTTTTAAGGCCTAGAAATGAGGTTTTTGTATTTCAAACCTTAAATGTACAAACCAACTGATAAGACCTAGAAAATCCTTGGTTTTGAACCCTTTCCTAAGAATTTTTTTAGGTTTGAAGTGTGTGGGACAAGTTTGTCATAGGGTTCCTTTGTAAAATGGTCAATTTAGGCCTTGTTGGAAGGCAGCAGGGTGTTAGGACAGTCACATTTCATCTAAAACAACAATAGGTGGGTTTGATATATGTTTTAGAACTCAATAGAAGGTATCCAAATCAGTCATTTTTTAAAAGATTTTTTTGGGAAAGTTTGGAGAAAAGTACAGTTTAGTCGCTAAACAGGGCTACTAGGATTAGGCCTAGTTAAATGGAGTTGTCAATGAACCAAGGAAAATGGTGTGTAAAACTTGTTGAATCTTGTTGCTTGGGGTAGGTTAAGACCCTAGAAGGCATAGGTTTTCATCTGAGAAGTTGGAACACAAATTTGAGCACCTTGGTGGAAATTAAGGTAAGAGGAAGACTAGAGAAGTCTTATTGGTGGAAGCCACAAATAAGACCTGACACCTCTGCATCATAGTGGTATCAGAGCAGCAAGTAGGTCCTTGAGGGAGTAGTAGAATCTTGAGAAATAGTAAGGGTTTGTGAAAGTGTGAAGATGGCTCCTAAAAATCAAATGGCTAGGGAGAACAATGAGTTGAGAGAAGCCTTAGAGGCAAGAGAAAGAGAGTTGAGGGAGAGAAGAGAACAAGATGCTGCAAGAGAAAGAGAGTTAAGACAAGTGAGAAGGGAGAATGCATCAATCTTGGCAAGGTTGGAAGCATTGGAGAAGAATCCTAGAGGGGATGAACAAGATGATCAAGAAGGAGATGATGGAAGACATGAGAAGGCAGATGAGAATCCTCCTGAGGATGAGTTGGATGTTGAAGAAAGGAGATTTGTGAGATTGCTTAAGGCAGTCCAAGGAAGTGGAACAAAGGCAAACATAGAGTTACCTATCTATCAAGGGAAGATGGATACTGAAGAGGTATTAGGGTGGATAGATGCCCTTTAAAAAAAATTTGAGTATGAGGAGATGAGTGATGAGAAGAAGATTAAATTTGCAAGAACAAAGTTGAGAGGGACAACACTTACATGGTGGAGTAGTGTGCAAACAGAAAGAGTGGCTAGAGGTGGAACAAGAATCACTTCTTGGGGTAGGATGAAGGATATGATGAAGGATCAATTTCTTCCATCCAATTACTCCATACAAACAAAGAGGATGAGGTAGAATTTGAAACAAAAGGACATGGATGTTATTTCCTATACTGAGCAATTTCATAAGCTTAGTATTAGAGGAGGATTGGAAGATGAAGAAGAAAAAGTGGCAAGATGCCTTAATGGGCTTAGGTATAACTTGCAAGATGAGATTAGTTTGACTATACCAAAATCACTTGGAGAATGTTTTTAGTTAGCCATAAGGGCTGAAGAGAGGGTGAAGAGGAAGCAAGAAAGACAAGGAGGTAGTGGTAGAGGATATAGAGGTAGGGGCAGACCTACTAATAAAGGATAGAGCAGCAATGAGAAAGGCAAAGAGTTTTCTGCAAATCAAAGAAGTGGATATAGAGGTGGAGGTAGGTTTGGATCAGGTAGAGGAGTATTCACAGGTAGATGCTATCATTGCAATGAAGTGGGACACACATCTTTCAAATGTCCTAAGAGGGATGATGTTGATAAGAGCAAGGATAGAAGAGTTCACTTGGCACAATAGGAGGAGAAGCAACAAGACCAGGAAATATTATCAGCCTCTCCAGAAATGGTTGGAGAATTGCTCATGGTGGAAAAAGGCAAAACACAGCAAGCACCACAGGTATCCATTTTTAAAACTAATTGTTTAAGCCATGGAAAAGTGTGTAAGTTGATTATAGATTTAGGTTCACATGATAATCTAGTTTCTTGGGATATGGTGCACAAGTTGGGATTGAAAACATTTGATCATCCTAGTCCTTACAATGCCACTTGGGTAAGTCAAGAGCAGCAAGTAAGGGTTAGTCAGAGGGCATATGTTGATTTTTCAATTGGTCCATATCATGATTCTGTTTTATGTGATGTTATTTCAATGACATGTGGGCATATAATTTTGGGTAGACCATGGCAACATTTGAGAAGGACAGTTCATGATGGTTATACAAATAGTCATTTGGTGCACAAAGATGGTAAAAAGTTTAGACTAATCCCTTTACCTTGTGGAGAAAAGAAGGAACATGTTACTATCTGTTTTGGAGAGAAATTGAAGTTGGATGTGCAGGTTAGACAGCAGGAATAGTTGCAGCAGAAGAAGGTTTATAACAGTCCTAAAGAGCAATAAATTTGGGACTTGAGTTGCATCAAGATTGGGGACATTGATTGCCCTATTGGGAGGCAAGAAAGGGAAGGCAAACAACAAGGAAAAATAGATCAGAATCTCAAGATGGAGAAGGCAGAAACACCACAGTAGCAAGGTCCTAGGCAAGGACATTCAAACATGTTTTATGATGCTAACATTGTTTGTAAGAGCCATGCAGGTGGGAGAAGGAGAAGGATAACCCTTGGAGAGTTCATGTTTCCTGGCATAAATCAGAGGAACACTTCAAAAAGATTGCAGGAGATTTGGAGCAGATCACATGACTCTTGGGACAAGAGTTTTTATCATCCTGGGGAGTATGGTGCAGGAGCACCTAAAAGAACACCTTGGAGCAAGAAGACACAAATGATCAGAGGAGGAGCCCATGGAGAAAATCAAATCAGCTGGAACAGTTTAAAACCCAAGGTGACAAGTTACAATGAACAAAATAATGTAATGATCAAATGTCCTGAGGGTCCTGGTAAGGACCCTAGGACCAAAAATGATGTAAGTTGGGCCAATACTGCCCCTAGAGTCAAATAGAGGTGTCTAAGATCAGTAAGAAAGTATAATGAACCTAAGAAGATCAAACATGATGAATTGATAAGGTATAAGTTCATTAAATAAGGTAGAAATTCACTAAACCAAAGTTCAGAAATTCAAATTTCTGAATTATGCATTTGGGCGGGAAAGTCAATTTGAGTAGTTTCTTTGTGGTTAAACCAACTCCAACCAATGGGGATTGGTTAAGGAAGTTAGTACAGAAGTTATGTAAGCATTCCAAGGCATTTTATGTATGGACAAGTACCTTGGAGGCTTGTTTTTGGTACGGCAGACTGGGAAATAACAGAAATTTCAGTTTTCTTGCATTTTTCCTTCTCATTTCTATTGATTCTTTGGTTGTTGGTGGTTGGAAAATGTTTTAGAACCTTCATTGAATAGTAATAGAGTTGCTTCTATGCTCTGAGAAGGTTTTTATAGATAGTTTATTGTTGTTTATACTGACTGTCATCAAAAACAACAGACTGTTTTGTGTGTTTTGAGAGGTGGCAATGCATCTTTGGGCCTTCCCATGAATGTAAGACCCTGGTTCTCATGGGATAGGTCCTTGATAACATGTATACTATGATTCTTTAACCTTTGCAAGGTAGGAGGAGTTCAAATTGGAAGATGATCACCATTTGAAGTCAAGTTTGCATGTGAAAAGAACATGAGAATGGTGGCATGGTTATAGCAGTCGGAGATCCATCTTAACAAGGTGACTTTTTTATGATTGTTATTGTTTGGTATGGCCAAGAAGATGGTGTTAGACCTTTGAATGAGGTTTGGAAGTGATTGGAGGTGGGAGATCTAGCAAGCCCTAGGTTTTGAGGCCTAGAAATGAGGTTTTTGTATTTCAAACCTTAAATGTATAAACCATCTGATAAGACCTAGAAAATCCTTGGTTTTGAACCCTTTCCTAAGACATTTTTTAGGTTTGAAGTGTGTGGGAAATTTTTTTCATAGGGTTCCTTTGTAAAATGGTCAATTTAGGCCTTGTTGGAAGGCAGCAGGGTGTTAGGACAGTCACATTTCATCCAAAACAACGATAGGTGGGTTTGAGATATGTTTTAGAACTCAATAGAGGGTATCCAAATCAGTCATTTTTTTAAATATTGTTTTGGGAAAGTTTGGAGAAAAGTATAGTTTAGTCGCTGAACAGGGCTACTAGGATTAGGCCTAGTTAAATGGAGTTGTCAATGAACCAAGCAAAATGGTGTGTAAAACTTGTTGAATCTTGTTGGTTGGGGTAGTTTAAGACCCTAGAAGGCATAGGTTTTCATCTGAGAAGTTGGAACACAAATTTGAGCACCTTGGTGGAAATTAAGGTAAGAGGAAGACTAGAGAAGTCTTATTGGTGGAAGCCACAAATAAGACCTGACACCTTTGCATCAGCATGTCATGTAACGATGGTCTTCTTTCTTGCCTTGGGTAAACCTTTCTCTCAGGACCTGTCCCCTTTTCATTTTTAGCCATTCTATAACATAGGTCCTTGACAATGGTTGTCAACCTATCTATTTTATCCTCAGAAGTAGATGCACTGCCCTGAACACTTTGAGATTGTGTTTGGATTTTGCAAAATTTTTACATCATCTCTTTTGTTTGTCTTACTAGATGCTTTTCTATTATTTTCAATATTTGTTGCAATCTTGAAGGCATCTCTGAGGCTCGCAGGGCTTTTGTCTCTCAATCCATAAGTTGTTTTGGCATCAAAAGCATTTATGTACAATACTATGCACATAGGTTCATTAGGCCTCAAGTCCTGTGGCAATTTGTTCAATACCTTAGTGAATCTAGCATTGAAATTAGCAACTTGTTCATTTGATCCTTTGGTAATTCCAGTAAATTCATTAATGAAGAAAATAGGATCAGTTTTATCACCATATTGTTCTTTGAATATCCTCCTGAAATCCTCCCATGATGAAATACTTCTGTCGGGTAAACCTTTATACCATTCCTTGGCTTCATCAACTAAAGATTGCATAAATAATTTCATGAAAATATCCTCATGCTCAACCTCAAAGTTGTCCATGATATTCTGAAAAGATTTTAAATGGTCTTCACCTGATCCAATATTATTTCCTAAAAATTTAGGTACTTGCAGCCTTACATGTTTGTCAATAGGATTGGGGTAACTAGGAATGCCATCAAAAACTAACTGCCTGAATCTGTCTAGCTGCATAGGCTGTCTACCAAATTTATTAGCATTGGCATTTCTGTTTGCATTCTAATTTCTTACATTATTTAATGATAATCTAGCATTATGTGCATTTTGATTTTGATCATTTTGCTGATCCTGTGCAGATTTCTTTGCATATTTGCATTTTCAAGGGTAGGAACTGAATCATTCCGAGCAATTCTCAGAGCTTGCACTTTCTATCTCATGTCATCTTTGATCTTTACTGCTTGTAGATATTCTAATTCTACCCTTAAGATCTTAATTTCATCAGCTAGTTCCTCCTCTCTAGGCATAGAAGAGGATGGCTTTATCACATTCTGATCATCATTATCTTCATCCCTTGGAGACTCAACCTCTTCAAATCTATCACTGGGATCCAAGAAAGGGTGTTCTTGAAAAACCTCTGACCTTATTCTCAGAGCACCATCCTGCTATTTCTCATATACATTTTGGATTTTAGCTTCTGTGTTTGAAAAATAAGGTATTGTTTGCTCTGAGGATCCTGGATTGTCCTTAATAAAATCATTTTTCCTGGGGCTAGGAGAACCATCTTGACTGGCTCGAATAGTCCCTTTTTTCCTGTACATCATTTTTATGGGTAACTCTTCAAACAGAGTATTACGCTGGGATCTTCTCCCTTGCATACAAATTTTTATTTTACCTGTTGGGAGATTAGTTCGGAGTCGCCACCTATAACTAGGAGTTGTTTTCTTTTAAAATTAGGGTTCTTTCACAAAGAACTCCCCAGTAGAGTCGCCAATTTCTGTTGGTTATTTTCCCATACTAGATGCTTATTCCCCGTCACCCCTACAAAGTAGCCATCAATGATTAATAGGATTCCTGGGCCAGGGGCCAACAGTATAGGAGATAGACTCTATAAATATCTCCTCTTCTTCTTTAGGCTCTGTAGAACCAAGGGGGGTATTCCCTACTCAACATCTATGAAGTGCATCCATGAATTAGCTGGGATGTTGATACAAAGCAAATGAATCCTCTATTATGCAGACCAAAACTGTGAGATAAGTGCAAAGGGGCTAGCATTGGGCCTATATTCAGTTGTAGACAGAGGATTTTGGTCCCAAAACTACTTCTAAAGTCCTAAAGGTTTGTATATGAAGTTTGAGTTTCATTTATATCTAGATACAAAACTAGGACTTTGGGTTACAACAGAGATACCAGACCAGATCGGTGCCTATCTAGGGCTTAGAGTCAGTAGACATATATATGTGAATGTTTACCACAGACCTAAGACACTAATCAGATTCCAAGGGGTTTCAAAGATGTTTGCCTTACAGACAATACCCAAGAGAGAGTATTTAGTTATTTCTGCTTGTGAACATCCTTACTGCAATGTATTCTTCTCAATACTTAATCCAAAACATTCAATCTACTCCTTGAGCAGAAGTAAGAGACTAAATATTCAACATAAAAAACCTATATTCTAGAATCTATAACACCCCTTAGATGTTCATAGTCAGAAGAAAAACACATTCAGTCTGGAGACAAATAACAAAACACATGCAATGAAGCATTACTCATTTTAATCAACATGAAATTGATAATTCTGTGCATAATACATACAGCATACAACTCATAAACTCAAAGAGACACCTGAAATAGAGTCACCAGAAAGTTGTATCCCTATTGCAGCACCAAAATGTGTCCAGTTTTCAACCACCAATGAGTAACACAGTTTGGCTTTTATACCAAGACTGTGTACCTACCAAAAATTAATTACAAGGCAAATCAAAAATCCACCAGATTTAATGCATGAGGAATG